>JADLZK010004228.1:0-1248358 GCA_015847255.1 Hyparrhenia diplandra | reverse complement strand
GTACGTGGTCTTTTCGTGAGCTCTGGATGGATTCGTTTTCTTTAATTAGCTCTTCGTTGATCTCGATCTGAGGATCTAGGTTGCCTTTTTGGTTTTGAGCGGTGAGGTGCTTCTCAAATGCCGATGAACAGACCGGCGCATCTGGTTCCCGCTGTCGAGTTTCCATCGAACGTTGATTTTCTGAGTCTGGCATCCGATGTGGGTCTCGATGACTTGATCGACGTCACCACCAAGTAGCGGCGCGTCCGATCATTGGTTTTCACCCGTGCTCTCTACGATCTTCTTCAGTTTCGTGCAGATCAGTGCAGATCAGCGCCCAGCGTTCACCATCATCATTCAGGCGCTTGTCTGAGCGGGGCGCTGTCATCAGGACTGCTGTTCTCAAGAGCTGAGTCCTTCAGGCAGCCAGCAACAGCTTCTCGTCAGGCAGCTTGCAGCAGGTTGTCAGGTCCTAGTTCACGCGTCCACCCATCTGGGTTGATCGGCAAGGTAAACAAGTCAGGTCTAGTTCGTAACTTCACTCTCTGCATGTACTTCTCAAGGTAGATAGCAAGCAGCAGCTTTGATTGATCGGGAATTGAATCCAGTCAAGTTCAGTATGCATTTTATTTATTCTGTTGCATTGCATACGTGAATTATTCTAACAATCATGAGGTAATCATTAGAGCATTAATTTATATATCAATTTGGTTACCACAGCATTCACGATATACAAGATTGTTGCTTTCTGTCTTGCTCGTGTCTCTTCTGCAGGTTCAGCAAACATGCAGCTTTTGTTCTCCGCGTGAGCAGACCTAAGCTGTGGAATTTTCCCTCCTGTGATCTCTCAGTTCCTAAAGCTTTCTTGTTGATTCAAACCCAGTCATTTACGGGTTGATTTTTCGGGCTATTTTCAGCTTGCTTTTTCATCTGTAGTTTGCACGTTCAAGTTCCGATTTGAGACCCGGTTTTTGCAATGAATTTCTATCGATCCGAGGATTTTATCTAAGTGCTCCTGTCACTAGTTGACTTGAGTATTTTAGTTTCGGGAAATCGCATCTTCTCTATAGGAGCCGAGTTTCTCGTTTTCTATCGTTCGGTTCAATTTCCTTTCTCAACAGTCGTGTTTGATCGTTTGAGGTGTCCCGCTGTGTTTCTAGGGAACATCCACCCTATCATTTGGGTCGTGGACATCTCGGTGCTTTGTTTGCTCTTCTGGAGGTGAAGTTGGGACAGTGGCCTAAATATTTTCAGAAGAAAAATTTACGGCTCCCATTCACCCCCCTCTGAGTCGCCGTTTCGGTCCTTCAGAAGGTGTTTGACATGGTGAAAGACTTGGAGTGCGAGTTTGGAAAGAAGAAGAAGAAGAAAGACGATGATCAGGAAGACGGCACCTCCAAGACAAAGAAGCGAAAGAGGGATAAACTGGAGGAAGGAGCGCCTCCAGCCGTTCCTTTCAAGAAGAAGTCAATCTTCTTCAAGTATCTAAAGTATTGGAAGATACTGCATACACCCCACGCGATCGATCAGATGCACCTTGAGAAAAATGTCTTCGAAAGCACGATCGGTCTCCTGATGGATATCAAGACCAAGACGAAGGATGGTGTGAAGTCACGTCAGGATCTTGTTGACATGGGCATCCGACCGGAAATTCACGCTACACGGCTTCCGAACGGTAAAGTCGAACTCCCAGGTGCGGCCTACAACCTAAGGAGAGACGAGAAGTTGACTATGTGTCGGTTGATGTGGGGTATCAAGGTACCGGCGGGTTTCTCTTCCAACATCAAGAGTCCGGTATCCATGAAAGATCTCACAATGACGAACTTCAACGCGCACGATGCTCACATCATGCTGACGGTGTTCCTTCCAATTGTGATCAAAGCTGTTCGTCCAAAATACGTGAAGATGGTGGTCACAAGGATTTCATACTTCTTTAACCAAATCAACCAGAAGGTAATTGCCAAAGCAGATCTGCCCGCGCTGAAAGAGTTCATCGCGAAACAATGTGCCAGATAGAGATGTGTTTCCCACCGTCGTTCTTCGATATTATGCCACACGATGATGCACATGGTTGATCGATAGAACGGTTGGGACCCGTGTACCTACGGCGATGTGGACCACCGGCGACTAATGTCTACCCTCAATCGATTCAATCATAACCGCGCTTACCCGGAGGGCTCTATGATCGAGGCATACACAAGCCCGGGAGGCCGTGAACTGGTGTGTGAAGTACATAAAAGATGGGAGGGCTATTGGGCTTCCGGTGCATCAACATGAAGCGAGAACCTCGGGGATGGGGTGCGCGGGCGGGCAAGCACGCACCGACATACATAGGGACAAAGTGCTAGACGCTCACTATAGCATCCTTCATCAATTGCTGATCATGGACCGATACGTGAAAAAGCACCTCAAAGAGCTCCGCCCGTGCAAGTAGGAAGCGCAAGAACTTATCGAAGGGCTGGCGAAGAAGGAACACAAGAGCACTTTCCTCCAATGGCTCCAAAAGCGAGAACATTCCCCGGGGAGATGATGCGAGACTGTGTGAAGAAGCTAGTGTCGGGGCCGTCCATGCGGGTGACCACGTGGCAAGGGTATGATGTCAACGGTTACTGAGTTCCACACAAAAAGAAAGGACAAGAAGAGTGCATCACGCGAGCGGCGGTGTTCGATATGAGGGCAGGAACAGCGTGACAGGGGAGAAGATGACATGCTTCGCACAAGTCGAAGAAATATGGGAACTTGACTATGGCGGTAACCTACAGGTAACCGTTTTTCGTTGCCAGTGGGTCAAGCCTTTGGCAGTTCTAGTGGACGATTTTGGGCTAACCACCGTGAACCTTCAGAGTGTCTGGTACAAAGATGATCAATGGGTGCTTGCATCAGATGTCGCACAAGTAGCCTACTACATGAACGCGGAGAACATAAATAGACATATTGTCGTGGCAGGAAAGCAGCGGATCGTGGGAGCTGATGGGGTCCAGAGTCCCGAAACATACAACAACTATGATGAGTTGAAGCTCTTTACAGATTTTCCAAAAAAGATGAAGGCACTGGAGGACAGAATCAATCCCGACAAGACTAAAATGATGCCATGGACCCGCCCCGATGGCGAGAAGAAGACCACATGTCCCTTGCATCCGTATATAGATGTAAGCGCAATTTTACTTGCACATGTCCCTTGCATCCGTATATAGATTCTTTCTTTCAAAGGTACCTATGCCACAACCACATGTCCTTGTAGGTTGTGCGCCGATGCAGCCCAGAGGTTAAAAACTGGTGTTCTTTACCTCTCTCCATGGCACATCTGTGAGAGACAGATCGTCGGTTATAAGCTAAGAGCGGACCATCCCGACCTGGTCAACTTGACGGACGAGGAAAGACAGAAGATCTGGGATAAGAATAAAAGAGCTAAGAAGTTGGAAGTAGCATAGTACGTCATATCGGTGATGAAAAAAAGGTCAAGGAAAATGGGCCTCGATGTATTACGGCGCCTTACCAATATGGAATGGGGATGGTAGGACATTGGATCTGTTTCATGATCTTTCCTCGGGGCGGGAGGGCCGTTATCTTTGACTCACTATGAGGCACGAACCCGCTTCGGCTACCAACAATTCGAAAAAATCTTGAGATTGTAAGTGATCGATGAACTCCTTATGCAATTATATACTAGAGTCGAATATCATATATCGTTGACAATATAGTGCATTTAAATGCAGCTACACAAGAAATACTTGAAGGATCCGAACTGCTGGGATCGTCGATCCCGAAGTGTAAGGAGCGCAATGGAGATAGACTCAAAATCAAGCGAAATTTCCCGATGCGTAAATGAAACATAGTTTTTCTTAGTATGCGACTACCTTGCTATAGCCGATATTACTAATAACTTATTTATTGTGTGCGGTGCCTCAAACAACCAGACGGATCAAACTTGTGTGGATTCTTCGTCTTGTGAGTACCTCGGGCCTGCAAAGGTACAAATCCAGCTACCGACAGCTCAAGGGCGCAAGGAACACGTTCACGGGGTGATACAAAAGGCAACCGACGAGATGCGGTTTTAGGGCGCCGCGATGAGCATATCCGCAAGTTCGTTCTAGACATGGTAGTTCACGAAGAACAGCCGTACTTCAATCGGGACGAGTGAGCTGGGGCTGTCAAAAGAGTTTGGGCCGCTAAGGAGATGGGAAGAGCTAGGTCTTACGGACTATCTTCATCCAATAACATATAGCTCGCAATGTTTGTACAGATATGTTGTAATTGAAACTAGTACATGTTGGATATGAACTAATGGATCGATCGATCGGTGAAACTTGTATATATGAATCGATGTATATATATGTATATATGATGTATATTAGAGTACATGTCTCGTGTTATATATATGTGTGTATGGATTGATACATGTGTGTGTATATATATATATATATATACACACACATATATATATATATTGGTATTTTATTTTATTTTTTTAAAAAAATTGAAGCCGTGGCGGGCAACATAACTTCGCCCGCCACGCAAAAAATCTTAACCGTGGCGGGCGGCGTAACGCCCCGCCACGGTTAAAGTTCTTTGCGTGGCGGGCGAATTACGCTGCCCGCCACGGTGGCGAGCGCGACCGCCCGCCACGCAGAAGGCCCGCGATTATCCGTGACCTTTCGTTAGTGACGGGCAGCCGTGCCGCCACTAACGTGGTTTTTGCCCGCCACAGATGTGTTTTTGGGTACTAGTGTAACATGCTCGATCTTGCCTCATTTTGCTTCATCATTTCCCAGCCACCTTAAAGCCTCCTACATGATGAGCAGTGCCTTGGAATGTGCCAACCTGTAACGATCCTAAAACTAAACTGGTGCTTGCGCTTGTTCATATCATTTTATAGGCTTGCCTACAAGGCCATACACCAGTTCTACATTATTGGTATTGTACATTCATTAATGTAAATTGAACACACCGCTGGGGTGCTACCTCTTTTGTCCGGCCGTGAAGTTAACGTAGTAGGTAGATGTATCACGTGTATATGCACTACCGGAATCCTGCGATATCCCGTGGGGAAATTCTTTCCCGTCAGCTAAGAGGAAAACATCACGGGAAACAACAAGATATCCCGTGTGCCACAAGATTTCATCACGGGAAAGAAAATCCGCACGGGAAACCTAATTTCCCATGATGCACAGCTCACGGGAAATCCCGCCCTCCTTTCCCCGTGAGAGAACGGGATCACGGGAAAGGTAACCGCCGTTAGCCCCAGCCCCGCTCCGTCCCCTCCCTGCCCCTTTCCCGTGAGAGCTCCGTCTAGCTCACGGGAACGTCTTTCCCGTGAGCAGGATTTCCCGTGGGCCAAATAGTGAGCCTCTGGGATTATGGATTTATCGAGCTATATATGTGGTATTATGGATATTATGGATTTATCGAGCTATATATATTTATGGTATTATGTGGTATTATGGATTTATCGAGCTATATATATTTATGGATATTATGAAATCTGTGTATGTATATATATATTTATATGTGTCAACAATGTCTTTGGAACAAAAAAAAAAAAAAAAAGGTCAATTTCCGTGAGCCACACACGGAAATTGACCAAATATTCCGTAAAAATTGACTTTCCGTGAACTTTGACACACGGGAAACGGAGAGATATCCCGTGAGCTGCACCGTTACGCTCACGGGATATCACCAAAACGCCGTTTCATGTCACAGAGCCCACGTAGGCCATAACGGGTTTTACCCCTCCCCCGTTGACGGTGCCACCCCCCCCCCCGTTAAGTATATCCCGTGAGCTTTCTAGAATCACGGGAAAGGGTATCCCGTGTGTATGAACTGTCATCACGTGAAAGGCTGATTTCCGTCGTTTTCTTCCCGTCCACGGATATCCCGTGTTTTACCGCCGGGATACCCTTTCCCGTGATGAAAAGGGGATTTCCCGTGAGCAAGTGCCTCACGGGATATCAGCTGGATCCAGTAGTGATGGTTACTGAAACTTCGTTTATGATACAACAATCAATAGGCGGACATTCTTTGTACTGAAACTACCTCCTTAGCTGCCTGAGACTATTCAATTTCTTTGTGCTCCTTGATAGTTGGGAAGGTTTACTTTTCAGACACAGGCGAACGTTCACATAACATGCAATTTTCATCTCGGGTAGTTCAGGTAATTGCAAATTTGGGTATTAGATATTGGTACCAGACTCTAGCATCAAAAACAGAGTTCTGAAAAACAGACAAATAGAAGCCAACATGGTGAAACACCTTGGGCATGAAAACCAACTTCTGGAAACTGCACACTTGTTTTTAGCTCATTGTCATAGAAAAAAGTCATATACAACAAACTTGTTACTTCTACGAAGCAACACTTTGTTACTATGCATTACAAGACCACTATCAATATGGTCACATATATATGAGATGTCAATTTTGCGTGAGACCACATGTTGTTGTGTTGCATCCTGCTAAGTAGTGACCAGTGATTATAAAAAACTTTTTTGCAACAATGTGAGGCCAACTTGTACGTCCATACATTTCTCCAAGGCTATGAATCCAGGTCTAGGAACAGAGACTTCGGCTGGCATCCATTTCTCAAAGCTATTCACAGCAACGCTGGCTGGGTCCTTCCCAAATCAAACCACTTGCCTTGTGCCAAACCTTTTAAAAGAACAGGTTGTGCTCAGCTCGAAGTTGCCATGTGCTTGCGAAGCTATGCAACCCAGGAGAGAAGTGCAAGTGGAGGGGGAGCTGAGGCATTGTAGGTTCCCAATGCTTCTCATCCCTAGATGTCTTTGGTTATAGATATCATGCATGCTAGATCTTGCTACATTTGCTTTGTCACTTCCTAGCCAGCTTAAAGCCTCCTACATGGTGTGCAGTGCCTTCGGTTATCCCTACCTATATAACGATCCTCAAATTGAACTGCTGGTTGCTTGCGTTTGTACATGCCAATTTATAGGCATGCCAAGGCCATAAACCCATTATATTATTTGTCCTATACATATTTGTGAAAGTATATGTAACTAATAATATTAACATTTATACGATTACTGTTTATTATGATCATGTGCATGAAACTTATTAAATTTCTTAATAATTCTAGACAGGTGGGAAGGTTCACTCTTTCATTTATTTTCTGTGATGCAAGTTGAACATATTGCTGCTGCTTGTCGTGAACTGAGCGGAGCACGTGGGCAGCTATATAACTTATTATATAATTTATACATGATTATCCCTGACCTTGTGCCCAATGTGATGCTAAAACCTGAATAGCTACTGCCTAGAACGAGAGGAATACGTACAGTACATCCGTTTCACAGTGCATCATGTGCGGACCAGTTCCTTATTCATATCAGACTTATCAATGTGATTCGTAGCAAGCATGTGCTGTATTGTAGACAACATCATCAACTAGTAACTTCGGGTTTGTAATTGACAAATCGATCACGTGCTACTAGCAGGAACTAGCAGGCTTTTGTTCGGCTGTCCTTGTTGCAACAAAAGCCTGCTAGTTCCTCATAGCACAGTGTCAATTACCATGCCTCCAGCTGCACCGTGCTCGACAAGCATAATTGTAGATCACAAAGACCTGACACGGCAGGCTTGAAGCTCGAGTGTACAGAGCGGCAGGCTGAGTAAACCAGACGCACCCGGTCAAGATGACCAGGGCCAACAAATCGTATATGCTCTTTATTAGACTGAGGAAAAATACATCCACACAATATTACAAACCATCTGTCACAGCGCGAACCCTCAAACAAGAAGACCTAGCAAACACACTTCTCTCATCAGACACTCGACTGCAAAACCAGCTCCTCGATCTCTCTCGCGAGACCACAAAGCATCCATACTTCCCTAGCAGCAACAGATACAGCCGTAGCGGCAAGCCTCCTTTTTACAACCACGTCGTAAAAATTGTGGTCCTGGTCTGCAAAGTAGACTGCTCATAGCTAGAACCGGGAAATGGAACCTAAGTTGTCAGTATCTTCAAGTATTTTGTTAGTATCTTTAAGTATTTTTTGTCAGCTGATGCAACTATCTGGCTTAAAAATAAACTTCCACAAGAGCGAAGTCTTTTGTTTTGGAGAAACTAAACATCATGAAGAGTTTTATTCGCATTTATTTGGATGTTTCATTGGTAAATACCCATTCCCCTATCTAGGCCTACCTATGCATTTTAGGAAACTATCTAATAAGGACCGGAAATGCATCGAACGGAGAATTGAGAAAAGACTTAGTGGTTCGAAAGGTAAAATGCTTTCAGACGGTGGTCGATTGGTCCTCATAAACTTGGTGCTCTGTAGTTTACCGATGTTTATGATGTCATTTTTCGAGCTACCTAAGGGAGTGTTAGACAAAACTGATTGTTTCAGATCTCAATTTTTCTGGCAAAATGACCAACACAAGAGAAGATACAGATTAGTCAAATGGGAAGTTATGTGCCAACCTAAGGACCACGGTGGTCTAGGGATCCAAAATTTAGATATTCAAAATAAGTGCTTGCTTAGTAAGTGGTTATTCAAGTTACTACATAAAGATGGGATGTGGCAAGAATTATTAAGGAATAAGTATATTAAAAATAAGGCACTAGGAAGTTGTGTAAAGAAACCTACATACTCGCATTTTTGGAAGAGTCGATAAATGTTAAAGATACCTTCTTCAAATTAGGACATTTTGGCATCGGAGATGGGTCACAAACACGTTTTTTTGGTTGATACTTGGCTATGAAACAAACCTCTTAAAGATAAGTTCCTTGGGTTATTTAATATTGTTAGATGAAAACAAGATACAATGGCTACAGTTTTGAGTTCTCCTTTACTAAATATCTCCTTTAGGAGAAATCTGGTGGGGTCAAACTTGACAAATTGGCTTCGTATTGTGGCATCCTTACAACAAGTTAACTTACTTCAGGAAAGAGATGTTTTGTATGGGACTTGAAGGCCTCTAGGGTTTTACATCAAGTCTATGTATGCTGCATTAATTAACAATGGGGTGAAAGTGTCGCAAGATATTTGGCTGAACGAAGCTGCCAATGAGGATTAAAATTTTCATGTGGTTTTGTTAAAAGAGGAGTCATTCTAACCAAAGATAACCTGGCTAGAAGAAATTGGAATGGAGATAAACAGTGCTCTCTCTCTATAATCTCCTAGAAACAATTCAACACCTCATTTTTGATAGCTTCTATGCTAATTTTTTGTGGTGCTCTATACATTTACTTTTTGGATTAACACCTCCTTCAAATATAGATGATTTCTTTCATAATTGGTCTAAGATGGGTAACAAAAGTATAACACATTGATTGACAGCAGCTTTCACACTTCTATGGGCAATTTGGACAACAAGGAATGAGGTAGTTTTGACAAATGCAAACCAAAACTCTTTTATAGGTACTATTCGAGGAACACATTGGCTCGTCGGTGGGCAAACTTGCAAGAGCGTGAAGATCTTGAGGATCAATTGATCTCCGTGGCACAACACCTTGAAACGTCGGCTATAGCTTTCTTTGGTTCCGTGGTTTGGCTCGGCAAAGACATGTTGGTTATGTTTAGTCAAAGAGCGGGAACCATGGATCAATCAGCCAAAGACTCAAGCGCTGCGAGTCCCACAACCGTGAGAGGCGGCGGCGATCTTGAACAATACTACGCTCCCGAAAAAGGTGTGATCTTAAGAAAATTTAGTTGGGCGCCAAAAAACTTATGGCACGCTGTACATGTACTTTTTGGTTTACCACCCCTATTGATATAAATGATCTCTTTATAAGATGGTAAAATATTGGAAACAAAAGTATAACTCATTGTTGTTAACAGCAGCGTTAGCGCTATATTGGGCAATTTGGATAACTAGAAACAAAGTGGTTTTTCATAAATGTCGAACAAAATCTTTCTTGCGGTACTTTTTAGGGGATGGCTGCCCGCGGTGGGCAAATCTGCGTAGTGCCATGATGATCGGCGGACACTACTAAAGAATCGATTTTACGAGGCACTTCCAAAAGATTAACCGTGGTGGTTATTTAGAAAACCGCCATCTAAAATACCCCAATTAACCGTGGTAGTTTTTTCCCATTAACCGTGATGGTTTTAGAAACACCACGGTAAATAGATTAAAAATTTGTGGCGGTTATTATAATAAAAACCACCACGGTTAATGAGGCCCAATCTGCGGCACAAGATAGGCCCAGACCAGCCCGAGCCCGATAGCACTCCAGCATATGTAAAGAAAACTCTAACCCTAATCCCTCTCTCCCTTCCCACTCGGCCACTCCTCCCTCTTTCTTCAACTCCCGTCTCATCTCCCCACGCGACCGTCACTCTTCTCTCTCTCGATCCCTCATCTCGGCACTCCTCTCCCCACGCGACCGGCCCTCCTCTCCCATAGCGGCGGCGGCGCTGCGTGGGCATGGAATGGAGGCGCTGGCGGCGGCGTTCACGCCGGGCGCGGGCGGCGTCCCCCCCACTCCGGCGGCACTACGGCCCTACTCCGGCTCCTCGGATTGGGCCTGGTGGCGTCTTTGACCTTGCCCGCGGCGATCCCTCTGCGAGCCTCTTGGCGGCTCGGCGCTGCACCAGATCCGGACACGAGGAGGCGGATCCAGCGCCCCGGCGGCGGGTGTGGAGGCAGCCCGGCGGCGCCCCCCCCAAGCATCTCCGCGGCCTGGGAACCCTAGGCGGTTCGATTCGGCGGCGACCCAAATATGGTCCCATTTAGGGCTCGATCTGGGCTTTCCTTTTTTGTTTTTATTATGATTTACGGTGGCGGGCATTAGGGGTTGCCAAAACCGCCATGGGAAAGATCTCATTAACGGTGACCCTTGCCGTGGCGAGCTTAAAAGCTGCCACAATAAATTGTTGTTGCCCGCCACCGAAAATCCGGTCGGTCGTAGTGGGGTCTAGCTGACCCAAAGCGGGATAGTACCTAGAGACATCAGCACTTTGCAGTTCTTCAGCTCAATGGATGGTTGTCCTCAAGATACATTGGTCATGTTTAGCTTGAACTATATTTTGTTTCGGTTCCACAAGTTTGCAGACTGTATGCGTGTGCTGGTCATAGATTTTATTTTGGCCGCTTGGCAAAACTCTGTAATAATTAGCCTGATTCTATCTTCGGATACATGAACCCGAATTTTTTATGCATTATCTAAAAAAACAATACTACGCTCCTCTCAGTAGTCAGTACCCAGCCGGCCAGAGCGGACAACGGACGCGTGGAGAGCGCGAGGCCAATCGGGCAAGACCTGGTGTTTGGGGCGCTCACGAGCTCGCGGCTAGAGGCACCTGTGGCGAGCGGGGGCCAGAGAGATGTGCAGGCGGAGGTCCTGCAAGCTCCGATGGAGAGCTTTGCCTTGCACCAAGCAATGGGACCAGCGGTAGAAGGACCTCCCTAGCCATGCTTTTTGTGCAGCCCTGTCCGACTTTTTCTGTGAGGACGCAGATCTGCTGCGTGGAAGGGTCGCTGCCTCGCCGTAGAAGGTGGGGACCCGCCACCGCGCAGGGAAGGTGGAGGAGGCTGGCCGCGAGGAAGTGGAGAGGGCGCCGCCCGATTTGAGCCATTTGGAAGCCGGGGTGGGGCGGACACTGATGGTTAGGCCGCCGAGGGAGTCGCGGCTGTTCAAGCGAGAAGATTGGGTGCGGTCACTGAGTGGTTGGTGCGGGTCGGAGGGAGGATCGGCGTGGGCTGATTGGGTTTTGGTTGGTGCAGTTAGACCGGCTGTTGTATGTTTCTTGGTGTAGAACACTTATTCAACACCTAAAAATTCTTAGGTTGTTACAACAGTTTCAGGCTTTCAGCTAAAAAAAAACATTCATATACATCAACACGTTTGCTCAGAAACTCTGTTGCTGCTAGAATATGGAACATTTGTTCAGCAAAAGACATTTTTCTATGAAACAGGAAATTAAGGTTCCTATACTGAAAATTTGTTAATTTAAAAGAAATGGAGTACAATGTACAGAGCTCAGGCAACAAAAAATGTAGAAAAAGAAAGATAAAAATATTATAAAGATTTCTCTTTCCGTTCCTTGATTAGTGGAAAGTATTCTCTCTTTGCTTTGGAAATGGAATTATTTTGCATCAACAAAATTCACAAACATAACAGAATGAGGACATCTGAATATACAATTTTTTTTTTTTAGAGAGCATGGGCAGTCCCATGGAGGCCGCAATTCCCATGATATAAAAAATTCTCATGACTTTATGATGAAACATCAACGGTTCTGCACTCAAGGATGAGAACTTGCATCCTCTCCAACGGTGGTTGGCAGATTGAAGTGTGATTCAATGTAGCCAGAGGTACGAGGTATGCAGCCATGAAGACCCGTGTAGCGCCGCACCGGGATGCCAACATTTGTTAGTGACTTTGTGGAGACCTGGAGAATTGAAGAACAGACCTGTGAGGCCCCGGGACTACATATAATTTTACTACAATACACTTAATTTCACAATAATATATTTTATAGTTACCAATTGTCCAGTGTATGCACTGATACATACCAAAGCCTGTAGACTAGACAAGGGCAGATTTGTTGGAGTGGACGGGAAACTCAAGCATTTTGGCATCCTGATACTTCTCAAACCTATATGTCTTCGTAGATATATACTATTGCTGCATTTTGTTTTGTGATTTCGCAGCCAGAGCTGAAAGTCTCCTGCCACACAGTAGCGACCTTTTTTTTAGCTTTTACCTCTGTAGTATTCTAATGGTTCTAAACCTATTCTTCTGATGCTTCAGCTTGTAAATGTCATTTTATAGGCATGCCAGGCCCATGAACCAATTATTATTGGTACTATACATTCATGAAAATATAAGCTCGATCAAACATCGGGAGCACATGCTCTGCAGCCATGCCTAGTGCACATCCATTTAATATCTGAACTGAACACATTGCTGCCCCTTTAGTTTTGCCGGTGAAGTGAAAGTCGTAGGCAGCCCTATAAATTCACTTCTATTAAAAGGATCCCAGACGGGTCGATGGTTTACTGAGAATAAATATGTCACAGTTCTTTCACAAACAAAAGTAATAACATTTCATGATTCTTTTGAGGCCAATATGTATACCATGGTACCATTTCATCTGACTGTTTCCAGTTGCCACTCATAACAACTTTAGCTCAAGTATTGTGTGGAATGGTAGAAGGCAAGAAGCTGATGACATGGAAACGAGTGGTACTAAGGAAAAACATAGAACCAGATTGTTCTTGTATGCTTCGCCTAAAATGTCAGCGCACAAGAGGAACCCGGGAATGTGCCCAGAAGCTCGTGTCAGTTGTGACGATCGCAAACGGACCTTATAAACCCTTTATGCTGGTCTGTATTGTCATGTATTTGGGATGAATCACATCTCTCTGACGAATACAATTTTTCATGGGCGATGAATCGCAATTGGACCTTTTGTTAACCCTTCCTAGCTCTTTGATTGTGCGAGATTGTGTGACATCGAGCACAATTGGTCAAAAAAACAATGCAATGGATCAATTTGCACTCTAACTATGTCCAAGACGAACGCAATTGTTAATGGGCAGCTGACAACAATTTAAAAAGATGGCATCAATCAATTGATTTAATTAAATTTCTTTCAGTTCATTTTATTCTAGGGGTGGAGCTTTTCTAAATATTGGCAAGAAAATTTCATTGCTTGAAAAACCCCAGGTTTAAGAATCCTATGTCCACTAACTCTTCTCTGTAACCCTGCTCCAACGTATGTGGCCCAGGCAACTTTACAACTCAATTTTTATGTAGTAGTGATAGATTGATTTTACCATTCTGGGACCTTTTACAGCGATCTTCCGACATTATTGATCACGCGTCATATTTTGTATGGAGCAATCTGAAAGAGGCTGGTCAATTTGGATCGATCTGCTAGCTGAATACAAATGTCATTTCACCGACAATAGATGCAGCAGCGTGCGAAATTTATGTCGCGAATGGATGCGCAGTAGCTTGATTCAGTGGGACCTTGAATCAACAATAACTTATTTATACGTACGCACCATCTTAGTCACGAAAATGATGAGTTCAAGTGGGACCTTGACCACAAGGGCGTCTTCTCGGTTAAATCTACCAATTGTTAACAAGCGGCTATGGAAATTAAAAAATACCTCTTAAAATTAAAATATTTCTTTGGTATCACCGGCGAGGTGGTGTTCTCACTAAAGATAATCTGGCTAAACAAAACTAGCAAGGATCTCTAAAGTGTTGTTTTTGTGTCAGGAAAATGAGTCGATACAACATTTGTTTCTTGGTTGTCGTTTCACGAGGATGGTATGGGCCGTGGTCCATGCAGCATGGGGTCTAACGAAGCCAACTAGTATAACTAATATTGTTGGGGATGGTTGAATGGAATATCAAAAGAGTTTAAACCATTAGTTCTTGTTGGCGCAACAGCCTTGTGTTGGTCCGTCTGGCTCTACAGAAAGGCAGTGGTTTTTGAAAACAAACAATCTTCTATTTGGCAGGTACTCTTCTCGATCACGCACTGTCTCCGTACATGGGCTATCGTGCAACGGTCTTCATCCCTGGAGGTGCTTGTGCCGGCATCTCGGTTCTTGGAGCGAGTGGTCATGGAGTTTTTTTCGTGGGCACATGGGTGGCAGTCTAGTCTTAGGATTGATAGTCATTAGTGTGTGTGGCTCATCCGTACTATTAAAGCCTGTGTGCCCTGGGCAGAGGCCGGGATTTGTTTCAAGGCATTGTATTATATCGTGGTAATCTCTTGAAATCAATAAAAGTCCCATTTCCAAAAAAAAAACGTACACACCAAAACGAGCCTATAAAATGGGATTTCTAAGCACCAATATGTAGCGTAGTTTCTGTATTACTAGATTGCGACTACGCGTCTATGTTAGGAGCCTTTTTCTTTTCTGGAGATGCTGATGCAAACTACAGCACGAGCATATTCCCTATATATTATGTAGGTTGAGGATTGAGAGCCATCAGGATTCCGCAACGACCGAACATCTGTTCCACCTGCACACCTTGGTATAGTCTAGTCACACGGTCTTCTATATGCACCTGCTCTGTTATTCCAGATGTCTTGGAGCAAAGTACAGTTATATTGTTCGTTGTTGTAAAAGACACATCAAGTTAGTAGTAAACTGCTAGGCATGATCATGGGAGGAAATCTAAAAGATGGCCGAGCAGCCAGACATGCTCTAATTGTTTCAATTTTCATCTGCAAAGGATGTGCCATGGAGGATGCTGAAGAGGGGGTGAGGGGTGTGGGGTGGAGGGTGAGGGCAGACTAGATTCTAACGCTAGATATTCCATCGATCGGTAGACGATTTGTTTGTTAGAAATGAATCATTGCATTTCACTTTTATTTTGCAGAAGACCCATGCATGCATAATAGTCGTAATCCATCCATGCATTCAATAGTTTTATGTCTCTGTCATGTGAATAAACGTGATTTTTTCAAAAGTTCACATTGTGTGTTTGTGGTAATCAAGGTTACAGTATAGCCATGAAGGACCATAGAGGTAGCACGCATGTTCAGGGTACATGAGTAGGACTTGTTAATAATTGTTACCATATAGCCATGAAGGACCTTAGAGGTAGCATGCATCTTCAGGGTACATGAGTAGGACTTGTTTAGCACACTTATGTTCAAGCTCAACTTTTGAACAACACAATTTGCTTCAGTTGGAAGGTATCCATATCAGTAACGTGTCAATGCTTTATTGCCCCATCACGTAGAGCTGGATGGTCAAAATGATACTGCAACCATCACGCAGCGTTGGATGGATTCAATGTTCCAGTGGTGACGCTGCACCTGGTAAACTAGCTGACAAAGAACAAGCTACAAACAGCTAGCTGCTGCTCATTGTACCGTGCCTCAGATAAACCAGACACATGGATTGATGCCGAAGCCATGAACACAACAAGCTTCAAACTGCCAGTCATAGGAAGGTTATCCTTCTGATTTGCTCGTTCTGTAATAATGCCGCTCATCTATAACTCTAATGTGTACTAAAAACCATCGATTACTCATCTATAATTCCTGAAATGCAGAGCAATGCAAAATGAGAATCAGACAAATATGATAAAATGGGAATTATGAGAATTTACAGTGTTATGGAGGGAGCAGCTCCAGCATTTATCCCCACACTCACTCCGTTCGGGTGTGATTGCTATGGCCGATTCCCTCAATCTTGGCTCTCCCTTCTGGTGACCTAGTCATTGCTATCTTCTGCCCCACTATTGAGTCAAAGACCCTGTTAGGACAAGGATGTCGCTGTGTTGCACTAGGTTGGTTGAAAATCCTAGACTAGCCATGCCAATTCTGCTCCACGTGCATGACAAAGAACCTTCCAAAATTTGTGATAAATTCGTTCAGACTTCAAACGGGGCGAACTATATATGTTTTTCGACCAGATCCAAAAGAGGAAAGCAACGATGCAATAAAATCTTGCCTTTGAGGAACTTTCCCAAACCGTTCTGGCCAGTTTAAGTAGCGGCCTGGGTACTACCAGTAAGGTGAACACCCCTAAAACGTCATTTCTTCGTCCATGTTCCAAATGGGGTTATTTAAATTTGCTTTTAGATTGTCCTGCCGAAAGAAACACGATGGTAGTGTCCATTATACACTATGTCAACTTTTGGTTGTCAACGCAATGGTTTGTAAAGAAAATAAAAAAGAAAATGATGGTGATGCCAGACCGGTGGTCACACGCCTCTTGGTGCTCCTCTTGACCTGGAAACTGGCATAGAAAAACACTAGAAATGAGAGATATTTCTTCTTCTATCATAATGTTTCAATATCTAGAAGGAATGGATATAGATCAACTGGCATCTATGTGCATTGGCATTGATGCTCACATGTGTGCTCTCTGTCATATTCAACAACATACGGCACAATGTGGCATGGATATATGTATTAGTTTTCAGCACCAGATACACTGTGCTTAGTCAAGAGCAGCTCCGCTGACTTGTGTCGACTAGCATGGTAACAAAGCTTGCTTGCATCAGCGAGACAGAACCAAACATGCTCTTTATGTTCTTCCCCATCCCACCCCAACCAGTACCTTGCATGTGCTTAACTTAGTTAATCAGGGCCTAATGTTAGATGGCAAGAGTCTTCAGCTGCCTTGCACCATATACTTAACCTTCATGCCAATTATCTTCAAGCAGCTGAATAATTAATTCCCGAGTTTTGTTAAGCTTATTGATAACTGCAGGTACATCAGGATTGAAACTTGAAATTCAGTCCATCCATGTATGGGGATCTCAATGGTACAAGCTCAATCGTAATTGCTGATCCATGAGTTCAGAATTTGCTATCCGTGAGTTCAGATTTTGCTATTTAGGTTTGTGAGACAGCAGGCCCGCCTCAGCCTGCCATTGATGAATGTTGACCCGTCTTCGTGGAGCTCATTGCACAACACCATGCTACAACTGCTCAACGCAGAAACAATGTCCTGACTACTGTTCAATTGTAGGAGTAGCTTATAATAGCACCATGCATGCAAGCTTCACTTCGTAGTAGTACTGGAACTATATGAGCACGAATCCACGCTTCAACTCTCTTTGGACCCAAAATCCTGTTGCATAATAATCCTGTCTGCCTCTACCTCAATCTCTCACTCTTGTATTGCATTCGCAGCCGAATGTTGTATCCGTACCCGCAATGCTTTCACAGTTTAGCTGCTGGTGGTAATGTCACACTGCCAGAGGCGGCTATCTATTTGTAGGAAGTAAGGATGCAACCTTTGGCAAAAAAAAAAAAAAAAATGAAGGATGCAATCAATAGCAATTTACCATGGTGTCTTGTCGTGTCATTGTCATGTGTTTTTAATAAATAGCTCTGGCTCAAAAGTGAAAATGGAAAGAGGCTAAACTATGAAATGACTCATAATGTCGTTCTCACATTTTCTATACAGAGCCCCCATCAAAAAGCTATATGATTTGTTCCATGTGTATATACAAACCTTTTCCATCCCCAGATTATGGCCATAGAACAAAACTTTTGTTTTAGTTTATTCTTTCCTAAACAAGCAACATGGTATAAAAACATTTTTATGTGTTTTTATTGCCTGATTTTGTTATATTTCCACAAACCTTTTGGTTCTTTTTAGTTTTGAAATGGACCAGGTTGAAGAGCTGCTGATTATATTGATTGGGAGACAAAATTTTTCCTTTTTTTTCTATCACGGTGTTACAGGAGGCAAGCGTGATTGCTTACAGCCCACGATCATGCGTAATCCACACCCTGTAGGCCCAAATCCATTTTGCTGTCAACCAATTACACAATACACGCAAACCAACAATAATCAATGCACTTGATTGGCAATTTGATCCAGTTACGCCTAAAAATGAGCCAACCAAACAACATCTTAGCAGTGAGTCACTGTGCCTGTGGAAACCAATAATGCTAGCATTTTGATCCAACCTGTTGATTTCCCACAGCATCAGAGTGGGCACTGCATCCTTTGCATTGCAAACACCTAACTAATAATGTGTACAATTTTGTAGCTTAATGCATGTTTAATTTCACCGGTCGCGTTCTGTTCATGTCTCAATCCAATAAACATGACCATAAATTGACGCTACAGAACATGAACAATTACTTGTCAACCTTTTTTTTTTTGTGTTTCTAGGGAGATATGCTAGAACAGTCATCACTAGATTATAGAATAGTTCACGGTTCACACAAGACTGTATTATAAATTAGTCTCTTTAATGCCTGCACTTCAAATTATTAGTATTGTATTGGAATTATTTGTACTGCAACTTTATAAATATAAGATTCACTATGTTATTTGGTGCAAAATTTAGGCGCACAAAAGGCATGGTTGGGGACCAATACATACACATCCTCTCCAGAGGTGGGTATTGAAGTTGCCCGAACAGAACACTAAATAAATTACATTGCAAATACAAATAGACAACCAGCTGGCATCTTTCATTAGTGGGTCAGTAATGGTTGAGTACCTTGCTAACAAAAAAGACGAGCTCAATCAGCTTAGAAACCCTTTAGCTTTGAATGGACTCATATCCAGCAGTTTGGGGCCATGTGATTATGTGAACTCTTCAGCCTGCATGTATTGCCCATACTAGTATATTCCATATTCATTTTTTCCCGTCTACGAGGATATCTTCTCTGGCAAGAACATACCTGTATGCATCGGATTCACTTTTTATTCAGCATGAACTGATCGATGTAAAATTTTACATCATCTCTTCTCTCTCTTCCAAGAGTTGATATGCTGCACTGGCAAAAATCGATTGATGCACCACCAATTCACTTGATGAGTCATCTTCTCCCTTCCTGAGCTCCTCACTGGTTTGACCTGAGCTACCGCCAATCTGCATTGCGTCTTGCCAGTGAGCAACAACACAAGGATGGGGCGTGAAGATGAGTTTCATCCTCCCTGCCCCCCTCCCCCACTGGGCCACACACACACACACACAAAACTCATTTTATCCCATAAACATTCATGGTCTCTCTCTTTTTCTTTACTATGAAATGTTAGCTTATATACGACTGAATAAATTTTTCTGACAAAATTCATTTTTTTAAAAAAATGATATTGCTGTAGTGACAGGTGACACAAGCAGCCCTAGCAAACAGCACGAAAGCATGACCATATAGGCAAGCGGCAAGTCAGCTTGGCTGGTCGAGTGTGGCTAAGATGGTAGTGTTTTGACCAATTTGTTGGGGAAGTCCTTGTTTCAACAGCATGTAGAAATTAATTTGTCGACGCGTTGGGATCATCTCTGCAAATCATGATGTCTAAGGGCGTCTCCTATGGTTGCCAAATAGGTAGCTTGGAGGAATTCTATTGGCTATGAATGACAATTTGCAATTAGCTAGCTAGATGAGACATATATATAAGAAAAAATAAACAGTATAGACGAGAGTTATGTGAAAGAGATGTTTCTATGAGATCGAGCTAGATTAACTTTTTTTTCTCGAACATGTATTGCACGGATTTCATTAAGAAGGAGAGATAGTTTAATCCGCGGATTACTTCAAGCACGGCCCAATGGCAGCAAGCGATTGTGATTACATAAGTACCCATTTTGCTACTAGAGAATGACGCCAAGACATCAGTGCGGCGGCAAGATGTTGACCAAGTGTTGGTAACCCGCCTGGCACCACTCGGCAGCCTCGTCTCCTATCTGTTGAGCCAGCTGTGCTGGCGTTGAGGTCTTGCCTGCAATGAAAGTGTTACTTTTTTATTTTTTTTATACATCATCTATCTAGCTATTTGCAACGTTCTGCTTGTAACCAATAGAAGTCCTCCTAAACTAGCTATTTGGTCACCATAAGAGACGCCCTAAGGACCGAGGCCTAGCTCGTAATGTTCTGACAAGAGGTAGCCTCGAGGCGGTGTGCAGCTAAGGTTGCAGTTGCTGCACAAGCCTAGCTCAAAGAAATTATATAATGCAGCAATTGACCAAGGCCTTCTAGTTCTTTGTGGTGCATGACTACCCATACCTCTCATTGCCAAGTGCATGACTCTGCCGATACCTTTCATTGCCATGTCCATGACTGTACCGATACCTCTCATTTCAGATGGACCTGCACTACTTTCACTTAAACAGCAAGTACGTGGCAGCAGTATGTTTTCAGTTTTATGTCCCAATTGGATGTGGAGTAGTATGGCACTTGTGAGCTTGTGGTCCCCATGATATCTGAAGTTAATTTTTTTAATGTTTGGTTTTCGATAAGCTAGGCCTGACTATAAAATGACTTGTACAGAGCAAGCCTTATCACCATTGGTGTAGTGCCCTTGTTAGGTTGCCACATGCCAATGCAATATACGTCAATTGAGAGCACACCGACCAGTGGCTAGGGAATGATGATGAAACGCAGCATGCAGCAGGAGCATTTTCTCTCTATATAGAAAAGGGCAATCAGGATTGAGAAGCATCAGGAAGCCACAATGATGACCAGGTGCGCTGTACAGATGACGAGGCAAGAGTAGCTACTCGGCCGTGCTGAACTCCACAAGTGTCGTCCGTGTCGATAGTCGCCTCGCTGATTATCACACTACTGGTCTGAATGCTAGGCCTAGGAGAAGACAGTTCAAGAGTGTGAAGATTTCTGGGCCTGAGTGTGCCGCTATGAATTGTAATGAGAGCAAGCCCATGAGTGGCTTGTATTAGTTGGGAGAGGGAGCAGGAGTGGGACAAGCTTGAACAAACTTGTATTCTTTTTCCTCTTACTTGCAATAGAAGTAGAAGTAGCGTCGCCACCGCCATCGTGGTGTCTACTGTTAGCCGTCGTGTTAGCTAACATTGGTATCAGCTCCACTGTTCCTTGGCCGCGGGACTGGATTCCCACCCACCCAGCCACGGGCACTTTCACCCGCCTGCAGACAGTCAAGCAGATGGTCAAGCAGAAGTGGTTAACAAAATCATTACTATGTACCTATGTTTCTTGACGGGAGACAAACATAAGGATTGGGTAAGATGGCTACATTGGGCTGAATTTTGTTATAATTCATCATACCGTGCCTCAACAAAAACAACACCATTTAAGTTGGTCTACGGACGAGGCCCCCCATGTATTAGAGGCTACAACACAGGTGAATTACTCTTCCCACAATTGATGCTATGTTATCTCAATGTGATACCTTCCTTGAGCAAACAAAGGTTCGTCTACAATTAGCTCAAGATTATTATCATAAACACTTTGATGCTAAACATACGGAACGTGAAATGCAGCAATAGCATGGTTTGTATGAAGGCATGTACAGGTTTTAAAAGCATCAGGGTGCCACAATGCCTGAGTTTCACTTCCACACCAACATATATGAAAACGCATATATACTCTGCAGGCTTGGGTATGTACCAGCGCAAACTTTGGACAATTGGTAACAATGAAATATATTATTATGAAGTTCAGTTTAACGTAGTAAAATTGTCTCCAGTTTTAGTCTGTAACTAATCCCACGGCCTGACAGGTCTGTTCTTCAATTCTCCTGGTTTCCCCAAAGTCACTAACAAATGTTGGCATCCCAGTGCGGTACTCCTCCAGTCTTCATAGCTGCATACATGATACCTCTGGCTACTATGAATCACACTTCCGTCTGCCAAGCGCCATCGTAGAGAATCCGCTGCCAATGGATGTGGCTCCTAATGGAACCTCGCAGTATCCGCGAGCCCATTCGCCCCAATGGTGCGAACGACCATTAGCATATACAGAATGTCTCTACAAGACAATCTACATGAACATAGATCAGACAGATGGAAGGCGAAACAGGCGTCATACTATCACATCAAAAATTATCGCTGAAAACGAGATTTGGAGGAACTATCGAAAAGTAATAAAAAAAGGCGGGGTTGAGAAGTGAAGGCCATGAGGAAGGTTCTAGTGAGACATGTAGACCTCCGTTTTGTTCTTTTACGGAGCAATGGTCTGAATGAAGGTTCTCGTCCTGGAACGCCAAACCGTTGATGCTTCATCATAAAGTCCCGTGAATTTTTTATGACGTGGGAATGGCAGCTCCATGGCACTGCCTGTGCCCTCTTGAAGAAAAAAAAAATGTATTGAGAATTCATATATCTTCATTCTGTTGTGTTTGTGAATTTAGTTGAGGAAGTAATTTCATATCAAGCATGTCAACCCATTTTTCAAAAAGTTCAGGTCGGTGTTCAAGGTTGACATTGTTCTGGTTATTTTAAGGGCAAACAGAACATAATTTCCACTAATGTGCAAAGAGATACAAAATGGGAAATCAGATAACTCGAGCAGAGAAAGGTGACATTTGAAAGAGTAATTCATTCCATTGGTCTAGCTAGGACTATCAACATGAAATTCAAAGACTCAGTCAGCCCTATTGAAGTAGCATCAGAATGGGCACACATTGTCAGGAATCACATACAATTTACACAGCTGCCTACTACTTTCACTTCACCGACCAAGGCGTGCAGCAATATCTTCAATTTTGGATCCCAGATTGATGTAAATATATCGCATGACTGCTGAGCATGTGCTCCACGATGCCTGAGTTTATGTTTTGGAATTATACTCACTCGTTACTTTCATGACTGTATATATAGCAGTGTAGTACCACAGGCATGCCTATAAAATGGTACGTACAAGCTCAGGGGCCACGTAGTTTGTTTTTAGGATCATTATGTGTTGGCACAAGCTACGGCACCGTATGTCACCTAGGAGGCTTTTAAGCGGGCTGCGAAATGAAGAAGCAAAATATTGCTACGGCATGTTATCAAAAGAGACATTTAGGCTCGAGAAGTGTCAGGAAGCCACAATGCTAGAGAGAACAGTTACGAACACACGGACACAAAAGCTCTGTGGCGCAGAATGCCGCCGTCTACTTGCAGCAACAAGAGAAGCAAAAGAGTACAAGTGTTTTAATGCCTACCACAACAGCAAGCAACAACTCGTCTGGATCAAATCCAAGCCATGTGCTCCATACACAACATCCGTCCACATGTGCAAGCATGATGCACATTCACGCATATGTCAAGAAAAAATGAGGCCACTAGCTCATCGTGAGCCACTCCGCCTGATGGTTGTGAACCTGCAGGCAGCAGCCCAGATCAGTGCTACACCGTCAAGTTGTAACAACCTTATCGGAACTGCTTGCTGCAGCAGCAAACATCCCTGTATCTACTGTTCTTTGTATTTGAAAATAAACACCAGCAGCTGCTGGAGCAGGTTAAATAGTTTAGGGTGCAGGCCCTTAAGAGTTTCTTCTACATTGTTTCTGAATGCCTCTGATTCCAACAATCATGAGTTCCTTGAGTTATTCAATCCCACGGCAACGTGAACCAACATATATATATAGTGCCTACAGGACAGTGTAACATATATTCTTCATAGCAGAACATCTCTTTTGTGAATGATGATCTGGTGGTGTTTACTCTAGGAAAAGTGTGCCATGGTATATAATTGTCACATAAAAGTATCATTTTTTTTTTTATTTCTATGTTAGATTCACATATAATTGATGCTGCCAATAGTAATCACATTCATGTTATGTGGTGTCCTCTCTCCTTGAAAAACCGATTCATGACAGCAGCTTCCCTTAGTAATCATTTATATGTAATACTCCTGCTTGCTACCTTAACTTCACTGACAAAAGAGGCAGCAATGCGTTGAATTTAGATTGAAATGGAGGAGATAGAACACGATGACTCTGATGAGAATGTGGTCCCTGATGTCCAATTTTTATGTCTTAATTATTATTATTTACACTTTCATTTTATGAATTTATAGCACCAATCTAATATATAATTGGTTTACGGCATAGGAATGCCTATAAATTGACATGTACAAAGCAAAAGCACCAGTAGTTTAGTTTTAGTGTCGTTATAGCTTGGGACAAGCCAATGCACTACACACGATGCCAGGAAATGACAAGCAAAATGCTGCATGATGGAGAACGTTATCTACAATTATTAAAGGCATTAGGCTTGAGAAGCATCAGGAACCTACAATGTCTGAGTTCTCTTTCCACTTGCACCACTCTAATCTTTGGTGCCCAACACAGAAGAGGAAAGACCCAGTAAGCGTTGTAGGGCATTGTGTCAGAGACTTGGATGCCGGCCGGCCATGTATAACTATCTTGTCCAAGATACCTTCGCGCATGATCAGCCATGGCTTGAAGAACTGCACATGGACAGGCATACATGGATCCACTCCCAACCCTCGTTGGATTTATCTAGCTTGGTGAACATGCAAATAGGTGAAATCTATGCATGGATGCAGTGGAAGCATACAAATAATCGACGACCGCAGCAAGTCAAGCACGAGGTAAAGGACCAGGTCCATGCTTGGATCATCGCTGGAGGAGCAGCGCTTAAACGGCTGCTTCACATGGCAGTTGAATTGTAA
Source organism: Hyparrhenia diplandra (assembly GCA_015847255.1). NCBI lineage: Eukaryota > Viridiplantae > Streptophyta > Magnoliopsida > Poales > Poaceae > Hyparrhenia > Hyparrhenia diplandra. The sequence continues at coordinate 1,223,594 of JADLZK010004228.1, read as the reverse complement.
TGTGGGGATAACTTTCAAGCCATTGATTGGGCATGTACACACACCGTCTTCTTCTTACTTTAATATAATGGTGCATTCCACTTGTCGGTTTGAGAGAAAAAAAAACAATTTTGGTTTTTTAATCTTTCCTGTAAGACAAAAGAGGAAGGTGGATTAGGAAATGTTGATCTCAGAGCCCAGAACTTTGCACATCTCTTAAAGAATTTAGGTGCGTTCTATAACAGTGCCAACATTCCCAGAGGGTGAACCTCACTTGGAAGAAATTTTATAAAAATAATCACGTCCCCCCTTGCAAAAAGCCGAATTGGATCCTTCTGGTGGAAAGATCTCCTTGAACGGAACTCTATTATGATGTGGCAAGACTCTTGGTAAGGAGTCAGCTGTGATTTTCTTTTTCCCCTTTCCACAGAAGCCACAAATCAGTTATAATCTTTGCACTATCTTCTCCAAGTTTCAAGTTTGGATATATAAACTCTGAGTATCAATGGACATATATTTGGGGATCAACAAATTATGGACTATCAATGATTCAATGGCCTACTTACAGCTGATTGCACATCCACTGATATAACCTTTATTCAAATGAATGTGGAATTCTGGTAATGTGGGGAAACACAAAATTTTTCTAGCTTCTCTTAATGGATCACCTAAATACCAGAAACCTGTTGAGGAAGAAAAACAGAGACTTAGATGGTTATAGTTGTGTCTTCTGCATCACCAACTAAGTGGAAACTTGTTTATATCTATTCTACTCATGTACTGCCTACTGGAACTCAATCAACATAACTTGCGATATCAGGTTTGGACCCCTGGACATGATCTGTCAAGCCATAAACTCTTTTGGCAATGGAGTACTCAGAGAATTGGTTGTCACATATTGCTGCATTATATGAAGAACAAGAAAAATGACGTGATTTTTGACGGAAAGTCTCACAGTCTTAACCAATGGAAATTTGCCTTCAACGAAGAGCATGGTCTGGTTTGCATCAAGGCCAAGAAAAACATTAAGATCGTTTCATTAGTTGGTGTTTTTCTTCCATTGGGCCTAGTTTTCCATGTAATTTTGTACATGTTGTGTTCTGTCACATGTTTAGGTCGTAGTTGACGAAGACGCGAGTGTTTGTTGATCCATTTGTGCGAGCTTCGGCAGCGCCGCCGTCGTCGTAGTTGACGAAGACGCGAGTGTGAGTTGCGTCGCATCGCCCTGCCTGCCCTTCCCAGCTGCCTCGGCGCCATCATTGCCATTTGCGCCATTGCGCCGCCCTCCCGAGCCGCCGCGGGCGACGCGCCTGCAGGCTGCGGCGCCGCCGGGCGCAGTCGTGTCGAGGCACCACCCCAGCGCCAATGCTAGTGCTAGACTACGGCTAGCTACTTGCCGCGATCGAACGAGAGAGAGAACTGTTCGACTACTCGCAGTCCTCGAGCGCGCGTTGGGGATGGCGTCAGCCGCGGCAGGCATCGGCCGCCGGGGCGGGCGCCGCGCCGGTCTGGTCTGGTCTGGTCTGGAGCGAAACGGGCCGGGGTGAGGTGGCATGGATGGTTAACCCCAGATCAGACCCCAATCGTATTGGATTGTACATACCCAGATGACATGAGATGAGCTGCCGCGCGCGGACGTCACGCTCGCCAGTTTTTGTCGCTCTCTGCACCTGCCCCTGCAGTCTCGTCAGCTCCAGGCAGTAGCACAGGTGCACGGCAGGGAGGAGGACGGGGCGCCCGACTGCCGGAGCCAATAGAGCATTGAGGCACGCGTAGGGTATACGGATACAATTCAGCCAATCATCGAAGCGTGCGCTGGGTCCGCCGGTGGCGTAGGACATAGTACGCGTAGGGGAGGTGCCGACGCGCCGCTCTGTCCGCTGGTGGCGCGGCGGGGCATCGGCGGGCTCTGGGCTTCTCCCTTCTCCCGTGTCCGGTCTCCGGTGTCGTGAATGGCGGGCGGACGGAGCTTGGAAACTTGTGACGGAGTCACGGAGACGACGGCAGACATTAATTCCCATCTAGACTGGGCTGCGTACGGGCTGGTCTGGGTTGAGCCCAGGCGGGACCAAGTACAAGACAGACAAACAATTAATTCTTTTAACTACCTGCTTTGAGATTCATGCCAATTTTTAAAAGAGGAGTACCGGAGCAGTTGCCTACAAAAAAATAGGTAGAGAGGTCCCCTTCTAGCCATTCAAGGAAAGAAGAAATGAAGTAGTTCAGTGTACTGTAAATCTGTTATTTGGTATGGCTTAATGTAGATCTTTGCTTAGCATGATAATTCGTTCTTTCGGTAATTGATATGAAGATATTGAGTGATTTGAAGGACTGATTGTTATTACTTTCAAATGCTACTGGAATTTTGTCAATTTTTAGTACTACTTTTGCGCTGCTAGAATCTGGTAGCAATTACTAATACCCAAATTTGCAATTACCCAAACTACCTGACCTCAAGATTTCATATTATTTGGATGTCCCCTGGCTCAAAGAGTATGCCTTCGCAAGTGTCTAGGATCGTCAAGAAATTCAATAGTTTCAGGAAGCCCCTATTGAAGATAGGTGTCAGTTACATTAACTTCACTGACAAAAAGAGGTAGCACCCCAGCACTGTGTTCAACATGAGTGTGCAGTACCAATAATATATAACAGGTTTTATGGCCAAGGCATACCTATAAAATGATATGGACAAGCGCAAGCACCAATAGTTTAGTTTTAGGATCGTTATAGGATGCCACATTCCAAGGCACCGCTCATCATGTAGGAGGCTTTTTAAGTTGGCTGGGAAATGATGAAGCAAATTGAGGCAAGACCGAGCATATGTTAGCTGTAACTTAAGACATTTAGGCTTGAGAAGCATCAAGAACCTACAATGCCTGAGTTCCCCTTCCACTTGCATAACTCCGCCAGTTTCAGCCACAGCTTCAGTACCCATCATAGGCAATAGATAGCATCGAGACACAGATGGTTCAGGTAGAAGGATTGTCACAAGGCATGTCAACTGAAGAAGAGAGAGACTCTGTGAGCACTGTTGGGAACTGCCTCAGTGAATTGGATGTTGGGCTAGGTCTCTGTTCCTGACCATGTTTCTTGCATGATCAGCAAAGACTGGAAGCACTGCATATAGCTGTTTCTAATTACAGACGCCAACACTACAAATAAACATAGCTAAACCATCTGTCTCATCAACAATGTTGCTCAAGTGCATCATCCACACTCCTTGGTTCTTCTGCAGCAATGTAACACGCACCATTGTACTCAAAGTCATGGACTTCTTTAGTTGTGTCATTATAATATTTATTGTTCTGAATCTCATAGGCACTCCTTCTAAATCCACTGTATTTCCAGTCAGAGGTGTTGCCAACTCCACTGCTTGTGCAAAAGGACTCCACTGAGGTGTGGATTGGTTTGAACCACCACTAGAACCATTGTTGATTGAGCACTAGACCTGAGGTGTGTCATGATCTTGACTTCCAGGAGCTAATAGCTCTTCAGCATCTCCTGCTTCCTGATTTTCAGTTACTATTCCTTGTCCGGCAATAGTATAGAACTCAACTTCTATCGCCGATATCACTGAGTCTGCTTGGCCATTCAGTCTCCGGTCCCCATCTTTACCTTCTTCAAATATGACATTATGAGGTATGCTCAACTTCTTGGTCACATTATCATAAACGGTGTACCCTTTTGTCCTGCTTCATATTCGACAAATACCATTTAAAGTTGACCTGTCTGACAGCTTGGAAATTCTAGGTCCAACTGTGTTCACATATACAATACAACCAAATGTTCTGAGATGTTGCACATTAGGTTTTTTCTTGTGCCATGCTTCATAAGAGATCATCCCTTTCAGGCTTCTAGTAGGAGCTCTACTCACTATGTAGACTCCTGTTGAAACAACTTCTCCCTAAAACTCACCCGAGACACCTTTACTCTTTAGTAGACATCTGGCCATCTCCACCATAGTGCAGTTGCGTCGTTCAACAACAACATTTTGCTGTGGTGTATATGGTGTTGTGGTCAAGTGCTTCACTCCATGCTCATCACAGTATTGCTTGAATTCAATGGAGTTAAACTCCCCTCCATGATCACTTCTGAATGCCCGCAACTTGCATCCTCTTTCAGTTTCAGCCAGTGCTTGCACTCTCTTGAAGCACTTGAATGCCTATCTTTGGTTGTCAGCAACTCGACCCACATATATCTAGTATTGTCATCAACTATGAGCAGAAAAAAGTTCTTACCTCTAGCTGTACTAGGCTTGATCTTTCCACACAAGTCTACATGAACCAAGTCTAGTGGCTTATCTGCACGATGACCGGCCACATTTAGAAATGGGAACTGATGCTGTTTTGCAAATGGGAACTGATGCTGTTTTGCAGAACAGCCATCACAAAGTTCCTCCACTCGATCCAGCTGAGGTATACCTTCCACCATGCCATTGGTCCCAAGCTCCTTGAGTGCTCTAAAGTTCAGGTGCCCATACCGGCCATGCTAGAGCCAGGCCTGATCATCTGCCTGGGTCATCAGACAGATCGGTGCTGCAAGCTGCATGTTCAACAGATATAGGCGAGTTTTGACCCGAGGTGCCCTTACCAACAATGACCTGGCAGCATCAAACACATTGCAGTAGACATCCTCTAACACTACTTTGCAGCCCCCCTCTTCTAACTGGCCTAGACTGACAATGCTACTTTTTTGCAGTTTAGGTATATAGCAAACTTCTAAAAGTACCTTACGCTCGTTGTTCTTCATATGAAGTAGCACTGACCCCATGCCCTTGATGTCGACGAGGGAGCCATCCCCGAGCCGGACAGTGTCGCCCATAGATGTGTCCAGCGACGTGAGTGCCTTGCGGCGCCCTGTTATACGGTTGTTGGCGCTGGTGTCGAGCACCTAGACATCTTAATCTTGTTCACGATCCACGGGATGCACCTTCTTCTCATTGAGGTGAATGACATGGCGTGTTGCACTCGGGCTCTTGGGCTCGACGTCGCTTGGGTGACTGCTCACGGCGTTCACCATGGCGAGCAAGATCATTGGTTGTTCCATGTCTGCTCCCACATGGTGCACTTCCTCCATGTGCTCCTTCTTGGGCTTCTTGCAGTCCTCCGCCCCGTGGCCATAGATGCCACAGTTCCTACATTGCCTCTTCCGCCTTGGTGTCCCCATGGTCGTCAGATTGAAAACGAGATCTTTCTTCTCGCCACAGTCGATGTGTCCACTACCGCCACTACCGTTCTTTGGCTTCACAACTTTCTTGTCAGTCCCTGTCGATGAAGACGACTTCGGGCATGAGACGATGACGGTTCCTCGCCGCCCAGTCTTCCTCCGTCAGCATGTAACACACCAAATTTTGCAATTTTTGAAAATAGGTCAAATTGATTTATTTATGAATTTTGTGGACATGAAAATATAGGCAAATAATATTTTTCATTAAATTAAAATTTATCATAGGGTTTAGAAACATTGTTCTTGTGCACTCATGCTGCTGCATTATGTTTTTTTTGTGATGACTGGTTTTGCTCGAAACAGAAAAGTGTTTCAAATTCGTTTAAAAAGTTATTGAAATTTGTTTAAATAAAAGAAAATGTATTTTTGCTTCTCCTTGTTTCCTCCCTGCCTCGTTTCTTCTTTCCTGTCCAGCTAGCGGTCGGCCTGCCTTGCTCTATTCCCTGGTCGCAGCCCAGCCTTGTTCCGGCCCAAGCAGCACCCAGCGCAGCTGGCCTGGCTTTACCTCTTGTGCAGCGACGAGACTCAGCGTGAACCGCACACCCAGCGCGTATATAAGCCGGGCCGTAGCCTGGTGTTTCCCTTTTCCTATACAAGAACAATTCTGAAAATACTTGAGTAATGTACATATACGTACATCACCAGAAAGCAAAGCAGCAGACCCTAGCAGCCGGCGGTCTAGGCCTTGTTGCTCTTGACGTGCGTACTGCATGCAGTAGCCATCGCTGCTTGCTGGAGACATATATGTGTTTATATAGTTGTCGTCATCCTTGGAATAGTCCTGTTAGCACTCCTTTATGCAAGCTGATTCAGACACCGTCATGCTTCATGCTTGCAAGACATGGCCGCCCAGCTTGTCCAACAGCAGGGTCTTCGTCGTCATCCAAACAATGCTCTACGCATAGCTGTTTCAATTCCTAGCTGATCTCAATCATCGGATTGCTAGCTTGCTTGATGGCATCAGCATGCTGTCAGCATGACATGGCTATGATTTATGGCCGATTTTCTTTATAAAGATAATTCTAGAAAATACTACTCCAAATGCATCTCCAATGTTTAATCCCCTTTGGTGTCATATACGTATGTATCTTTTATTCCATTGACAAATCAATTCCACTATATCCTTCATGTTTATCTCGGTAATGATCTCCCGTTGATGTTGCCATGTGTCTTTTCCTTTCCATCGAAATCAGTTTATATTTATCATTTTATTCATGCAAACTTGTAAAATGCGTATCTTTCATGTTGTAGCTCCGATTTTAGTGATCTTCACGTCTGCGTGATCGTAGTGAGACGTAGATTCATTTTATAAACCTTTTATCTTGTTTTCTTGATGTTGGTCTACTGTTCTAATATAATTGTATTGTTTGCTTCGTGTATGATTGCTCGGATGGATGTGTGATGCTTTGTGACGATGTTCAGTCGGTGAGATTGCGTTGCTGGTCTAGAAGAAGTTGGTGATCGAGAAGAAGTACATTTGAAGGTTTGGACTTGAAGAAGGATCTCTATTTAAGGCAAGTATAGTTTTGGGATATGTTAACTTTAAATCATGATCATATGACTTGATTAATGTTAATGCATTGAACGTTAAATATGAATTGTTTAGCAACATGTGGACTTGTCTGTACTAGAGTCTCCGGGAAAACAGTACAACTGTGAGGGCTAATGGGCTCTGGTTTTAGTTTAGTATGAGGACCTTGTTTAACCTGTTAGTGGTTACCGAAAGGCGTTAGGGTAAAAATGCATCGTGGATCCCCGTGGAGGGTTGTATCACACGGAACTGCCGCATCCGTGGATCGCTGCGGTGTGTCACACGGACCGACGGAAGATACCTAGCGGCCCTAGCATGTTAGATGAACCTTTGAAAGACTTCATAGTGAACCCTGCAGATCTACCTCGGTAGTGGGTCAAGAGGTCGACGGGCCTCATACGTAGGGCAATTCACGGCTCACAGTGAAAGTGTACACCTCTGCGCAGAGTAAAACTGGTATATCAGCCGTGCTCACGGTCATGAGCGGCCTTGGAACCTTTGCATTAAAGATGATGACCTATGCTTGTTTAACAGTCCATAATCTATCGTTTATGCTTTACATTATTATGTTATAATGATCATGGGGTTATTGGTAAGGTCTTGCCTTACTATTCTTGTTGAGTTCGACATGGACTCATCCTTGCAATTTCCCACTCAAACCAGGAAGATCGCCTGAGTGCTAGAGTTTTGAAGGAGTCAGGCTTGTGATCAACCAGTCAGTTTGTCCCTGTGGAGTGGAGGCTTCATCCCAGAATCGGAGTGTCTTTCCGTTGTTCGCGCTTTGAGGTTATCTTTTTATATTAAGTTCGTTATTTATTAAGCATTATGTTTTGATATTACCTCTAATTGTGACTGTGTGTGAGATTTGACTTCCTGGGCTCACATATGGTGTGTATCTGGTTTTGTCCTTAAAACTGGGTATTACACAGCAGGAGCCACCAAGCCTTGTTGGTGACAGACTCCATGTCCCTCTTGTGCTTGGCCAGCCTGAGGCAGCTGATTAGATCTTCCAGGGACAGCAATCTATGCATACCGACGAGGTAATACACGTAGCACCTTCTTGACCGCCTTGATGTCCTTCATCTCTTCCCCCATGGTGCGTGGTTCCGCCATGGCCTGCCTATCTTGCGCCCTTTTGACGTTGGTGCCACCGGGCTTCATGACCTCCCAGATCTGTAGTGCCTCGAGGTTGCACTGCATCATCATGCTCCACTCGGTGTAGTTGGATTGCGTGAGCATTGGCCACATCAACAAGATTTTCTTGATGCTGACATTGCCGGAGCTCGATGAACCGTCGTTGCCGCCCATGGATCTTGCCGCCGCCGTTCCACATGGGATAACATGAACCTTCCTCGACGGTTGCTTTAGTGGGCTAATAGAACCACCGCACAACATGCAATGCGACACCGATACAAAAAACCCGCCACGGGTAATAAGGCCCAAATGCTCAGCCCAATAGGCCTGTTTCCATGGTCACATATATAAACAATGACTTAGCGTTTCCAGTCATTCTCTCTTCCTCCTCCCACTCGTTCTCTCTTCCTCCTCCCACCGAGAGCATCCTCTCCCACTACAGCCCCGGCGTCCCCAACCATGGCGGTGGCGTCCGCAACCACGGCGGGCGGCGGCGGCGACGAGTACAGATTCGGCGTCCCCGAGCATGGATCCGGCGGCGCCTCCACCCTCGAGCTCCATGGCGGCGGCGGCCTCGAGCTTGTCGGCGCGGGATGGCCGTCCCAGATCCATGACGCGGGCGGCGGGGCGGCACCAAACCCTAATGGGCCTAAGGGGTTCGGTTTGGATTTTGTTTTTTATTTATCAACCGTGGCGATTTTTTTGGGGTCCCAAAACTGCCACCGCTAATCTTCCCATTTATGGTAACCTTAGCTCGGTGACGGTTGTAAAACCGCCACCATTAATCAAAAATAACCGCCATGTAAAAAAAGTAGTAGTGATGAACACACGCAAGCTCTCGCCTCTCTTTGGACTCTAACTGAAACATGCGAGGAATGTGGCTCTGCTAACGTTGCAGCTCTCCCTGACTCGTTCTCTGACTTTTATTCATATTGATGAGTGGTTACAATGGCGTTCCCTGCTCAAGATCCCCGCCACGATTTGTTCACACTGTGACGTGCCTAACTAGTGCAGGAGCGACTTTTTCTACCCGTCGTGGCGGAGCTAAACTACTTGGCCTTGTCGTGAACGCAACACGACTCAAACTGGCCAATCTAGGACATGTAACACGCTAAGTTTGGAATGTAAACATGAAATGCAATTAACTTATTTACATCATGACCATGCACGGGATTTGATCAACAGTTCTGCCTTTTTTATCTGAGCGAGCAGCTGAAGCGTGGTAGTGATGGGGTTGCAAATATTTCAGACCAAGAAAATAAAGATGGATCTAAATGGTAATGCTAAAACCAAAAAAGTATGTACATTGAGTATGTGACGTTTATATGGCAAATTATACACAAGATTATTTGATATTTATTTTCTTATATGCTTTGGTCAATCAGTACTGTGGTTTCCTAAAAATAATTTGACGGCGATAGATCTTATTACAAGCCATTGTGTCACACGCATGAAGTGGGCCACAATCTACAGTGAGATAAACGGGCCAGCAAGTGCCCAAGATAGGGGAGGGCACCCTAGGCCAGCGGCAACCAACCCTAGCGCCGCCGCCGCCACCGCTGCCGCCACAATCACTATAGCTATCTGGTTTCCATGTCTGGCTTTAGTAGATTCTCACTTAGTCCACAATAATAAATGCTTGACATTTGAAAGAGTAAACCATCCCAACTGTCTAGGGCACCTATTAAAGTTAGAATCAGAAACGGCAGTGTCACTAATCATGTATGAGCCATACACCTGCCTGATACTTTCACTTCACAGATACAATTAAATCCCAGCTGTGTGTTGAATGTATAGTACTGATAGTATTTGGTTTATGGACTGGGCATGGATGCCTATAAAATGACATGCAGTTTAGTTTTAGGATTGTATGGTTCCCACGAGCAAGGACTGCACATTATGTAGGAGGCTAGCAAATGATGAAGAAAACTGCCCAAGAACATCTTATCTAGTATAGGTATTTAGGTTTGAGAAGCACCAGGAATCCACAATGCCTGAATTTCCTTTCCACCTGCACGACTCTGCTGGATGGCGCACTGTACACTTTTCCTAGACAAAAGGTGGAACCAGCCCCATCCGTCACTCGGCTTATGGATGCAGCATCTCTTCGCTCTGCAGGGCAAGGCACCTGTCAACTGTTGGAAACAATCCTGTATTGGCTTGGAGACTGCTTGCCGAGTCAGCTGCAGATTGTGTCATTAGGAGAGCATGCACGACAAGAGTGCGTGTGTTGACTCAATGACGCGCGGTGTGCATCATTTTTCTCCATTTTCTATAGATCTTAGGTGTTTTCGGTCCCGTAGAAGCTTCTGGCATAATTATGTCCTGTTGTTGATCCATATCGTTGTGCTTCAGTCCCAGCATGATTTCCTCAGAAGCAGTACATCCATGTCTTAAGCCAAGTTTCATGGTTGTTGTTTCTATGTAAATTGGGATTTTCTGTCCTCAACACCGGCCTGTAATTTCTCTAAAGTACAAGAATTGAAAAAAAAAAACTCAGGTCGCATTCCGCCAAGAGACCAAACTCCCTTGCATTCACTACTACAGTTCTCAACATTAGGGGCGGTTTTAGATGGACATTAGGGGCGGTTTTTCCAACCGCCCCTAAACTAGCGCACCTAATGTTCGTCGACATTAGGGGCGGTTGGGAAAAACCGCCCCTAATGTCTCAACATTAGGGGCGGCTCCTGTTTGAGCCGCCCCTAATGTGGATATACCAGGGGCGGTTCTTCTCATCGCAAACCGCCCCTAATGTCTATAACTTTAGGCCGCCCCTAGAGTTGAATTTCACAACAAAAAAAATATAAATAAATAATTCACAAATTCAATTAATAATTGACATAATGTCTCCATACTTCAAATAAACATATATGCATCATGCAAAACTCACATACTTCAACGCACAATTCACGTAACATACGAAAATGTCGAGATACAATTCACATAAAGTCCACAATTATTCCCATCATACAACTCACATAAAGTTCACATAAAGTTTACAATTACTCCCATCATACAACTCACATAAAGTTCACATATTTCCCATCATAAGTTGATTCGACGCCCTAGGCCTAGCCTTTCCCACTCTCGAAGATGTTGATACTTTGGATTGTTTTGCAACTCGGCGGTCCGGTCGATGAAGCTACCTTTATGATGTATAATTTGATCCAATATGAAGTCACAAAGGCCACCAACGAGATCCAAGAGATCGTCATCTTTGTAAGGGGTAACCTTTTTCCCTAACTCTTCTTTGGCCTACAAAATTTCCAATATAAGAAATGAGTGACCATATATATAGGAACACGGTGAGCATATATATATAGAGAGAGAGAGAGAGAGGAGTGAGCATGTATACCAAGTTTGGGTGTCTCAGGTAGGCTGTGTTGTTACTTATCGCCATGCATACATAATATCCACAATGTACACTGCCCGGTGGCTGTTTGGGACAATCAGATATATAAAATTGTTAGTTATTGCATTTGAGATTATGCATTACTGAAATAGGTCATACTTACGGCACAGTCTGTTTTGACATGCAGCTTATCCTTCCTTCTTGGATTATGTCTCCCCTGATGGTTGTTAACATACCAGCCGATACGCCTGCTCGAAAGGATACCACAAATGCCACTTGTTAGTAACCAAAAAGTTAGGTTAGGAGGTTGTATAGTAACATATAAGAGGGTTGTCGATATACATACGATTTGAGAATCGCTATGAAGTCTTTATACGTGGCTGGATCAAAGTTCATTGAATCATGTACCCACGCCTGGCCTATGCCGACATCGACACATATAGCAATCCGGTGATTACTTGCATAAATTCAATCATAGGAAAATGATGAGGTCGTCCGCTGCGTAAAATATGTATTCGAAAAAGCTTTATGTACATGTGGAACTTACTTGAAGTGGTATGGTAGCCATATCATATTGTTATGTTCGAGATTTTTGAAAGCCACGGCTATGTACGCCGCCATCCTAAGGGCCTCATCTTTGATCGCCGCCTCCCGAATTGTCTCTTTCTCCGCCTTGGTCTTTCCAGCTTCTAACTCTTTGCCATTCAGGTCCCAACGCTTAGGATATGCAAAACGGGATTGTGCTATGTGTCGAGGGTCCACGTACCCATGTTTTAAATTAGGAACCTGTTTTGCAAGGTGTGCTTGCATCCTAAAAGGGGCCGCTTAGGTTAGTTACAATGTTATCATAATATCGCAATCATACCATATCAAGAGGGCAAAGGACTTACAGGCAGTAGGTGTGAACTAGATTGATGTCCATAGAACCCAGGCGATACAATGTATGGATGTCGTCGAGCTCTATGGCAATATCACCACCAGTCCTCCGAATATACCGCTCGGTAGGCACATCTTATCTCCGTTATATCGTCGACCCCGAGCGTGCAAGTACCAATCGTGGAACTTTTTCATTCCACGTGGCATATCTTGAATGATATGGTTTGGTAAGAAGAGCTTGCCTCTCTCATATTTTTTCGGGCATTTCTTTGTCCATCTGATTTCTTCTATCTTTGGATACTTCTCTGCCGAATAGTGTTTATCGGTGATTGGTTCAGAAGTAGAACCATGTTGTGGTACTTGATTGACTCGGTTCTCAGGCTTGAACTGGTCATGGGCGTACCACTTGGACACAAATGTGATGTCATTCATCGGCGTAAAGGCGGGCCTTACATTTTCTAGAGGCTTTTTTCTATTCACCAACTCGTCCCATAGATCATCTATTGGATGCTCTTCAACACGAGCTTCTTCCAAAGGCACCTGCTTTGTAGGAGGCACATTAGGTTGTACGACCTCAGGCAGAGAAGAGTGTGGCACATTAGGTTGTATGGCCGTAGGCGGAGAAGAGTGTGGCATCTCAGGGTTTTGTTGGTCAGGAGTAGGGGAGTGTGTCATCTCTTCATCACAAGTCGGTGACATAATATACTCCCCCTCCTCCGCAACCCCCTCTAGTCGTGGAAGTGGTGAATAACTTGGTGGGGGAGGCGAGAAACCTGTCAATACAATGTCTCGTTTGTGCCACAGGATGAACTACCGAATCACTTGACCGAGTTCGTTCAGTCCCTCAGGAGTTGGGTGTTCAAATATATAATTCTTATAATGGGGCTCCACGGTATGCACCTCGACCCTAGTGTAGTCCGGCAAGATAGGCTTGCCGCCCACTTGCCCCCCTGGGGGATGTGCCACACCTGTTCCGACAACCTGCATTATGTTTGCCCTTCCAACGAGAACCACCAAGTTGCAACTAGTTGGTTCCCGTATGCGATCGACGGGGGTTGTGCCTGCAGTGGAACCTTGGCTGCTAGGTACTTCCGGAGGGCTCCCTACTACCTCAGGTTCAGCCCGCGGGGCCACAGGCAACCCTTTTTCCTCGAGCGCCTTCGCTACCATAGCCTTCACTGTGCTTTCAAGATCCAGCACTCGGGCTTTACCATGTTTCTTGTAGATGTGTCTATCCTCTTCGAAGCCTTGTTTCCATGTCGTTCTTTTCCCTAAACCCCTGGTGCGGCCGGTGTGCTCGGGGTTTCCCAAGGCAAGGGTAAGCTCGTCCCTCTCTCTGTAAGAGATGAATGAGCCCTTCGCCTTTTCTTGACCGTACTCAAGTATCTTTGATACTACTTCTTCGGTAGCTGGGTTACTAAACTGAAGGGAAGAACCAGACGATGCAGTACTCCTCGCATGTATCCAATTCCTTCCGCGTATCTTCAAATTCTTCAAATTTACCCCGGATGCTTCTACCTTTTCGTCCCTCTTCCGGAAAATGGGTTCTGCCTTAAAGTAGCCACCAGAACCTAAGTGAACAGGGTGAATGTTCATCTTCGCTAGCTCTCTGTTATGAGCACTGACGGCCAATGCTTCTGGTGAAGTCTTCTGAGCCACAAGATCATCCCATTGACTCTGTGTTATTTTTCCATACTTGTGAAACAGAGTTTTTCCCTTTTGGATATATTTGGTGTTGAATTCACCCCTCCAACGCCGGAATGACTCCCCCATTGTCCTAAAGGCACTATGTTTCACGGCCTCCTCAGTACCATCTGGAAACTTGAAATTGACTAGCAACCTCTTCCATAGGCCCGTTTTGTCCCCTTCGATATTTTTTTCCAGGATGGGATAGCTGGGTTCAACTCATCTCTTACAAGGGCGCCCATCGCATTATGGAATTTTGCCCTCATCTTCTCTGGCTTAAGGATGTCCTCTTGCGGACTGACCTCTGTTATAATATAGACCGTGTCCTTGTCAGGATAATGGTTTGGTTTCCTTATCCCACATTTCCTCTTTGACACGGTTGTGGTCATGGCCTGGGGTTCTGGAGCAGAGGCGGTATTGTTCACCTCTGTGGCGTCTGCCTCTGCTCTTGGTTCCTCCATTCCATCTTCTTCGACCAAACGTCGCGGACGACGACGCTGTCTTTTTGGAGGAGATTCAGCAGGGACCTATGCACACGGACACGGGAGATTCGCGGTTAATGGTTGTAACATGATAAAAAAAATTCAAATACTAATTACTAAGGCTTTGTCTCAACCTCATCTTCTGGGTCGAAGTCCTTGTCCAGCTCGTCCGCGGTTGCCCTATGCCTAGGTTCTTGTGGGAAAGGATCCTCAGGACTTACGTATCCGTCGTCACCATCATCATCGTCATCATCGTCGTCAGAGTCGTCATCAGAGTCGTCCTCGTCATCTCCTTCTTTGTCCATTTCTCCCTCCTTGAATGGATCAATGCTACGCATCGCTGCTATATCCTTGTCTACCCCATTGTTGAACTCCTCCTGACTCATGTGAGCTGGTTCTTCCTGTTCTAATGTCTCCTTGTCCTTAGAGCTTTTGGCTGCAGTGTCTCTTGGCGGGGACATTTTATGATTTAGTCTAATCTAATAGATGGAAAAGATCTGGTATTTGAGAGAGAGCTACAGAGAGAGGAGGCTATATATATAGAGAGAGAGAGAGCTTCAGCTTAGCTGCTGTAGCATATAGAAAACAATATAGATGAGGTGAGCATATAACTCTCAATGAAAAAACACTTGTTACAAATTTGGCTCAGATTTGTCCCCCCTGTCATCTCATCCATTCTAAACTAGTTGCTTATTGAAGCCATCCTAGTTTAGAAGGTCATAGAGGGGGTCTCAAAATCATCATAGCCGCCGCCTCAGCCCAATAAAAAAAATTCATCATTGCACATCATTGCATATGCCACTGCCTCAGCCCAATAAAAAATTTCATCATTGCACATGCAAATAAACAGCTACAACCAACAGAAAGTGTCCAAATAGTTAAGGCATGTCCAAATAGTCCAAATAGTAATAGATAGCAGTATATATATATTGCAAGTAAACATGTATATAGACAACCAGGAAAGAAAGCAAGGTTCAGTTATTTCCAACAAAAAAAGTAGCATGGCAATCAGATTTGCATGGCAATCAGTTATTTCCATGTCAATTTGTGGTACAGCTAGCTTGCTTGGCAGTTGGCAACTAAATGTTGTAGCTTGTTTTGGAAGATAGAACGAGAACAAGAAAGATGGATTTCAGTACTTCAGAGCAAAGAAGATAGAACGAGAACAAGAAAGATGGATTTCAGTACTTCAGAGCAACTTAAATAATGTCAATATGTACATCTAGTAGTAAAGAATATGCAGTGTAACCTAGGACAATTACTTGAAGGAACAACAGTATACATCTAGAGAAAAACAGAGAAGCACCATGCTAATGCAGTAGTTTTTTTCTGGATGTACCTCTATCTTATATAGGGATAAGAATGAAAATGGAACCCAATGCTTTCACGAAGATCAGGAGCAAAGGCAGATTGCAAAAGCAGCAGCAACAAATTTAATTAGAGAGCTGACTGATTGACGGCCTACATAGTATAAATCTAGACAGTTATGTAATATTGAGTACAAAATAAGCAAACAATCAAACACCTAGTATTACAGAATCAAAAGAAAATGCCAAAATATATCAAGAGAAAATATCTATGGCTATAAAGGACTGCATTTATTGAACTGGCACAACATGCCCGAACATCCCAAACAGCAACAACAGGAAATTATTGCTACAAATGTAACTGAGGCATAAGGTTTGCAGCGGTAGCACAAAGGGGAAGATGAAATATATATTGTGTTGGATGCAAACCAATGCGGCCATACAACCTAATATTGCAAATAAACATCTTGAGTAACCATTAAATGCTGTAGCTAAATGCAGCAGCAGTGCCACTAACTAGGAACATCCCTTTTTTCCCATCTAAAAAAAGACACTAGCAACAATTCCTTCATGCCCCACTAAATGCTGTAGCTACTAAACTGAAACAATTCCTTCAGATCCAAAATGAACACTGAAATCATAGGCATCATAGGCAGGCATCATAGGCATCAGGCATCCAAAATGAGAGCGGGCATCATAGGCATCAGGCATCATAGGCATCATAGGCAGCCATCCAAAATGAACACTGAAATCATAGGCATCATAGGCATCACCAGCGAGAGGAGGGGGGGGGGGGGATGCTCACCGGCGCTGGAGAGGGCGGAGGGAGGGGGATGCTCACCGGCGCAGGAGAGGGGAGGAGGAGGAGGAGGGTGAGGCGGGGGCGGAGGTGGTGGTGGAGACGGGGGGCGGCCGCGCGGCGGCGAGCCACACGGATCCGCCCGCCGCGCGTGGAGACGGGACGGGAGGCGGCGGCCGCGGGAGACGAGGACGGGGCGGCGTCCGTCACGGCGCCGCGCCGCGGCGCACCTCCTCCCGGATCCGGCCGGTGACGGAGGCCGGGAGACGGGGAGGCGGGCGCCGAGGGGACGGGAGGCGGCCGGCGGCCCGGCGGATCCGGCGGGCAGCGGGCGAAGACGGGCGGCGAGGGGGAGCGATTTGGGCAGCCTGGCCGCGTCGAGGAGGGTTTGAGCGCCCCCGGACTTAGCCGATTCTGGGCGTCGAGGAGGAAGGCATCCCTATATGTTTTAGGGTTTCGAAGGTTAGGGGCAGGGTGAGGAAAGCCGCCCCTATAGATAGTTTTTTTTTTTTTTTTTTTTATTTCAGAAATTACAATATTATTCAAACTATTATATTACAAATAAATAAATAAATATCTTATCTTAAAAATAAAATATAAAAAGAGGGTTACAAATTAATAAATTATAATTGAATGTTTTTGTTATCTTAACAATTTGGATTTGACCAAATTTGACCTATAGTCAAACTTTTCGATTTCAAATACCTAGTCAAACTTTTTCAAATACCTAGTCAAACTTTTTCAGATTTCAAATACCTAGTCAAACTCTAAATTAAATAAGACATAATTGAACAACACGTGTGAAGGCATAATTGAACAGCAGTGGTATACGGAACCTTTCACCGAACTCTATCCTTACACTTAGGTTTCTCATGGTTGTGTGGCCTCGTGCGCTTTGCGGTATGCTATCGGCCTCAAACTTTTTCTAAAGAAGGCGTCTACATGGCATGTGTGAAGGCACCGCCAAGTTTGAGAATTTTACGAAATTGTTTGGTAATTTTCTCGATTATTTTAATTACCGCGCGACTTCTCCCAAATAATTATACGTTGAACTATGACCACCCCAAAAAGACACGAAACGGTTGCCAAACTTTGCCGCAAAGGTCTTTTTGTGCCCTAGGAGGCAAAACTTGTGGAGGCGGTGTTGGAGTAGCCCCCAAACTTGCTACCCCCTAGGTAGAACTGAATAGAATCAAGACACCGTATGAAGATAACAAGAGCTCTTCTCATTAATGTTCCATCCTCGGGTTGCGAACTAGATGACGAATGTCGCCGATGAATGTCACACCGACGAATCGACGAAATGTCGATGACGAATGTCGCCGACGAATCGAATGCGGCGCGGCGAATGTCGATGGCGAATGTCGTCGACCGAATGTCCGCAGGCGACAAATCGCGGCCGGCGAATGTCGATGGCGAATGTCGCCGACGAATGTCACAGCGGCGAATCGCGATTGGCGAATGTCGATGATGAATGTCGCCGAAGCGAATGTCACAGCGGCGAATCGCGATTGGCGAATGTCAGCGATGAATGTCACGGCGACGCGACGAATGTCTCGGTGTCGAAGGTGATCGACGAAGTCACCATCCAGCTTCGGCCGAGGCGCTCCGGTCCCGAGTGTGACTAATGAAGTCACGACCGGGCGGTGAGGAAGCCCCAGCCGAATGCGACTAACGAACGTCACAACCGAACATGGTCGACGAAGCCACGCCGAATGGGACGGACGAATGTTACCACCGAGGGTGGAAACCAAAAAATCAAAGTGGCGAAATGGCGGAGATGGATAGCGGGCAGTGCGCCTCTCCCTCCTCTCTCCTCCCCCTCTCCCCTTTTATAGGGAAGGTGGGAGGGGTTGCTTTCTTTATTATCCAAATATGACCAGTATTTACAAGAATGCCATCATGGGCTACAACATGGGCCTAATCCTCATATGTTCTACTCCAAACTACTTAATTGGGCCTATTACACAACTAGGGGGTTACCAACATGTTGGTATGCCCCCAACAGTAGCCCCTTAGCTATTCGATTTGAACCTTCGTTCAAAACCAAATAGTTGATTACAATGAGGTGTGACGGCCCCAATTGTAGCTTGGATGTCGATGCCGACTCTTTGATCGTACCAGGACGGCTTCAGGATTGCCTCGTCTCTCGATAGTCTTCAGCTCTTTTTGGCTAGTCTTCGAGGGGTCATTTTGCTCGCGCTTCCTGGTCATCCTTGGCAGCTTGCTTCATCGTAAAATGGCCGAGGCATATGTAGCGGTTGGTGCTATCAGAAACGGTCGTGGGGGATCACATTGTGAAGTCATTGTTCTCCTCACAGGCATCAGGCGAGGTTCCTACCATCAGGCGGATTGTTTACACAATGCGCATCGCGCCAACTCCCTTTGGCTGACGTTTGTGATACTCATCGATGAAGACACCAAGGATACCTAGGATGCCTTTTCAGCGCCGAAACATTAATTTTGGTTTTGGGAGTGACGTTAGAGACCTCTTCCCGAAGGATTAGCCAAACTATTCAACCTTTAGAGGCCTTTTTGAGGCGTGGGGCGAACATGAGCGAGAACTAGCCCCTTGGCACATTCGTGCTATTATTTTGCGCCCCCAAACCTTTGAGGCGAGGGGCGAATGTAAGCGAAATGAGCCCCTCGGCATCTTTATATCATTTCGGCGCCAACTCCCCCAAACCTTTGAGGCGAGGGGCGAATGTAAGCGAAATGAGCCCCTCGGCACCTTTATATCATTTCGGCGCCAACTCCCCCAAACCTTTGAGGCGAGGGGCGAATGCAAGCGAAACGAGCCCCTCGGCACCTTTATATTATTTCGGCGCCAACTCCCCAAACCTTTGGGGCGAGGGGCGAATGCAAGCGAAACGAGCCCCTCGGCACCTTTATATTATTTCGGCGCCAACTCCCCAAACCTTTGAGGCGAGGGGCGAATGTGTTTAAAATGAGCCCCTCGGCACCTTTATAGCATTTCGGCGCCAACTCCCCAAACCTTTGAGGCGAGGGGAATGTAAGCGAAAACGAGCCCCTCGGCACCTTTATATTATTTCGGCGCCAACTCCCCAAACCTTTGAGGCGAGGGGCAAATGTAAGCGAAAAGAGCCCCTCGGCACCTTTATATTATTACGGCGCCAACTCCCCAAACCTTTGAGACGAGGGACGAGTATGGGCACGCATTCGATTTCTCATTTGCTCGAGCTTATTGGCCTTTTAGTTTCAAAGACTTTGGCTGTTGTTTGCTGATCTCTTCAAAGATATACCTTATCGAGCATGATGTTTGCGAATATACTAGGCGTTACTTCGTCGCGCCAAGTTTTTGACTTGAATCTTCGCACATGACATATTGTTGGGGAAGAAGCTTTTTATGGGAGTTTGTAACCGAAGGCTACCGGACTACCGAATCCACATATTTTGGTGGCCGATCCCTAGATCCGGTGCCTTGCACATGACTTCGTGGTCTAGTCGTGTAGCCGGCACCACGACCGACTGAAAAGAGCAACAACCCCAGGCGTACCTCGGTCAACCACCATGACTTTTAGCCAAAGTGAGATTCGAAAAAACTTTAAGCACTTCGCTCAATTTCAAACCCGAATGTAACACTTTCGGTTCTCACGTATCCATTTATTCGATAAAGGTGGCGTGATCGTTTGATCGGGAGCTACTATACCCAACCATTTTTGGTGAGGTTGTACCGGTGCTCTTTTAAAGATGCACTCAACATCCCCGCTGAATTCGGATTCTGGCCTTTTGCGGTTAAATGATTGCTTGCAACCTGGTGGATAAATCCACCGCATATAGAGGGATACAAAAGGTCGCCTTATTGAAAGACCTTAGGCCTTTGGAGATTTTTTCTTGACCTTTCGGCATTAGTTTATGGCCGAAAAGACATGTTTCGATGAGAGATTAGAAAATATTCGTTATCTCATCGATCTTAGTTTTTGACGAAAAACGTGTTTTTTATGCGGATGTTTCAGCTTCTTCGCTGGAACCATTCGTGCGCCATTTTTGGCTGGCGCTTTTGGGGCAAGACGAATGCAAAAAGGATATGAAATTACATTCGGCTTGATGGGGAGTCGAACAGGTGTCTGGAAGCGACCCCAAAAAAGGGTGAGTACCAGAGCATGCATGCATTTCGGATAGGGTGACTTTTCGCATGATTTAGGCCATTGTTTGCTTCGCTCTTTCAAATGCTTGGAAAGTCGAAGTCTTTGTGCCCTTTGGTCTTTGTTTGCTTCACCCCCCATTCCCGGGTGGCTGAAGTCTTAAGCCCTTAGGCTTTCGTTTGCTTCACCCCCATTCCCGGGTGGTTGAAGTCTTTAAGCCCTTCGGCTTTTGTTTTTAGCTTCGCTTTCACCTTTTTGGAGGATCGAAGTATTTCTTTCACAGTACCGGGGAAGATAGGTGTGTTTATTGATTGGTCATCATGTTTTTGCAATCAATGTTCTGGACGTCGTATCTCGAGTGCCATCTTTGAAGAGCTGCCCCCACGTGATTTGACTTCGGGTTTATCAACCGAATGCCTTTTCTGCTTGGGCTTTTTTGCCTTGCAGCAGCGGAGATACACCTCTATTGTCCTCCGACCCTAGGGTTTTGTCACCTTGGGATTTCACGGAGGTACACCTCTATTGTTCTCCAACCCTAGGGTTTTGTCACCTTGGGATTTCGCCCGAGAAAGACTTTATTTTGCACGGGGTTTTCGGCCGCTTCAGGCCTTTTGGTTATGGCATTTTTGCCAATGTTTGCTGACCTTGGACAGCAATCTCTTGTCAAGTATCAAGGGTCGAAGTCTTAAGCCCTTTGGGTTCTTATCATTCATGCAAATGACAAAAGCGTTTACATGGAAGGAAACAACTCAAGTGATACCATAGTAATCACCAAGTAGAGAAACGATATCACAGAAATGCAATATTGATCGCAAGGTACGTGAAGAAACACTGTTGTGTAAAGTTTTAGACTACCCCTTATTAAAATAATATAAGCCTGCACCTTTTGAGAAGGCTGATGTAATAAAACCTGTACCGAAGGCTTTTACTACCTTCGGCTTGGATGGTCTTCATTTATTGAGTTACGAATGACCTGCATATGTCCAAAGAAGATATTTACTTGTTTCCTTGGTTAGCATGTGCGAGGATGTCCTCTAGAAGGTCCTGAAAAAAACTTTAGTGATGCATTAATTATTTTGCTAGATTTTTCCTTTCACGAGAAAACTGCCGCGGGTCTTTATTGTAATATAGAAAGGCCGAAGGCTGGGCTGTTCTTATATTATCACTACATAAATCGAATATATCAATGGTGTGTCCGCCGGTGGGTGGCTTTGTTTCGGACTCGCTTTCTGGAGGTCTGAAAGCAAACCGCTGTAACTTTCTTCCCAAAAATGTTGTCAACTTTAACCCATGCCATGCAGCGAAACTGATCGAATACTTTAACTGAAATGCAGTGCTTCGGTTGAAGATGTGGATTCCGCACCCTAGTGGACTGCGGTTCGGGCTGATGAAAAGCATGCCGAAAACAAAGAATGCATGAGCGAATGCAATGTTCACCGAAATGCAGTGCTTTCGGTTGAAGACCATCTTTTCATCCCTTCGGCGCAAGGTGATTAGAAAATACTATTTATGGATCATGCTAAAAACAGAAAATGCATGAGCGAAAAATTATAGGTCACAACTGGAACGAAATTGTGCTTCACTTTTTATCTGGAAAAAGCTAGGAAAAGCTTTTGCATGCAAATGCCATCATCAAGTGCTAGTGTTTTGTCCTTTCGGTGCGAACTGTTTGAAAAAAAGCTATTCATGGACCTTGCTATTTATGGATCATAAAAATGCATGATGCGGAGTCTGAACAAATATACAGTTGCGAATAAGAGTGAGGACCACTGGAGTCTGGACCCTTCACCTAGTAGCTACTTGCCATTCGGTGACACGAATACAAATTTGTATCACATGCAAAAGGAGTCCGAAATAAAAATCATCAAAAGATATAATTAGCATGTCAGAGTAGAGGGTAAACAAGTGTATAAAACTATGAATATAAACCAAAACGGCCAGCTGCTTGGACAACCGAAAGCATGTAGTTCGGTTAGCTTGCTAGGTTGGATATAATAATATTTTTTTTTTTGAGAAGGATATAATAAATTGTTTTGGACAGCCGAATGCATGGGATTCGGTTAGCTTGTTAATAAACAACTATATAGTTACGCATAAAGAATGTCTGTTTTGGGACAACCGAATGCATGCTATGAATCGAAATGCAGTGCTTTCAGTTGATGATGGACTAACTGAAATGCAATGTTTCGGTTGATTGACTCACCGAAATACCAGTACACCTGTTGGGGTGTGCATTACTGGAGGTGTGCATTTTAAGCGATGCGGCGTAGCTGAAATCAGTGGACGTCAAGCTTAGCTGACGGCTTGGTCCGGATGCTTGTTCTGGCAAATGTGTCTTCGGTCCTGTGAATACTTAGGGGAACGAAATTCCTCTTGGCGAATGTGTCTTCGGTCCTGTGAATACTTCGGCTTCTTTTGAGATGGTAATGCATTTGCTCGATCTCTGAAAAGAAAAATCGAGGTCTAGCCAGAGGCATGCATAAAAAGGCTTTGGTGGCTAGTTTAATATGACGCACGAAGTAGGTATCGGAATCTGCGTTAATGATGTCTGAATGTCTTTGATCAAGGAGAGAAGAAAAACTTAGCTTCCGTGATCAAGTTGCAATTGGCGCTCTGGCCAACCCGAAGAGACCGAAAACTCGTCATTCGGTTTCGCGCTGAACCGAAAACTCATCATTCGGAGCTGACGGGTAGCAGGGTGAAGAGAGCCGTGCGGAACCGAAAACCCGTCATTCGGCTGCTGGATCTGTGCCGACATCTGGGCCGAATGCTTGAGGTGCTAGCGAAACCCACCGAAGCTGAGCTTTCGCTAGATCTGTGCCGACACGCGCCCTGCAACAGGAAAGCTGGTGTTCAGCTGCACACCGCCCATTCGGTTGAGTTGTTTCACTCGGCTGTGGTCCTCTTCATGACACGTGCCTGTGTGAGAATTTACTAAAGCTGTGCACTGAAAAGTGTTAGTCGTACAAGAATCGAGAAATATTATCCCAAATAAGTATTATTTCTCGCATGATGATTAACCAAAAGCTTGCGAGCAAAAAGACACAGAAGCTAGAGCAGTGCCTTACGATATGTCAGAACTTTTCGGTCAGATTTTACTAAGTAAAATATAGGACTGCCGAGTGTCCTCTGTTTCGCTGCGCGTCTAAAAGTTCTTCGCTGTATACAAATATCAACATGTTTCATGGGGATAAAACCGAAGGCCTAGCTGCCTGGGCCAGCCCATGCATTTCGCATGTTTGCGTATGAAGGCGTTAGAATTGAATCCTAGAGGGCGTTTTCTGCAAACAAAGAAGACATGCAGCTTTGCTCACCAGGAAGCGAAAGGATGTGATGCCCAACTGGAAACCGTGGAGGTGTTTTCTTATGTGTGATGCTGGGACCGAAAGGCTTAAGTTTCGACCAAAAAGATGTTCGGCTCGCCGCACAGACTTTCGGTTGAGGTTCACCGAATAGACTTGGACGCAGGCGCAAGCCCCCGGGTGCTTCTGCTCTTTGGGCTGGTTGAATTTGCACTTTGCTCATGAGGAATTGGCTGCCTTCCCTGCTTGCTTGTCTATTCGTTCACCTGTCCTTTCGCTCGTAAGCGCAGCCTGGCCGGTCTGTTCTTCGGGGCTTGCTTGCCTATTCGGTGGACTGAGTTGTAAGATAAAAAGTGACTATTGTGAAATGAAAAGACACGATGTAAGCAGCTTTCGCTGCCAAACCTGCTACTCACGAGCCAGCTTTGGCTGTGCCAAACTACTTTCGCTGTATAAAAAGAAAACTCACCTGCCGGAGCTTTTGCTGGACCGATGCCATGTGAGGTGGCGGAAGCTAGCCCATTCGGTTCTTACCATACGCAACAACCTTGAGCTTTGGGTGATGCAAAGACGAATATCTGTCATTTCGTCTGACTTACCGAAAGTAGACGAGTTCGGCACCGTGTCGTCCGCGCGTATAAGACCGAATTTTATTTCCTGTGCATTCTTATTTCTGGTGCATGCATGCAAGGAAGCATAGTGCCGAAAGTAGATGACTTCGGCATTCTCACACATGCCAAAGTAGATAGTGAATAGATGAAGGGAACTAATCTCGACATTGGCGAATAGATAACATTTTTTTTATCATGAGAATAGATGAAACCACTTCGGTTGCCTTTTTGAGCACACAAGGATCGAGAAATATTATCCATAATAACCGAAAATAGATGAAGCCACGAAGGAATAGACAAGAAGATAACTTATCTAGAGTAGTGGCTTGCTTTCACTGCATGGCTTTCGGGTGAAGTGTTCGAGTTCGCTGCATGTCTTCGGTTCAAGTGTTCAACAGTTCGCCATGTGTAAGCTCAGGGCCGCTTCTCAGTTCGCTGGACCCTGTGAAAAATGAATCGAGCCAAGAGTACTGCAGGGATCAAACGCCCTCAGAAACTTTGTTAAAATAGGCGAATGAACACATATAGACTGAGAATCCCTTGACGGAATAGACCGTTGCGAAAATAAAAAGAGACTTGCGAAATGAAAAGACGAGTCTGCATGTGGTGTCAGATGTGTTCGCTTGCTATTGAGCAAACACCGAAAAGAATTAATTCTTCTTCGCCGAAAGCTGGGGCCATGCTAGACCATCTCTTTCGGCAGTGGAGCTGTGCTCTTGGCTGTTGCCGCTGCTTGCTGGCCAGCGGCTGACGAAATGACCCTTCGGTTTGCTTCCAGTTTCCGCTTGGGCTTCAGCTGATGAGAAAGCCCGAGGCTTCGACTGACTTCGGTATAGTCCAGAGCTTCGGGTGCAATGTCATGTCCTCCCGAAATGGCTGGAATCCCTTGGCCATTTCGGTTTGCTCCCACACAGTGTAGCTTTGACGAGCTTCAAAGTGCGAATGCCTTGGCCGAAAATCTTTGCTTTGGTTGACCGAATATTCTGCTTCGTCTGATGAGTCAACAGAAGATTTCTTCGCTTCGGAATGTAAGGCACCTTCAATCTTCTCTCCCCCTGCCATGAAAAGAGAGAAGAAATGGGACAAAATTACTTTTTGACGAATGCTCATTGTTGCGTGAAAAATTCGAGCCGAAAACACGGTGGGCGCCAATGTTGGAGTAGCCCCCAAACTTGCTACCCCCTAGGTAGAACTGAATAGAATCAAGACACCGTATGAAGATAACAAGAGCTCTTCTCATTAATGTTCCATCCTCGGGTTGCTGAACTAGATGACGAATGTCGATGACGAATGTCGCCGGCGAATGTCTAGCGGCGAATCGCGG
This sequence comes from Hyparrhenia diplandra, assembly GCA_015847255.1. NCBI lineage: Eukaryota > Viridiplantae > Streptophyta > Magnoliopsida > Poales > Poaceae > Hyparrhenia > Hyparrhenia diplandra. The sequence continues at coordinate 1,197,879 of JADLZK010004228.1, read as the reverse complement.
CCGGCGAATGTCGATGGCGAATGTCGTCGGCGAATGTCATAGCGGCGAATGCGACCCGACGAATGTTGATGGCGAATGTCGCCGGCGAATGTCACAGCGGCGAATCGCGACCGTCGAATGTCGATGACGAATATCGCCGGCGAATGTCACAGCGGCGAATCGCGATTGGCGAATATCGATGGCGAATGTCGCCCGGCGAATGTCACAGCGGCGAATGCGATTGGCGAATGTCAACGGCGAATGTCACAGCGGCGAATGTCTCCGATTGTCGGTGGCCAGCGAAGTCACCATCGAAAACTGCTGAGGCAGTCCCAGCCGAAAGTGTGACTAATGAAGTCCGCGACCCGGCGGCTGAGGAAGCCCCGAATGTGTGACTAACGAAGTCACAACCGAACATGGCTGACGAAGCCACGCCCGAATGGGACGGACGAATGTTACCACCGAGAGGTGGAAACCGAAATCAAAGTGGCGAAATGGCGGAGATGGATAGCGCATGTGTCTGCCTCTCCCTCCTCTCTCCTCCCCCTCTCCCCTTTTATAGGGAAGGTGGGAGGGGTTGCTTTCTTTATTATCCGAAATATGACCAGTATTTACAAGAATGCCATCATGGGCTACAACATGGGCCTAATCCTCATATGTTCTACTCCAAACTACTTAATTGGGCCTATTACACAACTAGGGGGTTACCAACATGTTTTGAAATATGACTAAAAAAACCTAGGATTTTGCGTGGGGCCATATTTTGGGTGTAAATGACCACAAAAAAATTTGAGGAAGTTTGGACATAGGTGGAGCGGGGACGTGTTTCATAGTGGTATACGGAACCTTTCACCGAACCCTATCCTTACACTTAGGTTTCTCATGGTTGTGTGGCCTGTGCGCTTTGCAGTATGCTATCGGCCTCAAACTTTTTCTAAGGCATCTACATGGCATGTGTGAAGGCACCGCCAAGTTTGAGAATTTTCTGAAATTGTTTGGTAATTTTATCTGATTATTTTAATTACCGCGCGACTTCTCCCGGTAATTATACGTTGAACTATGACCACCCCCAAAAAGACCTGAAACGGTGCCAAACTTTGTCGCAAGGTCTCTTGTGCCCTAGGAGGCAAAACTTGTGGAGGCCGGTGCGAAATTATTGTGTTTTCAAAGTGTAATTCACCATATTTAGTCGCAAACGGCACGAAGAAAAATACGGTAATTTCAAAAATGACTAAAAACCTAGGATTTTGCGTGGGGCCATATTTTGGGTGTAAATGACCACAAAAAATTTTTGAGGAAGTTTGGACATAGGCGGAGCAGACGTGCTTCATAGTGGTATACGGAACCTTTCACGAACCCTATCCTTACACTTAGGTTTCTCGTGGTTGTGTGGCCTGTGCGCTTTGCGAGATGATATCGGCCTCAAACTTTTCTGAGGGCGTCTACATGGCATGTGTGAAGGCACCGCCAAGTTTAAGAATTTTCTGGAATTGTTTGGTAATTTTCTCTGATTATTTTAATTACCACGCGACTTCTTCTAGTGTTTACTAACACTTTCTTAAAAGCCAAAATGACCCATATAACTAATGTTGATCTCGATGAGCTCTAACACGTTTGTCTTCAAAGTTTTTCGATTTGAGGTCATTTAGTGCTTCGTTTGACCAAGTTTGACTAAAACACATTAGGGGTGGCTCTATATATAACCGCCTCGATTTGAGGAGACATTAGGGGTGGCTGAAATATAACCGCCCCTAATGTGCCAACAGATAGGGGCGGTTTAGTTACAAGCCGCCCCTAATGTGCCAACATTAGGGGCGGTTTGTAACAAACCGCCCCTAATGTGCAACATTAGGGGCGGTTTGCATCTACCCTGGATTTTCGCATATATTAGGGGCGGCTCAAATTATGAGCCGCCCCTAATGTTCAAGCCAGGCGCTCTCTTAGTTCCCTTTTGTAGTAGTGATTCCTCATTATAATCTCATCGCTTTCCACGAAATGGTGACAAGGGCTGCAGCTAGCTAGCTTTCTAAAGGTGCATGTGATTCATCTCCCATTACAATTCATGCCTAAACCCTAAACGAGTGGGTCCTGTTATGATGGCTGCAAGCGCAACGATGAGGTACCATCCAAGGCCCTTTATATATAGCACATGACCCTCAACATATGGGTTGTAGTAGTTTCAGGACGAGGTTCTGAACACATCCCAATGCCTCCTGTATGCAGACAACTGTTCGAGCTGCATAGCTTTCTGAAAGGTCCATAAGTCACACAGATGAGATGTGATTCGTCTCACGTAACAATATATATAGACTGGCATAAAGTGACGGCACGGACCCGTTGCGATCGCAGCTAGTGCCACGAGCTTCTGTCCATATTCCATTCTCGACGGACATTTTAGGCGAAGCTTGCATGAATAGTCTAGTTCTATGTTTTCCATTGATACCTCTCATTTCTATCTTATCAGCTCCTGGCATATTCTAACATTCCATACTCCTCAGGACAGATCTAAAGGTGTCTATGAGTGGCATGGTATATATTGTAGCCTCAAAAGATTGATGACACATTGTAACTTCTTGCAAATAAACACATATTTATTCTCAGTAGGTGAGTCATCATTGTCCTGTTTGATAAGGACGCTGGTAAATTTTCCTGGTACACGCAAGTGCTCCCACAAGCCAACAATGTGTTAATATGTGAGTTACTACTGTGTTAGGAGGCTGTAAGTTCGCTGGAAAATGATGAAGCAAACTGCAGCGAAAGCATGTTATCATACATGAAGATATTTAGGTTTGAGAAGCATCAGGATGCCACAATACCTGAACTTCCCTTCCACTCGGACAACTACTCCAATGCGTACTCTATCTTGTATACGCGCATAAACTAGCTAGACAATTAGTAATCAAATATATTGTTATGGATTGAGCATATTGTAGTACAATTGTCTCTAGTTCTAGTATGTTGCTAATCCAATAGCCTCACAGGTCTGTTCCCCCAATTCTCGCCGTCCCCCGACTCCTGGCCAATGGAGGCAGCAATGCCACTGACACCTCGGCTTAAGATCCCGATGCTGCACTTGCTACTTGATAATTCGATCGGATCTTCCATCTGCTAATAGCTTGTGAAGAGAAAATGCCACCAAGGATGTTAACCAATCTTTGCACCCATTGCATGGTCATGGATGCACCTCTCAACCTCTGCTACCAGCCGCTGTTGGATCGAGTTTAGAAACACTCAAGCAGTCCCACCTCCACGGTGCATCTGCATGATGGCCATGGTTCTTAGCAATTCTTTTTTTTTTTGCATTTTCCCTTGACAAATTTATTTTTTATTGTTGATGCCTGGCTTAAAATCTGTTACTCCCGTCAAGGGGCACACGGTGCAATGGCAATGGTCATTGTTTAGGAGGCTCCCACCTAGGGTTCAAATCTTGGGTGCGACACTTTATCCTGAAATTATTTCAGAATTTTCCGGCGCTATGCATTAAGTGGTAGGCGATGTTCTTGTCGACAGCGAGGCGCATGTGGTGACTTCGTGAACTTCAAGATTTGTCGGCCCAATCCTTCGAAGGTGCATTATAGGAGTTGGGTTTGCGTATGTGTGTTCATATATAGGGGTGAGTGTGCACGCATGTTGAGCGTCTGCGTTGTATTGTGTAATTAAAAAAAAAAAGTTACTCCCATATACCTCACTAATGAAATCTATAGGCTCCACCAAAAATAGTTGTAGGATTAAGGCAAGCTGGACTTAGCTAGCTTATCCATACCCACAAATTGTGTCCTACATGAGGCAAACACCATAAGGATAAACAAGAATGAAACATAAAGCAACTTTTTAAAATGATAAACTCAAACATTTGCAAAGAATTAAACATAAAGCAACGGTTTTTAAAATGGTGAACTCAAACATATGCCCTCCTAATCCTTTTTACTAAGCTCAAGCCACTTGCATGAATTCTCGTGATTTATGTATGGACACATATTTGTGATGCTTCCAACGAGTCAATCTCATAATATTCATAAGCAGTTACTATGTCGTCGGTCTCAAGATTTATTTTATTTCTATCAGAATAATAACCAACAGAATCTGAATCCTATAAACCTGTAATGCTTGCCACACTGGTGGAAGAAAGGTGCCACAAATTCTCCATTTTATTACGAAATCAAAGTAGCTAATATTTAAACTATGATTCATCCTGGGACGTTCAGGAAACTTGAAGTTAATATTTGAGCACAAGAGGGAGAAATCAACCATAATAGTCAAACTATGTGTACGCTCACTATTTTAGAAAAAACTTCTCCATACTGCAGTAATCAGGTTTCTTTGAAGTCGAATGGCAAATTGCTCTCGCACCATATGACACGTGCAATGGAAGGTGAGGGGCTGTGACATCGTTTAGTGTTGCCAGCACACACAAGTGCCAGCTGAGGGTGGCGTGCCCGGCACAGTGCTCGTGCTTGCAGCAAAAAAGCGACCATGAGAGAGAATGGCGCGGAAGTCCCTTGGCTGTGCGACCTTGGATGGATGACGCCGAGAGAAGCACCACTGTTTCTGGGCTCGCCGTGCTTCACAAAAATGGCTATCTGGCCTGACGCTGCTCCGTCACAGATGCACTTTTGCACGAGTCGGATTGGTACAGCGAGGAGCCGGAGCAGAAGCACTTGTTAGATCATTTTAGCCAAAGCTTGCAATGAAAAATTCTGTTCTATTCCATTTCCTGATACCTCTCATTTCCATCTATCATCAGCTCCTTGCATTCTTCGGTTCGAGGTAGTACTACCCAGGACTGAGCTAAGCGAATTGTAATTTGTTTCGATCAGAAGAAATAGAACCATTGTATATATTGGCCCCTGAAAAGAATAATGGCATACTGTCGATCAGTAGCCGAGTAATTATGGCTGACTGGGAATCTGCCAAGTACATACAAGTGCCCAAGCACATGAGTTTTGTAAGCCTAGGCCAGTTACTGTTTAACTGCGCAGATGCCTGACAAGCAGCATTCAAACAAACCCCATATACAAGATTTCAATAATTATCCATATATTGCATAGTAAAATCCAAGCATCTTCTTCTTTATTAATTGAAGTCATCAAAATTCATTGTCAAAGAATTACGTTTTGCCGATTGGGAACAGAGACATGGGCGGGCATCCTCACTTGTCCCACTAGATTCTGAATTCTACCACATCAATTCAACATGCATTGTGCCAAACATTTTAAATCAACGCACAGTCTACATGTATTCAGTTCTAATCTATTTCTGAACAATCTGCTGGAAGAAAGCTAAGCCACTGTGCCTGATTGTAATGTTCAAAGGCAATGCCACATCATGATGATTTAGTTTGCATTTGTGAGGTTCATTTGGTGATGACAGAGCATGGTGTACTGCCAAATAAGATTGTTAAAATTCCGTAGTTGTTTCCAAATGTTTTTTAGCCCTGCAAAGAATATGCAGGAGACAAAAACATGTGGCAACCTCAAAGTCAAATGTGTCATTGCATTTTTATCCCAGAACAACACCAAGTGAGTTAAGTTCCTCATAGTTTCTATCCATTCAGTTGGTTTGGCGGATCGATGATATCAGTCAGGTCGCTAGCTGGTTGCTATCAGAGTCCGGCTTCAGTTCTGTATTTGGTCGGCTACCAAGCACGCCAAAGGAAGAGATGTCACCATTTCATTTCATTTTTTTAGATAATGGATAATCATATCCGGCCTCTACATCCGACGATGTACACAGCCAATTATTACACCATTTCATTTCATGGATTTGCAACCACACCAATCGAATAATCACTTGGTCGGTGTGCACACTGAGTCCACTGCACATCCTTGGCCTGCGTCTGCGCCTCTCCAAAGCCTATGAGTTGCCAGCAGCGCTTGTAAATATGGAAACAAAAGCTAGATTCACTCGTGAAACCAGACAGATGGAACTGGGGTGTTTACTTGGACATTACTGTGTGTTCCTCATGCTTCTCAATCCAAACTGCCTTTAATTTGGATGCTTCATTTTGACGTCAGCCATATATTATTAAGCCACCTACTACCTGGCGGTAAATCATCTGTGCTCTGGCACACTATATATGCAGTGCTTTTCACTGGTGGTGGGTGAGCTTCTACAAATCGTTTTATGTTGGCATGCATCCCTTGCTTACAAATTCGTAGTAACGAATTACTATTTGTACTATGAACAGCCATTGACGAAAGTAAACAGTGAACTTCTATAATTCACTTCATGGGTGGCTAGATCTGTAGCCATCTATTAAAACAGGTTCTTGCACTATAAGAAATGAACTGACATGGGATGTATGAGTTGTAGATATCATCAGGTGCAACAACTTTATTTTTGTTGTCTTAACATCTTTATAACATAATGTGGAATTCTAGAATGCATAGAGCTGACAATGGAAATGAGAGACATCAACCAAAATAAAATAGTCAGTGCTTGGATGCTTGGCTGTTTTCTGGAGATGTATCTCTCAAAAAATTGATGTCGTCAGCTACCAAATCGTGTCCCCAATCAAACTTGTTATGGCTCGTTCAAAGTTTGGATGCTTGGCTAGCTCAAAAAAAAATGTCAGTGCTTGGATGCATGGCTAACTCGAAGTTTTCACGAAAGCATCCTAAAATGTCTTCTTTTACTTAATAACATTATCTCAAAAAAAAAAAATATCAGTGCTTGGATGCTTGACTAAACCCAACAATCTCCCCGTCACACATCGGACCCAATTCTTCCATCACATAACAACCCATGTGATCTCACAAAAAAGAATTTTACAGGCCCCGAGTTTTAATTCTCCAGTCACAAGGCTTTTCGTGACCCTTTAGAGACATGGGCTCCCCATCAACATGTGACCCAGAGATGTTTTCACAGGTTTCCCGACCTTCGGCTTTGATACCACTTGTTAGTGAGCGCAGCGGAATCCAGCCCTGGAATTATACCCCCGAGCCGGCGCTTAAACAGGCTTAGGTCCAACGGAGTCCACAACAACAAGAACTTGGGCCCAACTCAACCCAAAAGACTAGTCTGATAGGTGAGGACTGCCACATCGTATATGTTGTGCTCTCCCTCCATCGATTACCGATGTGGTAAACCCAACAACAGAAGGTTTAGAGGCTTGTGTTTGCGGAGTTGTGTAAGTGGAGGGGGAGCTCGGGCATTGTAGGTTCCTAATGCTTCTCAAGCCGAAATGTCTTTGCTTATTGATATCATGCATGCTGGATCTTGCCACATTTTGCTTCATCATCTCCCAGCCAGCTTAAAGCCTCCTACATGGTCTGCAGTGCCTTGTCTCTTCTCCCAACCTACAACGATCTTAAAATTAAACTACTGGTTCGTTCCTCTTGTACATGACAATTTATAGGCATGCCAAGGCCAGAAACCCATTATTTATGATATGTACTATACATATCCATGAATGTAAATATAACTAATATTATTAACATGTATTTGATTACTGATACTAAATTCAATTAAGGCAGCCTGAACATTATTCAATTTCTTAATAAGCCAAGACAGGTGGGTAGGTGTACTCTTTCAACTCGAGGTAGTTGGAATAATTGTAAAAATTGGGTATGAGAAATTGTTACCCCATTTCTGTCACCGAAAAATGATTACTGAACTTTTGGGTACCTGATACTTGGATTCCGGTACAGGTCGTACTCAAAATTGACAAAACCAACAAATTTGACAAAATTCCAGTAGCATTTTAAAGTAATAAGAATCATTCCAAATCACTAGATATCTTCATATAAATTTCTAAAAAACAAATTATCAAGCTAAGCATAGATGCACATTGAGACATAAAAAATAACAGATTTACAGTACACTGAGCTACTAATATCTTCATACTAATATATAGGGTGTTACAGGTACCAAGAACAATTACACGAACTACCTGAATTCGGGTACTTTGGGTACAGGTTCGGGCAACTTGGGTCCAGTAATTAGGAATTGTGTACTTCACACACCCGTACCATCAAGCTCTGATATGAGAAAGTAAACTTTCTGTAACCCAATAAACTTGTCTCCTAGCTTGGTAGTGGCTGGGCTCCTGAGTGTTGCCTAGACATTAGTTTTGCTCATTTATTCACTTATCCTCAGAGGAGGTAGCGGGAATAGGTACCCAATGACATCATTAGGAGGAACCAAAAGGCAGTAATCTGCTTCCCTGCATATCTAAAGAGACGCCCAATATTTTAATTCCTAATGTCACATGGTTCTTTTTTTCCAATTAGTGCAAACTTTTGCATCCTTATTGGCACAGATGTATCAAGAGAGAAATGAACACCAGGCCGAAACTCCTCTCCATGCAAACTCCAGGAGTAGGATGTGTAAAGTTGTAAGTATTTGTAAATCCACCGCTCACTGTTCTCTTTCCTTTTCGGTGTGTCGGCTGAGGCCACTGAACATCCTCAGCGTGGCATCGATCTCCCACCCAAAGAGTTGCCTTCATCTCTTGTAAATACGGAAGCCAAGCTACATTGCCTCTCAATCTCCACTGCCATTTGCTTGCTGCATTCCTGGTCGTATAAACCAATTGTAATTGCCGTACATACCATGAAGTGACAACAGATCAAAGAGCTAGACTCTCACGTGCAGAGTAAAGGACAATCTCCACGTGCATGCTTGGTGTGTTGATGCTGAATGAGGACAATGGACATGAAGTGTGGCCGAACTAAGCCGAGTTTGTAAATTGAGGAGAAGCCTGCGCAACCAAGCAGTGTTTTCTATCTCATAATTAATTACCTAAACAAACTATTTTTAGCAGTAAAGACCAATTTTCAGAGGCCACTCGAACAAAATGAGCCTTCAACAATGGTTTCGGATCAAAACAAGCGGGTTCAAGAAATCCACTAATAGAGCCATCTTTAAAAACAGGTTCAGCAAAACAAAATTCATACTTTTCTCAAATTAAGTCGATTGAACACAAACTTCATATTAAACTTGTATAACTAAAGGAGATCTACAACGTTGTAGCTGCAGATTCTCATTTCAAACCATTTTAATTCCAGATTTCTATTTCAACTTCTCATATTTCGTTTTTTTTTTTCCACACCGTTTTGGATGGAGAAACGACCAAAACTAAAGTTATTGATATCAAAGATATAAAATGTACGCTAACATGATAACATTTTTATTTGAATATCTATAATCCCAAAATTTAACTGACGTCCCTAACATATTCAAATTATAAATTTTCAAATGACCTCAGATGGAGTAATGAGACAAAACAGTAGCTGTAGATATTGTAGATCTCGCAACATTGTATTTGAAACATTTCTATTTCAAACCATTTTGTCTTGAAATTATTTTCAATTTCCCACATTCGAAATTAGTTTATCGAACAACCTCAATGGAGAGCCAAAGCGCGCCTGTAACAGCCCTTAATGCGCGTCTGTAATTAGCTCATGTCACATGCCAGGTGAGTACAGTGACTTGCGCCCGGAAGCTCGTCTACGATCGAAATAATCAGCATGGCTGTAGGCTGGATCTTTACCATGTCACCCACGTGCCCCACGCCAAACATTTTACATTTGCACCGATTCCTTACCTCAGCTCGTGTGCAATTTTCCATACCTTAGCTTTGTCTCATTCTTCCTAGGTCCTACTCAGGTACCGTGTTATCATTAGTGCAAGAACATAGGAGTACTACCAAAAAACTTTGCATGCTTTTTTTCTTCCTCTAAAGGATTACACTGTACTATTTTCAACTCAATTAGACATCCAAAACCGAAATAAAAATCATTCCCCCACCAAGAAACGGATCACGCGTCATTTGGAAAAAAAGGTAGAGAAAAAGAAGAAATGTGCTCAGAGGTGCAAGTGGAAGGCGAATTCAGTTGTTGTAGGTTCCTGGTGCTTCTCAAGCCTAATTTCTTTAATTGTAGATAACTTTCTCGATTTTGCCACGTGTTGCTCGTCATTTCCCATCATGGTGTGCAGTGTGCTGGCTTGTCCCAAGCTATAACAACCCTAAAATTAAAATACTGGTGCTTTTGCTTTGTACATGTCAATTTATAGGCATTCCTACGCCATATACCAATCATAAATTATATCTGTACTATAAATTCATAAAAGTAAATTGTAACTAATAATAATTAAGTCATGAAAATTGGACATCGGGGACCACATGCTCATCAACAGTCAAAATGTTCTGCCTCATTCATTTTAATCTAAATTAACGCACTACTGTCTCTTTTGTTGGCGAAGTTAATGTAGCAGGCAGCTGTATAACATGTACAATGATTTTCTTTTGATGAAACAGGAGTGAATTTTATTAAGATCTAAGAAACATATAGAGTTATTACAATGAGGTTCATGAAACATAAAAGGTAAGAAAGAAAAAAAGCAACGATTACACAGTTTTGTAGCCATCGATCAATATGTGGATGAAAACCATGCTTTTCCTCTGAGGACAACTAAGGCCAATTTAAATCTGGAAACACCCTTGCTTCTCTGAACCGAATAAGCCAAATTCTTGAATATGAATAACATGTATGTGATTTCTAAGGGCAGCTCTAGTCATGAGTCGTTTGTTTCCAGAAGAGCGAACACCACGGAAGTGTGAATACACAGTCGACTCCTCCAGCCAATTGTTATAGGCAAAAGTCATAAACAACAATTAATAGATTAATGGACTTGTTCCGATGCTGTCTTGTTGTTGATCTACTGCTGCATCCTGATCTTGCTTCATAGCTTAGCCAGCAGCTTCCATGCCTCCACTCCAGGTGAAAGCAGTGATGAATGGATGATGCACCTTCAAGATATATCAAGGAACAAAGTATGGACCCTCACAATGCAGACTCTATCACCGAATCTAAGCTTATTTATTAGTCACCACTTTATAGTAATTTGTTGATATGTCTGTATATTTATTGAACAGAGAGGAAGAAAACTCTAGTCTTCGTTTCTTATTTGGACTCAAGTCTACGGTACCCTCAAGGCTAGTACTGGGGAACGTTTCGATTTCTTCATCTACTCAAGCCATTTGTGAAGGAGAACGATTAAAACCTATTTTTTCTCACAAACTACAAAGAGCATTATATTGAAGGAAGAAGAACATGGTCTGAGTAAATGCCCAATCCATGACTTAGTTGCGGCCATTTTACAATTTGACTGTCATGTGACCGATGAGCTAGCCTGTTTACTATTATGCGCTGCCTCTCCAGCAATGATCCAAAGTGTGGACCGGCTCATCCGCCTCGTCAATAACTTGCTGCGCTCATGGCTATTTATGCTTCCACCGCATCCATGCACAGAGTTTGCCTATTTGCATGTTCACCTATCTATGTCCAAGGAGGGGTGGGACTGGAACCATGTATGCCTGTCGGTGTGCATTGCTTCCGGCCATAGCTGATCTTGCACGAAATACGATCTGACATCAAATGAAAGTCTCTTGGACTAGGAATATATATATAGACTTGGCCCTGTTAGGTTGATCTCAAAGGGGCCCAGCCCAACGGCTGGCCCAATCCCCTTGGTCAGCCCTGATCGGGGGCATCTAACCCTAATGGTTAGTGGACCCCCATCGCACTGCGCTAATAAATAGAGGTGGTGGCGGTGGCACAAGATACGAGAATTACCGCGAGTTAGACAGCCGCCATTTTCCCCACCGTCACTCCCGAGGACTCCACCGATTGGAGAGCGCAGCCAGCGGCGGGAAGTACCACTACCGCCGTCCCGTCACCGAAGGGAAGACCGCGACGGGATGAACGCTTCCACTGACGGTTTCATTCTTTCACCATTTACTATTAAGTACTAGATCAAGTAGCTGTAATTTAGGTTAATTACTCTTGTCATTATTATTATTCTTGTTGTTCCCTAATCCGATTTACTGCTACAAAGATCCTCTATTTCTATCAAGCCCGGCATCCACCTCTCCGAGGCAATGCCCAACAACGCTGACTGGGTCCTTCATTTTTGCAGTTCAAAATTGGACATCGGGGTCATCGGGGCCACATGCTCATCAACAGTCGTCATATGTTCTGTCTCATTCATTTTAATCTTAATGAACGCACTGCTGCCTCTTTGGTCGGTGAAGTTAATGTAGCAGACAGCTGTATAACATGTATCCATGATTTTCTATTGTTGAAACAGGAGTGAATTTTATTTAAGATAAACATACAGAGTTCTTAGAATGAGGTTAATGAAACATAAAAGGAAAGAAAAAAAATAGCAGGAATTACACAATGTTTGCTAGCCATATATCAATATGTGGATGAAATCGTTGACACCCAAAAATGGCTTGGTCTAAGACATGGTAAAATCCGAGACTTAGCCAAATTTTTGGGTCCGGAAAGTGACCGGACGCATGCGACCGGACCGTCCGGTGACTTCCCCGCGTCCGGTCGGTCAGCCGGGCGTCCAGGCCGATTTCAAGGCATCAACCGGACGACCGGGCGCGTCTCGTCCAGCGACCGTCCCAGCGTCCGGTCGAGTTGCGGCGCCACGATCGGTTTTCGGACCTTTACGTTAACCGATCGGACGCAGCGACCGGTGCGTCCGGTCCAGCGACCGGTCCCAGCGTTCGGTCGAGTTGCGCGCCATGATCGGTTTTCAGACGTTTCTGTTAACCGATCGGACGCTGCGACCGGTGCGTCCGGTCGGCCTTTTTCCAGCGTCGGTCCGCCCGACCACGGATCGTGTCCGTCACGAGATCCGAACCGATGTGTTTCCAATCGTGTTTAGGTCGGATTTTGAGGCTTGGAAACGTCCCAAGGACGGTTTCCTAAAAAAGGATAAGACCACCCTCCTCTATATAATAATGAGGTTCATGGCCTATTTCATCCCATCTACATCCAATCGACAATCAATCTACCCCCTGTCCCGTTTGTAGATATCTTCTTCCTTCAACCCTCTATCCTGCTGTTCGGCGGCGAACTCCGCGTTTTTCGTCGACGTCCCTAGGTGGCCTTGCTGGTCCTAGGGCACCCCTCGCGTGCGTCCTCCCGACGGGTCTTCCGGAGGTGCGTTCGGAGGTCTTTCAGCCGTCACCAAGCTCTACGTTGCCCTTAGCGAACCCTAGATCGGTTTGGGTGGCCACGCTGCGGTGCTCGCTGCTTCAAGGTTGATCGTAACGTTCGTAGGGCGTCCAAGGCCCTCCCCGTGAGTTGGTGCGAAGCCCTAGTTTCGTGTCAGCGAAACTAAGTTTTTGCTTTGTTAGGATAACTAAGGCAAATTCATATCTATAAACACCACTGAACAGAATGGGCCAGATTCTTGAAGATGAATAACCTTGTATGTGATTACTAAGGGCAGCTCCTGTCATTAGTCAATTTTTTAAGGAGAGGGGACACCACGGAAGTGTGAATACAACACTACTTTGGAACCAGGGCGATATCCCGTGAGTGCATCGCTCACGGAAATCCCGTTTTCATCACGGGAAAGGATATCCCGGCGGTAAATCACGGGATAGCCGTGACGGGAACGAAATCGACGGAAATTACCCTTTCCCGTGAACCGTCATACCCACGGGATATCCTTTCCCGTGATCCCATTTAGCACCGCGGGATATACTTAACGGTGGCACCGTCAACGGGGAGGGGTAAAACCCCGTTATGGCCTCGTGGGCTGTGGCATGAAACGGCGTTTTGAGTGATATCCCGTGAGCGTAACGGTGCAGCTCACGGGATATCCTCTCCGTTTCCGTGTGTCAAAGTGAGTTCACGGGGAAATCTTTGGTCAATTTCCGTGGCGGTGCCACTCACGGGAAATATTTGGTCAATTTCCGTGTGTGGCTCACGGAAATTGACCTTTTTTTTTCCAAAGACATTGTTGACACATATAAATATATATATACATACACGTTTCATAATATCCATAATACCACATATATAGCTCGATAAATCCATAATACCACATATATATTACATCATATCCAACAAAGTCACAAGTTCAACCACATGTCCATGAGTGCAACCACAAGTTCACAAACTCACATAAAATCGAAGTTCACAAGTTCAAGTGCACAAGTTTTCAACCTAAATCATGACAAATTTACGGCCACGGCCTCCAATCTTCCGCAGCGCGTTCCCAAGGGTCCGGTTGAGATTGGCTCGGAGTTGGGTTCGAGGCATGAGAATTTTCCTGCACGTAGGCAAAGATAAATAGTTAGAAATTTGTGAGACAAAATTGAAGGTAGAATCTATTAACTTGAAAAAGAAGAGAAATAGTTAGAAATTTCGCGGCACCTCCCCGCACGGAGGGCTTTCCAACTCTGCAAAGAAAACAACGGCTCGATGGCCGACAACCACATATCCACGTGCACATCTCATGGTGCATTCAAAACTTCAGATCATATCCATTCACATTCATATATGCATATTTCGAGTTACGGGAGACAAACTCACAGGAGAGGCTCCATGCGGTGGAGGGAAGATCGACGGCTGACCGTAGACGGGCGGTGGGACGACGACGGGCGGTGGGACGAAGACGGGCGGTGGCGGGAAGGCGATCTCCCGTGGCAAATGACACCAACATGGCCACCAACACGCTGGAGGTGCGCCCGGGAGAGCTTCCATGCTCTTACGGTCTTTGCTCCGCCCTCTCTTGCTCCGCTCGAGCCCTCTCTTGCTCCGCGAGAGCCCTTGCCTCTCCCTGCCTCGGCCTCCTCCCGTCGCTTCCTCTCTTCCTCTATCTCGGGCCTATTTCAACACAAAGTTAGAACACGGAGAAATAGTATTCAACGATAAATGAACCTTAAATAAAAATATATAAACCTCAAGTCCGAGGCTGTAGCCTGGTAAGTGGTTGGCCGCTCGTGTATCACCGGGCCTCCCGAGCGTGCTTTCGGAGCTCGAGATAACTTCTTTGTGTTGTGCGGGTTGATAACGCTGTCACCTATATAGTACCGCCCGTGCTTCTTGCCTCCTCCGGCGATCATGGCGATGTCCCCTCAATGTTGTGGCCGCGGGGATCGAAGGTTTCTCCATACTTGCTCCTCGCCACCGGTGTACCTCTTACGATCTTCTCGTAGGGCGGTCGGGTTGGTGTAGGCTTCGGGCCCAGCCTCAGGGTTGAAGACGACCGCGGGATCTTTATACCTGCCCGTGTGGGAGTTAGCAAAGGCCTCGAGCGTGCTGATTGGCGTGCCATGTGTCTGCTCCTGTGTCGAAAAAGAAAAGTAGCTAGAATGGTAAGAAAGTATTGAGTTGCACAGCGAAAAATAAGAATTGCATAACACTTACATATCTAGCTTGGTAGGAAGCGAGATTAAGGTTGCCTTGATGGTGTGGTACACCGGCATCATGGCACGCCCGGTCCCCGTAGTCGTTGTGGGCGTCCCGATAGTCAGTATCGACCCACTTGTCCACCTGAAGCTCCCAAAGAACGCCTATGCACCAAGCACCACTCGGAATCACCTACAGACACCAAGTATAACACAGATTATAAAAATCACATTAAGCATAATTAAACTTAGTATGAGCATTCAATATTTACCTCCATGTATTGTTTTTTGGTCGATTCAGCGTTTTCCATTCATGCTTATCGAGCCTTCTTTTCTCCTTTAACGGCGTACCATGTCCTGGACGGCCCCGGCCGCGTGCCTCGTACCACATGTCTCGCCACATGCTTGAAACAGGCGTTTAGAGCCACTTCCTCCGCCTCGACCTCGTATCCCTCCTCGCACTTGAAGTATTTCTGCACATAGAAGCAATGTAATAAGTCCTTATTTCTAACATTAGAATTTGGAGCGATGTATTTGTACAAAGGCGACATAGACTTACCAAAACTCTTTGACCACACGAATGGCCTTGTTACCATATTTCATGCCATCCTCATCATAGTTGTCCAGAAATTCAGCGTCGATTGGTGGAACGACGTGACAAAGATACTCTTCTCCGTCGATTTTAATAAGGCCAAGGTAGTGCTTCCTCACCAGAATACCAAGAATGTTTGGCGGGTCAAGGCCCTTGAATCGAGTTCGCGGTGACAACAAAAAACCCCGCCCAAATGATCAAGAATAACTATTAGTTCCTATTACGATTTTGAAACCTGAAAAATAAGAAAGTAGTGCTAAAGTGTAAAGTAAATTACCTTGGGCTGTCTTGGTCTTATGGTCGGTTTTACGCTCCTCACGAGGTTGTCGATCCGGAGTCCGGAGGGGCCTCGCAAGTAGACACGCCTACGAGCGGAGGAAGAGGAACCCCCTCCCCGCACTCTCGGCTAGTCCCTCCTCGTGGTGCGACGCCGAGCGGTCCGCGTGGTGCGACGCGGAGCGGTCCGCGTGCTGCGACGACGCCGAGGTCCTCGTCTCCGCCTCCGCCTCCGCCTCCTCCTCCTCCTCCTCCTCCTCCCTCCTCATGCACAACCGGGTGGTGGCGACGGGTGGTCGGGGTGCACGGCGCCTGCCCTGCCCCTACCCCGTGGCGGTGGTGGTGGCTCGACGCTTCCTCTTCCTGTTGCCCTTGCCCTAGCGAGGCTACACTTTTTGAATTTCCTGGTCATTTTCTTGAATACATTCGCTTCGAGGCATCTTTTGAATGACCTGCAATTAGATAGAACATAATTAGTAAAAATGCAAAATTAAATAGAACATAATTATGAAGAGATTGAAAACAAATAATTAGAACATAATTATTAAGAGATGCATAGTATTACATGTATTAGAAATAATCCTCATCCCCATCCACGATTTTCAAGACTTTGTCGGATCATAATCCTCATGATCACTATCATCCATGTCTATGTCTTCCAACATATGAAGATTGGCAGGGATCCATGGGAGGAGGAACGACGTCAACACCGCATTTGTCCTTAAGTAATTTTTCAAGTAATCAGAAGTCCTTCGCATCTCGAACCTCCTCGCCCTCCTCATCATCAACAACACTTTCATTGTCTACTTCCATTTCATTGGGCCCGGTTATTTCTATCACAAAATTACCTTGTAGCCCATCTTCTTGGAAGAACTCTCCCTCATATGTGTTTGCATTAAAATGGTAATCGTCCTTGTTTGGGACAGGTAGTCTACCGTGTGGCAATACCTTCTGCACAACATCCCAACCCTTAAGCCGCTCGTCGTGCTGGCAACACCATGGGAGATAATAAACTTGTGTGGCATGTTGAGCCACAATGTAGACATCATCTCCGGCCATCTGGGAATCTTGTCGAATCTGAACAATCCCAAGTTGTTCGAGGTCTGAATTTGTTATTTCAGATCGAACCAATGGCACTTAAACACGACAGAGCAAGCCGTTTAGAGCCGGGGAAATGGAGCTCGTATATTTCTTCAATTCTTCCATAATAACCTTTAGTGCTAGTTCCATCATCACCTTTAGTGAAAACTCCGGTATTTGTGGTTCTTCGGTTTGGTCGATTCTGCTCATAGCTAGTTGTGTGGTAGCGATATCCATTCACGTCATAACCGGTAAATGACCTAACCCTGGTCTCAAAGCCATTGGCAACCTGTATGAGCTCGGGATGCATACCCGGATTGGTTTGTGCCTGCAAGCTCAAGCAGGATAAATGAAATGAGACAGTTCGTTAGCATATCAAACGAGACGTTATTTAACACGAATTGGACAGTACCTGGCGTTTGAACCAACTAATGAAATCGGTTTTCCATTGCCAAAGACCTCGCCTAAAAGCGGGCGTCCCAATTCATGTGCTTGGGTGGCGTTCGTTGACGCCAAATTGCCTTTGAAATTTCCTATACCAACGAGACAAAAAGGGTTGGATGCGGGATATTAAGTACTACAAGACAAGTAGGTTCTACGCTTAGAGTTGTGACTTCATCAGACGTAAGGAAGCACTTCGTCCGTGGTTGAAAAGTATATAATTCATTATAATCGATCCACTCTCGATTTGTCAAGATCTTTATTTTTTGAACCACTTGCACGTCCTAGTTCTCCTTGGAAAAGGCCGGGGTTGATTCATTTTCATCAAAGATTGTAACGAGGGGGTGGATAATGCGAGCTAGGAAGGTTGTCACCATAGTATTTTTGATGTGAAGTCGACACCTCCCCGCCGAACCTTTGCTTCGATGGAACCCTCAATCTTACACTTATTTTTACAATCGGCCCGAACATGCTTCCGAACTCTCTCAACAAAGATAGCACCAACGAAATCGTGCGGGGGCCACCCACCCTTGCCTCGTATGGAAGGTGCAAAATCAAATGCACCATCGAAACGAAGAAGCCCGGCGGAAATATCTTCTCCAACTTACGCACCAATACGGGTGCCACTTTTTTCCATTTCTTCTAGTGTGGTCCGAGATAACTCTTTAGCACAAAGTCTGCCGAAAGAAATTGCTCAACTCTGCCATCACATGCCGGACATGATCGGGGACATAGCCTCGAAGCATCACCGAAGAAGCCGCTCCATCCATATGTGGTAGTCATGACTCTTGAGCCCATTGATTCGCATAGTAGATAAGTTCACTCCCTCCTCGATTTGCCGCATACCCATCGTGGGAACATTAATTTCTGAAACCATTGCAAGACTTCCCTCCTTTGGGGCCTGCTCAACACGTAATCGGCCTTAGGTTTTTCCATCTCTTGCCATTGCTAGGAGGCTTCATTTCTTGCTTCGTCTCACACACAACTCTGCCAGATCAATTCTAGCCTTAACGTTGTCCTTTGACTTGCTAGTTTCCATGAATGTTCCAAAAAAAAATACTCGGGCGATGTTCTTTTCGGATGCATTAAATCAAGGTTATGTGGAAGAAGAAGGTCATCATAATAGGGAGCCTCTCTAATCCTCGACTTGTGAGTCCATGCATGATGCTCGCCATAACCCACAAAGACACCATTTTCATCAGCCACAAGGGAATCCACTTGAGCGTGTACCTCGGCAGATGTCATCATCCTCGCTCGGGTTCGTAATTTGGAGACCTTTCGTAAAGTTCTTCTTGTCTAGCCCGAAAGCATGGTCGAGGCGGCGGGACTGCCGATGCTTGTCGAACGCAGAATACTTGCCACCCTTCTTCAACCGGTGAACCTCATAGCCCGCCTTTGCATACTGGGCAAGGGAACTTGCCGCACACACCACCAGCCAGAATATCCCATACGCCAAGAAATCATGCGAGGGAGTAGTGGTACCACACGTATATCCCGAAATTTCTCTTCAAAGATCGGTCGTACGTCCAAAACCCTTCATTCCAACCTTTGATCAATTCATCAATCACAGGCTCTATGAACACACCCATTCTATTTCCCGGTGGCCGGAATTATCAAAGACAAAAAAGAATGTTCTTCGGTTGAAAGCGACGCGCCGGAGGCGACATTCGATAACGAATACGAGGCCAACAAGTGTATGGGGCAGCCATCATTCCATAAGGATTGAACCCATCTCGCATTTGCCCGGCGAACACGCACATTACTACGAGCCTCCATAGCTTTGTCGGGATGAATATTGTTGAAATGGGTCCATGCTTCGCATCGGATGGGTGTACCATCTTATCGCTTGTAGCGACGCCCATCTTTGTGCCATGTCATCATTTCGCAGACTCCTCGGTCATGTACATCCGTTGTAACCTCGGTGCGAAGGGAAGGTACCGTAGGATTTTCACGGGGACCTTAAGCTGCCTCTTCTCACCGCCTTCACCCGGGGTCTACCTCTATGAACCTTGAGGATTTACACTTTGGGCAGTCGCGTATCATCTTTGTACTCTTTCCTAAATAAGACGCACCCCGTTCTCACAAGCATGTATCTGCCAGTATGGCATCTTGAGTACCTTGAGGAGTTTCTCCGACTCATACATGTTCTTTGGCGGACGTGACCTGGCGGAAGCAAGCCCCCAAAGATCGTCAACATGTCGGTGAAGCCGCCTCGACTAATATTGCATCGGGCCTTCAAGTCCATAAGGCGTGAAATGGCATCTAGTTTGGAGACCTCACAATAGTCGTGAAGGGGTTTTTACGTGTCGCCTGCAACATGGTATAATAGGCCTTTGCGGTTTCTTTTCCTCCTCCTCCCCCCTCATCCTCAAGTCCTTGCTCAAAGTTTCCGGCATGAAAGTCATCTATCATGTCTCCTATCCCATCGAAGCAAGATCATCGATGCGTTGCCTCACGACCTCGTCTCTCATACGCTCGGTTTCACCATGGAAGATCCACCGCTTATAGCCCGCCCATCCATCCATACTTGGAAAGATGTTTAGACATGTCCTCCTTACTTTGCCTTTTTATTGTCACAATTCTTGCACGGACACCAAACCTTACTGCACCTCGAGCATTCTGAAAAGCATAATCCACGAAAGCACTTTGCTCTTGCTAACCCATTCACGGTCAAAATCTCCAAAACTCCTCCGACCATCGTATATCCACGCGCGGTCATCCATTCTCTATCATTTCAAATGAGAATATAAGAATGCGGTGCATCTACACAACGATCCTACCATCTAGTAGGTGAAGATAGGTCCTAATCCCACCCAGAGGATGCGTAGATGAGGTCCGTTCCATGCTCCACTCCTATCGAGAGAAATTTCGGCGACACCTCCCCGTTCTCGAATACCGTCCTCCCCCGGAGGGGGAGCTGTATTCGAAGAACAACGGGAGATGCTGCCGAAACTCTGAATCGAGCATGTGGAGCATGGAACGGACCTCTACGCATCCTCGGGCTGTGCAAAACGTGGACAATTCGAAGCGGTCTGACGGTTATAGGTATGCGAGGGGATCGGCATACTTCAACCGTATCTCTTTGAAAACGGGAGACGCCCTAAGCGAGCTGCGCGCGATCTAGCTACGACCATGACACGGAAGGAAGGGGTGATACCTAGGGTCGCGGTGGAGTCGAAACCTAGCCGGGCGAGGAAGAAGATCGGGCCGCCAAGAGACTCCGGCTCGGCAAGCAACTTCGGCTTCGGAGGTTCCTCTGCATAAAAGAAACCGCGGGATAAGTTCAAAATTTTGTGAGAACCTCCCACGGGGGAGGTTCAATACCCCTGCAAACAAAACACACGGCACGATGGCCGACAATCACATTCACATCAAAGGGCACGATGGCGGCAAAACATTCGAGGGGCACGATGGCCAACAACTTTGTGAGAAGGTGAAGGCGGCGACGACGGGCGGACGGACGAACTCACCTGCGGGGCCGTTGGCGGGCGGGCAACGGTGCAAGGTGTCTTGCGGCGCCAGCGGTGTCGGGGCACGTCGGTCGGGGGGCGGCGTCAGGACCTTTCTTCCCCTTCCTTCCTCCCTTCTCCTTCCTTCCCCGTCCTCCCTTCTCTGCCTTCCTCCTCCTCCTCGTCCTCCTTCTTTCCCCTCCTCCTTCTTCTTCTTCCTTCCCCTCCTTCTCCTCCTCCCTCCCCTCCTCCACCGCCCCTCCTTCTCCCCCCTCCCTCCTTCTCACCGGGAGGGGCGCGGCCCGGCCCAGCGTGGCCGGGATGCCCCGGCCGTGTGGCGAGGCCGGGCGCCCGGCGCCGGCGGCGCCCAGCGGAATGACGGGCGCCGCGGCCGGCACCGCTGCGGGGGAGGAGGGCGTCTTGAGCTTTCGGGGCGCGGGGGCGGCCCGGCCCGTGGGGAACTCGAGGCGGAGGGGGCGTGAGGCGAGGGCCGGCGGCGAGCCGGCCGGCGCCGGTGGCGTGACGCGGGCGAACGGCCGAAGGCGGGCCGAGTGAGCTGTGTGTGTGAGTGTGAGCTGTGTGTGTGTCCGGGTTGACTTACGTTTTAAAAAAAAAAAAAATAAAAATTTGGCCTTTCCCGTGATGGATGGGGCGGATCACGGGAAATGGGCCTCTTTCCGTGATCCGGCGGATCCATCACGGGAAAGAAGAAGCTTTTTTAAAAAAATTCTACCGCCGACACGACATGGGGTCCCACCACCCCCTTTCGTGTGATTCAAAATTCTCCAAGCTCACGGGGAAATTAACTTTGATTTCCGTGCGCAGCTCACGGAAATGGCAATTTCAAAGAATTAAATTTATTCCTCCAATTTCTTTTTCTAACATATATATTTTCAAATTTTGATCAAGATTACTTTAAAAATACCTTATCACATACACTCACACATACATATTTGATCCTTTTCGCGAAAAAAAATGCCATTATTTTATGTGTTTCTATCTCTTTTTTTAAATTGTATTTACTTCACTACAACAAAAAATTATAATAATTACCAATTTAATCCAAAAAATTTCGAAAGTAGACATGACATGATATCCGAGGTCTGTTGCATATAGAAAAAGTTTCGTAGCCAATCCATAACTTGACCGCCACATCCACATGAAATGACACGAGATCACTCTCAACAAACATGAACCTTTTACGTAGATGTTGGAGCCTATGAACATTGTGCGTGCCAACTTGTGCGAAACGTTCCAAATTTTTTATCATAGCCTCGGCGCAAGATATCATGACAGATTATCAAATTTCATGATTTTTTGCACATCGGTTTGTTTTCTAGAATTTTTATACCACTCGAACAGGGATTAGAGTTGATGATTTTGTATTAAGATGTTCCAGATTTCATTATTTTTTTAAATGCAAGGCCTTACATTGTGTTGAGTATGAGGAATATAAATTTTCTACTAATTTTTTTTTCAAAAATTTGAACCACTTGTAGTTCAAATTTGGCCTCATTTCATAAATTCTCATAAAAGATAATAATTAACTAAATATATCAAATAAAGTCAATAATTCACCAAACTTTAATATTGAGTGCCATATGATATGGAACAAGTGTAGAAAAAAGTTTGGAGATGAAAATCAAAAAAAAAAAAAAAAATCCGTGAGCTTATTTCCCCGTGAGCGTGATGTAGCACTCACACGGAAAGGGGCCCCTTTCCCCGTAGGCTCACTGTTTGGCCCACGGGAAATCCTGCTCACGGGGAAAAACGTTCCGTGAGCTAGACGGAGCTCTCACGGGAAAGGAGTAGGGAGGGGACGGGCGTGGCGGGTCGGCGTGGCCCCCTTTCCCGTGAGCCCCTTTCTCACGGGAAATATCTGGATCCTTTCCCCGGGAGCTATGAATCACGGAAATATGATTTCCGTGTTTTTTTAGTTTCCCGTGATGTGTTTGCCAGGCTCACGGGATACCCCCCTTGATTTCCGTGATGAATGTCTCAAAGCTGACGGGGAAAGATAATCCGCCGCGGGAAATAAGGTAATTCCGGTAGTGCAAGGTCGACTCCTCCAGCCAAGAGGATAAAAATAGTTCCATGCCAGCAATGGATAACTTCCGTTCTCCTCTGAACAGCTCTGTTTCCACCGCCCCGAAAAGTCCATTGTTAAAGCGCGTGGAGATGTTGGTCCGTGCCGCCTCCGGTGGGAGATCTACGAAGCTGGATGTCTTCTTGACCTCCGTTAATTCCATTTGAGCAAGGCTGCAAGTACTACACAAATGCATGTCGATGACGGGCATGAGGCCATCGCTGGGTGGCACCCGCTCGGGCCGTGATGCCTATGAGGCCAGCACACACGTGCAGATCACTAATAATGCCTTGTGGAGATGAGGGTGCGCGGTGCTTCCTCGGCCAAGCAAATCGCTTTAGTTGTTGGTGTGATGAGTCGGTTTTGAATTCACAACTAGAGAGGCCCTAACACTATGCCATTTATGAACTTAAATTCTATTGGGGCTACCTTTCCATAAAAAATGGGGTTGGCAAAAACTAATTCAATTTCTTGATGATTGTGAAGTGTTTCTCTTTCAACCAGGGGTGTGTACTCAGGTAACACAAAATTTGCAAGCCGGTGACAACGTTCTGACATATGGGTATGTTAAGCCTCCAGATCAAGCGTTCCCACCAAAGGGAATCCCTGACCAACCCCTTGAATCACATGTGGGCTACGCCATCGAGTCCGCTTTTACGCGCACCCTCAGGCTAAGGAGATAGACCAAACCAAAGCATGCCTGCTACCTCTGCTCGGACCTCGGGGGCTCTCACAAGCCTTCCGGCTCTAGACTGATTAGGGCCCAATCCTGATCCCTTGCATCCGTCCAGGCAGGCCTTCACCATTGTCCAAGGCTCAAATGTCAAAAAGACGACGCCCCAAGCACCTGGAGCTGCCCCTTGGGAGCGCTTTGTTGGACACTCCCTTGACAGGGCCACACACGGAGATTGACACAAGAAGACAAACTCGTTGACGGTCTCTAGGGGTACAACAGCTTCCGGACCCACACGTCAGCACATCAACTCGGCCTTCCCTCGCCACTGAAAAGACTCTGTAAGGTTGTCTGATGTGGAAAAATTGGGCCCGCTGTGGGAGGAGGCAATCTGCCATTCAGCACCATTTGTTAAAAAAACCATTGCATGAAATTGGACCTTAACTATGCCAAAGACTTAGATACAATTGTTCACTGCAACAGTAAGACCATGGATTTTCCAATTTTTATTGGGCAGCTCACTACGATTAAAAAGATGACATCAAGCACATGTTTCAAGTAAAATGTTATTAGTTCATTTTATTCTTGGGTGGACCTTTTTCATGATATTTTACTGGAAACACCCCGATTACTACTGGGAACACCAGATTTCATTCTGGAACGCAAGCCTATCAATAACCGAAATTATATTAATTAATTTGTACGGGTTCTAATGAGTCACGAAATCCATAAAAATTAAATCTATTTGCAGCTTAGTCTGGTGGACAAGCTTGCTTGCTTCCGAGGTGCTAACCACATAATTCCATCAAGGGACGGCAGTGTGTACAGTTTTCTCTGAGATGTTAAAAGCATGATCGTGCACAACAACACTGACTAGGTCCCTCCAGCCTCAATTCACGTCCCTTGCGTGCCAAACCTTGTACAACAAGTTCTTGCGTTGAGCTCCAAGCCAGCTATTTTCTGTGCTGGAAACCTAGAGTGGGTTGTGATGATCCAAGTTGAGCAAGTGGAACGGGAACTTCACGGGCATTGTGGGTTCCTGATACTTCTCAGTCCTAAGTATCTTTATTTACAGAGAACATGCTCTTGCTGCATTTTGTGGCAGCCGGCTTGGCAACCTAACATTTCTAAAACTAACCTACTGGTCCATGGACCTGTCATTTTATAGGCAATGCCTGGCCCGTATAAACCAATTATTTTTAACGGCACTATGGTGTGATGATAATGAGTGAACTGGTATTAATTAATATACATAAACTCAGAGATAAGGGCACATGCTGAGAAGTGAAAGTAGTAGGTAGCTTTATAACTAACACTCCCTCAATTTTGAAATGTAGATCGTTTTTGGCTTTTCTAGATACATTGATTTGCCATGTACCTAGTTATACCCTATGTATAGATACATAGTAAAAGAAATGCATCTAGAAAGGCCAAAACGGCCTATAATTTGGAATATATGAAGTATTATTGTATATGATTCCTAACACAATGCCATTTTTTATTCTTATTAAGTTCAGTAGGTGCTAGGTTTAGGGTAATGATTCTAATTAACTTCAATAGGTGCTAGGGTTTAGGGTAATATAGCGCACACAAAATATTATTCCTGACAGGCAAAGTAAAATGAAATGGAAAATCTCACCCGATGCTACACTACCGCACACAGGGTCTATACCGAGCACCACACTTACCGAGAGCCTCTTGTGGCGTGCTCGGCAAAGACTTATTGTACCGAGGGCCTCTCTCGGCGACGTAAAGCTCTCGGTAGAGATACCTTTACCTAGAGTCGTGCCCTCGGCAACCTAGGGCTCTCGGTAACAAGGCTCTTTACCGAGCGTATGTGACTACGTGCTCGGTAAAGGGCGCTCTCGGCAACGTTATGGTCAATTTACCGAGAGCCGCTTTAGCTCTCGGTGAATTGACCATAAGGTTACCGAGAGCCTCGCGACAAGACTCTCAGCAAAATGCTTTTAAGAGTTTCTTAAAATTATGGTACACCAAATGGCATCTTAGACAAGACACTTTCGGTAAACATCAAGTCTACTGAG
Organism: Hyparrhenia diplandra; assembly: GCA_015847255.1. Lineage (NCBI taxonomy): Eukaryota > Viridiplantae > Streptophyta > Magnoliopsida > Poales > Poaceae > Hyparrhenia > Hyparrhenia diplandra. Next base: position 1,172,095 of record JADLZK010004228.1, on the reverse strand, counting down.
TGTGTGTGTGTGTGTGGGGAGCTCGGTAAAGTGGATGTCCACTTTGTTTTGGCGATGGTGGGCGGGGGCTCGGTAGAGGCCCTACCGGCGCCCGGGGTTGGGCTCTCGGTAAAAGCTTTTTCCCGGCTAGAATTTCACCGAGAGCGGCGCTTGGTAGAGCCTTTACGAGTGCTATCAGCCCTTTACGGAGCACTTCCGGCCTTCGATAAAGGACCAACATGCAGTAGTGCTAGTAACCCTAAGGGAGTAGTTCAACGTGGTTTCCATGAGGGAAGGTGTACGACCCCTGATGGGTTATCGCTGATGGTAACCCTGATGGAAAATCTTCCCTGACGGTTTTTTGTACTTTCCTTGTCGGTGAATGTCACAGAACTGTTTTTTTTTGAGGGGAGTGGCTGCCTTTTTTTTGGGGAAACAAAGGCTCACAGTTGCAATATTACATTACATCGAACTGAAAACCTCAGATATTAGTTGCAGTTGTCCCCAAAGATGCCCGTATAGGCCACAAATTAATCCTTGGTTATTTTCGTGGCACGAGAGATATGGAAGCATGGTAATTCTTGTGTCTTCGACAACAAGAGGCCAACCATTAAGGAGATTATTGGGGGGGGCTCTGTTGCAAGGATAGAGCCTTTCCAGGTCCTTGTACTCACGTTGGTGCCTACCGGAGCTTAAATTTTGGTGGCATTTGGTTGTTTTTACAGTTTTTATGGTGACTCTGTAACTTACTTTCCAGAACGTGGTGTGTGTGGATTGTTCTTTAACCCATGTAACATTTTTTATCTTAATGAAATAATGCGAAGTTCGCCAATGCTGTTGGACAAAAAAATCTATTATGAATAGTGTTCTTGCTATACTGTAACGAGAGAGAGAGAGCAATATGCATGTAAACCAAACTTACTAGTCATTATTCGAAGAAATTCGAAATTTGACTAGTCAAGTGTAGGATGAAAATACTAAATTGTGGTTTTGGTTTCAGGTTAAATAAAATGGTCATGTGGTGAACAACACTGAAAGAGTGGAATTTGGGAATACTCCATGCATTGAATGGTAATATACATTGTTTACATATAGGCTATTAGAGAGCTAAGTATAGCAGGCCTCATGCCGAGAGTTACTCGCTACCCTCTATTCTAACAGACACTACAAAAAGATAGTCCAAACAGAATTGTGGTCGGCTTTCAGCTATGAAACAAATAACCTACAGATGGAATAGCAAGCGTTGCAATCTAGTTTGCCCCCACCCCCCTCTCCTACCCTCCATGCACATCCAGCGCACATGAACATAACAAATAAGTAAAGCATGTCTGGCCTCTAGACCATCCTGTGCAATTTCCACTGTACCTAGCTTGGTGCCCTCTTGGATGACGCGACGGAGGAGATGCATATGGAAGACAGTGTGACTAGACTACACCGAGACATGTAGGTAGAACAGATGTTCGGACGTTGTAGGTTCTTGATGCCTCTCAATCCTCAGCCTATTTAATTTGTAGGGAAGACGTTCTTTCCTGCATTTTGCATCTTCATTTGTAGAGCTGAAGGTGAAGAAACATATTGTAGTTTGCTGCGGCAAGACTTTTAGGTATTGTCATTCTTTTATCTGCTTCTTTCTTTCTTTTTTTTTGGCTGTGTGCATCTTAGTTATGCAGAGGCCGGGTTAAATCTTAGGATGATTTTATCACCTTGATGTAATTGTCTAAGATCAATAAAGCTTCCGTTTTCAAGAAAAATAATAATCACAATATAGTGATCCTGTCACTATGCTACGTATTGGTGCTAAGTGCAATTCTAATTTTATAGGCTTATTTTGGTCTGTAGGTATAAATAAATAAATTGTTACTGGTACTATACAATTATGAAAGTAAAGTAGCGAGCTGACAATAATAACTAATTTCGAAATATAAAATCTGATCATCAGGGCGCACTTCCATTTGGGTCACAAATTATTTTTTAAGTGACATTAGTAGGCAGCTTGCAGCTCCATGACTTACTTGACTTCGTCCAAAATTGACAACACAGGTCAAGATGTTGACCGGCCTCCTTCAGATTGCTCCATACAGAATATGAAGTGCGGCCGCCCCCGCCGCGCCCCCCAATGCCGCCGCCGCCACGGGCCGCCCCTCTACAGGGCGCGCCAGCCACGTGTCACACTGGGATCGATCTAATTTGTGACAGCTGGTATCCGGAGGCCACTACGATCCACCCACCACCATGGACGCCGACACGAAGAAGATGCTCACTGACCTGACGAAGCAGTTCTCCACCTTCACCGCCCGCCTTGACATGCTTGCCGATCAAGTCTCCATCCTCTCCGGTAGCAATCCGGCGGAGGAACGCAAAGATCAAGCTGTACCAGGAGGTCAAGAAGGAGATGAAGCGGTCACGGAGAAGTCCGGGAGCGCCTTCATCCAGGCATACACGGAGAAGGGCAAGACATCTCCTACCCAACCGGAGATGGCCGCTGAGCTGGAGAAGAGGATGACCAACATGCTCGACCTGAAGCCGGCGCCAGGGCCCGGCTCCAGCCACGGCGGCGCACGCGCCGCCCCTCCACCTCTCTAAGATCATTCCCTAGGTTTAGCACCTTGCCCGCACAGGTTGTCCTTCCCGATGTACGATGGCAAGAAGGATCCCATCCCATGGCTCAACCGATGCGAGCAATTCTTCGAGGGGGACAAGGTACGCTAGCTACGGAGCAAGTATGATATCCTTCTTACCATCCCACGGGAGGAGGAGCACAACAAGGGTACATGCGCCCATCCACGGGAGAAGGTGTCGACAGATTGGGCAGGTTTCGCCCGTATGTCAAGGAGCGCTTTGGCCCAAAGAACTTGGCGCAATCCGCTAGGTGAATTGGCATAGCTTCGGAAGACCGGCACCGTCGACGAGTACGGGAGCAGTTCCAGGCTCACGCCGATCACGCCCCGCACCTCGACGGCTAGCAGCAAGTCAACATCTACATAGCGGGACTTGGGGAACCGCTGAACACCGACGTTGAGCTATAGGACCCAAAGGACATGGAGACAGCCATGTCGCCGCTAGAGCATACGACACAGCAGTGGGGCAAGCCACCCGCCCCCCTGCCCCTCACCATGGCGCTCACAGCCACGACACCGGCAACACCAAATGACATCGACTTCGACCGTTCAAATGGCTGACACCGGAGGAGATGACCGGCGGCGCAAGGCTGGCCTATGCTTCAACTGCGATGAACTGTTCTCACAGGGTCACAACACCTGTTCGACATCACCACCTTCAACGTCTACGACGACGACAAGGAGGGCGCCTCCACTGGCGACGCCGACCTCGGGGTCTTGTTCGGGGACCCCAACTCCCCAGTACGTGGTGCACACTCTCTCTACCTTGTCGGCATGATCTCAGGCACAACGGCCAACATCGTCGTCGACTCTGGCGCAATGCACAACTACGCCGACCCTCGTGTGGTGACCACAGCAGAACTACGCACACAACCAGGTGCGGGTGATGATCACTGCTGGCACTAGCGACACCTCCCGACCTGTCGGGCAGCTACCTATGACGTCCCCGCTCCGCGCCGGCACAGGGCGTCTTCGACATCGGCGCCTCGTGCTACACGCCGTCCATGACGTCGACATCATCCACGACATGCCTTCGCTAGCAAGCCTGGGAAGGGTGACATTGGACTTCACCTCCAACGAGCTGGAGTACTACCGCGACGGACAGGCCAGTACATTCGTGCAAGCACCCCCTCCCCCCCCACGCGGCGACGTGGGACCGCCCAGGCCCGGCCCACTTATATAACTGCCTTTAACTTGCCTGCTGCATTTTGGCTTCAGCATTTCCTGGCCATATATAATTAAGCCACCTGCTACATGGCACTAAATGGTATATGTGCTCTCACGCACTGCAGTCACGGGCGGTATGTGAGCTTCTACAAATCGTTTTGGGTAGGTTACGTAATGCTACCAGACTTCGCGAAAAACAGAGAGAGATAGAAACACAATCATCATGGTAAAACACCTTGGGCATGATGATGGAAAAAACGAGAGACATCAGCAAACAAATTAAACGAGAGACATCTACAAATTCGTGCTTGGCTGCTTGTGTATATCATGGAGAACAGTATCTACTTTTTGAATCGTGCTTCTAGAGAAGTATCTGAAAAATGTTTTTTTTTTGTTGAGGAAACAGTATCTGAAAAATGTTGATGTCATCAGCTACCAAATGTCTCCCCAAGCAAACTCAAAGATTAGGAGGCCCAAAGTTTTAATTTGCTAAGGCTCTTTCTTTTGACATTGGTATTTGTAACTCTCCCTCAAGAATTAAGGATTTCCTTAAAAACAGAGTTCTTCAAAACAGAGCACATAGACCAACTTTTGGAAACTGCACACCTGTTTTTAGTCCATATTTATAGACAAAAGTCAGATACAACAATTAATCAAGGAAAGTTCCCGTACGTGCAGCCTTGTTGTTGTGCTCCTGCTGCATCCTCCATTCCAGGTGAACGCAGTGACCAATGGATGATGCGCCTTCAACATAACAAGGGACGAAGTAAGGCCACTGGGACGTCCAGCTAGTGGAACTGAAGCCGACCGCCCAAGATCCTTCCCCTTGCTGGTTGCCTTTGGCAGGAGTCGCTGCCGCCACGAGGTTTCCTTTGTTGCCGTTGTGCTCTCTGCTCCTTGTTTGGCAGTCCCACGGGATTATCCCGGGTCAGATTGCTTGGGCCAACCAGATACCAGTGGCTCGCTGCCCTGATGATGCTTCTGAAGCCTAATGTCTTTAGTTGTTGATGGCATTCTCTATCTTGCTCCATACAGAATATGAATTGTGATCAATAATGTTGGAAGCTCACATAATTGAATATTGGGAAGTGTACCTGTAATAAAACCCAAATTGGTAATGAGAACCATGAGGCGTGTGGGTTTTTTAAATGTGATAATGGGAACCACACTATAATTAATGGATTATGACGTTAATTGATTAAATATAATTTTATAATTTGTTCTATTCTGATTCATTGATTTGGAATGCAGATGGGTGGCTGCGGCTTGGCCAAACATTTTACATCAACCCGCAGTCTTTGTGCATTCTGCTCGAATATTGTTTCGAGAAATCTGTTGGAACATAGCCTAGCCCGCAGTGTGCCTGATTGTAGTGTTGAAAGGCAATGCCACTCCACGATTGGTTGAATTTGCACTTCTGAGGTTCATTTGGCGATGACAGATTGCAAGGTTTACTCCCAAATAAAATTGTTAAAATTCAGTAGTAGTTTCCAAATGGTTTTTTAGCCCTACACAGAATACGAAGGAGACAGAAAACGCGTGGCGACCTCAAAGTCCAATGTATCATTGCATTTTTGATCCACAAGAACAGAAAGTGGGTTAAATTGTTCATAGTTTCATTCTATCCATTCAGTTGGTTTGGCCTGATCCATGATCCACAACAACAGCAAGTGAGTTAAACAGCAAGAGCTGGTTGCTAGCAGACTCCCGCTTCAGTTCTGTATGTGGTTGGGCACCAAACATGCCAAAAGAAGATATGTAACCAATTCATTTCATGGACTTGTAACCACACCAATCTAATAATCACATGGCCGGCGTGCACACCGAGGCCACTGCAAATCCTTGACCTGCGTCTGCGCCTCTCAAAGCTACTGAGTTGACATCAACGCGTGTAAATACGAAAGCAAAGCTAGATTGACTCTTAATAGCTGACAGATGCAGCTGGGATGATTGCTTGGACATCACTGTGTGTTCCTGGTGCTTCTCAATCCTAACTTTCTTTAATTTATCTGCTGCATTTTGGCTTCACCATGGCAGTAAATGGTCTATATGCTCTTACACACTGCAGTCACTGGTGGTGCGTGAGCTTCTACAAATCGTTTTATGCAGGCACGCACTGCTTACAAATCCTACTAAAGAATTATCATTTGTACTATACACAGTCATTAATAGGAGTAAACATTGATCTTCTGTAATCCACTTCTAGATGTGGCTTGATCTGGAACCATGCATCACTAAAAGAAATGAATTGACTTGGCAGTAAATGGTCTATATAATGTTAGATAATGCAAGTCAACTGCATGAAAAGAGCTCAATCATGCATTCACGTAGCAAGCATCTTACTCCGTTTGAAGGTTAATGTGGAATATCTTGCAGTGCCATTGCGCTATAGACCAGACGACCACAGGCAAGCCGGTGGCTGCAATGGAAGGTAACTTTATGGCCGATCGACCGGCCTACTTCTGATGTTCCTCCTCCAACTCAAACCAATATAACAAAGTCCTATTTCCCTTAGCTATATCTTTAATTAAATTCCTTAAATTATTTTCAAGGTTATTTCTTGTATCAATATAATAGGATTTTTTATGAAATGAGGTCAAATCCTTCCACAAAACCAAAGCAAAACCCTGGTAAAATATGTTGTGGTAGATTGCAGCAAAAAAAAAATAGTCAACAGCAGGATTGGACAGCAGCGAAACAATTAGTTGATACCCTAAATGGTGAATATTAAACAAAAAAAACATTTAAATGGTCATAAAAATCGTTTAAACAATGTGTTTAATTCGTGATAAAGTGGAAATCACACGCTTGCAACATAGAATATAGTCAGGAGAAGGAGAGCGGAATGGATGGTGTCATTGCTTAACCTATAGAAAGGTCGTGGCACTATGCTTTAACAATGTTTATTACTAAGCTAATAGGGACCTGTGATTGATTTTTTCTCTGGTTGCAACACACATGGACATATTTGCTTGTAAGTAATAATACAGGATAAGATGCCCTTGACATCTTATTCAAGAATGCAAGGGCTGATGATAGAAATGAGAGACGTCAACAAGAAAGAAAACAATCAGTTGTTCGAAGCTTGGCTGTCTTCTGGAGAAGTGGTAGTGAAAAATGTTGATGTCATCAGCTACCAAATCGTGTCCCCAAGCCAACTCAGTGTTAGGAGGCCAGCTCATAGTTTTAATTTTTTTTATGCCTGTTTCTTTTGAATTTTCTAAACTGTTATTTTGATATTGTTATTCTACAAGAAGACATTTGTAGGCCCGTGTTGATCGACGTAATGCTGGTAAAAACAGACTTTGCGACGGGGCGTTGCTTAGGTACTTTAATTACCTATTAGGAGGTAATTAATATCTCCATTTGATCTGGACCATTGATTTTTTTTCATTTAATTAATTACTAAGTGAATTAACAAATATAATAAAACAAAAAATAAACCCCCCAACCCCTTAATTCCCGCATGCAGAGCACCGAAGCTCCTCTCCCGCGGCCGCCGCCGGCCAAGGCCCCACTGATTTCCCCTTAGTTCACGGGATTTTTTTTTCCCACATGCAGAGTAGAGGTAAACCACGCGAGATTGTATTTCACTCAAAAACATAAAATTTGAATGAATTCAAATTAAACTCGATAAATAGTAGTATCCAAATTCGAATCCACACATATTAATTCTATCCATACTATGTCTTACAAATTTTAAATTCAAAATTCCTATGATAATACCTTTTTAAGATCCAAATTTCAAATTTTAAAGATTCAAATGTAGTATTGCATGACAAGATGGTTTCAAATAAAAAAATTTCAACTACTCATTTCTTCTCATGGTCAATGTTTATTTTAGTTGTTTCTCTATCCTAGGTCTTTTTAAAAAATAATCAAATTTTGAATGTTTAAAATTCAAATTTATTTTGCATGACAAGATGATTTCAAATAAAAAACCTGTCAACTACAAAGTTTTATATCTTCTCAGAATTTACAATGTTTATTTTGGTCATTTGTTCATCTGACACAGTGTTAGTAACATTGTCCCATCAGGGGCTGTCAGGCGGCGTGCCGCAGCTATGGGCTCTGTAGCTTAGCTACGGTACTCGAGTGCCTCTAGTTCGGGCACTGCAGATTGGATTCCCCTGATCTCTAGTTGAGACTGGGGCGTAGCCGTAATGATAAGCCAGTGGGTACCCGACTCGCGTCGCCGAGCCTCGAGCTCGTGACGAAGTCGGAGGAAGTCGCTCGAGCTCGCTACCGTGGGCCTAGAGCTCACTCGGAGGTCTCGACATCGCCCTCGGGTGGGCCCGTGAGCTCCGACGAGCTCGGGCCGCTTGGCCCCACATGGGCAGCCGAGCTTGTTCGAGGCGAAAAACTCACCATCGACGTTGGCATATGTGTCCGGATGTCATCCTTGATGTTCATGATGCCGATGATGAAGTCATTGTCGATGGAGTCGATGTCGAGGACGTCGGAGTTGAGATCGTCGACGTCGGCATTGACGCCGGGCGACGTCATTGAGTCGTCCATGTTGTCACTCTAGATGTTCCCAATGTTAAAGAGGACGTTGGTGGTGACCGGGAACTTATCTCGTGACATTGTAGTAGCCGCGAGACGTTGGCCTAGTTGGGTAGGATTTTCGTCGAGCGGTACCGGTGGACGCCGGTGATAGCCTCCCCGACCGATCTAAACGGAAGCGGCGACGGCGGGTGCGTCCCTGGTGCAGGCATACTCGTTACTTGTAGCATCATCGATCTTGGAGGTGGTGACGTAGATGGCGCCTATGGGAGCGACGTCGCCGTCCGTGGCACCTATGGATGGGGCGCGTCATCGATGGCGAGATGACGCCGGAGGCGCCGCACGTCGGACAGCAAGGCCGCGTGCTACGGTGTTGCTTCTTTGTCGTGGCCACCGTCATCGTGGATGTCGATGAGGACGCCGTCGATGCCCGTGGGAGCGTTGTTGATGTCAGAAGCGGCCATGGCAGCGGTGGCGCCGTTGGCGGCGCCCGTGGCCGTGTCGCCGCCGTTAGGGCGTCGTTGGGGCAAGCTGTTCATCAAACTTCTCCGGAGGGCGGTGAAGCTGGCCTAGATTTCCTTCACGAAATCAGCAAACTCGCAAATCCCAACCGAGCTCGGCGATCTTGTGGCTGTCCATCGGATCTTGGTGTAGGTGGTGGTCGGAAGCCGTCGGTGGTGGGAATCGCCCTGGTCTCCGGATACGAACTGCCGGAACCGGGCGATGGATTCCGGCGATCCGACACGCCGGCGGCTACTTGACGGTGGCGGTGATGGCGTAGGGCAGTGGTGATGACGGCGATAGGCGGCGAGGTGACATAGATCGATGACGACAAGGAGGTAGCAGAGAGAGAGAGGAAGAGAGGGGCTGCGTGGCTGGTGGAGGTGGTGGCGCTTGGGCAGCGGGCGGGCAGGTGGGCCGCGTGGGGAGGTGGCGTGGCGGCGTGCCGGCGGCGGCGGTGGATTGGCGGCGCTGCGGCGTGCGTGAGGTGAGGAAGAGAGATGGAGAGCTGGAGAGTTTTTAAGTGTTAGCCCTTTAATTTTTCTGCTTAAGATTCAACCGACTACATGCCCCATATATTTATAGTCCGAGGGAGACTTGCATGCTAAGAAAGATCTAGAGGTTTCCTTATAGATTGGAATTCCTGTTTGACAAGGAATCTATTTATTCCCTATTTTATTCCTATCTTTGTTCCTTAAATATTCCTTATTTAATTGCGAAGAAACAACGACGTGGCGCTGCGTTCACGATCGATGGCGGCGGCCGAGGTGCATGCGCGCTGGGCCTGGGACCCTAGGCGGCGGTTCCCCCCTTGTTGGGTCCTATTCTGGCGATCCCTTTTTGGGTCAAGACAAAGATTACTTACAAATTTTAGCTACAAATTTAAAAGAGAAATAAATGTCCTTCAACAATTTCATGTTACATGATTTTTTTCTCTGACCGTAACCCTACCCCCCCCCACACACACACACACACACGTACCCTAATAGCACAGAATTCATTCACGTAAATAAATGCCCAACCATGTATGGTACACTTTTTTTAGGACATGCACAAAATTAAGTCGCGTAAAATAATGCGCATCCACGTACATGCATCAATTACAAAAAGAAAAAAATAACCATATCACTTAAAGATTACGCATGCCGCATGCATAAAAAAATCTACATATAAGATTTTTATGTAAAACTATCATTATTTACCCTATTAGATAAAATAAAAATTAAATAAATACTATTACTTCTAAGGAGGTAATAGTTGATCGTGACCGCTTTTTTTATCGGAAAAAAATGGACGGTCCACAATCATTTCGAGTACCGTATCAATTACAAAGAGAGACACAACCACAATCATCATGGTGAAACACCTTGGGTATGATGATGGACAAAATGAGAGACAACAGAAAACAAATTAGAATGGAACATGTTTGTACACATGCTTGCCCTCAATTAACTCTTGCTTGGCTGCATGTGTATAACAGTCAGTGCTACCTTTTGAATCGTGCTTCTACAGAAGTATTAGAAAAATGTTACCAAATGTGTCCCCTGAGCAAACTCAACGATTAGGAAGCTCAAAGTTTTAATTTTTTAAGGCTCTTTCTTCGGACATTGGTATTTGTAACTCTTCCTCAAAAATACAGGATTTCTTTAAAAACAGAGTTCTTCAAAACAGAGCACGTAGACCAACTTTTGGAAACTTCACACCTGTGTTTAGCCCATATTTATAGACAAAAGCTAGATACAACAATTCATCAAGGAATGCTCCCGTACGTGCAGCCTTGTTGTGCTCCTGCTGCATCCTCCACTCCATGTGAAAGCAGTGACCAATGGATGATACGCCTTCAGCATATCAAGGGACGAAGTAAGGCCACTGGGACGTCCAGCCAGTGGAACCGGGAACCCCGACCGCCCATGATCCTTCTCCTTGTTTAATTTACCGTGGCTTGCAAAATTTTTGTCATGGTAAATAAATGCCCGCCAGGATTAACCGTGGCGGGCAAACTGAACGTCAGTCATGGAAAAGATTTGGTAGTGTCTCATAAAATCATTTTAGATTACGCCTCGCCTCGCGTGGCAAATACCATCAGCTGAGTCCTAACGGTTAATTAGATCGTGATCGTGTCACGAGTTTGGTCTACCCGACTCTATATAAGCAGACCACCGGCCACACTACACGTATCCAAATCAAAAGATTAGGGTTTTGCCTCTTCTCGCTGTTGCGCCGCCATCGGCAAGTCTCCAGCCTGATCACTCGCATGCACCACCGACCGGGCGAGCAAGTGTCCGGAACCGTTGTCTTTTCGATCCTACACCAAGAGAAGGCGACTGCTCCCTATCTTTTTCACGGGTCGTCTTCCAGGAAGGACACGCGGCGGACCGCCTTGGCGTCGTCTTCATCGTCCACTTCTTTGACCTCTTCCACCGCCGTTGATCAACGACAATGATAGCAACTTGGAGGATCACAGTTTCACCTTCGGGAACCTCTCCATCGAGCTGTCATCTACGTCCAGCTGGTATTATTCCCAAGATCTAATCTTAGTATTAGTCAGGTTCATATCTGTCCAATCTATCTGGTGTGCTAGTTATGCATACACCTGTTGCTTTGATCATGCTATGCTATATGATGTTGAATCAAGCTATGATGTATGATATGCTTTTGTGTTCTGCCAGTATGCTTCACATGTTTTATCTAGTAGATCTATTCATCATGATTTATATTATGGAATTAATCTGAAAATTTCCTATTATTTTAACAGCAGGTAGAGTTAGATCATTAGTTTTTGCAAGCGTGCATCATTAGAGAATAATTAGAGTAAGGCCTGAAGCTGGCATATGCATCTAAGGCCTGGTCTTGATCGAAATGTGCTTCTTGTGTGACTGAGTGTCGTTTGTTGTACCTTTTTATTCACCGCACGCGACATTATTAGACACGTAAACATATAGTGCTGTACACGTTGTACGTGGACATGTAACCCTAGCCCATGGACAAGTATAGAATGCATGTGTATGGTGGTTATTTGAATACTGCTTGTTGGGCAGCTGCGCAGTCAAACTGCAATACAAGGGCACATGCATGTACATGGCAGATATCCAAGCTTTCAATGAATATAAACCATTCTTCTGGAAAATTAATGTCATGATACCCCAACATCCTTTCCAGGCCAATATATACCATGGCACTATTTCTTCTGATCGAGCCAAATTACCATTCACATAGCACTTTAGTTATGTCCTACATACTATGGGGAGTGGAAGAGTGCAAGGAGGCGATGATAGATGGAAATGACAGGTATCTGGAAATACAATAGCACCCGATCTTTGATCCAAGCTTCGCCAACACTGCCCATTCGCAAGAGGCATTGGAATGTGTCGATAAGCTTTAGAAGCATTCCAGCAGGTGCTTCTCATCCGGCTCCTTCCGATGCTCTGCAGAACAGACTCGTCCAAAGCAGCTTTCAGGTGAAAAAGCGTCACCGCAGGGTCCTGCCGATGCTTTGTCTGGTGGATTTCCACGCACTTGTGTCGCTCATGTGGATGAAGTAGAACATGACTCAGATGTCGCACAGCCTCAGTTGGTGTTGCTATGTGGTGGCCACCCTAACCGGTGTCACAATACTCAACTCGCCTTGCAAGTGTCATGCAGGCAGAGCATGGAAAAAAGAAATACAAATGGAGCATGCATCATTAGTAGTGACCATTTTGTTGATTTGTCCGTCTTGTGCTCAAATATTTACTTTAGGTTTAGTTGACATCCCAAGAGCAACTATTTATATTCTAAGCTTTAGTTTGATTCTGCAACTTTGATTGCCTAATAAAATCAAGGTAGTAACTGCTTGTGAATATTACAGAATTGACTCAATTCGGCAGCATCACAAATGTATGTCTACATCAATCACGAGAATTCAGAGAAGCGGCTTGAGCTTACTACATGGAGTTAGGAGGAGGGCAAATGTTTGAGCTTACTGTTGACACCTACTAAAGCATAAAAATACAAGTTTAAAAACATGAATTAAGGGCTAAAGTCAAAGACCAAACATAAGTCTAGGGGTCTAACTAATATAATTCCACGAGTTTTGGTATTACGTGACTTTGCAGGGACTTAATAGATAAATGCAGAGAATAATGGAGAAAGTTCCAGAATATACAAGGCCTATGAAGACCAGACTTGTCCGTGAATCAACTCAACCCGAAAAGTCAACTAAAACATTCTAGAAGATACCCGGAGGGCGGGGAGAAAAGACGGGAAGCCGAGGTGGCAAGCCGCCGACTGGCGCCCGCCGCTACCTCCACCGGCGGCCGCCCGGTGGGCCCCTCCTCTCGGCCTCACATTTTTATGTCGGTTCACTACCGACATTGAGGTTGTATCTACACCGTTGCCAAGGTCGGTTTGATCCAAGGGTTGACGTTCATCGTCAAGTACTATATAAGAAGACCAAATGACCACGAGGCTTATAACAATTTCATTATCATAATCATAACCATCAAGTCCAGCCAAGTCTAGACATAAGCCCTAGTTCATACTAGAAGTAATTAGCTACATAACTAGTTCTAGTTGAAGATCAAGTTCATCTTGAGTTCTCGATTAGTCAAGAAGTAGCAAGGATCGTTCTTGAGACTTCTCTCTTGTATTCAATCTGTAAGTACTCTTATATTTAGAATACAATTGTTATGGCTTTGATCTTTATAATTATTATATTCTTATTGATATGTGTTTATGTTTGCTATGATTATATATTTAGTTTAGTAAGATTGCTTTATATTTTATGCATGGAATTGTATAGCATCCATATAGATGATCACTATGTGGGTGATAAGCAATGTGTAAACGTGGTGTTTATACAACGTTTATCCGTAATTGCACCCTACATTCCGGGCCGTGTGGTAGATCGCGGGAGTGACAAATCCTGTTGAGTCCTTTGGAATCCACCCTCCGAATGTAGGACACGCCGAGTCTATAATTACGGTGATGGATAAGTTTCGTCCTTATTTGTCATTGGTAATGCTTGCCATGTGTAGAAGTAATCCAACCTTGCCATGATAGCTAGATGTATTGCACTAATTGTAGTATTCATTGACATGTACGATTAGGAGTATCTTTAGGAATATTCATTCTAGTATAATTTATAACATGCTAATTGCTTGTATAATCCTAGTAGCTTAATGATCTTAGACTTGGGTATTTATCATTTATATAATTATCTTTATCCTGTGACTTATCCTGTTGAGTAATGTTAGATACTTATGGCAACTCTGCATTATATTACTGTGAAGTGGATGATCTCATAACTAAATCACATTATAAATCTTTAGATATCCTTTCTCTCTACCTTTCCATAGACTCCCTTCCCTGTGGTAAAATATAAATACGATACCTGGATTACTCCCGGTGAAGTGCTACAATTGGTATTTCTATCTGTGCGCTTGCAGATATCATGTTCATTCTTTTATCAAGGCCAATCAAAAGTATCATGCCCCGCATTTCTTAGCGTTATTGCTAGGGTGACAGACTAGTGTATAGGTAATGCCTAGAAATGAGTGGTATACCTTGAGTACATATCCTGGTGAGATTAACTCCACTATGGATAATGTTGCTAAGTTACACCCCACTACTAACACCGCCTAACTCCGCTTTGTTGGATCATGAGGTTAATCCCATATCCAAGCTAACATGATTAGATAGATATCCCATATATATTTCTTTCGCCGTCCCTAATTGGGATCGTGTAAGAAATATCAACAAGCATTTCTCGCGCCGTTGCCGGGAAGGCGTAGTCTATTTAGAGAAAAAATAAATTTTATCTTGGCTTTGTTTTTCAAAACTTTCCTAGTTTAGGAGAGCTTAGTCAATCTTTCTATTTTGAAAATGTGTTTCCAAAACTTTAAAAGTTTTTCTAGTGCTTCTTTCCAGCTATCTCTAGTTTGGGAGGGTATTAGCCAAAACTTAGACAGTGTTATTCCTATTGTTTCTGACTTTACTAGTTAGAAAGGGTGCTAGCCAAAAATCCTATAAACACATCATATGAGGAAACAAGAGAGATCCCTTTACATCACCTAATGCATTGAGAACCCATTATCACATACTCAAACAGGTTCACCCCTGTTTTCTATTTTGTTTTTATCTTATGCAGGGAAAAATTATATGTATGAGAAATAACCTTCCAGAGAATTTTGTTGAAGATCCTGAAAAATTAATCAGGTAGGCCAGAGCAAGACTCAGACAAACTCCATCATCATCATCATCATCATCGTCTGATAATCCAAGACCTACTGAATCGGAAGTTAATCAAGTTACTAAAGACTTGACATCTCAATTTGAAGCTATGGCAACCAAGACACTTCGTGAATTTTCAGCTCCTACCATGGAAAATATTCTCACTGGTCCGAAGGTAGAGGTTGGAGACAAAGGCTTTGAGCTTAAGCCAGGGCTCATTAATATGGTGCAAGCAAGTCAATTTTGTGGAAAGGCACATGAAGATGCTAGTGCTCATCTCCAACACTTTCTGGAGATTTGCAGTACATTCACTATGAAGGACGTACCCGCAAATGCAATATTGCTTCGTCTCTTTCCATTCTCACTATTGGGAAGGGCTAAGCAATGATTCTATGCTACCAAAGATAAGAATACTACATGGGATATATGTTCCACAACCTTTCTTGCTAAGTTCTTTCCTGTGGGCAAGACAAATGCCTTAAGGGGGAAGATATCAAATTTTCAACAACAGCATGATGAATCAGTCCCTGAAGCATGGGAGCGTTTTCAAGATTATATTTCAGAATGTCCACACCATGGGATGGAAAAATGACTGTTGATGCAGACTTTCTATCATGGGCTTATTCCCAGTGCTCGTGAAACTATGGATGCTGCAGCTGGTGGTGCTTTCTTATCACTTACATTAATTCGTGCCACAGAACTTGTGGAGAAGATGGCTTCCAACCAAGGTTGGAGTGAAAAGCGTCAAACTCACAAGAGGGGAATGCATCAGCTAAAAGAAGTAGATATGCTATCTGCTAAAATGGACCTTATCATGAAGAAGCTAGAGGATAGAGATCCTCACCCAACGCAGTTATGCAAATTCAAGACTCACACATGACATGTGAAGAATGTGGAAACTTAGGCCACACTGGAAGGAATTGTCCAGAGATCCTGGAGGACATCAATTTTATCAATAACAATAATAATTTCCGTCCTCAACGTAATCAAGGTTGGAACTAACAGAGGCCCAACTATCAAGGTAACTATCAAGGAAATTACCAAGGTAACAATCCAGGTAACAATTTCAATTCTTATCAACCTTCTTTAAGAGATCTTGTTGTTAACCAAGGTAAGAACATGGAAAATCTGTCAAGAAAGATAGCAACTAATGATAAAGCTCTTGAACTTATCAATACTCGTTTAGAAAGCTTTTCCTCAACTATAAAGAATCAGCACAGTTTTAATAAGATGATAGAATCTCAGATTTCTCAGTTATCTGTTCCACTAACCACACCAGGAAAGATTCCGGGGCAGCCGGAAGAATTAGAAACTGCAAACCTTGTCGATATTTATAATGCAGGTCGTTACTATAGAGAGACCTCAGGAAGCTGTTGGTTGGATGACTCCATGCCACCTAAAAAGGAAGATCCAGGAAGGCCAGTTATCACAATCAAGATTGGACAACACACATTCAACAATGCTCTCTGTGATTTTGGCTCAAGCGTCAACATACTACCAAAGGTAATTTATGAAAAGATTTATGGTGAACCACTTTGGAAAATGAATATGTGCTTGCAGCTTGCGTGATCAATCATTTTGTTATCCCGAGGGGATCCTTGAAGACGTGTGTGTGAGAATCGAGAGGTTCTTACGTACCCGGCCAGACTTCGCAGTTGTAGACACCGGAAGAAATGAAACAATCATACTTTGGGTAGACCATTCTTATGCTCAGCTAAAGCTATTATCTACGCAGACAGTGCGAAGATTGTTTTCAATATTAAAGAGAAGAAGGAGAAATTCACTTTCAAAGACAAGGTACAAAACTCTCTTACTTATTCCCCGAATACTAATCAAGATATTGTAGAATCAAAGATGGAGAGCTACAATCAAAAAGAAGGAGGAATCAAAATCGAGAATCGAACAAGAACAAGACAAAGACAACCTACAAAGGTAATGGTAGTAAATAAAACAACATCTTATAATGACCATTTACTTGAATATCCAATGCTTCGTCAAAGAAGATGATCCAGTACGCCTACCATTGCATGCTCTATTCAATGCTTAACTTTTTATAATACATATTGCAATACCGGATCCGGTGTTAATATAATGGCAAAGGCTACATATGAATTATTATTTGGAAAATTGTCATTGCAACCAACATTTGTGCAGCTACGGATGGCGAGACCAATCTTATAGAGTTCTGAAGGAATTGCCAAGAACGCATTACCGGTAAAGATTAGGGACCACTATGTTTCTCCGACTTTGTAGTCACGGACATGGGAAGAGAAGTAGATCCTCCATTAGTGCTTGGGAGACCATTCCTCAACACTACTCGTGCAATCATCTATATCCATACAGGAGAGATTCATTTCCATTTTCCTAAGGAGAAGGTATGTGTTTATTTTGATAGCTATAATGAATATACAAATCCTAGGGGGAAAAAAAGGGACAGCTAAATCGTCCATCATAATAGAAGATGAATGAAGAATCTATTAGAAGAAGCAAAGGAAAGTAAAGAAGCTAAAGCTCTTACACCTACTACATCTACGGAAAAAAGAAGAATCAACTACTCTAAAGAAGAATACATCATCCAAAAGATGGAGGAAGAAGAAGACATCTCCCAAAACATCATCGAAGAGACAATAGAATCATCGGTGCCACCAATTGTAACCACCGATGCACCATGGGAGTAAAGAGCGTAACTTGGAGTCTTGTTCGGAGGACACTAAACACCGAATCCTCGCCCAGAAAGGTAAGTCGGTAAGTTAACCATATTTAATTTTTCACATTGCATATTATCTTTGCATATCATGTTTATCTTTTTAGTAACATATATATGCATTTGAAAACAACAAAAATATTTTATTTATTTTATCTTTTGTTTTGTAAAAACCTTTAAGCCCCATGCTAATATCTCGGAGGCTAAACACCTTTAGGCTATTTGTTTGTGGAGGCATAAAAATAAAATAAAGATGCATAAGTACTTACAGTTATACTTTTATTTTTACATATAAAAATAAATAAAAATTTGCAAAATAAAAATCTAAAAATATTATCCCGTGCAACCTAAGCAATGTGGCTAACCTCTAATGCTTAATCAAGTTCCACTAGCTTTGTTGTCTATTTTGAGGATCAACAGATTTCAACAGAAAAGAGAAATGTCAAGCGTCACTTGATGCCAACTACCTCAACTTCTACATTATTAAAGACTACACTCCAATCTAGCTTGGGGAGTGCAACCCCATTATCCGGATAAGTATCTTACTATCTTATTATCTATATTATATTATATATTATTAGTTAAATATTTTGTTTGTTAGAAAGTTTAATAAGAGTCTAGTCTTATATATAGTTTATATAGTTTTTTGTTTGAGTGAGAATAAAAGGATCAAGAGAGAGTACACTAAAGTTTACTTTGCTCAACTAAAAGGAACCTTAAAATTTATCAACAAGGAGATGATGAATAGTTGTCCGTTGTTATACTTTTCTAGTACCTAGCTTTCAAGCTTAATTTCTCTCAAAGCTCCATTTGCAAAATTTATTTTTACTTTGAAACCTGAAACATATGGGTTGCAAATGTTTACTCTAAAAGTCTAGGTAATTGACAGATATGATATATGATAGTCCGAGCTACTATTTGATCTTACTCCTAGTGATACTAGATTTCTGGAGATTTATTATTTCGAAAATTGAAAAATCACATGATAAGTTCCTGTGTGACAAGAGTGTGAACCCCCTACCACAGCCATATATACATGCTAATTAGATTAGGAAAAACTTTTGAAAAATATATAGATAGATATATATAGGCTGCTTGCTTTGCATTGAGTTTGTTCAATCTTTGTCGACCCTTAGAAACTTGTCATGCTGATCATGTACATTCCATTCATTCCACTCACTTCATTTTACTATACCCATCCAATCATTCATTGCTAGCCAATATCTTACAAAAAGCTCCATTACATTTATACCTCTCAAAAATATTGCAAAAAGAGATCCGGGTTGTATAGAAAAAAAGAAAGGGAGATGAAAAATGGACAAAAGTCCTACGGGCGAGTAGAGCCTACCTCCCTAAATAAAAAGAGATGAAAAATGAACAAGTGTTCGAGGGCGAGTAGAGCCCATATCTCTAAAAATAAAGATGAATAATGGACAAGTGTCCGAGGGTCAAGAGAACCCACATCTTTATAAGAGAGGAAATAATGGACACAAGTCCGAGGGCGATGAGAGTCCACCTCTCTTAAAAAAAGAGAAAAAAAAAAAAAGATACAACCCAGTGTTCTCTATAAAAAAAGTTTATAAAAAGAGAGAAGAATTCCAAAAGGAGCAAAAGTAAGATTTCCCATCATCTATTCTATTTACTTCATACTCTACTACATTCCATAACATTTATATCCTATCCACCATACACATGCACCACTTGATCAGTGTGACTTGTATCTTTGGATCCATTGCTTGAATTTACAAATATATGCTTAGTAAGAAAAAAATAAATTATTTTCTCCTACCTATGAGCTCCAGATATATAAGCCTTAGATATTAGGTAAGAGAGAAGAAGGCATAGTATGCTATTGCCTTAGCTAAATGTTACATATTATGAGAGTAAGGCAAAACATTATATTATTGCCTAAGGAAGGATCCACAAATACCACAAATGAGAGATTAGAGAGAGTCATACTGAGGAACTTTGAGCTTTATTTGAAAATCAACAAAAACTCGGAAGGACAGCTTAATCAAAAAGAGTTTGAGATTTAGTGCTTGATTAGACTATTCTATCTTTCAATTACTCAAGATTGCAGAAAAAAAGATAAAAAAAGACCTACAAGGTAAGAAATAATTGAATAATTAAAGTTTGAAAAAGTTTATCTTTATCCGGAGAGAAATTTTGTTTGAAAGCATGTGTACTTTTAAGGTGTGATAGCGTTGCGGCAAACTCCCGATCCAAGTAAGTAGTTTATAATATTTTGTGTCTTGCTAAGAGACTAGCAAGAGGTAAGCTTGGGGAGCTTGTTGACACCTACTAAAGCATAAAAAAATACAAGTTTAAAAACATGAATTAAGGGCTAAAGTCAAAGACCAAACATAAGTCTAGGGTCTAACTAATATAATTCCGCGAAGTTTTGGTATTCGTGACTTTGCGGGGACTTAATAGATAAATGCAGAAAATAATGGAGAAAGTTCCTTAATATACAAGGCCTATGAAGACCAGGACTTGTCCGTGAATCAACTCAACCCGAAAAAGTGAACTAAAACATTCTAGAAGATACCAGAGGGGCAGGAGAAAAGATGGGAAGCCGAGGTGGCAAGCCGACTGGCGCCCGCCGATCCACCACGGCGGCCGCCAGTGGGCCCCCTCCTCTCACCTCACATTTTTATGTCGGTTCACTACCGACATTGAGGTTGTATCTACACCGTTGTCAAGGTCGGTTTGATCCAAGGGTTGACGTTCATCGCCAAGTACTATATAAGAAGACCAAATGACCACGAGGCTCATAACAATTTCATTATCATAATCATACCCATCAAGTCCAAACCAAGTCTAGACATAAGCCCTAGTTCATACTAGAAGTAATTAGCTACATAACTAGTTCTAGTTGAAGATCAAGTTCATCTTGAGTTCTGATTAGTCAAGAAGTAGCAAGGATCGATTCTTGAGACTTCTCTCTTGTATTCAATCTGTAAGTACTCTTATATTTAGAATACAATTGTTATGACTTTGATCTTTATAATTATTATATTCTTATTGATATGTGTTTATGTTTGCTATGATTATATATTTAGTTTAGTAAGATTGCTTTATATTTTATGCATGGAATTGTATAGCATCCATATAGATGATCACTATGTGGGTGATAAGCAATGTGTAAACGTGGTGTTTATACAACGTTTATCTGCAATTGCACCTTACATTCCGGGCCATGTGGTAGATCACGGGAGTGACAGTCCTGTTGAGTCCTTTGGAATCCACCCTCCGAATGTAGGACACATCGAGTCTATAATTACGGTGATGGATAAGTTTAGATCCTTATTTGTCATTGGTAATGCTTGCCATGTGTAGAAGTAATCCAACCTTGCCATGATAGCTAGATGTATTGCACTAATTGTAGTATTCATTGACATGTATGATTAGGAGTATCTTTAGGAATATTCATTCTAGTCTAATTTATAACATGCTAATTGCTTGTATGATTGTATGATCCTAGTAGCTTAATGATCTTAGATTTGGGTATTTATCATTTATATAATTATCTTTATCCCGTGACTTATTACATTTGAGTAATGTTAGATACTTATGACAACTCTGCATTATATTACGTGAAGTGGATGATCTCATAACTAAATCACATTATAAATCTTTAGATATCCTTTCTCTCTACCTTTCCATAGACTCCCTTCCCCGTGGGTAAAATATAAATACGATACCTGGATTACTCCCGTGAAGTGCTACAATTGGTATTTCTATCTGTAAACTTGCGGATATCATGTTCATTCTTTTATCAAGGCCAATCAAGAGTATCATGCCCCGCATTTCTTAGCGTTATTGCTAGGGTGACGACTAGTGTATAGGTAATGCCTAGAAATGAGTGGTATACCTTGAGTACATATCCCGGTGAGATTAACTCCACTATGGATAATGTTGCTAAGTTACACACCACTACTAACACCGCCCTAACTCCGCTTTGTTGGATCATGAGGTTAATCCCATATCCAAGCTAACATGATTAGATAGATATCCCATATATATTTCTTTCGCCGTCCCAATTGGGATCGTGTAAGAAATATCAACACTTACCACTTCATAAACTGTTGTTTAAGTGTAAGGTTTATTTAGTCTTTGCCTCATGTAGGATAATGATCTGAGCAAAAGCTATAGCTCCGGCCAGCTCCCACTAATCTCAGAACTATCCTTGGTGGAGCCTAGGTTTTTGAGGCAGACACCTACATGAAAACAAGAACTTTATGAAGGGAAGATCTGAAAACAACAGATGATGGTAAGCCATCATCTTTGTGACATGGAAAGCATCTCGGGGCACCTCCGGCGGATATCTACCCCGGAGGTGCGAGTGGTGGGGTGTTGCTAAACTCCGCGTCGGATGTTGCGGCGTTGGGAAGCACCTGCATGGCTGGGCAATGGACGCAGCAGCTTGTCTCCATGGCTGGCAGCGGATTCTCTCAGATCTCTAGTGGCTGAGGGAAGTCTGATCCAAAGTAGCCAGAGGTATCGGGTAGGAAACCTTGAAGACTGGACCAATGCCGCACCGGGATCTTCAGCTGTGATGCCAGCACTGGTGCCTCCATTCGTCAATGACTCGGTAGAGATCTGCAAAATTTGAGAACGGACCTCTAAGGCCACGGGCAGATTAGGACAAGAAACAATTTTACCAAAATAAGCTTAATTTCATATTAATAATATATAGGCTTGTACACGCACTTTCAAAGTTGCTCGAGTTGAACTGGCACTCTGGCATTATGGCTTCCTGATGCTTCTCAAACCTACATGTCTTCATATATAGATAACATGCGATTTCTACATTTTGCTTCATCATTTATCAGCTTCCATAAGTTTCCTACCACAGTAGTACCTAATGATTCTAAGACTATGCTACTGGTGCCTGAGATTCTACATCTCATTTTATAGGGATGCCTGGCCCATGACCCAATTACTATTGGTACTATAAAATAAAAAGATCAGTGAACTAATCATAATTCGTATAAAATATAAACTCGGACTGGGAGCACATGCTGAAAAGCAATGCAATTGCACATCCATTTTAGATCTGAACTGAACACACTGCAGCCCCTTAAATTTTGTCAGTGAAGTGAAAGTAGTCAGCAACCCTATAAATTTGCTCCTACTACGAAGCTCCTTCTGTTGTCCGGTGCATAATGGTGGTTAGTAATGTTGTCTAGTTTTAAGCAGCTATTCAACGATAAGTTTTGATGATCCATCGAAATAAAACTTGGTAATGGGAATATTTAGGTGCCTGCATTGTGATATGGTTTAATCTGAAACAATTAAGGACAAACTATATGTTGTTACATCTGACCTTGGGGGCCATAGGACTCAGTCCAACACTACATAAAAAGGAATTTTGGCAGATGCAAAAAAAACTTATTGTTGGGGAGGGCGACCCTCGCCAGCCCCGGCAGCCCCGCAGGCCTCACTACGGGGGGCCAAGGACTAATTTTCCTTTGACAAGTGTTTGACAGTCTTGCGGGATCGGCGAGCGGAGCACCCTCCGCGAACACTCGATCGGCGAGGCTACACCCCTCCATCAAGGATGGCCTCCGAGGTCGGGGTCGGAGCCCGCCGGATAACCCTCATGCGACAAGGGAAGGCGCCGACGGAGGAGCCTCTCCGAGCCGCACGGGGCCCAAGCGGCAGGAAAGGCCAACGGACTGGCCCTCCGAACTGCCCCTCCGTGAGGCCGCAGTAAACCGGCGGCCGAAACGAGGGAAACCCTAAGCCCCCGGGGGGGAGAAGTCACGCGTGTATTTCCACGTCTGACCTTGTACGAATAGTTACTAGCGTGTGCCTGTGAGGGCCCAGCTGTAAGTGTGTGTTCCCCTACCTACCATGTACCAACTTGTAAATCAGCCCCTCGACCCCTTGTATTCCTATAAATACCCGGTGCGGGCTCAAGGAAAGGGATCGGTTGTTGGCCAGTTTAAGGGCCATTTACTTGTTTTTCATCCATCGTCTCACGTGAGGTAACCGAACACTTCCGGAGGCCCGCACGCCCCGAGCGGCCCGACCCTCGGCAACATCAGCGAAGGTCGAGTCACACGGAGGTCGCCTCGCGCCGCGCCGCTACTCCATCTCATCCTGTGGGAAGTCCTCGCCCCCTTCCGCCCCCTCCGGGAGCTGAAGGCTAAGGGGGCAGGAGTGATCCCCACAGTTATTCTCTTTCGTGATTTCGTGATGACCCCAGACAACCATGTATTTTTGTGGAAAAATAGAGAAGCTCTGACTTGATAAGGCTTTACAGGGCTTCTGACTAATACATTGGATTCTATAATTATAATTAGGTGGCCCTCATTATGGTGGAAAAATATAACGCCAAGCTTAATTCCCATGCCATTCATAAGAAACTTTTGAGTGGTTACACTTGACTTATGACACTGCAGTGTAATGCAAGGTGTGGGTGAAACAGCAATTCGATAATAAGGGACATGGTGGACATTGATCCTGTGTAACGCATCTTAGGTAACCAATGAAAACGGTAACGATCACGTTCATGTGTGTGTTCTGTGGGTTCTAACTTTCGTTCTCGCGCTCACCAATAGCAATTAGGACTCAACGGCCACCAGCGTCCCAACACTCTGTTCTGTCCCATAGGAGTTCGCATACATAACAAACCAACGGATATGTTTTGAGCAAAATATTGATGTAGTGATAATTTATTGGTTGATTTACAAATTGATCAGTTCTCTAACAACTTTGGATGCATGCATGCGTACTATTGAATACATGTGTAGAATGCGTCGCCTACTGAAAAATAAAATATTGAACCAACTTTTTGCAAAGTGACAATATGTCATGATTCATTTCTGCCATATATATAGCACCTCTTCTTTTGAGGGACATCAAACTATATACATAACATTAGTTTTGTCATGAGTATTCTGTGAAATGGAAAACATCCAATGAGCTCAGACGATGGAAATGAGAGGTATTGAGGAACCAAATCCCATTCATCAAGTCTGCTTGTCAAGGCCCGTGCTTCTGCACAACTCGCCAAGGCCGCTTGTCGTGCTCGGCTAGGCATATAGTGCATAGCGCGCAGTACCTCATGCTGACCATTGTTGGCGGTGTCCCCTGTCCCTACACACAACCGTGGATGTTCACTGCACTCACACCATTTCCTGCTGTGCTGCTGTCAAAAAAGATAGGGTTAATTGAACTTGTGCCATTAAAACTTTACCGTTTTTGAAATACACCATTAATATTCAAGAAACTCCACTGCCCTTACAATTCCTGCCAAATATGCCATTATATATGCATACAACGTCTTCGAGCCCATGTGTATCTGTATGGAAAAATTTGTATTTTTTGTATGGACCAAAATACTGCCCTTCCCACTCTATCGCACTTACAGGCTTCATTTGAGCTCTATAACTTCATGCTAGGCTGTTCTCTAGAGAAGTATCAGTGAAAAATGTTAATGTCATCAGCTACCAAACTCAGTGTTTAGAAATCTATAGCAGCTCAAGGTTTTCATTTCTTATGGGTCGTTAAACTGTCCTTTTGATATTGTTATTTGTAAACAACACATTTGTAGGCCCTTGTTGAACTAAGTACTGCTGGCGAAAACAGAGTTCATTAAAAACAGAGATAGAAACACAATCAACATGGCGAAACACCCTGGGCATGAAAACCAAATTCTGGAAACTGCACACTTTGTTTTTAGCAACACCATATTACTTCTACAAACTTGTTACTCCTACAGAATTCATATAAAGCAAAATTCTCACTCCTACAAAGCACGCTATGTATTACAGGAGCGTCATGTACTCATCAATATCGTCACATATATACATGAGCTGCATCCTGCTAAGAATTGACGATTGGATTTGGCACCATCATGAACTCAATGCACAATGTGAGGCCAACTTGGACGTTCACACATTTTCCTAGCACCATTCCTATTTCTACACCTACTCAGGCCTTTTGCCAAGGGAGCGATTAAAAAAACTAAAATGATTTCTCTCAAGCAGGCAAGAGGACCGCGCACACATTATATGAAAGGAAGAAAAATGTGGCCTGAGTACTTGCAGAATCGGCCTGAGTACCGTGCACGACTTGCTGCACTGATGAGCTATTGCTATCAGAGAAAGAAGACCAAGGAGTTGAAACACTTGAACTCAATTTCTCTGGAGAACAAGTAGTGTCGTCCAAAGAGACCAACAATCCTGGAAGACAACCACACGATGTTTCTTGGGCACTGATCATTCTAGCCTAGGAATCCGGGACTAGGAACACAGACACATCCAATTCTCCGAGACACATCACAGCAAAGCTCTGTCACACGACTTCCTAGATCAATTCGCTTGCCTTATGCAAAGCCTTTTACTAGAAGCGGATGTATTGAGCTCGAACGTAGCCATTGACTACGCTATGGTAGGTACAGAAGATGGAGATGACCTCAGGCATTGTAGGTTCCTAATGCTTCTCATGCCTAAATGTCTTCGCTTATTGATGTCATGCATGCTCGATCTCGCCACATTTTGCTTGATCCCAGCCAGCTTAAAGCCTCCTACATGGTGTGCAGAGCATTGGCTTGTCCCAACCAATAACGATGCCAAAATTGAACTACTGCTTGCATGCACTTGTACATGCCAATTTATGGGCATGCTAGGGGCATCAACCAATTAATTATTTGTACTCTACGTACATATTCATGAAAGCAAATGTAACTAATACTAAGGGCTGCATGAAACTGTTTCAATTTCTTAACAATCCCAGACAGAATTTACTCTTTCAACTAGGGGTCGACATACGAATAACATCAAAATTTTAGGTTGGGTAGTTCGAGTCATTGTAAAAAATTGGCTATTAGAAATTGCTACCCCATTTCTGTCATCGAAAAAACATTATTGAAATTTTGGGTACCTGATATTTCACATTCAGGTTCGAGTGCCAGTCATAGTCAAAATTGACAAAACCAACAAATTGGACAAAATTCAGTAGCATTTTAATGTAATAAAAATAGTCGTTCAAGTCACTCAATATCTTGATATCAGTCACGTAAAAACAAATTTTCAACATACTCATATCTTCATACTTGTACACGACGTACACCAATCAAAATAATGAATTTGCAGTACAAATATTTGTGATATTTTGGGTCTAGGTTGGGGCAACTTGGGTTCAGTGATTAGGTATTGGGTACTTTGCCCGCCCATACCATGATGCTCTGATATAAGAAAGTAACCTTTCCATAACCCAATAAGCTCTTCAAATTGGTGAACTAAGTTCTTGATATTCTTTTCAAGGCTTCTCAGTAAGAATTGGATCTGGATTTGCCCCCATGACGGCCAAAATAAACCCCTCTCTCGCCGTGAACATGGAAACTAAAGGAGAGCCAATCGTCGGTGTGGGAACACAATTTTATATGGTGTCGCTGTGGGAGCTCATTGTCGCCGTGAGAGCCTGAGTGCCTCTCATGGTTGTGGTGGGCATGAGTCACTGAGGCCTGGGAATGGCCAAGAGTATACGTACGGCAAGACAGGAGAGGAGCATGGCTGGCGGAAGTCGAATGGAAGCTCAGTTTGTGGGTTCTTGACGCTTCTCTCACTTCCTGGCCAATAAGAATACTCTTACCATATGAGCAAAGAGAACTCGCCTATGTGCTGTCACCACACAATGTGCAGTGCCTTGGCTTGTCCAACGTAATGATTCTGAAACTACACTACACATATGAGTGCCTAACCTTAAGACTCTACTTGTCCAGATGTATAAACCAATTGTGAACTAGTACTCTCGTTCGATGACAGAGAGCATGTGCTCTTCACTCATCCTACTGTACATCCATTTGTGGCATTATAAAATGATGAAAACTCTACTGCCTCTTGTCGGTGAATTGAACACAATGTTATTCTGCATTGCAACTATTTTATGCATCAATTAATGCATCTCTTAGAGAAAATAAATATTCAACATTTTGATACGATTCTTTAATGGCCTATATACAGCACCTCTTCGGTGCGAGAACCAATCATCACTCATAAAACTCTGTCCTGGGTTTTATGTGGAATACATGAACGCACAGAGATTAGATGATGGAATGACAGACATCAGGAAAAAAAAACTAATAGTATCTGTACTGTATGCATACGAGAACCATAGAGATTCCATTCCAGTCAGGTGGTACCTTTTGCATACTGATCAAAGTTAATTTTTATGGATTTTTATATTGGTATTTGGACCAATAGTAAAGAATAAAGTTCTAGCCCTAATGCTAAAAAATAGTGCCGTAAAATCAAAGAAAGATAGAAACAATATCATCATGGATTAATGGTGATACACTTCGGGTACCAAAATCAACTTTTGGAAGCTGCGCACTTGTTTTAATCCTACTGTCACATGAGCCATGATACACCACATGTCTATGCATGAAATCTATCAATGCTGCATCGTGCCACTGCTTCTTCACAGCCGGTTTCTAGTCTTCTACATATCCACTCCAGCTGCATGCAGTGATTTTTATTAGATAAGAGCTCCAAACAGTGATGTAGAATGAGAAGGCACCTACAAGGGGTCCAGGTGTTGTCACCTCCAAACAGCTAAATAGCCCTTTTTTTGTCAAATGCGCAACAAGACTGCATTTTGTTATATTAAAGCATGACGAGCATGTTCTGCATACATGCCAAATCGAGGCTGCTGGAGTTAATTTTTTTAGGTTTCATTCACGCCTATTTTACAATATAACTGCCATGTGTCCGACCACAAAACCTAATATGTAAGTGCTACCCCTCCAGTGTTGACCCAATGAAGAATGGACCTGATTTTCTTCCTATGTATCCACAACATTCATGCATAGAGAATGACTAAGGAGTTCAAGCTCTTCTGTTTGAGCAATCAATCATCAAAAACGAAATGTTGTGTCTTGGACACGGACAGTTCTAACCCCAGTTTGCTCAAGACATGAAACCAAACGTGTCTAGCTAGGATGCAGAATGCTAGCAAGTGTTGGATCGTTGCCAACCGTGAACTTCTTCGTTTTTCATGCCATGTGGGTAGCTAGGAAATGACAAGACACGGTAAGGCTATAATTTGTGCACTCCGTCAAGCCAGACTAGCGCAGCAACTGCAAGGTTAACATCCCAATTTTGATATGACAGTTGAGAGCAGCGCAAGGGGTGACCCGAGGGCCCTGACCGCTGACCACTTTGGAGAACTGGATCTCGTTAGTGTGAGGAGTCCCCATGATGCCGAGATTGTTCGGGCCTTCGAGATCCCGGTTGATCAATCATGGGGGGTGTTCGGGATCGAGGTGCCCTGGGGATCGGCAGCGATAAGTCATATCTGTCTGTGGTTCAACGACACGACGACGATGATGGCCATAAGTATGAGAGAGGAAGCTGTGATGAAGCTAGATCAGGTCAGGCAACTGACCTGAAATTGAGCGACTACAAGATGACGGGGAATACTGCAATCCCTAGCAGGTTACTTGTACGTCTTCCATGAGTTCTGGCGGTCATGGTTGTTGGACTACAATACGAAAACAATAAGAAGTTGCGACTGAAATGGGTTCATATGATTGTTGTCTCCATGTTCTTAGGCCTTTTTACTAGCTAATGTAAAATCGACTACTCATTAACTACATGATCTTTGGGCCCATAGCTCTTTGGGCCCCCTGTGGTCACATCAGCTGACCTAACCCTAGAGGCGGGCCTGTTCAGTGGCGTTGGTGCCTCCATTTTTCTAGGATTTGGTGCTACAGTGGTTAGGGCAATAGGAAAAAAGAGTGCTAGCGAGAAGTTCCTCGCCACAGGGGCACAACCAGTGGCGCCCGGGCGGTCGAGAACAAGAAGAGATGGGAGATGTGTTGACACCCAAATTGGCTTGGACTAAGGCATGATAAAATTCCTGACTAAGCCAAATTTGGTGTATGGCTAAGTCACCGCAAATTTCCAGGCGTTTCTGGAATTGAGCGGATGCTACACCTGCGCGTCCGGTCCGGAGTCCGATCAAACGCCGCGTTACAGGCGTCTCTGGAAGTAACTGGATGCTAGCACCTGCGCGCCCGATCAGAGCGTCCGGTCAAACGCTGTGTTTCGGGTGCACTGCATGCCTCTTTGGAAGTCACCGGACGCTAGCATCGGTGAGTCCGGTCGCGCGACGGGCTGTGTCCGTACAAGATCCGATCCAAACCAATTGTTTCCTAAATCTCGTTTTGGTCGGTTTTGGTGATTGGAAACGTCCAAGGACGGTTTCCTAAAAGAATAAGACCACCCTCCTCTATATAATAAAGGGGTTCATGGCTGATTTGATCCCATCTACATCCAATCGATCAAACAACACTACCAAACCCTAATTATCTCCTCTCAACCCCTCTACTTGCTGTCTGGGAGCGTTCTCCGAGAATTTCGTCGGCGTTCTAGGTGGCCTTGCCGATCCTAGGGCACCCCTCTCGTGCGTCCTCCCGACGGGTCTACCCGAAGGTGCGTTCGGAGGTTTTCCTGGTCAAAACTGTGCTCTACATCGGCCCTAACGGTCTCTTGATCATTCGTGGCTGATCACGCTATGGTTCTCACCGTTTTCAGGTTGTGTGCAACCTCGTGGGCGTCTAATACCCTCCTGATGTGCTTGGCGTGGAACTCTAGTTCTCCGTCAACAAGATGGATAACAGAAAAAAAACATGATTGATCTATTGTTCAATAATGTATATTCCAGTGCATCTACAAATCATATATAGCCTAAATCCTATACTAACACTAACTACGATACCGACTGGATACTGCTTGACCTCAGGTGCAAGCGTGGCACAGTGCACAGTACTACCCGTCAAGCCTATCATTTGCGCTGCTGCATGGTTCAGCCTTCGAGGACTCCAGGAAATTAGAGACCTGGAGACGTGGTTGAGTGCCTAGTTGAATGCTCATACATGATTCTCAGTGGAGACCTGGAGAATTGGAGAATAGTCAGACTAGAAGCTGGTACGTACTGAAGCCTGCAGAGTATGGACCGGTAAAGATTTTCGAGTGGAGGAAAAACTAAGGCATTGTGGCTTACTGATGCTTCTCAACCCTTAATATCCTCGCAGATAACATGGTATTGCTGCATTTTGCTCTCATATTTCTCTGCCACCTTAAATTCTCCTACCACTGTGGTAACCCTATATAATGAGTCTAAAACTAAGCAACGGATGCTTGAACTTCGTCTACAAGACAATTTATATGCATGCCTGGCCGATAAATCAATTATTTCTTGTACTATACATTCGTGAAAGTAAAGAGTGAAGTAATGATAATTGACTGAGAACATAAATTCTGATACAGGTTTTGAGGCCAACATAAAATAGTAACAATATTTCATGGTTCTTTTGAGACCAATATATACCATGGCACCGCTTCTTCTGAGTGAGTGAGTCAAATTACTACTCATAGAGAATTTTAGCTCTATCCTTAGTATTATGAGGAATGGAAGTTGGCCAGGAGCTGATGATATATAGATCAAAGTGGGAGGTATCCGAATCAGAATTGCACAAAATCTATCATGGCTGTTAGTCGGGAGGTGAGATGTCGGGCCTGGCGGCATGCACAGATGTCACGGTGTGCATGGACAATGAACCACAAGCAGTGCGAGCAGATCTGATAAGCAGGGTGGGTACCGCACGGGTGCACCATAGCCTGATCTGTTGCAGGAATTTGCGCAATAGGAAAATAGGTTTTGTGGAAGTAGACTTGACGGGAGATGACCACGCTGGTCCATGGGATATCACACGATAACAAATACAGTTTACTCTTATGCCAGTATTTTCAAGAGGTCAAAAACACCTAAGATCCACTGAAAAAGCAGGAAAATACATGCACAAGTTGAGCCCATGTCCTGCACGTTTTTTTATTGACAAGCTTTCCAGCTGACAAGGCTAAAAATCTCCAAGCCATGAACTGGCACAGTCAATATTGTTTTCAGACAGAAAGAGGTAGCTATCATGAAGGGCGAGGTGATGCGGCATCGGAATCTTCATCAGGCTGCTACATATTGCTGATCCTTCCCAGCCCAAGCCTTAATAAATGTCTCCACGGACAACATGCTACATATTGCTGCATTTCCCATATTGTTATTTTTTTTATTCTTGCAAAGAATTGTTGCATATTTATTCTCAATAGGTGTGGTAGAGGGAAAAACAACTCTAGACCTGGTCAAAAAGATCAACAGAATGAAAGAGCTCCAAACCATACTACTAGAGAAAATAACACTTTTCCAAATAATAATCGAACCACCTGAGGCCCCAAACAAAGGCAAGAAAATAAAAAAGAATCGAAAGAAACATGACAAAATGTTCGCATTTAGCAAAGATCAAATCTTTCTCACTAAAGAAGTTTAGGATTGGCGGTTGCCTGTCCTGCTGCCTAGCCTTGGGTGGGAACCATGGCGTTTTGCCATAAAAACTGTCATGTTTAAAATAAACGGAAACGCCTTGCAGAATAAATCTTGTAGTAGTGCAGAACTGCTGGAGCATACAACTGGTGTTGGATGGGCCTGAAACGGTCACTAGCGATCACCTCCAATTTCCATCGCCTCTAGAGCCTGCAACCCCAACCAAGAGCTCGCAATAGCAATCTATCTAAGAGTACCAAACTTTGACTGATTAATTTCGTATGAAACTTATCACAATAGCAATCTATCTAAGAGTACCAAACTCCATTTCCTTGCTCATATCATGTGAAGCTACAGTGATTATCAGTGCAGATCAGTCTCATTTCTATCATCAGTCTACAGTGCAGAGCACTCGGAAGCCTTTTGAGAAGGGAAAAGGAAGCAGATGCCGCACAAATAGACCCTGCACAAACGTCATCAACTCGCCTCACCATTTTTTTTGGCGTTCTATGGGATTGCGCACAGTCACACAATTGGAGTGGTTCTCTCTTGTCTCTCTCTTGGTTCTCTCTTTAGCAGATTGACACTAATAAGGATAAAAGCGCTCCTTGTATCTTGTTTCTCGATGCCTCTCATTTCTATCATCAGCTCCTTGCCTTCCTTTGCATTTGGCACAATACGACTCAAGGCAGAGCTACAAGTTCTGCTCTGTTTTTTTTGTTTTTTGAGGAGGGAGCAAAAATTTATTTATGAGCCATAATTTGGCGTCTCTCCAAAGAAAGGCAGTTCTAGGTGGTATATATTGGCCTACTTAGTTTGCAAACATTTTTTGTGTATTTATATGCAGGTAGGTAAGGCATTATGTCGACACATTGAATAATTGTGCGTGCAGATATGATGCGAATAATCTTGTTCTCAAGTCATCTTCTCCTTTATTATTTCGTAGTAAATATGTCAATGTGGAGTACAAAAACTTTATTACATGTCACTAGCATAGTAAACATATTAAAGGACAAGGCCATGGCCTATATGAGTTAAGCAAGACACCCACCCATTCCGCTGCCTCTCCGATGACACAAATGTGCGATTTCTTCTTTAGACGGATTCACATGCAAATCTTCTCCCGCGATCATTCTTCCCAGCTCTGCATGTGGCCAATTATTTTACATCATCCAAAGTGCTTATGCCAGGAAACATATTCTGATGAGCATTGACCTAGAGTTAGTGGAGTCGAGGTCTCAGTTGGTGTGCGAGCATGGCTTGAGGGAAAACTAATCCAACAGTCATAGCAGGATCAAGGCTTACTTGTCATGTCACCATGGCCTCGACAGCAATCCAGAAGTTCAGAAGTTCACAATATCTGCTCCATATGTCGTGCTCGCTACACATCCCAGTTGGTCTGCTGTATTAATCATTTTACACGGGACCTTGGTGATCATCCCTACAAATGGATCGTGAGTCGTGAATGGAGTATTCTATTACTTCGATTATTGTGGGATTATGTGATAAAGTATCTAGTGGTATTAAATTTGTATTTACGAAGTGATTAATATATTTTAGGACTAATTTTAGGAAGCAAATGAGGTGCTTATTGGTAAACACTTGTTACATGGGACCTTCGTGTTAGAATTAATTACTTTACTCTACTAGCTGTTAGTCTCTTCTCCTAGTTTCCTGTGCCTCTTCCAGGCTTTACTCTACTAGCTGTTAGTCTCTTCTCCTAGTTTCCTGTGCCTCTTCCAGGCTGGACAGGCCCCTTGGGCTACCTCTTCTCTCCTATATATATGTAACCTCTCCTGTAATCATTCATTAAGATATACTAAGCCTGTTGGCCTTCCTCTATCACTTCGGGCTAGAAAAAGCTGCATATGGAACTTACCAATGCTTGGGTTAATTTATTTATGAGTAGGTACTGGTGGATATTATCGGACTAATTGCGATTCCCATTAGTTGGGCGGAAGATAATTGATGCATTAAGTTCAATTACTAACTGTGTTGGTCCTAGCGACAGCAACACCCTTCCTGCTTTTATTGACATTGAAGCCCACATGTAAAGCATCTGGCGGCAAGGATCGTGTGCGAGGCCGTTTAGGACCCAGGAGAGGTTGAGGAGGAAGCATACAATGGTGTCATGGGACACCAAGGTGGGAGTAGGGTATGCATGTAGTCACAGAAGATGGTCGGCAAAGAGGCTGGCTGCACGTATACATGGTCAGCGGGGCCATCACTGCAAAATATTAGATCAGCGCCCCCTAGTTCTTCTCCTTTCCCTTGTCCCACGACGAGAGCCAACCTAAACAAATTGAAGCGGTGGGCGGATGGCTCAGTCTCGGTCGTATATGGAGGAGGAGACTGCAGGAACCCATGAGCGACCATTGGTAAAAAGGAGATCACAATTGGGTACAAGGGGTGGGTAGGTTCTGCTGCACGTAACAAAAACCAGAAGGAGAGGAAGAGATGGGCTACAGGACGGGTGTGCACGTAAAGAGTTTCCGGGTTGTTTCTGACCAGGTCCACTTGCATATATAAGAAACAAGAAGTAAGGTGGGTAGTACCAATAACACGGTCAATATATACGTCCAGACCAGACAAGCCTATAAAATGAGACACGTACATGCTCAAGCACCAATATGAAGTTTCAGGATGGTTAGGATGTGAACAGCCAAGGCACTGCACAGAGTGTTTAGTCGACTTTCGTTGCTACTATAGTGGGAATCTTTTTGTTGCCCAAGAGAATTCTGAAGGATGGCGCAGCAAGAATTGTTTCTTCCATGTAAATTCAACAAGCTCATGATTGAGAAGCCTCAGGAACCCACAATGCCCCAGTTTCCATTTCGCTTGTATGTCAAGATGGTCGAGGCACACTAGTTTCCAAATGCTCCAGCTTCATCTACACTCAATGACCTGGCTGGCTGCGCGACTCTGCTTGACGAGCGGGTACAACTGGGCTGCCGTATTTCTTGCCTGTGAAGCAAGCTGTAGTCCCGTCTTCTGATCCTGCGCCACAGCATGTGCATCGTGAACAAAGTTACTGCATTAACAAGAAGCGTATCCTTTTTAGAGAGAGCCATCTCTAGAGATGTCTCTAGAGGCCCCGGCAGTACTGGACCGCCACTAAAAATTAGTTTTCGGCCTATAAATGTAACAATTATTTTTATAATTATTTTCAGATATGCCGCACCCTGATGACCCAAAATTCCTTCTTGCGGCATGATTCAATTTGGAGCAAAGCTCACTACAACAATAGCCTTCAATAGGGGTGGTTGAGGCGTTGCTACTGTGGTTTCTCTGTGCCAATAAGGATACAAAAGTTTGCACTAATTGGGAAAAAAAGAACCATATGACATTAGCAGTTTAAATAGTGAGCTTTGTGCCAAGAAGGATGCAAAAGTTCGTTCACCAGGGATGTCCTCCTCCTTTCCCACACTTGCACCGCCATATGTGGTGCTTCCTCTTTGGGATTGCCGGCAACAGTGCCAAGGCATGTGCAATACCTTGCGAGTACGGGAGCGCGACCTATGGGTCGCTCCCCTGACCTCTCCACTGGCGGGCACCACAGCCCTGCCGCCGCCACCGCCCGCCTCCTCCCCGTCAACTGCCCTCCCCAATCTCGCTAGCCCGTCCTCCCCCCTCCTCCATCCTCGAGCTCGCCCCCTGCCCGACATGGGAAGCCCCGTGCAGCCCTCGGCCCGTCCGTGGTGCCGCCGGCGGCGGCCGGCGTGCCATCCTCCATGCTGGCGGCGGGTGCTTGTGGCGTCTCTCTATCAATGCGCGACCCCCACGTGGCGTCCAGCGCCAACCGGTGTCGAGATATCCAGCGAGACCCGGATCTAGGGTTGTGCCGCCGCCACGGTGGCGGTCGCTGCCGAGCACTCCGCGGCCATGGATGTGCAGGTGTCGGTGGCCATGGCACCAAGCTCGCTACCTTTACGGGATCCGCCATCCACATTACCGAGGGAGTGGCCATGGCCGCCTTTCGCCCGGCAACGACTCCCGCGATCCACTGCAGCCCGCATCCCATTCTTCCTCCCCCCGCTCCTGGCCCTGTTGATGGCCCTAAGGCCTCTTGCACTATTCCTGGGGCTGTGCTTCACACGGGGGTGGTAGTGGCAGCTGGGGTGCGCCCCTACAGCCTAGAGCGCCTTCCTCGACAGTGTTGCCGTGTGGGGGCCACCGCTGCAGCCTGCAGTGCCCTTTAGACACACGCTTTGTCGAGGGATCTGCGGCTGCGGTCTGGACTCGTTGCGGAGCGTAGCTGTCGCTCAACCTTTGCCTCTGCCGAAGTCAATGGACAAGCTGGTCATCGTCGAGGATGTCAGAGACGGTGTGGACGAGGATGTCAATGCCTCCAGTCCCGACGTCTGCTTTGTCTGCCTGTCTACCCCTGCTCCGAGCCTGTCGTCCACCCTGTCCCACCTTGCCATGCCGTTCCACCCGGAAGGCCGTTCCATGGGACGTTTGAAGCATCGCCGGTGGGCGGATGACGACGGCGACACGTCCGGAGATCTGCTGCCCTCATCCTACCTAGATGTTGCACGTCACTTGTTGGAGGCTGCCGCCGTTATGCGGCACAACCTCTAGTCGTTCTGTTGTGCCTCTTCCACGGCTATTGGACGGCTTGAGTCTCGGTGAAGACGCGGGAAGCCCGACCGGCCACATCCGCAGGTGGTATGCTGTAACGCCCCGGCTAGAAACACCACCGGGCGCTACCCTCAACACATGTATACTAGGACTAAATCAATTAAGCTCTACTTAACAATTATAGGAGCAACTGCTATGCAAAAGATTACGCGTTTGTAAACGAAAAGTGAGTACTTGTGATGATGGTGCTACTTCCAGTTCCCATGCACGTCGTGATGGTTTAGCACCTAAAAACCAAATGAACACAAGGGTAAGTGAAAACACTCAGCAAGTACAATTAGAACTAAAAGAACAATCAACTCATGAGAATTGATGAATGAATTACTGGAACTCCAACTAAATAGTAGTTTCCGTCTGAAACGGACAACACATGAATACTCCTTAGCATTTACCGGTAAAGCCGAGCAAGTGGGGCCAACACTTGCTCACAGGCACCTAAATATAAGAACCAAATTGCACCTCCAGATAAACCGGCACCAGAATTGAATTTAAATGGAAACTTGAAGCTTGAATCTCATGAACCGGAAACTTGAACAATAAGCCGAAATATATAACACTCGAACAATAGGTGTAAATTCCAAACAAAGATTTGTCATGCACTTACCTTAATTTCGACGAGACCAAAACATCACACGCTTGGTACTTGTAGCTTCTAACCCTTCTCTTTCTCGTTTACTTTTTCCTTTCTCTTTGTCTGGACTGCACAGGACCGGCCCACTACTGCTCTTCTCCTTCCTCCAATGCGCATGCGCGGCTTCCGCCACGACAAAGCGCCAACCTCACCGGGCGAGCACACGGCCCCGGGATCGAGCCCGAGGGATTTTTCGGTCCAACCTGCACACGATGGCACTCTTTTCCCCCTCCTCCGAACATGGCGGTGACCTCACCGGCGACCATGGTGGACATGGCGGCGCGCGCAACCCTGAACTCGCCCGGCGAACGGCGTTCCGGCTACTACGGCGCGGGAAATGGCAAACGGATGGCACGCGCGGCGTATCACGGGAGCTCACTATGACTTGAATGGCAAGGTTGTTGAGTCGAGTGTTGGAACGCCGGGCAATCACCGCCCGGTGGCCTACGGGATCGATCACGGCGGTGTGGCGGGTTTATGTCGCCCATGGACACCCGCGAACACACGCGACTGGAACGAGGCTGGACACGGGAGTTTTCACGCCCGCGATGCTCGGCGCTAGGATGCATTCATCTGGTTTTGATACATGGGCTTGAAGCCCTCCACCCCCCACGGTTCCACGACTCGGTGGTGCGCCCGATCTTCACGGACGCCCACCGGACATGCACGGTCTTGCGGCCATGGCGGGGTACTTTCTTGATGCGGTCGAGGCCAACGTGCAGTCCCGCTGCCCCTGATTCTACGCTAAACCAAACATGATTTGTAACAAACTAAATGCACCTAAGTATGCATGACCTAGTTAACACGATTACAAACTATGCAATGTAAACTATGTGACATAGCTCAACATCGAGGACGGAGCGGAGCTAGTTCGACGGCGATGACAGCGGGCGGTGGCAGCGCCAACCGGCAATGGCAACGCGGCATTCCGGCGCGTCCAGTGCTTGGCGGGCTTGGGTGAATGGCTCACGGCGGCGCTGCACAGCCATGACCGCTGCTGCTGTGCGCCGACCGTGCTCGAGCAGAAGAGAGGGCGCCTGGGATTGTTGTGTCCAGGAGCACCGTCGACAGCTCGGGCAGCCAGGACCGGTCCTAGCTTGGCTGTTGCTCCTGCTGATGGCAGTCCGGCGGCCAGCCATGGCAGCCGCTGCTGCATTGCCGTTGCTGCTTAGCATGCACAGGAAGGAAAATAAAGGTGGCGGGTAGCTGCTACTGCTGCATGGAGAAAATGAAGAGGGAGGAAATTTCTGGCGTCGGCAGCAAGGAAGGAAAGGGCAGGATAGCTT
Organism: Hyparrhenia diplandra; assembly: GCA_015847255.1. Lineage (NCBI taxonomy): Eukaryota > Viridiplantae > Streptophyta > Magnoliopsida > Poales > Poaceae > Hyparrhenia > Hyparrhenia diplandra. The sequence continues at coordinate 1,133,521 of JADLZK010004228.1, read as the reverse complement.
AGCTGCTATTGTTGCTGCTTTGCCCTGCTCTGCCTCCACGAAACAGAGAGAGGAAATGAGATAGAGAGCGAGAGAGTACTAAAGAAGAAAAAAAACCAAATTATTCAAGAATAATTTTTATTCAATTCAACAAGATCTACACTTTTGCTTTTGGGCTCATCGCCAAATTCCAAGTAGTTTAGAAAGTAGGATTTTGAATTTAGGATTAATAAAATAATTAATTGGCCAACTTAATTAGTGAACAATCATTAATAAACCATCGAGAAAGTCACAAAATATTATAGCATCGCCTCGGTGACTCTCGGCGGTGCCCACGAACCCATGGCTTCTGCCCCACTTTCGACAACGATCTCCGGTGGAGCTCCAAATGACTTACTCCCTCACTCTCCGGACATTGGCGGCGAGATGCGGCGGAGGGACAGATCTAAAGGGGCGCGGGTGGAGGGCGACGAGCTGACATGCTTTTCCCTCTAGGATTTGTATATTCATTATAACTATTAAAGTAAACACATACCTTCCCCTTAGGAAATTGGAAATGAATCTCTCCTGTATGGATGTAGATGATTGCACGAGTAGTGTTGAGGAATGGTCTCCCAAGCACTAGTGGAGGGTCTACTTCCTTCCCCATGTCCATGACTACAAAGTCAGTGAGAACATATTGGTCCATGATCTTTACTGGTACATTCTTGGCAATTCCTTCAGGAACTCTATAGGATTGGTCTGCCATCTGTAGCTGCACAAATGTTGGTTGCAACGGCAATTTTCCAAATAATAATTCATATGTAACCTTTGCCATTATATTAACACCAGATCCCGAAGATTGCAATATGTATTATAGAAAGTTAAGCATTGAATAGAGCATGCGATAGTAGGAGTACTGGATCATCTTGCTTGACGAAGCATTGGATATTGAAGTAAATGGTCACTATAAGATGTTGTTTTATTTACCACCATTACCTTTGTAGACTGTGTCGTCTTGTTCTTATTCTGATTCTGATTCCTCCTTCTATTTTGAGTGTAGCTCTCCATCTTTGATTCTACAATATACTGATTAGTATTCTGAGAATAAGTAAGAGAGTTTTGTACCTTGTCTTTGAAAGTGAATTTCTCCTTCTTCCCTTTGATATTGAAAACAATCTTCGCATTGTCTGCGTAGATGATAGCTTTAGCCGAGCATAAGAATGGTCTACCGAAGTATGATTGTTGCTCTTTCATTTCTTCGGTGTCTACAACTGCAAAAGTCTGGCCGGCACGTATGAGCCTCGATTCCCACACACACGTCTTCAAGGATCCCCTCGGGATAACAAAATGATTGATCACGCAAAAAGCTGCAAGCACATATTCGTTTTCCAAAGTGGTTCACTATAAATCTTTTCATAAATTACCTTTGGTAGTATGTTGGCGCTTGAGCCAAAATCACGAGAGAGCATTGTCGAATGTGTGTTGTCCAATCTTGATTGTGATGACCGGTCTTCTGGATCTTCCTTTTTAGGTGGCATTGAGTCATCCAACCAACGAACAGCTTCCCGAGGTCTCTCTATAGTAACGACCTGCATTATAAATATCGACAAGGTTTGCGGTTTCTAATTCTTACGGCTGCCCCTAATCTTTCCCGTGTGGTTAGTGGAACAGTATAACTGAGAAATCTGAGATTCTATCATTTTATTAAAGCTGTGCTGATTCTTTATAGTGAAGAAAAGTTTTCTAAACGAGTATTGATAAGTTCAAGAGCTTTATCATTAGTTGCTATCTTTCTTGACCAGATTCTCCATGGTCTTACCTTGGTTAACAACAAGATCTCTTAAAGAAGGTTGATAAGTGTTAAAATTGTTACCTGGATTGTTACCTTGGTAATTTCCTTGATAGTTACCTTGATAGTTGGGCCTCTGTTGGTTCCAACCTTGATTCTGTTGAGGGGCGAAAATTATTGTTGTTGTTATTGATGAAGTTGATGTCCTCTAGGATCTCTGGACAATTCCTTCCAAAGTGGCCTAAGTTTCCACATTCTTCGGATGTCATGTGTGAGTCTTGAATTTGCATAACTGCCTTGGGTTGAGGATCTCTATCCTCTAGCTTCTTCATGATAAGGTCCATTTTAGCGAGATAGCATATCTACTTCTTTTAAGCCGGTGCATTCCCTCTTGCGAGTTTGACGCTCTTCACTCCAACCTTGGTTGGAAGCCATCTTCTCCACAAGTTACGTGGCACGAGGTTAATGTAAGTGATAAGAAAGCACCACCGGCTGCAGGCATCCATAGTTTCACGAGCAGCACCGAACAAGCCCATGATAGAAAGTCCGCATCAACAACCACTTCTCCATCCCATGGTGTGGACATTCTGAAATATAATCTTGAAAAACGATCCCATGCTTCGGGGGCTGATTCATCGTGCTGTTGTTGAAAATTTGATATCTTCCCCTTAAGGCATTTGTCTTGCCTACCGGAAAGAACTTAGCAAGAAAGGCTGTGGAACATATATCCCATGTAGTATTCTTATCTTTGGTAGCATAGAACCATTGCTTAGCCCTTCCCAAAAGTGAGAATGGAAAGAGGCGGAGCAATATTGCATCTGCGGGTACGTCCTTCATAGTAAATATACTGCAGATCTCCAGAAAGTGTTGGAGATGAGCACTAGCATCTTCATGTGCCTTTCCACAAAATTGACTTGCTTGCACCATATTGATGAGCCCTGGCTTAAGCTCAAAGCCTTTGTCTCCAACCTCTACCTTTGGACCAACAAGAATGTTCTCCGTGGTAGGAGCTGAAAATTTCGCGAAGTGTGTTGGTTGCCATAGCTTCAAATTGAGATGTCAAGTCTTTAGTAACTTGATTAACTTCCGATTCAAGAGGTCTTGGATTATCGGGCGGCGGCGGCGGCGATGATGATGATAAAGTAGGTGCTGGAGTTTGTCTAAGTTTTGCTTTGGTCTGCCTTGATTAATTTTTCAGGATCTGCAACAAAATTCTCTGGAAGGTTCTTATTCATACATATAATTTTCCCTGCATAAGATAAAAACAAAATAGAGAACAGGGGTGAACCTGTTTGAGTATGTGATAATGGGTTCTCAATGCATTAGGTGATGTAAAGGGATCTCTCTGGTTTTCTTTATATGATGTGTTTATAGGATTTTTGGCTAGCACCCTTTCTAACTAGTAAAGTCAAAACAATACCAACTTAATAGGAATAACACTGTCTAAGTTTTGGCTAATACCCTCCCAAACTAGAGATAGCTGCAAAGAAGCACTAGAAAAACTTTTGAAGTTTTGAAAACATCTTTTCAAAAATAGAAAGATTGACTATGCTCTCTTAAACTAGGAAAGTTTTGAAAAACAAAGCCAAGAAAAATTTATTTTTCTCTAAATAGACTACGCCTTCCCCGAACAACGGCGCCGAAATGCTTGTTGATATTTCTTACGATCCCAATTAGGACGGCGAAAGAAATATATATGGGGATATTTATCTAGTCATGTTAGCTTGGATATGGGATTAACCTCATGATCCAACAAAGCGGAGTTAGGCGGTGTTAGTAGTGGGATGTAAACTTAGCATCATTATCCATAGTGGAGTTAATCTCACTAGGATATGTGCTCAAGGTATACCACTCATTTCTAAGGTTCCTTAAACACACGTATTTGCGCCGGGGATCACACACAAATACGCCTAATTAAGTATAGATATGATATCAAAAACTATACTTTTATTGCTATTGAGAAAAACATGATACATGGTTTGGGTTTACATGACTCGGCCATAGGCCTACTATTATAAACCTATCGAGATCCTACGCAAAGACCTATAACGAGGGCTCCATTCCTCTGACAGGCAAGCTTGGAGTACGGACAAACCCTTGGACTTACTCCTATTGCACGATCCTATAACTCGGTCACAACATTCACATGTAGCTCCTTCACGGTCCTTCCATCTTCAGGTATCTTCCTTGTGGTCCATCCTCGTGTCGTCCTATGTAGCTCGATTTCCTTGGATACACTCCTGCGGCAGGCATTCTAAAAATAGAAAAGAGGGGTGAGTGCTTTCGCACTCGGCAAGTCCAAAACCGGGGGTTGGTAATTATTAAGGGTTGGGCCCTAGCGAGTCTCTAAAACTGCTCTCGCTAGTTCCCGAGTTAATTATTATCCAAGCTCAAGGTAACGAGTCACATACCAGATTGTGTTTCTAATCAAAGATGTTTCTCGCCCAAAGATTTGCCCATTCCAAGGACGTGGCTATTCGAATAGATTTAAATAACTCTGCGAGGGTGTACAAATTTCCCCACACGATAGGCGTTGTCTATACCACAGCTAATGGCTCGACAGACCTAACGAGATCCCGTACCCGCTTGGATGCCTCCTAGGTATATTGGTATAATCTTCACCACGACTTCTCAGGGGTTGGAAGGATAACACGTCACCCTAAGGATGACGCATCACCCTAGACAATATGGTGATACCAAATCACCCGCGGCTTTACGGGTAATACCTAATTACCCAACCTATAATTGTCAACACCACTCTCAATCTCAAATCATCAATATGTGCCTCTAGCACTTGCGCCACTAGCCCAAACACTTACGTGGAAGACCACCAAAGATCATCACGCCAATCGGGACCATGGGGCCACTCTCCCATGTCGCTCCTAATAGATCGTTTGCCTACTCCTACCACCTTGGCTCCAATTATACCTCAACCCAACGGGGTGTGGAATCAAGCCGTCCCATCTCGGCGTGTGGCTGTACGAAATATCGCACTAGGTAGAAGGTCTATGAACCGGTTCCTAGGGAGGCGAGCATCTCTCCACGGGATTCATCCCCGATTGTGACTAGTCCACCTCCATGTAGACTATCACCACTCACCTTTTTGTTGGAGGGTTCACATTTTTACTTAAGTTAACGACAAAGCCTAGCGAAGCCTCACGCACATAGCCCATGAGTACTCTCGCATGGCTTGCCCTGGTTGTACTTATCTTTGTCATCTTATTAGTTATTATCGAAATTAAGTCAGGTTAGGGGGGGTAAGGACTTGCCTCTATCCGCTGACGAGTATATCCAAGGTTCTTGGTCTTGATGCTCCTGTCTCCTGTGGCTTGGTGTAGCGATGCTTCTGGTTCCGTCGGACGGTCGTATGATCCTTAACGATGACAAACATGAAACACAAGCATAGCAATCAGAGCATACGACGTTCCTACGCGGGTTAGCTCTGGGGAATGATGGATAGATCACTATCTACTCCTATCATTATTCTGTAAGTTTGAAGTATGATAGGAGATAAGAGAATCCACCCATCAACGGGGTTCCTACGGGCTGGTTTGTGAGGTACGGATGTCTGATGGAGAACCAAATCATATCGCTAATGTTCACTATGTGAACCCGAAGGACATGATAGGGTCGGTTTCCTTTAGGTCCGTACGGGGTCAGCAACACACACGCACATGCATGTGTATGTGCCTAGGGTTAGTAGGGTTAGGGTCCTAGTCTAGGGTTAGCCACACATATGCGTATACCCATACGTCGGGCATACCCTATGTGGGTAGAGGACACGTATACTAAAGTATGTGTCACAACGTACACATACCCTAATATACGACTAGGTTAGAGGAGTTAGCCATGCGTAGATATGGTCGCTAGGTATATATGTATATTTATTTATACCACTCTATACATTTATATACATAAATAACCTATCGCGTATATCTAGCATTGTGGACAACTACGTGTATGTATATTCGAGTATTCATGCACATGAGAGTGTACACGCATACAAAAATATACGGTGCAAGGTGTGGGTTAGCGGGAGTGGTAAACTAGGGTTTACGTTAACTACGGTCTTGCGATTAAATATAAATAAAAGAGCACAACATAAACTAGAATTTAGATGGGCATCAAATATTGGGACAAGGGCATGAATAAATAGAGTATGATTTTAGAAGAATTATGGAAGTTGAACGGAGGTATTTGGAGTTAAGACGGAGGAGTTATGAATTTCCAAAGATTTAATCAAGATTTTATAAATGAATTAAACCTTTGGAAATAATTCTGGAATTTTGGAATATGAAAACTGGAATGTAAGAGTTTGTGTAGGATCTAGAGTGTACCTAGTTTATTTAGTAATTTTCACAGAATTTTTACGTCACTGGAAAATGGGTTTTCAAGCTCCTGTGTACGCTTAACCGGGTGAGCATAGCATTTTTCCTGGGCGCTGACGCGCGGGGTCCAGCAGCAGTGTGGGCCGGACCTGTACTGTGCCATGCACCGATCTCATGAACCAGGGATTCCTCTCCTCTGCCTTGGTTCACATGGACCGAGTCTATGTGGAAAGAAAAGGGAAGGGATAAGGTGGAGGTGTACGCTCACGGGATTTTTCCCATCGCACGTCGTTCTCCGTTCACGGCGCATTTGCCGCCTTGCCGCCGGGGGAGTAGCAGAGGAAGGGGAAAGGGAGGATGGCCGGCGGCCGGGGGATGGTAGTGCGCCGTCGGCGGTGGCAGGGTCGGTGCGACGAGTGTGGCTTGTCCTGCGGCACGGCTGAGCAGCGAGCTGGGCGGCGCGCGGCGGGGTGTGCGGCGCGGCGCGGCATGGCGGTGGCGAGCGGTGGCGCTGGCGCTGGTGAGCTCGCGGCGGCGGATGGCGAGGCAGGGTGGCGCGCGGCGCAGCTGATGCGGTGGTTGGGCGGCGTGGGCAGAGTTGGGTGGTGAGCGGCGGCGAGCGTGGCTCTGCGGACGCGGCCATCGAGCGTGGACGGCGGCACTCTCGGCGTTCCGAGGCGCGGCGTGTGGGTGGATTGCCGCAGGCGGTGCGCGGTGGTGGAGCTGCGTGGCGTTGGCGATGGATGGCGAGGAAGGTGCTGCGCGTGTTGGCGAGCTGGGTGGCCTCGGTAGCGGCATCGGTGACCTCGGCGTCACCCTCTGGCTTCAGCAGCAGAGCGTGAAGAGGAAGGGAGGGCGAAGCAGGATCGCGACTCCGGCGCAAGCTTCGTACCTCGCTCGACTCCGTGCTCGAGCTTGGTGAGGCCGGTGAGCTCGACGGCTATTTATAGCCGGGGCGAGCGGTGGTTCGCCGACCGGCCATGGAGATATTTCTCCAGCGCCAACCGGCGGCTAGCTGGCGTGCTTTATCCTCGCTCGTACGGCGTCAACGGTGCTGCTGTGGCCTCGTCGACGGGCACAGCGAACGTCGGCGCGTGACGACGACGGAGGAGGGCGGGATGCGCCGGGATATTCTCCGACAAGGTCTGCTTGTTCCTGTGTGGAGGTCGCCGCCTCTATTCCGCATCTGCAGCTCGTGCTCGAGGAACAGAGGAAAAATCTGGAGGAAGGGGATGGGAATGACAGGCGGGTCCAGACGGCGCTGTGCGGGACGCGGGGGCGACGCGGTGGAAGATATTTTCCTCCTGTTGTGTGCGTGCGGTGTGAAGCAGAGGAAAGAAAGGATGGAGGTGTGAGGTGGAGTTGACAAGCGGGCCCCGCGTGGAAGTGAGAGGGAAGGGATGGATGCTGCTGGGCTGGGCTGCTGCTTCCAGGCTGCCCGTGCTGGGCCAAGAATGAGCCCGAGGCCTTTTCTTATTATTTTCCATTTCCATTCCTATTCCTTATATATACACACGCATATACTTGTATAAATATTTACGTGTGCACATATATATGTGGCCATGCCCTTATAATTTATATATCTATGTTGGAATGCTCATACACGTATATATTATGTGTATCCGTGTATTTTCCATATATTATTAATTATAAGAGATGGCTCTTCTATTTCCCAAAAATAAACTATGCACAATGATGTGAGGTGGGGACTTGGGATTTATGGATGGTTGGAGATGTGGCGGTTGGTAAATCAAGGAGGTGGTTAAGGGTATTTGATGGGGTGTCAAGGAGGTTTATAGGGATGGGGTAAGCTCAAGGGTATGTGATGAATAAATCAAGGGAAAAGGATCGATAGGAAATATTTGGGTGGAGGGAGATCAAGGAATATATTTGATTGGGAAGAGACAAGGGATATTATTCGATGCGAAAATAAATTCTAGCTCAACACTCATGCAAGCAATCATTCAAGCATACACTCAAACATACATTCAAACATTCTCCCTAAATAATTCTATATGGTGAATTTGATGCAAGGTTTTCGAAAATGGGTTTTGTGTTGTGCGGAAAATAAATCAAGTTTTAGTTGATAATTATAAAAGTTTAAATTTTAGTGAATTTTAAAATGATGCAAAAACACGGGTGTTACACCCGCGCCACGTGCCCCCGCCGAGCCAAAATTGCAGCGGCGCTTGCGCTCTCCCGCGCCCGCGGGTGGGAATTCCTTATTGCCGTGTCCCGGCCGGGTTGGCCGGTGAAATTTGAATTCGCAGCAGCTTTCGCATGCTGGCGTCAGCCTTGGGGGCTGTGCTGGCCACGTGTCTATTTTTGGTTCGCTCCCGCATGGCACTGTTCACGTAAGTCCATCTTTTCATGTGATTTTTCTTCATCTCATAACTTTTTGATCCGGAGTCCAAACATGTCAAGTAGTATATCCGTTTTGATCAGCGACGAGTTCTTCGCAATGGTGTACCATTTCAATATTTTTGATAGTTTTTATCTGCGAAAAATTAGGATTTCCTGCAAAACAACTAGAGCACCAAAACTCGTAAAACTCGTCGAGATAAATAATATTTGGTTATGATTTGACATGTAATATTGTCCTTTTATTTCACTCTGGTGGTAATAAAATATGCATTAATTGAGTGTCAAAAACATGATTTCAAAAATCGAACTTTTCATGCCTCGAAATTTGAAATTTCAAATTTTTATGGCTCGAACGGGTTTTCGAAGCACTAGACGGTCTCGATTTGAAAAGTCATGAATACGAGTTTTGTAGAACTTCGTCAAGATCTACATTTGGTATTAGAGTGAACTTCTCATATTTTGAAGTTTTCATGCCTTGAAATTTGAAATTTCAAATTTTTATGACTCCGACGGGTTTTTCAAGCACTAGACGGTCTCGATTTGAAAAGTCATGAATACGAGTTTTGTAGAACTCGTCAAGATCTACATTTTGTATTAGAGTGAACTTTTCATATTTCGAAGTTTTCATGCCTCGAAATTTGAAATTTCAAATTTTTACTGACTCCAATCGGGTTTTGAAGCACTAGACGGTCTCGATTTGAAAAGTCATGAATACGAGTTTTGTAGAACTCGTCAAGATCTACATTTGGTATTAGAGTGAACTTCTCATATTTTGAAGTTTTCATGCCTTGAAATTTGAAATTTCAAATTTTTACTATCTCCGAATCGGGTTTTTCGAAGCACTAGACGGTCTCGATTTGAAAAGTCATGAATACGAGTTTTGTAGAACTTCGTCAAGATCTACATTTTGTATTAGAGTGAACTTTTCATATTTCGAAGTTTTCATGCCTCGAAATTTGAAATTTCAAATTTTACGGACTCGAACGGGTTTTCGAAGCACTAGACGGTCTCGATTTGAAAAGTCATGAATACCAAAAATTCATAACTCATCGAGATCTACATTCGTATTTAGGTCATTTTTCCATTTGAGAAAGTGTTCGAACCTGTAATTCTAAACGCCCGCGAGTCTCTCAAATAGTTTCATAAATTGTATATGGGATGACTCAAGTGAACAAAATTATTGGATAGAACATGATTTCAGAAAAATTTAGAAAAAATCATGAAATTTGGACTTAGAATGTTGGAGAAAGACTAGTTACAAGTTTTAACTAAAGATTAAAAAGAAAAAAACCTTCTATTCATGTTCTTGATTTTCCACGTATACTCAATTCTAGAATTGCGTACTTGCAACATTAAAAAGGAAAAAGATAACCATGTAGAACACAAAAGGTGGAATAGCATGGTGGTAGGATAAAACGTTAGAGACATGGAGGTCTCAAGTTCAAATCGCCATGTGATAAGGTTTTTGCTATTTTCTTTTCTTTCTAGTAAAATGAGCAATACAACATTGAATTGAGCAAATAAGCAAGCTATAACACAAAAGAGGCAATGGTCTAGTGGTAGGACTTCACACTCTAGATTGAGAGGTCATGGGTTCGATCCTTGTGTGATGCGATTCAGGACTCCCACGTCTTTGTTTTGCCTTTTTTTACTATTTATTTTACGTGGATAAATAATTCGTGTCACAAAACACCCAAATCGGCATAAAAAGCCCCCTCGCCATGGGTGCCCCTCGCCCACAATATATGACGAAACGGGGTAGTATAATGTGGCGACAATTTTTCGGGCGTCACAAAAAGTCATGGTGTTTGCATTTTGTGACGATATCGTTTTTTCCGTCATATTATGGTACATTATATGACGATTTTAGGCCCCGGCCATGAGGTCATTTTGTCATAAAAATCGGTATTCTTGTAGTGTTACCGCGACACCAAATTAGCATTCGGTTGCCATCCGGCGTAGCCTCTTCGCAGTCGGTGTCAACAAGCGGTATCGGAGCCCCATTGCATGTTCTACGGTGGTTCTATTAGCCCATTGAAGGGCCGTTGAGGAAGGTTTGTGTTATCCCGCGTGGAGCGGTGGCGGCATCCATCGGGCGGCAACGACGGTTCATCGAGCTCCACCATGTTAGCATCAAGGAAAGCTCGTTGATGTGGCCCGATGCTTTCAGTGGAGCATGCTAATGCGGTGCAACCTAGAGGCACTAGGATGAGAGGTCATCGAGCCCGGCGACACCAATGTCAAAAAGGGCGCAAGATAGGTGACCATAGCGGAAAGAGATTAAGGACATCAAGGTGGTCAAGAAGGTGCTCGAAACCCTACTTTCGACATGAAGAAGCTTTCCACCGAAGATCTAGTTAGTTGCCTCGGCCGCCGAGCACAAGATGGACACGAGTCCGTCACCCCAAGGTCGGGCGGCTCCTATTGACGGAGGAGGACTGAAGCGCGAGGAATCACACCGTCTCATGCCCGAGTTGTCTTTGTCAACGAGGGGTCACAAGAAAGTTGTGAAGACAAAGAACAGCGGCCGCGGTGGGACGCTCGACCGTGGCGGAGAAGAAAGATATTGTTGTCAATCGGCGACCATGGGGACTCAAGGACGAAAAAGGCGATGTAGGAACGGTGGCATCTGTGGCCACTAGGGAAGGACTACGAGAAGCCCAAGAAGGATCGCAAGGAGGAAGTGCACCATGTGGGAGCGGGCGTGGAACAATCAATGATCTTGCTCGCCCGGTGAATGGCGTGAACGGTCACCAGCGCGGCGTCGAGCCCTATAGCGAGTGCAACATGCCAAGTCGAACCGCGGACCCGCTGGTCCTTTTCCTTCCTCTTGGGCAAGTCCAGCGAAGTAGCACGGGATTCCCACGGCATGCGCCGGGCTACTTCACCGCCGGCATCATCGGCTACTTCTCCCACCGCAACTTCTCCACCACATGCGTCGGACTACTTCTCCACCACACCGCATGATCGGAGTGGGGGAGCGGTGCTAGGTGGGGCGCGGTGAAGCCCCCCGGGCAGCGGGGCGGCGGCGCGGCGCACCGGCGCTGGCTGCATGGTTTCACCCCTCGCATCCGCTGGAGGAGACGGGATCCGTATTGGGGTATTGGGGCGGGCGCTGGCCATAGGGGCTGGGCGGATCCGGGGAGCGAGGATGGACAAGAAGAGGCATGAGGTGAGTGATTTTTTTTGTTGTTTTTTCCCGGAAAAGAACATGGATAGCCCTGGTATGCACAGGCACTCCCGGTGATCCTTCGTGGGAAGGTGAGCTTCGATTTGTGGTCTCCCCACTCGATCTTTGTCTCCAATGAATCCACCATAATTAATCGCTCTTTTTTCCTTCTTTTGTCGACTCAACAGGCAAACAAGGACGCTGGATTAGGGACGAGCACAGCCTGAAGATGCACGTGCATCCGCTGAGGGGCGGATCCACGCTGAGGCGGGCAGAAGCGCGGCGTAGGGCACAACATCAAACTGAAGATCCTCTTCGCCGGATACGTCGAGAAAGAGTGTTCCTGTCTTGCTAAAAAAGTTCCATAGCCCCAATCTCATTCTCTGCTTGTTTTTCTGCACTCTTGTGCTCCTGTCTTGCTGAAAAAAAGTTGCAGCTAGCAGTCTCTTCTTGTTTATGTTGTTGTTTGCATTGTTCTTTGTCCGATGTTTAGAGAACTGTGATTCATGGAGTCTTCAATTTTTGAAACGGATTGGTGATGCTACTTTGTACAAAACTTGCTCTAGATACACAATCAAAATCTCTACTTCTTTCCCCAACAAAACAAACAATATTCTAGGCCTAAGAAAGGCCAACAACAGTAAGCGACAATGGTGGCGACAATAACGAGCCGTGGCGACAGTGACGAGCATGCTCCACCGAGCATGCTGTATTTTTCTCTCAAACATATCACTGCCGTGTAAGGACCACTGTCAGGTAATAAGGACCGGGAGTGATGGAAATATGCACATCACTTCCGCTTCCCTACTGCCGGTTCAAAATCCGGCAGTGAAAGGGGTTTTGGACCCGGCAGTACTGTACAATTCTGTAGTAGTGACCCGGCGGTGAAAGGGGTTTTGGACCCGGCGGTAATGTACAATTCTGTAGTAGTGACCCGGCGGTGAAAGGGGTTTTGGACCGGCAGTAATGTACAATTCTGTACTGTACAATTCTGTAGTAGTGACCCGACAGTGAAAGGGGTTTTGGACCCGGCAGTAATGTACAATTCTGTAGTAGTGACCCGACAGTGAAAGGGGTTTTGGACCCGGCAGTAATGTACAATTCTGTAGTAGTGACTGATGCAGTTCCCAACAGTGCTTACCAGGTCCTTCTCTTTTTCAGTTGGCATGCCTTGTGCCAATCCGTTTACCAGAACAAGCTGTGTCTCGATGCCCTCTATTGCCTATTATGGGTACAGAAGCTGTGCTTGAAACTGGCGGAGTTGTGCAAGTGGAAGGGAACTCGGGCATTGTAGGTTCTTGATGCTTCTCAAGCCTAAATGTGTTAAGTTATAGCTAACATGCTCGGTCTTGCCTCAATTTCTTCATCATTTCCCATCTAGCTTAAAGAAGCCTCCTACATGATGAGCGGTGCCTCGGAATGTGGCATCCTATAACGATCCTAAAACTAAGCTACTGGTGCTTGCGCTTGTCCATATCATTTTATAGGCATGCCTGGGCCATAAAACCAGTTATATATTATTGGTAGTGTTCATTCATGTTGAACATAATGCTGGGGTGCTACCTCTTTTGTCGATGAAGTTAATGTAGTAGGGAGATGTATAACATGTATACGCTTTCTGAAACCTATTTTTAATAGGGGCTGCCTGAAACTATTGAATTTCTTGACGATCCTAGACACTTGCCAAGGCATACTCTTTCAGCCAGGGGACATCAAGTAATATGAAATTTTCAGGTCGGGTAGTTTGGGTAATTGCAAAATTGGGTATTAGTAATTGCTACCAGATTTTAGCATCAAAGCAGTACTAAAATGTTGGGTACCTGGTAAATTTATGGGTTCTGGTCATACTGGAAATTGACAAAATTCTATTAGCAATTGAAAGTAATAACAATCAGTCCTCCAAATCACTCAATATCCTCATATCAATTACGGAAGAACGAATTATCATGCTAAGCATAGATCTATATTAAGCCATACCAAATAATAGATTTACGCTGAACTACTTCATTTCTTCTTTTCCCCATTTTTTGTATTATATAAAAACGTGACAGAACACAATATGTACACAGTTACATGGCAAACTAGGCCCAATGGAAGAAAAACACCAACTACTGAAACGATCTTAATGTTTGTTGTTGGCCTTGATGCAACCCAGACCATGCTCTTCGTTGAAGGAAAATTTCCATTGGTTAAGACTCTGAGACTAATTTCCATAAAAAATCACGTCATTTTTCTTGTTCTCCATACAATGCAGCAATAAGTGACAACCAACTCTCGGAGTACTCAATTACCAAAAGAGTTTATGGCTTGACAGATCATGTCCAGGGGTCCAAATCTGATATCCCAAGTTATGTTGATTGAGTTCCAGTAGGCAGTACATGAGTGGAATAGATGCAAACAAGTTTCCTCTTAGTTGGTGATGCAGAAGACACAACTGTAACCATCTAAGTCTCTGTTTTTCTTCCTCAACAGGTTTCTGGTATTTAGGTGATCCATTAAGAGAAGCCAGAATTCCACATGCATTTGAATAAAGGTTATATCAGTGGATGTGCAATCAGCTGGATGTAGGCCATTGAATCATTGATAGTCTATAATTTGTTGATCCCCAAATATATATCCATTGATCCTCAGAGTATATGTATCCAAACTTGAAACTTGGAGAACGTAGTGCAAAGATTGTAACTGATTTGTGGCTTCTGGGGAAAGGGGGAGAAGAAAATCACAGCTAACTCCTTACTAAGAGTCTTGCCATATCATAATAGAGTTCCGTTTGAGGAGATCTTTCCACCAAAAAAGATCTAATTCGGCTTTTTGCAAGGGGGACGTGATTATTTTTATAAAATTTCTTCCAAGTGAGGTTCACCCTGGGAATGTTGGCATTATTATAGAACATGCCTAAGTTCTTTAAAGAGAACTGCAAAGTTCTGGGCTCTGAGATCAAAATTTCTAATCCACCTTCCTCTTTTGTCTTACAGGAAAGATTAAAAAAACCAAAATTGTTTTTTTTTTCTCTCAAACCGACAAGAGGAATGCACCATTATATTAAAGTATAAGAAGAAGACGGTCTGTGTACACAGTGACGGAGCCAACAATGCCTTGAAAGTTATCCCCACATTACAATTCAACTGGCATGTGAAGCAGCCGTTTAAGCGCTGGTCCTTTACCTCGTGCTTGACTTGCTGCAGTCGTCAATTATTTGTATGCTTCCATTGCATCCATGCATAGATTTCACCTATTTGCATGTTCACCAAGCTAGATAAATCCAACGAGGGTTGGGGTGGATCCATGTATGCCTGTCCATGTGCAGTTCCTCAAGCCATGGCTGATCGTGCGTGAAGGTATCTTGGACAAGATAGATAGACATGGCCAGACATCAAGTCTCCGACACAATGCCCTATAACGCTTACTGGGTCATTCCTCTATTGTGCTAGGCACCAAAGACTAGAGTGGTGCAAGTGGAAAGGGAAGACATTGTAGGTTCCTGATGCTTCTCAAGCGTAATGTCTTTAATAATTGTAGATAACGTTCTCCATCTTGCAGCATTTTTGCTTGTCATTTCCTGGCATCGTGTGTAGTGCATTGGCTTGTCCCAAGCTATAACGACACTAAAAACCAAACTACTGGTGCTTTTGGTTTGTACATGTCAATTTATAGGCATTCCTAGGCCGTAAACCAATTATATATTAGATTGGTGCTACAAATTCATAAAATGAAAGTGTAAATAATAATAATTAAAACATAAAAATTGGACATCGGGACCACATTCTCATCAGAGTCATCGTGTTCTATCTCCTCCATTTCAATCTAAATTCAACGCATTGCAGCCTCTTTTGTCAGTGAAGTTAAGGTAGCAAGCAGCAGTATAACATATAAATGATTAATAAGGGAAGCTGCTGTCATGAATCGGTTTTCAAGGAGTGAGGACACCATATAACATGAATGTGATTACTATTGGCAGCATCAATTATATGTGAATCTAACATAGAAATAAAAAAAAAACATGATACTTTTTTGTGACAAATATATACCATGGCACACTTTTCTAGAGTAAACACCACCAGATCATCATTCACAAAAAGAGATATTCAGCTATGAAGAATATATGTTACTCTGTCCCGTAGGCACTATATATATATATGTTGGTTCACGTTGCCGTGGGATTGAATAACTCAAGGAACTCATGATTGTTGGAATCAGAGGCATTCAGAAACAATGCAGAAGAAACTCTTAAGGGGCCTGCACCTAAACTATTTAACCTGCTCCAGCAGCTGCTGGTGTTTATTTTCAAATACGAAGAACAGTAGATACAGGGATGTTTGCTGCTGCAGCAAGCAGTTCCGATAAGGTTGTTACAACTTGACGGTGTAGCACTGATCTGGGCTGCTGCCTGCAGGTTCACAACCATCAGGCGGAGTGGCTCACGATGAGCTATTGGCCTCATTTTTTCTTGACATATGCGTGAATGTGCATCATGCTTGCTCATGTGGACGGATGTTGTATATGGAGCACATGGCTTGGATTTGATCCAGACGAGTTGTTGCTTGCTGTTGTGGTAGGCATTAAAACACTTGTACTCTTTTTGCTTCTCTTGTTGCTGCAAGCAGACGGCGGCATTCTGCGCCACAGAGCTTTTTGTGTCCGTGTGTTCATCACTGTTCTCTCTAGCATTGTGGCTTCCTGACACTTCTCAAGCCTAAATGTCTCTTTTGATAACATGCCATAGCAACATTTTTGCTTCTTCATTTCGCAGCCTGCTTAAAAGCCTCCTAGGTGACATAAGGTGCCGTAGCTTGTGCCAACACATAATGATCCTAAAAACAAACTACGTGGCCCCTGAGGCTTGTACGTACCATTTTATAGGCATGCCTGTGGTACTACACTGCTATATATACAGTCATGAAAGTAACGAGTGAGTATAATTCAAAACATAAACTCAGGCATCGTGGGCACGTGCTCAGCAGTCATGGGATATATTTACATCAAACTGGGATCCAAAATTGAAGACATTGCTGCACGCCTTGACAATGTGTGCCCATTCTGATGCTACTTCAATAGGGCTGAATGAGTCTTTAAATTTCATGTTGATAGTCTTAGCTAGACCAATGGAAAGAATTACTCTTTCAAATGTCACCTTTCTCTGCTCCAGTTATTTGATATCCCTTTTTTGTATCGCTCTGCACAGTAGTGTAAATTATGCTCTCTTTGCTCTTAAAATAACCAGAACAATGTCATCCTTGAACACTGATATGAACAATTGAACAGTGGGTTGACACGCTTTGGATATGAAATTAGTTCCGCAACTAAATTCACAAACACAACAGAATGAGGATATCTGAATTCGCAATACAATTTTTTCTTCAAGAGAGCACGGGCAGTGCCATGGAGCTGCCATTCCCACATCATAAAAAAAATCACGTGACTTTATGATGAAGCATCAACGGTTTGGCGCTCGAGGACGAGAACCTTCATGCTGACCATTGCTCCGTATAAGAACAAAATGGAGGTATACATGACTTGCTAGAACCTTCCTCGTGGCCTTAACTTCTCAACCCCGCCTTTTTGTTATTCCTTTTCAATAGTTCCTCCAAATCTCATTTTCAGGGATAATTTTTCATGTGATAGTATGACACCTGTTTCGCCTTCCATCTTTCTGATCTATGTTCATGGTGATTGTCTTGTACAGACATTCTGTATATGCAAATGGTCACTCGCACCATTGGGGTTTATGGTGGATTCTCTACGATGATGCTTGGAAGACGGAAGTGTGTTTCATAATAGCCAGAGGTATCTGGTATGGAGCCACGAAGACTGGAGTGCTGCACTGGGATGCCAACATTTGTTAGTGACTTTGGGGAAACCAGGAGAATTGAAGAATAGACGTGTGAGGCCATGGGATTAGTTACAGACTAAAACTAGAGACAATTTTACTACGATAAACTGAACTTCGCAATAATATATTTCATTATTACCAATTGTCTAGTGTTTGCGCTGCTACATACCCAAGCCTGCAGAGTATATAGGCGTTTTCATATATGTTCGAGTGGAAGTGAAACTCAGGCATTGTGGCACCCTGATACTTTTAAAACCTGTACATGTCTTCATAGAAACCATGCTATTGCTGCATTTTTGCTTCATAATTACGCAGCCAGAACCGAAATTCTCCTACCAAAGTAGTAAACATTTTTTTTCTTTAGCTTAATTTTTTTTCTTTAAAAAAAAAAAAAAAAAACATTTTCTTTAGCGAATTTTCCGCAGTAGTAATAACCTAATGAGTAATAACCTAATGATTTTGAACCTATGCAATGTGCTCCGGATGTTGGAGTTTGTATTTCCAATCAATTATTATTAGTTCACTCCTTACTTTCATGAATGTATATGTCACGCAGCTCATCGGACCGGTCAACGAGAGGGTTGGGGAGGGTGTGACATGGTGAGGGAACGGCGCGCGGGGGGTGCGGGCGGCCAAGGTGGCCGGTGGCGGCGCCGGCTGTGCGGGGCGGGCGGCGGCGACGGGCACGGGCAGCGGCGGCTAGAGCAAGGGCGGTAAACCCTAAATTGTTCTTTTCGACACCCACAAACGGTTTGCCCCATATTTATATGAGGGGATTACAATTACTAACAGCCGCCCATTAGTCTTGAATACTCAATTCCAATTTTAACTAATAAAAACACCTAATAAAGCTATTTAATAATTAAATATTTAGCCACGTTAAGTCCAGTTTAGGAATCATTTTGCTGAGTGTGACATCTCTCCCGCCTGAGATTTAGCTCGTCCTCAAGCTAGAAATCGGATAGATCTGATGAAAAAAAAGCTCGCATCTTCCCATGAAGCATCAGCTGCCGCCCAGTTCCTCCATTTGATTAATACACGTAGCTTCCCTTGACAGATTCTCGATTACAGCATAAGTTCTAGTTCTAGGACGTGTGTACCTTCATGTAGGCGGGTAGCTCAGGGCGGTTCTAATGGGATTTCCCGGTGTGGTTTCAACATACCGACATGGAAAACGTTGTGTATACGGGTGCCCAATAAAAGATCCAACTCAGATGTAACAAGACTGATGACTTTACTGATCTTGAAAGGTCCAAAGTATTTAGAGGATAACTTGCCTTTATATGATGACGAGATAGTAGCAGCTGATCTTGATAATAATTTGAGCCAAGCATAGTCTCCAATTTTGAATTCACGTTTCGTATGTTTAGCATCAAAGTGTTTACGATAATAACCTTAAGCTAATTGTAGACGAACTTTTGTTTGCTCAAGGAAGGTATCACGTTGAGATAACATAGCATCAACAGCGGGAAGAGTAGTTTCACCTGGGTTGTAGCCTCTAATACATTGGGGGTCTCGTCCGTAGACCAACTTATACGGTGTTGTTTTTGTTGAGGCATGGTATGATGAATTATAACAAAATTCAGCCCAGGGTAGCCATTTTACCCAATCCTTAGGTTTGTCTCCCGTCAAGCAGCGTAGGTACATAGTGATGATTTTGTTAACCACTTCTGCTTGACCATCAAGCTGCATGCGGGTAAAGTGCTCGTGGCTGGGTGCGTGGGAATCCAGTCCTGTGGCCAGGGAATGGTGGAGCTGATACCAATGTTAGCTAACACGTGACGGTAATAGTAGACTCCACAATGGCGGCGGCGACTCTACTTTTGCTTCTATTGCAAGTAAGAGGAAACAAAATACAAGTTTGTTCAAGCTTGTCCTACTCCTGCTCTCTCTATCAACTAATACTAGCCACTCATGGGCTTCCTCTCATTACATTTCATAGCGGCCCACTCCAGGCCCAGAAACCTTGACACTCTTGAACTGTCTTCTCCTAGGTGTAGCATTCAGTGCAGTAGTGTGATAATCAGCGAGGCGACTACTGACAGGGGTGACACTTGTGGAGTTCAGCAGGGCCGAGCAGCTTCTCTTGCCGCGTCATCTGTACAGCGCACCTGGTCATCATTGTGGCTTCCTGATGCTTCTCAATCCTGATTGTCCTTTTATATGTAGAGAGAAAATGCTCCTGCTGCATGCTGCGTTTCTTCATCATTCCCTAGCCACTCGTCGGTGTGCTCTCAATTGACGTATATTGCCTTGGCCTGTGGCAACCTAACATTGAGACTACACCAATGGTGATAAGGCTTGCTCTGTACAAGTCATTTTATAGTCATGCCTAGCTTATCGAAAACCAAACATTAAAAAAAAATAAACTCCAGATATCATGGGGACCACAAGCTCCTAAGTGTCATACTACTGCACCTTCAACTGGGATATAAAACTGAACACATACAGCTGCCAATTGTTGTTTAAGTGAAAGTAGTGCAGGTCCATCTGAAATCAGAGGTATCGGTACAGTCATGCACATGGCAATGAGATGTATGTCATGCACATGGTAATGAGAGGTATGTGTGTTAAACCACATCATATAACTTGTTTAGGACTCTAGCGTGTATATCTATTCTGTTGTAATCTCTTGACTTGTAACCCAAGATAGGTATAGATGCTAGAGTATATCCTAGACTAGATGGATTGTAACAGCATATGCTTGTATATGCCTTCGGTAGAGGCTTTCCTACCCTATTTAACATGCACCCGAGACCCCTAACAGGGCAACTCGTTAACCAATCTTTACATGGTATACAGAGCCAACATCCTAACTGAGATCCATGGCTTTCGCTTCCTCTTCCACCGCCCAGGCCGCAGCCCTCAGCGTTTTCCTCCTGCCGCCGAGCGAGAAGCTCACCCGGAGTAATCATGTCGTGTGGAAGATCCAAGTTCTCTCCGCGCTCAAGGGAGCGCAACTCGCCTCCTTCATCGAGGCAACCGCGGCGCCACCAAATCCTTTTCTTCCCCCGAAGAACCCTGATGACAAGACCGAGGCGCCCGTGGCCAATCCTGACCATCCAACATGGATCGCAAAGGACCAGACGGTCCTCAACTACCTCTTGTCCAATCTTGCACGGGAGATCATCGCCCAGGTGTCCACGAAGGCCACCACCGCCGCCACTGCCCGGGCGGTGATTGAGGAGATGTTTGCATCTCACTCGAGGGCGCGTCTCATCGCCACAAGGATCCAAGGGAGCATCCACCGTATCTGAGTTCTTCACCAAGATGAAGGGCTTAGCAGACGACATGGCGTCTCGCGGAAGAAGGCTAGAAGATGAAGAGCTCGTGTCCTATATCCTCACCGGATTGGACCAAGATTTCGACCCGGTGGGTGTCATGCGGTCGCCGCTAGAGTTGAGCCCATGTCGGTTGGGGAACTCTATACCCAAACCGTCGACCGAACAGATGGAGATCAAGAACGGAGGTGGCCAGTCCTCCGCCACCTCGGCGCCAAGGGTGGTTGTGGTGGCAACAACAATTCCAACTCCCGTGGTGGAGGTCGCAATGGAGGCGGCCGTGGTGGTTTCGCCATGGCAAGGGGGCGTGATGGTGCTCGGGTCCACTGTGGTGGCTTCCGACCCGGCCTGATGTCGGTCGGGTTTGCGGGAAGGAGGGTCTTCCCCGCATACCGGTGCTTCAAAAGGTTTGATCGCTCCGTCTCTCGCCCCTCGAAAATTGTCTCCTCGGCCCACCGGATCTTATGGAGTGGATACAACCGGTACATGGACACGGGTGCTACTAATCACATTCTTGGGCGAGCTTGAGAAGCCGACAACCCGAGAAGTACCACGGTGGAGATGTTGTTCACACCGCCAACGGATCTCGTATGGAAATTGCCCACATTGGTCATGCAACTTTATGTTCCCCATCTCGCAATATTCATCTTAATAATATTCTACACATTCCTAAAACCAGCAAAAACTTGCTTTACGTTCATCGGTTGACACGTGACAATAATGCTTATGTTGAGTTTCATCCTACTCATTTTTCTATTAAGGAGCAAAGTGAGACGAAGAAAACCATACTCGGAGGCGATGTGAGCGAGGTCTTTACCCGTTGAGGTCGTCCTTCAGTAGGTCATCGTCATCCAATAAAGGAGCCCTTTCGGCTTCCAAGGTGTCTCGAAGTCTTTGTGGCATCATCGACTAGGTCATGCGTCAACTCCCGCGTACACCAAGTTCTTAGCCACAATAATTTATCCTTTGCTAGAGAGTTGAGTCCTGAGTCTCGTAATGCTTGTCAACAAGGCAAGAGTCATCAACTACCGTATCCTAAGTCTACAAGTCTGTCATCTAGTCCTCTTGATCTTATATTTTCAGATGTGTGGGGTCCCGCTCCTGCTTCGGTGGGTCGGAATGTGTCACGCCCCACTTTTAATGGGTCATTAATCACACGTGTTTGCGCCAGGATCACGCCACAAACACGTCTATTAGTAAATGTATAATGGTAAGCGTAAATAATAGTAATCCGAGCTTAATAAATATAGGATAGAAAGGGCTTACAAAGTGGCGACGAAGGGTCACCAAGTCGGGTTGCAATATCGAGTTGGCCAACCGAGAGCGGTGTGGATTGACTATGACACTGCCCGTACTCCACAAGCAGACTTGTGCATGGATGAAATCTGGGCTTTCAACGTCCTTCTCCAAAGCGAACATCTTACGAACTCCTACGGTACACTATCTTCTACCTTGTCGTCGATCTTACCTTCACATGTGCCGATATCTGTAAAAAATAGAGGGGTGAGTACAAACGTACTCAACAAGTCCCAACCAGGGGGTTGTAATTATTAAGGGTTGGGCCCTAGCAGAGTCTCTAAAACTACTCTCGCTAGTTCCCGGGTTATCTCATGTCATCACTGCTGTCATGACACCATAGGTTAGTCATCATCAAGTATATATCTAATCATAGATGTTCGGCCTAGCACTTGCCCATTCCAAGGACGTGGCTATTCGAATAGATTCAATTAACTCTGCAGAGGTTGTACACTTTTCCCCACACGAAGGGGCCATCTTTTCCCACGCATCGGGTTGGTCAAAGGTGGTCCCACGAGATTCCGTACCGCTTGGATGCCTCCTAGGTATATCGGTATAATCTTCACCACGACTTCTCAGGGGTTGGAAGGATAACACGTCACCCCAAGGATAACGCATCACCCTAGACAATATGGTGATACCAAATCACCCACGGCTTTACAGGTAATACCTTATTACCCAACCTATACTTGTCAACACCACTCTCAATCTCAAATCATCAATATGTGCCTCTAGCAATGCGCCATCGCGCCCAAACACTTCGTGGACCATGGGGCCACTCTCCCCATGTCTCGCTCCCAATAGGTCGCGTTTGCCTACTCCTACCACCTTGGCTCCAATTATACCTCAACCCAACGGGGTGTGAAATCAAGCCGTCCCATATCGGCGTGTGGTCATGCGTAATATTACACTAGGTAGAAGGTCTATGAACCGGGTCCTAGGGGGCGAGTATCTCTCCCGGAACCCCTCGCGGCGATTCCCGATGTGGTATTTAGGCTCTACCGGACTACCACTACTCACCTCTTTTGTTGGTTAGGTTCATTAAGCATTCTTAGGTTTCTCTTGAATACAACGTATGGCGTAGATAACGTGGATAGTTACGTCATCCGGTTTGACTCCCTAGCTACGTTATCGCTCATACCTCTATTTACTAATCCGATTATTATATCATTATCATCATCATTATATCATCACATTATTATGGTCATGATTAGGGAGGGGGGGGTAAGGACTTGCCTAGGATGTTTTACGGATCGGCACGGCGTCGAACGTCTTCTAGCGTTTCCGGACGAAAACTCCTAATCGGTCGTCGAATCTACCTTACGCTTAGCGATAAACCCTAGCTTGAACTATACCATATAAAACAAACATAGAACATTATGGTGGCAATGGGTTAGATGCATAGAGCTAGATTTTAGATGAATTATGGAAGTCGTTTCACGCGAAACGGAGTTAGTATGCATGAGATATGGATTTTATAATATTAATCCCTAATTAAATCATTAGGGTTATATTATAATATAATTTTATCATGTAATAAAATTGAAACTAATTACATGATAAAATTCTATAAATCGAATAATGAATTTACAAATTTTTAAGGGAATTTTTCGACACGGAAATAGTACTTATACATCTTTGTGTACATTAGCCACGTGTACATAGCATTTAATCTTGTGTACCCAGCTCTGTGTTGATGCGCTGTACCGCGAGCCCCCCGGGTTGCCACGTGGGCTGGACGTGGCGGTTCGGTGGACCATGGGTCCGACCGACGCGCGGCGCATGACGGGTTGTTGACGCCGTTGCCACGCGCGTCGGCTTCCCACCGATCATCCCCGACGCCGTAATCTGTTCGGCGACGACGTGAGATCGGACCCGTTTGCCCACTCGAGACGGCGGTGCCAGCACGGACTTCGCCGGACTTCGCCCGTTTTTGTTCAGAACCTCCCGCGTGAGGGCCGTTCGATGCCCCTCGTCGCCCCGGCTTGATGGAGGCTGCGAGGCGGCGGAAGGTCTCATCTTCGACGGCAGCGGCGCACCTGAGGGCTCGGCCGCGGCGGCGGGCGGACTCCGGCTAAACAAAGCACTACAACACTCGATTCGTGAGGGAAAAGGAAGAGGAGGAGTTGGTGATGCGTACCACGCCTTTAATTGACCGACGGCGACCTCCTAGATGGTGGGCCTCGAGCTTCCCTCTCGGCGACGGCGGATCTTGGTTTGGGGGGGAAAACACGATTTTCGGCGTCGAGAGAAGGGAGAGGAAAAGGCTGGCGCGAGCACCTTGTGTTCCAGGTCGGTCTGAGCTCGGAGTGGTGGTGGCGTGGTCGATTGAGCTCCTGGGGGAGCTATTTATAGGCGCGCCGGGAGGTCTTGCCTAGGCGAGATCTCATCCGCCGTTAGCGATATTTTTCTCGACCACTCCGGGCGTGTTCGTGGACTCCGGTGGCTCCAGGTCGCAAGCTCACGTGCTCCTTGTGCTCCGGCGTGAGTTGGTCGGCCGTCGAGTCTCGTCAACTCGGCGCCCGGGTGACTACCCGCCATGGCGGTAGCCGCCAAGGCTCGGTCCCCGACGTTTACGTAGAGGTTGACCCACGTTCCTCGTGCGCGTGAGCTTGGCGGGGTGGCCGTGCCTCGCGGCACTCTTGTACAGCCCCAGCGTGTCCGACTCGCCGACTCTCCTGTGGTGGTGGTGCCGGTGACTGGCGGCGGGTGGATTTGGTCACCGTCCTCGGCGCTCGCGTGTCGTCTCGGGTGCACCACCCGGCGGGTAGAAGACGGCGCGGTGTCCTCGGGCAAGCCACCGTCCTCGTGTTGCGATCGCCGCATTCCCTTGAGCACCGGTGAAGCGGGACCGAAGCGGTGGGTCCGAGCTGTCGCGCGAGCGAGAGGAAGAAGAAAGGGGCGGGGCCCGTCGGTGAGAGAAGATGAGCTGGGGAAGGAGGGGCCGGTGAGCCGACTCGCCTCTGTTGGCTTTCGGGCTCGCTGACCGGGCCTTGGGCCGGCCTGCTCGTGCGCATGAGGAGAAGTAGGAGGGCGGATCAGCCGGGAGAAAAGGGGAGAGGGAAGGAATGAGCCCATGGCTCCTTCCAATTTTTCTTTTCTTTCTTTTATTTCTTCTTTCTCTTTTCTTCCTTCACTCTTACTCTTTTTCTCCTATTTCTCTTATGTGTGCAAATACATATATATCTTTGTTATATTTACTTGTATAAGATCTTGAACTTATATTCTCCTAAACTTTTATTTATGAGAATATTTATTCAAGGTGCTCATACAATTAAATATGTATATGTGTACACACACTTTCTTCCCTTTCTTATTATTTCATGTGTGACACATTCATATGTATTTTATAAATATTTTCACGAGCACATTTACATTCCCATGACTTATTTATCGAGAATAGTTATTTATTGTGCCCATAAAAAAATATTCATATATATATTTGGTACACACCGAGTTGTTTTGGTATTTTATTCCCTGAGAAAATTGTAGTTTCGATTCTCATGCAATATTTTCCATAATTTAAATCTAGGGCTTACCTTGCATCTTCGGCCACCATAAAGCTCCACAAGCAACCAACAAAGGAACCTAATTTTCTATATGGTGGGATTTTAAATGCGGGGGTTTTCAAAAAAAGGTTTCGGTTTTAGCGGAAAATAAATCAAATTTTAGTTGTAATTCGAAAAGTTCAAATTTTTAGTGATTTTTAAAATGATGCAAAAACACGGTGTTACAAATCTACCCTCACTTAGATGAATCTCGGCCCCCGAGATTCCTAGTCTACGTAGTGAAGGTCCTAATTTGAGGCCTAAAGGAATAGAGATAGAGATAGAGAGGAAAGTTTCCATTGCTTACGTACGGTCTTTGTCTTTGTCGAACCTCTACATTATCGTGCTACTCCCTTATCAAGGCAAAGACGGCAATCGCGGAGGGCATGCTTTCACCGCTGACGACACTGCGCTTGTACCCCATCTTCTTTGTCTTGTATTTGTCTTCGTAGTCTTCGAGTCTTCATTGGCGGCTACCCCACTTAGAGGATCCATTCCCCTAGTGTCTTCGGTCTTCCTCAAGTCTTCCAAGTCTTCTAGTGCCTGTCTTCCGCTTGTTCCTTCGCGTCTTCTCATGTGTACCTCACCGTCCCGAGTCTCCCCGGGTAATATCATCGTGAGCTTGGGATGCTAGTCCTCGTCGGAATCCCTAAGTCTTTTGTTGCTTCTTTAGTTTCCCGTCTTAGCCCATTTCCATATTTCTCTGTTTCTCCTTGTTCTCGCCCATCTTGTTCCTTATCCTTCTTGATTTCGCCCGTTTGTATTTTCTTTTCTTCTTTTACATATAGCACTACCCCACTTAGAAAAATTTTACTCGCTTATTATTTTCCCCGGGGCTTTTTGGGAGTGACGGTTCTACAAATCGGTCATGGTGGCTTCGCTTCTACGGGTCCGTACTTGGCTCTGTCTTTGGGGGCTTCTTCTCTTGGTGGTGCTTGATTGAGTGGCGGGGGTACTTCGGTTGTCGGTCTTCTGCCGGGGGATGGCGGCCTAATGGAGTCCGTTCTTCTCCCGGTGAAGGGGTTGGCAAACATCCGTTGGCGGTGGCGGGTTACGCCGGGCCGTGGCATGTCTTCTCGCATCTTGACCGAATGGCGATGTTGGTGTCTCTCGGCTTTGGGCGTGTCGCCCGGATGGCCTTCGTGGTCTCGGCAAGTGTAGCCTCTCGGCGAGATGCCGTGGCGGCTTGCTCCTTTGCGTGGGCGTGCTCCGCGAGGAGTCGCTGAACGTAGCTCTCCGCTCGTTCGGCTCGGGCGAATCAGGGCTTCTTATGGCGGTGTCTTGGCGGTCGTGATCGCTCATCAAGAGCGAGCAGATAGGGACAGCAAAGGTGCGTGATGACGGGGCTGCCTTGTGGACCTCGCCGTCCTCTAGGCGAGCAATCTAGGCGGGGTGATTCTTTCCTTCGGGTGGTAGGTGCCTCATGGGGTACGGGCGATGGGCTCTCTGTAGATCCGGCAAAGGCGATGGAGTGCCTTGCGAAATGCATGACTTGGTAGGTGTCGGAAAGCGAAAACCAATGGTGGTCACGCCCGCCGCGTGGTGATGGCGGGTATTCTTGGCTCTTGGCGATGTAGACGGTGACTTCGCGGCGATGTGTGCCGCGCTCTTCATACTCGCTACCCTCATACTCAGGGAGTTCACGAATGCCAAGGTTTTGTGCGGTGTGGTAGAGAAGTTGGGGAAATCCAGGGGTGTTGATGCACTGGCTGCTAACCCAAGTGCCGGCCATTCTGGCGATGTTTGGTGGTGATTCTTGGTGGGTGGATGGCAAAGGGTGTGATGGCAGGGGGTGAAAGATGGAGGTTAGCAATGGAATGTTTGGAGTGGGATGGTGGTGCTCTTTTTATAGTGGGTCGAAGGTGATGGCTTTCGAATGGCTTAGTCGACCGTATTGCGGCTAAGGTGTTGTGGTGTATGGTGGAAGGAACGGGAGTGAGTCTCTCGATCCATTGACCTTGCAATAGTGGTGTGGTCATGGGGACTGTGTAGTCTTGGCCGGTGGATTCCCTATAGTGGAAACTGTGTGTCTCCTCTACTGTCGGCATACCACTTGGTGCCATCTCTGTATGCTTTCAGGGTGTCTGCCTGTTGTTCGGGCATAATATCTCTTATGGGCTTTGATGACTGTCTTAAATTGTAGTCCTCTGCTTATCTTACGCTGCGATGCTAATCTTCGGCCGGCTTGCATTCGCAATCGTTGCCACTTGAACTCGTTGTGTTGTCTTCAGCGGCTTCGGGTCGTGGTTTGGGGTCAAGGTAACAAAGGTTACGCGGCTTTCGGCATTGAGGTGACAAAGATGTCGGCAATGTTGCACGGTCATCGGTCACAGTAACACTGAGGCGATGGCGTGTGACGGCTGTAGGGAAGAACACTGGTGTGATCCAACGGCTACAGTCATGGAGTCCGTTGTTGTCGTCACGTTCCTGCAGGTTAGTTCCTATTCTATCGATCTAGAAAGGGAGTGGGAGGGAAAAGCACAAGGTAACGATAAGGTCTAACTAGCTAAGGATTAGAGGGAAAGCAAGCATTTTAGGTTGGGATAGACTTTTGGGGTATCCTCGGTAACACTAGTGTCGGAATCACACAAACTTACCCGTGTGAAGCGCATGAAAAGGTGTGTCACGGCGAACTAAGTTTATGTGAAACTTGTCTCATTGCTCGTGACTTGGGGAAATTTTTTTCAAGATGCTTCACTCATCCTATCGAATTTTCTTCCATTCATTACCGTAAAGTAGTATAAATGAGAAGTTTTCCGTAGGATTGAAAGAATTAAGATATTATACTAAACAAACAAGCGGCGTCAATAATTCTCATCACAAAAGGCGGTTACACCGATGATACATGGTCACATCACACATAATGACTGCCATGATGGTTATTGCGCGACTTTTCTCCTACTAAGGGCCTTGAAGCCTAGACATCTATGACCTCGGCGAGCGCTTAGCTACTAACGCTAAGACATTGCTTGCACAACAAGCTTGCTCATGGATAATACTACTCAACTCTTTCTTTGCTTGGACTATATGCCTTATGGAGACTATTGTTGCACATCCTATTAGCGCCCACTTAGGTGATCGGATGCTTTATGCATTTCCAGTTGGCCCAATTGTATAGCACTTGAATCCTTCCCGTGTTGGGGCTTTAGAGCGTGCCGGTTGGTTAAGCACTTCGATACTTGGTCTTTTAAAACTCTCGATTTGAATATCGAGGAAGGCCAAGGTATCCTAAGCGCTTTCAAAGATCTCCAAGGGGAGTTGTGAACTCTCCTTTGTTCGAGCGATCCGATTGAGATCATCCTTACTAGTCCATTGCTACTAGAGTTTCGATGTTAACCTCGATTCCGTAACATATGAACTATCATAGTAAGGCGGACTTGTAGCAACAAGTTTAAAAGTAGTTATCCTTATGTGGAGTAAAATTTACATTAACCCAAATTTCATCCTATGGACAAGCTCGGCTCGATACCACTGGTCACGCCCCACTTTTAATGGGTCGTTAATCACACGTGTTTGCGCCGGGATCACGCCACAAACACGTCTATTAGTAAATGATAATGGTAAGCGTAAATAATAGTAATCCGAGCTTAATAAATATAGGATAGAAAGGGCTTACGCTTGACGACGGTAAGGGTCACCAAGTCGGGTTGCAATATCGAGAGTTGGCCAACCGAGAAGCGGTGGATTGACTATGACATCGCCGTACTCCACAAGCGGACTTGTGCATGGATGAAATCTGGGCTTTCAACGCCCTTCTCCTAAGCGAACATCTTACGAACTCCTACGGTACACTATCTTCTACCTTGTCGCCGATCTTACCTTCACATGTGCCGATATCTCAGTAAAAAATAGAGGGGTGAGTACAAACGTACTCAACAAGTCCCAACCCAGCAGGGGGTTGTAATTATTAAGGGTTGGGCCCTAGCGAGTCTCTAAAACTACTCTCGCTAGTTCGGGTTATCTCATGTCATCATCATTGTCATGACACCATAGGTTAGTCATCATCAAGTATATATCTAATCATAGATGTTCGGCCTACCACTTGCCCATTCCAAGGACGTGGCTATTCGAATAGATTCAATTAACTCTGCGAGGTTGTACACTTTTCCCCACACGAAGGGCCATCTTTTCCCACGCACGGCCGGGTCAAAGGTGGTCCCACGAGATTCGTACCGCTTGGATGCCTCCCTAGGTATATCGGTATAATCTTCACCACGACTTCTCGGGGTTGGAAGGATAACACGTCACCCCAAGGATAACGCATCACCCTAGATAATATGGTGATACCAAATCACTCACGGCTTTACGTGTAATACCTTATTACCCAACCTATACTGCCAACACCACTCTCAATCTCAAATCATCAATATGTGCCTCTAGCACCGCGCCATCGCGCCCAAACACTTACGTGGAAGACCACTCGGCATCCACGCCAACTGCACCATGGGGCCACTCTCCCATGTCTCGCTCCCAATAGGTCGTTTGCCTACTCCCGCCACCTTGGCTCCAATTATACCTCAACCCAACGGGTGTGAAATCAAGCCGTCCCATATCGGCGTGTGGGTCAGACGTAATATTACACTAGGTAGAAGGTCTATGAACCGGGTCCTAGGGGAGGCGAGTATCTCTCCGCAGGAACCCCTCGCGGCGATTCCCGATGTGTTATTTAGGCTCTACCAGACTACCACTACTCACCTCTTTTGTTGGTTAGGGTTCATTAAGCATTCTTAGGTTTCTCTTGAATACAACGTATGAGCGTAGATAACGTGGATAGTTACGTCATCCGGTTTGACTCCCTAGCTACGTTATCGCTCATACCTCTATTTACTAATCCGATTATTATATCATTATCATCATCACATTATTATGGTCATGATTAGGGGGGGGGGGTAAGGACTTGCCTGGGATGTTTTACGGATCGGGCACGGCGTCGAACGTCTTCTAGCGTACCGGGGACGAAAAACTCCTAATCGGGTCGTCGAATCTACCTTTTACGCCTAGCGATAAACCCTAGCTTGAACTATACCATATAAAACAAACATAGAACATTATGGTGGCAATGGGTTAGATGCATAGAGCTAGATTTTAGATGAATTATGGAAGTCGCTTTCACGCGAAACGGAGTTAGTATGCATGAGATATGGATTTTATAATATTAATCCCTAATTAAATCATTAGGTTATATTATAATATAATTTTATCATGTAATAAAATTGAAACTAATTACATGATAAAAATTCTATAAATCGAATAATGAATTTACAAATTTTAAAATTTTTCTCGACACGGGAAATAGTACTTATACATCTTTGTGTACATTAGCCGTGTGTACATAGCATTTAATCTTGTGTACCCAGCTCTGTGTTGATGCGCTGTACCGCCGGGCCCTGGGTTGCCACGTGGGCTGACGTGGCGGTTCGGTGGACCGTGGGTCCGACCGACGCTTGGCGTATGACGGCCGCTGACGTTGGCGTCGTTGCCAGCGTCGGCTTCCCACCGGATCATCCCCGACGCCGTAACGATTGTTCGATGACGACGTGAGATGGACCCCCGCTTGCCCACTCGAGACGGCGGTGCTTCACCGGACTTCGCCTGGACTACGCCGTTTTGTTCGTAACCTCGCCGTGAGGACCGCCGATGCCCCTCGCCGTCCCGGGCTTGATGGAGCCGCCGCCAGCGCGGAAGGTCTCGTCTCGACGGCAGCGGCGCACCCTGGGGCTCGACCGCGGCGGCGGGCGGACTCGGCCACACAAAGACTACAACACTCGATTCGTGAGGGAAAAGGAAGAGGAGGAGTTGGTGATGCGTACCACGCCTTTAATTGACCGACGACGACCTCCTAGATCTGGGCTTCGAGCTTCCCCGGCACGGCGGATCCCTATTTGGGGGAAAACGATTTTTCGGCGTCGAGAGAAGGGAGAGGAAGCTGGTGCGAGCACCTTGTGTTCCGGTCCGTCGGAGCTCGGGAGTGGTGGTGGCGCGGTCGATTGAGCTCCGGGGGCTATTTATAGGCGCGCTGAGGTCTTGCCGGCGAGATCTCATCCGCCGTTGGCGATATTTTCTTCCGACCACTCCGACTGTGTTCGTGGACTCAGTGGCTCGGGCTGCAAGCTCAAGCGTGCTCCTCGTGTCTCGGGCGTGAGTTGGTCGCCGTCCGAAGTCTCAACTCGGTAGCCCGGTGACTACCCGCCATGGCGGTAGCCGCCAAGGCCTCGATCCCCGACGTTTCAGAGGTTGACCCCGCCCTGTGCATTGAGCTTGGCGGGGTGGTCGTGCCTCGGGCACTCTTGTACAGCCCCAGCGTGTCCGACTTGCCGACTCTCCCTGTGTGGTGGTGTGCCGGTGACTAGCGGCGGGTGCATTTGGTCACCGCCCCGCTGTTCGGCGTTACGCGCCCTCGGGTGCACCACTGGGCGGGTAGAAGACGACGCTGTGTTCTCGAACAAGCTACCGCGTCCCGTCTTTGCGGTCGCCGCATCTCCTTGAGCACGATGAAGCGGGACCGAAGGTGCGGGTCCGAGCTGTCGCTACGGCGAGAGGAAGAAGAAAGGGGGGGCCCGGCCGCCGGTGAGAGGAGATGAGTGGGGAAGGAGGGGCGCGTCTTTGGACGACTTGCCTGCTTTCGGGCTCATGACCGGGCCTTGGGCCGGCCTGCCGTGCGCATGAGGAGAAGTAGGAGGGCGGATCGGGCCGGGAGAAAAGGGGAGAGGGAAGGAATGAGCCCATGGCTCCTTTCCAATTTTTTCTTTTCTTTCTTTTATTTCTTCTTTCTCTTTTCTTCCTTCACTCTTACTCTTTTTCTCCCTATTTCTCTTATGTGTGCAAATACATATATATCTTTGTTATATTTACTTGTATAAGATCTTGAACTTATATTCTCCTAAACTTTTATTTATGAGAATATTTATTCAAGGTGCTCATACAATTAAATATGTATATATGTACACACACTTTCTTCCCTTTCTTATTATTTCATGTGTGACACATTCATATGTATTTTATAAATATTTTCACAGGCACATTTACATTCCCATGACTTATTTATCGAGAATAGTTATTTATTGTGCCCATAAAAATATTCATATATATATTTGGTACACAGTTGTTTTGGTATTTTATTCCCGAGAGAAAATTGCAATTCGATTCTCATGCAATATTTTCCATAATTTAAATCTAGGGCTTACCTTGCATCTTCGGTCACCATAAAAGCTCCACAAGCAACCAACAAAGGAATCTAATTTTCTATATGGTGGGATTTTAAATGCGGGGGTTTTCAAAAATGGGTTTCGGTTTAGCGGAAAATAAATCAAATTTTAGTTGTAATTCGAAAAGTTCAAATTTTTAGTGATTTTTAAAATGATGCAAAAACACGGGTGTTACGAGAATGTTTATTATGTGAGGTTCATTGATGACCATAGCAAGTTTGTGTGGATCTACTTATTGCGCCATAAATCGAAGTTTTCCAATGTTTTAGGGATTTCCAACAACTTGTAGAACGCCAATTTGACAAGAAGATCTTGGCTATCCAAATCGATTGGGTAGGAGAATACCAAGCTCTTAATTCTTTCTTTAAAAGAGTAGGCATCAATCATCATGTCTCTTGCCCTCATGCTCATCAAAGAAAAATGGCGCTGAAAGAAAACATCGACATATAGTAGAAGTTGGCCTCTCCCTTCTTTCCCATGCGTCCATGCCTCATAAATTTTGGGATGAGGCTTTCCTCACGGCAAGATATTTGATTAATAGATTGCCGTCTCGAGTCATCAACAATGAAACCCCACACTTACGTCTCTTAAATCAAAGAACCCGATTATACTTTCCTTAGAGCATTCGGTTGTGCTTGGCCGGCGAATCTAAGACCATATAACTCTAGGAAACTATTGTTTTGATCTCAATGTTGTGTTTTTCTAGGATACAACAATCAACATAAAGGGTATAAGTGCCTTGATCCTAAGCAAGGGAGAGTTTATATCTCACGAGATGTGGTGTTCGATGAAAATCTTTTTTCCCTTCGCTCATATGCATGCTAATGCCGGTGCTAGGTTGAGAAAAGAGATTAGTATTCTTCCTGATGTTCTTTTGAATCCGGGGGACATAGATGTAGCTGATCATTGTGTGCTTTCTCCTAACCCAACTAATGGTGTTTCTAGTTACATTGAATAGTTGGCGGGACCTGGAGAAAGATCCGATCAAAATTCGACGCCAAATGATCAAGAATCGCTCATAACCCACATCCGTCGGGGCATCATTTTATGTGTCCCGGCGCGGGGAGCAAAGACAGGCGCCGAGGATGCTCCTCCGGGCGAATCCACCCCGGGATCGCCGCTAGCGTCGAGAAGGACAGGCGTAGTCACCGTGGTACCTCCGGCTCGGGATTTTCTACGGGTGGTCTTTCACCTCCGACGCACACCCACCACACCGCACTCGCCCGCCGATCCCGGGTCGGGCGCTGCGCCTCTCGACGTCTCATCCCGAGGTGGATCCCCTTTGGGCGGATCTCGGCCGTGGGGATCCGATGTGGCCCGCGGCTCCTACTCACTCAGCCGCGGCTCCAAAGACCGCACCCGGCATGGAACTCGCCTCCAAATGGGATCGACGCGTCCCAAAACGTTCACCGACGGCACGATGCGGCTGGGGCATGCACTCTCAAGTTGAGCCGAGGGAACCTACAACACTTGCCGCAGCTTTCGGGATCAACAATGGGTTGAAGCGATGGATTCCGAAGTTGATGCGCTACTCCGCAATGGGACTTGACATCTTGTTCCTCGTCCCAAATGTAAAAACATTATAGGCTCCAAGTGGGTTTACAAGATCAAATGCAAGGCAGATGGGTCCATTGATCGATACAAGGCTCGACTTGTTGCCAAAGGGTTCAAACAACGTTATGGCATTGACTACGAGGACACCTTTAGTCCTGTAGTCAAGGCGCCCACAATAAGATTGATTCTTGCCATATCGGGTTTGCAAGGGATGGACTTTACTGGCAGCTTGATGTTCAAAATGCATTTTTGCATGGAATTTTAGAAGAAGAAGTGTATATGTCACAACCTCTGGGGTATCAAGATCGGTCTCATCCAGATTTCGTCTGCAAACTTGAAAAGGCAATCTATGGATTAAAACAAGCTCCTCGAGCCTGGTATGCCCTCTTGTGTAGTAAATTGGTTGCATTGGGGTTTATCCCTTCCAAGGCGGATACTTCATTATTTTATTATAATAAGCGAGGACATTGCATCTATGTCCTTGTTTATGTTGACGATATAATTGTTGCAAGCTCATCTCAAAGAAAGATAGATGCATTGTTAAAGGATTTGCAAGTTGACTTTGCTCTCAAGGATCTTAGAGATCTTCATTATTTTCTAGGCATTGAGGTGAAGCGCAAAGGAGGCGGGCTTGTGTTGTCGAAGAACGTTATGCAACCGATGTTCTAGTGCGATCAGCTATGAACAAAAGTAAACCTGTGGATACACCGCTGCTGCCAAGCAATGAAAAATTGAGTATTGAAGGTGGTACAAAGTTGAATCCCGATGATGTAACTCGGCACAGGGAGTATTGTTGGTGCTCTTCAAGCACCTAACCTTGACAGGGGCACGACATATCCTTTTAAGGTGAACAAGGTTTGCCAATTTCTTCATGCTCCAACCACCTTGCATTGGAGTGCGGTAAAAGAGGATCCTTCGTATATCAATGGGACATTGAAACTTGGATTGCATATTAAACCAACACGTTCAATGATGTTCGTGCCTTCTCGCACGCATTGGGCTGGTAATGTGGATGATCGGCGTTCTACTGGAGGTTTTGCAATCTTCCTTGGTGGGAATCTAGTGTCTTGGACAACAAAGAAATGACCAACGGTCTCGAGTGTCGAGTCACCGAAGCTGAATACAAGGCCTTGGCTAATGCCACGGCCGATGATGATGTACGGTAGAAGTTGCTCACCGAGCTCGAATCAAGCATCCTCCAACGGCGCGGTTGTGGTGTGACAATCTTGGAGCTAAGTATCTTTCAGTAAATCCCATCTTTCATGCAATAACGAAACACATTGAGATTGATTTTCACTTTGTGCGAGAGCGAGTGGCACAAAAACTGCTGGACATCCGATTCATTAACTCTGGAGATCAAGTAGCTGATGGGTTTACTAAAGCGCGCCTGAGTGTCAATTCAAGTTGAAACAGTTTTGTACCAATCTCAACCTTGTTAGTGGCTGAGATTGAGGTGGGGTGTTAAACCACATCATATAACTTGTTTAGGACTCTAGCGTGTATATCTATTCTGTTGTAATCTCTTGACTTGTAACCCAAGATAGGTATAGATGCTAGAGTATATCCTAGATGGATTGTAACAGCATATGCTTGTATATGCCTTTGGTAGAGGCTTTCCTACCCTATTTAACATGCACCCGAGACCCCTAACCGGGCAACTCGTTAACCAATCTTTACAACGTGTACAGTCATGAACTACAAAGAACTAGAAGGCCTGGGTCAATTGCTGCATTATATAGTTTCTTCGAGTTAGGCTTGTGCAGTAACTGCAACCTTAGCTGCACCGCCTCGAGGTCACCTCTTGTCAGAACATTACGAGCTAGGCCTCGGTCTTTAGGGTGTCGCTTATGGTGACCAAATAGCTAGTCTAGGAGGAATTCTATTGGTTACAAGCAGAACTTTGCAAATAGCTAGCTAGATGACGTATAAAAAGAATAAAAAGGTAACACTCTCATTGGCTATAAATAGCTAAAGCTCGATCTCCTAGAAACATCTCTCTCACATAACTCTCGTCTATACTGTTTTTTTTTTCTTATATATATGTCTCATCTAGCTAGGTAATTGCAAATTGTTACTCATAGCCAATAGAATTCCTCCTAGCTACCTATTTGGCAACCATAGGAGACGCCCTTTATACATCATGATTTGTAGAGGTGATCCCAACGCATGGACATATTTATTTCTAGAGGCGGTGTTGGAACTGGACGTTCCAAACACAGTATGTAGCCTCCGCTCAGGCGGAGCCCTGAGGGAAAATAGGGACGGCGTGTGGACTCGTAGTTGGCAAACGGTAATAATGTTCCATAAAATGAATTCACCAACCTCTCTTCCTGGGGAGGACTCCTCCCCATTTATAGCCTTGCACAATCAAGTGGTGTAGGATTACAAGTTTACCCTTCTAGATTCCGGGCATATTCTATGGGACTTTTAAGTAGTGCTGACCTATATCGTACTTTTACATATTTTGCCGCCTCTCGCCTCCTGGGTCCAGCCGTTGTTCTTATCCTCTGCGGGATCGGGGGCCTCCGCGAATCCCACCCAGTCTTCCGCTTGAGCTTTGCCGCCGCCGGCGACCTTCACGGTCTCCCTTGGAAGAGGGCCGCGGAGGTGTCGACCTCCGCCGCCACGTAGGTTCGGGGGAATCCGTCCGCCCGGAGCGAGGAGGTGCGGCTTGTCATCTCCGGCCGTATCGCTAGCGGAGGTCAGCCGACCGCTCCCTTCTGCGAAAAGCATAGAATCCACAAAGGGTAAATCTGTTAGCGTCGAGCTTTGCCGTCGCGTCGCGTGGTCGTCAATACCTCCACCTATACCGCCAGGGGCCTCGTCCCCAACAGTTCCCCCCCTTGAGGGCGAATGGTCGTAAGCGGAGGCGTGCCTTCGCTCTCAACCGTCTGCGTTATAGCGGAGGTGTTGAGTGTCCCTTCCCCCAGGGGACGAATCCGTGAGGGACCTTTGCTTTGCAAAATTTGAGCCGTGGCGATCGCAACGAACAAATTAGCGCGCCTCGAGATTGATGTGACCGTTTTACGTCCGTTGGTTGTGACTATTCATTTTGGGATCTGAAGGGTCGGTGGCCGTACTATAAAGGGGCTTCCCCCAGTTGAGTCTCACCCGACCATCGCTTTCATTCCTTCCTTCCTTTGCCTTCCTCGCCTATTTTCTTTCTCGCCCTTCCTTGCCTTTGCACGCCTCCGCTAGCCCTTGCTCGACGCCTAAGTTTATGTGTGTGCGAGTCCTTGGCCGCCTAGCGTAGGGGTCGCTTCCCCGTCGGGGAGCTCTACGGTCCATACGCGGAGCTTTGCCGTATCGCGCTAGCCGCACCTTCGCCTCTTTGAGGATTGTATGCTAGACGCGGCCCGGCGCACAAGACCTGGAGGAGACCTTATCCGACGTCGAAGCCTCCGTTGGTGACCTCATGGCTCGCGAAGAAGCTGATGCTATTCTGACTTGGCTCCT
Source organism: Hyparrhenia diplandra (assembly GCA_015847255.1). Taxonomy (NCBI): domain Eukaryota; kingdom Viridiplantae; phylum Streptophyta; class Magnoliopsida; order Poales; family Poaceae; genus Hyparrhenia; species Hyparrhenia diplandra. The sequence goes on along the minus strand of JADLZK010004228.1, from coordinate 1,095,740 downwards.
CAAAGATGACTTCGAGGCGATGCTTGATGACCTCCGCGAGAAGGGATTCATCGGGCGAATGCGATGTGAAGCTCCCCGGGGGTGAGATCGTACGAGTTGCGGGAGCCGTAGCACCGGTGGGGGATCGTTTTCAAGGATTTCTTCACTGCGCGGCCTCCGTCTACCCTATTGCTCTTTTAACGAACGGTGGTGGAGTCATTCGACGTGCGGGATTCACCAGCTCACACCCCACGCTTTTTCTTGCTGCGTAGAAGTTTGTGTGGGCAGTTGAGTCTTATGGCGGAGAGGCGGATACGAACACCTTCGTCCCGCTTCTACGAAGCTTCACAAACAACCGAAGACCCGAAGATGCCGACGGGGAGCGAGAAGAGGCTTCGCTTTGATGTTGCACCTTCGATCCTCGCCGCTATCGGGGTGAGGAGAAGGCGGAGATCTCCTACGCCCGTAAGAACAAGTGGGATCTCGGGTGGATGGACTATTGGTTCTACGCCAAGTCTGCGAAGACGGGTAAGGTGGTTGACGGGGAGGAGGTATCCCGGTATCCCTTTGCGCCCAAGCCGGTTCCTCGTAGACATCGCCTCCCGGCCGATCCAAATGAAGAGCAGCCCGAAAGGAGGGATAAGTGTCGCGAAGCATTCACCGCCGCGTGCCGCTATTCCGGGGGCGCGATTTGGTGGAGGAGATGTGCGCCGCCAAGTATTCTCCCCCCTGCTGGCGTCACAAGGACCCGTTCGTGACGTAACGGGTTAATCTTCCCCGTTTTGGGGACGCGAGATGGTTCCCTTCCCTCGGCTTGGCGCTCGTCTCCCGGAGGGCGTTAGTGCGGATGCCTTTGTAATGCGGGTGGAGATGGAGGCCCGGAGGTCTTTGGCGCCATCTCAATGAAAGAATTTCTTGCGCGAGAGGTCTCGAAGGGGGACCATGCCCCGGCCCGAATCATGTTTTTGAGGAGATGAAGGTGGAGTACGGTAACCACAAGGTTCCCGCAAATTGATTAAGGAGGTTAAGAGGCGCGAAGATGAGGAAGCCGCCAAGCTTGCGAAGGCGGCTGGAGAGAAGGGACTCGGCGCCGCCGCCGGTGAAAAGAGAGAGGCTCCCCCGCTACGCGGTGAAAGGCAAAAAAAGTGGGAGGTGGAGGGCAGCACCTCCGCCGCCTGCAGCTCGCTGGCTGGCCGCAACGGCCAAGGAGGAGGCCAAGAAGAAGAAGAAGATGCTTGGCCCATAAGCAAGTAAAGGGTCCGAAGACGCGGAGGGTTGAGGCCCCGGAAGGCAACGCGAAGAGGCCGGAAAAGGCGAGGAATCTGCCGGCTGGGTCCTCGGGCCCGCCCTTCCCTTAGTTGGCGGCGGGGAGTTTCTTCTCGCCACTGAAATTAGGTCGGTTCCCCTCGCCAAAGAGTGTCGTCGGGCATTCTACGGCGAGCCCACTTCGGAGGTGTCGAAGGCCATGGCCGACCCCTCGAGTCACCCGATTGTTGAATGAATCTACTCCAAAGTATATACATTGCGCAAATTAGCTCGGTCATCATAGTTGCCCCCGATGCTTCCCAAGCCTAATTAAATAAATGTCTTTATGGTCAACATGCTATTTATTGCTGCATTTGGGTCATCTTTCCCCAATTTCGCACAGTTTATTAAACGCTCCTTCATAATGTGCCGCTTGCCTTTGCTTGTGGCATCCAATATTGCGCAATGTATATACCGGTGCTTTAGCTTGTACATGTCACGAACCAATTTTTGTTGGCACTATACACATATTGAAAGTAAAGAGTGAACCAATGATACATAATACAAAACAAGGTGAATGTGGCAGCTTCACGGCATAGTCAAGCCATACCGGCTGCTATATCTCTCTCCGTCGATCCTACGTGAGCCCTAGCCAGCTTCCTTCGCCGGTGGCCCTCACGGCCCCGACGAAGCTCTCTCCCGGCGAAGTCTTTTCAGCCCGGTGATCCCTCCCGTGTCACAAACCATCATCCTATTGTATGGGTGATGCCGGCGGTCACCATCGTGCCCTCCGTCGATGGCTTTGTGGAGGCCCACGGCGAAAAGATCCACCCCCTACCTCGACCTTGGAGGCGGTGAAGCATCGGGCGTCTTGCGGACCTTCCTTCACTTCTCTTCGATGAAATCGCGGCGGTTGTTGACGGTAGAAACACCATGTTTTACATAGTCAAAACCGTCAACAACGCACCTTTTTGAAGCCAACATACATATAAATAATGATTTCTTGTACAAATAACCTAGTTCCACATGTAGATGTCATTATTTGTATGCGTATGTGAAACTGGAGGAAATCGCCGAAATAACACATTTGGTCTTCATCCATCGACACTCCAAGTATGACCAATGGACAAATTGACATGACCATCATGATCTCCATGTTCTAGGATGCTTCCACACAAAATTTGAAGTCATTTGGCCACAAGACCTACATCGGGCCGATGCATGACCATTTCATCCCGAGACATCCCCGACATGTGGGGACACCTTCTAGAAGAGTTGGAGAAGGCCAGGGGCCCAATGGACCTGCATCGGCCGACCATAGACCATAGGCCCAAACTCTTCCAACGCGACCTTCCATGTCACTAATCCGTGGAAAACAAAAAGAAGGCACCCGATTGGTCCATCAAGACGCCACATGGATCATAGTGGTACAAAAACAGATGTCACGGCAAGTTCGGGACTCAAGACACGTAAACCGACAAGGGGCCAACATTCCCAAAGACTGGGGTGGCCCACGTGTCATGGACCATGGTCGGCCGACCGTGGCCCATTTGGCCACCGACGCCCCCCACGCCTACCACATTGTCCACGTGATTATTTCATCCGGCCGTTGATTCTAAGGCGTTTATCCAAGGGCTACGAGGTGGGATCACGCGGATCGATGACATGGCGGCCGGAGTAGCCCCTACTCCACCCCTCGGGGCTATAAATACCCCCCTACCCCTTCACTTCCAAGACATGACCACAAGGAAGATCTCCACTCCTATGTAGTAGGCGAAGCCCTGCTCCTTTAGTGTATCAAGAGAGAGTGAGAGAGAGAGAAGTCTTCGGGAGGAAGCCCCTGGATCTGTCGGGAATCTCCTCCAAGGTGTATCTCTCGAGGGTGTACTTCTTCTAGTAAGTAATATATCCTAAGTTCTTCTATAGTTCGCATATCCGGTTTAGTATAATAGCTATTCACTGTCTTCATTGGTATATTGCTTTACTTTAAGTAATTTACTTACTTCTAGTAGAGTGCTCTAGCTTTTTGATCGCAGTTAGAGTAATAAGCATAAGCGTAGACGTGGTGTCTAGGTTATTCTTATCGAGATTTGCCGCTTGCTTGCTTTCGGATGGATTGTGATAGCCAGTAAGGTAGTGACAGCCCTTCCGGTCTCTCGTATAAATCACCACGAGTCTAAGCAAGTTCTAAAAAGGTAAGGCTCGGTAAAAAGAGTAGTTTGGTAGTGGTGATTGTTATCACCAGCTTATCACCCACTTTGCCTCCGTGATCGAGGGCCGACAAAGCCACGTTTAGCTATCTAGCCTATCCGGATATCATAGCTATAGAAAACCTCTCAACTCAACTACCAAATACACACCTTGTGTCATCATAGGGCGAGTCTTGATTCTTTGTTAGTTCACTTCACGTTCCTCGTGGAAATCGATACCGAATACTCCCGGTGAAAAGCTACACCGACGGTACCGCGGCGCTTGCGGTTTACCGTTGCCATACTTAGGTGTATCGGTCCTTTAGTGGTAACACTAAAGAACCTATCCAACACCGGGTTCAAGGCAGATTTTGGGATTTAGACTGCAGTTACTGAGTGCGACTACTTGGGAGATGATCTTGCCAAGAGTTTGGCTGATTCGGTGGTCGCCAAGAACTTTGGTCCCTCGGCGCCGTCGAACCACAACCACCACCGAATTATATCCGGGCAAGGCGGGCGGTGCTGCCGCCTCCAAGGCCGGCAAAACCACCATGGAGGGCCCTTTGCCGCCGCCGAGGAAGACTCGGCCGGCGATGCTCGGCAATTTTTTCCCGACAAGTTCGAAGTTGCCGACGTTTCGGGGATCCGATCCTAGTTCGATGGAGTTTCAAACTTCAAACTTACGAGTCCGGTCGAACGACCCGGTTGTCTCTCACACCGGTGGAGCCGTCGTACCGGTGGAGCCGGACCCGTTCCCAACTCTGGGTTTCGGCGGCATCTTTGTTTCGGACAAAAACGGCTTCTCGGTTCCACTGTCTCGACTCCTTGAAGGAAAACCCTAAGCGCCGACTTGTTAATCCGGGGGGCGCGCCCCGGTTCTTCTCGCCAAGGCCTTTTTGTACCATGCCGTACTCATGGCCGAAAGCAAGGGACAACGCTTCTACCACGGGATCAGCCCTCGGGTCGCGGTGGTGGCGGAGATCCGGGATCGGAGGAGCGGGGAGGTGGGTGGGCGGTCGTTTAGGATCGTGGTGATCGCGGCCATGTCGTGGTGCAGCGTGGGATGCCTCCGACCATGGGCGCGGGACCGGGTCGTGGTGCCGGTGCCGATCGTGGTCGTGGAGAGGCAGGCGGTCGCAGGGGCTGCTGCTGGGGTGGTGGTCATGCTGCTGGCGCCTGCGTGGGCGAGGGTGCGGATCATCGCAACGATCGTGCGCTTCGGGTAGATGATGAATCTTTGTTGGGCACGATGTTTGTTGCTCCCGGAAGGGGATGCGATCGACCCTCCGCAGGCAACCCAAGAAGTAGCCATGGCTACATCGAGTGGTAATGCCAGCGAAAGAACGAGGATAGGCCAAAGCGGAAGCGGGGGAATTTGAATGCGTCATCCGCCTTTGCAAGATCACTACGCAAAAACCAATGTCCGCTGTTGCGCGGGCCAAAACCTTCGGTGGCGTACGCCGGTGCTCTTGAAGATGGCATGGGTTTTATTGAAATTCAAGCAGCCAATCACAATGACATTGTGTCCTCTGCTCAGTACTCGATTCCGGCTATAATCACGGGTGCAATCCGGTGAGGTTCCACCTTCTTTATTGGGTATCCAATTATCAAGAATGATTCCTCGCGGCGTTGGCAATGGGAGGTGCAGGAGGTGAGAGGCCGATCTTACATTGTTCCCTTTCCGAGCAAGGAGGAATTAGACCGCATGGTGGCTATTCAGGCGGTCGCTACCAAAAACAAGGAAGGTACGGTTTTTGATTAAAGAGTACGTTGATGATGTCAAGCCCTTCAAAGTGCTTGATAAAGTTTGGGTAACGGTTACCAATGTGCCTCGCTTGCTCCGCTCTTTCTTACCCTTGTGGGCTGTTGGAACGATGATTGGGGCTACGCAGAAGGTGGATGTGCATCACCTCCGCCGGACTGGGGAAATTAGAATCCTGGTGGCAGTCATGGATGCCAAAAAGATCCCGGCGTTCGGTCACGTTTGTGTCAAGGGGACTTGTACCGCCTCGTATTTCAAGCCGAGAAGAATCTGCACCTGATTTTAATCTTGATGATGATGATCTTTTGGGTGATCAGGAGAAAGATCGCGATGGTGATAAGAAGATGAAAGAGGCGGAGGATAATGATCCGAAGCAAAAGGGCCAGGTGAAGGGTACTTCTTCGCCGAGCTCTCTACCCTCACAGTCACATGGTAGTACTTCTCACAAACAATCTTCTTTGGCAAGCGGTGAAGTTGTTAGTATTAAAACTTTGGTTGAGGACGAGAAGGGGCTGGATTTGAAGCTGAATGCACCTTTGTTTGGGGATGATTTGGCCATCTTTAATTCTCGGACAACTCCTCCAATCAATCAACATCCTTTCATGGGAAGTGATACTCTTGACTTTGACATCGTTCAGCTTGATCAGGCGGGATTGTCGGGTTGCTAATGCTCTCTTATTCAGCTGAGAATGATAACTTAGCCGGGGATGGTGCTTTGGTTACCTCAGAGCTGCAGGTTTCTTTCCAAGAGATGGTGGAAGCAAGTGTGCTGCCAACGGTGGCAAAGTTTGATGCCGCTGCTGCACTTGACAGCTCTCGCCCGGCTGCAGATGTTGCAAAAGGATGGCGCTGCTGCTCCTGAACAGCTCTTGCCGGCTGCAGCTGCTCCTTCATTGTTGGACGTTGACGGGGCTGCCAAGCTTGCTACCGCTGCTGCATCTTCTTCACCGGCAGCAGCTGCTGTACACTTGGCCGTTGCCACTGCTGTCGACGGGCAGCAGCCTGCTGCTGCGACGGCCGCTATTTCCGAGCAGCCAGCTGTCATGATGGCAGTAGCAGCGGTTACCAAAATGTTGAAGCTAGACGACGCGGCGGATGACGTCCCTGTTGTGCATGGGATTTTGCACACGACTGAAGACAAAAGACGGTGGGCCAGCTGGTTCGGCTGGGGGCGGTGGAGAGGAGCGCTGCCAGCCGCTGTTTTGTTTCCGTCTCCGGTTCTTTCTTCGGACTCCATGGTTACTGGTGTGGTCGTCGGCGATGCCACCCCTATTGTGCAAGGGGGCCGCCCGAGGCGATCGACGGCGGTGAGCCAGCTGTTGATGCTGGGGACTACGGCGAGAAGCGGGACGGCGGCTGCTGTTGTAGTTCCTTCACCGATTCTTCCTTCGGACTCGGTGGTGGCTGCTGCGGTCATCGACAAGCTGACCAACACTACTTCAGGTGATCCTGTGATTATTGGAGCAGCGGGAGTGTTGACAGGGACTGCCTCGGGCATCGACCTTGCGACGGTTGGTGCCAGGGCGGTTCCTCCTTCTTCACAGCCGATGGAGCCAAAGGAATGCACCACGTCTTGGACGAGCACACCCTATGCAAGACAGAAAGGATGGCTAAGAAAAAGAACCTCGAAATTTCAGGTACCTCTTTCTCAAGTTTTCAGATTCTGTTATTTGTTCAAAACTTGGTACAGTAGGCATCGACCTTTCTTCCTCTGATATTGTTGCTATTAAAAATTTAGAGGTTGATAGAATGGTTCTTAGTGCAAAATTGAAACACTCGAAACCTAGTTTTAATGAGGTTGCTAGTGATGATGAAAGGGAAGAACGTCTGGACGCAGTTCTAAAACACGTTTGTGCAGGTTTAAATGAGAACTTGTAGTTTGCGGAGAATGATCACATTATTGATTTGTCTCCGGTCCAGCGTAGGAAAAAATTATAATAAATCCAAACTCCCTAAAAGCCTAAAACTCCATCCAAAATTGTTTAAAAATGAAAGGAGTTTTCGGAATATAGCAGAGGTCTTGCTGACTTGGCTAAACACAGATTTTTGGCGGAATTGGTTAAGGAGGAGCAAATTAATTTTATTGCTCTGTCCGAAACAGGTAGGGACTCCTTCCCAGATCATATTCTTAAAAACCTTTGTGGAGGGCATTCTACTTGGAGCTGACCTGCCAGTTTTTGATATTGGTGCCATTGATGAGGGTGATTTCTATGTGAAATTCACTTTGCGTTTAAAAGCAAATGACTTCAAGTTTGTCCTTTATTCTATTTATGGACCAGCACAATATCAAAACAAAAGTGCTTTCCTCGCTGAGCTAGCTAATACTTGCTCAAAAGAGAACCTTCCATATATTATTGGAGGGACTTTAATATTATGCGAAACCCTGACGACAAAAGCACAGGGGACTTTGACACCAAATGGCCAAACCTTTTTAATGCGGTCATTAATTCCCTTGATCTCAGAGAAATCTCCATGTCAGGCTGCCATTTCACTTGGGCCGGACCTGGGGATAATCCCACCCTTGAAAAGCTTGATAGAGTCCTAGCCAGTACAGATTGGGAGATTCAATTCCCTCTAACTGTGGTGGAGTCTAGAGATCGGAATATTTCCGACCATACTTCCCCTAGTTATTAACACTGGTGCCTCGACACATCAGACCGCGTTTAGACCATTCAGATTTGAAAGGGGATGGCTATTAAAGGAAGGGTTTTATGATATGGTTGCGAATGTTTGGCAATCCGAAACTTCCTGTACCAATCCCTTAGAACGTTGGCAAGCCAAAATTCGCAAACTAAGACAATATCTCGCAGGGTGGGCAGCAAATACCGCGGAACTTATAAGAAAGAGAAGAAAAACTCTTCTAACTCTTTTTACGAGAGCTAGATAAAAAAGCTGAGGTTGTTTGTCTCTCTGATCAAGAGATCAATTTTAAACAATACCTAAAAGAACACTTAGTTTCTCTTTTGGAGAGAAGAGGAATTAAAGTGGTACGAGAGAGCCAAAGTAAAGTCCTTATTAGAGGGTGATGCTAACACTAGGTTCTTTCACTTAGTGGCTAATGGGAAACATCGAAAACAACATATTTATAGACTTGAAGATGATCAAGGTGTTGTAATTGGTGCTGACCGTCTCAAAAGTCACATTCAATTATTACAAAAATCTTTTTGGTCCACCTGAGCAGACCGAGATGACTTTGTTGGAAAATCATATTACAGATATTCCACAAGTTACCCCAGAGGAGAATGATATCCTCATCGCTGAGTTCACTCATTCCAAAGTGAGGGAAGCCATCTTCCAAATGGAACACAATAAAGCTCCAGGACCTGATGGTTTTCCTGCGGAATTCTATCAGGTTTTTTGGGAGCTTATCAAGGATGATCTCCTGTCCATGTTCTATGAATTTTACAATGAGAATCTAGACCTTTTTAGTCTTAATTTGGGAATTACCTCTCTTATGCCTAAAACTCAGAATGCTACTACTATTCAACAATACAGACCAATTTGTGTCCTTAATGTTAGTTTCAAAATTTTCACGAAAGTGGGAACTAACAGACTGAACAAAGTAGCTAAGACAGTTGTGAGTCCGACTCAGACTGCTTTCATGCCCAGTAGGGAATATCATGGAAGGAGTAGTTATTCTTCACGAAAACTATCCATGAATTACATACCAAAAAAAGAAATGGAGTCATTTTCAAAATTGATTTTGAAAAGGCCTATGACAAAGTTAAATGGTCTTTCCTACAACAAACACTACGCATGAAGGGTTTTTCCTCCAAATGGTGTAAAAAGGGTCCATAACATGGTCGCAGGGGGAGTGTAGGGGTAAAAGTTAATGACGACATTGGCCCTTACTTTCAGACCAAACGGGGACTTAGACAGGGTGATCCCTTGTCGCCTATCTTGTTTAACATTGTTGCTGACATGCTAGCTCTTCTTATTAATAGAGCAAAAGCTGATGGTCAAATAAGAGGGGTTATCCCACACCTGATTGACGATGGCTTATCTATTTTACAATATGCAGATGATACCATCATCTTTTTAGATCATGACCCGAACAAGCAAAAAATTTGAAACTTTTGCTTTGTGTTTTTGAACAACTTTTCGGTCTCAAGATCAATTTCCATAAAAGCGAAATCTTACATTATGGTGCTTGCCAAAGAGATGGAAAATTATTATACAACACTCTTTGGTTGCAAGGTTGGGACCTATCCTTTTAAATATTTGGGTATCCCAATGCACCATAGACAACTTCTAAATTCTGAATGGAACAAAGTAGAGGAACGCTTCAAACAAAAACTTTCTTGCTAGAAAGCTAAGTATCTATCCTATGGGGAAGACTTGTTTTACTAAATTCAGTCTTAAGCAGTCTCCCAATGTTCATGATGTCCTTTTTTTGAGATTCCAAAAGGAGTCCTCAAGAATCTTTACAAATTCAGATCAAGATTTTTTTCGGCAAGGGTCTACAGTGTAGACATAAATATAGACTTGCTAAATGGGATATTTTATGCCCCCCCCAGGATCAAGGAGGTCTTGGAATTCTTGATTTGCAGATTCAAAACAAATGTTTATTAGTCAAATGGATTGTTAATCTTATAAATACTGATGGCACCTGGCAATCTTTGCTCAGGAATAAATATTTGCATTCCAAGTCTCTTACCCAAGTATCAGCCAAACCAAATGACTCTCATTTTTGAGCGGCCTCATGCATATCAAAGATGAGGTGATTGCTAAAGGCTGTTTTTATGATAAAAGATGGAACCATGGCAAGGTTCTGGGATGATACTTGGTTAGGTGATAAGCCTCTCAAACTTAGATACCCGAGCTTATATAATATAGCTAAGGATCGTCATGCAACTGTTTCTAAAGTTATGTCCTCAAATCCCCTCAATATTGCTTTTAGGAGAGCTTTGGTGGATAATAACCTGTTCGATTGGCTTAGCCTTGTAGCACAGACCTCTAATGTAAATCTGGTGGATGGAAAGGACTATTTTAAATGGCTCCTATCCAAGTCCGAGTTTTCTCTGTCCGGTCCATGTATCTTTATGCTATAGATACTAATCCACCATTCCAACATAGGAGGATCTGGAAATGGAAAATACCTCTAAAAATAAAAATCTTCCTCTGGTTTGTTCAAAAAGGTGTCATTTTGAGAAAATACAATCTGGCTAGGAAAAACTGGAAGGGGAGTCAGAAATGCGAATGCTGTAATTCGAATGAGACGATTAAACATCTCTTTTTTTGACTGCCCATTTGCCAAGATGATTTGGAGGATTATTTTCTATCCTACTAATCTAACACAACTCGTTTAGAAACCATATGTTTGGTACTTGGCTCAATAACCAAAGATAAGCGTGGCTAAGTCTCTGATTTGGGTTGGGGTGGCTGCTCTTTTTTTGGGCGATCCGGAGGTGTCGTAATGACATGATTTTTAAAAATTTGAAATCTAACTCTATTATGCAGGTTATCTTCAGGGGGAGCTTATTGGCTACGTTCCTGGGCCCAGCTGCAGCGTATTGAGCAAATAAAGGAAGCCCTCGTGTGTTTGAGCAAGTGTTTAGAAATGATTGCTTTAGAAATTTCTAATAGAGGGTGGAAACATCTTTTCCGTTTGTTATAATTTCCATGTCATTGTTAAAGACATTGGGGTTTTTCTTGCTTTTCGACCTTTGTAATAATTGGTTGTGTACATCTCTGGATGTAGAGGCCGGATTTATTATCCATTATCTAAAAAATAATACAAAACAAGACAAAGCACATGCTGCTCTGCAGTCGTGTTATTGCAATCGAAATTGGACTATATCTGCTGCACCTTTTGTACAAGATTCAACCGTCATAAAGGCTGCCAGAAACTTATTTAATTTTGTGATTCTTTTTGTCAGACCAATATACACACACCATATGTCACAATCTGAGAGGGAGCGAACATCAAGACATCAATCACAACAAACTTCGTCTATCAGCTCTTTCCTTGGTACTATGTTGGTTCAAGTTGCTGTGGAATTGATGAATGACCCATGGTGCTGATGATCATGGGATCGGAATGAGAGGCTTTAGGGGAAAGAATAGCAGCTGCTGCTTACATTGTTCCAGTTCGGATCAGGGCGTCAAGTGCACAAGGATGAGTGGCTCTGCATTGGAGCTAAATCTCATGACTGCGTGCACTGATACAGCTTGCTCCAATATCAGCGGAAGTCAAGCTTTTTGTTTCCGGCAATCGTGAAAATTAAAAACAAGGGATCAGACTTCTTACATTCTTTTTATTAGATGACCTTAAAAGCTACTTGTTGAATGAACCATGATAATCACCGTTGCCACCAAGCTAATCACCATGCATACTATGCGCTATTCCACATGGGGTTTGATGCAGCGTCACCCAGTTAGTAATCAAAATGCATCAATTTTCACCCAACTAATGGGAATCGTAGTTCACTAGTACAGGATTGAACCCGGTGGCGGGCATTTTTTCCTTTTCCGTGGCGGGCATTTGGTCGCCACAGAGCTAGGGTCACGGTTAATCGTTCGATTAACCGTGGGCGGACTCCATGCCCGCCACGCAAAAAGATATTAACCGTGGCGGGCGTGTAACAAAGACCGCCACGGTTAATAACTTAACCATGGCGGGCATTGTTACGAGCCCGCCATGGTTAATATATTAACCATGGCCATGGCGGTCTTTGTTAAAAGCCCGCCCGCGTTAATTAATTCAGGATTAATAAAAAAAATAATTAAAAAATATTATAAAATCATATATTATGATTGAAACCACATATTAAATAATAAAATAAGAGAATATTGACATAAATCTTGAACATGCATGACAAGTTAACATTCAACTAATATAGACATTCAATTAAGCACTTAGAGTTTCAAAGTGACCACACCCACACATCACAATTTACAATACTCGATCGAACGATCGATTGCTCAATCAAGAGTTTAGGTTACAAATCAATGTCCTCCCACAAATAGTCCTTCATGTCTAGCTTGTTTCTCCAAATCCCTAAGTTCCCATAAGGCCTCGTTTGTAGCGAGGTCGCTGTTAGGGTCGAAGAATTTGCCGGTAGGTAGCACAACGCCCTCAACGACGGCCCTACGATGGCGCCAACCATTTTCTTGAACTTAAGGTCATCCAAGTTTTGGTTCCAAAACCCGGCGTGGTTTTCTTCGTCGGCTCGCGCCCACGTAGTGCGGTACACGCCAACTGCGGGATATGAACGCATGCAGGTATAGAAACCACACAGGTTGCTGCCGAAAGGTCGCTTACCGCACCGCACGCCGCGATATATGTACCAGAAAATGGTTAGAATATTATGAGACCATTCAATATGGACGATTTGCCGTGCAATCCTTCGGACATTTGCCGTCGTCTTTGTAGAGAGGGTCAATTGCCGCCTGCTTCATCTCGTCTAAAAATTCTCGAGCCACCTTGGATTGCCAAACAACACGCCATCTTCATCTTTGAGGTTAGCAATTTCCTCGAAAAGAGCAGCATCCTCGGGCGACATGTCATCAACTACTGACTGTTCACCATCATCTCCACCCGCATTGTCTTCTGGTATGTCTTCCAGCAGCTCATCTACGGTGATGTAATCACGATTATCAACTTGTTCACGTCTTTCGTCCACCACCGTTGTTTCCGTCGTTGCAGTCGACGGGGTCCTCCAGATGAACCGCCGCGACACTCGGTTCTTTTTCACCATGATACGTCCCACACGGTGTACCTCAGCTCCCCGATGAAACCATACCGCACCAAGTGCTCCACGACATCGTCATCCTTGTGTAAGAACGATGCTTGCACCGATAGCACGGGCACACCATTAGTTCCGAACCCCGACCGATTCGATGCTTCTCAAGGCGACGGGCATAAACTTCTTTTCGCACATGATCAACAAATTCCAAACTCATCCTCGGCATGTACATCCACTCCCTATTCGGCGCCATGGTCGTCGGCCTACTCAAATTAATTAAACCAAAATAAAGAGTGCGATCGATGATTAGAGATCGAAGTATCGATGAAAAAGAGCACGTACACTTCAAATGAGAGGGGAGAGAGAGGGAAGGAGAAAGAGGGAGAGAGGAGGGGAGGAGAAAGAGGGAGAGAGAGAGAGAGAGGAGCTAGGGGAGGGGAGAGAGGGGAGAGGAGGTAGCTTGAGAGGGAGAGAGGGGGGAGGAGAAAGAGAGTGAGAGGGGGAGAGAGAGAGCGGGAGAGGGGGGAGGAGCTAGCTTGAGAGGGAGAGAGGGGAGGAGAAAGAGGGAGAGAGGGAGAGAGAGGGGAGGAGAGAGGGAGAGAGAGAAGGAGAGGAGAGAGGGGAGAGAGAGGGAGAGATCAAAACTAGATCTCAAAAAGAGAGGGAGAGAGGAGAGAGAGAGGGAGAGAGGGGAGAGAGAGGGGGAGAAAGAGAGAGGAGGGGGGAGATAAGGGGGGGGAGGGGAGAGAGGGGGAAGAGAGAGAGCACAAACCACACAATATTCATCCATGAATAAGGGAGAGAGAGGGAGAGAGGGAGAGAAAAGAGGGGAGAAAGAGGAGAAATACCCCCTAACGGTGCCAAACTTCAATCAAACCAAGGGCAAAACCTTCTCCCCCCAGAAATGGTGATTTCTAGAGTTTTGAAGCTCAAAACCCTAGAAAATGGCGAAAATCCCGTGGGGAAGAAGAAGGTTGGGGCTGTATTTATAGAGCAGACTTTTCCGTGGCGGGCATTGTAATAAACCGCCACGGTTAATACACATTAACCGTGGCGGGCGCGTTACAATGCCCGCCATGGTTAATAAACATTAACCGTGGCGGGCGCGTTGCAATGCCCGCCCGCGGTTAATCGATTAACCGTGGCGGGCATTGCCCGGCCGGGGCTGCCACGCCGACTATTTTGCGTGGCGGTTTTATATTTGCCCGCCACGAAAAATAAAAAATAAGTGCCTCGCAAGTTCAATTCTGTAGTAGTGGTTTGTCCGACAATATCCACCGATTACACGCCGCAAAATAAAAACCCACTCATTGGTAAGTTCCATATGCAGCATTCTCTAACCTGAAGGTACCGTATTACATTTTTACCAATAAGGACCTCATTTGTCGGGGTTGGGTTCTGAGAAAGAAACTATGAGGTCGAGTAGGATACAATCTGTTAATTACATGATTTGCGGGATCGAGTCTATCCTATGAGATCGTTGTCTTCAGGTTACCTCTGGATGTCGTGCAGTATTGCGGTGTCTGATGCCCCCCTTGGAGGTCACGACCCAAGTGGGATGTCATGGATACCGGGGGGGGGGGGATTCCCCCGAGCTCGTTGTAGCCGCTGTTGAAGTTGTCACGCAAGGTCGGCGTACAGGAACAAAAGGTCGTTGAAGCATGTGTAGAGGTCGATGAAGTCACCTTCCGAGGTCCTCGTGCATCTAAAGAGGTCGTCGAGTGGCGAGGCCTGATGCCCTTGCTCCGTGAGAGGTCGGTAGGCGTGACCACGAGGTCTCCGAGCCGTGTAGCACCAATGCCGAGCTCCTAGTAACGTCAGCAGATAGCTCATGCGTGAACAAATATTCGGTGAGCTTCCCAGTAGGGGTAAACCTCTCCTGTTCCATCAAAATAACACAGAATTCCCTAAATAAATGAAGAACATGTCCTGGACGGCAGACAATGGCTCGGGCTGAACTGTTCCTGAGCTGCTGGCGTGGAAGTCATGCAACATAACGGGCGGTGTGCATGACAATGTTTTTTTTTTCAATTCAGTTTTCACTGATGTTTTAAGCATGTGGTGATGATGGTCCCCAATATTACTACAGACTAGATATGATTGCTGACTTATAGAAACGAGCAGTGATCATGGTTTCCGAGCGACGTTGGAGAACTATCCATATGAGTAATATTAAATTTTGATGTGTTTAAATGCTAAACAAGAAAAATACTTTGATAGGAAAGAATCATAATCATATTTTTCATTACAAAGGTTCTGCCGTGTGCCAAGGGCTTTGCCGAGTGCCATATGTTGACACTCGGCAAAGCAGCTGACGACGTCTAACGGTGTCATCCAGGCATTGAGCAGAGTAACGGCGGACCTCTCTTTCTTGAGTGCCATGGCACTCGGCATAGAATGCGCCTTTGCCAAGTGCGTACCCTAAACACTCGACAAAGACCAATGATGCCGAGTGTTTTGGTGTTACCATGTGCCGTGTTTAGAGCACTCGGCGTATGGCCTCGTTGCCGAGTGCCAGTGCAGATATTTGGCACTCGGCAACGAGCTGAACACTCGGCAATGCCCCCAATTCCGCTAGTGCAAACATGAGCTGGGACGGTGGTTGCCACCTCAATAATGATCTGACGGAGTCGTCTGCTCAAACATGTCCAAATGCCAAAACAACGATGGCAGGGTCCTTCGCACCTCAATTAATATGTCTTGCGCCAAGAACGCACAGTAGCTTAAATGTACCATGCAAGCTCTTGTGTTGTGGTGAGTGCACAAGCAACAGTGCGTCGTGCCAGTAGAGGTCTGCAAGTGGACGGGAAACTCAGGCATTGTGGATTCTTGATGCTTCTCAAGCCACCTTGCTGCATTTTGCTTCGTCATTTGCCAACCTGCCTGAAGCCTCTCCTAGATAACGTGCAGTGCCTTGCTTGCAGCAACCTAACGTGATCCTAAAACATTCATTCATGAACAGGAAACATAAATAGACAAGAAATGTTTACAAACCAGTGGTGACAATTCGAATGAAGCTAGCGATTCTGTTTTCACCAATATATTCTAGGGCATGTACCATTTCTTTGGAGCGACTTCACACTACTCATAGAGAAGTTTTGCCTCGCTAATTGCTGAAAAACAAAACAGAAATGTCATCTCTGCCCTAAGTATCATGTGCGTGGAGTGCAAAGAAGGTAACTAGAAGATGGAAATGAGGGGCATCGAGAAACAAGATAGCACCGCGGTCCTTCCTCGCCTAGGGCAATGTCCGATCTGCAAGAGCTGGAAGTAGTCCGTAACCAGAACTACTGGAAAGATGAGTACTTGTGACATGTTCAGAGTTTTTAGACTTGGTTAATTCAGTCGATAGTGAAGAGCAGTGATTCATTACAGCCAGTTGATGATATCTGTGCACAGTCTTGATGCGTGCAAGACGTACACTCGAAATTCCCTGACAGATGAATTATAACAGGAGTTGTTATCAGTTTACATGGCATATGGTTCCTTTTTGCTTCTGAAAATTTTTATCGTATGTGCCTTTGAATCCGTCATATTAGTCCCTCCCTTTCCGATAATTAAAGAAACCATTACGTTCCTGAAACAGAGCCCACTCTGTACACAACCACGTCCTAACAACCTTTTTATTTATCATCTCTTTCATCTCAGCTGTTGGATTGTGGTAGAGGGCTGATAATTTTTTTTTCTCCTGTTTCAACACACATGCATATATTTGGTAGATAGTAAGTAACAACGGAGATTGATGCTTTTCTCCTGTTTCAACACACATGCATATCAAGAGGGGAAACTATATTCTGCATGCACAACTATTGAATGCATCATTTGAGGAAGAAGATGATCTTGGGTTCCTCCTCCTCACCAACACTGGCCAAGGTGAAGACCTCCCGCAAGACTCCGAGTGGGGCGCCTCCCATCCTTCGCTACCTTGTTCCTCCTCTTCTCTTCTTTCTCTTTTCATTTTTCATGTACAAAATGGTTAAAGAGTGAGAAAGGGTGGAGGATTGATGTGTTTTGTGTGAGGAGAGGGGTAGATGTTATAAGTGTCATGTGCTGTGTCGTTAGACAGCCAGGGTGTAGTCCTGGACCATCTATGAAACAGCAACATGTACTTATGCCAGAAGCTTTTACGGATCAAAACAACCTAAGATCCATAAAAAATGGAGGAAAATACATGTACAGCGCGCACTACGAACCGAACACACACACACTCCATCCCCATGCAGCTCATCGGCTAGCAGTCTCCAAGCCAACATGCCCATTGAGGGTTGTTTCCAACAGTTGATAGATGGAAGCCTGATTCACATCAAGCAGACAGAGGTAGATAGCCCTGAAGAGAGGAGCGATGCTGCATCACATTGTTCAGCCAAGTCACAGAATGGGGCTGGTGCCACCTTTCGTCATGCACTCAGTGTAGGTTAGCGAAAAAAATATCGGTCCGGAAAATCCGAAATTTCTGAAATTTCCGTTTATCGGTCGGGTCCGATATTTTTCATTTATCACCCGAATTTTTCAAAATTTTAGAA
This sequence comes from Hyparrhenia diplandra, assembly GCA_015847255.1. NCBI lineage: Eukaryota > Viridiplantae > Streptophyta > Magnoliopsida > Poales > Poaceae > Hyparrhenia > Hyparrhenia diplandra. The sequence continues at coordinate 1,078,354 of JADLZK010004228.1, read as the reverse complement.
TCTGTCCATACAAATAGACCCAAAGCCCACCCAATTAATCCATGGTTCATTTTATCTCCTCTTCTCTTCTTGGTTGAAGTTGCCACTGTTGTAACACACTCGCACGCTCCAGCCATGTCGTTGTCTTGCTTATTGAATAGACAATTGATAACATGTTTTATTTAGTTTTTGTTTTAAATGGTTTAGAAATGGTCTATGTGTTTTCCTGGATAAAATGAGTTATTTTTTTTTTGCTTACAGACCAAAATTACAGACAAATACTACCATTGGGCTTACTGATAAATCCATAAATTCAATATTACTAATACTCTAGTGCAATGTTTTCAGGTCAGCTGGTCCAACCTGTTTTCAGCTGGTCAAACCTGGTTGACCAGAGACTCCAATCTGGATTAATCATCGACCAGGTCAATTAATCAACCCTTGTCGTCAACTGTCCATGTATATCGGACATATACTGTAACAACCCGGATTTTTGGGAAGCCAAAATTACGAACTTTTTAAAATTTTTCCTGCAATGCTTGAATCATGTAGTTCCTAGGTCAAACGTAAGGTGACCCATTAGTAAAACGTTGCACTCATATAGAATTGTTTGTAGGAGTTTGTTGAAGTTTTGTAGATGAGTTAGGGTTTTGTGTCGGAGTGCACAGATCCATAGCAACTGTCTTCTCCCTCTCCAAAAATTCTTTTAATAATTTTTGGAGACATCTCATGCCCCGACTCGATCGTTCCCAACTCCGTCGTTCATTCTCGTATCTTCCCCTGAACCTCTATCGGACATCTCTCGTCCCTTCCGAGCACTTTTCCAAATATTCTCTGGAACCACTCTCATATTTCTCGGATCCTAAACGGAATATCCTTTCTGTATCTTTCTACTTCTCCCACGATCGCTGGAGACCACAACATTGCCACGTCTCATGTCGGTAAGTAGTTGAGCCATGCCAACGTCTTCGATCTGACCAACCATCGTAGCTACCTCTTGGCCATTGCCATGTTCATCCATCCATAGCTAGCAATGACCTTCTCTAGCCCATCGTAACCTTGCCTGGCCACTCGTAGCCTTGCCCGGCTAGCCATAGTCCCATGTAACCCTGTCTGACCAGCCCTAGCTGCCTTACCACGCCTGATCAACGGTAGCCCATATCCTACGTTGCCCGGCCAGCCAATAGAGACCACGACAAGCCAACATCGTGTTGGCGACAGCCACTACTACATAATTGATTTTACGGAGTGTTTGGAAACGATTTTCCGTGGCGGACTTTTAAAAAACCGCCACGGTTAATATCTCGATTAGCCGTGGCGGTTATTTATTATTAACCGTGGCAGTTTAAATAACCGCCACGGAAAATCAATTAACCGTGGCGGACTTTTTATAAAAACCGCCATGGTAAATGCAGCCCAAAAACCCAGCAAATGAAGCCCACGCCGGCCCGATATCATGGCTCGCGTATATATACTGGAGTTAGGGTTTCCAGCACTCATTCACTCATTCCACCTCCCCTCTCTCTCTCACTCCCTCTCTCGAGACACCTCTCTCCTCCTCTCCCGATGGCACCTCGCGCGCGGCCCCCTTCCACGAAGCGTCGCGCGACGCTGGCTGCGCGCCGCATCGCGAGGCGGGCGGCGAAGCGGCGCGGCGGCGGGCGCATCGGCGGGCTTGCTGGCGGCGGCCGACGGCGAAGCGGCGCTGGCGGACCGAGGGCGGCAAGTGGCGCGGCGACGAGGCACGCCTCCCGGCTCACTGGGCGCGGGCGGCGTCCCTCCGGCGGCCGGGCGGCCACTGGCGGCGGCGGCGTCCCTCCCGGCGGCCGGCGGCGGCCGAGCTCCACCGGTTGGCGGCGAGAAACCCCAACGGGCCCGGCGGCCCGGATCTGGGCCCGCCCGGCCCGTTAGGGTTTCAAATTCGGTTTTTTTTTTTTATTCTATTAACGGTGGCGGGTATCAAAAACCGCCACGGAAAATCCTGTCATTTTCCGTGACCTTCCATTGGTGGCGGACCTAAAGCCCGCCACGGAAAATCCAAAAAGCCCGCCACGGAAGATCGGTTATGTAGCTAGATGCTCCTCTCTCAACCTCGTTTGCATCTAATCAAGTTCGATGGATTAGATTCACAAATTCGTGGCAACCTTCTCATTGTCCTTAGTGAAACTTCCCGCCAAACATCTTTGTGAATTTATTTCAAACCCTTCTCGAGCTCGTATCAAATTTCATTTGAATCTCCCTTTAATTCTTGTCACAATATAAAAGGGAAACTTCTTTCCTTTTTATTTATTGAGCCCCTCCTAAAATAAATCCCAACTCCTCTCGATCACTTTTCTCGGCAATGCATTTCAAACTCTCGGTGGAGTTGCTTACGAAATTCATCTTTTGATTTGGTCTCAATTCCTTGTTGAATTCATATCAAATCCCAAATTTAAATCTCTTTACCTTGGAATCGTTTTGGGCAAAAATTAGAAAGGAGAGAGCCTCATTCTTTTCTATTCAAACCAGCCTGCTTCCTAGCTGCCACTGGCAGCAGCAGCGAGCCCAGCTCGCGAGTGCGTGGCGCCCCAGCCCAAGGCCCAGCACTGCGGCGCACCTGCCCAAACCCTAGGGGCGAGAGCGACGCTCCTGACTCCCAGGCGCCGCCGCCGCTTGCGCGATGCGCGCGCGCATGCGCCCGTGACCGCCCGCATGTCGAGGTTCCCCGCCGTCCATCCCATCAGGCGCCCTAGAAATGCGGCTATAAAAACGCCGAGCAGCCGCCGCCCATCCTATTCCCCATGGCCGCCGCCGCTCTTCTCTCCACGCCAGCGCCGCCACTGCTGCCTCTAGCTCGCCCGCCACCTGCGTCGCAACGCGCTGCTCCTCCGCGCTGGAGCCGCAGCGACGTTCTCCGCCGTGCCTCGTCGCCACGACCCCGTCGCCAAGGCCACGCGCCGAGCCTCTCCGCACCGAGCCCTGCACCCGCCATCCTCGCGCCCGAGCTGCCGGCGTCCGCATCGAGCCGCGACGTCACCACCACGCTGCTGGCATCCGCGTCAAGCCGCGACGTCACCACCGCGGAGCAGCCGCACCAGCGACCATGGACACCGTCAAGCACCAACTGCGCCACGTCGTCGTCGATCTCCCGCGCTCCATCCACGACGCCGAGCCAAGCCGGTGCCTTGACCAGCCCCGTCGTCCCCGCCGTGGCGCGTCCCGACGCCAACTGCACCAGCCCCGCCGGGAAGCAGCAGCTTCCGGCCACGCCATCGAGCCCCGCGCCTCGACGAGCCGGCCGCCCACCAGGTGTTCGACGCCGTGCCTGAGCAGCACGCCGAGCACGTCCCGAGCCGTCCTCGTCGAGCACGGCGACGCTGTCCGCGTGCACGACTTTGACGACGACCGCGAGCTCCGTCGTGCTGCACCACCGGCCAGCCAACCTGATGCGCCAAGCCGCTGCCTTGGACCCCGCCTCGCCGGGGAACGACACCTTGCAGTTGCAGCACGCCAGCACCTCGCCAAGCTCGTCCCTGGTCTCGCCCCAGAACGCCGCGCGCCGTGCACTGCCGCCTTGCCAACCACAGCCACTCCATCAAGGATGCATCTTGCAGCAACAGCAGCAGCCGGTGAGCCCCTTGCCCAAAGCTTCTACCTTTTCTTCTCTCCATGTTGATGTACACACCGGAGACCCACACTTGTGCCATGCTCTCTGCTGCAGGGAACCACGTGAGCCCTTTGCCTTGCAGGTGCATGTGCACATCGTTGCCCATGACCACCTTCATCTTTGTGCAGCGAGGGAGCACAACCATACCACTGCCATGGAACGTCGACCTTGCTGGACACCAAGGACCGGTGAGCTCCCAGGACCAAAGCCCCCTATTTTCTCTGCCTTGCCAACGACGTATTAAGTCCGGCCTTCGTGCCGTGAATTTCTTCACTGCTGTAGGGGGAAGCAACCGGCCAGCAGTAGGCAGCTGCCTTCCACCTCGCTGGAGCAGCAACCACCGCCTCGTCGCTGTTCCTCCATGTGCAGAGCAGCAACGCCATCTCCTAACCATCGTTGGTTAGCTCAGCACCACCAGCTTACTGTTTTCTTGAACACCTTGTCATTGTGCCTGACCCCAGCCTTGGTGCTGCTGTGTATCTATTGTGTAGGGAGACAACAACAGCGTTGCTGTCCTACCACTCTTGCTTGAGTAGCAGCATCTCGTCGGTGAGCCTCCAAAATCTCTAAGGCCTTGCCTTTCTCTTCCAAAACCTGATCATGCTGGTGCCCTTTCTGATGTGTGGCCTTCGTGCCTCTGTATTCACTGCTGTAGGAGAGCAGCAGCCCTGCCGGAGCCATGTCCAGCAGCACCTCGCCGGAGTACAGCAATCACCATCGGTGAGCCACCGTGACCAAGGCTCTGCCTTTTCCCTTCCTGTATATGATCTTGCCACTGCCCTTGTCTGAAATCCGGCCTTCGTGCTGTGGTTCTACACTGCTGCAGGGAATCATTAGGCCAGTGGCAAGGACCTGTTTTGCCACCTCAATGGAGAACGGCAGCACCCTGCTGGTAAGCTGCTAAGACCGGACCTTGCCCTTTTTCCACCCAAACATGATCTTGCTGCCGACCTTGTCTAAGACCGGCCTTCGTGCCGCTGTTTCACTACTGCAGGAAGGCTGGACCGTGCCATGCTATTTAATCGAAGCCCCTAGCCATGGCAGGAAGCTATAGTCAACCAACAGCCAGTCGGGCCATGCCACTAAAATCCTTTGCTCCAAGGTTTAACCTTAAATCTCGTTGGCGCCGTCTTTGACGTCGTCGACAATCTTCTTTTATTATTATCCGTCACATACTTATCATCCATAGTTGCCATGAAAATGACCTATCTTGTTTATCTGTCAATAAATATATCTTGTTACTTGTGATCAATCTGTCTATCTATCAATACCTGTGCCGTGCCTTCGCGCTGCTCTTGTTATCCAAATCTCTTCGTCTCTTATGCTATGGGGAATGTGCTACTGCAATTGTTGTTTGTGTTGTTGTCATTTTGGTCCAAGTGTCTATGTGGTGTGGTTTGTTTGAGTGATGTGCCGTCAAGCCGGCCGGAGGTCGATACGTTCGTAACGTTGCGATCGCGAGCTTCTCTCGCCATGGCCGTAACGCCGAGCCTATTCTTCCTCCCTCGCTCTTTAGTTGTCTCCGCCGAACTACGATTGCTAGCTCTTGCTCCCATCCCACGAATGTGGCCATTATGGACTTGATGTCGATGTCAAGCTCGACGCAGTTATTAACCACACACCTTGAGTCCACAATGACCGAGTTATGTGGATACGAATTATGAGTTAACCTTCGTGTTGCAACGGATGCCAACTCGCCTAGGTGAAGCTCATGGCCCTTCCATGGCCGTCGGGTTTATCCCTTCTTTTCGCGGTGTTTATCCTCACCTTCTCGTATGCTTGTACCGCAACGACCTTAGCATTTCATTGGATCTAGCGGTGACAACCGCACTGCGATGAACCGTTGGAATAGCCCTGTGCTCTTAGATGCACGGTCATGGTGCCCTACGAGTGGGTTTGGATCGTTGGACCGTGTCTCTTCTCTAACAACCATCGCCGTTCTATAGCGAGTCGGTCGAAGGAGTGCGGATCCTGTTCTTCTCGTCTTTTGCCTCAATCCTTGTCGATCTAGTAAGGCGTTGATTGAGCTCTCGCTTGTTTGGCGTTTATTTGCAAATCTTGATTCCACTCCTTTAATTCCCGTTGTTGCTATGACGAGTGGGTTAAAGAAGTGTGAATGCCGCGTCTCCCTTGATTTCTTTCGTGCTTAAACCCTTGCATGCTTGTACCTAATAGACCCCTCTTAGTGCAATTCAAGCACCTTGGTCTTGGTACCCTGCAAATGGATTAAGCACTTGGCCTCTTGCGTGTCGCTCCTTCTCTTCTTTTCCCGTTCCACCCTCTCTTAATTCTCGTCAATTATAATGGTGTTTGGATTAGGGGAGATCGGAATTACCCTTGCCGCTCCTATTCGGTTCCCGTCAATTTAAATGACGTGTGGATCGAAAGTTAGCATGTAGTGGTGTTTGCTCAGGATGAGCTAAGGTCTATGCCATCTACTCAAGCCGTATAGGTCGACGCGATCGACCGATGACATACGAGCTAGGCTACGACTGGAGCTCATACTTCACAAACAACCACTCATATCTCTTTAGTCCAATGATCGGATATACGCCGAGAGGGCTCAGTCGACCCCCTTTTCATGTTCTTTCAGTGTCGTAGTCCTTTTAAGTCCTGTTGCCTTTATTTTGATTGATTGCTCTCTTGAAACGTGTAGTCTCGCGAGGTAGATTCTTCGAGCTTAGCTTGGACCGGAGCTCGATGGAGGAGGAGAGCAAGGAGGACAACAGGACCATGGAGTGGAGATGCCTCAGGAGGAGACCCCCGTTGTATGACTACACGACCTGAGGAAGCTAGTACCACTACTTCCACGACATCGCAGGTGTCATGGCAGCACTTTATTTTAGAGAATCCTATTTAGACATATTGCAAATAGATTTGCTAGCGCTTTATTTTATTCCTTTGCTAGTATATGATGCATGCTTCTGCCTGAGCCTCGATTGCCTGCTTAAAAGCCATCCACCACAATTACCCAACTTGCGCTCGCACTTATATATTTCCACCTGCTTGCTTGCACTTGCCACTTTGTGGCTATACCTCACTTACGTGTATATATAGGAACCGGGATATATGTGCCGGGCGTTGAGTATGGTGTCGGGCCACTTCGGAGCCCGGACATTTGTGCCATCTGGGGGTGGATGAGTTTCTGTCTAGACTTGGGTGTGTGGTGAGGGTCGAGTCGACCAGGCAGGATCTACGACGAGTCGCAGAGACCAGTCTTGCCGGGGATACTTCTGGGCGTCCCCTTTTTTCTCTACCTGTGGCGGGTAACTGTGTACGGATAAGGAGACCCGGTTCTGACTCTTGTAGCGGGACGAAGGCCGGGAAGGGAGTGTGAAGATGTCTTGCCTGGTCATTACCTAAGGACTTATTGTCTTCGAGGACCTGGGATCTGGGAAATTGGTGCTCACCTGACGTCTTACGTTTTGGGCGGGTTGCGGATTGCCCCATGTACTTGGATGATGCCATACTTACTAGGTGGTAGCGGTTAGTGTTAGGGAGTGGCGGGGCCCGATGGCCTCCATCCCCGCCGAGACAGCGGGGAGTGATCTCGAAGCCCGATAGCTTGATACCGTTCTCACGGTCTCGGGCCAAGAACGGTGGTACTCGGGGCTTCCCAGAGCTGAGTGGTAAGGTGGCATTGTCTGACTAGGTGGTCTCCGTACGTCAGCCTAGGCACTTGCCTATGCCGATGATGGCGACCGTGTGGTCTTGAGTACACGCTCTGCAGAGTTGTAAATCTATACGTATAGTCCGGCCTTCGGGCTAGGACCTGTCTAGACCTGGACTCGCTAAAGGTAACCCTAGCCTATTGCCGGAACCTCCCGCGGCCTGCGCCGGTCTTTTGACCAGGTTTTTCCTGGGTCTTTCTCTTCCGAGTAGAGAGGGTGTTTTCTTTCCTTACCTCGAGTGTGGTGTGGTGGTGAGTGTGCTACGGCTGAGAGCCTGGCTGGGAGCCGGTTAGGCAAGGCAAATGAGCAGGTGCTGTCTTGTTGACCTGTGTGTGAGCTGTGAGGCTGTGTTCAGACATGTGTTGTGATGAGTTGGACTTTGGGGTGATGTGGGAATGAGTTAAAATGAGAATAATATTATCATTATTACTGCTGCTTCGCATGCGCTAAGGATGCAAACCACAACCAAATACTAGGATCGCCAGATCCCTTATTTTCTGTTTTCCACCAAAGCTCATTCGGTGCTGACCATGACCTGCACATACCTGGCGGTGTGCAGATTACCTGTCTCGCAGTAAATAGAAGGATTAGGTGGTCTCGTGCCTACGCTCAAGCTTGGATTTGAAGAAGATGATTGATTCCGCCAATCTCTACGCTGACTCTGATAAAGCCCATGAAGGAGGAGCCTTCACTCACCGACGTGCTACGTCTACCCTGAGATCCTGAGTTACGCTTCCGCTAGGTTAATCGTGTAATAGGTGAGTCCCCGAGAGTTGTATAATCTTGTATTCTTGTATTTATACGAAGCTTGACTATGATATTAACTATAAATAATAATGTGATGGAGTTATCTTATGGTACTTTCACATTATTATTTGATTCTGTGTATTTTCCCTTCGTGGAAAATCGGGGATGTTACATATACCTATATATATTATACACACTTCTCTATATATACACTATTTCTTTCATGTCTTGCTGCATTATAGTTTAGCTGTTGACTTGTTGGTGTTGTTTTTCTATATATATACACTATTTCTTTCACCATTTCTGTTATGTCTTGCTGCAGGAAGCCTGGAATACCAAAGAAAACAATAATTAGCAAGCAATAACCTGGTCCTCCTTGTATTAGTCAGAGGATTAATCGTGATTAGTCGATGACTAACCGAACGTCCAGGTTCCTGACCGAGCTATTAATCAGGACGGGCCTCCTAATCGAACACTAGTGACCGACCAGGACGATTAATCGTGATTAATTGGACGACCTCATGTTCACCATGTCATAAGCTATAGCACTGAAATCCATAATTGCTGATGAGAACCATTTTCAAGTTTTATAGGCTCATTACCGCTAAACCAAGATAACATAAATAATTAAATTTGTTTAACTTCATACGTTGAATCTATTCACAGGCCTTTTCTTAATGTTTAATTCAGCACATTTGACAGGCTGAAACATGATCTGAGCTCAAAGCTCTTTAGGACTACAAACTCCACTGATTGAACCGCACAGCACCTGCACTGGCAACGCAGTCTCGAGCCACCATGTGCATTCAGCTTGAATCCAGCATCTGATAAAAGTAATGGTACATACGCAAGCCAGCTTGAGTCCATCATCATACCAGGCAGAGGTGTGGAACTAAAACAGAAACCGGTGGCCAATAGGCATTGTGGCTTCCTGATGCTTCTCAATGCTAATTGTCCTTCTCTATAGAGAGCTGCATTTGGCGATTTTTCATCATTCCCCTGGCTTGGATTCTCAATGTCACTGGTCTATGTGCCCTGTAGAACATGGAACATTGGTTCATCCAAAGACTTTTTCTATGAAACAGGAAAGGTTCCTCTACTGAAAATTTATTAATTTTAAAGAAATGGAGTACAAAGTACAGAGCTCAGGCAATAAAAATGTAAAAAGAAAGATAAAAATATTAGAAAAAAGATATCTCTATCCGTTCCTTGATTAGTGGAAAGTATGTTATCTTTGCCCTTAGAATAACCAGAACAATGTCAACCTTGAACACTGATCTGAACCTTTGAACAGTGGGTTGACATGCTTTGGATATGAAATCAACAAAATTCACAAACACAACAGAATGAGGATATGTGGCTTGACTTGTATCAAAGCCAAAGGTGCCAAATGCAATCTTCTGAAACAGTGGAGAGATAACTATGCTACTTAGATCATTTTCTGTTTTTTTTTTGGCCTAGTTGCCTTGTAATCCTTCTTGTAACATTCTTTCATTTATTTTTAAAAAGAGAGGTCGGGGGCTCCCGACCGTTCGGTTCAAAAAAGGATATGTGAATTCTCAGGAATTTTCAATAATTTTTTTCTTCAAGAGAGCATGGGTGGTGCCGTGGAGGACACCATTCCCACTTCATAAAAAAAAATCATGTGACTTTTCAATGAAGCGTCATCGGTCCGGTGCTCAAGGACCTCAACCTTCATTCTGACCTTTGGTCGGTAAAAGAAATAAATGGAGATCTACATGACTCACCAGAACCGTCCTCCTGAACTTCGCTTTCTCAACCCCTGAGCCCCCGCCCCGCCAGCGTATTCCCCCTGTCAGGTAACGTTCTTACCTTCAACTTGCCTTTCCCTTTCTCCATAACATTTTCATTACTTTTTGATAGTCCCTCCAAATCTCTCTTTCAGGGATAATTTATCATTTGATAGCATGAGGCCTCTTTCTCCTCCCATCTTTGTGATGGTCGTTCGCACCACTGGGGTGATAGATCGTGCTCACCGGTAATGCAAGGTTGCAGTGGCCTGTGGGAGGCATGTCCACTGGCAGCTATTTCTCTCCAATGGAGCTTGGAAGACAAAAGTGTGATCCAAAGTAGCCAGAGGTATCAGGTATGCAGCCATGAAGGCCAGAGGAGTGTAGCGGGTTGCCAACATTTGCCATTGAATTTGTGGAGACCTGGAGAATTGAAGAACTGTAATACCCGGATTTTCTAATACTAATAATAAAATACTTATGTTCACCGGGCGGACTAAGGATAGGACCAAAAATTTGATCTTTAGATGATAAATCGTTGGTTATGAGCTGTGATTTAATTGTACCGGCCGGAAGCCTTGTTTTTATCGAAGGTGCTGCCGAAATTTTTTTTAGTAATTTCCTATTTAGTAGAAACTAGGTGTATGGTGGTAGCCCCCAATGGTATTTCTAGCTGGGGCGTTACAAGAACAGACCTGTGAGGCCATTGAATTAATATTTGATTGTTGCCAATTGTCCAGTGTATGCGCTGGTACATGAACCGAAGCCTGCAGAGTATGCATTTTCAGATATGTTCCAGTGGAAGTGAAACTCAAGCATTGTGGCAATCCTGATGCTTCTCAAACCTACATGTCTTCATAGATAACATGCCATTGCTGCATTTTGCTTCATAATTTGGCAGCCGGAGCCCAAATTTGCCTACCAAAGTAGTAACCATTTTTTTTTCTTTTGAGAATTTGCCACACTAGTAACCTAATGATTCTAAACCTACGCTACTGATGCTTGAGCTTATAAATGTCATTTTATAAGCATGCCTGGCCCATGAATCAGTTATTATTGGTACTCTACATTCATGAAAGTAAAGAGTGAACTAATGACAATTAATTGAACATCCGGAGAACAAGCTCAGCAGCCATGCTAATTGCACTTCCATTTGAGATCTGAATTGAACACACTGCTGCCCCTTTAATTTTGTCAGTGATGTGAAAGTAGTAGGCAACCCTATAAATTCACTCCTACTACAAAGCTACGCTGGTTGTCCAATGCAAAATGGTGATTGGTATTCTGGGATGCAGTCCAATACTACATCAAAGCGAGTTAGTTTTACACATGCAGTACTCGGAGCTTGAATTTCTGATAGTAGATTTAGTTATAGCGAATTGAGTCCCGCCACCTCTGAGCACTACAGTCGTGGCACCTTTCACAGGTAAAATGGTAGCTCAGTCCCTTCGATCAGACACAAAAATGAAAGTAGTGCTTGATATAAGAATGGGAGGCAATGGGAGTAGTTCAGAACTTCAGATGCAACACCCCTACTTAGTGGCACCTGAAGCTGGAGATATCGCCGATGCGGGTGCGGCTGGTGGAACTTGAGCGGTAGCAAGGGATGAGATGAAGTCAGCAGCAGGGCGGGCTGGGCGATGGCGGCAACCCGGAGCTGGCCAGGCGCTTAATTGGCATCCAGAATTCCAGATGTATGGGTGCTGGTTGGCTTGCGGCCAGGCCACAGCTGATTAGACTTCCTGCTATTTTTGTATATATGACCGTCCTGTGGCAGTGGTGCCTGCTGGGCGGCCTGCTCATGCTTCTGGCTGACGATGGTGACGCCGCGCTTTTTACATGTGGATTAACAGATAAACCTTATCTTATTTTTTTTTCAAAATTACTTGAATAATGTGTATGGATTCCGACAAAAAAATATAGCAGTAGTAGATTATTAATTGTACAGTAATATTTAGGTCTGAATGAACTGAAGAATGTTAAATGCCCATGCTTATTTTCCATTGTACAAGCAATCTAGTCCCAGCATGCATGCCTTTGAGACGTTCTCTTTGCTTTGGGTTTTTCTTTGTTAAGTAAAATGAAAGTAGTGGTTGCTATAAGAATGGCAGGCAACATTCCCACTTGGATGCAAATGAGATTTTCTCAATGAAGCAGTTTATGTCATGCTCCTCTGAGATACAGACATTTCACTTACGACACAGTCCAACACACTACTTTACAATGTTGGTTAAACAGATTTCCAGATGCATATTCCCCACCACTACTTAAATTTCTCTACAAAATACTAGGTCATATATCAAGGTGGGCTGGATCTCACAAGCCGGCAGTTATAGGTGATAAAACCAATAATTTCTACAGGACCTGCGCGAGTGCAGTTGTGGGAAACCAATAATTTCCAGATGCATAAATGAACCCCACCACGTCTATAGGCCTCGCGTCAAGCAGATGTGGAGTTCAACACGGCTGGGTATTTGAGAACCATGCCGTGGTACGGATGGCACATTGGCGTTCAACACAGCCGAGCAAGAGCAGCTTGTCTTGCCTTGCTGCTGCTCGTCTGTTTGTCGCCACTGTACTACACAACCGGCCAGCACCTCGTACACTGCATTGTGTCTTCCTGATGCTTCTCAATCCTTATTGTCCTTAGATATATATAGAGAGAAAATGCATGCTCCTGCTGCATTCTGCCTTTCTCATCATTCCCTAGCTTGACGTACACTGCATGCCTTGGCTTGTGGCAACCTAACATTGAAACTACACTAGGGGTGGTAGAGCTTGCTTTGTACCAGTCATTTTATAGTCATGCCTAGCTTATCGAAAACCAAATATTGAAAAAATAAACTCGAGATATCAGGACCACAAGTGTCATGCTACTCCGCATCCAATTGGGCTATAAAACTGAATACATACTGTTGCCACTTGCTTATTAAGTGAAAGTAGTGCAGCTGCATAACTTATACATGATTCCTGACACTGCCATCTGATCACTACTGGAAACTCCTGTGTGTGCAAAAACATAGAAAAATACAAAGCATCATAGACTGCTTTAACCCTCAGCACTACTAGAATCTGAGGCTTTGCCGAGTGCCCACATCTTTGCCTAGTGTTTTTCGAGCACTTTCGGCAAAGAGCCACTTTACCGAGTGCCAAATAAAAACACATGGTAAAAAATCACTCAGCAAAGAAAGCTTTTACCGAAGTCGCAAAATAAGACACTCGGTGTCAAAAAGAGCACTAAGCAAAGACGTCATTTTTTTGGCCCTCTGCAAAACAGTTTTTCAAATCAGTTTTTGAGGCCCTAAATAAATTCAAGTAACAAAAAAATCAACAACAAAGTTTCATAACTTCTCAAGCTCCACAATGTTTATTTTGATCATTTCTGTGTTTGACAAAGTGTTAGTAGCGTTGTTCACAAAACCCACGTCTCTCTTATATCCTCTCATAGTTTCTTGGAACTATTACGAACAATGTTACTAGCACTTTCTCAAATGAATAAATGACCAAAGTAAACTTTGTAATTCTACAAAAGAATTGAACCTTTGTAGTATAAAACGTTTTTATTTGAATTCATCTTGTTATGCAAAAACTAGGTCTGAATCTCTTAAATTTGAAATTCAACATTTTCAAACGACCTCACATGGAAAAGAGAGTTTTTTTTTTTACCGTCAAAGACTCTTTGCCGACTGCCTTGTTTTAGCACTTGGCAAAAGCAGTTTTCAAATCAGGTTTTGAGGCTCTACACAAATTCAAATAAAAAATTATCAACTACAAAGATTTATAACTTTTGAGACCTACACTTTTATTTAGAAAGTTTTGCCATCCGAGATGGTTTAGAAAATTTAAATTTCAATTAAAATTCAAATTCAAATTTTCAAAATGACCTCGAATAGAAAATCGAGGTCACCGTTGAATATCAGGCTAGCTTGCTGGCAAATATTCTATAGCCCAAGAGGATGGATTTGGTGCGCATGATTCACCTGCGTACATCTGCACCTCAGCCACTTCTCTTCTTGTCTTGCTGCTTGGAGATTACAATACAGGAGCCCAAGGTTAGCTGTCCAGCGATGTCACAGCATAAGACTCTGACATCTAGCTCCATGTAGTTGCCAGTGCCCTGCTCTGCTATTCGCGTGGGCGCTCTCATTTGTGCAAGCAGGGGCTCCATCGAGGGAATCGGAAGAGAGAGAAGAGATGATGTAAATCTTTACATCAGATCATGATGAATAAAAAGTGATTCTGATGCATACAGGTATGTGCTTGCAAGATAAGAAATCCATGTAGGCAAGTAAAAATGAATATGCATTGTACTGGTATTATGGGCAATACATGCAGGCTGAAGAGTTCACATTGGATATGAGTCCATTTGAAGATAAAGGGAATCTATGGTCATCTAGTTTTTTTTTTTTTTTTTTTTTTTTTTTAGAAAGTGACTAAACCATTACTCATCCACTGATGAGACATGCCAGCTGGTTCTCTCATATCGGCCGAGGGCAACCTCATAGGATGGTAAGATCTGGTACAATAACGAATCACACAAGAACCAAACATGTGCGAAGATTCCCGCTAAATCCTAATCCCATGAATGATTACAGATGTTGGTCTACTGTTCATGTTTTATTGTGGCTCTCTCCTATTCTCCTATTTGTCGCTACAAGCAATCGCATGAGAAGGTAATAGTAATTTATAGACAAAATGACCGGGTCGATGCATGATTGGGTGACTTAAGTTTCACTTCTTCACCTACCAATCTAAATGACACCAACAGTTTGACCTTTAGTGAAACCACAAGTGACGTCCTAGGATGTAGAGTATGCGGCATAGAAAAATTCATATGCATGCAATTGATAAAATATCTGTAAAATTTGTAATGTCATTCCCCGTTTACAAATTGAGTTAAACGAATATTTTAGAATTTGGAATATATTTTATTATACAAGCACTAGATGACATAATAAATGTTAAATTGACAAAGTTAGAGTACAAATGATTCAAATACAAGACTAATTATAGTTTGAAATTCTGGCATAAACGAGGCTAATTTATAATACAGTATTGGGTGAACCGTGAATTAATCTATAATCTAGCGATGACTGATCTGGCATGTCTCCCTGAAACAAAAAAGAAAATATTGATAAGTAATTGTACATGCTGTGTAACGTCACTTTCTGGTCAGTTTTAGTGTCAAGAGACTTGAGAAGAACTCGACCCGTGAAATTAAACATTGATTGACCACTGATTATGAGGTGTTGTTTGAGAAATCAAACAATAATCAGGGCACCCAGCAGACAAACTTATTGTCTCACTAGTCAATTCAAATATAAGTTTATGTCTCACTGCTAAGGTGTTGTTTGCTTGCCTCATTTCATGGCAACTTTTTTTTTCAAAACCAGGCACTTTAGCCCGTACTGCATTAAGAGAGAACGGAATGTTTGATTACAACCTTGCGAGTGCCCTAGTGATATGCACGGGCATGGGCAAGGCGGGGCACACTAACACAGATCACCGGCTGTGATGGTGGAGCCTAGAGTTTTGTAACTGAAGTGGGAAACCAAATTTTGCGACTAAGGGGTAACACGCGTGGCGGCGGCTACAATCCCGTGCCTAGAGTGTGTAGGACCGGCTGATTGCGTTGATTATTGTTTGTCTGCTGTACTGTGTAATGGGTTGACAACGAAATGGTTTTGGGCCTACACAAGGCATGGATTACGCTCGATCGCGGGCAGTAAGCTATGGCATGATGAAGTGTTTAGAACAAAATCAAAAAGCTTTTTGATGGGGAATGTTTGTACAGAAACGTTACAATGACATTTTGAGTAACAAGCTTGTATGATGTAATGTTTTTTTACGTTTCAGACCTAAGTAACAAAAATCTGAACTCATCGATCTGGTACCATATATATGAATCCCCATATACATTCCAGCAATTATCAATAAGCTTAATAAAACATTTATCTCACCAGAGCACCTAAAGGAGCTAAGCCAAGCACATGTGTGCATGCTGCTGGCTGGGATGGGATGGGGAAGAACATAAAGAGCTAAGCTATGCATATTTATTCTCCTTCGTCTCGCTCTGGTTGTCTTCCTCCTCAATGGCAGTAGCACTGATGGAAACCAGGTGTCATTCCAGCTCAATGTTTTATTATGTAGTGATGACTCATTGATTGGGAGCGCTTGCATGTGCCTGGAATTTTTTCCAGCGTCCTAATCAAACAGCCCCATCATGACTCTCCTACCGAGAATAAATATGTCACAATTCTTTTGCAAACAAAAGTAATAATGCATGTGTCATGATTCTTTTGAGGCCAGAATATATACCATGGCACTATTTCTTCAGACTGTATCCAGTTGCCACTTATAACAACCTCAGCTTGGTAGAAGGCAAGAAGCTCATGACATGAAAATGAGACACCAAGGAAAAACATAGAACTAGATTTTTCTTGTAAGCTTCGCCTAAAATGTTGGTGCATAAGAGGCAATAGGGAATGTCCCCAGAAGCTCCTAGCACTTGAGGCGATCGCAAAGGGACCCTGTTAACCCTTTCTGTTGGTCTGTATTGTCATTGGGAAAGAATCACATCTGACATGTGCTACTCACACTACTACAGAATTGTCCATTACTGCCGGGCTCCAACCCCCCTTCACCGCCGAAAAACTGAACCGGCAGAACCATAGCGTAGTGATGTGGGGTTCAAACACTACCGGTCAAAACACCGGCGGTGATGCCAGAGAGACCGCCGGTTTGATATCGAACCGCAGCGCATCGTCACCGAACACCGCCGGGTGTTCGACGACCCGACAAAGATTTTTGATCCAAGCAATGCAGGTTCGAAGTCACCGCGAGTTGATATTGGGAGCACCGCCGGGCTTTAACGAACCGACAAAATCGGTGGAGATAACACTATCGGGCTTAGACTGAGCCGACAGTGGTATCAAGAGCTAACAATGGCGGCTTACTTTTAACCCGCCGCTGAACTTTACGTGAACACCGTCGGGCTGATCTCAACCCGACAGCGTATTAGAGTGTAGACTATCGGTTTATTAATGCAGCCGACAAGTGATGTTTCGCCGCCTATGACGGTTATTAATTCAAACCGATAGTGTTTGGTGTAGTTACACTACCGGTTGTATGTCATTCACTGTTGGGCCTATGCCACCCGACGTTTTTGTTTAAAAATTTGTATAATTTATGAATTTTTTCTTGAAAATCAGCTATTTTTAAACCCATAAAAGCATCATAGATACATTACATGGTTCAAAAGTTACATACAACTAACTCCACCTAATGTTCTACGAAATTGAGCCTAGGACATCAACTTCCAAATAAGAAAAACAATGACAATAGCCATGACAGAAATCAAAACATCTTTCATAGGCCAAGTCGCAATTCTCCTAATCTTCATATCTATGGAGAGAGGCTTCTCATCGATCTCCGTGGCTGGTTGATACCGAAAGTTTTCACCATAGTAGGCCCCGAAAGCTTCAAATTCAATCTTGTATTTTTGTAACAATTACCAGGGGTAGCCAGAGACTTGAGCAGAGCAATCTTCCCAGGTTCGATAGATCCCTGGCACTTGACCAACATGCACTACATACCACGCCATGGTTTGCCTATACATGCAGCCAAAATAGGATGTTAATGCTATGTCATTCGGAAATGTTGTATAGCAAGATTTTGAACACCACGAAACTCATGAATTTCAACATCTATCTCATTTCAATCACAATTCCATGTCTTCAATCATTGCTGTAAATGACCACAATGTTTAAATCTAATTTGTTCACCATAGACCAATTAAAATACTTTTGGCACTATATTAAGATCCTAAACTGTTTGAAAGCAAAATCTAAATACAAAAAGGAAATAGCAGGGTTGGATTTATCAACACGGGCATTTGAACGAACAACTCAAAGGCGTGGACCGACGCACTCACCGAGTTTCCGTGGCGGTCCGCGCGCTCCTGTCTTGTCTCGGCGGTGCGAGACGCAGGTGTCCTAGAAGGAAGCAGAGGGCGTGGACGGGGCGTTCTTCCGGCCGAATCGAGCTCGAGGTCATGGAAGGTACGGTGTCGGGCGTAGACGGGACGGGCGGGAGGCCGCGAGACGGCGGTGCGGTGTAGCGGCGGTCCCCCCTCGTCGACATGGACGAAGAACAAGCAGGCGAGGCGGCGAGAACAACGGCGAATTAGATCTCATTCTCGAGGCAAAATCTCGAGGAACTAAATAGCTAATTAGTTCTCACCGTGGAAGGGCGCAGATACGGGCGCCGGGCGCTGGGGATGTCGGAGAAGAAGAGAATGGAGGGGGCGCCAGGGGGGCGACGGACGACCGCGGGCGTGTGGGGGGGTGGTGCTCCGTCGGTGACGCTGGTGGGGAACGATTGGGGCGCGGGGTTGAAATGACCTAGAAAAATTTCAGCTCGCCCAAAGCCTATTATATATCGCCGAGGCCGAACGAATGGCGCTGGGTTCAAATGACTCGTGAAATTTTCACCGCACGCCTATTTCTATAGTTAATCACCGCCGGTTTAACAAAGAGTCCGGCAGTGTTAAATTATAGGTTCACCGCCGGGTATAAACGCCGGCTGACCCGACAGTGATCGTTACATTGTTGCCACCGTCACACGGTACATAGGTGCTAGAAGGGTGTTTTTGAGGTGGTTATTTCTTAATGTGTTTGTACACTTTGATTATTGTACCGTGTCAATTGTAATCTAGGTCTTTCGGATCCATATTTTTATTAGTAGATCTTTCGATTCATATTTTTATTATTTAGATTTTCCTACGTGGTAAACGCGATACAAGGAGGTTAATTAAAGCTTGAAAACTTATAAATTTTGCACCAACCTACACACCGAATTGCCTCCTAGGACACAAGAGACCATGTGGAAAATTTTGGCACCACTTTGGCTCTGTTAGTGGGTAACCCCAGTTCAACCTGTAATTACTTCGGGTCGTCGCGTAGAAATTCAATTTAATTGAAAAAATACCAAACCTTGTCCGAAAAATCTCAAACATCGTCCTTCCTTCACACGTCCGCATGTGCACGTCTAAGAAAAAGTTTGAGGCCGAGACCACACGGAACGAAGATGACCTAGCATATCTTATGGATGTAGAGCATTTATATATTTATGTTCGTCCATGAAAGATAAGATGGGCGTCGAAAAATAAGAATCGCGCCCATATTATGATATATAAATTCAAACATCCATTAATTGGAAAGGAACACACACGATTATATATATATATATATATATATATATATATATATATATATATATATATATATATATATATATATATATATATATATATATAGGAGCAAACCGATTACAATATCCGATTACATATATGATAACAAAGATCTTGAAAAATTACATATATGATAACAAAGACCTTTCCACGAATAGATCAATGTTATCATCAAAGTGTACAAACACATTTAAAATAAAAAAAACGCCGAAGGTAATGTGATTCTTGCCGATGAAATTCCGATGGGATTTTGAAAGCCCATTGGTGCCCGTTGAGGTCCCATCGGTCTTTGTGAGGTTTCTTGTGGGCGATCTTTCAAGGAGGGCATAACTCGATTTGCATTGAATCCACGGCAAAGGATGCCTTACGATAATTATCCGTAATGGCCAAGCTGTGGTTGCATCTAATGACAAAGATGCATAGACATTCGCAAGAGAAGATCATAGCAATCTATGAAAATCGCTTTGATCACCAAAGGAGATTTTCATTCAAGCATTTTTCATAAATCGATATGATCTTATCCGAGAATGCCATGTCTCTTATATGGACATGTAAATCCAAATGCCCAAACCTCTCAAGCACCACGTAACCGGATGGCTCCGTGAATCTCACAAATGTTCTAACCTTCTCGCTCTCAATCTTCAATAAGACTCTTGTAGCACCTCTTGTGTGTGAACCATTTTGGTGGCCTAAGATGCATAAGTACGATATCTCGTACGTGGAGGGCTTTCTCCCATAGAGAGGCCATACATATGTATGTGGAGAGTAGCAAAGAAGATCGAGGAAGAAGAAGAGAACTGAATTGCAAACCTATGGGCCGCACTAGCCGTTTTTATAGGCCGATGTCGTGGTACCTGACCGATCACAAATCGGTTTCAACCCTAAACCCCGGCAAAGATATGGGAGTTCACCGCCGGACAATTGGCACCGCATAAACCAAGCACCGTGGGCGTGGTACGGAGAACGAGGCAATAGTGCTCCTTCCTCGCAATGGTGCAGGGTCAGCCGCCGGGCGCATCGCTCGACCGCTGACAATGCAAAATACCGCTTCAAGCTGTTAATTTTAACCCGCAAGAAATACCCATAACACCGCCGCTGTGGTACACCGGCAGGGATATGTGTGATCACCGCCGGTGCCGAAAGTGCACCCGCAGTGTGTTATTATCGACATTGATATAACCCGGGCCGACGCAGCAGCAGGGTGCTCAGCCTTTTCTCATGGGAAGCAGAGACACTGTTGGTTTAATTAAGCGGAACCGGTAGTGAAGACTAGAGCAACACGATTCTCAAGGCTGCGTACCGCGGACGTATCACGTGCCATGACCTACTCGGCAGCCTATATACGCACTATTAAAATGAAAATTTATAATACGGAGTGTACGCGGGCGTGCGAAACGGGTTGGTTGAAATCTCAATGCATTAACGCCGAGATAAAATTAATGATTTCAATAAATTGATTTTTTACGATATAACTAGTTGTTTCACCGATTTGTTAATCACCGCCGGTTCATGTGTGGGACCGATAGTGATCAATGAAGGTGGAGACTGTTGTCGCCCGCGCCATTTGAAACGCAGCCCAGAATTCAAGCGTAACACCGTGCACGGCGCTGGAAACGCCGCGGCGTTGATGAACCATTTTTTTTTTTTTTTTTTTTCGGCAGGAATTCGAAGCGTAACACCGTTTGAGGACTAGGCCGGCGGCCTTCCTTTTTTTTTGGTTTTTTATCATTTTTATTATATGTACTGTTTTTTTTTTTTTATATATTAATAAATAAAAAATTATATATATTATTGCCGTGTGTTGCTCCCTCTCTGTCTCTCGAATCTGCTTTAGTTTGCAGTTCAAAGAGCGATTAAAATTAAAATTTGATTTGAATCTTAACTTGTTCTTAGGAAATATAATTAACTGTCGGTTGTGCTTTGGAAAACACAATGGCGTTGAGTGCCGAGGAGACGCCCATTGGGTGCGCGGTCGCCGGTTACGTTTTTCCGAGGAACCGTGTTTTGGAAACGCCACATTTATACCCCGTCCCCGCGCCCCTCCCATTATCCAACACTAACTTCTCTTTGTGCCCCCTCACACAGAAAGCCGGACTCGCCGCCGCCCATGATCGCCGACATGGCCGCCACCCGGAGGAGATGAAGTTCGCCGTGGAGCGCCTCCGCGCCGCCCTCACCAAGCTGAACAAACTGGCCGACGACGTTGGCCCCGCCAAAGGTGAACCTGCCCCTCGAGGAGAGGGCCAACTTCTACGCCCTCCGGATCGACTCTTCGGCCGATACCCTCGCCGGGGGATACCGCCAAACTAGAGGATGCGGCCAGAAGGCGCCCACGCCAAGGAGGCCGTGAAGGGGCTGCCGCGCGCGCGCCAATAACCGCCAAGAAGGCGGCCTAGGTTCTCTTCTTTTAGTTGTTTATGTTAATTTCGTTGTCCGATCCGTGTGGATGTGTGTAAGATACAATGATCCGTGTGGTTAATTTGCTATGGTTCAGCTTGTTGGTTAATCTGTTGCATGGCAATCTCTTTATCTTTCGTTAATTTGGGTACTACTGTTTCCTTGAATCGGTTTATTATTTATTATGATGCGTGTCAATGTTAATTTTCTATCATTTATGTTCAACTCGTTCCCTCGTGAAACCGCTGGGCCGAGTCCTATTTATACGTACATAACCCCTCTCCTCCGGTCCGCGCTCTCAACACTCCGCCTCCAAACACACTCCCCTCTCTAACCCGTTTTCACAAAGTAAGCCGGCCGGGTCGGTGACGCCGCCGACGATCGACATGGCTGCCGACCGGGCGGAGAAGTCCATCCCCGCAACGCCCGCGCGCCCGCAACAAGCTCAACATCCCGGCCGACCAACTTGACCAGCCAACGGTGAATCACCACTTGAGGAGAAGTCCATCATCGCCCTCCGGATCGAGTACTTGGCCGATAACCTCGCCGAGGGGATACCGCGCCCAAACCGGGAGGAGATGGCGGACAAGAAGGCCGTGAAGAAGGCGGCGGGTGGCCAAGAAGGCCAAGAAGAAGGCCAAGAAGGCGGCTTAATTAGGCCAGCCGCTTTTTTTTATGTTAATTTATTGTATCGCTTGTTTCTATGACGTTTAATTTGGTTTGTGTCGTTTGTTAATGGATCAGTCGTTTGTTAATGTGATGCGTGTTAATCTTCAGTTTCTGATTTTTGTTTTACTGTTCCTTAGCTTCCTCCCAAATCGCTATCGGTTCCAATCAACCCGTTGTGTCAATCGTCGAATCGCTATCGGTTCTAATTCAAACCCGCCAGTGATATGTGTCCATCAAGACCACTACCGGGAATGATTCAAACCAGTAGAGATATAAATCTTCACCGCCGGTATTGGTCGAGTCCATGGAGATTATGGTTTGTCCCGCGCCTGGGCGGTTCATCACTGCGGGCGCGGTTCATCGCTGCCGTGGACTAAATTTCGGCAGTGATACCGGGCGTTAGTGATGAGCGAATCTGTAGTAGTGTCATGTACGTTCAGAAATAAATCAGTCGATTCTGTGCACGTCTCAATGGCCACCAACAGAAGTATCTTTGGGGTTCATTTAGGCACTGCATTCTATGCTAGCTGTTTTCTCATTAGCACCGCGACTGCATATATAGTGCATACTATCTAGCCCATTGGCATGCATACGCTTTTCAATTATTTTTTGCTTCGCAAAAGCATACGATTCGTGTCTCCATACCAAAATAAATCAATTTTTAAAGTCATCTAGACTCAAACTATCTAAATGTTTAACCAATTTTTGAGGAAGGAGTAGCATCATGTATGATACCAGTTACATTATGAAAATATATCTCATAACATATGTAGTGACATTTGATGTCATTGATGTTGTTTATATTGCTGCTTTTCCTTATAAAACTAGTCAAACTTATTATATTTTTGCTTAAGACAACGCTACAAGTTGATTTATTTTAGAATGGAGGTACCATAATGGCAAGTTTCCAATTATAGTCTATATTATATCATATCATTATATTAGTCAATTTGCAATTACAAATTCTGGCAGCAAATCTTTAATAATGAAATCTCTCTAATAATAGTAATGACAGAATACTCCATTAAGGAGCCAATTGTAGAGGTGATCGGCGAGGCCACCATGTATAAAATGATTAATATAGACCAACTGGCATCTGTAGCGAGCAGAACATATCGGAGACAATATCAATCAATTTTGAACTTCCGGATTGGACCGACACCATGTTGACCTGTTTGTCGCATTAGTCTTTCATCAAGCCAACCTCGCACAACAATTGAGACCTCATCTGCAACAAGTAAACTCTAGTTCACTGCTCATGACAACTTCACAAATTTCTTCAATCAGAATTCCCCTAGCTCATTTGTTTCCTGTTTGATAGCACAGCTCGTCTTTTGTAACGCTGTTGAGTCTGGTAGGAGACCATTTCAGACGCCCATGTGTCTTTCCAGCTCAATTTTTGTTGTGGTGTTGACTGGTTGATTTACCATTCTAATAATTATTTAATTTGAGGTGTTCAATTAGTAAAGGAGAATATGCTTGCATAGTAAAGAATGATACATTTATTTTCCAATACACGGATAACTATTGAATTCATGCATATGGGGCCGCTTGGATGACATCTGTCAGGTTGGTGCACAGCAAAACATCAATCCAACCCTAGCCGATGAAATAGTGTTCTTCCCAGCTGCATGTGCCAGGCAGATTTCCAGCGTCCATGAAACAGGCCCATGAGGGACTCACCTACTGAGAATAAATATTCAACAGTTGTTTTTCTTTTGAATTTTTACAACAGTTCTTTAGCAAACAAAAGTAACAGCACGTCGTAACTCTTTTGAGATCAAATATATACCATGACACCATTTCCTCTGAGTGAATCAATAAGCCGAGTGCACCGCAACGGAGGTGGCCACGGGTGAGTGGGTGACTATGGCATGGATCAGAACAACAGACTCTTCTCCTCTGACGGCCCCGCCATGAATTTGTCTTCATGGTGCAGCAGTTGGCATACATGGTGCTGGGCAAACTGATCTAGACGCCGAGCTGGATCATGGGCAGGGTCCAGCTCCATCGCCACCAGAACCTGTACAACTCAGTCGTCAATATGTTGAACTACAGAAACGCACCGCAACGGCAGCATATGGGGACAAGCACAATACAGTGGTGGTGGACGCGGGCGAGTGCAAAATGTCGCAGATAAACAAAATAAAAGTTTATGGACCTAGGTGACAAGTAAACAGATGCTTAAGGAACCAGGGTGGACAATTCACTCGAAAATAAGTATGCAATAATCCTTTAGCCAAAAAGTATTATTGCAATAATCCTCAATATTATGGAAGTATATACGTACTGATAGGCAGAACAGAGTTCGTTAAAAAGAGAGCACCAGGACCAAGTTTTGGAAACTACACACCAATTTTTAGCCCATTGTTATAGGCAAAATTCATATGCAACAATTAATCGATAGGCAAAACAGAGTTCCCGTGCTGCCATGTTATTGTGCTGCTGCATGCATCCTGCTCCTGCTTCATAACATAACCAGCTGTTTAAGCACACTTTATATTAAAGGAAGAAGAAGACGGTCCAAATACATGCCGAATCGATCCATTGCTTGAGTTAAACGCACCTTTACAATTTAACTTCCATGTGACTAACGATCTAGCCTAAGCAACTGTTTAAGCGCTGCCCCTCCAGTGATAATCCAAGCATATGGACCTGGTGCTTCACCTTGTGCATGACTTGCTGCACTCATGGGTTCTTCGTATGCTTCCACCGCATCCATACATCGAGGTCAATTATTTGCAGGTTCACTAGCTAAGTCCAACCAGGCATGGGAGTGGATCCATCTGTGCCTGGGGCCGTCCAGTGCTTGGAAACTTTGCTGATCATGCATGAAACGTTTGGTGAGGAACACAGACCTGGCCTGACATCCAAGTCACTGAGGCAGAGCCCACGACAGCGGTCACTTCCTCCATTGCCTTGTGCCAGTCCTTTTCCCAGAACTTGCTGTGTCTCGATGCCATGTATTGCCTATGATGGGTACGAAAGCTGTGCTGGAAGCTGGCGAAGTTGTCCAAGTGGAAGGAGAATTCGGGCATTGTAGGGTGTGTTTGGTTCATTTCCTAGTAGAGCCTGGCTAGCACAAACTAAGCCAGGCTCTAACAAGCCAACAACTGGCTGTTTGGTTGTCTGTGCTATCTAGACCTGGTTAGCTCTAGGATATGTTTGGTTGCATGGTTTGTTTTGATACAATGAACCCTTCTCTGAATTGGTAAGATTACCCCTCTTCATTTTGACCGGCCAATGCATCTCAAGGACGCCATCAACAAGTCTTACATTTTGAGGTTTTGCGACAAAAACATGCAGACTTATACGAGGTAAAGATCCACGTAGTCAGTTTGCAGATCCTTCAGTATGTTGTCCATCGCACCTAGGACGTCCTGCTACGCTTGGTGTTGGTTCAGAATTAAGATACATTCAGAGTTTCAGGCTTGACGAGGACAAACGTTCAGAACTAAGATACATTCAGGGTTCCTGCACAAACGTTTTGGTTCGCTTGCTTGCTGAAGAATCACTGATACGAGGACATTCAGCAAATCATCACTTCTTTCTCACTGTTGTATGCTTGACAGCTTGAGTAGACATTCAGAGGGCATACATTCAGAGTAGGCATACATTTAGAGTTTCAGAGTTTCAGGCTTGACGTGGATGCCATGAACATTATACATTCAGAGTAGGTAAGATACTAAGCCTTGAGCGAGTGATGCCGTGAACATTCAGAGTTTCAGGCATCACGTTTCAGAGTTTCTGGCTTTCAACTAACATTCAGATTAGCCTGATTAGGCATACAGACTTTCAGGCATCACGTTTCAGAGTTTCTGGCTTTCAACTAACATTCAGATTAAGCATACATTCAGAGTAGATAAGATGTCGTGAACAATCAGAAAAGAGACGTTCAGGTTTCGCAAAAAGAAAAAGAAAAAGGAGAGACATTCAGAACAGCATCCTGGCGGGGAGGGCAGAGAGACATTCAGGTGAAGGCGGAGCAGCTGCTCGAGGCGGCCTTCGTCGGTCCAACCCCACGACGATGCTGCCCAGCCGGTCACCGCCTCGGCGACGCCTGTGTCGCCCAGCGCTGGCTCTCCTCGTTGCGGGGACAACGACCGGCGCCGGAGCTCTTGGCGCTGAAAACCACCTCCTGCTTCCGCCGGGCGTCGCGAAAAGGGCGGCACTCCTGCAGTGCCGTGGGCGGCGCCGCCCTACAGCCCGTGGGGGCCTTGGGGCGCGGACGACGGGATGCGGAGACCGAGACCAAGTGCGTGGGCGCAGCTTACCAAGAACCACCGTGCTACCGTGCCGGGCGGGGCGGAGATCCTCCTCCGAGCCCTCCTCGACGCCCTCGGTGCTCGCGCGTCTTTGGCAGGCGGGCTCGTGGAGTGGAGCGTTGCAGATCTGGTGGAGTGGTGACCGACGGAGCTCGGAGTGGTGGCGCCGTCGACTTCTCGTGCGGACTCACGAAAAGGGGAGGTGACCGCAACGCCCACCTACAGCTAGCACAAGCCAGGCTTAGCTAGCACGCCCACCCCGGGCGGTTCCCACGAAGCCTGGCTTAGGGGGTACGGTTGCATCCAGCAAGCCTGGCTACAAGCCTTAGATTTGCAACCAAACACCCATTTCCTGGCCTAGCTAAGCCCGGCCGGGCATTTTTTGGCCAACCAAACACACCCGTAGGCTCCTGATGCATCCCAAGCCTAAATGTCTATAATTACAGCTCACATGCTCGATCTTGCCTCATTTTGCTTCATCATTTCCCAGCCAGCTTAAGGAAGCCTCCTACATGATGAGCAGTGACATGGAATGTGCCATCCTATCACAACCCTAAAACTAAACTACTGGTGCTTGCTCTTGTTCATATCATTTTATAGGCATATGCCTTGGCCATAAAACCTGTTATATATTATTGGTACTGTACATTCAAGAAAGTAAATTGAAAACACTGCTGGGGTGATTGCTCTTTTGTCAGTGAAGTGAAAATGTAGTAGGCAGACATATAACATGGATATGGTTACTGACACTGTCATTTATGATCCTACATTCAACAGAGGCAGCCTGAGACTATTCAATTTCTTGATGATCCTTGACAGATGGTAAGGTTTACTCTTTCAGCGAGGGGTAGACATTCAAAAACATGAAATTTTCAGGTCAGGTAGTTCGGCTAATTGCAAATTTGGGTATTAGGAAATTGCTACCGGATTCTAGCATCAAAAAACATTACTAAAATTTTGTGTGCCTGATAAATTTGTGTGCTGGTTCTCGTAATACTCGAAATTGACATAATTTCAGTAGCATTTGAATGTAACAACAATCAGTCCTTCAAATCATTCAATATCTTCACATCAATTACCAAAAGAACGACTTATCATGCTAAGCATCGATCCACATTAAGCCATACCAAATAATCGATATACAGTACACTGAACTACTTCATTTCTTTTTATTAGGACAGAGCCCTCGCGCTCTATTTTTTTGTATTATATAAATATGTGGAAGGATACAATATGTATAGGATTACAAGGCAAACTAGGCCCAATGGAATAAAAAGAAAAGAACATCAAGGGAAATTCTTGCACCAACATGTGTACAGAAAAGAAAAGAAGATCAAGGCAAACTAGCATTTCTTTTTTTCTTGGCCTTGATGCAAACCAGCCCAAGCTCATCCTTAAGGCAAGTTTCCATTGGCTAAGACTATGAGAATTTCCATAAAAAACACACCATTTCTTGTTGTCCATATAACAATCCAGCAAGCGTGAAAACCAACTCTCTAAGTACTCCATTCCAAAATAGCTTCTGGCTTGACAGATCATGTGTCCAGGGGTTCAAGGCTGATATCCCAAGTTATGTTGATTGAGTTCCAGTAGGCAGTACTGAAAAGGCATGAGAAGAACCGATGGAAACAAGTTTCCTCTGAATCGGTGCTGCAGACACAGCTGTAATCATCTAAGTGCCTGTTTTATCTCCTCAACAGGTTTTGGTATTTAGACGATCCATTAAGAGAAGACAGAAAAAAAATTGTGTTTCTCTAGATTGCCGGAAATCCTCATCCATCTGAATAAAGGTTGTATCAGTTACTGTCCAATGAGCTCTATGTAGGCCTTTGATGGTCTATAATTTGTTGATTCCCAAATATATGTTGATTAATCCTCGGAGTTTATATCCAAACTTGAAACTTGGAGAAGGGAGTACAAATATTCTACATGATCTCTGGCTTATGGTGGGAAGGGAAAGAAGAAAACCACAACTAACTCCCTACCTAGAAAAAAATATCATAGTATTTTTTTATTTCGTAAAAAAATGAAAAGTTTTTGGAAACCTAACTTTTAGGGGATCTAACCATGAGTCTTGCCGCGTCATAATAGAGTTCCCTTTTCAGGGACATGTTTATTACTTGTGCTTCTGAACTGATCTGACATTTTGAAAAGATCTTTCCACCAAAGGGATCCATTTGGGCTTTTTGCAAGGGGGTTCTGATAATTTTTATAAAATTTATTCCAAGTGAGGCTCACCCTGGGAATGTTGGCATGAATATAGAACTTGTCTATGGGCTTTAAAAAGATTTGCAGAGTTAAATATTTCCTAATCCAACTTCGTCTTTAGGCTTATAGGCAAGATTAAAAAAAAAAAAAAAAAAATCTCTCAAATCGACAAGATGAATGCACCATTATATTCAGGGAAGAAGAGGGTCCGATTACATGCCTAATCCACGGTTTGAGAGTTACACCCAAATTACAATTCAACTGCCTTGTGAAGCAGCTGTTTATGCTCTGCTCCTCCAGCGATGATCATCGACCGGGTCCTTCGCCACGCGCTTGACCTGCTGCACTCATGGATTCTTCGTATGCTCCCACCGCATCCAAGCTAGATAAGTCCAACGATGGGTGGGAGTGGATCCATGTATGCCTATCCGTGTGCAGTGCTTCCAGTAACAGCTGATCACACACGAAGGAATCTTGGGCTACGAACATAGACTTGTGCTGGCCACGGAAGGTACACTGCACCATGCTGACAAGCCTGATAGTGTTGTGCAAGTGGAAGGGAAACGCAGGCATTGTAGGTTCCTGATGCTTCTCAAGCCAAATGTCTTTAATTGTAGAGAACGTTCTCAATCTTGCCTCATTTCACTCGTCATTACCCTCCCAGCTTAAAGCCATCTACATAGTGTGCAGTGCCTTGGCTTGTCCCAAGCTATGACGATCCTATAGCTCATAAACTACTGGCGCTTTTGCTTTGTACAGGCAGCTGTATAACAAGTATGTGATTACGAAGGGTAGCTCCATTCATGAATCGATATTGCAAGGAGAGGACACCACATAACATGAATGTGATTAATAAGGGCAGCATCAATTATATGCAAACCAAACATAGAAATAAAAAATTAGCATGCTTCTTTTATGTGACAAATATATACCATGGCACCTTTTTCCGAGAGCAAACACCACCAGACCATCATTCACACGAGCTGGCAAACACCCTTTTATGCTGGTGTTTATTTTCTAATACATACAAAGAACAGTGGATACAGGGATGTTTGCTGCTGCAGCAAGCAGTTCCGATCAGGTCGTTAGAACTTGGTGGTAGCCGCTCCAGGTTTACAACCATCCAGCAGAGTGGTTCACGATCAGCTAGTGGAGTCCTTGGTCTTGACATACGCATCCATGCGTGTCATGCTTGCACATGTGGACAGATCTAGTATATGGAGCACATGCATGGCTTTGAGTGGATGCTGACGAAATGTTGCGTGCCATTGCGGACTGTTAGTTAGGCTTTTAAAGTCTTGTACTCTTTTGCTTCCCTAGTTGCTGCAAGCAGACTGGCGTTCTTCGCCACAAAGCTCTTATGTCGTGTGTTCGTCTGTGTTCTCTCCAGCATGGTGGCTTCCTGACACTTCTCAAGCCTATATCTTTTTAGATAACATTCCATTGATACATTTTGCTTCTTCATTTCCCAGCCAGCTTAAAAGCCTCCTACATGACTACAGTGTCTTAGCCTGTGCAAATACATAATGATCCTAAAAATAAACTACAAGCCCTTGAAAATCACGAGTGAGTCTATCTTACTGTTGCTAGTTCACTCTTTTTCTTTTCATGAATGTATGGTACCAACTACCAATAGTAATTGGGACATGGGCGAGGCATGCATGCCTATAAGATGTAGAAGCTCAAGCACCAGTGGCATAGTTTTAGAATCATTAGGTTACTACTGTGCTAGGAAACATATGCAAGCTGATAAATGATGAAGCAAAAGGCAGCAATCGCATGTTATCTATGAAGGTTTGAGAAGCATCAGGAAGCCACAATGCATGAGTTCCACTTCCACTTGAACAACTCTGCAAGTGCGTGTACAAGCATATATATATTATATAATATACATATATCTTGGTAGTCTGTAACTAATCCGGTGGCCTCACTGGTCTTTTCTCCAATTTTGTAGATCTCTACCAAGTCATTGATGAATGGAGGCACCAATGCTGGCAGCTCAGCTGAAGATCCCGGTGCGGCACTCCTCCGGTCTTCAAAGCTCCGTACCTGATACCCCTAGCTACTTTGGATGAGATTTCTGTCAGCCACGGGTCATCAGAGTACCACGGAACCACAATTATAAGTGTCAAAGTGCGGAAATTCAATCACAAGAGTGATCAAACCCCGACTTTGACTCCCACATAATTCAGCCCATGAACTGAAATCCACCCGATTTCAAAACCGAACAACCAGGACCATAATCGATAGCGATGTACAACAATGTCGTAAACCATTCATAGACAATTAAGGGAGAATATATTACATAATGGAGTACTGAAATTATTACAAGTTCAGTTGTAGCAGCGGAAATCAGCTGAGCAGGGTGACTAGAAGGCCACACCTGGTGGGGACGACGACGACGACAGGGAGGACGCATCTAGGGACACCTCAGTGTGGATTCGGACGCGGCGGCGGCAAAGGTGGCGAAGGTCTATTTGCAATGCCCCGCACGACTCTCTCAACCTCCGTTCCTTCACAGCCGCCCTGTGATTTTGCCCCAAGCCACAAGGTAAGTAGATTTAGATGCCTACTTCATTTTTCATTTTCAAGAGAAACTAATATTATGTCTTTATTGTGCAGGAACTAGATCATTGTGTCGGGCGGTGCCTCTCGCCAACCCGCCGCAGCCTGGATCAACCTTGCAACCTTGTCTTCTTTGCGCAGTCTGGATCGGCGGGTTTGAATTAGACGGCTCCAGGTGCTGAGCAAGTCTTCCCGTCGCAGGCAGCTCAGTATCAACCTTTCCCACCCTTCCCACCTCAAGAATGAACTTCTTGTTAGACTTGATAATGTGATGAGACTAGTTAGACTTCTGGACTTGTCTGGACAATTTGATGCAGGGAACTTGATGTAGTGTAGTGATGCACTTATATAATTCATGAAAAATATAAACTCGGACAGGGAGCACATGCTCAGCAGCAATGCAATTGCACATCCATTTGAGATCTGAACTGAATACACTGCAGTCCTGGCCCTTTAATTTTATCAGTGAAGTGAAAGTAGTAGGCAACCTATACAGCGCTCGTCTTTGTAAAACTGCTGAGTCAGGTAGGAGACCATTTCAGCGGCCCATGTGTGTTTGCAGCTGAACTTTTTATGTAGTAAAGGAGAAGATGCTTGGATAAGTAAAGAATGATAATTTTATTTTCCAATACACGGATAACTATTCAATTCATGCATGTGGGTGCCGCTTGAATAATGTCTGTCAGGCTGGTGCACAGGAAAACATCAATCCAATCCTAGTCGATTAAATAGTGTTCTTCCCAGCACCTGCATGTGGCTGGCAGATTTCCAGCGTCCTAATCAAACAGGCCCATCATGCCTCGCCTCCTGAGAATAAATATGCAACAGTTCTTTTGCAAACAAAACTAACAATATGTCGTAATTCTTTTGAGACCAAATATATACCATGGTCCATCACAACATTTCTTTGGAGTGAATCAGATTTTCCCACTCAAAGTCAACTTTAGTTCTGTCCTGACTCCTGAGTATTGTGTCGAATGCTAGAAGGCAAGGAGCTGATGAGATGGAAATGAGAGGCATCGAGGGAAAACATAGCACGAGTCTACTGCGCTCGCCTGTTCGGTGCACCAGTCACATGCCAACTTCTCCTGATGACACACTCCATCGTGCACCTCACCAAGCGGTGACCACGGCGCCCAGGTCCGCTAGGCATGCTTGCCAGTTTTGGCCATATAGGACTGGCCCAAGCTCATTGAGGTAATCTATATGTGTTTGTAACAACCTAGAACAATAGAAGTTATCTAGTTGAACTATATACAGCTCTACAAGGTCGTCGTCCACGGTTCTTCGAGACAATCCGTTCGCCACATCTTCTTCCGCGGCTCCAATGGTGCCCTTCTCAAACAACTATGGCATCTCCGATTCTTCTTCCAATGATGAACTGTCTGTTCGCCCAGCCTGCCAATCAGGGCATCTCCGTCTGCCACCACGTCCCTGGCATCCTGGACATGGACAGGGAACTATGGCTAGCATGTTGAAGGCTTGGTGGTACTGCTAAAAATGTAAATATGACGACTTAGCCTCAAGCCTTCTACCCTCCACTCCAGCCGCTAGCAGTGTTAGTGACTGATGACTTAGCCCCTGCAGCAGTGAGCAGCGGAGGCTGAGGGTCGTTGACAGTGCCCTGCTTGATAAGAGCGTGGACACTATCGTTTGGTTGGATCATCTCATCTCATTTGTGCAAGGAGGGGCGAAATGATTGATCGTGTGAATTGCTGGTCCATCAATCGATTTTTACCAGCGGACCATATCTGGACTCTTGGAAGAGGGAGAAGAAATGTGTAAAATTTTGGTCCATCAGTAACTTCAAGCTGACTAAAAAGTGAATCTGATGCATACAGGTATGTGCCTGCCAGATAAGAAATTAATCCAGGTAGGCCAGTAAAAATGAATATGCAGTATACTGGGCAAATCATGCAGGCTTAAGAGTTCACACAATCACATGGCCCCAAACTACTGTATAGAGTCCATTCCAAGCTAAAGGGATTCTAAGCCCATTTAGCTGGTCTTCTTTTGTTAGAAAGCGACTCAACCATTACTGTTCCACTGTTTAGAGATGCCTGCTGGTTGTCTCATCTCACCCCGGAGTAACCTCACACGCTGGTGAGGTGGGGTACAAGAACCAATCACACAAGAACCAAACATGCGCAAAGATTCCCGCTGCATCCTATTCCTATATATGATTACACATGTTGGCCAACTGTTCATGCTTCCTTGTGGCTTGCTCCTATTCTCCTATTTGTGGCCACAAGCAATCGTATGAGAAGGTATTTATAAACAAAATGACCGGGTCCATGCATCGTTAGTTTACTTTCACTTCTTCACCTACCAATCTAAATGACACCAACAGTATGACGTTGAGTCATACCACCAGTGACGACCTAGCTAGGAGTTTGTCGTAGAGTATAAGGCATAAAAAAAAATCATATGCATGCAATTGATTAAACATTTACCGATTTAATGAGTAACTGTAAAATTTGTAAAAAAAAAATTCATATATATATGTACATAATTCCCATTTACAAATTGAGTAAACGAATATTGTTGAATTTGGAATATAATTTATTATACTCGCTCTAAATGACTTAATAAATCTTCAGTTTACCAAGATACGTTACAAATAATTCAAATAAAATACTAATAATAGTTTGGAATGGTGGCATAAAAAGTGACTAATTTGACGAGACGAGCTCGTGAACTAATTAAAACGAGGTCTCCGTAAATAATTTTTCACTACTAGCAATAGTGTGAGAAGTTATTGTTATTTATACTACTGGTGCTTGAGCTTGTACAAGTCATTTATAGGCATGCTTGGCTTAATTCATACAGTCATCCCACACATATCGTTTTCTCAACCTAGGTGTGTTGCGCATCATTATATTTGGGAGACCTCTGCAAGGCTAGGAGATGAGACACCCCTCGTTCCCCAGCCAACCAGTCATCCAAGGCAATATCATCAGAATGTGGAGGGTATGGCTTAGAATCCCCTCTCTGTAAGATGAGGTGCCAAACTTTCTGACTTACCTGACTAAAGATGAATGAAGCAAGCAAGTCTTTAATTGTTTATTCCACCAGATGACATGAAAGTCAGCACTGGTGTGGTGGTCACCCCATTTCACAAGACGATCTGCAGTCTATAATGTTTATGAGCAACTGACATCATGAAGAATTTGCACTTGCCACACACATATGACTTGCAAATTATATCCCATTGTCTAAAATGATAGAACCAATGAACAATCCCATTGGCAGAGAAGCAGCAATTGTGGGTATGTTGGTAAATTGATTGATTAACTACAACAAAGGGGATTTGCAGAGGTGGATGTCTTAGATTAATATAATGATGATGTGGGTTAAATGCATCTACAAAAAGGGTCTCTATTAATGGGTCGATCAGCCAGGCCGCCTGTGTGAACTGATTAAGACAGGCCAACTGGAGGTCGACGAACCCACGATGCCCGTATCCACTTTGGAGAACCGGATCTCGGGTGTGAGGAGTCCCGGTGATGCTGAGATTGTTCTGGCCTTCGAGATCATGATCCACAAGAGGCTGACGACAAACAGGGACACCGATGGGGTATGTTCGAGGTGCCCTGGGGATCGCCGGTGAGGCGGATCCCTCTATGGTTCCACAACACGCTGGCGATGGTGGCCATGAGCACGAGGGAGGAAACTGTGGCGAAGCTAGATCGAGAATACTGCGATACCACCAGGATACATGTGCGTCGTGCACGAGTTCCAGCGGTCTTGGGTGCTAAACTACAATATCAAAATAGGAAGAAGTTGTGATTGCAATGGGCTCATATGTTTGTTGTCTCCTTGTCGTTAGGTCTTTTACAAGCTAATGTAGATTTGTAAAATAGACTACTCATTAACTACATATCAACTGCATACGTCGCACCTGCTCACCCTCCCCTAGAGCGAGGCCTGGTCAGTGGTGTTGGCGCCCCATTTGTCTGGGACTTAATTGGTGCCATGGTGGTTAGGACAATAGGAAAAAAAAGTGCTAGCAAGAAGTTCCTGGCCACAGGGCACCACCAGTGACAGCAGACGCAGTCGAGAAAAGATGACGATGACACAATTATATCCTAATCCAAGACTAACACTAACGAGGATACCGCATGACGCAGTGCATCTTATTACAAATCAAATAATATGGGTTTAGAGATGGGAGATGGAAAACAGTGAAAAACGGGATTGATCTATTGCTCAATAATGTATATTCCAGTGCATCTTATTACAAATCAAATATATCCTAGTCCAAGACTAACACTAACAAGGATACCGCATGACACAGGTCGATCACCAACGATGTGCATGTCCTACCGTACATGTGCAGGCGTGGTACAGTGCAGTTACTGCCCGTCAAGCTTCTCGTTTGTGCTGCGCCATGGTTCAGCCTTCAATTTCTCCAAGAAATTGGAGACCAGCTGGAGACCTGGTTGAGTGCCCATACATGACTCTCAGTGGAAACCTGGAGAACTGGAGACCAGATCACATTGTGCCCATACATGACTCTCAGTGGCCTGAAGCCTCCGGAGTACTACAAGGCATTGTGGCCTATGAATTACTGATGCTTCTCAACCCTTAATGTCTTCGCAGGTAACATGCTATTGCTGCATTTTGCTTTCATCATTTCCCAGCCACCTTAAGCTCTCCTACCACTGTGACAACTGGTTCTTGAACTTAGTCTACATGTCATTTTATAGGCATGCTTCTCAACCAATTATTACTGGTACTCTACATTCATGAGAGTAAAGACTGGACTAATTATAATTGATTGAAAACATAAAATTCTGATATAGATTTCGTGGCCAATATAAATAAAATAGTAACAACATGTCATGGTTCTTTTGAGACCAATATATACCATGGAGCCACTTCTCTAAGCGAATGAAATTACTACTCATATACGGAGAATTTGAGCTGTATCCTTAGTATTATGTGGAATGGAAGAAGGCAAGGAGCTGAAGATATATAGATGGAAGTGAGAGGTATCTGGAAGCACAATAGCACCAAATTTTTCATGGAACCTTCGCCTAAAATATGCTCGTGCACGATGCTTGGCAATGCTTTGCGCCTTTGCCTAAACTTTTGAGTGTCAATTTGCTTGGCATATGCTTCCTTTTTCCTTCTACTACTGCAGATGTGTTAAGGGCTGTCAAGAGAGAATCAAGAGAGACACGAGAGACCGCTCCAACAGTGCAGCCATGGTTCAAAACAGAACGGAAATATCCTGAACCGAACCGCATTGTTTTTTACATTTGATCTGGTCAAAATCGTATTCTTAGTTAGCTTGCTGTTGTGATGTGGTTCATATCAGATTAGTCTTTGAATAAAAAATTAACATCACAGTATCGCTCATGAGCTCTTAGGTTTGGTTAGTTAGCCAGGGCAATGGGAGGTGTTCGCTGGTGACCGTTTCAGGCCCATCGATCGACCACCATTCGTCAGCTCCGCAAACCTGCACTACTACAAGATTTTTTCTGCAAGGCTTTTCCGTTTTTAACCGTGGGTATTTTTATGGCAAACCACGATGGTTAATCATCCCACCCGAACTGGGCTGCAGGATCAACAACAGCCACAAGCTGGCTTCAGGTGGTTCCATTATTGTTTGGAAAAGTGCTATTTTCTAAAGTAGTATTGTTTTCCAAAATTCGTCTGCTACTCCAGTTGACTTCACTTCCCAGAACAAGCACAATAATGATGTTTGGATTCTAACTAATATCTACACTCCATGTACCCCTCAAGGTAATAGATATCTTATTCATTGATTTAAAAATATTCACATGCCTAGTAGGAGATTTTAACCTGTATTGAAGTTCTGATGATAGAGATTTTAACACAAAGGATTTTCCACAAAATTGATAAAATGGATGAAGCTTATCTTCAAACTCACGTACTTCTTCTGTGATTCTAAATGGTGTTCCAGGAAGTACTTCTATCACTTCTGTTGTTTGTTCTGGCATGAGCCGACCACCTTCAATCAGTCCTTAATGCGGACAAAAATGACAATCTTTTGGCATTACCCACC
Organism: Hyparrhenia diplandra; assembly: GCA_015847255.1. NCBI lineage: Eukaryota > Viridiplantae > Streptophyta > Magnoliopsida > Poales > Poaceae > Hyparrhenia > Hyparrhenia diplandra. The sequence goes on along the minus strand of JADLZK010004228.1, from coordinate 1,041,172 downwards.
CCACTGAGAAATGATGACGATGACACAATTATATCCATGCAAGGGGACATCAATCAAATTGAACATCTTAAAAATATTTTGCATTCTTTTGTCAAAAAATAACTGAGGCGAAGCTAGATCGGGTCAAGCTACTGATCCGAAACATGGCGACAACAGGCTGACGGGGAATACTGCGATCCCACCAGTATAGTTGTACGTCATGCACTAGTTCCGGCAGTGCTGGGTGCTACACTACAATATCAAAACAGGAAGAAGTTGTGATTGCAATGGGCTCATATGTTTGTTGTCTCCTTGTCATTAGGCCTTTTTCAAGCTAATGTAAAATAGACTACTCATCAATTACGTCGCACTTGCTGACCCTCCCCTAGACCGAGGCCTGGTCAGTGGTGTTGGCGCCCCCATTTGTCTGGTGCCATGGTGGTTAGGACAATAGGAAAAAAGAGTGGTAAGAAGTTGCTGGCCACAGGGCACCACCAGTGATAGCCGACGCGGTCGAGAGCAGAGATGGGAGATGGAAAACAGTGAAAAACGGGATTGATTTATTGCTCAATAATGTATATTCCAGTGCATCTTATTACAAATCAAATATATCCTAATCCAAGACTAACACTAACCAGGATACCGACTGGATATCGCATGACTCATGCCGACTGGATATCGCATGGTACAGTGCACAGTTACTGCCGTCAAGCATCTCATTTGCGCTGTTCCATGGTTCAGCCATCGATTTCTCCAAGAAATTGGAGACCCGCTGGAGACCTGGAAATGGAGACCAGATCACATTGTGCCCATACATGACTCTCAGTGGAAACCTGGAGAAATGGAGACCAGATCACATTGTGCCCATACATGACTCTCAGTGGCCTGAAGGCTCTGGAGTACAAGAAAGGTATTGTGCTTATTAATTACTGATGCTTCTCAACCCTTAATGTCTTCGCAGGTAACATGGTATTGCTGCATTTTGCTTTCATCATTTCCCAGCCACCTTAAGCTCTCCTACCACTGTGACAACTACTTCTTGAACTTCGTCTACATGTCATTTTATAGGCATGCCCAGCCTATAAACCAAATATTACTGGTACTATACATTCATGAGAGTAAAGACTGGACTAATGATAATTGATTGAAAACATAAAATTCTGATATAGATTTGGTGGCCAATATAAATAAAATAGACACAACATGTCATGGTTGTTTTGAGACCAATATACACCATGGAGCCGCTTCTTCTAAGCGAATGAAATTACTACTCATATATAGAGAATTTGAGCTGTATCCTTAGTATAATGTGGAATGGAGAGGAAGGCAAGGAGCTGAAGATATATAGATGGAAGTGAGTGGTATCTGGAAGCACAATAGCACCAAATTTTTCATGGAACCTTCGCCTAAAATATTCTCGTGCACGATGCTTGGCAATGCTTTGCCTAAATTTTTGAGTGTCAATTTGCTTGGCATATGCTTCCTTTTTCGTTCTACTTACTGCAGATCTGTTAAGGGCTGTCGAGAGAACCAAGAGAGACACGAGAGACCGCTCCAACAGTGCAACCATGGTTCAAACCGAACGGAAATATCCTGAACCAAACTGCACCGTTTTTTACATTTGATCTGGTCGAAATCGTATTCTTAGTTAGCTTGCTGTTGTGATGTGGTTCATATCAGATGAATCTTTGAATAAAAAATTAACATAGCACTGCACAGTATCGCTCATGAGCTAGCCAGGGCAATGGGAGGTGTTCACTGGTGACCGTTTCAGGCCCATCGATCGACCACCATTCGTCTGCTCCCCAAACCTGCGCTACTACAAGATTTATTCTGCAAGGCATTTCCGTTTTTTAACCGTGAGGATTTCTATGGCAAACCATGATGGATAATCATCCCACCCAAACTGGGCTGCAGGACCAACAACCGCCACAAGCTGGCTTCAGGTGGTTCCATTATTATTTGGAAAAGTGCTATTTTCTAAAGTAGTATTGTTTTCCAAACTTCGTCTGCTACTCCAGTTGACTTCACTTCCCAGAACAAGCACAATAATGATGTTTGGATTCTAACTAATATCTACACTCCATGTACCCCTCAAGGTAATAGATATCTTATCCATTGATTTAAAAATATTCACATGCCTAGTAGGAGATTTTAACCTGTATTGAAGTTCTGATGATAGAGATTTTAACACAAAGGCTTGTCCACAAAATTGATAAAATGGATGAAGCTTATCTTCAAACTCACATACTTCTTCTGTGATTCTAAATGGTGTTCCAGGAAGTACTTCTATCAATTCTGTTGTTTGTTCTGGCGTGAGCCGACCTCCTTCAATTAGTCCTGAATGCGGACAAAAATGACAATCTTTTGGCATTACCCACCCCGCTGAGAAATGATGACCATGACACAATTATATCCATACAAGGGGACAACAATCAAATTGAGCATCTTAAAGATATTTTGCATTCTTTTGCCGAAAAATAACTGGTTTGAATGTTAATTTTGAAAAAACTTTAATGGTGCCAATTAATATCTATTAATTATCTTGGATTTCCAATGAGAATTACAGGACCATGTATAGCACAGTTTTGGCCCATTGTCTAAAAATGTCGAGAAGAATGGTTGCTTTCTCATCCATCTTATCCCCGTTGAGTATGTTCCAAGTTCAGTCCATAATGGAGGGGGGATAGAAGGGGCTTATCCATGCGTGTAAAGAAGGGATCCGCGTCCTTATCGCCCTCGCCCGCCGGAACCACGCCATTGCCGCCCTCGTCCCCGCCGCGCCCTCCCGCTCAACGACGGTCGCGCCCGCCCGAATCCGCGCGCCGCTTCGCTAGAATCCGGTGCCCTCGTTGTCCACACACCATCAGGGTTCCCGCTCCTCCCGCCAACGACGGTTGCGCCGCCGAATCAGCCCGCTCTGCTAGGATCCAGTGCCCTCGCGGTCCACACACCATCAGGTTCCCAGCGCCACCCGCGCCCACTCCACCTCGCTGTGGATCCGCCGGGCGCTGCTCCGCTCGAGGCCGCTTCGCGCCGCCAGGACGCCGCACCGCCCCGCAGATCCGTGCCCTCGCCGTCCGTGCCCCCGGCCGGGATCCGCCGCCGCCGCCGCGTGGGCGGTATTTTTCGTGGCTGGAGACGTGATCTGGCTCCGATTAATGGTGGCGGTTTTGTAAATAACCGCCACCATTAATCTTTTGGAAGTGCCTTGCAAAAGAAATATTGTAGTAGTGCCTGTTTTTCCTTTTTGCTTCATGTTTGTCTCAAAAAAAAAAAAAGGTCTTTGGCTCGACAAGTTCCATGTTGTATACCAACTCTGTAGCAATTTAGTTACTGGAAAATGTTCCATTATCTTCTTCTGAGAGCTTGTTTATCTTTACTGCAGTTTTTTTTTTTTTTTGGGCCATTAGAAAATAGTAACAAGCCGAGTACAGAGACTACGTTTTTAAGCAAAACCCATTGACTAGGGAACCATAAAAATTTCACATCACATGGATAATAGAAACTATTTCTAAAAGTAAACAAAATAAACCCCAGTTTAATTTATTTTTACAGCAGACAATCTGTAGATATAAACATGTGGTTTTATTATGAGTTCACTGCATAAAGAAACTACCGAGAAGCACAATAGAATTGAATCTGAAATTTTATCTTTATTTTTATTGAGGAAAGGTCCGGCTTGTCTCAGCCTAGGAACATAGCCTAGATGGACCTGCGTGGTCCAACCATCCAACCACGGCCGGTTGGACCGTCCACACACAAAACATGACTGCTGGCGGCCGACAGCTGGCAACCTAGGGTAATGGCAGAGGCCATTCCAACAGCATGTGCTAGCCTGGCGAAGCAAGTGGATGGCAGCGTGTGGCGGTAGAACCAGTTGACGACAGCGGCGGTAGACAGCAGATCTAGAGGCAAAACCAGTTAACGGTAGCGTCTTGCGGCGTAGACAACAGTGGATGGGGCTGCAGTGTGTTCAATTTAAAGTCGCAAATGGTTTTGCAGTAGCATTGGAAACAGGCATGCTGGAAAAGAGTTCTTACAATTGAATTTGTTGTGGTCGGATCACTCTTTGCTTTCAGAGTGTATAGTACTGATAATAATTCGTTTATACGTCCAGACCATAGAACCTATAAAATGAGACATGTAGAAGAAGCTCAAGAACCAATATGAGAACATGTACCAGAGTTTCAGCAGCATTAGCTTGCCACAACGCACATTTGGTATAGGGTCGAGGTAGTTTTGTTGGTCAGAATATGATGAAGCCAAATGCAGCAACATCATCCATTTGTTGGATGGAAATGAGAAGCATCAGGAACCCACGACGCCTCACTTTCCATATTCGGATGCTACTTACTGCAGGATCCAGGTCAGCGAGGCAGTGATCAAACCGGTACAGATCCTGAGCCACGTCGACGGAAACTTTAGTCTCTTCATCTTGCTGAAACTCCAGCTGACCGGTTTGCGGCCGACCTCGCCTAGCTGATTAGCAACCTCGTCCAGGGTGTGGAGGGCGCTACTAGGATCCCCAAGAAGGGCCACATTCCTCAGCTTGTTCAAGCTGAGGACACACAGTGACAGGACGAGATATGACTTGCTAGTATAGTTGATCATGTTGTGTTGGTTACGAATAGAGTAACAGAGAGTGAGTCAGGGAGATGATTACGAATAGAGTCACTCCAGTTGGTTGTCAGTATAATCATACTGTACGGAATGACTAATTATGGTTACCTCCGTGACCATGTACTCCACAGGATCGGATGAACTAATGGAATGATTGACGGTTACATGTGCAGTGGTTGCATAACTACCTTGTGGTGACACACTTTGTACTCTCATCAATCTTTCACAACTACCTTGTGGTGACCCATGTTTCCTTTTCATTGTAACACTCCCGTCATTTGATTTCCAAACTATAAATCGTTTTGTACTTCCTAGGTACCATTTTACACAGTTTTATGCACAAATACTAAAATTAATATTACTTTTAGATTTGAAAACATAGGACGGAGTACTAGTATTTTCGTGTTACTCTTTTTTATGTCAATCTTTATTATTCTTTTTATTTCTAAGTCGGATTGTTGTTTTCTCTTTGTTTCTCAAACCCTCTTTTTTAAACTTAATTACTTCCCACTGGTGGCATGCAGATGGGCAACGAACTTCGACGGAAGCCATATATTCCGGATCAGATAATGTCTTGACGGAAGACATTTACGGACCGGAGTACCAGCACTGTTTCAGCAGAACGCTGATTACTGCTACTACTAAATTGACGGTTAGGCACATCATAAAGTGATGCAACACTGAGGAAATACATATATCACAGCATCCCACCAAATATCTGAGCAGTTGAATTACACAATATAGGGTCAGGCCACCAAAAGAGACTCATACGGGACTAAACAGGGTTATAAAGATCCGATGTTCTAGACGAAAGGTAGGTGACGGGTGCATTTGCCCGCCAGGGTAAATGTAATACGTCCATCACAGAAATTGATTCCTGTAATACTTTCGATGGCGTGAGCGGGAGGTTTGTCCAGGACTGCATTTTCATAATGTACATGCACATGTATTATGTCAAAAATAATGTACTATTTAACTCCCACACGGTTGTTGTGTTAATTTATTTGCATTTAGTATCTGATTTCCATTTTTGCATCGCTCTGCATATCTGTGAGCTAAATATTTGATATTGCCTTCCAAAGCTTCTGAGTATTGCTTTTGAAAGTTTTAATTGGATTATCTTTATTAGTAGGATGGACATCTAATGCTTCAGATTTGACAGTTTAAATTTGATAATTTATAATGCTTTTCAGGCTTCCTGAGTAATAGTTCCAACTCGGAAGTTACATTACAACTACATGATCATCATTACGATGAACAAGCAAATTATCCGGCTAAACTTAAATGTATGCAGGGTTTTGGATCATTATTTTTTTCTTTTTGGAGAGAGGAAAGGGTCTGATCTTAAGAAAGCAAGCAATATCTCTCAATGTAGTTTATTTTAATATATGGCTGAAAAGCTAGGGATATCGAATAAGCAAGCAAGCAAGCAATAGTTTATTTTAATATATCGCTGAAAAGCAAAGCTTAAAGAAATAACATTAATAAACTTCAACAGGTTCGCAAAAAGATTCTGGCGATGTTATGATGAAGCATTAGCAGTCTGGTGCTGGAGGACGACAACCTTCATTCTGACCTTTGCTCGAGCAAGGGCAGATATGTTTGAGTGGAAGTGAAACTCAGGCATTGTGGTATCCTGATACCTCTGAAACCTACATGTCTTCGTAGGTATCATGCTCTTGCTGCATTTTGCTTCATAATTTAGCAGCCACAGCTGAAAGTCTCCTACTACGCTACTACTACTAATAACCAAATGATAATAATAAACATATGCTACTGATGCTTGTAAATGTCATTTTATAGGCATGCCTTGACCATGAACCAATTAATATTGGTACTATACATCCATGAAAGTAAAAAGTGAACTAATAATAATTAAGCGAACTGAATTGAATACAGACTGTCCCTTTAAATTTGTCGGTGATGTGAAAGTAGTAGAGAACTCTACTAATTCACTCCTACTACAAAGGCATAATGGTGGTTCGTAAAATGGGATGCAGTCCAATACTACATAAAAACGAGTTAGTTTTACACATGCAGTACTCCAAGCGTGAATTTCTGATGGTAAATTTAGTAGTAGTGAATTGAGTCCCGCCACCTCTGAGCACTACAGTCGTAGCACCTTCTCAACACTTTGGTCTTTCCTTTCACAAGTAAAATGGTAGCTCCATCAATCCCTTCGATCAGACACAAAAAAGGAAAGTAGTGCTTGATATCGGAATGGGAGGCAGCGGGAGTAATTCAGATGCAACACTCCTACTTAATGTCACCTGAAGCTGGACACTTTGCCGTTGCGGCTGCAGCTGATGTAACTTGAGCGGGACCGAGGAATGAGATGAAGCCAGCTGCAGGGATGGATGGGCGACGGCGGCGACCAGGAGCTGGCGCGGTGCTTGGCATTCAGATTCCAGATGTACATGCGCTGGTTGGCTTGCGGGCAAGCTGCAGCAGTCTATCTCATGCTCATGCATGATCTCCTCTGGGTGAAAGCCATGCTTCTGGCTGACCATGGTGACGCCCTTTTAATTGAGCACCATTTTTCACCTTAGAGACATCTGTGGTTGCACCTTTCTACCTCTGGATCAACAGATACACCTTATCTTAATTTTTCAGAATTGCTTGAATAATATGTATGAATTCCGACTAAAAAATACAGCAGTGGTAGATTAGTTGTAGAGTAATAGATAGGTCTGAATAAACTGAAGAATGTTAAATGCCCATGCTTATTTTCCATGATTACTGGTTGTAGAGTAATAGTTAGGTCTGAATAAGCAATCGAGTCTCACCATGCATGATCTCCTCTGAGCAGAGCACTACAGCCTTGACACGTTCTTCTGGCTTTGGGGGTTTTTCTTTGTCAAGTAAAACTGAAAGCTGTGTGCTTGCAAGAATGGGAGGCAAGTGAATAGTCGAGGTGCAATATTCCCAGTTGGATGCACATGAGACGTCTTTCTGGGTGAAGATTATCTCATGCTCCTTTGAGATACTGACATTTCATTTGAGTTGTCGAACCTTCTACTCTGAAGCATTTGGTCCACTCCAACTCTCACGTCCTTTGGCGTTGCTCCAGCATTTATTTCTTGGAAAATGGAAAAAAACGATATGAGAAATTAAGGTCACCTTTCTCTACCAATTATATATCTTATTTATGTTTTTCTTTGCTCAGAAAATTTTTTTTTCTTTTTTTTTAGATTATTTTAAAAATATAATTAGGTGGCCTTCATAAGAAAAAAAAAAGGCTGGAAAAAACAACTCAGTAGGCATAATTCTCAGGCCAGCTACGGATGCTCATGCCTAAATAATAATTCATGATGACAAACTATAATTTGTTACATTTCACTTAGCACACCGTCCCAACGCACTAGTTAAAAAAATGATTTACAATGTTGGTTAAACAGATTTCCAGATGCATATTCCCCACCTCTACTTAAATTTGTCTAGAAAATAGGTCATATACCAAGGTGGGCTGGCTCTCACTAGCCAGCAGTTATAGGTGATAAATCCAATTTTTAGCTGATGAAGTAGTGCACTTGGCACGAAGCTTGCGAACCTCTGTCTGACGGTCTCGTTCCTACGAATCCATGATGCAAGTGGCACACCCAGGAGTCCAGTTGTGGGAAACCTGCCTTTTCATCGTGGTGATTGGAAGGTGGAGGGCAGCACCATGTCAAATGTGGAGTTTAACACGGCCGGGCAGCTTCTCTTGCGTCGCTGCTGCTCGTCAGCGTTTTATAGCGTGGAACAGAAACCGATGGCTGTTGGGGATTGTGGCTTGCTGATGCCTCTCAATCCAGTGATTGTCCTTATATATAGAGAGAAAAAGATTCTCCTGTTGCATTTTTTTTTTTTTTCAACATTCTCTTGCCACTGGTCTATGTGCTCTCAATTGACGTACATTGCCTTGGCTTGTGGCAACCTAACATTGAAACTACACTAGTGATGGTACAGCTTGCTTTGTAGAAGTCATTTTATAGTCATGCCAAGCTTATCGAAAACCAAATATTGAAAAAAATATACTCCAGATATCGGGAGCACAAGCTTATAATTCTCATACTACGTACTCCACATCCAGATGGGTTATAAAACTGAACACATATTGCTGGCACTTGCTCTTTATTTGAAAGTAGTACAACTCCATAACTTATACATGATCCGTGACACTCCCATCTAAAATGAGAGGTATCATTGCAGTCATGCACTTGGCCATGCATTGTGCGGCCACAATACAGAGAAATAGAAGGCCTGGGTCCAATTGCAATTGTTGCATTATATAGTTTATTCGAGCTTGGCTTGTGCAGAAGGTGCAACCTTAGCAGCGCCGTCTAGAGGTTACCTCTTGTAAGAACATTTACGAGCTAGGTCTTGGTCCAATTGCAATTATCGCATCCTAAGATATCATGATTCGTGGAGAACGCACTGACAAATTAATTTCTAAGGGCAGTTAGAACAAGGACTGACATTCCTCAAGAAAACAGGACTGCCTCAACAAATGGATTTAGGCCTACTGCAGGGTGTGTGGACTACGCTCTACCGCGGCCGGTAAACAATTGCACTTGCCTCTTCTAACGCAGTGAACATGATCAGTATACAATTGCTTGACAAGTAGTCTGCACCTGCCACCGTCACCTCAGACAGTCCGCCAGCACACACCGCGGCCCGCCCGCGGACCACCAGCGCCACAGCGCAATCGCCGCCCCCCCGAAAGTGTAGATGCAGCCTTGTCCGCGAAAAGGGCCGGCGTGGCGGCACAGGCCCGCCCTCTGCGGCGCCCGCACGCCGAACGCCGTCGCCCGAGGTGGCCCGGGCCCGCACGCCGAAGAGGCCGCCGCGGAAGGCCCCCGCCGGACGCCGCCGAACCCAGCAGCACCAGGAGCGGTGGCGGCACAAGCGGGCCCCGCCCCGTCGACCACCGCCTATGGGAAGGACGGCACCGCCACCGCCGGGGCAACACCAGCGCAGGCGAAAGTGGCGGGCTAGATGAGTAGAGCAGGGGCGGCCAAGACCCGTGGGGCGGGGCAGGCCGAGCAGGGATTTCCCAGGCGGTCGCCCAAGCCTCCCCCGGCCACCAGCCCCAGACGGTTGAAGAAGCCGTGACGGGCCGGAACCGGTCGTCCTGGGACGGACCCGCCGCCCGGCGGCCGCCCGGATCTGCCGACGAGGAAGAAGGGGCCCCCGGATCCGCCGACCCGCCGCCGGCGCCGCCGCCGACGCAGGAAGAAGGGGGGAGGACAGGCACGGGAACGAGCGGGGGGGCTTTTGAGCCCCCTCCCACCGGCGCCGCCACCACCGGGCGAGGAGGAGCGGCGATGGCGGGCCTGCCGGGCGACGGGATGGAGGCTCGCAGCCGCGGTCGGAGACGGCTAATTTTTTCAGCGAGCTTCTTTGACACGTTTTGTGCTCGCCGGTGATCCGTTTTGCATTCCGTCTGTTGAGTTCGATTCTTTGAGCCTAATACTTGTGTTCGATATCTTGCTACCGCTAGCACGTGTATCACTCGTATCTTTTTGTGAGTTCGCTGAGGTCGGGGTTGAGCCGATGACCCAAAATTGAAAAGGAAAATCGAGGCTCCCATTCATCCCCCCTTGATTGCCATTTCGGTCCTTCACAGCTCAAAGTCATCTTTGAGGTGTTCTCCTATAGTACACTGCTAGATACCTTGCCCTGATTGAGACGTGCAAATGGAGAGGAAACTAAAGCATTTTGGGTTTCTAATGCCTCTCAGGCCTGAGTGTCTTTATCGAGATCATGTTCTTGCTCAATTTTGATTCACCATTTCATGGAAAGCATAATATCTCCTACCAGAGTAGTAACTTGTGTATGCGGCAATGTGTCGCTGCCTGGGTAGGCTATTCACAAATCGAAACGATCCCATATGTAGTGCTTGCCACTATACGTACTAATGGTGCTTGAGCTTGTACAAGACATTTATAGTCATGCCTGGCTTAGTGCAGTCATCCCATATATATTTTGGCTAGGGAAGAGGAGAGACCCACTGCTCTTCCCCAGTCAAACACTGTTGGTGTAATATCATAATTAACAATATTGCCTTTTGAATCGGCAATATTCTATCAAATGTACATCTATTGCTACCATTCTATGTTGCCCATGCTACTAAGATGATGATGGAGTTTAACCAATTTAGAACTAGACCGACCGTAGTTTCAATTGTTGTCACCCACTAGTCATCCAAGGCAGTATCATCAAAATGTGGAGAGTAAGGCTTAGAATCCCCCTTTTTGCAAGATGAGGTACCACACTTTTTGACTTGCCTGAGTAAAGATGCATGAAACAAGCAAGTCGTTAATTGTTTATTCCACCCGATGGCATGAATGGCAGCTTTGGTGATGTGGTAACCCCTATTACAAGACCAACTGTAGTCTATCATGTTTATGAGCAACTGACATCACCAAGAATTTGCACTTACCACACATATAACTTTACCAAATTATATCCCATTGTCTAAAGTGATGGAACCAATGTCTTAGATTAATATATTGATTTGGGTTGCTTCGGTCTACAAAATGGTCTCTATTAATGGGTCATTTATAGAGACCAACTGGATCTCACTAGTGTGAGGAGTCCCAATGATGCCGGGATTGTTCAGGCCATTGAGATCCGGATTGATCAATGATGGGGGGTGTTCGGGATCGAGGTTCCCTGGGGATCAGCAGCGATATGCCGTATCCCTCTGTGGTTCAACGATACGATGATGATGGTGGCCACAAGTATGAGGGAGGACGTTGTGACGAAGCTGGATCAGGTCTGGCTACTGATCTGAAATTGAGCGACAAGCTGACAGGGAATACTGCGATCCCTGGCATGATACATGTACGTCATCCACGAGTTCTGGCAGTCATGTGTGCTGGACTACAATACCAAAACTGGAAGTAGTTGCGACTGCAATGGGCTCATGTGATTGTTGTCTCCATGTTCTTAGGCTTTTTACTAGCTAATGTAAAAATTGACTACTCATTAACTATATGCTCTTGGGGCCCCTAGCTCTTTGGGCCCCCGGTGGTCACATCAGCTGACTGAACCCTAGAGGCGGGCCTGTTCAGTGGCGTTGGCGCCTCCATTTATATAGGACTCAGTGCGATGGTGGCTGGGGCAATAGGAAAAAAGAGTGGTAGCCAGAAGTTCCTGGCCATAGGGCATCACTAGTGACACCAGATGCGGTCGAGAACAGAGGAGATGGGAGATGGAAAACAGAGAGAAACGGGATTGATCTATTGCTCGAAAATGTATATTCCAATGCATCTTATTACAAATCATATATATCCTAAATCCAAAACTATCACTAACTAGGATACCAACGATAGTGCATGATCTCAGGTCACCGACGATACCGTACATGTGCAGTCGTCGCGCATTGCACAGTTACTGCCCATCAAGCTTGTCATCTGCGCTGCTCCATGGTTCAGCCTTCGAGGATTCCAGGAAATTAGAGACCTGGAGACGTGGTTGAGTGCTCATACATGATTCTTAGTGGAGACCTGGAGAGTATGTACTGAAGCCTGCAGAGTAAGCACCGGTAAAAATTTTCGAGTGGAGGAAAAACTAAGGCATTGTGGCTTACTGATGCTTCTCAACGCTTAATATCTTCGCAGATAACATGCTATTGCTGCATTTTGCTCTCATATTTTCCTGCCACCTTAAATTCTCCTACCACAGTGGTAACCCTAATAATGAGTCTGAAACTAAGCAACGGGTGCTTGGAATTCCTCTACATGTCAATTTATATGCATGCCTAGCCTATAAACCAATATTTACTGGTACTATACATTCATGAAAGTACAGAGTGAACTAATGGTAATTGATTGAGAACATAAATTTTGATATTGGTTTTGAGTCCAATATAAAATAGTAACATGTCATGCTTATTTTGAGACCTATATATACCATGGCACCATTTCTTCTTCTGAGTGAGTCAAATTACTACTCATAGAGAATTTTTGCTCTATCCCTAGTATTATGTGGAATGGCAGAATCCCAGGAGCTGATGATATATAGATGGAAGTGGGAGGTATCCCGAAGCAGAATAACACAAAATCTTTCAAGTGTGGCTGTGAGTCGGTGCGTTGTGTCGGGCCTTGTGGCATCCACAGATGCACTACTACATAAATGATTTTGCATGATGTTTCCAAATGATTTTCCGTGACGGGCATTTAAAAACCGCCGCGGTTAATACCATGATTAACCGTGGCGGTTATTTTTTATTAACCGTGGCGGTTATAATAAGTTTCATTGGCAAGGTATGCATGGACGATGAACCACAAGCAGTGCGAGCACATCTGACAAAGAGTCGGCACTGGCGCACCATTGCTTGATCTGTTGCAGGAATTTGCGCAAAAGGAAAATAGGTTTCGCCGATGTAGACTTGACGGGAGATGATCACTTGCTCACATATATACAACTTGTAAGAGTTTGCTCCGAGATATCATGTTACAAGAAACCCAAGGAGCCAAGGATCATGGGAACGACAGACATTGAGAAACAAATTTGTACGGCCGCCCACAAATGGGAGTTTTTGACTAGGAGCCTACATATTTATTTATAATATCGCAAGATCTTTTTTTTCAACCGCCGGTGGAAAAACCAGGCACCATCAGGAAACAATGATCTGACGTGCGGCCATTCCAGCTGTTTGCAAGAAAAGAACTAGTGTGCTCCCGCCTACTAACTAAATTAATAGTGTTTTTACCAAACAAATTTTATAACTTTGTGTTGTAAAGGCAAAAAGCCTTGATAGCATGAATAACAATCATATTTTGCAAGAACTAGTATTATTAAATGCATTTATTTAAAGCCTGACTGGCTGAAGATTAAGGCAGCATCATTTTTTAAACGAATACAAAAAAAAAAAAAAATTGACATGATTCTTTTGGGACCAATATATACTGGCCGTGGCACCCTTTGACACCAAAGTCATCAATCACACAAAACTCAAGCTATGAAAACTCTGTCCTACGTGCTATATATGTTGGTTCCAGTTGCTGTGGAATTCAAGAACCCAAGGAACTGAGAATCGTTGGGATAAAAGGCATTTAGAAACAATGTAACACAAACTCCCTATAGGGCCTGCTCGGCTAAGCAGCTGCACTGGTTGCCCAGGTGCTTAGATCCTTCCATGAAGAACAGCTGATACAGGGAGGCTTGCTGCTGCAGGAAGCAGTTCCGATCAGGTTGCTAGAAGTTGAAGCTAGTGTGACTCTCAGGCATACAACGAAATGGAAACTGGGGTGTTGTGGGTTCCTGATGCTTCTGAGTCCTGAGCTTATTGAATTTATAGGGAAGAGACCATTTTTGCGTCATGCTTCATAATTTCATGGCCAAGAAAAAGCTTCCTACCTAGTAGCAACGCAAGTTGCCTGGAGAGTCTCACACAATGTGCAGTGACTTTGCTTATTGCAATGTAACCATCCTGAAACTTCATATTGGTGCTTGAGCTTGTGCGAGTCTCATTTTATAATCTTGTTTGGTCTGGACGTATAGACCAATTGTTATTAGTAGTCCCCACCTTACTTCTTGTTTCTAATATATGCAAGTGGACCTGGTCTGAAACAACTCGGAAACGCTTTACATTGACGCACACTTCCTGGCCGATCTCTCCCTCCTTCCTGGTTCATCTTGAATGCATGATTATATATTATTGCAAATTAACGACGAGGATAAACAATGATCTGAAAGTGCGTATGTGCAGTGAACTCTATGAATCTGCTGTTTGCAAGAAAGAGCTAGCGTGTTCGTGGCTACTAACAAAATTACTAGTATTCTTTTTAAAAAATTATAACTTCTGTTATAAAAGGCAAAAAAAAAAGGCTTAATAACACGTATAACAATCTTATTTTGCATGAATATTAAGGCAGGATCAATTTTTGTGAAACAAATATAAAAATTGACATGATTCTTTTGGGACCAGTGGCAATATATACCGGCCGTGGCACCCCTTGACACCAACAAAGTCATCAATCACACTAAACTCAACCTATCAAAATTCTGTCCTACGCACTATATATGTTGGTTCCAGTTGCTGTGGAATTGATGAAAGAACCCAAGGAACTCACAATCGTTGGGACAAAAGGCATTTGGAAACAATGTAACACGAACTCCCTATAGGGCCTGCTCGGCTAAGCAGCTGCACTGGCTGCCCTGGTGCTTGGATCCTTCCATGAAGAACAGCTGATACATGGAGGCTTGGTAGCTGCTGCAGGAAGCGCAGTTCCGATCAGGTTGCTAGAAGTTGAACTGGTAGCAATCTGGGCATCTGAGTTGCTGGCAACGCCATTGGTGCAAGTACAACTGGCTCCCGCAGAGCGGGACGTGATGTCACTCTTCAATTGTATGTCTTATCTTGCTTCTAGGATAGAAGTTCTGGTAGTCATCACTTTACTCGTGCATGATCGAGATTGTGGCTGGCACCATATAGTATAGTAACATATACAGTAGAGTTAGCTTGTTAGTTTGTGCTATTGTGTCGATTGTGAATAATTGGAGCATGCTGAAAAGTTGGTGATCAGTTGGTTGAGCGCTTCTTGTGGGTCTTGCATTCCATCAAGTTGATGCTTACCGTGGAGCGTGGACTGCAGTGAGTATCGGTTCTAGAGCGTGACCCAGCCATTTCTGCAGACCATCTCTACAACTGCCTTTTCAATTGCGGCCAGTCAATCCATCTCCACCCACTCGAAACCATCTTTTAGGATGGAGCCAGTGTGATGCACACGATGGAATCGGAACTCAGATGTTGTCGTTCATGATGCTTCTCAATCCTGAATGTACTGTTTACGCTATAGAGAAGATGCACTTGCATGCTACATGCCTGCATTATTTTGCTTCATCACACAACGTGCAGTGTGGCTTGTGCCCTTTTTTGTTTCTGTTTTACTCGATTCCCATGGGAGAAATGTCTATGTTGTTAATCTCATATAATGGCTGGTAATATATGGTACCTTGTGCATGAATGAGATACTTGATTACCGGTAATGAATACTTCCTGTATATGTATAGACTGATGGCCACAGTATATTTATGGATGACTGATCTATATGGCGCCAAAATTTGCTTTATTTTAAAACGTCACTGGCGGTTACGCTTCTAATTCCAGAGGCGAAAATATAATTAACCGCTAGTGTAAAACAGATTACAGTAGCAATCGTCAGACAAAACCGCCAGTGTAACAGATTGTTGTTGGTGTTCTTTAGAAATAGACGCCACAACAAATAGGTTTACTACGTATGTCAGTTGGCTGAGATAAACACCGGTGATAATGGTTTCCACAAGCGACTGATACAGGCAGCCGCCAAAAGAAAGTATATTAACACTGGCGGATAGGTGACCGCCTGTAATATTCGTTGTTAGAGCAATACCAACAGTACCCTAAACCAACTCCCAATCCCGTTTTTTTGCGAAATGGAGAAAAACTCTCCTCCAACAGTACCCAATACGCGCCGGTAGTGGAGCTCAGCTCCGCACAGTCCCGCTGCTCACGGACGCCATACGCCAACCTCACGCTTCTCCGCCTCCCCATCCGCGGGCGGCGCCGGGCGACACCCCACCGCGTACTTATGGTTTCATAAATATGATGAGATGACTGCGCCGGGCGTTGGCGGCCTGGACAGCACCGCCACGCCGAGAGGAACGTGACGCGTGCGGAGGAGAGCACCGGGCGCGCGCAAGAGAAAAGGATGGATACTACCATCAACTACTGGGCCAACTAATCTCCTCTAGTGGGGCCCACATTTAGTTATTGAGAGGTATTATAGGGTACTGTTGGAGATTGATAATTTTTCGCTACCCTATTTCTTTTTTTGGGAGGTCCTAAACTCATGATTATTGGGAGGTAAGTTTAGGGTAATGTTGGAGTTGCTCTTAGCACTACTTCACATGAATGCATGCATTAGATGCAGCAGCACGTTATCTTATCTTAACAGGCCGGAGAACAGCACAGTTAGTAATCGAAATGCATCAATTACTTTCCGCCCAACTAATGTGAATCATAGTAAGTCCGACAATTTGCATCAGTACCTATCTCGCAGAAAAAATAAACTTGCTGCGAGATCATGGTAGAATGCAAACGACAAACACAAACCAGCTCGGACTCCCATGGCAGGCCACAAACGACAACACAATGCCAAAGCTCACAGGCAAAGTAGCAACAGGCCAGTACAGCTCTTGCACGCCGCGAAGACCAGCTCCGACTTCCTATCACGAACCCACGCGCCCAACCACCGACTGACTGTCAGGAAAATTTATGAAAGTGAGAGGGAAACTCATGCATTGTGGCTTCCTCATGCTTCTCAAGCCTAAATATCTTTTTAGATAACATGCTATGGCTTTATTTTGCTTCTTTATTTCCAAGCCAGCTTAAAAGGCCTCCTAGATGATCGCGCGTACAGTGCCTTATGAGCTTGTGCCAACCTAGAATGATCATAAAGCCAAACTAGTAGCCCTTGAGATTGTACATGTCATTTTATAGGAAAGCCCATGCCATAGTGAGGTACTACGACACTACTGTACAGTAAGGAGTGAGTCTAATTCCACAGCAGTCATGGTATTTTATAGCCATCTGAGACATAAATTTGAGATATTGCTGCATGCCCCTTTTGTCAGTGAAGTGAATGTAGTAGGCAGATGCATGTATAAATTGTATATGATTCCTCACACGGTGTGCCATCTCTGATGCTACTTCAATAAGGCTCACTGTGTCTTTATCAATTTCATGATGCAATGGATTACTCTTTCCAATGTCACCTTTGTATGTTCCATTTTCTGATTTCTCATTTTGCTTCGCTCTGCACATTTGTGAGTTAAATATTTGATAATGCGTTCTAAAGCTCCTGAGTATTGCTTCTGAATCAAAAGTTCTAGTTATATGGGATTATCTGCAATAGGATCGACAAATATTGGATTATCCACATTGTACATGCCTTTGGTGTCACTGTTTATCCAACCTCAAATAAAAAAACTCAAATATGACAGACATAAAACCACGTGTCGAAGTCAAAAATCACATTACTCCATTTGGTCTCTCAATAACTGATTATCTAAGAGTTTGGTCCTAGCTATCATATGACGAGAAACCCAATGAGCCAATGATCATGGGAACGACAGACATTGAGAAACAAATTTGTACCGGAGCCCACATATGGGAGTTTTTGACTACCGGAGCCCACATATAAGAGCCCACATTTTTTCAACCGCCGGTGAAAAACAGGCACCATCAGGGCGCTAGCACTGCTGGGATTTGCTTTTCAAACAGCTCTCGCATGGCTTGGTTATATTGAACTGAAGATTAAACATTTTCTTCCCTCTGGTGCACACTATCTTGCAGTCTGGTTGTCTATGTCCTCCATATCCAGATTTATCTTGAATGCATAATTATATTATTGCAATCTAACGACAATGACAAACAATGATCTGATTCGCATGAGCTTGTATTATTAAATGCATTTGTTTAAAGCCTCACTGGTTGAAGATTAAGGCAACATATTTTTTTTTTTTTTTGGAAACGAATACAAAAAAAATGACATGATTCTTTTGGGACCAATATATACTGGCAGTTGGCACCCTTTGACACGAGAGTCATCAATCACACAAAACTCAAGCTATGAAAACTCTGTCCTATGTACTATATATGTTGGTTCCAGTTTCTGTGGAATTGAAGAACCTGTTGGGTTAAGCTTGCTGCAGCACATGTTCAGTGTCCACCTTGGAGCTGGCAAAGCATATAGGTGAAGACCGTTTGGACGTCAGTGGCAGCGAGGAGCGGGAACGGTTGGCGCACCAGAACGCGGTGAGCGTGGCGAGGACGCGCCAGGACGGTTTCCACGTATCTAGCCGTTGTGTGTTAGTGTTCGAATTTGAAAATTGTTGTAACCTACTTTGGTATAAGTAGTGTGGTTGTGTTGTAGCGCAGGTTAGCGCGTGTAATCACTTGTAAACATCAGTTAATCGAGTGAAGTGAAAAGGGGCACGCTCCCTGGAGACATCGGCGGTTTCAGCCGATCCAATCACGTTCTTGGGTGTTCTTGTTCATAGGTTAGCCAATTTCATCTTTTGTGCTGTGATTTGCGATCCATTACATTCAACAGAACCCAAGGAACTGACAATCGTTGGGATAAAAGGCATTTGGAAACAATGTAACACCAACTCCCTATAGGGCCTGCTCGGCTTACCAGCTGCACTGGCTGCCCTGGTGCTTAGATCCTTCCATGAAGAACAGCTGATACAGGAGGCTTGCTGCTGCAGGAAGCAGTTCGGATCCGGTTGCTAGAAGTTGAACTGGTAGCAATCTGGGCATCTGAGATGCTGGCAACGTCATTGGTACAGGTACAACTGGCTCCCGCAGAACAGGACGTGATGTCACTCTTCAATTGTATGTCTTATCTGTAGTCAGTTTACTCGTGCAAAGTTGGTGATCAGTTGGTTGAGCGCTTCTTGTGGGTCTTGCATTCCATCAAGTTGTTGCTTTCCGTGGAGCGTACGTGGACTGCAGTGAGTATCAGTTCTATAGAGCGTGACCCAGCCATT
The DNA here is from genome assembly GCA_015847255.1 of Hyparrhenia diplandra. Taxonomy (NCBI): domain Eukaryota; kingdom Viridiplantae; phylum Streptophyta; class Magnoliopsida; order Poales; family Poaceae; genus Hyparrhenia; species Hyparrhenia diplandra. Next base: position 1,022,044 of record JADLZK010004228.1, on the reverse strand, counting down.
TCTGCAGACCATCTCTACAACAGCATTCTCAATTGCGGCATTCAGCAATGAGTCTGCACCCCACTCGAAACCATCTTTTAGGATGGAGCCAGTGTGATGCACACGATGGAACCGGAACTCAGATTCTGTCGTTCCTGACGCTTCTCAATCCTGAATGTACTATGTAAGTTATAGAGGAGATGCACTTGCATGCTACATGCCTGCATTATTTTGCTTCATCACACAGCGTGCAGTGTGGCTTGTAACAAATATATAGCATCCTCTCCTAGTACCATATATAGCAAGTTCTATGGGCTCTTACAGAACGTGCAGTGGCTTTGGCTTGTCATACTACAGACTATAAGGGTCCTTAAGTTACATTATATTGATGCTTGAGCTTGTACATACAAGTATCATTTTATAGGCTTGTTTGGTCGGGACATACGTACTGTATAAGCCAATTATTTTGCAGTTATGGTAGTAAATAAGTAAAAACATAAAGTCTGGACTACATTAATCAGGAGAAAGACAGTACATGCCACTCCACATCCATTTGCGACATAAATTAAATACAGGGATGCGGGCATGGCAGCATGGCAGTGGCAGCAGGTGGCGCGGCGGCGGCGCTGGCGGCAGGGAGGCTGGGGCGTGTACGCCTGGGGCTGGTGAACAAAAGGCGGATGTATGTTTTATTTCTTTACTTGCCCTATAGATTACATCCACCCTATATTTATAGTCTCCATTGAACTTAAGTTGCAATCAAGAATCTAAGAGGTTTTCTTATAAATAGGAAATTCTCTTTTGGAACAAAGATATTCTTGTCCTAAGCGAACTCTAAGACATTTTTATTCCTAATATAACTTTTATTGTCAAAGAAGTCACGGAATGGCGGTGGCAGCCGGTCGGCCGTGCGAGCTCTAGGAGGCGCTCCCCTGCTTGCCGCGCCTGCCGCGGGGCGGCAGCCCCTCCTCCGGGCCCAATCCCATAGGCTGTGACAGTTTCGCAAAGAAAAAAAAAGATAAAAGGGATAACAAAGATATTACTATCCATTGGTCATTTAAGAGGAAATTGTTTTATCTTCTCTCTTGGAATAACCAGAGCAAGTTCAACCTTCAACAGTGGGTCGATGTTCCTTAGAATGATTACTTCGGATCAACCAAATTAACCAGTGCACAGAATGATGACCTCGATTGGCAGCCTTGGTGCAAGCAGTAGTGCTCTACTACTTGTGAATGGAAGGTCTACAGTTCGAGCCCTGGCCTCCGCACGTTGCACAGTGTATAGGGAAGGCTTGGCACTAAACACCCTTCCCCAGTCTCCGCACAGTGCGGGAGCCTACACCAGAATGATGACCTCCTATGCAATACTCCATGCTAAATGAGAAATAGGGCAAGGAAAGGAAATGTGATCAATGTTGGAACTTCACATGATTCCTTATTTGGTATAGTACGAACATTGGGCCGCAGGTTTATCAGTTTTTATATGGCACCTCATTACAATTAAACCAAGATGACATGAATCAGAAAAGTTTGACCCTGTTTGGGTGAGTGACTTTTTAATCGGTGAGATCTAAAAAAAGTCCTTGGAAACCAAACAGATGGGGTCTTTTACGGTACCTTTTCTCTATTAGTCCCAAAAAGACTCTCTTGGAGGGACTTTTTTTATTAGTCTCAGGGACTATAACGTCCTAGGACTACAGCCCCTTTGTTTCTTAGTTTAATCGTTCTATTCAGCATCAATGCTTGGGCATGCAGACTTGTGGCTGCAGTTTGGCAGGGTCAGGTCAGTAAGGTCACCAGGCCGACAAGATACAGATTGTACTGTGATTGTACGGCACATCCCTGCTGACAACAGAGAGTTGGGCCTGATGCATGTTTGTCTCTGATCAAGATAAGAAGCATGGCTGTTGGCTGTTTCCTTACCATCTCAATCCACATGCCCTGTGCCAAACAGTTTACAACAACACAAATTCTCAGCCTGGAGCTGGTTATTGTTCATGCCTTCGGCATTTGCAATTATGGCTTATCCAGCGCGCAAGGTACTGACAGCAATGCAGTGTCACCACTATTTCTGTGTGGTGGGGCATTAAAGAATGGCTGGGTAACAGATACCTTCCAAGCCAAGCAAATAAGCTTCCTTGTCCAATTCTCTGCACCACAGGAGTACCTCGTAGTGCAAGAATACTAAGCATAGATATTGCACTGTGTTTTTCTTCCCCGCTGGGATTATACTTGTGTGTGCTCCACTCAACGAGACATGCAAAACCGAAATGTGTTGCAATGATTTGCAGGCTCACTCACTTTCTCATACCCAAGGTGGACAATGCTTGAAGACAATTAAGAATATACCCTCATTCAAAAATTTGATTTTGTTAAGCAATCCTTTAGAATTAATGAGATAGAAAATAATAAATTCAAAGTACATCCCTCAGCTGGAAACTTGCCATTTTCTAATGTTTTCGCTCCTCTTTGCTCTCCTTCTCAGCACTAATGTGATAAACTGATAACTCAAAATCCAAATGTTACCATATTATACTTTCTCCTGTAATTTCATCTCAAGCTATTGAAACTTTGTCCTGCTCCAACTAGCGCTAGAATTGATAAGCATTAAAAGAGAAGATGTGTTGATGGAAAGAATCATAATGTTATTCTGAATTACAGCTGTTCTAAGATTCAGTAAATGTTTTGCCCACATAAAATAAATTTGCAGCACTTTGACATGATTCTTTGGAGGCCAATATATACGCAGCCATCATTTCTTCAGAGCGAACACCAAATTATCGCTCATAAATAACTTCAGTGCTGCCCTGGGTTTTACGCAGAACGCAAGAATGCAAGGAGCTGGTGAGGGAAATGAGGGACATCACGAAACAAATTATTATAGAATCACTTTGCAAACATGCTTGGCCTTACTCCTTGCTTCGCTGCTTCCTAGTGATTCCTTTATAGCCAGTGCTACCTTTTGAGTCCTGCTTGGAGAAGTATCACTTGCTGTGCTCATGACATTCTCCATCGAGTTCACTTATTTACAGGTTTACTAGCTAAGTCTAGCAAGAGATGAGGGTGCGTCTAGTCTATGCATGGGCCTGCGCAGTGCTTCTCCAGTCTTTGTTGATCATGCAAGAAACATGATCTGGCCTCAAATAAACGCTTCCTGACATGGAACAGAGGTTTGGCCAGGCATCCAAGTCACTGAGGCAGTGCCCAACAACGCTAACTGGGTCCTTCCTTCATCAGTTCACATGCCTTGTGCCAATCCTGTTACCAGAACTAGCTGTGTTGAGCTCGAAGCCATCTATTGCCGATGATGGGTACGGAAGCTGTGCTTGAAGCCAGCAGAGTTGTGCAAGTGGAAGCAGAACTCAGGCATTGTATGTTCCCGATGCTTCCCAACCCTATATATCTTTAGTTATATAGCTAACATCCTCAATCTTGCCTCATTTTGTTTCATCATTTCCCTGCCATCTTAACGAAGCCTCCTACATGATCAGCAGTGCCTTGAAATGTGCCAACCTATAATGATTGTAAAACTGAACTACTGTTTGTTATGCTTGTTCTCATATCATTTTATAGGCATGCCTAGGCCATGGACTAGTTATACATTATTGGTACTGTACATCCATGAAAGTAAATTCAAGACACTAATGGGGTGCTACCACTTTTGTTAGCGAAGTTAACGCAGTAGGCAGATGCAGAACATGTACGTGGTTACTGACTGTGGTTTATGTTCCTACGTTCAATAGGGGCTGGCTGAAACTATTCAATTTCTTGATAATCCTAGACAGTTGGGAAAGTTTACTCTTTCAGCCTGCTGCTTTCATTCCCCCACTCAAGGTGAATGTAGTGACGAATAGATGACGTGCCTTCAAATATATCAAGGGACGAAGTAAGGCCAATTGGGATGTCCAGGCAGTGTTGTGGAACCGTTTCTATTTCTACATCTACTCAAGCCTCTGGTGAAGGAGAGCGATTAGAAAACCTAAATTCTTTTTTCTCTCAAACAAACAAGAGGAATGCACAATTATACTAAATAGATAATTGAAGAAGACGGTCTGAGTACTTGCCAAATCCATGGCTTGAGTTATCCCCACATTACAATTTAACTGCCATGAGACCAATGATCTAGGTGCTGCCCCTCCAGCGATGATCCAGGCATGGACCTGGTCCTTCACCTCGTGCATGACATGCATGCTTTGCTCACGGGTTCTAGTATGCTTCCACCGCATCCATGCATCGAGTTCACTTATTTGCAAGTTCACCAATTATGTCCAAAGAGTGATGGGACTCCATCCATGTATGCCTCGACGTGTGTAGTGCGTCCCAGTCCACTACTACAAAGAGTCACTACAAGAACAGCTCATTTTTTTAAGTAGGGGCGGTTTTGTTTTGACCAGCCACTAGGGGCGGCTCTATATTAAGCCACCCCTCCTATTCGAATAGCAGGAGTGGCTCTATCTTGAGGCGCCACTAGAATGGGTTGCCGATTTTTAAAATGAGGCACTAAAATTTATTTTTCGAAAATAATCTTAGATAGGAAAAATGACCTGAATAAATGATGTAGATCTCAAAAATTATGAATCTCTGTTGTTGACCACGAATTTATTTGATGCCGCAAAATGTGGATTGAATGTCTAAATTTTGAAATTTGAATTTTTCAAAACACATCGGGTGGAAAACTTCTTAAATACGAATTGTAGATCTCAAAAATTTATGAAACTTTGTAGTTGACGACTTTTTAATTTGAAATCATCTTGTCATGCAAAAACTATGGTCAAATGTCTCAAATTTGAAATTCAAATTTTGTAAACGACCTCGGATTAAAGGGTGGCCACAAAGGTAGTTGGAGGTACGGACGATGCACTGAAGCAACAATTGTTGGTGTGCGGCCACAAAGGTAACGCGAGCTAGCAAACCTGGAGGGGGAAGAAAGCGGTGAGATGGATGGGCTATGGAGGCTACTCAGAATATGTATGCTGCACAAAGCTCTTATATAAATGTGTGTTCACATGAGGTTGGGTTGGATTCAGATGAGAGTTGTTGCTTGCCATTGCAGTGGACTACTGTCAGTTAGGCTTTACCCCCTTTTGTTTCTCTAGTTGCTGCAAGTAAACGGCGGCGTTCTTTGCCACAAATCTCTTGTGTCCATGTGTTCGAATGTGTTCTCTCCAGCATTGCGGCTTCCTGACACTTCTCAAGCCTAAATGTTTTTGTAGATAACATGCCATTGCTACATTTTGCTTCTTCAATTCCCAGCCAGCTTATAATCCTCCAACACGACATACAGTGCCTAGCTTGTGCGAACACATAATGATCCTAAAAACAAACAACTTTGCCCCTGAGCTTGTACATTCTATATTATAGGCATGCCGGTGGTACTACTCTGCTATACAGTCATGAAAGTAATGAGTGAGTCTAGTTCCAAAATATAAATTAACTGAGGCATTGTCGAGCACATGCTCAGCAGTCATGCTATATACTTACAGAAATTTGGGTTCCAAATTGAAGACATTGCTGCATGCCCCTTTTGTCAGTGAAGTGAAAAGTAATAGGCAGCTGTGTAAATTGCATAAGATTCCTGACAACACTCTGATGCTACTTCAATAGGGCTGGCTGAATCTTTAAATTTCATGATGATAGATCCTAGACCGATGGAATGAATTACTCTTTCAAATGTCACCCTTCTCTGTTCAAATTATCTGATTTCCCTTTTTGCATCGCCCTGCACATTTGTGAGCTAGATATTTGATAATGCTTTCCTAGGCTTCTGAGTATTGCTTCTGATTCTAAAGTTTTAATTCGATTATCTTTATTAGTAGGATGGACAAATAATGCTTCTGATTCCAAACAAATTTCATCCCCAAATATATGTCCATTGATCCTCAGATTTTACTCCAAACATGAAATATGGAGAAGCTAGTGCAAAGATTCTAACTGATGTGTGTCTTGTGGGGAAAGGGGAAGGGAGAAATCACAACTGACTCCTTATGTAGAAAAAAAATTGACAATTTTTTTTTTGCTATCTTACAAAAAATGGAAAGTTTTAGAAAACCTGGCTTTTAGTGGGGTCATCTGATCAATAGACTTGCCACATCATAATAGAGTTCCCTTTTAGAAAACCTCCCTTTGAGATCTTTCCACCAAAAGGATCCAATTAGGCTTGTTGCAAGGGGGTGTGTGATTATTTTTTCAAGTGAGGCTCACCCTGGGAATGTTGGCATGATTACATGACATGTCTAAGTGCTTTTAAAAGAAGTGCAAAGTTCTGGGTTCTAAGATTAACATTTCCTAATCCACCTTCCTCTTTCGCTTACAGGCAAGATTGAAAAACCTAAATTGTTTTCTCTCAAACTGAAAAGAGGAATGCATCATTAAATTAAAGGAAGACGAAGAAGGTCCGAGTATATGCCCAATCTGTGGAGTTACGCCCACATTACAATTCAACTGCCACGTGAAGTAGCCGTTTACGCGGTGCTCCTCCAGTGATGATGAAGCATGGACCTGGTCCTTCACCTTGTGCTTGACATGCTGCGCTCGTGGACTCTTCATATGCTTCCACCACATCCATGCATAGATTTCACCTATTTTCATGTTCATCAAAGTGAGATAACTCCAGCTAGGGCTGGGAGTGGATCCATGTATGCCTGACCGTGTGCAGTGCTTCCAGCCATGGCTCATCGTGCAAGAAGGTTCTGCCAATGTGCTATGCACCAAAGGTGGACTGCACTTGGCTGCTGGAATGGTGCAAGTGGAAATGGAATTTGGACATAGTAGGTTCCTGATGCTTCTCATGCCTAATGTCTTTAGTTTAGATAACGTTCTCAATTTTGCAGCAATTTGCTCGTCATTTCCATGTCAGCTTAAAGTCTCCTACATGCTGTGGATTGCAATGGCTTGTACATACATGTCAATTTATAGGCTTTTCTAGGCCGTAAACCAACTATATATTATATTGCTACTATAAATTCATAAAAAGCAAAGTGTAACTAACAATAATTAAGACATAAAAATTGGACATCAGGGACCACATGCTCATCAGAGTCACCATGTTCTTTCTCAGCCATTTTAATCTAAATTCAACGCACTGCTGCCTTTTTTGTCAGTGAAGTTAACGAAACAGAGGCAGCTTTATAACATGTATAGGATGGGATTACGAAGGGTAGCTCCAGTCATGAATTGATTTTTCAAGGAGAGAGGACACCACGTAACATGCATGTGATTACTAAGGGCAGGATTGATTATATGTGATCCTAACATAGACAAAAAAAACTGACACGATTCTATGTGAAAAATATATATCACGGCACCATTTTCCGACAGTAAACACCACCAGATCATCATTCACAAATGAAATGTTAGCTATGAACTCTGTCTATAGGCACTATATATATGTTTGTTCAGGTTGCCGTGAGATTGAATAACTGAAGGAACTGACGATCGTTGGAATCAGAGGCCTTTGTGAACAATGTAGAAGAAACTCCTAAGGGCCTGCACGCTAAACCATTTAACCAGATCCAGAGGCTGCTGGTGTTTATTTATTTTCTAACACAAATAACAGTATTGCTCAAAAAAAAAAAAAGAACAGTAGATACAGGGATGTTTGCACCAAGCAGCTCCGATCAGGTTCTTAGAACTTGACAGCGTAGCACTCTGGGCTGCTGCCTGCAGGTTCACACAACCATCAGGTGGAGTCATTTGTCCTGACATACACGTGAATGCGCGTCATGCTTGCACAAGTGGACTAGTATATGGAGCACATGGCTTGGATTGGATCCAGACAAGTCGTTTTGCTTGCCATTGCGGTAGACTCTGAAAAATCTCGTCCGGAAAATCCGAAATTTACCATTTATTGGGTCGGATCCGAATTTTTTCATTTATAGTCTGAAATTTTCAAAATTTTAGAATTTGACCATACAAATAGACCCCAAAGCCCACCCAATTAATCCATGCTTCATTTTTCCCTCCTCTTCTTTTTAGGTTCAAGTTGCCATCGCCAGAACATACTCGCACGCTCCAACCGTGTTGTTGTTTCACTCATTGAATATGCAATTTATAATATATTTTATTTAGTTTTTCGTGTTAAATAGTTTAGAAATGATCCATGTGTTTTCTGAATAAAATGAGGTGTTTTTTGTCTAAATTTTGTCCAAAATTTTATTTCTATCGCCAATAAGTTTTAGATATATCTCATATTCCCGTTTATTTCTGACCACCGAGATTTTTAAAATATGGGTAGAGAAAACACAGGGTGGACTACTGTCAGTTAGGCTTTACAATCCTTGTACACATTGCGTTCGTTGCCACAAATCTCTTGTGTTCGTCTGTGTTCTCTCCAGCATTGTGGCTTCCTGACACTTCTCAAGCCTAAATGTTTTTGTAGATAACATGCCATTGCTACATTTTTGCTTCTTCATTTCCCAATTCCAAGCCAGCTTAAAAGGCTCCTACACGACATAGAGTGGCTTTGTGCCAACACATAATGATCCTAAAAACAAAACTACGTAGCCCCCTGAGCTTGTACATACCATTTTATAGGCATGCCCGTGGTATTACACCGCTATACAGTCATGAAAATAATGAGTGAGTCTAGCTCCAAAACATAAACTGAGGCATTAGAGCACATGCTCAGCAGTCATCCTATATATTTACAGCAATTTGGGATACAAATTGAAGACATTGCTTCATGCACCTTTGGTCAGTGTTTGGTCGAAAAACCGAGCGAAGACATGTATAAAATAATGTAATGCAAGAAGATACGTGCACACATATTCGAGAACCGCATATTTCATTAATTCTTTCTTGAATATACAAAATACATGATCAACAAAAAAATTGTCTTCTTCGGTCTTCTACATCATGCTTAAGGAGAGGTCCGACTTGTAGAAAATTGCGTAGTTCGCCGATTCCCGGGGCCCATTGGGCGCGACCAAGCAATTACATCCGCAAGACGATCTTGGCGGAAAACCTCCGATTAAGATGCACTTGATGGTCGCCAATTGATTGATCGCCGCCAGCCATATGCAATATATGGCGTAGTAATAATATGGGTCGCTTTATGTTGCCGGGCTTGGTCGTGACATCGCCAACGCCACGCCGGAGTAAACGAATGTATTGTTGATGAAGGGGATGACTATCGCCTCGCCGGTGCCCAGTCATGTATGCCAGCCTTCATTAACATGGACGTGTGTGAGTTGCTTTTACCTCATCGGTGCCCAGCAACGCATATGTCCGATGCCGCTCAATAGGACGTGTTGGTGGAGTAGTGACCTTGCCTCGTCAGCACTTGGCCATGATTCCGATTAGCCTCATCGGCACTAGACGTGTAGATGATTTGGGCAGTAAAAACCTGAGAATAGTGGTATGGGTATTGCTTAGACGATGCTTTCCCACGAGATCATGTTTGTGAGTGTAACTTGATGGCTCATCCAGGTCCACACCCAAAAATTTGCACATCTTGTGCAATAAGACATGATGTAAATAATCACAATCTTATTTTGCACCAGCTGATATTATTAAATGCATACTTTTAATGCCTCACTGGCTGAAAATTAAGGCAACATAAATTGTATGTGTAACAGACACAAAAGCAAAAAAAAATAATCTTGATCCTTTTTGTGACCAATATATACCATGGCACCCTGTTTCGAGAGTGAACACCACCAAGGCCAGAAGTCATCAGTGACCAAAAACTTTAGCTATCAACTCTTTGGGTACAATACTAAGTTGCCGTGAAATTGATCGAATAGCCCATGGAACTGACCGTCGTGGGAATGAGAGGCACTTGGGAACAAAGTAGCACAAGCTCCTCACCCCAAGCTCCACACAGGTGGTCTTATTTTCTACTGCAAACAATAATAGAGACAGGAAGGTATGGTTCAGGCTGTGTCATGCTTGTCCGATCAGGTTGTTAGAAGTTGAAGGAGTAGCACTCTGTGATGCTGGTAGAGTTAGATCGTTAGTTTTTGCAAGCGTGCATCATTAGAGAATAATTAGAGTAAGGCCTGAAGCTGGCATCTGCATCTATGGCCTGGACTTGATCGAAAGTGTGCTTGTTGTGTGACTGAGTGTCGTTCATTCACAAGTGGAGCACGCTTATTTTACCTTTTTTATTCACCACACACGACATTAATGGACACGTAAAAGATCTTGGTATCTGGAAATAGAATAGCACCCGATCTTTGATCCAAGCATCGCCAAAACTGCCCAGTCGCAAGAGGCATTGGAATGTGTCGACAAGCTTTCTATAAAGTAGAAACAGCTACAGACAACAGGTGAGTGTCACATACTAGGGACTCCATTAGAAGCGTTCCAGCAGGTGCTTCTCATCCGTCTCCTCCCGATGCTCTGCAAAACAGACTCGTCCAAAGCGGCTTTCAGTTGAACAAGCGTCGCCGCAGGGTCCTGCCGATGCTCTGTCTGGTGGATTTCCACTCCCTTCTGTCGCCCGTGTGGATGAAGTAGAACATGACTCACGTGTCACATACCTGTATCACAGTCCTCAACTCGCCTTGCATGTGTCATGCAGCAGAGCATGAAAAAAAGAAATACAAGTGGAGCATGCATCATTAGTAGTGACTATTTTGGTGATTTGTCCGTCTTGTGCCTAAATATTTACTTTAGGTTTACTTGACATCCCAAGAGCAAGTATTTATATTTTAAGCTTTAGTTTGATTCTTCAACTTTGATTGCCTAATAAAATCAAGGTAGTAACTGCTTATGAATATTATAGAATTGATGACTCCATTCCCAAGCATCACAAATGTGTGTCTACATAAATCACGAGAATTCAGAAAAGCGGCTTGAGCTTACTACATGGAATTAGGAGGAGGGCATATGTTTGAGCTTACCACTTCAAAAACTGTTGTTTAAGTGTAAGATTTATTTAGTCTTTTAGTCTTTGTCTCAAATAGGGCACGATCTGAGGAAAAGCTATAACTCCAGCTCCCGCTAATCTCCGAACTATGCTTGGTGGAGCCTAGGTTTTTGAGGCACACACCTACAAGAAAACACAACCTTTATGATGGGTAGATCAGAAAACAACAGATGATGGTAAGCCATCATGCTGTGCCATGGACAACATCTCAGGGCACCTCCGGCAGATTTATATCTACCCTGGAGATGCGAGTGGTGGGTGTTGCTAAACTCCGACATCTGTTGTTGCGACATTGGGAAGCACATGCATGGCTGGGAAATGGGTGCAGAAGCATGTCTCTATGGCTGGCAGCGGATTCTCTCAGAGCTCTGGTGGCCGAGGGATGTCTGATCCAAAGTAGCCAGAGGTATCAGGTAACGGAGCCTTGAAGACTGGAGCAGTGCCGCACCGGGATCTTCAGCGGAACTGTGACGGGTGCCTCCATTCGTCAATGACTCGGTAGAGATCTGCAAAATTTGAGAACAGACCCGTGAGGCCACGGGATTAGTTACAGACTAGGCAAGAAACAATTTTACCAAAATAAGCCTAGTTTCATATTAATAATATATAGGCTTGTACACACACATGCAGAGTTGTTCGAGTTGAACTAGAACTCTGGCATTGTGGCTTCCTGATGCTCAAACCTACATTTCTTCATAGATAACAAGCGATTTCTACATTTTGCATCATCATTTATCAGCTTCCATAAGTTTTCTAACACAACAGTAACCTAATGATTCTAAGACTATGCTACTGGTGCTTGAGCTTCTACATCTCATTTTATAGGGATGCCTGGCCCGTGTCCCAATTACTATTGGTACTATAAAAATAAAAAAAAGATCAGTGAACTAATCATAATACGTATAAAATTTAAACTCGGATAGGGAGCACATGCTGAAAAGCAATGCAATTGCACATCCATTTTAGATCTGAACTGAACACACTGTAGCCCCCTTAAATTTTGTCAGTGAAGTGAAAGTAGTCGGCAACCCTATAAATTTGCTCCTACTATGAAGCTCCTTTTGTTGCCCAATGCATAATAGTGGTTGGTAATTTTGTCTAGTTTTAAGCAGCTATTCAACGATAAGTTTTGATGATCAATAAAAATAAAACTTGGTAAAGGGAATATTTAGGTGCCTGCATTGTGATATGATTTAATACTGAAACAATTAAGGACAAACTATAGGTTGTTACATCTGACCTTGAGGGCTACATGACTCAGTCCAACACTACATAAAAAGGAATTTTGGCAGATGCAAACAAAACTTATTCAGTTTCATGATGACCACGGACAAGCATGTATTTTCTGTGGAAAAATGGAGAAGCTCTAATTTGATAAGGCTTTATAGGGCTTCTGACAAATACAATGGATAAGGCTTTACATGGCCACATTATGCTGGAAAAATAAATCACCAAGCTTAATTCCCATGAAATTCAAAACAACCTTTGAGTTGTTACACTTGCCTTATGAAACTGCAGGTGTAATGCGAGGTGTGTGTAAAACGACAATACGACCATAAGGGAGCGCCGTGCAGTGACTATATCATGTCGGGACGCGTGGGCATTGATCCCGTGTAATGCATCTTATGTAACCAATAAAAAACGGCAACGATCCAGTTCTCGTGTGCGTTCTGTGGGTTCTTACTTTTGTTCCCGCGCTCACCAACAGCGATTAACACTCAATGGCCACCAGGGTCCCAACACGCTGTTCTGTCCCATAGGAGTTCGCATATATAAACAAACCAACTAATGCCTTCGGAGCAAAATATTGATGTAGTAATGATTTATTGGTCGATGTATAAATTGATCAATTCTCTAACAACTTTGATGCAAGGATGCATACTATTGAATGCATGCGTATAATGCGTCGCCTACTGAAAAATAAAATATTGAACCAACTTTTTGCAAAGTGGCAATATGTCATGATTCATTTCTGCCATATATATAGCACATCTTCTTTTGAGCGACATCAAACTATATACATAACATTAGTTTTGTCATGAGTATTCTGTGAAATGGAAAACCTCCAAAGAGCTCAGATGATGGAAATGAGAGGTATTGAGGAACCAAATCCCATTCATCAAGTCTGTTTGTCAAGGCCTGTGCTTCTGCACAACTCGCCAAGGTCGCTTGTCATGCCACTCAACAGTAATAGGCATGCCCTCCGCTAGGCATATAGTGCATAGCGTGCAGTACCTCATGACTGGCCATTGTTGGCGGTGTCCCCTGTCCCTACACACAACCGTGGATGCTCATTGCACTCACACCACTGCCTCCTATGCTGCTGTCAAAAGACAATGTTAATTGGATTTGTGCCATTAAAACTTTACAGTTTTTGAAATACAACATTACTATTAAAGAAACTGTACCACTGCCCTTACATTCTTGCCTAATATGCCATTATATATCTGTATACAACGTCTTCGAGCCCATGTGTACGTGTATGGAAAAAAAATTGTATTTTTTGTATGGACCAAAATACTGCCCTTCCCACTCTATCACACTTACAGGCTTCATTTGATCTCTATAACTTCATGCTTGGCTGTTTTGATGTCATCTGCTACCAAACTCAGTGTTTTGAAATGTATAGGTCAAGGTTTTCATTTTTTATGGGTCGTTTGAAACTATCCTTTTGATATTTTTATTCGTAAACAACACATTTGTAGGCCCTTGTTGAACTAAGTACTGCCGGTGAAAACAGAGTTCATTAAAAACAGAGAGAGATAGAAACACAATCAAACATGGCGAAACACCCTGGCATAAAAACCTAATTCAGGAAACTGCACACTTTGTTTTTAGGAACACCATATTACTTCTACAAACTTGTTACTCCTACAGAATTCTTATAACGCAAACTTGTCACTCCTAAAAAGCACACTATGCGTGACGGAGCGTCATGAACTCATCAATATCGTCACATATATACAGTAGCTGCATCCTGCTAAGAAGTGACGATTGGATGAGGCACCATCATGAGATCAATTCACAATGTGAGGCCAACTTGGACGTCCACACATTGTCCTAGCACCATTCCTATTTCTACACCTACTCAAGCCTTTTGCAATGGGAGCGATTAAAAAAACTAAATTGATTTCTCTCAAACAGGCAAGAGGACCGCCACCTATTAAAGGAAGACAAATGTGGTTCGAGTACATGCAGAATCGCCAGCCTAACATCTGTTCTTGGGCACGACTTCCTGCACTGATGACCTATAACTATCAGAGAATGAAGACGAAGGAGTTGAAGCACTTGACCTCAATTCCTCTGGAGACCAAGTTGTGCCGTCCAAAGCCACCAGCAATCCTGGAAGACAACCACACAATGTTTCTTTGGCACTGATCATTCTAGCCTACGAATCTGGGACTAGGTACAGAGACACATCCAGTTCTCCGAGGCACATCACAACAAAGCTCTGGTAGACACCTTCCTAGATCAATTCACATGCCTTATGCCAAGCCTTTTGCTAGAACAAGATGTGTTGAGCTCGAAGGTAGCCATTGACTACGCTATGGTAGGTACAGAGGTGGAGAGCTCAGGCATTGTAGGTTCCTACTGTTTGCTTATTGATGTCATGCATGCTCGATCTCGCCACATTTTGCTTGATCATTTCCCCGCCAGCTTAAAGCTTCCTACTGTTTTCACTTCACCGACAAGGGGCAGCAGTGTATTCAATTTATGTTGTTGTAGGCACATGCGCAGGAGTGATGAGCATGTGCTCCTAGATGTCTCGAGTATGACGGTACCGTAACAGAAATAAGTGGATATTACTTGATAGGTCCACACGAAACAGGCCTATAAAATGAAACTTTCATAAGGTCAATTAACAATGTGTAGCTTAGTATCAGGATTCTTAGATTGTAACAAGCTAAAGCACTGAGAGCCTGTAGAAGAGCTGTATTTCTACAATGGAACGTATGTACGTGCATGCACCAAATGAATCTTCTCTATATATTCAATAGATTCGGAATTGAGAAACATCAGGAACTCATGAATTCTGAATTTCTTTTCCCCTATCACAGCTCAAAGGCGCCGATCTGAATTGGCTTCCATATGCACGAGCTTCATTACACAAAATGGCTTGGTGCTAAGTGCAGCAAGAATGTGGGTTGTTGTAAAAGGCACCTATAAGCTGATGAAACATGTGCTCATGTACAGATGCTAGCAATGGCCATCGATTCAGAGACACAGATGCTAGGCCAAGTCTTAATTTTAGTTCACACTACATTGGAATCAATCCGTGCTCACCGACCTCAGTAGAAACTGGAAGTAGGATCATTGCTGCACACTGACTTCGGCGATCCAGCCTGGCCAAACGATGTTGACGGGCACGTATGCAAACAGTATAGGAAACAACAGTCATATAAATTTGGCCAAATCGCAACAAAAATATCAGATGGATATTAAAATTAAGATTTATTATTTTAATGTTGTTACAAATTTTTGTTAATTTTATTATAAGAGGGAACCACATTACTTCAGTGAGGCCAGTAGCTGCACTAGTACACCCTTGATGCTTTTTGTGCCCATTTATTTGTTGCCATACAGTTTTGTAATTGCAACAGAATGTACGTAATCTACTGCTTATAGTTTTACACAACAATTTCATATGTTTTTCATATATTTTTTTTCCCAAATAAACTCTGTACCATCACTAGACAAAAAAATATATGGCACTTACTGAGGAACAGATAGCCACAACCTGTTTTAATCCTGTTTTTCTTTTTTTGCTTCATGTTTCACTGAAGAAGAAGGTTTTTGGGCTCGACAAGTTCCAAGTTGTATACCAGCTTTGTAGCAATTTAGTTACTGGAAAATGTTCCATTATCTCAATCTGAGAGCTTGTTTATCCTTACTGCAGTTTTTTGGGCCATTAGAAAATAGTAACAAGCCGAGTACAGAGACTACGTTTCTAAGCAAAACCCATTGACTAAGGAACCATAAAAAGTTTCACTTCACATGGATAACAGAAACTGTTTCTAAAAGGAAACAAAGTAAACCCTAGTTTACTTTCTTTTTTTAGCAAACAATCTGTACATTTAAACATGTGTTTTTATTATGAGTTCACTGCATAAAGAAGCTACTGAGAAGCACAATAGAATTGAAATCTGAAATTTTATCTTTATTTTTATTGAGGGAAGGTCCGGCTTGTCTCAGCCTAGGATCATAGCCCAGATGGACCTGCGCGGTCCAACCACGGCCCCATCTGCTTGACCACGCACACAAAACACAGCCGACAGCTGCTGGCAAGCTAGGATAAGGGCAGATGGCCATTCCAGCAGCGTGTGCTAACCCGGCGAGGCAAGTGGATGGCAGTGTGTGGCGGTAGAACCAGTTGACGACAGGGGGCGGTAGACAGCAGAGGCAAAATCAATTGATGTGCAGAACTACAGACAATTGCCCAGCAGAGGCAAAACCAGTTAACGGCAGCGTGCGGCTGAAGACAACAGCGGGTGGGGCTGCAGTGTGTTCAATTTAAAGTCGCAAATGGTTGTGCAGTAGCATTAGAAATAAGCATGTTGGAACAGAGTTCATACAATTGAATTAGTTGCTGTCAGATCACTGTTCGCATAACTACCTTGTGGTGACACACTTTGTACTCTCATCAATCTCTCACAACTAACTTGTGGTGACACATGTTTCCTTTTCATTCTAACACTCCCATCTTTTGATTTCCAAACTATAAATCGTTTTGTACTTTCTAGGTACCATTTTATACAGTTTTTATGCACAAGTACTAAAATTAATATTACTTTTAGATTTGGAACACAGGATGGAGTACTAGTAATTTCGTGTTACTCTTTTGTGGCATCCTTATTATTGTTTTTATCTCTAAGTCGGATTATTGTTTTGTTTTTGTTTCTCAAACCCTCTTTTTCGCTCAATTACTTTACACTGCTGGCATGCACATGGGAAACGAACTTCGACGGATGGCATATTCTGGGCCAGATAATGTCTTGATCGAAGACATTTACCGACCAGAGTACAAGCACTGTTTCAGCAGAACGCTGATTACTGCTACTACTACATTGACGGTTAAGCACATCTCAAAGTGATGCAACACTAAGGAATTACAAATATCACAGCATCCCACCAAATATCTGAGCAGATGAATTACAGAATATAAGGGTCAGAGACTCCTACGGGACTCAACAGGGTTATAAAGATGCGATGTTCTGACGAAGGTAGGTGGCGGGCGCATTTGCCCGCCACGGTAAATGTAATACGTCCATCACAGAAATTTATTCCTGTAGTACTCGATGGCGTGAGCAGCAGGGTTGACCAGGACTCCATTTCCACAATGTATGTACATGCACATGTATTATGTCAAAAACAATGTATTATTTAGCTCCCACACTGTTGTGATTATTTGCATTTATTACCTGATTTCCATTTTTGCATCGCTCTGCATATTTGTGAGCTAAATATTTGATATTGCCTTCCAAAGCTTCTGAGTATTGCTTTTGAAAGTTTTAATTGGATTATCTTAATCAGTTGGATGGACATCTAATGCTTCAGATTTGAAATTTGAAATTTGATAATTTATAATGCTTTTCAGGCTTCCTGAGTAATAGTTCCAACTCTGAAGTTACATTACAACTATATGATCATCATTATGATGAACAAGCAAATTATCCGTTAAACTTAAATGTATGCAGGGTTTTGGATCATTATTTTTCTTTTTGGAAAGAGAAAAGGGTCTGATCTTAAGAAAGGAAGCAATATCTCTCAATGTACAATAAGAAAAGCTAGGGATATCGAATAAGCAAGCGAGCAAGCAATAGTTTGATTTAATATATCGCTGAAAAGCCAAGCTTAAAGAAATAACATCATTAATAAACTTCAACAGGTCAGGCAACAAAAAAATGCAAAAGAAGAAAGATAAAAATATTATAAAGATATCTATTTCCGTTCCTTGATTAGTGAAGAGTATTTTCTGTTTGCCCTTAGAATAATCAGAACAAAGTCAACCAAATTCACAAACACAACAGAATGGG
Organism: Hyparrhenia diplandra; assembly: GCA_015847255.1. Classification (NCBI taxonomy): domain Eukaryota; kingdom Viridiplantae; phylum Streptophyta; class Magnoliopsida; order Poales; family Poaceae; genus Hyparrhenia; species Hyparrhenia diplandra. Next base: position 1,004,162 of record JADLZK010004228.1, on the reverse strand, counting down.
GACATCTTGATACAATTTTTTTCTTCTTCAAGAGAGCACGAGCAGTCCCATGGAGGGCACGTAAAGATTCTGGTGATGTTATGATGAAGCATCAACGGTCTGGTGATGGAGGACGACAACCTTCATTCTGACCTTTGCTCGAGCAGGGCAGATATGTTTGAGTGGAAGTGAAACTCAGGCACTGTGGTATCCTGATACTTCTCATACCTACATGTCTTCATAGGTATCATGCTCTTGCTGCATTTTGCTTCATAATTTAGCAGCCAGAGCTGAAAGTCTCCTACTACTACTAATAACCAAATGATAATAAACATATGCTACTGATGCTTGTAAATGTAATTTGATAGGCATGCCTTGACTATGAACCAATTAATATTGGTACTATACATCCATGAAAGTAAAAAGTGAACTAATAATAATTAAGTGAACGTCGGGAGCACATGCTCACTAGCCATGCTAATTGCACATCCATTTGAGAACCGAATTGAATACACGCTGTCCCTTTAAATTTGTCGGTGATGTGAAAGTAGTAGACAACTCTACAAATTCACTCCTACTACAAAGGCATAGGCATAATGGTGGTTCGTAAAATGGGATGCAGTCCAATACTACATAAAAACGAGTTAGTTTTACACATGCAGTACTCCAAGCGTGAATTTCTGATGGTAAATTTAGTAGTAGCGAATTGAGTCCCGCCACCTCTGAGCACTGCAGTCGTAGCACCTTCTCAACACTTTGGTTTTTCCTTTCACAAGTACAATGGTAGGCTGGTAGCTCGATCAATCCCTTCGATCAAACGCAAAAAAATGGAAGTAGTGCTTGATATAGGAATGGGAGGCAGTGGGAGTAATTCAGATGCAACACTCCTACTTAATGTCACCAGAAGCTGGCGGGGTGCTTGGCATCCAGATTTCAGATGTACATGCGCTGGTTGGCTTGCGGGCAGGCTGCAGCAGCAGCAGTCTGTCTCATGCTCATGCATGATCTCCTCTGGGTGAAAGCCGTGCTTCTGGCTGACCATGGTGACGCCCTTTGAGCACCATTTTTCACCTTAGAGACATCTGTGGTTGCACCTTTCTACCTCTGGATCAACAGATACACCTTATCTTCATTTTTTCAGAATTGCTTGAATAATATGTATGAATTCCGACTAAAAAATACAGCAGTGGTAGATTAGTTGTAGAGTAATAGATAGGTCCGAATAAACTGAAGAATGTTAGATGCCCATGCTTATTTTCCATGATTAGTTGTAGAGTAATAGTTAGGTCTGAATAAGCAATCGAGTCCCACCATGGATGATCTCCTCTGAGCAGAGCACTACAGCCTTGACACGTTCTCCTGGCTTTGGGGGTTTTTCTTTGTCAAGTAAAATGGTGGCTCCAGTCCCTGAGGCAAGTGAATACTGAGGTGCAATATTCCCAGTTGGATGCACATGAGACGTCTTTCTGGGTGAAGTTTATCTCATGCTCCTTTGAGATACTGACATTTCATTTGAGTTGTCGAACCTTCTACCCTGAAGCATTTGATTTACTCCTACCCTCAAGACCTTTGGCGTTGCTCCAGCATTTATTTCTCTGGAAAAATGAACAAAAAATGATATGAAAAATTAAGGTCACCTTTCTCTACCAATTATATATCTTATTTATGTTTTTCTCTGCTCAGCAAATTTGCTTTCTTTTTTTTTTAGATTATTTTAAAAATATAAATAGGTGCCCTTCATAAAAAAAAAGGCTGGAAAAACAACACAGTAGGCATAATTCTCAGGCCAGGTACGGATGCTCATGCCTAAATAATAAATCATGATGACAAACTATAAGTTGTTACATTTCACTTAGGACACCGTCCAACGCACTACTAAAAAAATGATTTACAATGTTGGTTAAACGGATTTCCAGATGCATATTCCCCACCTCTACTTAAATTTGTCTAGAAAATAGGCAATATACCAAGGTCGGCTGGCTCTCACTAGCCAACAGTTATAGGTGATAAAACCAATTTTTAGCTGATGAAGCAGTGCACTTGGCACGGAGCTTGCGAACCTCTGGCTCGTTCCTACGAATCCATGATGCAAGCGGCACACCCAGGAGTCCAGTTGTGGGAAACCTGCCTTTTCACATCGTGGTGATTGGAAGGTGGAGGGCAGCACCATGTCAAATGTGGAGTTTAACACGGCCGGGCAGCTTCTCTTGCGCCACTGCTGCTGGTCAGCGTCTGCACGTTTGAGCCAACGTGCCATGTGCAAGCTGATGAGACCAGTAACAGACCCTCAGCTCGAATCCAGCATATCTGACACAAGCGCTGGAACAGAAACCGGTGGCTGTTGGGGATTGTGGCTTGCTGATGCCTCTCAATCCAGTGATTGTCCTTATATATAGAGAGAAAAGATTCTCCTGTTGCATTTTTCGTTTTTTCAACATTCTCTTGCCACTGGTCTATGTGCTCTCAATTGACGTACATTGCCTTGGCTTGTGGCAACCTAACATTGAAACTACACTAGTGATGGTACAGCTTGCTTTGTACAAGTCATTTTATAGTCATGCCTAGCTTATCGAAAACCAAATATTGAAAAAAATAAACTCCAGATACTGGGACCACAAGCTCATAAGTGTCATACTACTCCACATCCAGATGGGATATAAAACTGAACACATGCTGCTGGCACTTGCTGTTTAAGTGAAAGTAGTACAACTCCCTAACTTATACATGATCCGTGACACTGCCATCTGAAATGAGAGGTATCGGTACAGTCATGCACTTGGCCATGCATTGCGCGGCCAAACTACAGGCCTGGGCCCGATTGCAATTGTTACATTATATAGTTTCTTCGAGCTTGGCGTGTGCAGAAACTGCAATTGTTACAAGAGGTTACCTCTTCTAAGAACATTTACAAGCTAGGTCTTGGTCCAGTTGCATTTCTCGCATCCTAAGATATCATGATTCGTGGAGAACGCACAGACAAATTAATTTCTAAGGGCAGTTAGAACAAGGACTGACAATCCTCAAGAAAAAAGGACTGCCTCAACAAATGGATTTGGGCCTGCTGCAGGGTGCGGATCGGATTACGCTTCATCGCGGGCAGTAAGCGATTGCGCTTGCTTCCTCTAATGCAGTGACAGAAAAAAAAGAAAACTATTGTTTCCCTATCAAAATAATCTGACAATAAACACGTGTAACAAACAACTTTTTATACCATGCCGCTTGTTTAGAAAAAAAATTAACTAAAACAAAAGTTTTGTTCTGTCGTCATAAGCTGGGGAAGCAAAAGGTTTGTATATAGAACAAAACATATTAAGCCACCTGCTACATGGCGCTAAATGGTCTTTGTACTGTCACACGCTGCAGTCACTGGTGGTGTGTGAGCTTCTACAAATCGTTTTATGTAATCCTACGAAAGAATTATCATTTGTACTATAAACAGTCATTAACGAAAGTAAACAGTGAACTTCTATAATTCACTTCTAGATGTGGCTAGATCTGGATCCATCTCTAAAAACAGGTTCTTGCACTATAAGAAATGAACTGTCCTGGCTTAAATGACGTCTTGCCATCTCTATAACGTAATGTGGAATTCAAGAATGCAAAGGCTGATGATGGAAATGAGAGACGTCAACAAAAAGGAAGACAGAAAGTGGTTCGAAGCTTGGCTGGTTTCTGGAGAAGTATCAATGAAAAATGTTGATGTCATCAGCTAGCAAATCGTGTCACCTAGCAAACTCAGTGATTAGGAGGCTTGATCAAGGTTTTAATTATTTACGGCTCATTCTTTTGATATTGTTATTCATAAAGAAAACATTTTAGGCCCCTGTTAATTAGACTACGTACTGCTGGTAAAAACAAAGTTCGTTAAAAACAGAGAGAGATAGAAACACAATCATCATGGTGAAACACCTTGGGCACGAAAACCAACTTCTAGAAACCGCTCACTTGTTTTTGGCCTTGTTACTCCAACAACCATGTACACGACAACATTGACAATTGCATGAGGCACATTCAAGATATCAAGGTGCAAAATGAGGCCAACTTCGACGTCCATGCATTTTCCTGGCACCATTTCGATTTCTACATGTACTCTATTAAAAAAAAACTAAATTATTTTTTTGTCACACAAGCAAGAGGATCGCGCACACATTATATGAGAGGATGGAAAATGTTGTCCGAGGACAAGACGAACGATCCATGATTAAGTTAATTTGTTAGTTCCATTCACTCCATTTTGCAATTTAAGAGCTGTCTAAGCATTGCCCCTCCACCTCGTTCATGACTTGCTGTGCTAATGAGCTATGTCTATCAAACAATGACGACCAAGGAGTTGAAGCACTTGACCTCAATTGCTCTGGAGACAGAGTTCTGCTGTCCAATGCCACCAATAATACTGGAAGACAACAATGTGTCTTGGGCACTGATCATTCTGGCCTATGAATCCAGGACTAGGAATAGAGACTTTGGCTGGCATCCATTTCTCCGAGGCAGTTCACAGCAACGCTGGCTGGGTCCTTCCCAGATCAATCCACTTGCCTTGTGCCAAACATTTTACAGGAACGGGCTGTGTTGAGCTCGAAGGTAGCCATTGACTACGTTGTGGTAAGTACAGAAGTTGGAGAGCTGCGTGCTTGCGGAGCTGTCCAAGAGAGGAGAGGGACCTGTGCAAGTGGAGGGGGTGCTCAGGCATTGTAGGTTCCAAATGCTTCTCATGCCAGTATGTCTTTGCTTATAGATAACATGCATGCTAGATGCTGGCACATTTTGCTTCATAATTAACTTCCCAGCCATAGCATAAAGCCTCTTACATGGTTTGCAGTGCCTTCTCTTATCCCAACCTATATAACGATCCTAAATTGAACTGCTGGTTGCTTGCGCTTCTACATGCCAATTTATAGGCCTGACAAGGTTATGGCGGTTACAAAAACCATCACGGTTAATAAAAAAACCCTCACGGTTCTTTAATGTTGTAGTGAAATTCGTGAACTAATTTTTTTACATGCTTTCCAGGTTTCTGAGTAATGCTTGCAATCTAAATTTACTACCAGTTGACATGGTATGTTCTCACTAGCTATATACTTTTTAAGGAATTATCAAAATATAAATTCCAGATACTATATGATGGAAATGAAATATCAAAGAGAAAGGTCTGAGAGATGTTTTTTCATTTTCCTTTTCTTTCTCTTTAATTTGTAAATCCATCTTGAGTTCAGATTCCTGTTCAAACAAATTCAAATGAACATAGGGCGAAGATCATTTGTTGCTTGACGTTGGTCCTCGATAAGCGCGACCAGGATAATAGTAAGTTTTGGACCCCTGTTCTTCATATATTTGAGTCCACCAGAGCCACTGAAGAAGGGCACTCCTAAAATGCTTGCTGCTGAAATGAACTCCTGACACAAGTTAAGCATAGATACACATTGAGCCATAGGCAAAAGAACATAGGGGCGGCAGGATGAGCGACGTTGAGGGAGAGCCCCCGATCCGCCGCCGTCAACCAGCTCATCGCCGGCCCTGGTCTCCACTGACCTCTATCCATGGACGTTTCCATCTCCACCGCCACCCTTTCAACCTCGCCAAGACCTGTAGCGCGCCCGGCAACAGGAGAATCCTGGGCGCCCGGTTCCATGGGCGACTGTCACTAGCACCGACCATCAAGCTGGCTCTACGCCCACGCCCATCACCGGAGGATGATGTGGGAGAAGAGAGCCTATGCAAGGAGGGGCGACGACGTCATTCAGATGGCGACCATGACGGCCGAGCTTAGTGAACGTCCAAGACGGTGCATTCCATCAAGCCTCAAGCAGGTCCGCTACCCACAAAATTTTGGGCACAGCCGGATGACGAGGACAACGCTGACGACATCTCCGACAACAACTCCGACGACGACATCTTGATGCCGGATTTCGTCGCCGCACGGCGAACAGGCCCGCTTCGTTGGATCAACTACTCGGAGCTGAACGAGCTCTCCAAGGTAACGAACCTAATTCCAGTGACATCAAGCTATCGAAATCGATCGTGCAGACAATGGTCCGAAGAAAGGTAAGCTCTAGGGTTCTATGGCAAGGGCCACTACTGTCACATCGTCTTCCCCTCCAAGGACGCTGGGTGACTGTATAGCGACGTCCTTCCAAATGAACCCTAAGCAACACCAATCATCCGCATCACAGCTGCCACCAATTTCGATTTCAGGGCGGTCGCCGGTGAGGACGATGGCATCGCCGCCCGTTACCTCGACCCATTGCTGTGATTCAAAAAATTTCGAAAATTTGAAACATGGGATACTCGGTCCTACTTTCCCGGGGCTACCGGTGCAGGAAACTACCTCCGATGGGGGTGTATGCCGCACTTTGTTAATTGTTTATTCCACCTGATGACATGAAAGGCAGCTTTGGTGATGTGGTAACCCCCTATTACAAGACCATCTGTAGTCTATCATGTTTACGAGCCACTGACATCATGAAGAATTTGCACTTACCACACATATAACTTTACCAAATTATATCCCATTGTCTAAAATGATGGAACCAATGAACATGTACAATCCCATTGGCAGTGAAGCACCAATTGTGGGTAGGGTGGTAGATCTGTTATATGTCTACTAATCCCATTACCAATTACTACAAAAGGGATTTGCAGAGGTGGATGTCTTAGATTAATATATTGATTTGGGTTGCATCTGTCTACAAAATGGTCTATATTAATGGGTGATTTGTAGAGTCCATCAGCCAGGCCAACTGGCATGAGTAGCAAGCATAACAATTTCGAGATGATATTGCCAAAGGTGAACTTCTTCATAGTTGATACCATGTAGGTAGCTAGGATTTGACAAGACACGGTAAGCCAGACTAGCGCAGCAACTGCAACGTCAACAGCTCAATTTTGATATGACCGTTGAGAGCACTACAGGGGGTGACCCCGAGGACCCTGACGGCATCGGAGGTCGATGTACCCACGATGCCGGTGAGCACTTTGGAGAACTGGATCTCGCTAGTGTGAGGAGTCCCCATGATGCCGATTGTTCGGGCCTTCAAGATCCCGATTGATCAATGATAGGGGGTGTTCGGGATCAAGGTGCCCAGGGGATCAGCAGCAATAAGTCGTATCCGTTTGTGGTTCAACGACACGATGACGATGGTGGCCATAAGTACGAGGGAGGAAGTTGTGACAAAGCTGGATCAGGTGAGGCTACTGATCCGGAATTGAGCGATAACTGGCTGACAGGGAATACTGTGATCCTTGGCAGGATACTTGTATGTTATCCACGAGTTCTGGAGGTCATGGGTGATGGACTACAATAACAAAACAGGAAAAGTTGCGACTGTGTTTTCGCCAGAAAAATCACTAAGGCGGGATCTCTCTCGCGAATCACGGATCGTAGTACCTAGTACTAAATAAGCGCAGGCGTGCCGATACATTCGTATACAAAATAATGTAAATGTGCAAACAATACACAGATAACACAAATTCAGGGAAATATCACTTTATTCATTCTTTGGAGAATTATAAAGTACAATCTCCCACTTTAATATATTTGCGCCGAGCTCCATCCGACAATCGAGGATTATGTAGTTTTCTGGTTCCCGGGCCTCTAGAGGCCACCGGTTAATTACATCCGCGGTGTCGGACCGCAGAACACCTCCGATTAAGCTATGCCGATGGTCGCCATTGTCGCCTCCAAATATATACAGAGTTGTCTCCAAAATATATGCATAAGCACAAGTAAAATGAAAATGGTGCTAGAGCCTCGCCGGTCTCTAGCGAAGGGTATCCGGCCTCGCCATGCGGATCCCATAATGAAGTCAAAGGGTGTTCGCCTCGCCGGGTCGCGAACAAATGTTTCCGCCTCGTCGGTCGCGGAAAAGGAAACGCCCCAGCCTCGTCGGTCGGGGAAGAAGGATGACTTCATATGGATCACCGCCTTGGCGGTCGCGGAAAATGGTAGGTGAATGTGAGACTTGTGCTCATGTAATACTTAGGAGATTCCTCCATGTGAAACTTCGACGCCGCATGCTCAGCGTCAATGTAAATATTTGATAAATTGGCAGGCAAGTAGACTATGCCCGTATAGGTCGTGCATTGCGCCACGACAACAATCCGTGCATTGCACCACGGTTTTATTCGTACAGCCATGCATTGCGCCACAGCATTTGTTTATTTGATGGGGCTGAATATTAATGATCGACAGGCAAGCGGTGACACTGATCTTCAACAGCCCGATTGATCTTGACTTGATATTCTTGCTTCTTTATTTTGCTTTGCCTTACTTCATGATGACGTTGGAGAGCTTTGCATATTAAAAACATGGGCCATTAAAATAGTTGCCAACGGGCCAACACACAATTGCTAGTCATGGGTTGCTTGTGCTAATTTGCACCGAGGTTGCAGCCACACTATGGCACCACGTACATGTGCATGTTGATGAGTATATGTCGTCGTCAAGCCGCCGGTCGCCGGGCCACCTTTGATGGTCTTCAAACCGCCGGACCACCACTGATGATGATCGATAATCGCCGTCGGGCTGCTGTTAATCGTCTTCACGTCTTGCTCATCAATCATGGAAATTGATCTGCCTCTTGCATTGTTGGGCTGCCGCTTGGTACACGCCGAACGCTCGGGCTGAATCTCTTGCTGTCATCTTGCTTTATTGAGCTGATCTTGACGCTTGCTGATCACACGGGCCCTGCCGTGATGGGCACATGTTCTGATGGCCCTGTGCTTGCCGATGCCATCGCCAGGCTGCCGCTGAACAGGCCAAACGCTTCGGGCTGCATCTATCTTGCTGGCATCTTCTCGTGGTTGTGCTGAACTTCTGCTCTTCGCCGATCTTGCTGCTTGCTGACGCCTTGATCGGGCAGTGGATATGCTGGACCGCCGCCGGACTGTCATGCTTGCTTGCTCAACTGCTGTGATCTCGCCGGGATGCCATTGCCATGCCGCGAACGTCTTGTATCTTCTTTGGCTGCGCTGGGCTGGTCGTCGCTTCAGGGCGTCGTCGCGCTGGGCTGGTCGTCGCTTCAGGGCGTCGTCATCGTAGATGGATTTAGGGGGGCCAATGTCATCGTGCCTAGAACATCATCTTGAAGATGGCCGCCGGCTTGCTGGGTATGCATGCTGCCCGTAGGTCGTGAAGATATGATCGCTGGGCTGTTGCTGAACACGCCGAACGCTGGCCAGGCTGCTGCTTGTTGATGAGGTGGACGACATGTGAGGGCGCCACTTATGTTTGATTTACATCGGCCTGCTCGCACCGCGCTGGAGTTGAAGATGCTCGCCGTCCATGTGCCGCTGGCCGGGCTGCTGCTTCTTACGCCACGCCTCACCATCGGACGCCGCACAAGATGAAGATGAGACGATCGCCGTCGATGTGAGCCTGACCGGCCTGCTGCTTCTTGCGGCCATGCTCGCCATTGCAGACGCCGGGCGAGATGAAGATGATCGTTGGGACGAACACCGTGTTGAGGTTCAGTTATTGATCGAGCCACCATGCAGCCGTGCTTGATCTTCTAGCTGGCCATATCGATCTGCAGCCATGCACAAGAATATACAAGATGCAATCTAAATAAAATATATAAAGAACCTGCCATAGTCGTAGGCGTAGGGGCTGAACATTGATGACGGTGCTGTGGTTAGTTGACGATTGTCCCGCCGGCAGAACCGTGTCGTGAATGGCTTGCTTGCTGCAAAGACGATCGGCTAACGGCCTGCTGGACGGAGAGGTCGGCCATGATCATAGGGCCGCCGCGACGACGTGCTTGCGTATTCGGTGTGAGGGTAGCGCATCGGCGGCGCATAGCTTTTTGGTTGGCTTAGGCATGGCATGCCCTTGCGTGCGTGATGATCTAAATATGCCTCCCCTGTTGGATGTAATGTGCACCGGCCTCCTCATGACCTTCGAATGCCCAGCTATATATAGGGGTCAAGACCAGACGTCAACCCCTCGGCCAAGAAAAACATATAGTAGATAACGATCCCAACAAATAGCATATACTCCGGTGTATAACCGTTTCAATTAATCGGAAGATCTTCTCTAAGATTCCAACGGAGAACCTTTGACGTGATTCCAACGGACTACTTCAAGTAGCACTCCTGAAATCTAGGCTTATATGTACGTATCTACACAGCATATATACGTGTATACATTTGCTAGCCCGGCCATACATACATGCAGCTGGCCGTTTTAATAAATGTACGTATTTTATTTAGCCAACTGAGAACATGATGGCTTTGCTTGTACGTCTATATGCCCCATAAATAATCATGGGCTAAAAATATATGGCCACCTCAAATAGTAACCAATTTTTGTGTGGGCTTTGAAATATTAAGCCACATGTAAAATACTTGTTTGAACAAGTCTTGACTGAATTATTTTATTCCGTCTAATAACACTGCAATATTGCTTAATTGGCATTAAAATAATACCAAAATTTTATCTTACAAATGCCCCCACCAAGTGGAGTTGATGTGAGGAAGGAACATGGACTCGACTTGGTGCAATGAGATAAAGATGGAAATTTCATCGGGCCTATAAACTTAGGCCACTAGTTATATTGTGAGGTCCTTATTGTGAAACAAGGGAAAGACCATGCTGAGAAATTTGTAGAATTGTGTTAATTCCCACGGCGTATGATGATATCACCAAATCTTTGACTCAAGTGGGGGCAATAGATTGCCCATGATGATCGAATTTCGAGTGATGAAGAGAAGCAACTCTTGATATGGTTTTCTCTTGTTTCTAAAGAGTCAATTAGCATATCTCATTAACAATTGCTTAGGTAGCAACTTATTAGTGCCGTTTTGATTAGTAGCTTTGAATTTGTGCCCCCAGTGCATCATGAGTGCGTCATGAGAGCCTGATAATGTAAGATGCCAACATTTGAGACATTTGTTTCAATCAAATACAAGATCGACTCCCCTTATTGCATCATTCGCCTCTTTTTGTGGGTAGATCAGATGCCCATCGTCATGATGTCTTACACAATGCTAAAATAATGTGCCTTCCAGTGTCGTTAACTTTGATATTTGGCACATCTCGGCCAACATATGCAGGTGGCAAAATAAATATGCCTATCCCATACAGTTGTATGTTTCTTTTCAAACGCCTAACTTGGCCTTTCTAGTGATCTCAATCCATGAGTGGAAGGAAACAATGATATAAACATCTTCTTTCGTTGACCCAAGTTTCTCTTGTGACCCATGTAAGCGTATCACTTGCACGTGCAACATAGCTAGGTTGCCCGTGTGTTAGAGGAAAAGGAAAATGATGAGGCGAAAGGTCTGTGCCCCAATCGAACAAAGCTGCGCATGGCGGAAGTCCACCACATGCAGAATTTGAATGAGGTGATAGACTGCACCTCATGTAAATGAAATCCATTTAGGATTTCTTATACGGTGGAAGGCCATACCGTGAATTGATTCTTGTAGCCCACCTGTGATGCAAGTCCATACCACAATGGAAACTACAAGTGATTATGTGAAGGTCATAGCGAAAGTCCATACTATGATCAAAGCACATCTCGGATGATTTATTGCGGCCGTTATGCAGCACGGCGCCAGGCAATACTCATCTGTTGACTTGTTCCGTGGGCGAAGTACATACCACTTGGTAAACAAAGTTGCATATGGCGTAGGTCCATACCATTGAGAACTCGTGTGAGGCCACGATCGCCTCAAGTGCACCATTTAGGATTGCTTTGTTCGCTTAAAAGACCATACCGTGGAAAAATTCTTGCAACCTTCTTCGTGACGTAAGTCCATATCACAATAGAGATCACAAGGTAGATGCGATGATCATAGCGAAAGTCCATGCTTATGATCAAGAACATCTTAGATGTGTTGCGGCCGTCATGCTGCACGGGCGCCAGCCAATACATCTTTTGTGTGGCTTAAAGTACGCACCACTTCCCAAAGAGAAATTGATTCTATTATGTCGTTTTGACTGCCACGATGCCAGCCAATAGAACTCATGCGGCGAAAGTACATGCCACTTCTCCATGAGAGTTTTATCAATCTTATTGCAGCCGTTTAACAGCTACGGCGCCCGGCCAATAAAATCGAAGGGTTTCACAGATCCGTAGGAACCGCTATGGTATACTTCTCTGCTCCCATAAAATAAGCAATCCTTTTCGGCATTCACGACGAAATAAGTTATATAGTGATTGATCAGGTGTTGGGTAAAAGGATTTTTTTTTTTTAAAAAATGTCGGCTTCCCTTTATCGATAAGCTATATGGTGGCGACCGCTAACAAGTCTGCGAGAGAGCTCAATCTCTGAGATGCCTTGTTCGTTGCACTGTGTTCGTGTAAGGATGACATGTAGTAGACGTTCCCCAAGCAATAGAGACTTCTTCAAATCGTCACATCGGTCGGACTAAGTTGTCGACCCCGGACTCCCTTAAGAGACATTAGGTGTGGCTGAGATAGAGTTGTTTTATGGGTATAAGGCTCGGTGTATGCCTCACTTTTTTTTGCGAGGGTGGTGGAAGGTAGTCACTCTCGAGTGTAACTGGGGCGTTCCTTTGATTGACTTGAACTTGATTCATAGCTTTTTGCTTTGCCTTGTTGTAGATATTGGATTGTCCATTTACTTGCTTGGACTTTTTTTTACTTGGAATCTTGACTTGATTGGAGTGTCCTTCAAGACCTTCGAGATCCTACCTTCCACACTTTGTGAGACTAGACCTCATGGGCATCATCATTTTTATTTTGAAGTCCCTTGTTGAAATGTTGGGGTGGCAAGAAGCTGCACACTTTCGCACCGCAACTTTTGTTGGGGCAGGTAGCCCTCTCATGCTCTTTTCCTATAGTTTTCCCCATATGTGGATGTCTCCGCTGGATGAAGCAAGAGGAAGTAAATGCAGGGCGTACAAACTTAGACGACTTCTGGTTTGAGTCAAATTAGCCTCTCTTGTTCGGTCCCACACACATAGCATGTACCTTATGTGCATTGTGTTGGTTGAATCATCAATTGACGAGCTCTCAAGCACACGAATCTTAAGTCACCAGCTTACCGATGTTGGGGGGAAGCCTTTTGATATGGGTGATTTAACACCAGTTTAGAACACACTAAGAAGTAGCTATGTGTACCACCTTTCATTTGATCTATCAAAGGTGGATTATAGCTTTCTTTAGCATGCATTTTTTAAAAAAGATTTTTTAAGACATCGGCCATTAACAATAGGCATTGGCCGGAATCCTCCTGATCAATCAATTGATGGGCACCATCATCGTAGACTTGCTCTACGGCATAGGGGGCCCCTTCACATTTTGGGCAAACTTTTCCCTTACTTTTGGTCATGGTAATGGGTCATAGGAGCACTAATGCTAGGTCTCCTTTCTTGAAGACTCACGACTTATCGAGTTTGTCTATGCTCGGGTCATGTTGCGGTGATAGAACTTCAAAGTGTGTAACGCATTGAGGCGGCTCTTCATGCAAGTTGAGCTCTTTGAATCAAAGTTGATCTTGTTTATCTTGGGTAAGTTGATTGTGGATGGCAACTTCTAATACCAAAATCTTCACTTCTAGGGTCAACACAACTTTTGTGCCCAACACAAGAGAGTAAGGAGTCAACTAGATGGCCATTCAGATTACGACACAATATGCCCGTGGTGCTTCTCAACAAGTGATCTTGTCAATCGGGCTTGTGCTTTGTAACTATCTTTTTTAGAATCACAACAAGTGTCGAAGCCCTTCGCTAGGCCCTTACATTTATTGGAGTAATTCCACTCGATCTTGTATTTGTTGAGGAGTTTGTCTACCTTTTGTTGACATTAAAGTTTTCCATCATCATAATTTTTTTTTGGGGCACACCCACGAGAATAGCTTTTGATGTGGCACTCGAGGAACTTGACATTGTGTCATACTTGAACTCTCCCTTAGTTGGGGTTGTTTTAGCCCATCCGAGAATTAATCAATATTCTAGGCACCACAAAGACCATGCAGGTACCATAGGATGGAGGGGCCGCTTGTAGTCCCTAGGTGTTGGCCACTATTAAAGACATTGCCGAAATGCCATCGGCAAAGAGATGAGACAGGGATGTATGATGTACATCTTGGACTTGTCAATGTAGATACAAGGTGGGTGTTATGCTACCCACAATGTTGTCGATATAGAAGGTGATGTCGGGAAGACCATCAACATCATAGAAGACTAGGGAGGCATGATGATGCCCCCAAAGTGTCTTGTTGTAGAAGGCGATGTCGAAAACCATTGACACCATGTAGATTGGGAAGTCGTGCTACCCAACATTGTTGATGTAGAAGGGTGATGCCGTAAGACCATCAGCATTTTCAAAGAGCGGGTAGGTATGGCGCTGCCCCCGATGTTGATACAAATTAAGATGACGAGATGTCTTTGTAGTCATGGAAGATGGCTTCGGGTCTTGTAGGTAGTCCCGATGGCAAGTGAGCTCAATGTAGCAGCTATAATCTTCACATTCTTTGGGCATGAGGGTTACGCTCATGAAGGTTGATCATGGATTGTTAGCGCTCTCAAAATTTACTTGAACCAACTTAATGGTGTGATGTACCTTGCTCAAGGGGTAGGGGATTCATGGAATACTTCCCCAATGTAGTGACAACATCAACATATGCATGGATGAATAGAAAAGTCTTCGTCCCTAAGACCCTCTTCAACCTTGGCGACCATCTTCTTTATTGGTATTCAGTATCAACATTAGCCTCTTCTTGGGCAAAGCATGAGCTGCCCTAGTTTTCAATAACAGCTATCACAATGGAATTAGTCTTGGCTAGGGAGCCTCACTCGAATAAATAAGTGCAGGGGTCCTTTTCATAGGAGGGACCACCGCAAGAGTATGTAGATATGACTTCAAATTTGTTGTTGAAGAAGTTTCTACCGCCAACTTCTAGAAAAGAGGAATTATTACGATGCATATGAGGTTCATTTCCACAAATGTGTTTGTTTGCTCCATAGGTACATTCGATCAAGGAGAAACATCGGCTCATGGGCTTACTCAATCTCCAGGGTTCAATAAAATGATCTCCTTTTGCTAGGAGGATGCAATTAAATACTTCACATCTTTGCTATCCTTTGCTAGGAGGATGCAATTAAGTACTTCATATCTCTGCTAGGAATATGTTGCACGGAGTAATATGTTAATAAAATAGAGGGCAGCGTCAGGCGGCCAGGCTTTCTTTACTCCTTGGAAATTACCCTAGCTCTTGGACTTCTCTATGGCTCCTTTTGAGTGGCAACTCTCAAGGTGCCCCCAGTCGTTGAGCTCGTATAGGAGTACTTTGGGTGGCTGCCCCATGCGCTGGTGTAGAACATGGTGCTGAAAAAAAAACATCAGTGTTGAAGACCAGAGTTTATGAGTGCTGACCTAGGTGTTGTTGATGTTGAAGGGAGCACCAGAAAAAAAAAACATCGACATTGTTGGACACGGGGTAGCTGTGTTGCTGCCCCAATATTACTGATGCAACTTCAGAAGAATGATGTGATTAGCTAGCGCCTCAATAGCAGGCTTCTTATAGCTGGTCATTTCCATCCTTGCATGCTTACTGGCCGGCCGGGCTCTAGTGCTTGGCTCCGATTAGCTTGCTTGTTAGCTTGTGCCAGCTTATTTGTTTGTGTTTTTTTGTTTTTTTTAAAAAAACACTTATTAGCTCGTCTAGTAATAGCACGTACATGCATGCGCATGCATGCTTCTACACATGCACAAACCAATTTACTTGTAGCAGTCAATCCCAAGCATGGACGTGGATATATGGTGGGCGCAGAGAGCATTTCGCTACCATCTCATTTCGGGCGCTTTCGTTCTTGACGTCATGTGTGGACGGATGACTTATCTTCACCTTGCTAGGGCAGTGCAATGGTGCCACGTATGTCTATGCCCTCTAGGCTAGGCATGTTGATCCTTCTACAGCCTCATTTCCTTGTTTGCTTTATGAACATGTTCGAGCAAATGCTTCTATAGATAGACGAAGAAACACGCCCGTAGATGTGGATGAACAAAGAAGCGAAGATGCATGCCTAGCCGCTTCTTGTAGATGTGAATATGATGCTTGATGTGCATTTGTGGTTCAAATGAGAACCTCCAATGTTTTGTAGTTCATTATCTTTTCACTGCCTCTATGGAGAAGCCTCCAGTTTTAGGGCTTATATAGGGCTAGCTTGAGGCAATCATCAAGTGGTTGCCCTCAACTTTAAAGGAGATCAACAACCCAACTTCATCATCTTTTGAGGACTGCCTTGGAGATGCCCCCAGCTATGGATACAGAGAGACTTGCCCCTAGCTTTAGATGAGAAATTCTAGCAAAATTTAAGTGGCTCGACCACGTCCATGCTACTTCATCGAGTCATGTATGTAGTTTGCTTGTCATTTGAAGCAACTTAGACATAAAATGCTTCATATTCTTCGGGTATCATGGTTAGATCATCCCTCATGCCCTTAGTTGTGGTAGATAGGACGAAATTTGAAGGTGACGTGTTGCTTCTTTATTGTGTTTCTTAAATGGTTGCTCCAATGCTTTTGGCAGAATTAGCCTTATACGAGAAGTGCTTGAATAAAACAATCTGTCGCCTTTGGACTATGCGACAAACATGGGCAGCATGCATGCACTGCCAACTTGGACCTTCATGTCATTGGTGTGGTGAGAATGCGGATTACTTCATGCCCACAGTTGATTAGGGCCATAACAAGTGCAAGTTTTGCAGTTGCTTCTCTTGCCTGAAAGACACGTAGTGTATGCACTATTTTGGCCCATATGGTCATTATCGTGGCCAAGTTGCTGCAAAAACACTTTCGATATTTGACTTGGGGCTACAATTGCCCCATTTCTTTATGCCGACACATCTTTCAAACGGCTCTAGAAAATGCTAGTATTGTACTTTAGCAATGAATCATATTGTACGCTTATCACCAGCATTGGGAGAAGGGGCATCTCAAAAATTGGTGTAATCATGCCACCCAATTGTTTCCATGTGACTTGCTTTGTTGGGCCACGAGACAAGAGCTTCACATATGCAGGTGATGCCAATATAGCTTCCCAATGATTTCCTCATGAATCACGTACGTAGCTCTTTTTTTAGGACGATTCCCCTGTTCTTATGTGAACAATAATTAGGTGTGGCCTAAGAACTTAGCTAGCCATTCTCCACAACTTTATCTCAAGTAGTGTGGGATATTATGTTTGCACCTGGAGCCCCTGGCATGACTTCTTCGATCGTCAATATTGCTGACTTGCTGGGCTTCTCGATGAAATCCATGAAGAAGAAATCTTGAAGATGAGTCATGTCCCCCATTGTCGAAGAGCACATATACAATCAAGAGCATGCGTAGTCCTAATCAGAGGCCACCAACATGCAAGCTTCTTTTGCACCTAATTGTCTGGGCATAAATTGTATTGCCACAATTGCTAGGATGTGCAGCAACATCCTCAAGTCCCTCATGTGAGAGATGGTCGGGGCTATCAATAGAGGTAACATTGCAAGGATGCCCCACTTAGCCTCTCTTAAAAATACTTATCGGCACAACAATGTGAAGCACAGATGTGGATATCTCTGGAGACGACTTTTCAATGACCATCGAGCATAGCAAAGATGGGAGGAGAACCATGTCCCACCGGCGCGTGCCAATTTGTTTCGCCAGAAAAATCGCAAAAGGCGGGATCTCTCTGTGAATCACGGATCGTAGTACCTAGTACTAAATAAGCGCTAGGCGTGCCAGTATACATTCGTATACAAAATAATGTAAATGTGCAAACAATACACAGATAACACAAATTCAGGGAAATATCACTTTATTCATTCTTTGGAGAATTATAAAGTACAATCTCCCACTTTAATATATTTGCGCCGAGCTCCATCTGACAATCAGAGGATTATGTAGTTTCTGGTTCCCGGGGCCTCTAGAGGCCACCGGTTAATTACATCCGCGGTGTCGGACCGCAGAACACCTCCGATTAAGCTATGCCGATGGTCGTCATTGTCGTCTCCAAATATATACAGAGTTGTCTCCAAAATATATGCATAAGCACAAGTAAAATGAAAATGGTGCTAGAGCCTCGCCGGTCTCTAGCGAAGGGTATCCGGCCTCGCCATGCGGATCCCATAATGAAGTCAAGGGTGTTCGGCCTCGTCGGTCGCGAACAAATGTTTCCGGCCTCGTCGGTCGCGGAAAAGGAAACGTCCCAGCCTCGTCGGTCAGGGGAAGAAGGATGACTTCATATGGATCACCGGCCTTGGCGGTGCGGAAAATGGTAGGTGAATGTGAGACTTGTGCTCATGTAATACTTAGGAGATTCCTCCATGTGAAACTTCGGGGACGCCGCATGCTCAGCGTCAATGTAAATATTTGATAAATTGGCAGGCAAGTAGACTATGCCCGTATATAGGTCGTGCATTGCGCCCGCGACAACAATCCGTGCATTGCACCACGGTTTTATTCGTACAGCCATGCATTGCGCCACAGCATTTGTTTATTTGATGGGGCTGAATATTAATGATCGACAGGCAAGCGGTGACACTGATCTTCAACAGCCCGATTGATCTTGACTTGATATTCTTGCTTCTTTATTTTGCTTTGCCTTACTTCATGATGACGTTGGAGAGCTTTGCATATTAAAACATGGGCCATTAAAATAGTTGCCAACGGGCCAACACACAATTGCTAGTCATGGGTTGCTTGTGCTAATTTGCACCGAGGTTGCAGCCACACTATGGCACCACGTACATGTGCATGTTGATGAGTATATGTCGTCGTCAAGCCGCCGGTCGCCGGGCCACCTTTGATGGTCTTCAAACCGCCGGACCACCACTGATGATGATCGATAATCGCCGTCGGGCTGCTGTTAATCGTCTTCACGTCTTGCTCATCAATCATGGAAATTGATCTGCCTCTTGCATTGTTGGGCTGCCGCTTGGTACACGCCGAACGCTCGGGCTGAATCTCTTGCTGTCATCTTGCTTTATTGAGCTGATCTTGACGCTTGCTGATCACACGGGCCCTGCCGTGATGGGCACATGTTCTGATGGCCCTGTGCTTGCCGATGCCATCGCCAGGCTGCCGCTGAACAGGCCAAACGCTTCGGGCTGCATCTATCTTGCTGGCATCTTCTCGTGGTTGTGCTGAACTTCTGCTCTTCGCCGATCTTGCTGCTTGCTGACGCCTTGATCGGGCAGTGGATATGCTGGACCGCCGCCGGACTGTCATGCTTGCTTGCTCAACTGCTGTGATCTCGCCGGGATGCCATTGCCATGCCGCGAACGTCTTGTATCTTCTTTGGCTGCGCTGGGCTGGTCGTCGCTTCAGGGCGTCGTCGCGCTGGGCTGGTCGTCGCTTCAGGGCGTCGTCATCGTAGATGGATTTAGGGGGGCCAATGTCATCGTGCCTAGAACATCATCTTGAAGATGGCCGCCGGCTTGCTGGGTATGCATGCTGCCCGTAGGTCGTGAAGATATGATCGCTGGGCTGTTGCTGAACACGCCGAACGCTGGCCAGGCTGCTGCTTGTTGATGAGGTGGACGACATGTGAGGGCGCCACTTATGTTTGATTTACATCGGCCTGCTCGCACCGCGCTGGAGTTGAAGATGCTCGCCGTCCATGTGCCGCTGGCCGGGCTGCTGCTTCTTACGCCACGCCTCACCATCGGACGCCGCACAAGATGAAGATGAGACGATCGCCGTCGATGTGAGCCTGACCGGCCTGCTGCTTCTTGCGGCCATGCTCGCCATTGCAGACGCCGGGCGAGATGAAGATGATCGTTGGGACGAACACCGTGTTGAGGTTCAGTTATTGATCGAGCCACCATGCAGCCGTGCTTGATCTTCTAGCTGGCCATATCGATCTGCAGCCATGCACAAGAATATACAAGATGCAATCTAAATAAAATATATAAAGAACCTGCCATAGTCGTAGGCGTAGGGGCTGAACATTGATGACGGTGCTGTGGTTAGTTGACGATCCCGCCGGCAGAACCGTGTCGTGAATGGCTTGCTTGCTGCAAAGACGATCGGCTAACGGCCTGCTGGACGGAGAGGTCGGCCATGATCATAGGGCCGCCGCGACGACGTGCTTGCGTATTCGGTGTGAGGGTAGCGCATCGGCGGCGCATAGCTTTTGGGTTGGCTTAGGCATGGCATGCCCTTGCGTGCGTGATGATCTAAATATGCCTCCCCTGTTGGATGTAATGTGCACCGGCCTCCTCATGACCTTCGAATGCCCAGCTATATATAGGGGTCAAGACCAGACGTCAACCCCTCGGCCAAGAAAAACATATAGTAGATAACGATCCCAACAAATAGCATATACTCCGGTGTATAACCGTTTCAATTAATCGGAAGATCTTCTCTAAGATTCCAACGGAGAACCTTTGACGTGATTCCAACGGACTACTTCAAGTAGCACTCCTGAAATCTAGGCTTATATGTACGTATCTACACAGCATATATACGTGTATACATTTGCTAGCCCGGCCATACATACATGCAGCTGGCCGTTTTAATAAATGTACGTATTTTATTTAGCCAACTGAGAACATGATGGCTTTGCTTGTACGTGTATATGCCCCATAAATAATCATGGGCTAAAAATATATGGCCACCTCAAATAGTAACCAATTTTGTGTGGGCTTTGAAATATTAAGCCACATGTAAAATACTTGTTTGAACAAGTCTTGACTGAATTATTTTATTCCGTCTAATAACACTGCAATATTGCTTAATTGGCATTAAAATAATACCAAAATTTCATCTTACAGACTGCAATGGGCTCATATGATTGTTCTCTCCAAGGTCTTAGGCCTTTTTACTAGTAGCTAATGTAAAATACGCTACTCATTAACTACATGCTCTTGGGGCCCCTAGCTCTTTGGGTCCCCGGTGGTCACATCATCAGCTGACCAAACCCTAGAGGCGGGCCTGTTGAGTGCCGTTGGCGCCTCCATTTATCTAGGACTTGGTGCGACCGTGGTTAGGGGCAATAGGAAAAAAGAGTGCTAGCCAGAAGTTCCTAGCCATAGGGCATCACCAGTGACACCAGATGCGGTCGAGAACAGAGGAGATGGGAAATGGAAAACAGAGAGAAACGCGATTGATCTGTTGCTCAATAATGTATATTCCAGTGCATCTTATTACAAATCATATATATCCAAAATCCTAGACTAACACTAACTAGGATACCAACTTGATACTGCATGACCTCAGGTCACCGACGATGTGCATGTCGTACTGTACATGTGCAGGCGTGGGACAGTGCACAGTTACTGCCTGTCAAGCTTGTCATTTGCACTCCAGGAAATTAGAGACCTGGAGACCTGGTTGAGTGCTCATACATATGATTCTCATTGGAGACCTGGAGAATTGCTGAACAGTCAGACTAAAAGCTGGTTCGTACTGAAGCCTGCGGAGTATGCACCGGTAAAGATTTTTTGAGTGGTGGGAAAACTAAGGCGTTGTGGCTGACTGATGCTTCTCAACCCTTAATATCTTCACAGATAACATGCTATTGCTGCATTTTTCTCTCATATTTCCCTGTCACCTTAAATTCTCCTACCACCGCCTATGGGTGCTTGAACTTACACTACTGGAAAATCGATTAGTTCTGAGAGTGTTTGATTTTTCCGTGTGTTTTTTCTAAACACACAGAAAAAGTATAATTTTTCCGAGTGTATTAAGAAAACCACACAGAGAAAAATGAAAAACGCACAGAAAAAATGATGTAATTTTTTCTGTGGTGTGACAAATTACACACGGAAAAATGGAAAACGCACAGAACAATGTTAATTATTCTGTGGGTGTTTACAAAACGCAAAGAAAAAAAATTGCACGCACAGAAAAATTGACACGACACCTCTGGTTTGGTATTCGGCTCAAGCATTTAGGCGTTGGCGCTCACAGTTTTAGCGTTGGCGCTCACAGTTTTGGCATTGGCGCTCTCGGGTTTGGCTTTGGCGCCTGAAAAAAAAAAAAAAAAAAACGCGGCTGCCCCCAATATGGCAATATCGGCTCCACTCCCATCGATCCCAAATCGCATCCCTTCCCCATGCGCCGCCGCCCCCAGTCTCCCCGCAGATCGAACCCATCGAGATCCGTGTCCTCCGCCGCCTCAGCTCCGCTCCCATCCAGGTCCTCCGGCGCCCCAATCTCCGCCCTATCCAAGTCCGGCGCTTGCCCATCTCCACTCCCATCCAGTGTCCGACGCCCCTTCTCCACTCTCATTCAGGTCCGCCACCGCCGCCCCATTGTTATTTCTTTGGCGCCGCCACCACCCGCCCAGCTCCACCGGCGCCGCGCCCCCCCGTGTCTGCCGGCGCTGCCGCCCCTAGGTCTCCCTCCCCGCCGCACCAAGGAGCCGTCACCGGTTCGACATCTCTGTCCTCCACCAACCCGCCCGGCGGCCTCAGCCCCTTCAAAGGCGCTGCCTCAGCCCCGCGGGTGGCCCTCCTGCCCGACTCCACGAGCAGCGATGGGACACGCCCGTCTCCACATCCAGCAGTCCTCCCACCAAGGTGCTCTTTGTCTCTCTGATTTGGTCCTTAATCTATACTCCTATTTTCATTTAAAGTCTGTTTTCCTGTAGATCTGGCCATCAGTGCTGTCTCCTCCAAATCTGAGTTGAGCTGGCCACGGTGTTGTCTCTTCCAAATCTGAATCGAATTGTCAGGTGTTGTGTTTATCCCTTAAAGTTAAAGTCTGCTTCCCTGTAGTACTAGCAGTAGCCTTCAATGCCATGACTTGAATCCAAAATGTTTCTCTCGATTGTGTACAGATAGTCATGGATTTATTTCTTGCTTGTAGCCTGAACTTATGTGCTGGTTGTAGTAGTACCTGTTCATTTTTTTCTCTGATTTTTGTGGGATTTAAGTGAAGCTAATTTTCCTACTTTGCCTCTATTGTGTAGCGTGGTGAATCTGCTCATCCCAGGAAGAAGCAGCCAGCGACAAACAACACTTTAGCAGTGGCCATGTCTCGACAGAGTACCCAACAGGCATGTAACAGATCTTAAGTTTTGGTGGATCTGTTCTTGTGTGGATAATATATGTAAGGGTCAAAAGTTCAATTTTTCTCTGTGCAATCTGCTAGGCAAATATAGTGATAGGCTGTGATATGTAATGTGTATGCATATATGAAAGTATCAACCATTTTTTCTGTGCAAACTGCATATAGTTGTGCTGCAGTTTTGCTCCTTGATTCACAAATTGAATGTGCTTTATTTCAAGCGAACTTCAATTAGCTCTATTTCTTGTTAAAAGATTGTGTGGGTATGTTTTTGCAGGTTATAAGGTGATGATATCATCCTTTGGATTCAGTTTAATTATCAGGTAGAACATTACATGTTGTCTTGCTTTATTTTATTTCATTTATGCTGATGAAATTGCAGTGCACTGAAAATGAACAAATTAGACATGATCTTTCAACTTGTGTTTTTTTACTAGGCAAAGTTGCATGGCTTGCTGCCTCAGCGGATGGGAGCAGGATGTTGCGCTTCGGGTTTGAGATAAACACTAAGGTCTGATAAGAGGTACCTGCCCTTTCGTCTATTATATGTCAGATGCCTCTGCTCTAGAAAATTAATTTTGAGCTTATGATCTGTTACAGCATGAAACAAGCATGGAGGTTGGTGCTATCTCGGAAGCACATCTTAAGGTGGGCGCACATGTCGGTGGTGGCAGCAGCAGCGAAGCACCTTTGCCTTTCTTATCGATTGGCACTAGGTCAACGGTGATAGATGATGTAGCTTCAGGAGATACCATTACTTATAGTCCTTTAGTATTTGTTGTTGTTCAAATAGATAGTCATCATGTGAATATTTAAACAAGGCAAACTTTCATGTATGCAACCTACAATGTTATGAGATCTGATGTGTTCTAATGTCACTACAATATGTTGTGATGTGTCATGAAATTACTGTGTGGACAATATATATTTTAATATGCTATTGCCACTATTTCCAAATAATTATTGTATCCAATTTGCTGCATGGTATGTCGCTGGCAATTTTCTGTGTGTTGTAGTTAATTTTCTGTGTGGATTCACGACACAAAAAAAGATATATTTAACCTGAGCGTATTCAATATTTTTGTGTGTGTACTACCGTCAGAAAAAACATTTTTGTGTGTAAGGCACTGTCGCCAGAAAAATGCAATTTTTCTGTCAACGTATTTCTGTGTGTATTTTTCTGACGGGCCACGCACACAAAAATGTTTTTCTGACGGGAAACGAAGTTTTTCTATGTGTTTTTGCACGCTCAGAACTAATCGATTTTCCAAAAGTGTTAGTCTACATGTCAATTTATATGCATGCCTGGCCTATAAATCAATTATGTCTTGTACTATACATTCGTGAAAGTAAAGAGTGAAGTAATGATAATTGACTGCGAACATAAATTGTTATATAGGTTTTGAGGCCAATATAAAATAGTAACAATATGTCATGGTTCTTTTGAGACCAATGTATACCATGGCACCACTTCTTAGTGAGTGAGTCAAATTACTACTCATAGAGAATTTTAACTCTATCCTTAAAATTATGTGGAATGGAAGTAGGCCAGGAGCTGATGATATATAGATGGAAGTGGGAGGTATCCGGAATCAGAATTGCACAAAATCTATCATGGCTGTTAGTCGGGTGGTGAGATGTCGGGCCTGGTGGCATGCACAGATGTCACGGTGTGCATGGACGTTGAATCACAAGCAGTGCAAGCAGATCCGATAAGCAGGGTGGGTACCGCATGGGTGCACCATTGCCTGATTTGTTGCAGGAATTTGCGCAATAGGAAAATAGGTTTTGTGGAAGTAGACTTGACAGGTGGTAAGACATGTAGCCACGCTGGTTCATGGGATATCCAGCAGAAGATACGCAAATGGTGTTTCATTGCTGTGAGGCCCACATGGACACCAGTTGAGCACTTATGCCAGTATTTTGAAGAGGTCAAAAACACCTAAGATCCACTGAAAAAGGAGGAAAATACATGCACAAGTTGAATCCATGTCCTGCATGTTTTTTATTGACACGCTTTCCAGCTGACAAGGCTAACAATCTCCAAGCCATCAACTGGCACAGTCAGGATTGCTTTCAGACAGACAGAGGTAGCTATCATGAAGAGCGAGGTGATGCGGCGTCACAATCTTCATCAGGCTGCTACAAATTGCTAATGCTTCCCAGACCAAGCCTTAATAAATGTCTCCACGGACAACATGCTACATATTGCTGCATTTCCCAAATCCCAGCTGGCTTCATAAAGCCTCCTACACGATGTGCAGTGTCTTGGCTTGTTGCATCCAAACTATTCTCAAACTAAATTACTTGTGCTTCAGCTCGTACATGTCATTTATAGGCATGGCTGACGATCCATAATCCAATATTTTTTTGGCACTATATAGATGAGAATAAAGAGTGAACTAATGATAAATATTTCAAAACAACAGGAAGCACATGCTCAGCAGTCGTGCTATATTGTGATATAAATAAAGGCTGCCTGAAATTTATTTTATTTCGTGATTGTTTTTGGTCAGACCAATATATATACACCATATGTCACACTTTCTGATAGCGAGCAATCATCATGTCATCAATCACTGTTCTAGGTAGGTTCTATGCTGGTTCAAGTTGCTGTGGAAGTGATGGATGACCAATGGTGCTGATGATCCTGGGATCAGAATTTCTGAACTTCTGGATTATAGTCGATGGTGACATGACAAGCCTTGATCCTGCTGTGATTGTTTTATTAGTTTTCCATTAAGCCAAGCTCGCACAGCAACTGAGACCTCAACTCCACTAACGAACGGTCATGGTTAACTGTGCCCAATTGTGATAAGGGATAACCACTCCAAGAGAGAACGAAGAGAGAGATACGAGATAAACGAAGAGAGAGATACGAGATAACCACTCCAATTGTGCGATCTGTGCCCAATCCTATAGGAACCCCTGCCTCCCAAAAAAAAAAAACAAAAAAAAATTGGTGAGGCGAGTTGATGACATTTGTGCATGGTCTATTTGCATGGCATATGCTTCCTTAGAAGGCTTACGAGTGCTCGGTTCCGGTAGGGGCCTCACCCAATTAAATAAAAATGTTTTGCTTTTTCTTTGAATTTTGGAATACGAATTCTGAATCGGGTTTGTAGGGGCATCTCAATCGCCAGCCGCCCTTACAATCGAATGGCAGGTGCGGTTGGAAAACCGCCTCTATAGTGCCCGACACTGTAAGAACGGAGTGGTCGGGTGGCTGGAACCGCCCCTATAGAGGCTCGCCAGCTGCCCCTGTAGTATCTGTGTGGGCGTAGTGAGAGACATATCTACATATGGCTCTCTCAAAAAACGAGACACTTCTTGTTAATGTAGTAACATTGTTTTATGCATGCACTGGTTTAACTCTACTGGACATCTCTGTCCGCACCAATGACTAAGACATACTCGCAGCTCAATTTTAATGTAGTAATAATTGATTCAAATATTACTGATAATGGGGAGACATCACATACACAAAATGGATGTGGCACTGATTTGGACTTCGCAAAACCAGTCCAGGCAGCACTGCCTGTCATGATTTGTAGCGAGTCAGTAGATGCTTAATCACCAGGTTTATGATGTTGTAGTATGCTTTTTTTTTTGAAAAGGCAGTATATTAATATCTCAGTTTCTGCATCGACCAATGCATATGATTGTATGTTGTATTCTATTTGTACCTGCTCGTATGGAGATGTCGGTAATATGCTTGGATTGGGGCTTACAGGTTGTTGATTCACACGTAAGATATATAGCTTCCCAGCTGCAGGGAGAGAATGGGAAAACAGAGTGCAGCAAATAGCCCCACTAAGTCAAGCTGAGTCTGTTTGTCTGACTGAACAGCCATCGCACGCCGCGTTATAGACAACCCGATCTTTGGCTGTTTATGAAGCTGGAGCATTCTGAAGCTAGTGTGCCTCTTCACAACATCAGACATACAACGAAATGGAAACTGGGCTGTTGTAGGTTCCTGATGCTTCTTATTCCTGATGTAAATAAAGGCTGCCTGAAACTTACTTAATTTCGTGATTGTTTTTGGTCAGACCAATATATATACACCATATGCCACACTTTTCTGAGAGCGAGCAAACGTCAAGTCATCAATCACGAAGAACTTTATCTCCGACCTCTGTCCTAGGTAGTAGGTGCTATGTTGGTTGGAGTTGCTGTGGAAGTAATGGATGACCCATGGTGCTGATGATCCTGGGATCAGAATTTCTGAACTTCTGGATTGCAGTCGATGGTGACCTGACAAGTAAGCCTTGATCCTGCTGTGATTGTTGGATTAGTTTTCCATTAAAACTCCACTAACTCTAGGTCGATGCTCATCAGAATATGTTTCCAAGCATAAGCGTGTTGGACGATGTGAAATAATTGCCCACATTGAGATTAGGGAAGAATGTCCGCGGGAGAAGATTTGCATGTGCATGCGTCTAAATAAGAAATCGCACATGTGTGTCCGCGGGAGAAGATTTGCATGTGCATGCGTCTAAATAAGAAATCGCACATGTGTGTCCGCGGGAGAAGATTTGCATAAGCGCTTACTACGAAATAATAAAGGAGAAGATGCTTTGACAGGTAGATTATTCGCATCATTTCTGCACGCACAATTATTGAATGTGTCCACATAATGCCTCACCTACTTGCATAAATACACAACAAAATGTTTGAAACTAAATAGGCCAATATATACTTGGTACGGCTTCCATTATTTGGAGAGACACCAAATTATCGCTCACAAATAAATCTTAGCTCACTCCTTGATAAAAAAATAGAGCAGAACATTTACCACTGCCCCTGAGTCGTATTATGTGAACTGCAAAGGAAGGCAAGGAACTCATGATAGAAATGGGAGGCATCGAGAAACGAGATAGCAGGAGCGCTTTTAATCTTACTGCCAAGGTCTGGCACGAGTGTCAATTTGCACGGTATATGCTTTCTTTGTCCTTCTTACTGCCAAATACTATCACGACTGCAAAACTGTTAAGGGTTGTCAAGAGAGAGGCGACTGTGCCCAATTGTCATAAGAGATAACCACTCCAAGAGAGAACAACCACTCCACTTGTGCGACTGTGCCCCATCCTATCGAACCCCCCCACACACACACAGAGAGACACAAATGGTGAGGCGAGTTGATGACATTTGTGGATGGTCTATTTGGGTGGCATATGCTTTATTCTTTCCTTCTCAGAAGACTTATGAGTGCTCCTTTCCGTTGGGGCCTCACCCGATTAAATAAAAATGGTTTCCTATTTTTTTTTGCTGAATTTTGAAATATGAATTCTGAATTGGTTTGTAGGGGCGCCTCAATCACCAGACGTCCCCATAATCGAATAGCAGGTGAGGCCGAAAAACCGCCCCTAGACTGTCTGTCAATGTAAGAACGGAGTGGTAGGGGTGGCTGGAAGCGCCCTATACAGGCTTCGGCCGCCCTTGTAGTATCTGTATGGCATAGTGAGAGACATCTCTACGGATGGCTCTCCAAAAAGGAGACGGTTCTCGTTAACGTAGTAACTTTGTTTTATGCCTACACTGGTTTAACTCTACTGCATCTCCCAGGAGCTAAGTCCACGCCAATGACTAAGACATATTCGCAGCTCAATTTTAATGTAGTAATAATTGATTCAAATGTTTCCGATAATGCGGAAACATCACATACACATAATGGCTGTAGCGCTGATTTTGACTTTGCAAAACCGGTCCAAGCAGCGGTGATGTCATGATTGGTAGCGAGTCGGTAGATACTTAATCAACAGGTTTAGGATGTTGTACCCACTGGGATCGTTAGGGGGGACCAAACTGTCAGTCATCTGCTTCCCTACATATCTAAAGAGAAGCCCAATATTTCCATTGCTAAGGTCATGGTTCTATTTTTCCCCTAATTAGTGTTAACTTTGCATCCTTAGTACACAAGTACCAATAGAAAAATGACCACCAGAACTTCAAATTTTGCTTGTTGCATTTTCAGAAAATACAATTCTCTCCATGCAACCTTCAAGAATCAGATGCTCACAACTTCAAATTTTGGAAAATACAATTGTCTTTCACATTCTTACAATAGTATGTCTGAAGTTGTAAGTAGTTTTAAATCCACCGCTCACTCTTCTCTTTCCTCTCCAGTGTGTGTGCTGAGGCCAGTGAACCTCGATCCTCAGGAGCATGGCATCTATCTCCCAGGCGAAGAGTTGCCTTCCGCTCTTGTTACTACGGAAGCCAGGCTACATTTCCTCAGGAGCACAGACATCGGCAAGTTGAAGGGATGCTCGGACAGCACTCTGGGTTCCTGGTGCTTCTCAATCCTAACTGCCATTTACTCGCTCCATTTTTTCTTCACGATTTCCTGGCCAAAATTAAGCCACAATTGGCCATGATTATATGCAGTGTCTTTCGCTTGTTGCAACATGACAATGAGGAAACTAGGCTAGTGGTTCATGAGCCTGTACATATCGTTATATATAGGGCATGCCATACCTAGTGGTATACACCAATTACTATTGCCGTACATACATTCATTCAAGACAGTAAAGAGTCAACTACTACTATAAGGCTATCCGCACTCGTCATGCATTAAATTCATATTTTAAAACGAATATTCTGTCCTAGTGATCAATATTATCGCCTTTATATCCAATTTTCCCACACCCATCCTTTCTTTACATCTCCCTCCATCCCAACTACCCCTTGGTAGGGGCCCACTTGCCAGGATTATTTTTTTCTCCCCACTATTGTCGCCGCTCCCAAGCCAAGGCCGCCAGTGCATGCCGCTGAGCGCCGGCGGGCTCCTCGCCGGCCCCACGCTCCCGCCCGACGCAAGCCAGGCGCGCCGTGCGCCACGACAGGACCCGCCCTCGACAGCCCGGACCTCGCCGCAGCCTCGTCCGTCCACCGAGAGCCCGGCCGTCCACCACACGCTCCGCCCACCGGACCTAAATCCGCGCCGCCACTTGGTAGGTCCTCCGCGGATCCAGCGCCGCAGCGGTTAAGCCGAAATAAATCTTAGCGTAGTACCGGCTACCATGGGAACATGCGCACGGGGCAACCACGCGTGCTGGCGTGAGCCGCCCAGCGGCGCGGGGAAAGAGCTTGGTGGGGGATGCACGGCGAGCAGGGCGCGTCGGGCGCTTTTTCCTTCCTCCCGCGAAGCCACGAATCGAGGCCTGGCGGCGGCAGCCATGGCGGCGTGTCGAAATACTATCCGCCCCGGCGGGCGAAGCCCGTTCGTGGCGGGGGCTGCGCCGCGACGCCGGGTCTCGTGGAGCCGCCCACCGCCCCGAGGTCCCGGGCGGCCAAAGCGGACGCTGGCGCTCGCGCCGAACAAAGTGCGACGGCCTCCGCGGCTCGGCCGCGACCGGTAGGCGGCAAACGTGCCATGGGGATTTGGGCGAGTGGTCGGGCGGTGGGCTCGCTCGCTCGCCCCAGCCCTCGCTTGGGCACTACGCGCCGCGGCCGCCCAAGCTCATTCCGCGGCCACCGTCGGCCAGCGTGCTCTTTCCACGGTCCCAGGCCCATCATTGGCTGGGCGTGGGGTCCCAGGCCTCCTCCTCCTCCGCCCGCCCCAAATTGAGGCATGTGCGAGATCTCCACCGTGGTGGCCATGGTGGGGCAGTAGGATGCTCCGCATGGAGCAGGAGCAGGTCGCCTCCGCCCATCGCTATTCAGCGGGAGCAGGAGCGGGTCGGCCTCGGGCGTCCGCTACAAGCGACGGAGCTCCGCCTCCAGCTTGCCCGCATCGATGCCGGACTGCAGGGTGGGGGGAGCTTCGCGCGCTCTCTCGTTGGGCGGTGGCACGAGGGCCCGGGTGGTTGGGCTGCGAGCATCGAGAGAGCGGGCCCCATGCCACCGTGTAGCGTAGCATTTGCCCTCGACAGACGCCAGGGATACCGCGCGGGAGGTCGAACTACGAGGCACCATATGGCATCCAGTAGCCCGGTGCAGCAAATTTTACTGGAAAGGGTTACTGGAGGAACGTTTCAAGTACCCCGGTGCAGACAGTCTAAGCGAGATATCACGAATTAATCAATGTGGATTGATTATGAGAGTGACAGGTACATAGGTAAAGATGCCTACTAGGCTTTTGGTTGACAGAAAGAGACCAACCATTTAGATTCTTGCCTAGCACAAATCACAAAGCAATCTAACAAATTTGTAGTCCAGTCTCGAGAATAGTAATCATGTATTTGTGCACAGGTAGACAGCGTGCATAAGTAAAGTGTAGGAACCAGTAGGATCAAAAGGGTAGGCACTCACTTACAAAGTAAAGGACATGCAACATGGCCAAAGGAAGCCGAGTTTGTAACATGATGAGAAGCCTGCACATCCAAGCAGAGTTTTGTATCTCATACTACCTAAACAAACCATTTTTAGCAGCAAAGACCATTTTTCAGGGGCGGTTCAAACAAAATATATAATGCCGGGGTAGTCCTCACTTATCAAATTAGTCTTTTGGGTGAGTTAAGCCTGATGACGGTACATCACCATATATAATGCGGGGTGGCCCTCACTTATCAAACTAGTCTTTCAGTTGAGTTAGACCCAAGCATTGTTATGTGGGAGGCTCTAATGGACTTTTTTTTTTTTTTGCGACAAGGCTCTAATGGACTTTGGCCTGAGGCTCTAATGTGGCAGCTGGTAGGTATATCGCCACTGCCTTGAGGTTTCCTTTGTTGTCGATGCTGTCTGCTACTTGTTTGGCGGCCCCACATCATTATTTCTTTTCTTGATCTCTTTTAAATAAGTCGGTTTGAAATCTAAAAGATCACCAAGCTCTCTAGTTTTATCTATTTAATGACTCAAGATTAGGATCTGCACGTTCTCTGTGCAGTGACAAACCATTCTATCCCTGGGTGGAGGTCACGTGAAGAAGACTTGATATGCCAAGATAGCTAAGACGCATGCTAAAGCTCACCCAAATGTTCATCGTGATATGGTGTGGTCTTCAACTTTGATTCAGATAAATCCCAGTGGCTCGCCATCCCTGAGGTCACTGGTTCTCAAAATCAATTTGGCTCTCCCAAATGTTAATCGGCTTCACTTTCGGTGTGTTCCTTTGTCGGTCAAAACCTTTCAACAACTCTAGCAGGATAAAAAATATGCTGCAGCCAATTCAGCAAAACAACAACATCAATATCAAATTATTTTGAAGCCAGCAATTGCCTGTGCTGTCGAGTGGTGCATGTGGATGGGGAGCTCAGGCATTGTGTTATGCGCTGGCCATTCCCTGCCAGATTAAAGTTTCCCACATGATGTACAGTGTGTTGGCTCGTCCCAAAGCTATAACGATCCTAAAAATAAACTACTGGTGCTTGTGCTTTGTACATGTCAAATTATAGGAATTCATAGGACATAAAAAAATATATTTTAGAGTGGTACAACGTTTAAGTAATAATAATTAAAAACATAAAAATTGGACATCGGCGGTCATCATGTTTTGTCTCAACCATTTTAATCTAAATTGAATTCACTGCTGCCTCTTTTGTCGGTTAAGTTAATGTAGAAGGCAGCTGTATAACATGTGTGGCATTACGAAGGGTAGTTCCAGTGGGAATACCGACTTGACTCCTCCAGCCCAAAACAAAGTGGGTTCACACAAATTAGAGGATAAAAATTACATCCATGCCCATGGATAACTTTCCTTCTCGGCTGAACAGCGCTGTTTCCACCAGCATGAAATCGCTATCATGAAAACACGTGAAGTTACTCCGTACCGCCCTAAGCTGGAGATCAACTGAGTTGATGCGCCGCGAAGCTGGAGGTCTTCCCAAACTCCGGAAACTCCTTTTGGGATAACCGGCAGCTCCTGCAGAGGTGGAGGATTTGCGAACTACTCGCTGCTCTCCACTTTGACGATGGGCATGAGGTCGTGGTTGGGTGGCGCCACGCTCGGCTAGCCATGTCGATGCCCAAGCGCACTCGAAGAGTCTAGACAACACAGGTTGCTGTCATTTCTGGTGGCGCGAGCAAGAGTCCAGTGATGATTGCCATGCAAAAATGCACCACCAAGGCCAGCTCTGACCTGCTGTCATGAACCACCGGCAATGTTCAGCGAAATTGTGCAAGTGGATGGGAGAAACTCATACACTGTGGCTTCACGATGCTTCTCAAGCCTAAATGTTATTTTGAATAACTTTGCTATGAGTTTATTTTGCTTCTTCAATTCCCAGCCAGCTTAAAAGACTCCTACATGACGTACAGTGTTGTAGCTTGTGCCAACCTATATAATGATCCTAAAAGGAAACTACTAGCCCTTGAGCTTGTACTTGTTATTTTATAGGCATGCCCATGACATAGTGAGACAATTTATTATTGGTACTACACTACTATACAGTCATGAAAGTAAGGAGTTTCCAGAAAAAAAAAAGGACTGAGGCACTGGGCCGCACATGCTCAGCAGTCATGCTATATTCGACTACTGGAACAAATTGATTAGTTCTGAGTGTGCGAAAACACACAGAAAAATATGAATCCGTCAGAAATATATTTTTCTAAGCGTGTACCGTCAAAAAATACACACAAAAATACGTTGACAAAAAAATACACACAAAATATATTTCATTTTTCTGTGTGTTTCTGTATTTTTTTGTATGCGTTTTCTAAAAAAACACTTGGAAAAATTATAATTCTTCTACACATTTCGAAAAAAAAATGCACAGAAAAATTAAACACACATAGAACTAAGCCATTTTCCAGTAGTGTTCCATAGCCATTTGGAATCTAAATTCACTACTAACCATTTTCATTTTCCGTGGCGAGCATTTTAAATTTTCGAGAGGCGGGCTGAGACGCACGCCACCGATAATAGGTCCGTAAATGAAGTTTTACCGTGGCGGGCGAATATGTCGCTGCTCCTCCAAAGCCTGCACCCAAACCCAGCCTGGGCCTCGGATCTTGACGCTGGTGTGGGTCCGCATGCTAGTGGTCCTCCAGCCGCCGGGGCTCCCACGCCTTGGATCCGCCACGGTGGACTTCGCTGCGCCGTGCTGGATCCCGCCGGATCGGGCCACCAGGAGGAGCGCTGCCACCGGATAGACGGCCTCGTTCCATCCACGCCGAGAGGGACATGCGGAAGGGGAGTGAGTGGGAGATGTGGAGTGAGAGGGAGAGGGAGATGGAGAGATAGGAAGAGGGAGAAGACGAATCTGGCCACCACCGAGCTCCTCACCTCCTTGTGTCGCCGCCGCCATGGATCTAGGCGGACACCTCCTCCTCCGAGACGGGATCTATCTCGCCACACCTACTCTAAGGATGGGATCTAGCCACCACACCTTCGGGGCCGGCCACACCTCCTCCCGGGATTGGATCCGCGAGGGAAGGGAAAGAGTTGTCGGAGAGGGAAGGAGAGGAGCCCCGAAAAGCGGCAATGATCGAAAGTGCACTGGGAGTGGGAGTGGGAGTCGGTGTTCACGGAGAGAGGGAGAGCGAGTGGCGTAGCGGAGAGAGAGCACGAGCAGTCGCGGAGAGATAGAAGGAGCGGCATAGTGGTGCGGCTCTCAGCTGAAAATTTTAGAGTGCAAATACTAGCTAGGGTTTCATCCCGCGTATATATAGTATGAGCGCATTATTGGGCTGTCTGGGCCTAGCATTGGGCCTGCATATACTGTGATGGGCCTTTTACAATGCCACCACGAAAAATCTATTTACCGTGGTGGGAAAATGGTGTGCCCGCCATGGCATGTTTTAGTCAGTGATTGAAGACATTGCTGCATGCCCCTTTAGTCAGAGAAGTGAATGTAGTAGCAGAAGTATAAATTGTATTGATTCCGGACATGGTGTGCCGTCTCTGATGCTACTTCAATAAGGCTGACTGAATTTTGTCAATTTCATGCTGCTCCTAGACAGATGGAATGGATTACTCTTTCAAATAACACATGCCCCTTCCTTTGTTCCAATTATCTGATTTATCATTTTGCATCTCTCCGCACATTTGTGAGCTAAATATTTGATAATGCTTTTCAAGGCTCCCGAGTAAATGCTTCTGATATTCAAACGTTATAACTATTGGATTATCTTCATTAGGACGGATAAGTAAATCAACAAGCCTGGTTTTCATTCCAGCGCTGCTACATTTGCCCTAAATAATGTAATACTGGACAGTAATGAGCTACCGATTTCGATGCTCATTGCCTTATTGTACATGCCGTTGGTATCTCTGTTTATCCAACGTCAAATATGACAGACCCGTGTCAAATCAAAAGATCACATTACTCCAGTTTGGTTTCTAGATATATAGCATGGTGATACCAGTTGTAAGAGTTTGTTCCTAGCTGTCATATGACGGGAAACCCATGGAAATGATGATCATGGGAACGACAGATATTGAGAAACAAAGTAGCACAAACTCGGCTTTGCTCGGCTACACACTTGAAGCAGCTCTTCCACTTCATTGGACTCCCGCATGGCTTTCTTATATTGAACTGAAGATTAAGCATTTTCTTCTCTCTGGGTGCACACAATATCTTCATTCTGTTTTCTATGTCCTCCGCCTCCTGATTCATCTTGAATCCATGATTATATATAGCATTGCAATTTAACGACAAGGACAAACAATGATATGAAGTGCGGCCATTCCAGGTGTTTGCAGGAAAGAGCTAGTGTGTTCCGCCTACGACTAACAAAATTACTAGTATTTTCACAAAACAAAATTGATAACTATGTGTTATAAAGGTAAAAAATATTTATAGCACGAATCACAATCTTATTTTGTATGAGCTTTTATTATTAAATACATTTGTTTGAAGCCTCACTGGCTAATAATTAAGGCAGGATCAATTTTTTGTAAAACAAATATAAAAAATTGGCGTGATTATATTCTTTGGGGACCAATATATACCGGAGGTGGCACCCTTTGACTTGATTCTCTGTCCTACCTATTATATGTTGGTTTAGGGCTGCAGTGGAATTGAATAATCCAAGGAACTGACAATCATTGGAATGAAAGGCATTCGGAAACAATCGTTAGGGCCTGCTCGGCTAAGCAGCTGGACTGGCTGCAGGTGCTTTGTTCCTTCCATGAAGAACAATTGATACAGGGAGGCTTGCTGCTGCAGGAAGCTTGTTAGTTTGTGCTATTGTGTCAATATAGCAAATAATTGAAGCATGCTGAAAAGTTGGCATCTTCATGCAAGACGACGAGGCGGAGTAAATGGTGATCAGCTGGTAGAGCACTTCTTGCGTGCATTCCCGTCTTGTATTCGATGCAGGTGCAGGCGAAGTTATGTTGTTGCTTTCGAGAGTGGACTGTCGGTGAGGTTCTAAAAGCCTTGTACTCTTCTTCTTGTGCAAGTTGCCGCAAAACATTTGTTGCTTTCAGATATGTCCACAGCATGTCTTGTATTTGCAGTCTTGTATTTGCGGCGCATGTCTTGAGATTGCACGAGATTCTTTTTTTTCGACCAAAGAAGAATTATATTAGATAATAATAGCCAGGTACATCAACATGCTACAAGCACTCTAGATTACACTATAAATATCCATGAACTGATTTTCACCTAAATTGTACCCACACTCTCCGGATCTCAAAACCAAACCACTACGATACTTTGCAGTACACTTGGCAACAGGCCTAAGAACAGATGTCCAACAAACAAAGGCCAACATTCATCTACGTGAGTTGTGAAATTTCTTTGTTTCTGGTGAGTCTCTTTCTTCATCTTCTTTCTGGGAGATCTAACCACAACAGAATGGAGAAGAGGCTGAAAAATTACTACATTGCAGTGACACCTTGATGTCGCCATCCGAAAATTATATTCTACATGTCGTCAAACCGGTGAGGTTGCTGATGGATGTAGTTGTCGCCCTCATCGTCATCAGACCAGCCACGTAAAGATGATTCCACCTTGCATCCTCGCTGCCGCTGAGAGGAGGAGATAAATTCCCAATACCATGAAATTAGGCATGGAGAAACCCTAACCTATGGACTCAATCTAATAGAACATTTACTAAAAACGATGGATCCCCCTTCCTCCGGTCTCCGGCTGACGATGTGGTGAAGGAGGATGGAGAGGGACCACCGGTGGTGGGAGTGGGGTGGCGGCGGCGGCGCCCTAGGTTGAGAGACTCATGAGGGAAAATCTAGTCACTACAAGTTGGAAGCACACAAGGATATGTTGTTATCTGTGGGTGGGAAACACTTTTTCTACTGCAAATCTGGCAGGTTGGTGGCAAATGGCAAGGCTGTCATCCTGTTAGGGAATATGTTTCTGTGCAAACGAATAAATCTACACTTGTCCTATATTTTAGTTGTCTGAATTTTAGAATGATATCAGGTAATACTCTTGTACCACCAACTAGTTCAAGTAAATTATTACTTTTATGTAGTTATCCTTGTATTTTAATATATCTAATATTTGTTCTTGTCTGACTACACAAACTATTCGAAATAGCTAAAGGTTGCTAATTGTCTTTGTGCCAATTTTAAAATGTGATGCCCATAGAAATGGTTTCTACTAGTGTTGTTTCCTCCCCTGGGCTATTGGACTTGGATTATCTCCGGTCCTTGATAGTCAGCTGTTATTTTTGTTTAATGAACTGGAGGGGCCGATTCCCTTTACAGGGATATATTAAAAATCAGATTTAATCGAATTACACCTAAACAATTTATGTGCTCAATTTTGATGTAGCTGTTACTGATAGATTGATTTAGAATTCTAATATTTTCGTGTGTTCATTTGACAGACAAGGAGATACTTTTGATAGAAAAGAGTGTCCTTGTTCTGTAATATATTGATTGCAACTGAATGCATGCTTAGAATATCTCGTCTACTGAATAAATTGCAACAATTCTTTTTGCAAAATGAAGGTGACAGTATGCTATATATACAAGGCACCTTTCCTTGTAACCGACCTAAAACTATCACACATAAAGAACTTTTAGCTGTGTCCTGAGTATTATATGAAATGCAAGAAGGCAGCTAGCTAGTGTCCATGATGGAAATGT
Source organism: Hyparrhenia diplandra (assembly GCA_015847255.1). Taxonomy (NCBI): domain Eukaryota; kingdom Viridiplantae; phylum Streptophyta; class Magnoliopsida; order Poales; family Poaceae; genus Hyparrhenia; species Hyparrhenia diplandra. The sequence goes on along the minus strand of JADLZK010004228.1, from coordinate 966,287 downwards.
CTGGTATCAGGGAACTAAATAGCACTGTTATTTTGTTGAATGCTTGGTACATGCCACACGACAGTTTCAGCGAGCTAATTTCAAAATTTCAACGAGCTAATTGTGCAATAGGTACATGCCACACGACAGTTTCATGAGAAACTTTAGTAGCAGCTGCGCATGTATGCTATGCTTTTTTGCAGTTTTTCCTCTTTAGTGGATGAACTACTCTCCCAGCACCGTCCCAGAAACTAGTTGTGTTGTGTGTACCTCTGCATTTCTCAATGGCATTTCCATAATAAATCCTAGCTAGGTTTCCGTAATTCATTGTGTAGTCCCATTATGAAAACAACGAAGTTTAGGGTTTAGGGTCACACTCGAAGCTACACTTCATGTTTACGGAAAATAACAGCAGGACCCTCAAAGCCACACTTCTTGCTTTGATTTTAATTTGACAGTTTGTCAAGGATATTAGGGCAGTCCCAATGGTAAAAACTAGGCACCGTTTCCATGATGATAACATCAGAAAAAATCACTTATAGAAACTACACCTTGCAATGGAGGTTTCTTCGAGTAATTAATATTGGTCTATTTTCTCTCCCTCCTTAATCCTTTCCTCTCCCCTCCGTTGCTCTCTCTGAGTCTTCGTTCATTCGTCCCAGCCAATTAGCCAAAGCAAGAAGGCAACGAGCACCAGCACGCCACGCGAGTGAGCAGCACTGGCCAGCGGCCGAGGGCACGTTTCTCTGGCTCCGGTGAGCGGACCCAGCGAGCTAAGCGAGCACGCACGCACACATGGCTCTGCGAGCACACACAGTGTCCTCCTCAAAGATGCCCACCCAAACAACGATGGTAGAGTCCTTCCCACCTCAATTCACATATCTTGCGATAATCCTTTTACATGAACGCACAGTAGCTTCAGTGTACCTTGTTAGCCCCTGCTCTTGTCTATGATGTGGTAAGCAACCTAGAGTGCGTGGTGCCAGCAGAGGTGTGTATTGTGCCAGCAGAAGGGAAACTCAAGCATTGTGGAATCCTGATGCTTCTCAAGCCTAAATATCTATACTAGATAAGATGACCTTGCTGCCTTTTCCTTACATCATCATGTGCCTATCCTAAGTAACGTGCAGTGCCCTGCTCGCGGCAAACCAAACACGCGTCCTAAAACTAATAAACCACACATCATTTTATAGGCATGCTGGCGTGGCCCATAGACACTAAATACTACAGGTACTATACATTCATGAACAGTAAAGAGTGAACTAGCTAATAATAATTAATTGAAAACATAAACTCAGACACTAGGGAGCAGATGCGAAGTGGGTTTGCATGGTTTCTCATATTTGAAAGAATGGCGGGTGAACCTACATCAACGAACGATATTCCCTATAGGGTGAACCCAAATCATATATCTTAGTAACATGACATCTTTGAGTACCTTGGGCTACCATTCAGGATCCACTCGGGCAGAACCCGCCGCCAGTCCCCGCCGGGCCACCCCCTCTGCAGGACTCCCTCCTCGCCGCCGCCAGAGCACGTCGCCGGAGTCTGGTGGCCGTGAGGAGGGTGGCGGCGGGGCGTTCGGCACTGGCAGCAGCATCATTATGCTCGGGTCGTAGAAGAACAATATGAGCGCAATTGATCTATCCTTTTCAAGCAAGGAGCCATGGAGGAAGAACATGAACAAGGAAGCAGACGTGGCCTATCCCGATTGATCCATTTGAAGCATGGAGCTAGCCCAGCTGACCAGGCCATCCAGCTTGCCTGTCGATGGGAGACTTCGTGGTGAGGAGTGTCTGTCGTAGCCCAGAGTGGAAGTAGGTACTGGCCGGGTTTGCGTGTGTTCAGACATGGATGTCACATATGTGTACATAAAAAACTATGATTATACATATTGTTTGTACACTAGCTAAATGGTGAATATCAACAAAAATACCATTTAAGTGGTCATAAAAACAGTTTAAACAATGTGTTTTATGTCGAGATAAAGTGGAAACCACACGCTTTAATTTCCATGGGAGAGTAGTCAGGAGAAGCAGCCGAATGGATAGCATTTGAGCACAGGGGGTGCACCAAAAAATATATACAAATCGGTAAATCATATTTTAATTCGTAAATCATATTATAATTCGGTATAAACATATTATAATTTGGTAAAACAACGTTAAATTTTAATATTAATCCGTTCCTCTTCTTCATTATTCAGAGTTCTGAAAAGTAAAAATTAAACAAAAAACGCTAATTAGTTTCACCGGCACGCCGCACACTGCCTGGGGCATCGTATCGACAGAACCAATCGACGGAACCAAATCTGCTCTGCTATACAACATATATTTATACATGACATGCGGGCCACAGGGGGTTCGTGGACCCTGACCCCCCTTTGTCTCCGCCCCTGACGAGGCATGAGTCATATCATGTGGAACGCAAAGAAGGCAGGGAGCTGATGATAGAAATGAGAGGCATCGAGAAACAAAATTGCAGGAGTAGCTTTCTAACAGGCTTTGTGTAAATTATCCGACCCCCAAGAAGTTTTCCACTGGTAAAAGACAGGCACCCGTGCAGAGCTCTTCATACCAGTCTGAGGAGTGTCGCTTCATAGTGATGGAAAAATGATGGATTAGAACCATGGAAGAGGTGCAAAGTTCACGCACGTGCCGCTCTATCCTGAAGAACACAAAACAGAAAAAAAAATTGGCGACACGAGTCGATGACATCTCTCCGTAAAAGTCTTCGTCTTGACAGACACTCAAAATTTGTTGAATGGTGATGAATTGAAATAGGAGTATATTGTTGTCCATTGTTTTGATCAAGAACACGCACTACTACAGATTCGTTCATCACTACCGCCCGGCATCACCGGGCGGAATTTAATCCACCGGCAGTGTTGAAGCTTGCCCGGCAGCGATGAACCGCTTGGCGAGGGAAACTCGAAACTCCATGGATTCAACAAATTCGGCGAAGAAGACTCGTATCACTACCGGTTGAATCGCTTCCCGGCGGTGGTCTTGATGGACACAGATCACTCGCGGGTTTGAATTAGAACCGGCGATTGCAAGATTGACACAACCGGTTCAATTAGAACCGATAGCGATTTGGGAGGGGAAGCAAAAGGAACCGATTGCTCGAAGAAGGAACAAAAAAACAAACGATAAAAATGACCGAGATGAATTAAAATGACTTTGGAGTCATTATATATTACTACTAGATAATATATTTTACAAAACGAAAAAATAAAAAGAAAGCGGCGGCCACCATCGCCTCCGCCGCCGCGCGCCGCCGCTGCCAGCGCGCCGCCATCGCCCCGCCACCGCCGCCTAGGCCTCGCCTTATGCCGGGCCTCGTCCTCGCCGCCGGGCCGCTGTTCCGCCGCCGGCCGCCGCCCCGGAGCTCCGCCCGCCCGCCCGGTATCCCCCTAGCGAGGATGCTCCGGCGATGGCCTCGACCTTGTAGGCGTGGAAGTTCGCCTTCTCCACTGGGCCGCCACCCACCGTTGGCGAGGCCGACTTGTTTGGCCAGGCCGGTGAGCTTCCGAGGGCGTCGTGGAGGCGCCCACGGTGAAGACAAGCCCTCGTTGGTGTAGACGCCGCCATCTCGCCGACGATGAAGATGAAGCTCTGCCTGGGGTTTATGGAAAGAGAGATGCTATTAGCGATGGAGATGGTACCAAATCGAGCTTTCTTATATAGTAGCAATCCATGGAATGCATGCAGTCCATCCCAAGACGCGGCGCCATGAAAACAACAACATGCGCACGAATCGGCTCATCCAATGGCCGCCGCGATCGCCCGCCTCCCCATGAAAGGCCGACCGCTACGCTGCTTGCGTTTCTTTCCAATGGCCACTTCCTCGGCCGCACGGGCGTTTCCCAACACCCAATCCCAAATTCCCGGTTCGATCCCCAACAAAAGCCGCTTTTGACCATTTTTTCAAGAACGATGATCGAGTTTAGCATTGTTATTTTGAAACAAGGAATGCATGCTTCACATTGTTTACCATTGCTACAAGATCAACCACACGCACCTTCGATGCCGACGGGTGAGGGAGCAGAGGGAGGGAGGGAGACGAGAGACTTCGCCGGGCCGGGAGAACGAGAGACACACTCAAGTACAAGCCGTAGCACGCCCACAACACTACCGGGCTATTTAAAGAATCAAACTTTGTACCGCCCCAACGGATAGCCATCATCATCGCTTTTTTTTCCACAATACCGTAGTCAAGCCACGCTTCACTTAGCGTGTTCACGGTGGCTCCGCGCTGCATGCATGCCGCCGCTTGGAGAACAGCGTTGCCCGGTAGCATTCACCGCCGGTTAGGAAACCGGCGATGTGTCTGCGGAATCGATGAGAAAGCCTGTGGCACCGCCAGCGGCGTCGGCGGGTTAAATCAATGTCGGTAAAAACACTGCGGGCGTAGTTTCCCACGGCGGTGATATTTAGATCAGCGCCGGTGCGGTCGTTCGCCAGTGGTATTCGACATCACTGCCTGGGTGGAAACTTGGACCCGGCGGTGATTTCGAAAAATTCAACGACGCACGCGTTCTCAACTCGACCGCGACCCTTTGCACCAATGGCGGCACACCGCCGCCCGTCCTCCGTACAACGGCGGTCGACTCAACCACGCCATCTCGCCTATTTAAGCGGCAAGGGGGACGCCGTGTTTTGCACCCGCTCCTCTCTGTTCTTACATTCTTGGTTCGATCCAAGAGTTCCTAACCCTCTCCTCAAAATACGAGAGGGCTTAGATTTGAATTTAGTGTCATTGGTTTTGGATCTAGGAGATCTTTTTCTCCTTATTTTTCTTGTTCTTCGTCCTCGATCTTCTTTGCTAGCAAAGGTAGTTTCCGCCACATACATATGGATTTTCTTTGGGAGAAAGCCCTCCACATACGAATAATGCCTAGTCCAAGAAAATGGTTTACGTAAAAGGTGCTATAAGAGTCTTACCGATGAAGGAGAGACACGGGGGCTTCCAAATACGTAGGTGCCATGATTCAAGGTCGAACTCGGACTTATATCAAGAGTCCGGAGTCCTTGTGCTTTGGGGTGCTAGTGTTCAGCCAATATCCCAAGCACATGGGCGATAGTATCTGAATCATATGGTGCATCCATGGAAAAAAACAACCCTCATTGGACCTCGTTACCGGGATTTCATCCTCGGTCCAATGGTCAAGTTTGGGTTGACGACGAAGCTCCCCGTGAATCTCATCCTCCAACCTCCTCAATGAGTGCACGTAGCGCCTCCACTTCTTCGGATCCAAGGAGATGCTATAAGAGACTTTACCGAGGTGGTTAAATTTTAATGTGTTTGTACACTTTGATTGTAGCATTGACCGACCGTGAATTGGTCTTTGTTACCATATATTTAGTTCTATGTAAGGTCTTTGCTATGAAAATATATGTAATGTATGGTCTTTGTTATGGAAATATATGCAATGAAATTTCTTATCATTTGTATTTCGCTTGATATGAATCTTGATTGTCTCTTCGATACCTTTGAGTTTCCATTTTTACCCTTCATCGAACGTAATAAAGACGGTTGCAATAAAGACGGTTGGTCAATGAAATATGCTGCATATTGTGAGGAAAATTCAACAGATATATCCAAATCTAATGTGAATGAAATAAAGTTATATATGTAACAAAAACAAAGAACGTATATTGAATTGTATTCACATCCATATCCCCTTCGTAACGATAACCAAAACCCCAAATTGCGTGAAGCATCTACTCATACATAGTATGCAAAGAAGATCGCAACAATGCATGCATGCAAACCGAAAGAAGTGACAACACCGTGAATTCACCGCCGGATACATACACGCAACCCGGTAGTGATATGGTATTCACCGCCGGCGCCATTAAAATAACCGGTAGTCATGTTGTTATCACTACCGGGTATATCTTAATACCCGGCAAAGGATGTACCACCGACCGATCAATCTGCTATAAATCAAGGCTTCCTACGCATCCACACACATACCTAAGCACGCACCCACGAGCTCCGTCACTCTGCACGAAATCCACTCAGCTCTTTCACTCTCTCTCTCTTCTAGGAGATTTGTTCATGGCTCCGGATATTATATTGGTAAGGACATTTTTTTTTCTTGTCTAGAATTCCTATATATATATATATATATAATATGCATATAAACAATACATATATATATATACTATATATATTTATGAGCTTTGTCCTTTTTTTCCTTTTTATCGCCACCGGGTGGCGGTCCTCCTGCCTTTGCCGCCACCTCACAAGAACCAGGTTTCCACGCCGGCGATGAGCCATTCGCCCCACGGTGTGGACACAAGGCCATTCCCTTATCCAGCCATCGTATGTAATTTTTTTCTAACATTTTTTTATTTCTTATTTTACTATATAACAAATACATGGACATTAGTTTAACTTAACGTCATTTTGTTGCATTTATATGTTTCACGACTTTATCCCCAATACAATGGCTAGAAATAGCACTTAGCCGGTTCTCTCGTCTCTCGGTTTTGTGGAGACCACGACATCTAGAGCATCGTCACCTGGTCATCAACTATATACGTGTGAAATAAGTTTTTACATCCCTTCGAGGATTCCGGACACAACAAACCACCTAATCCACGAGAGGGGAAACGAGAGAAACGACCGTGAAAAACGCCGAGTACCATGCCGTTTCCTTTGTGCTTAGATTCTCTTCGACGTGTTTGCTACATTGTGCCCGATTTCTCGCACTTCAAGATATTTACCTTGTCTCACGATAATATCCCCCCCATGGCAATATAGCGAATATGTTGGGAGTTACAACCATGATGATGTGGTAATAAATTAAATTCATCATTTTGGCAATGCATATTAATTACACATAGATTCACATCATCCTCATTCATTTTGACTCTCCCACTTGCGCATTCTGCTCCACGATCTTACTTATGCTGCATGTGGCTTGGCGGCCGTTCTCGACCAAGCTTCTGAGACCGACTCCTGCACGATTGGGACTTCTATGCACACCTTGACCAAAGAAACTACGGAAGGGCGACAATATCGCATAAGGTTTACTAACTTAGGCAATCGGTCGCTCAAGAGGTTATATCTATGGTCGAGCATTTTTTCATCCTTGTGAGGGACGAGAGAGTGCAATCATAAGGGCATTGACCTTCATCGACTCAAGCGATACTTAATCCGTGACATCAATTACCCGATATTTCTACAATTCTACATTCGTGTACATGGATCACAAGCTGGAGCCAATAATGATCCCGACGACGGTGATGATGATTAGTGTGTTACTATATATGTTAATTATTTGTAAGGTTGTATGGTTACTTCCTAATTAATTTGTAATGTTCTTGTGGCCCATGTGGTCTCAAACTTTTCTGAGCCTTTCACATGCAAATTGGGAGGCACCCACGAAGTTTGAGATTTTTCGAGTTGGTTTGGTACTTTTCCCGCTTTATTTGAATTTCTCAAGCGACGCCACCTTGTAATTATAGTTTGAACCGAGCGGCACCCACAAAAAGAGCCGGAACGCTAGACTTTTTGCACAGGGGTCTCATGTGCCCTAGGAGGCAAATCACCGTGGAGGTCCAAGAAAAATTTTTGTGTTTCCATGGTTTAATTAGCCTTCTTGTCCCCGCTTATCTCGAAGAAAATCATAGTAATTAAGATATTTATCGAAAAAACCTAAAAACTTGTGTGGGGTCATTTTTTGGGTGTACATGGCTGGGAAAAAAATTCAAGCCATTTCCATCATGGAGGATTACACATCCTTCATAAAGGGACAAGATCATCCATCGAACCGGACTATACGATGTAGTTCCCGTGCTCGATGTGGTTCATATGTTTTGCCGGTGTTGCGGTGGTCTCAAACTTTTTCTCGAGCCTTTCACATGCAAATTGGGAAGCACCCACGAAGTTTGAGATTTTTCGAGAGTTGGTTTGGTACTTTTCCCGCTTATTTGAACTTCTCGCGCGACGCCACCTTGTAATTATAGTTTGAACCGAAATGCATCTCCACCTAAAAGAGCCGGAATGCTAGACTTTTTGCACGTGGTCTCATGTGCCCTAGGAGGCAAATCACCGTGGAGGTCCAAGAAAAATTCTTGTGTTTCCATGGTTTAATTAGCCTTCTTGTCACCGCTTTATCTCGAGAAAATCATAGTAATTAAGATATTTATCGAAAAACCTAAAAACTTATGTGGGGTCATTTTTTGGGTGTACATGGCTGGGAAAAAAAATTCAAGCCATTTCCACCATGGAGGATGACACATCCTTCATAAAGGGACAAGATCATCCATCGAACTAGGACTATACGGTGTAGTTCCTGTGCTCGATGTGGTTCATATGTTTGCCAAGTGTTGCAGTGGTCTCAAACTTTTTCTCGAGCCTTTCACATGCAAATTGGGAAGCACCCACGAAGTTTGAGATTTTTCGAGCTGGTTTGGTACTTTTCCCAGCTTATTTGAATTTCTGCGCGACGCCACCTTGTAATTATAGTTTGAACCGAAGGCATACCCAATAAAAGAGCCGAATGCTGCTAGACTTTTCCACAGGGTCTCATGTGCCCTAGGAGGCAAATCACCGTGGAGGTCCAAGAAAAATTCTTGTGTTTCCATGGTTTAATTAGCCTTCTTGTCGCTTTATCTCGAAGAAAATCATAGTAATTAAGATATATTTATCGAAAAACCTAAAAACTTGTGTGGGTTATTTTTTTGGGTGTACATGGCTGGGGAAAAAAAATTCAAGTCATTTCCACCATGGAGGATTACACATCCTTCACAAAGGGACAAAAGATCATCCATCGAACCAGACTATACGGTAGTTCCCGTGCTCGATGTGGTTCATATGTTTGCCGGTGTTGTAGTGGTCTCAAACTTTTTCTCGAGCCTTTCACATGCAAATTGGGAAGCACCCAGAAGTTTGAGATTTTTCGGAGCTGGTTTGGTACTTTTTCCAGCTTTATTTGAATTTCACAAGATCACCATTGTAATTATAGTTTGAACCGAGCTGCATCCACCTAAAAGAGCCGAATGTTGCTAGACTTTTGCACAGGGTCTCATGTGCCCTAGGAGGCAAATCACCGTGGAGGTCCAAGAAAAATTCTTGTGTTTCCATGGTTTAATTAGCCTTTTGTCGCCAGTTTATCTCAAGAAAATCATAGTAATTAAGATATTTATCGAAAAACCTAAAAACTTGTGTGGGGTCATTTTTTGGGTGTACATGGTCTTTGAGCCATTTCCACCATGGAGGATTACACATCCTTCATAAAGGGACAAGATCATCCATCGAACCGTGACTATACAAAGGTAGTTCCCGTGCTCGATGTGGTTCATATGTTTGCCAGTGTTGCAAAGTGGTCTCAAACTTTTTCTGAGCCTTTCGCATGCAAATTGGGAAGCACCCACGAAGTTTGAGATTTTTCGAGCCGGTTTGGTACTTTTCCCGTTTATTTGAACTTCTCGCCGACGCCACCTTGTAATTATAGTTTGAACCGAGCGCACCCACCTAAAAGAGCCGGAATGCTGCTAGACTTTTGCACAGGGTCTCATGTGCCCTAGGAGGCAAATCACCATGGAGGTCCAAGAAAAATTCTTGTGTTTCCATGGTTTAATTAGCCTTCTTGTCGCCGCCTTATCTCGAGAAAATCATAGTAATTAAGATATTTATCGAAAAAACCTAAAAACTTGTGTGGGGTCATTTTTTGGGTGTACATGGCTGGGGAAAAAAAATTCAAGCCATTTCCACCATGGAGGATTACACATCCTTCATAAAGGGACAAGATCATCCATCGAACTAGGACTATACAAAGGTAGTTCCCGTGCTCGATGTGGTTCATATGTTTGCCGGTGTTGTAGTGGTCTCAAACTTTTTCTGAGCCCCTTCACATGCAAATTGGGAAGCACCCGTGAAGTTTGAGATTTTTCGGAGCCGGTTTGGTACTTTTCCCAGTTTTATTTGAATTTCGCGCGACGCCACCTTGTAATTATAGTTTGAACTGAGCATACCCACAAAAAGAGCCGGAATGCTCGCTAGACTTTTTCACGGGGTCTCATGTGCCTTAGGAGGCAAATCACCGTGGAGGTCCAAGAAAAATTCTTGTGTTTCCATGGTTTAATTAGCCTTCTTGTTGCCGCTTATCACGAAGAAAATCATAGTAATTAAGATATTTATCGAAAAACCTAAAAACTTGTGTGGGGTCATTTTTGGGTGTACATGGTCGGGAAAAAATTCAAGCCATTTCCACCATGGAGGATTACACATCCTTCACAAAGGGACATGATCATCCATGAATCGGCATCATTTCTATTTCACCGCCGTTGCTATGCCTAATAGCCTAAGCAAATAATAGGATTGGGGTGAAATTTTCCAAATCTTCCGAACCTCCCACCATTTCGCTCCCCACCGCGCCCAAACCAAATTGCCTTGCCTATATATATAAGTGAGTGGCTCGGAGCGAAATTTTGGCAAGCCATTTGAACACCGCGCCATTCTCGCTCCCCACTAGTGCCGAAAGAGCACCGTGATTCGCCGACGGAGCGCACCACCAACCCAACGCCGCCGTTCGTCCCCCCTACGCCCGCCATCCGCTCACAAGATCCTGGCCGTTCCGCCTAGCGGAATCGAGGCTTGACGGCGTTTCTCCCACGCCGCGCCTCCACCTCGACGTCCCTAACGCCGTGCCGGCATCCTCCGCCCTTCGGCCCCTTCCATGGTGAGAACTAATTATCCCTTTAGGTGTACGAAGTTTTTACCTATGAGAAACTTCGCCCCTTCCATGGTGAGAACTAATTATCCCTTTAGGGTGTACGAAGCTTTTACCTATGAGAATGACAACTAATTCGCCGCTGTCCTAGCCTCGCTGCCGCCCGCTTGGTCTTCCTCCACGCCGACGGAGGACCGCCGCCACACCTCTCCTCTCGCCGTCCGCAGCCTCACGCCGCCTTCCTCTTCACCGCCCGACGCCGCACCATCCGCGACCTTGTCCTCCTCAAATCCTCCAAGACAAGATAGGAGCGCGAGGCGCCTCGAAAAGCTTGGTGAGTGCGTCGGCCACACGCCCTTAAGGTGTTCGTTGAAATGCCCGCCTTGTTCAATCGCAACCCGTGCTCGAATTGTGATTGAAATTAATGAGTTAGTGTTGTTCGAAATACACGCTTTGATATTTTAAATATATGTCTCTGTGCTTACCGTACAACTTTTATGAATAACATAGCAATATCATCCTATTTTTTGGTGACATGTATAGGCAAGCATGGCGTGGCAATGAGTGTTTGTTGGTCGCGTCGGGGATCTATCTAACCTCGGAAGATTGCTATGCTCAAGTCCAAGGGTACGCTAATAATTGTTACGTAAAAATACAACATTGAAGGTGAAGCCGCTGTCGCCTACAACGGTGCAAACTAGCCGCCCTCGAGATTGAAGAGAAGCCACCACACATACTTATGAAGATTGCGAGAATTGCTACTTAATTGGTTTTGGAAAGATGTCATGCTTTTTATTTATGTCTACGACTTATATATATGGTCATTGGTGTTTTTATTTTAGAAGTTCATGTAGGCTTAGTTTCTAGAACATTAGGTGGATTTTGTTGTATGTAACCATTAAATCCTGTTTTGACGATATTAATGTATGATGATTTTTCGGATTTAAAAAGAGCTGAATTCCACGAATAAATTCAAAAATTTAAAACAAAAACGCCGGTGGCATGGGCCCGACGATGAATGAGCAACAAACCGTAGTGTAACTACCGGTTTACACTATCGGTTTTGCATTACTAACAACCGCCATAGACGACGCGAAACATCACCGCCGGCCGCATTAACAAACCGATAGTCTCCACTCTAAGAACGCCGTCGGGTTGAGATCAGCCAACAAGTTCCACGTATAGTTCATCGACGGGTTCAAAGTAAGCCGCCATTGTTAGGTCTTCGATACACCGCGGCCCGCCCTAACTCGATAGTGTTATCCCCACGCTTCGGTTCTTGGTTCGCTAAAGCTTGACAATTGCTCCCAATATAAACTCGCCCGGTGACTTCCGAACCCGCATTGCTTGATCAAAAATGCCGACGGGTCGTGGAACAACCGACAAGCGGTTCGACGTGGCGCTACGGTTCTGATATCAAACCGCAGTCTCTCCTCGCATCACCGCCGGTGTTTTAACCCGGTAGTGTTTTAAACCCCACATCACTACTTTGCTATGGTTCTCGCGGGTTCGCTTTTTGGCAAAGAAGGGGGTTGGAGTCCGCAGTTGATGGACAATTCTATAGTAGTGTGAGATTGTATGTCATTTTATAGGCATGCCCATGCCATAGTGAAACAAATTAGTATCGGTACTACACTACTGTATGCGGTAAGGGAGTGAGTCTAATTCCAAAACATAAACTCAGGCATTGGGGAGCACTGGCGCAGCAGTCATGGTATTTCATAGCCATCTGGGATATAAAGTGAAGACATTATTGCCGCATGCCCCTTTTGTCGATCAAATGAATTTAGTAGGCAGATGTATAAATTTTATATGATTCCTCACACGGTGCGCCATCTCTCACTACTAGAAAAAATCTTTTTGCAAGGCACTTTCAAAAGATTAACCGTGGCGGTTATTTAAAAAAACCGCCATGGTTAATGTCTCGATTAACCATGCCGCTTTTTTATTAATCATGGCGGTTATTAAAAACCGCTATGGTCAATCGATTAACTCGTGGACGGTTTTTATTAAAAACCGCCATGGTAGATAAAGCCCAAACCCAGAAAAAGAGCCCATTGGGCCCGATATCACGGCTCCAAAGTATCTATGCCAAAAGCTAGGTTTTTCGAAAGCGGACTCACCGCCTCAGCACACCCCACCAGCACCCCCTCCCCCGCCGAACAATTCCTCTCACCGGCCTCTCTCCCCTCTTTCCCATCTTCGACCCACCCCATTCACTAGTACGACCGAGCTCACCGGGGCGCGAGCAGCCTCCCTCTCCCTTCCCTATCCCTTCTCCCTCCCAAAGATCCGTGGCTTGGCAGCGCGAGCGTGTCCCGAGGCATGGCGGCTGAGCATGCAGCGGCTGAGGGTCTCAATCTGTAAGAATGGAACTTGGGATCTAGCAAGGTTACCACCTGGGCAAAAAGCAATTGGGCTCAAGTGGGTATACAAGTTAAAGAAGGATGCGTATGGGAAGGTTGTAAACCACAATGCTAGGCTTGTAGCCAAAGGGTATGTGCAACAACAAGGTGTTGACTTCAAAGAAGTATTTGTCTCCAGTTGCAAGACTTGACACCATCGATGATATTAGCAATGGCAAAAATAGAGGGTGGCAAGTTCATCACCTTGATGTAAAAACCCCTTTCTTAATGGTGAATTGAAGAAGAGGTATATGTTGCGCAGCCGGAGGGATACATTCAGAAAGGAAAAGAGAAGATGGTGTTGAAGGTCAGCAAAGCTTTGTATGGGCTAAGACAAGCACCAAGAGCTTGGAACATAAAGCTTGACAAATCTCTGAAAAAGCTTGGGTTCAGTAAACGTGCATGCTAGTGAGTCTGCAGCCTACAAGAGAGGAATTGGAACAGATGTGGTGATAGTAGGTGTATATGTTGATGATCTAATTGTGACTGGTGAGAGTGTATCCGAAATAGAAAAGTTCAAGAAACAAATGACTTCACGCTTTGAGATGAGTGATTTGGGTTTACTATCATTTTATCTTGGAATTGAGGTGAAGCAAACTAGAAGATCATATCACAATTAGACAAAGTAGCTATGCAAAGAAAATAATGTCACAGTTTGGCATGGGGGATTGCAATCCAGCCAAGTTTCCAATGGATCCAGGAGCAAAACTAGATGCGTATAAGTAGGGACAGAGAGTGGATGCAATCAAATACGAGAGTGATTGGTTGCTTGAGGTACTTGTCGCATACAAGGCCGATCTCTCTTACTCATTGGAATTGCTAGCGGTGTTTATGGAGAAACCCACCGTTAAGCATAGAAATGCAAGAAAAACAGATTTTGAGGTATCCGAAAGGCACTCTTAACCATGGGTTGGTGTACACACAAAACAAGTCGAAGAGGAGCTAGTTGGGTACTTAAACCGGGTGGCATGGCATTCTACCCGAATGAGAGTTTAGTGACATGGTGTTCATTCAAGGAGAAGACAATGGCCATATCCTCCTGTGAGGCTGAGTTTATGGCAGCTACAGAGGCAGCCAAGCAAGCTTTGTGGCTTAGAACACTGGTGAGCGAGCTGGTGAATGGAAAACCAAAGAAGGTTGTGTTGTTTGTGGATAACAATTCAGCAATTGCATTGATGAAGAACCCGGTGTTCCATGGGCGTAGCAAACATATAGACATAAAGTATCACTTCGTCGGGGAATGTGTTCGGCGTGGTCAGATCTTGGTGAAGAGAGTTTGCACAACCGAGCAAAGAGCAGATGCTCTGACGAAGCCTCTGACTGCAGTGAAGCTTGCTGTCATGATTCATTTGCTAGGACTTCGAGAACTCAGTGATCATCAAGATTAAGGGGGAGATTGTTGGTTAATCTTGTGTTCCCCGATGACGGAGGCCACGGTGGCGCTAGTTAAGCAAGATCGTTGGAAGAATTCAAATGAAATCGATGGCGGAAAACAGTTAGCGGCCGAGGAGCCGCCGGCATGAGCGGGTGGACGCGGTCATGACGCCGAGCAGTTGGCGAGTGTATTTCTGTCATCATGTATCTAGTGTTTGCATTTTATTTTGTTCAGTAAGCGTGTGTGTTAGCTACTGATATAAGTACTGGATGTAAGGAGCGTGGGTTAGCGCCTCAGTTAGATTGTAATTGTGTTTGGATTCGAAGTTAAGTAAGGTGAAAAGGGGCACCGTCACCCTGGCGGTTCTCATGTGTGTTCATCTTGAGTTCATCCAATTTTTGTCCAATTTCCTGCGCGATCTTGTTTCTAGGTTTAGCCACAACGTGTTCATGCTCGTGATTGATTGATCTTGGCCATCATAAACTCGACATGGAGCACATGCTCAGCAGCAATGCAATTGCACATCCATTTGAGATCTGAACTGAATACACTGCGACCCCTTTAATTTTGTTAGTGAAGTGAAAGTAGTAGGCAACCCTATACAACGCTCGTCTTTGTAACACTGTTGAGTCAGGTAGGATACCATTTCAGCGGCCCATGTGTGTTTCCAGCTCAATTTTTGATGTAGTAAAGGAGAAGATGCTTGGATAAGTAAACAATGATAATTTTATTTTCCAATACGCGGATAACTATTGAATTCATGCAGACGGGTGCCGCTTGAATAATGTCTGTCAGGCCGATTATATGGCTCGCCTACTGAGAATAATGTCTGTCAGCTGGGAGCACTTGCATGTGGCTGGCAGATTTCCAGCGTCCTAATCAAACAGGGCCATCACATGGCTCGCCTACTGAGAATAAATATGCAACAGTTCTTTTGCAAACAAAACTAACAATATGTCGTAATTCTTTTGAGACCAAATATATACCATGACAACATTTCTTCGGCGTGAATCAGATTTTCCCACTCATAGTCTACTTTAGTTCTGTCCGGACTCATGACTATCCCTAGTTTTAAATAGCGGCACATTTTTTCTAAGTGCTATAAAGCTATAGCGGAGCTATGACAGATAGCGTTTTATAAGAAAAACTATGAAAAAGCTCCAATAATTTATGTTAAAACAAGGCAAATACGATATTTGGTGAACACAAATACGTTTACAAGGTTTTACAAGTCTAAATAACATTACCAAATACCAATTTGATATTACAACATGTTTCATAAAAATTAATCAACCAAAATGTCAAATTAGTAACAAATGAAATATGAAATAGCGGTAAATAGGGGCGCTATAGCGCTAAATAGCGGTGAGTAGCTATAAATAGCGGAAATGCAAATAGCTTAGCGGCTCTTTCCAGAAGTTATAGCGGCGCTATAGGAGCTATAGCGGGACTATTGGGTGGAATGCTAGAAGGCAAGGAGCTGATGAGATGGAAATGAGAGGCATCGAGGGAAAACATAGCACCTGATGATTCATGCAAGCCACCGCTGCTGGAGCTACTCATGTGCAGCAGCAACAGCGGCGGCTTTGTCTGAACAGTCCTTGATAGTGGAATCAGGTCTCCAAAAAGATATATGATGCACGAGGTTGACAGTGCTCACCTGTTCCGTGCACCAGTCGCATGCCAACTTCTCCTGATGACATGCTCCATCGTGCACTCGTGCCGTTGGGCGCCTCAACAAGCGGTGACCACAACGCCTAGGTCCATTAGGCTGGCCTGTTCATCTACAGTTTGATGAAACCGCAGGGTGAATCAGGTACTGTTAGATTAAACAAATGAACAGTATTTTTTTGAAGGATGAACATTATTTCAGGAACGTTTTTGACTGCCCGGTTTTTGTTGTGGTTTGGAGAAACCGTCCATGGACAGGCCTACCGCTAGGCATGCTCGCCCGTTTTGGCTGTATAAGACTGGCCAAAGCTCATTGAGGTAATGTACATATTTGTCAACCCGGTGAACAATAGAAGTTGTCCAGTTGAACTATACAACTCTACATGGTATCATCGTCCACGGTTCTTCGAGACAATCCCTTCGCCACATCTTCTTCCCCAGCTCCAATGGCGCCCTTCTCCAACAACTATGGCATCTCCGATTCTTCTTCCAATCATGAACTCTCTGTTCCCCAGCCTCTGCCTCTGCCAATCAGGGCATCTCCGTCCGCCACCATGTCCCTGTCATCCACAACATGGCCCGACAGGGAACTACGGCTAGCATGTTGCGGCCGAGGGTTCAGTTGCGCTGGCGGAGCCAAGTGCACCGGACCAGTGGTGGCCAAGGGCGAGTGCGCAACTATGGCGTGGTTCAGGAAACCGAATGATCTCCTCTTGTGGCAGTGCCATGAATGTGTGTCAGAGCCAAATGCAGTAGTGGCCTGCATGGTGCAGACCCTGCTCATGATTCAGCTCGGTTCACAGAAGACGCCGAAGAGCTGGTTGCTGGGGAACCTGATCCAGACGCCAAGTTGGATCGTCAGAAGCATGGTGTACCAAAACCTGTACAAATCTGTCGTCAATATCTTGGACGTACTGCATGTAAGCGAGCATGTGTAAACTTTTGTCGATCAGTTCAAGAAGACACCCGTACAATGGCCTCTCGACAACTTTTGTTGTCCAGCTGCTTGGAAATCACAATACACGAGCGGAGGTTCGTTAACAGTGCCCTGCTCCAGGTCGTTGACAGTGCCCTACTCCAGGTTGGACGTTGTCCAGTGACGGCATGGCATAAGTCTCCGACATCTATCTCCAGGTCGTTGACAGTGCCCTGCTCCGATAAGAGCGTGCACACTATCGTTTGGTTCCTCACCTGCTTTTGGCTCGTCTCGTCTCATTTGTCCAAGGAGGGGCCAAGATGATTCATCGTGTGAATTGGTGGTGCATCAATTGATTTTTACCGGTGGACCATATCTCACTCTTGGAAGAGAGAGAAGATATGTGTAAAATTTTGTCGATGTTAGCTAAACTATAGCATTGAGTCCATTGTAATCTTAGCATTGGTTAGTCGGTTAGGATCGGACGAGATCTTAGGCGTGCTCGATCCGTCAGATCTGTGTCGGCCGAGTCCGCGCCACACCGTGTGGAGCGCACGTAGCGCATGTCGCGCGCAACGACATGGCGATCTTTGTAATGCGGCGCGGCACGGGACGGAGATCGTGATAAGCCCGGATTGTATCCAAGTCGGTATAAATACAAAGCAAAAGACCGAGGAGAGCTGTTGGTTGGCAGCGCTTGAAAATATTCTTGTCATTCGCTTTGCATCCGTTATCCGCTCCTCGTGTCCTCGCCGTGGTGATCTCGGTCACCGCTGCTCGCCGCCACCGGGCGCCCAGTGCTCGACGGGACGACCGATCATCAAGTGGAATCGAGCACCGGTGCTTACAGAGGTGTATTATATCCCTTCTCTCGGCGTAACATTGTCGGCCTTGGACAATTGAGGAGGGAGGTTGTCGGTTGAAATCGACAAGGGCGCCATGGAGGTGTTCGAGAGGCGCCCGACCGAGCGCGTAAGCCGCGGTGGTGTAATGATCCGTACCGCGCAAGGACCGCCTCAGATCTAATTTAGGCAAAGCCGAACCACCAATCGCCTCGATGACGAAGCTTGATGAAGCCGCATGGCTTGCAAGGTATGGGCATCTAAATTTCAGGTCGCTATGGGAGCTTGGGCACAAGGAGATGGTGGATGGATTGCCGCTGATACGCCGGGCAAGAACAAGTTTGTGATGGTCGCGCCGCAAGCAAAGACCGCAAACCGCTTCTCAAGCCTTCGAATATCGCGGCGTCGGGCCAGGATCGACCTACTCCATGCCGACTTGCAGTACGTGAATCCAAAGAACGCCGTGAGGGAAGGCCTATTTCTTGCCGATCGTCGATGACTTTAGTCGATTCATGTGGATTGAGCTTTTGGCCACAAAGGATGAAGCGCCACAGCGCTTTACTAAGTTCGTGGAAAGCAAATGAACCGAGTTCGCGCGCAAGCTCAAAGCGCTCGACGGATCGTGGTGGTGAGTTCAACTCCAGCAGGTTCATGACGCTCAGACGATCGAGGGATCAAGCATAACAGACTGCACCACATTCACCGCAAAGAGAATGGAGTAGTGGAGCGACGCAACCAAACCGCATTGAGATGGCTCGTTTGTCACGCTGAAAAGCATGCGAGTCCCCGCACACAATTCGGGGGTGAGGCGGTCTTGGTGGCCGATACTTGTTGAATTGATCGCGACGAAGAGTCTCGAATGGCGTGACGCCATTCGGCATGGTATGGCCGAAAACCCTCTCGTGAAGCATCTAAAACCTTTGGGTGTGTGGCGTTTGTGAAGAAGACAGACCCGGGTGTCGGCCGTTAGATCGGCCGGGCCTCGGTGTTTTTCTTGGCTATGAACCGTATGAAGGGTTATAGAATTTATGATCCCGTGAAGGCTCGCTTTGATGATCTCTGGGATGTTCTTTTTGATGAGACGGCCATGGAATTGGGGGGAGAGAGCAGCCGTGAAGGAAGTCAAGGAACCGGGCGGCGTGGTTCCCGAAACATTCGTTGTTGAGTGTCTTGATGACACTATTCAAAGATCCGACAACACAGCCGAAGATGACGACGATGTCGCTGCCTCAATTCCATCTACCGGGAGTGATGGGGGTTATGATACCGATACGCCCCGAAAGTACACCAAAGGCATACACAACCGGTTGTGGGCTACTCCACCCACGCGCGGCTCGGTCGATTCAAGGAGAGCAATCACGAGATATAGAACAAGACTGCGACCGCTTGAGTCGACGTAAGAGGTACAAAGTTTTCAAGATAGCGGTGTATGTCTTGTAGTCTGGCGAAGAGCCAAGCGGCCTTTGATGATGCCATGTCTCGAGATGTTGGAGGCAGGCGATGCAAAGAGAGATGGAGTCGATCGAAAGCAATAAAACATGGGTTGCAACCGATCTTCCTCATAAGCAAAAGGCCATTGGCCTAAAATGGGTTTTCAAGGTTAAAAAGAATCCCGATGGCAAGATCGTTAAGCATAAGGCACGCTTGGTTGTGAAAGGCTATGCACAACGTCGGGCATAGACTTTGATGAGGTTTTCGCCCGTGGCCCGAATTGAAACTGTGACGAAGTTTTGCTTGCACCGGCAAAGACATTGTGGATGGCAAGTTCATCATATGGACGTTAAATCGGCATTTTTGAATGGTGATCTATCCGAAACGGTGTTTGTGCAGCAGCCTCCGTGTTTCGTTGTTGGGAAAGCGGGCAGTGCTGAAGTTGCAAGGCGTTGGCCTCCGACAGCACCGAGAGCGTGGTATGCCAAATTGGACAAGGAGCCGCCGAATCTCGGTTTTGAGAGGAGCAAACTTGATCATGCCATGTACGTAAGAAGTAGCAAGACCTCTCAGAACACCCGTGTTTTTGCATCATTTTAAAATTCACAAAAAAATTTGAACTTTTTCGAATTACAACTAAAACTTGATTTACTTTCCGCTAAACCGAAACCCTTTTTTGAAAACCTGCATTTTCAAACTTTCACCATATAGAGAATAGGAAAAATCTTGCTTGATGTTTGAAGGGCTTTATGGTGACCAACGATGCAAGGTAAGATCTAGATTTTATTTATGGAAGTTTAATATTGCATGAGAATGATTTACAATTTTTCTCTGGGAATCAAATACCGAAAACCCATGTGTACCAAATATATGTATCAATATTTTTATGAGCATGACAAACAAGTATCCTTGACACTAAAAGTTAGAGGAATACAAAGGTGCTCATACGAATATTTGTAATGTATAAATTACACATGAAATGGACTTGGGGAATAGAAGTGAGTACACCTATATGTTTCTATTTACACAAGTGCTATTAAATAAATATTTTTATGAATGGAAGTCATGAGAATATGTATGCACTTGTGTAAATATTTATGACATAAACATATATGAGTGACACACATAAAATTTGGAGAGAAAGAGTAAAAGAAAGAAGGGAAATGGGAGAAAGAAAATGGAAAAGAAGAAGGGAAACAGGCAGAGCTCGTGGGCTTATTTCCCATCCGGCCCAGCAGCACTCCACCCCTCCCCTTCCCTCCATTCTTGTGCGCGAGAACGGGCCGGCCCAGCTGCAAGGCCAGGAAGCCGAGCCCAACACGCGAGGCCCATCTCTCCCTCCCTTCCCACCGACGACCGGGCCCCGCGAGTCGTCGTCTTCCTTCGACCAGGACGCGGTGAGACCGCGGCGAGACACGGAGACAGCTCAGCCCCGCCCTCGGCCCCGCCTTGCTATCACCGACGACCACGGCACAGGACCGCCGCTGGCGCCAGCTCGAGGCCACCACGTCGTGACCTGACCCGAAGACGTGCACAGAGGCGACGACGGCCGAACAGTCGACCCCGTGCCCGCCGTACTGGCCGCCCTCGTAGCGGAGACCGGGGCACAGGAGCCCCTCGCGGACCGCGCTCGTCAGGATGCTCCGTCACCCTTCACCGAGTCCACGAGTACAGCAGCCAGCACCAACGCACACCGGGGAGGGCGTCAACGCGCACAGTCGCGCCGCGGACCGCCATGCCGCCATGACCGGTGGCAGCCGCCACTGTGGGCGACAAGACGCGACGATGGACGGCTCGCGAACGCACGTGCGACACTGCTTGACGTGTCGAGCGCGAGCTGGGCGCTGCCGGGCACCAGCTGGAGGATGACCGGTGGTCGGGAAAGATAGCCGCCGTGACCTCCCGTGGCGCGGCTATAAATAGCGCCCACCAAGCTCACGATCGAGCCATCCAACCCCTCCACGAGCTCCGCTGAGGTCCGGAACGTGAGGTGCTCGCCTCGGATTCTCCTTTCCCTCTCCTCCTTCCCGGAATCCAAGTTGCCCCAAATCGGTCCGCCGCCGCCGCCATAGCCTAGGGTTAGGCGTCCTTGAAGGAAGAGTCCTCCTAGGCCGTTCTGGTCAGGTTAGTGAGCTCCTCCGACGTCCGCTCGTCCAATTCCCCCTCTTTTTCCCCTCGTTTTGGCATCCAGCAGGGTCGCCCAAACACCACCGCCGCCCATCTCCGCCAGTGCCCACCGCCGCTGGGGAAGGAGGCCCCCCTCCGTGGCCGCGGTGCCGTGCAACGTGACCAGGATGACAAGGTGCCCCCTTCAACACCCTCGCGGCGAGCTTCCGAGCAAGGGCACGCCATTCCGGCGGAACTCCGGCGAAGCGCCGCCGTCGGAGGTGGCGAACGGGAAACACCCGTCGACGCCGTCACGCATCCAAACGGCGTCCAGGAACGGGCCAACCAGAAGTCGCCACGTCGCCCTGCCGTTCCCCGCCGTCACGACCGTGAGGGTCAACGCCGTCGCACACGTGGCGCTGATGTGGCAGCCACAGTGGCGTCCACGTGGACCCACGTGGCGCACACGTGTGAATGGACGTTTCTGTGTACACTTATTTAATTGCTACAGCTACCCAATCTTTGTACACAGAGTATTAAAAGTAGACTTTCCCGTGTCAGAAAAATTCCCAGAAAATTTGTAAATTCATTATTTGATTTATAGAATTTTATCATGTAATTAGTTCCAATTTTATTACATGATAAAATTATATTATAATATTACCCTAATGATTTACTTAGGGGATTAATATTATAAAAATCCATATCTCATGCATACTAACTCCGTTTTTCGCGTGAAACGACTTCCATAATTCATCTCGAAATCTAGCCCTATGCATCTAACCCATTGCCACCATAATGTTCTATGTTTGTTTTATATGTCATAGTTCAAGCTAGGGTTTACCGCCACCGCAAGTAGATTCGACGACCGATTAGAAGCTTTCCGTCCGCGCAGAGTTAGGATCATTCGACGTCGTGCCGATTTGTAAGAACATCCCAGGCAAGTCCTTACCCCCCTGATCATGACCATAATAATGTGATGAGATGATAATGATGATGATAATCTGATTAGTATATAGGGTATGAGCCCGATAACGTAGCTATGGAGCTAAGTCGGATGACGTAATCATCCACGCCCTCTACGCCATACGTTATAATCAAGTATAACCTAAGAAAGTTAATGAACCCCGATCAACAAAAAGGTGAGTAATAGTAATTCATTGTGAGATGGATTGCTACGGAATCGCCGTGAGGGGATTCCTCGCGAGAGATACTCGCCTCCCCTAGGACCCTGCTCATAGACCTTCTACCTAGTGCGATATTTCAGACAGCCACACGCCGTGTATGGGATCTTGATTCCCACCCCGCTGGGTTGAGGTATAATTGGGATCCAAGGTGGCCGGAAAGCGTGCAAACGACCTATTGGGAGCGAGACGGGGGAGAGTGGCCCCATGGTCCTGGGTTGGCGGATGCCGAAAGTGGTCTTCCACGGAAGTGTTTGGGCGCAGATGGGCGCAAAGGCTAGAGGCAATGCATTGATGATTTGAGATTGAGAGTGGTGTTGACAAAGATAGGTTGGGTAATTAGGTATTACCTGTAAAGCCGCTGGTGATTTGGTATCACCATATTGTCTAGGGTGATGCGTCATCCTTGTGGTGGCGTGTTGTCCTTCCAACCCTTGAGAAGTCGTGGTGAAGATTATACCAATATACCTAGAGTAGCACTCAAGCCGGTACGGATCTCGTTGGACCTCTCATCGACCACCGATCATGGAAGAGGATGTGTCCATCGTGTGGGGGAAATTTGTACAACCTCTCGCAGAGTTTATTGAATCTATTCGAATAGCCACGCCCTTGGAATGGGCGAATGCTAGGCAAGAACATCTATGATTAGATATAACTAACGCTTGTGATGATGTGAAGGTGATAACCGTAAGAGATAACCCCGAACTAGTAAGAGCGCTTTTAGAGACTCTGCTAGGGCCCAAACCCTTAATATACCAAACCACCCCCTGTTTTGGACTTTGCCGAGTACCTTGTACTCACCCCTCTCGCTTTTACGATATCGGCATATCCGGCGGTAAGGTCGCTATCGGCGTAGGAGACCTACGACGAGAAGTAACAAGACGTTGCTTAGAGAAAGACGTAGAAGCCCGCAATTTCATCCGCGCCAAGTTGCCTCGCGTGGAACATGGAGTAGTGCCCGCACGGTCTAGCACCTTCGCACCTCCTACAGATAAACCACCGCTTCACGCTTGGCTACTCGAATAACATAATCCAGGGTGGTGTCTTCATCACCGCTGTAAGTCCTTCTATCCTATGTCAATATATGCTCAGAATAGTTCATCTATAACTGATTTCCATTACTGTGACTCGGTAACGTATTGGTAGCATGATCCCGGCGCCAATACACGAGATTAAAAGTCCCATTAAAAGTGGGGGCGTGGCAACCTCTTTTCTACTTGTTGAGTCTACGTTGATGATTTAATCATCTCGTGTCCTAGTGTGACCGAAATCGAGAGTTCAAGACCGAGATGATGAAGAAATTCGAGAATGACCGATTTGGGGCTTCGAAAGCTATTACCCGGGCATTGAGGTAAAGCAAGGAAGAGCCGGCATCACGCCGTGTCAAAGTGCATATGCACCAAGATTCTCGAGAAGGCAGGGATGCAGATCGCAACTCGTGTGACACACCCATGGAATGTAAACTAATGTTGAGCAAGAGGAAGGAGGGGGAGGTGGTCGATCCCATCGCGCTATATAATAATAGGAGTCTCCGGTATATTGTGAACACACGACCAAACCTAGCTTACCTCGGTTCGGTCGTGAGCGTGCATATGGAGGCACCGCAAAGAGCATTGGGTTGCAAAGTGAAGCGCATACCGAGGTACTTGAAAGGCACGATTGCTTATGGCTGCATGTATGAGAAGGGTTCTCGAAATGAAACCGATTCTACTCGGTACAAATGACGCGATTTTGCCGGTGATATGGATGACGTGAAGAGTACCACCGAGTTGCATATTTCCCCGGCAGCAAAGATTAGACTGGGCATCACGTAAAAAGAATTGTGGCTTTGTCGCCCCCGCGAAGCCGAGTATGTGGCGGCTGCAGCCGCCGCGCGCTGCTAAGGCGCTTTCGAGCCGACCGACATTGCGTATATGCTAGGTGTGAAGGAGGCGACGGTGAAGTTACTCATGGACAACATGTCCGCGATAGCTCTTAGCAAGAATCCCGTGAATCATGATCGAAGCAAGCACATCGATACCAAGTATCATTTCATTCGAGAATGCATTCAGGATGGCAAGGTGGAGGTGGAACACGCCGAAACGGCGAACCAGGCCGCCGACATCTTCACGAAGGCATTGGCGAGAGTGCGGTTTGTTGAGTTGAGGACTGCGTTGGGGAGTCGCCGAGATGCAATAGGTTTAGGGGTGATTTGTTAGCTAAACTATAACATTGAGTCCATTGTAATCTTAGCATTGGTTAGTCGGTTAGGATCGGACGAGATCTTAGGCGTGCTTGATCCGCTCAGATTCGTGTCGCCGAGTCCGCGCCACGCCGTGTGGAGCGCACGTAGCGCATGTCGCGCGGCAACGACATGGCGATCTTTGTACGCGGCGCGGGGGCTGACGGGCGATCGTATAAGCCCGGATTGTATCCAAGTCGAGTATAAATACAAAGTAAAAGACCGAGGAGAGCTGTTGGTTGGCAGCGCCTGAAAATATTCTTGTCATTCGTTTTGCATCTGTTATCTGTTCCTTTGTCCTCGCCGTGGTGATCACGGTCACCGCGTTCCGTCGCCGCCGGCGTTCTAGGCTCGACGGGGACGATCTGCTCCATCAGTCGATCAACTTATGCTGAACTAAAAGTGAATCTGATGCAGTATACTGGGCATATCATGCAGGCTGAAGAGTTCACACAATCACATGGCTTTAGCTGGTCTTTTTTGTTAGAAAGCAACCCAACCATTACTGATCCACTGTTCAGAGACGCCTGTTGGTTGTCTCATCTCACAACAGAGTAACCTCACACGTTGGTAAGGTCTGGTACAAGAACCAATGACACAAGAACCAAACATGCGCAAAGATTCTCGCTGCATCCTATTCCTATATATGATTACACATATATGTTCGCCCACTGTTCATGCTTCCTTGCGGCTCTCTCCTGTTCTCCCATCTGTGGCTAGAGGCCATCGTATGAGAAGGTATGGTAATTTATAAACAAAAATGACCGGGTCCATGCATGGTTGGTTTACTTTTACTTCTTCACCTACCAATCTAGATGAGACCAATAGTGTGACCTTAAGTGAAACCACCAGTGATGACCTATCTAGGAATTTGTTGTAGAGTATAAGGCATAAAAAAAAATCCTATGCATGCAATTGATAAAACATTTGCCGATTTAATAAATAACTGTAAAATTTGTATAAGAAAAATCATATGTACATAATTCCCATTTACAAATTGAGTAAACGAATATTGTAGAATTTGGAATATAATTTATTATACTAACACTAAATGACATAATAAATCTTAAATTTACCAACGGTTGGAATTTCACAATCCGCATTGGCTTTTAGAGCACTCTTTTTTGTTTCAGCTTTACTGTTTGAGCTGAACTTTATTTTGTTTCCATTTGGGTGTGTTTGCCTTTTGGTGTTGTAGTTGCCTAATGGCTTCTTTGTAATGTGCTACTCGGCTGTGTACCATTTTTGAATGGTAGAGGCTGGAAATTTGTTCCCTTTATCTAAAAAAAGATACAGTACAAATAATTCAAATAAAATTCTAATAATAGTTTGAAATGCAGGCATAAAATGAGACTAATCACAACACGAGCAATGGTGAACTAAAACGAGGTCTCCGTTATTGAAGTTATTGTTATTTATAAACAAAGATACTTCATTTCTTAAACTGACAATCCAAACAACACTAATAGTTGATCTTAAATGATGCTAGAGTAAGCCATGCTTATAAACAGCTAGGTTAGGTTATCACTATGCCATGACGAATTCCTAAATTTTCAGCTGCCATTATGAGAATGATCTGAGAGACCGAAGCGGAAATGAAGGACAACAATATGTGTTGTGTGCCGTCCATAGATGGTCTATTGTTTCTTGGACTGAGATGCAACAGGATCTTGATTCATACATCATCAGCTCCACTCTGTAGAATGAAACATGGTGAACCTACAAAATCATACACATTAGGTGCTCAACGGGCAAAAGATCGGACGCGGCACTCACCCGTTGTTCTGGGAGATACTCCGTCTCTGCATGCATAGAGAAGCAGTAATCAGAATCATCATGATAATCACCGTCCAGTCATGCTAAAATCTGCTTTTGCCTGTCAGTTTCAAGGTTAAGACAAGAGCACTAAGATGAGCTGTGTGGCCACCTAGCTGACACCACCATCCATTTCTTTTTTTTTTTTCTTTACAAACCATTCTGTTGAGAACTAAATGTGGACAAAGTGTGCAATTGACTCTACCATTGTGTTTCTATTGTCAGGGCAACCTAAAAACAAATTTTGATCACCGCATTTGGAAACCAGACCAAGAAATGACGTTTTTGGGGTGTTCACCTTGCTGGAATTAGCCAGGCCGGTTCTTAAACCGGCCAGACCAGTTTGGGAAGTTCCTCAAATACAAGATCTGATTGCACCATTGCGTTCCCTCTCATCGATCAGGTAAAAAACAGATATAGTTCACCCGTTTGGAGTCTGAATAAATTAATCACAAATTTTGGAAGGTTATTTGCTATGCTCGTGGAGCAGAATTCACCTGGCCGGTTCTTCGTTCCGCAAGCTTGTTGGTTATCATTTGGTGGTTTGTTCATAAACTTCTCTGTTCGTCACCGTGAAAGAGTGACATCCTCGCTGGATTCTTTTGGTCTGGCGGCCCAGGCGTGCTAGAGCTTGTTAGTGTCTGATCCGAATCCTATTTGGCATCTACACATTCCTACTTTTTATACATAATTAACAATACAAATTGTTTTAGTTGGTGGTATACGACACATTTTGTTTGGTAGCATTTATACTATTTCTTCAGCGTAACCAGCCAAGCTACATTCTTGACACAAACATGTGAGTCATTGAGCCTCCTATATTATACAAAGTTATTTTCAAAATAAAGCTCGAGATTTTTTTTTTTCACATAAAACACTCAAGTTTACATTACGTACGTGTATTGTGAAAGAGTCAAACAGCAGACCCTCAAACATTCATTAAGACATTAATCTCATCAAACACTTTAGCTCTGCGCTGAATGTTATATGTGAAATAGAAGAAGTGATAAGGGAGCTAATGTTGATAGAAATGAGATGTATCTCGGAACCAAATGGCACTTTAACTTTGTCGAACCTTTGCCTAAAATGTCTGCAACAGAAATTTGAACGACAAGGTGTCCACAGGTTCTTGCAGCAGATACACCTCACAGAAGAGTATCATTGGTGTGATGGTGAGAGTATGTCTGAGCTCTCCTACATTGACTCCATAGTGGGGAGAACATAGCAACGTCTAGGCCACCGAAAGGGAGAGCCAGATTGAGTGAATCGGCAATAGCAACTGGGAGCCTCGATATCACAACGAAGAGTGAATGTGGGGATAATTGGCGGAGCTGCCCCTCCATAACACTCTAAATTCTCATAATTCCTGTTTATCATATTTGACTGATTCCCATTTTGCATTGCTCTGCATTTCTGGAATTGTAGATGAGTAATCGATGGTTTTCAATACACACTATGGTTATAGATGATCGGATTTATTACGAACGAGCAAATCAGAAGGATAAACTTCCTAGGACCGCCAGTTTGAAGCTTGTTGTGTTGATGGCTTTGGCGCTGATCCTCGTTTCTGGTTTAATCTGAGGCATGGTACAATGAGCAACAGCTACCTGTATGTAGCTTGCTCTTTGTCAGCTAGTTTGCCAGGTGCAGGGTCACCTCTTGAGAATTAATCCATCCAATACTGCGTGATGCTTACAGTATCATTTTGACAATCCAACTCTGTGTGACGGGGCAATAAAGCATTGATGCGTTACTGATATGGATACCTTCCAACTGAAGCAAACTGTGGTGTTCAAAAGTTGAGCTTGAACATAAGTGTGCCGAACAAGTCCTACTCATATACCCTGAACAAGCATGCTGCCTCTAAGGTTCTTGATGGCTTTATTATAACATTTATTAAACAAGTCCTACTCATGTACCCTGAACATGCATGCTACCTCTATGGTCCTTCATGGCTATACGGTAACGTTTATTAACAAGTCTGACTCGAATGTACCCTGAACAGGCGTGCTACCTCTAAGGTCCTTCTAGGCAATACTGCAACGCTTATTACCACAAACATACATAGAATGGATCATATGTAACTCATATATAAAAGCCGGTGTGCGTGACGAGGTCACTGCACAACCCCGTCCATAAGCCTGTCACCAGCATGCGTCTGCAAGCCTCTGATGATACTTTTCTTTTTCATCACCTCTTTTCTTTTTCATGTTGTTCGCGAGCAGCTTGTCATCACCTCTTGTACATGCAGATACTTAGACACTATTGTGGGTTCCTCATTCTTCTCAAACATGACTCTTTTCAGAGTAGAGATGTTCCTTTGTTTTGCTCCACTTTTGCTTCGCAATTTCACTAGAGTAGTGGTGGCCTCTCACAAACTATGCAGGCCCTTTAACACTGCCTTAGTTTTATAAGCAGATGCCTGGCCTAGTCATAAAGCCAATAAGTTTTGGTAATATACAGTCGTGAAAGTAAAGATTGAACTGTAAGTTATCACATGAATGATTATGAGGGTCACAATTACACATTTTAATTCAGGAAAACATGTCTAGCCTTGACTTTCTTTTTTGTACTCAGCATTGTCTCCATCGAAACAATTATGAATCAGACACTGTAACCACCACAGTTGAAGCTCTCTTGCCATAGTTTGTCTTGTTACCGGTGAATTTTTTGTATGGCCTGGGTTCTTTTGTGTTTGTCATAATTTGTACAAAATTCTCTGGTCTTCCAGTTACGGAGTTCGAGAATTTTTTTGTGTGCGACCTAGGTACTTTTTGTTTTGTTGATTTTAGGTCTGCTGGGAAATGGTGCTAGAACATTTCACAGTTCCTATGGCTTTCGTTGTCCCAACCAAAAATGTTGCATGCCCTGCTAGGAAATACCATGTTGAACTGTTACTGAAATTTACAAATACTATAACAAAAATAAAGTGTCACAAAATATCATGTCTGCTGTAGTGGGATCAACGACTCTTTTCGAGCATAGAGCAATAGTCTCTTCACAGGTGGTTGATAGGCGGAAGCCTGATCCCCAAGAGGTGGAGATTGCTACACTCTTCTGGTGTCGTACATACACAAACTCCACATTGTGCTATGGTGGGGCACTGTGCTGCGGGGTGTGGCGCAAGTGGAAGGGAATCTGTGGCACTGTGGGTTCCTGATGCTTCTGAAGCCTAAATGTTGCATTTTGCTACATTGTTTCTGAGCCAACTTAAAGCCTACAACATAATTTTCGGTGCCTTGCTTGTGGCAGCCAAATGATGCTAAAACTAAACTTCTGGTTCAACTTACACATACCATTTTATAGGCATGCCAAACACATAAACTAGACTGTTGGCTGTGATTTGTGAGGGCCAAGAATATATAGGCCTGACTTGCATGCTAGCGCAGTTGGGTAGATGATAATAATATGAGATTGGGATGCAGCTGAAACGTCAGATGAGAGCACGAGGTAATGCAAACATATTGCACCAACAACTGATAAGGTAGCTGCAGCCGCAGAGGACAGGAAAAATATAAGGGGGATTGGTGATTTTGCGCCTATTTTTTAGTCCGATTGAGATTTTACTCGTATTTTTATAACAGTGTGATTTCGCCCCTCCATTCCACATATGAATGCCTGTTTACCCCTCTTTTTGGATGGCATGATCCGGATCTGTGAAAAAAAACGGTAACAAAACCCACCCATCCCATTCTACCCGTGCCCTTCACTGTGTTCTCCGCCATCGCTATTCCCCAAAATCGACCGGTCTCTCCCCGAACCATAACTTTGGGCTTGGCGGCGGCGCTAGATCCACTCACGGGCGGCGGATGACAAAGATGGCCCACGGTGCTCAGCGCGCCGTTGCCTCCTCCGCGGGCGGCCAGGGCGCGGTGCTCGGGCAGGGGACGAGGCGCTGGGGCGGACGGCTGCTAGGCGAGCGGCCATGGCGCTGGGCCGCGCGGGGCTTCTCTCAGCGGGCAGTCGGGCGGCTGCGGGTGGCCAGAGCGACATGGCCCCCCGGGGGGGCGGGCGGGGGTGGCCCTGGGGCTCGACGTTCTTAGTGCTTTGCGTCTCCCCAGCTCCTGTCAAAATTGTGTGAAATTGTTGCTGAAGTTTTGTCAACAATTATGTCAAATTATCGCTGATATTATGTCAAATTACTGCTAAGATTATATCAAAATTATTCTAAAAACCTATCTAAAGTAAGGGTAAATTGGTCTTTTCATGGTCCTTTTAACACCGTTAAGTGGTGTTAACGAAAGGGGTAAAACTTACCTTCAATCCAAAATAACAGGGGTAAAATTGCACATATCAAAATATGAGGGCAAAATCACCATTAGACTCAAAAACACGGGCAAAATCACCAATTCCCCAAAAAATAAAGGTATGGTGAAATCTGTAACACAGATAATAATTTTTAATATAAATTAAAGTAGTCAACGGCTTGGAATCACACAACACATTGGAGACTCGAGATTTAGTAATGAGGTTTGACCAAAGCTACATCACCGGGCATGCATATGGGCACTCCTCCCCCAAACCACAACACAGGTATCCCGGGTCCCCGACCAAAGCCACCGGCTTCTTCAGTGAGCCTTCCAGTTTTTGTTGCTTCTCACTCTGTTTTGTTGCAAGTGCAGTTCTATTCTCCTTTACTTTATAGAGAGGCTACGTTACGTAGCGCTACCTAGCCCACAGTATTCCTAACTACAACATGAGTCCACTATAACATTTTTTAGTATGCATAAATATTCAGCATATTTCTCACAATATCTTTGGTGATTATACACAATTCAATTACAGACAATGGAATTTCCTCTGATTCCAAAGCAGTCCATAACAAAGTGATGTCTCAGTCATGGATACTGGCAGTCAGATTCAGGACATCAACCACACCAATCGAACAATCACATGCAAGGCCCACAGGAATGTGTGTGCTGAGGCCAATACACATTCTCACCGTATGATGTCTCCCCTAGTAATGAGTTGCCTTCATCTATTTTAAATACAGAAGCGGAACTACATTCTCTCCACTACCAAAAACTGGAGATTTCGTGAGAGTGAAAAACGCCACGAAAACGGTTTTACTCTCACGAAAAACAATGCGTGAGAGTACACCATCACGAATAACTTGTCACAAAGATTAGACTCATGAAATACACACTTTCGTGAGAGTTCACCGCCACGGATTAATTTCATGAGAGTTCACCGTGACGGTCACTCTCATGAAAAGATCATTGCCGTCAGATTTGCATCGCTATTTTCATGGCGGTTTTTTTTTGGATATTTCGCGAGAGGCCACCATCAGAACTTATTTCGTGAGACTTAGAGTATTTCGTGAGAGGCCACCGTCACGAACTTATTTCGTGAGACTTTGAGTATTTCGTGAGAGGCCACCGTCGTCAACTTATTTCGTGAGACTTTGAGTATTTCGTGAGGGGACACCGTCATTAAGTTATTTTGTGAGACTTATGGTATGTCGTGAGAGCTCAGTGTCATGGAATTATTTCATGGGAGTTGTTGTATTTTCATGAGAGTCGTAGTCACACAAATGAATTTCACGAGATTTTCACAGAAATATAGTATTTCATGAGAGGACACGACCACGAAAAGGAACATCTCAATCCACATATTTCATGAGAGGACACCACCATGAAACAATCAAATTCTAGTGCATACATACATACTGGAGATTGTCCAGCAATCCGCTCTAAACATATTAGAGTGTTCAACCATTCCATTGAAATGTCATTATATCATACAGCCAAATAACATAAGTCAACACCTACATAGCCCTTAGTTCTTAACGCAACACTAGGTTATCATTTAGGAAAATAGGCCTAGCATTCATTAGTTTGATCAAATGAACCCAACATTACGAGGGCAGCATGTTCATCTTTACTCCCATCCATTGCATGGGTTGTCCGCTTAGGTTCCTACACGACCACAAAATGAAAGAAGTTAAAGAATATGCTGAGAACATGGCTGTACGGTAATTTAAATTATAACAAGATGGTCAAAGTTAACGTGAAACAACATGGATTCTAATTATCATGCTAATGTCAGCTAAGATAAAACTGATATTTAAACTGCTGTCTAAAAATAATGATGGCATTTGAGTTTGGTTTGGTTGCACATAGATATATCATTTTGATCTAGTTGACCCAATTGAGTTAGGTTTGGCTGTTCGAGCTCACCATAGTGGATCTATGGACGCCGAGGATGGGCGCTGTAGATGTCGCCGCTGGAGGAGGAGGAGCTCCCTGGCCGCTGAGGTCACCACGCCCCGCATCGATCCGGGCTCCAGGCCCCGTGCTGCCACCATACTTCATTGCTATATATGTGTTCAAAGCACTAGCCTTCTCAGAGCCAAACTTATATCTCTGTGTGATCACAAAATGAATGAGGTTACAGAATATGGAGAGTTCAATATAAGCTTATATATGAAAAGACATCCAAGTACCCATTTATATATGAAAAGACATCCAAGTAGCCATTAAAGATTAGGATGCTACACCAAATTTCTCTTTTCTGAGGTGATAACATGTTAATAGAATAGCAAATCAGCAATCTACAAAGAATACCCCTTTTGTATCACTAACTCATTTGGGAACTATATTATGGAAAGAAAGACATACTAATATCAAGTCAAAAAATTTCTATGTTTACAATAGAATCAGCAAGTCAAGTGTTCCATACTCTCTCCAGATTCGAAACATAGCAGCTACTTAACTGTTTACTCACAGTGTGATACTTATCTGTTGGCTGCACATATAGTTTCAGTCCACAAAACAGTAACAAAGGAAGGTTGCATGAAGCTATTATCAGAATTAAAAGTACCACACAAAAAAAAAAAATGCTTTTCACTTTATTCATGTCATTTTCATATAACTTGGGCAGAATTTGGCTGCACATATGATTTGGCGATGCTGTCAGTAGCGTGCCTTAACAGTAGTCAGCAACTTCTGCAGCTGAGCTCAATAATTCAGTAAGAGTTGAATTGAATCGTCGTCTCTAGCTAGCTCATCCATACCTGCATGTCATGTCAGATTGGTTCTCTAGCTACTTCCTAGTTATAACATTTAGCTAGATTGGTTTTCTAGCTACTTCCTAGTTATAACCTGTATCAACCATTCTATTTTGCACAGTACGTTGGAC
Organism: Hyparrhenia diplandra; assembly: GCA_015847255.1. Classification (NCBI taxonomy): domain Eukaryota; kingdom Viridiplantae; phylum Streptophyta; class Magnoliopsida; order Poales; family Poaceae; genus Hyparrhenia; species Hyparrhenia diplandra. The sequence goes on along the minus strand of JADLZK010004228.1, from coordinate 932,512 downwards.
TTCATTTACTTTTGTTGCAATTAGTTTCTTAGAAGTTGAAGGACTATTATTTCTGAACTATTATTCATAAGATAATATTATTTTTGAACTATTATTTCTGACAAGAACAAACACACAACATGGCTGCATGACCCGACAATTGGAAATATCTTGCATTGTGTTCATAGATTCTTGTGCAAACAATTAACAAATACAGAGGAAACAGATAAATCTAATTCTGCTAAATCTAATTTTGCTAGACGATGCGTTGGTTAAACATTTTTTACTGAAACGTGTAGCCAATCAAAGAGCAAAAGCATTCATGTTTCTGTAATGAAGTCGTCAAAATCGAATTGCTGCACTATGTAGATCTGTCCCTTTCACACTCAATCCACCAACACACCGACGAAGAGATACATACCTTGGGCATGCTCGGAGCAGGGGGCCGATGAAGACCTCGGCATACAGCGGCTGGATCTGCCCTAGAGCCCGCGACGGAACCAGCCACGTGCCCCGCTGTTGGAGAAGGATTCCCACGCCGAGGGGGAGGATTCCCATGCCCGATCCGCGCCGGCGGAGATTGTGTGCTGCCGCCGCCGCCGCGCCATGCGCCGGGAGGTCGCCTTGTGCCACCGCCACCATGAGCGCCACGAGAGGGAGGGGAGTAGACACCGTCGCCGCCACGTGATGGAGAGGGGAGGGGCGCTGCTGCGTGGGGGAAAGGTTAGGCGGCTCGTGTGGGGCGATATCGAGTGAGGGAGGGAGGAGCGCCGGGAAGGAGTGGCAACAGATAATAGGAGCTTCAAGGCTGAAAACCCTTACTTTGTATATATACTAATGCCTTCGATCGAACGGTTCGATTCATCCCGAGTTCATCCAATGGTTGTAATAAATTGGGCCGAAGTAATGGGCTGACTAGGCCATTCATGTTGGGCCATTGGCCCGATAGTAAGAGCTTGAATTACACTCTTTTTTTTTAAAAAAAAATATCAATATTTGAATTTCAAAACACAAGAGACCCTATGCGCTTTGCAGTGTGCTATCCGCCTCAAACTTTTTCTGAGGCTTCTACATGGCATGTGTGAAGGTACCGCCAAGTTTAAGAATTTTCTGGATTTTTTGATAATTTTCTCTGATTATTTTAATTACCGCGCGACTTCTCCCAATAATTATACGTTGAACTCCGCGATCACCCCGAAAAGACCCGAAACGGTGCCAAACTTTGCCACAAGGTCTCTTCTGCCTAGGAGGCAAAACTTGCGAGGCCGCGTCGCGAAATTATTGTGTTTTCAAAGTGTAATTCACCATATTGTCGCACGCGGCACGTAGAAAAATACAAGAATTCCAAAATGAATAAAAAAACCTATAGGATTTTGCGTGGGGCCATATTTTGGGTGTAAATGACCACAAAAAAAAAAATTTGAGAAAGTTTGGACATAGGCGAGCGCATGCTTCACAAAGGTACATGGAACCTTTGACCGAACCATATCCATACACTTAGGTTTCTCATGGTTGTGTGGCCTATGCGCTTTGTAGTGTGCTATCCGCCTCAAACTTTTTCGAGGCGCCTACATGGTATGTGTGAAGGCACCGCCAAGTTTGAGAATTTTCTCGAATTGTTTGGTAATTTTCTTTGATTATTTTAATTATCGCGCGACTTCTCCCTAATTATACGTTGAACTGCGACCACCCCCGAAAAGACCTAAAACGGTGCCCAAGTTTGCCGCAACATCTATTGTGCCCTAGGAGGCAAAACTTGTGGAGGCCGGTGAGAAATTATTGTGTTTTCAAAGTGTAATTCACCGTATTGTGTTTTCATGACTGCTTTTTATGGCATTTCGTGAGAGTGAACCTTCACGAATAGATTTCGTGAGACTTTGGTATTTTCATGAGAGTTGACCTTCACAAATGGATATTGCCACTAAGTTTGTATCGGTGTTTTCATGACTGCTTTTTATGGTATTTAGTGAGAGTGAACCTTCACGAATGGATTTCGTGAGACTTTAGTATTTTCATGAGAGTTCACCTTCACGAATGGATATTGCCACCAAGTTTGCATTGCTTTGCTTTCATGACTCTTTTTATGGTATTTTGTGAGAGTGAACCTTCACGAATGGATTTCGTGAGACTTGGTATTTTCATGAGAGTTGACCTTCACAAATGGATATTGCCACTAAGTTTGTATCGGTATTTTCATGACTCGCTTTTTATGGTATTTAGTGAGAGTGAACCTTCACGAATGGATTTCGTGAGACTTTAGTATTTTCATGAGAGTTCACCTTCACGAATGGATATTGCCACCAAGTTTGCATCGCTGTTTTTCATGTCTCTTTTTATGGTATTTCGTGAGAGTGAACCTTCACGAATGGATTTCGTGAGACTTTGGTATTTCCTTGAGAGTTCACCTTCACGAATGGTTATTGCCACCAAGTTTGCATCGCTGTTTTCATGACTCTTTGGTATTTAGTGAGAGTGATTATTCACGAATGGATTTTTGTGAGACTTTGGTATTTTCATGAGAGTTGACCTTCACCAATGGATATTGCCACCAAGTTTGCATCGGTGTTTTCATGATCAAGCTTTTCATGGTATTTAGTGAGAGTGAACCTTCACGAATGGATTTCGTGAGAGACTTTGGTATTTTCATGAGAGTTCATCTTCACGAATGGATATTGCCACCAAGTTTGCATCGCTGTTTTCATGACTCTTTTTATGGTATTTCGTGAGAGTGAACGTTCACGAATGGATTTCGTGAGACTTTGGTATTTTTCATGAGAGTTGACCTTCACAAATGGATATTGCCACGAAGTTTGTATCGGTGTTTTCATGACTGCTTTTTATGGTATTTAGTGAGAGTGATTCTTCACGAATGGATTTCGTGAGACTTTAGTATTTTCATGAGAGTTCACCTTCACGAATGGATATTGCCACCAAGTTTGCATCATTGTTTTCATGACCCTTTTTATGGTATTTCATGAGAGTGAACCTTCACGAATGGATTTCGTGAGACTTTGTTATTTTCATGAGAGTTGACCTTCACGAATGGATATTGACACCAAGTTTGCATTTGTGTTTTCATGAGTGTTTTATATGGTATTTCATGAGATTAAACCTTCACGAAATGTATTTCGTGAGACTTTTGTATGTTCGTGAGAGTAATCCTTCACAAAAACAACTAATTTTCATGACGTTGTGTAGAGTACTCTCATGAAAATACGTTTTCGTGGCGGGATTTACATCACTCTCATAAAATATTAGTTTCATGAGAGTTTATTTTTCACTCTCACGAAAAAATCGCTCCTCTCACAAAATATCTCTCATGGAGGCTGGTTTCCCCAAGTTGAAGGGTTACTCGGACAGTACTGTGGGTTCCTCATGCTTCTCAAACCTAACTGTTGTTTGCATGCTGCATTTTTACTGCTGTTTGCTTGCTGCATTTTTGCTTCACTATTTCCTGACAACAGTTAAGCCGCTTGTAGATCCCTGGTGGTAAATCATCTATGTGCTCTCACACAATACGCAGTGCCTTTCCCTTGTTGAAGCCTGACAATCCTGAAACAACAAGAATGATGCTTGCATCTGTGCAAATCACTTTTTATATATAGGCATGCATGCCTTTCCTAGTCATATCGTATAAACCAGTTATTATTGGTACTATACATATATAAAGTCACTCAAGAAAGAGGAGAGTGAACTACTGCAACATTATATTGATTATGAGGCGGTGACAATACACAGTCTGGCAAAGAGATTCCTGCCTAGCACAAATCACAAAAGCAATTTAACAAATATAATCCCTCCATCCCAAATTATAAGGCATTCCAAAAATCTTAGAGAGTCAAAGCATTTCATTGATAAAATTTATACGATAAGATAACAACATTTAGTATGTCAAGTGAATATAATTGGATTCTTTGTTATAATATTTTCATACTATACCTATTTGGTGTCATAAAGTTTTTTAATTTTCTCTATAACTTTGGTCAAACTTGAACTTGAGATACTTTGACTGTCTAACATTCTTGGAATGCCTTATAATTTGAAATGGAGAGAGTAATTTAATTTGAAGATTACTAGTAGTCATTAGATCATGCTACATCGCCCTTTTTTGTGTGTATTTGTGCACACGTAAACTCCGGCCTATGTTGATTGGAAGACTTTCTTGAGTTGTCTCAATATAGCCGGTCCCAAGCCCGTGTAAAGGAGGAGGGTTGCGTTAGATTTGGCGAACCAACGTAAAAAATAGCCACTCTAATGGATATGAAACCCATAAGAAAATCGTTGGGGCGTAACCCCTCTTAGTGACGCGCTACATCGGAACCCGTGTAGTGTTAAATGGGCAAGGGTCGGGTCGCCATCCCCTTAGTGGCGCGTCGATTGTGATCCAGTGCGATAATAATTTTACCGTTGAGATGGTTTGGACATGTTCAACGGAGGCCTCTGAGGCGCCCGGTGCGTAGTGGGGTTTTAGAGCGGGTGGATAATGTAAAGAGAGGTAGAGGTTTCGACCTAGACCGACTTGGGACGAGTCGGTTAAGAGAGACCTTACGAGTGAAATATCTCTAAGGATTACAGTTTGGAGGAATTCATATACAGTTGGTTATTATTTTGATAGAAATAAAATAAATCTTTAGACCATCGACATACCAACTGCTTATGAATATTATGAAATTGAATCATTGCAAGCATCACAAATAAGTGTCGATAATTTTTTTTAGAAAAGGAAATATATTAATATTCTGCATCGACTAATGCATATGACAAAGTCTCCATACATAATCACGAGAATTCACAAGAGTGGCAATTGAGCATAGTAAATAAGATTAGGAGGGCATATATATGTTTGAGTTTACCATTTTAAAAACTGTTGTCAGTTGCTTTATGTTTAATTATTGTTTATCCCTATGGATAAGCTATCTAACTCCAGCTTGCATTAATCCTAGTGTTAGTGAATCCTTGTGTTAGTGAGCGCAGTGGAATCCAGCCCCGGAAATTATAGCCCCGAGCCGGCGCTTAAACAGGCCTACGTCCAACGGAGTCCACAACAACAAGAACTTGGGCCTAACTTAGCCCAAAAGGCTAGCTTGATGGGTCAGGACTGCCCGCACCTTTATATTGTCCTCCTCCACCATCAATTTCCAATGTGGGACTAAACCCAACAATCTCCCCTGTCACACATCGGACCCAACTCTTCCATCACATGACAACCCATGTGATCTCAAAGAAGATTTTTACAGGCCCCGAGTTTTAATTCTCTGGTCACAAGGCTTTTCGTGATCCTTTAGAGACACAGGCTCCCCCGTGAACATGTGACCCAGAGATGTTTTCACAAGTTTTCCTAACCTTCGGCTCCGATACCGCGGCCATCATGCACATGCACCATGGAAGTGGGTCTGGTTGGGTGTTTCTAAACTACAATAGCGGCTGTAGCAGGTTGAGAACTGCCTGGTTGGGCCAGCATGCACCTGCCCCATGCGTCCACGACCATGCAATGGTCGCAAAGATTCGTCAACATACATGAAGGCAGATGGGAGATCCGAAATATCAAGTCGTAGGTGCAGCAGCGACGGGATTTTCAGCCGAGTTGTTAGTGCTATTGCTGCTTCCATTCGTGAGGGACTCGGTAGGGACCTCGAGAATTGGTGAACAGACTTGTGAAGAAATTGGATTAGTTACATACTATAACAGGAGACAACTTTACTACAATATGCTCAATCCATAACAATTTATCTGATTACTAATTGTCTAGCTAGTGTATGCTCAATCCATAACATTAACTTCGCAAGTAAAAATTTAATGCTAGCCAAATTTCTATCATACGATCTCACAATAATTGAAATAATAGAATAATACTCCATTAACACGCCATTTGTAGAGGTGATCATCAGCGAGGCCAACATGTAAAATGTTGTCAATTTTGAACTTCTGGATTGCAGTCGATGCAATGTATGCTGACGTGACAAGTAAGCCTTTTGTTCCAGTTGTGTTTGTAACATTTGTTTTTCATCAAACCAAAGCTCGGACAATTTTTGCACCAGCTCTAAGTCACTGCTCATTAGAATTTTTGCGAATATCTTCAATCACAGTTCTCTTAGCTCATTTGCTTCCTCCATGGTTTCGGTAGAACAGATCATCTTTGTAAACATGTTGAGTCACGTAGGAGTTGGTTTCAGGGCACAGGTGTCTTTCCTGCTCAATTTTTCTTGTAGCATTGGTTGATTCATTGATGATCAGTTTTATTAAAGGAGACGATGCTGCTATTGAATGACAATTTTATTATGCAATATACAGATAACTACTGTTTGTGTGTATCTGGAAAAATTTACCCGCGTCCTAATCAAACAGAACCATGATGACTCACCTACCGAGAATAAATATGTGTTCATCTGCAAGGAAAAGTAATAATGTGTCATCATTATTTAGAGGCTAATATATATACAATGGCACCATTTCTTCTGACTGCATGCAATTGCCACTCATAGACAACTATAGCTTTGCACTGAGTATTGTGTGAAATGGTAGAATTGCAAGGAGCTGATGAGATAGAAATGAGAGGTACCCAGGAAAGACATAGAACTAGTATTCATGCAAGCCTCGCCTAAATGTCGGTGCACAAGAGGCACTGGGGAATGTGCCCGGAAGCTCGTGGCACTTGTGGCAATCGCAAAGGGTCCATGCTGCCACTTTCTGCTAGTCTGTATAGTAACGTGAGATGAAACACATCTCATCTGTGTGACTCATGCATGTTCAGAAAGCTTGGCAGCTCTAACAGTTGTCTGCGTCCAAGAGGGATTGGGATGTGTTCAGAAGCTCGTCATGAATCAGCTACAAAGGGCATGGATGATACCTCATCGTTGCGCTTGCAGCCATTATAACAGGACCCTCTCATTCCTTTGTGGCATGAATTGTAATGGGAGATGAATCACATGCACCTTTAGAAAGCTAGGTAGCTGCAGCTCTTGTCAGCATTTGGAAGAAAGAGGTGAGATTATAATGTGGAATGCAAGGGAGCTTGGTCTCTTGGAGGCATGCGACGTGAGTTTTTTTTTCTTTTTTTTTTTTCTTGTACTTCAGACAAGTTATTAGAACGTTGAAACCAAAGTACAGTCTGCTGTTGAGGATAGAAATTCCAAATTTACTTAAAAGTAGCCACCATGAAAGTTGGCTTGAGCTATAGCCCTAATGAGATCATGCTTCAAAAATGCGTTATTGATGAGATCATGAAGCATTAAGATATGAATTTAAATGAGATCATGCTTCAAAAATGCGTTATTGAGTCCAGACGCACTCTGTAATCTTGTCGTGCATGCTCCTAATGACAATCTGCAGCTGACTCGGCTATAGCCCTGAAGTGTGAAGCGATGCTGCATCCATCAGCCGTGTGACGGATGGTATCACATGATAAGTTATCTTGTAAGACAATGTTGGGCGAACTGTGAACAAGTCTATAATGTTGTGTATCATCTTGTAAGACAATGTTTGACAATGTCTGGCTTATCACCCTGAAACACAAAAAAAATTATTCATGTTGTGTATCATCTATATATGGTCGAGACATGGTAGGGAACTCAATTGGTGGAGTTAAAGATGCATTAAGCTACAAAACTATACAAATTAGCTAGACGCCTGCAATGCAAATGATGTGGTATTGGCTTTTTTGCTAATGGATCTCGTCAAGTTGGAGCTAAATGCTAGAATTATTGGTCTCAGCAGGCCTATGGACTCACTACTAAGGTGTTGTTTGGTGGCATAACCGGATCACATTGCAAAAAAATTGCATTGATTATTGTTTGTTTCTTGTACTGTGTAATTGGTTGGCAGCGAAATGGGTACAGGCCTTCAGCAGGTGGATTATGCGGCCAATCTTTTTGGCGCCGACAAGGTCCACGCCCGGCTTCGCGCGCCGACCAGCCTTGGCAGGCCGTGGCCCATGGCCCCCACACGGCCCAAGGCCTGCTCGACCACGCCGGAGGACGACGCGACGCCGCCCGAGGCCACACGGCGACGACAACACCGCAAGCGTTTCCGCCAAGTTAGTGTCCAGCGTGTCCCCCCCCCCCCCTCTATTCCGACCCGGCTATGGAATCCATCCGCCGTCGGCGCGACCGTCGACACGGTGGTGGCCGACGGTGAGCGAGGTCGCTGGGCGCCGCCGAGCAGCGCCAGGGCCGGACTCATCTAGCTGGGTGCGGGTAGGTGGCGGGGGAGCTGGAGGTTGTCCATGGAGGCAGGGTTGGAGCTCGGATGCGGCGGCGACAATAGCGGCTAGGGTTTCCGGGGGGAGAAGAAGAAAGGGGGAGCGGAGGCGGATGCCTCCGGCGTCCTAGGGCTCGCCCGGAGGGCGGTGGGGCGGGTGCGAGGAAGAGGATGGAGGAGGCGAGAGGTAGACGACGAACGCGATGCCATGGCGGGCCTTCGTGAGGCCATTGCTGGGCTGCCTGGTCGGCGCCTAGCACGCCCGATGCACGCTTGGTTGCAGGAATCGTTATATTCATGTTAGCATTGTTGTCTGTACAACCAAACAACATCAAAGAATCTCCGTTAGTTTGTATGTCATATATCACTATCATGAGGCATGCAGTGACCACCTCGGCTAGGGTGGGAAAAAAGTGATATAATTTGTAAGGTGCTTACGTATTTCGGATTCCTTGTTCAAATATACCCATGTACATGATTCACTTGTGTGATAGGCTTGCAACCTGGTGTCGTCTGCTAGGAGACCTAGCTTCAAATTTCTCGTTAATGAGATTATTATTCTTAGAGTGTAACTAGTGTAATCCAGGGCGTCCGTGACTGAAGGGCATGTTTGGACATCGAGCTGGCCATAGATGACATCGCTCAGTTGGGTGAATCTAACATTGTCTGCGTAGGATAGATAGTTTGGCTGGGTCGCTTCGGCAACAAAAACACTCAGTCGGGTGAATCCCTATCCAAGATTGATTTTATAGACAAAGATGTACGCGTACCTGCATGCTTTTGTGATATTTCGTTCTTACACCAATAATTGATCTTGAGTGAAGTAGAGTACATTATGCCTATAAATAGCTACCTCGTCATCACCATCGCATGACAAAACAACTAAACATTACAAAATTTGTACAGGTGCGCCTCAATTTGACTTATGCCAGGACGAGAATGAGAGATTGACGTGTGCACATGGTGTATGTTGATCAATGTTTCTTGGAGTGAGATGCAACGGGAACACGGGTCATAAGCGGTCGCGGTCACATAGCTCCACCTAGTGCAATCAAACATGCATGCACGAAGCTACACTATTGTAGTGTAGGTCAGCACAATGGTCAAATTAGGTGCTTCTAACGAACATAACTCCTTCTGGCGTTGTGGGAGCTCAAGTGGGAGCTCAAATTAGATCAATCATAAAAGGTCGTGTTGACACCTTGTACTTGTCACACACCTCAAATGCTAGATAGCACAGATTGCACAACAGTTGGTCATGCAGTGAGACGAACTGAACAAGGACTGAGTCCAACCCGCTTACCAGTGTAAGGTGTAAAAATTAGATTAGATATGTTCTTTTATCGGTTTGATACCTCAGTCAACCATGGATGTCTCATATATGGAAATGGGGTGGTCTTATCCTTTTAGGAAATAGATTCCCAGTAAATCCTAGGGAGTTCTAGAGCTGGGCTAAGTTATGGGAAAAATGGCTTGATCTAACTGCACAACTGGTCTAAGCATTTTCTTTCCACACAAAGGACTAAATGACCCCCGCTCATGTAACTCACCACCACCAAACTGCCCCGTGTATGCATTATTTGGAATCACCATTTCTTTGGATCAAATCAAATCACCATTCACATAGAACTTTGGCTCTGTCCTGGGTAATATTTGGAATGGAAGAATGCAAGGAGAGCTGATAATAGATGAAAATGAGATGTACCGGGAAACAGAATTGCCAAATCTTTGCATGAATGCTTTGCATTGGCAAAAATGCTCGTTCGCAAGACTATTCACCCCTGTGAAAGGGCTGCAACAAGTGCAGCTGATCCAGTTACTTATGAAGCTGTATGTAGCAGACACCTGTGACTGAATGCATGCGTTAAAATTTTAGTAGCGCTCAATGCTCCGAGCCAAATTCCACAGCCACACTTCGACACCTTCCTCATCTTGTGCTGTTGGCACATTTGGAAAAGACGTAACAATACCGTCTTCGAACTCATCGGGAGACAATTCAGGGAGCGTTGATGGCCTGCAAGGCGGAAGCAAGGCTGTGGAGGAGCCGGTTGCCCAAGAAAGACCGGGCAGTAGCTGACGTTTGGTGCTCCCTGTTGTTAGTTTCAATGTAAACCTGCAAACGCTGTGCGAAACATGTAATCTGTAAACTAAAGGCTATCATGAGCCACATTAATCAATGAAATCAGGTGGGGATCCTCTCCCCGCTGTTGACTTCTCAAAAAAAATTAGTAGCGCTTATTATGGTTAATGCTTCTAAAATTGTAGTTTAGATTTTTGTATTTTGTTCAGCAGCCTGTTGGTTTTTCTAGCTAGTAGCCTTACGTAAGAGCTACTTTCCTCTTGGTTAGCGCGCGCCTAGCTAACACCTTTGTAGTTTGGCCTCTTTTTTTAAATAACAAATCCCTAGGAAGCATGCTCCACATCTTTCCTTAAAAAACCAATGCTTAGCGTGCGGCCAAATCCCAGGTGTTTCCTTTTTTAAAAAAAATAGCTACTAATAGTACAATTTTTTTAAAGAAAACTGTATGTAATAAAGGGCAACAAGTCATGATTCAAAGAATCACACTCTTATTTTGCACCAGCTTATATTATTAAATGCATACTTTTAATGCCTCACTGGCGGAAAATTAAGGCAACATAAATTCTATGTGACAAAACAAAAAAAAATCTTGATCCTTTTGTGACCAATATATACCATGGCACCCTGTTCCAAGAGTGACTGTTCAATTGCACGGCAACTTAGTGATAGCTAAAGTTTTTTTGTCAGTGATGACTTCTTGCCTTGGTGGTGTTAACACCGTGGAACTGACCGTCGTGGGAATGAGAGGCCCTGGGGAACAAAGTAGCACAAGCTCCTCGCTCTAAGCTAATGATTCTACTATCCTACTAGTGCTTGAGCTTCTACATCTCATTTTATAGGGATGCCTGGCCCATGTCCCAATTACTATTGGTACTATAAAATAAAAAGATAGTTAACTAATTATAATTCGTATAAAATATAATCTCGGAGAGGGAGCACATGCTGAGAAGCAATGCAATTGCACATCCATTTTAGATCTGAACCGAACACACTGCAGCCCCTTAAATTTTGTCAGTGAAGTGAAAGTAGTAGGCAACCCTATAAATTTGCTCCTACTACGAAGCTCCTCCTGTTGTCCAATGCATAATGGTGGTTGGTAATTTTGTCTAGTTTTAAGCAGCTATTCAACGATAAGTTTTGAAGATCAATCAAAATAAAACTTGGTAAAGGTAATATTTAGGTGCCTGCATTGTGATATGATTTAATCCGAAACAATTAAGGACAAACTATAGGTTGTTACATCTAACCATGGGGGCTATCACTACAGGAAGCTTGTTGTTCGCAGAGCGGGTGGGCCCTCGGTGAAGAACGAAACCCTCTCGGCGAAGGCTTCGCCGAGCGGAAATGTACCGCACCGTCGGCAAAGGCCCTACGGGGAAATTTTCGTAGGCAATGAGGATTCGTCGAGAGCTAGGTATCCATCCACTGGAAAAGCCTTCGCCAACGGCCAACTTTAGCTCTCAGCAAACGAAAATGGCCGTTAACGGCAGTTACACTAACAGCGGTTACAAATACATTTGCCGAGCGCCTCAACCTTAACTCTCGGCAAAAAGATTTATTATTTTTATTTTTCTCAAAAAAACTTTGCCGAGCATAGTTGCAACTGCTCTCGGCAAAGCCAGTTTGCCAATGGCCACGCTCGGCAAAGATGGTGGCATTTGCTGTTTTTTTTTCCTTTTTCCACCTTCACGAATAGACACATATACAACATTTCTCACGTATTTCACATCCATTCAATCACATAATCAAATTCGACGACACATATATATCACTACGACACATATAAGACATCTATAAGACATAAAGAGGAAGGAGGTCCATGATCCAGACATAGATTAAGTGGTTCAATATCCATCACAAGCATCAAGTCTAGTTCCACTAATACAACTCATAGTCATCAAGTTTCAAAGTACTCAACAAAACCTCGAGCCTGATGGTGGAGCTTGCACCAGCAGTGGGTGGTCCAAATTACCAATGTACTCAACATAGGAAGCTTCTGCAGCTGCTCTCGTGCGAAACTTCTTGTGACAATTACTTGGAAAACCACTCACCTGATCATTACATTTTGCTCGGCTATCATAGACTCCAGGAACCTCGCCACAATATACAACATACCATGCCATAGCCTTAAGAAAGTAGAAACAAATGTTAGTTACGGTTTGATGACAAACATGGCACCAGATTATTAATGCAAGGCACCAAACATAGCACCAGATTATTTGTGCAAGGCACCGCTGGTACAGCTATAGCCTTTTCACCCTCTATAAAATTACTGCGCTGGCAGTAGCAACAACAGAGGCTTTTGTCTTCAGTCGAAGAACCCTGTTGATCGTGGCATGGATGCTAGGTCCCATGTGTCAGCGGAATCAGGTATCCAACAGATAGATCATGCACCAGGTCTACAGTTCCGCGCACCTGTTGCGCGCCCACTTCTCCAGATGACGTGCTCTATCGCACACTCGCGCGTTTCACCAAGCGGTCACCACGGCGCCCAGATCCACTAGGCACGCTCGCCTGGTTTCGGCTGTCTAGGACTGGTCAAAGGACATTAATGTAACCAATATATTTGTAACACCCGAGAAGAATAGCAGTTGTCCAGTTGTTCTATACAGCTCTGCACGGTATCATCGTCCACAGTTCTTCGAAACATCTGTGACTCCTCTTCCAATGATGATCTCTCTGATCCACCAGCCTCCGCCTCCGCCATTCAAGGCATCTCCATCCGCCACCATGTCCATGTCATCCACGAAGACGAGGGCAACTATGGCAAATGTTTGACAGCGGCGGCTTCAGCGGCACTGGCGAAGCCAAGTGCACTGCAGCGGGGGGTGGCCACAGGTGAGTGCGTGACTATGGCATGGTTTAGAACAATGAATTCATCTCCTCTTGGGGCACCGCCATGAATTTTTCTTCATCGGCTCAACGAGGGCTCTGAAGACCAGGGTGTTGGGGAACCTGATCCAGACGCCGAGGTGGATCATGAGCAGGGTCCAGCTCCATTGCCACGTACCAGAACCTGTACAACTCAGTTGCCAACATGTTGGACTACACATACGTGAGAGTGGCGCCAGCGGAATCTATCTAGTGACCGCCGGGTGGCAACAGCAGCATCTGCAGGCAGCACAATACAGTGGGGGTACTGCGGGCTAGCCCACAACGATGCTGAGCATCGACGAAGCGGCGAGTTAGCACAGTGCCCGCGTAGTTAGCATAATCCTATGTGGCCTTCTTTGGATGGCAGCTAGGAGCCTAGGAGGTAGACAAAGTTCATGGACCTAGACGACCAAAATAAATTCCGTGGACCTATGTGACAAGTGAACAAAAGTTTAAGGAACCACGGCGGGAAATTCACTCAAAAATAACATATGCAATAATCGATTGATGGGATGCGATATCTCATGACTCTTTTTCTCGACAATATATAAAAGACACCTTTCTTTAGAGCGATATAAAGTCCAATTGATGGGGGATCTTTAACCCTGTCCTGAATATAATGCGAAATAGAAGAGTGAAAGGAGCGCTGAGATAGAAATGAGAGGTATTGTAGAACGAAATGACACTTGCTTTATGGTTTATACTAGTAGAGAATAGAGTTTCAGTACAGGGCTAAAGTGATGGCAAGAACCATCAGGAAGTACCCCAGGAGCTCATCATGCAACCTCGGTTGCAGCGATTCACTAATAACGAAATGATTTTGCGAGCACTTGCAAAATCTTTTTCCGTGGCGAGCACTTTTTTTGCCCGTCCACGGAAAATACCCCCGCCACATCCAGCTTTTTTTTACGTGGCGGGCCCGTCACGGGAAAGATTTTTTTACGTGGCGGGCACCTTAACGCCGCGCCCCGCGCAAAATAAAATCTTTGCGTGGCGGGCGCGTTAAGCTGCCCGCCACACAAAAAAATCTTTCCGTGGCGGGCATCTTAAAAACCCGCCACGCACAAGAGCAGGCCCAAAAGGCCCATTTAGGTCCAATTGGGGAGCCAACTATATAATAGAAAGTTAGGGTTTGGATGGGGCAGCCAGCTCAGTTCTCTCTCTCTTCTTAGATCCCGTCCTCACCGCCCCTCCCTTCTCTCTCTCTTCTCGCTCCCATCCTCACCTTCTCCCGATTGAGCAAAGCCCGACGGTGGCCCCTCCGTTCCCCGACTCCAGCGCGGCGCCCCTCCGTTCCCGACACCCGCGGTGGGATCCGGCCCGGGACCCTTCCCGGCGGCGGCGGCGCAACCTCCCTCCCGGCGGTGGCGGCGCGACCTCCCCCAACGAGGGAGGCCCGCGGCGGCGCGCGGCGAGCTTCGATCCGGTCGCGGGATCCAGCGGCGGCGCGGGCCACAGCCATGGCGCCCGCGGATCGCGCCCCTCCCCTCTCCACGCAGCTCCGGCGCGCGCGCGCGTCTCCCTCCTTCTCCGGCGCCAACGCGGATCGATGGCCGCGGCTCTCTCCTTCTTGGTGCGGCGGTGCTTGTGGGCGGCCGGATCCGCGCCCCCTCCTTCCGGCGCTTCGGGAGCGGATCCGCGGCGGCGGGCTCGCACGCAGCGGATTCGGCAACGGCGCGGGTGGATCCGGTGTGCGGGCGGTGAACGGGCGGCGTGAAGGCGCGGATCCGGCTGCGGCGTCTTTGGAACATGGGCGGTCTCGGCCCGGGCTGTTCGAGGTTTTTTATTTTTCATTTTTTTTTACCGTGGATAGGCATTGTAATCGCCCGCCACGGCATGATCCCTTAAAAGCGTGGCGGCACTGTAGCCCGTCATGGTTAATCGCGCGATTAACCGTGACCTTTCATTGGTGACGGGCCCTTATGCCGCCACGCAAAACGAAAATCGCCCGCCATGCAAAATCTTTTATGTACTAGAGATTGATGGTTCAGTGCTCAGCTCTCCACCACAAGCAGCTTCCTCGTTATTACAGCTGGACTCTCAAGGCCTCCCTGTACACTAGCATGTTTTGGCCTTTTCAACATTTGATCTTTATCGGATTAACATGACAGTTACCGAGGATATATGACAGAGAGATACACAAGTGATAGGTAGATTTGCATGATAAGGGCAAAAACAGAGGAAGTGATAATACACCCATATGGAAGTACTGCTGGTAAAAAACAGAGGAAGAAAGAAACAGTATCATCTTTGTAATACACCCTGCAGGGTACAAAAACCAACTTCTGCCAACTACACACATGTTTTCCCATTGACATAGGCACAAGTGATAAATACAAAAATTAATTGATGTGTCATTAGAACCATATGTCAATGCGTTGCAAGAGCTCTATCAAAACTGCAAGAGAGCACAAAATTTCCAGCAAGCTGGCCAGGTGGGAGCTCCTCAAGCGTAAGCAGTGGGAGGGCTGAGGGTGAGCAATGCAACGTCACCATTGAATATTGGGCCTGATAGCAGCCAAATATTTGTATGGAGACGAGAGGATAGATTGGGTGCGCATGATTCACCTGCGTGCATCCGCACCTCGATCCGAGAGGCATCGACTCAGGACGACACCCGTACAATGGCATGTCATAAGACTCTAACATCTACCTTCATATCTTTTTTTTTTTGAAACGAACCGCGCAAAGAGCTGCCCGCTATATTAAAAAGGAGGAGAAGCCAAGAAGGCCAAGTACAAAACTGCAAAACACAAGGCAAAACAAAAAAGCAAAAAACCCGGTTGGATTGGGACATCAACGCGGGTTACTACTCAACTATACTCAATGGCTGGTTGGATTGGGGCATCAACACGGCCAAAACACACTACACATGACGGCGAAAAGAGGAGACGGAGCACAACCGCAGTTCCACCCAACTTCCGCGACACTTGCAAGCATCGAAAACCTCCGAAATGATCCAACGTTGATACCGAACAAAAAGGGTGGACATCACCACACCGATAAGGACACCGCCGTGCAGGACCCTTCGCCGCAGTGTTGCTGCACCAAATCAAGTCACCCGACGGAATGAAAATACCGAGCCCGAGCAAACCAAACGCCAGGGGGCCTCGCCTCATCCGCCCGTTGGACACACTCTCGCGTCGCGGGGACACCACCGCCACACGGCTCCACGCTCCAGACTCGTTTCTTGAATTGCCGTCAAAGTAGCGAGATGAGATGCCCCACCCCCAAGGTCGTACCAAGCCGCCAAACCACCACCTTGGCTCCGAAAACCTCCTGCTTCCCCCAGCAACGAAGTCACCACCATCAAGCCGATAGATCAAGGATGTCGCCTGCGCCGTCTTCCGACGTTGTACCACACCGGGTTGGCCCAGCCATGCTGACCAACCCGCCATGATCGCTGCAGGCCAAGTCATCACCTCTGCTGCCGTTGCCCCAAAGCGCCGTCCTCCAACGATGTCCCGCACCGCCCGGGCGATTGCCAAGCAACACCAGGCCGCCGTGGTCCGCTGCAACAAGCCGAACAGCAGCCAGCGGCGACCCATGGCCACCAACCGGAGAGTAGATGCCTTGGCGAGAGGTAGACAACCCCCTGTCGCATGCCGTACGACGGGATTGCCACCACCAGCCGGAACGACCATAAGCAATAGGACAACCACGACACCGATCGAAAGAGACCTCTAGAGACGGCGCCTCCAAGGAGGTCACGACACCGAAAGTGGCACCGCCGTCGCCGTCAAGAGCTGGGCGGGGGGTTTTTCACCCGGAGGCCACGTGCAGCATGGTTCTAGCTCAAAGAATGGCCCCCAAAGCAGGGAAAGCGACATCCGAGGACGCCCGCCATCCCACCGGAAGGATCTAGTGAGGGCTTTTCGCCCAGGCATCAAAACCCGCTGCACGCGTTCGACACAGCAAGCAGCATCACTATCGCAGCCATCCCAGCCGAGGAGCTCCACCGTCGCAATTCCCGCACTCATGCAGCCGAGCTCCGCATCTCAGTCGCCGTCCTCTGCCGATCTCTCGCCCAGGAACGTCCCAGGCAAGAGCATCGCCACCACCAACCCTGTACCCGCTGCAGATGCCGCCCCAGCATGGAAACGTCGTCGCAGCCGCCGTCCCCTTCACCGGCGCGCGAGAGCCGGCCACCTGGGCACCGGATCCGCCGCCGCACTGCCTTGACCAAGGCACGGCTGCATCAAGGCAGACTCCGCCGGCGGTGCTCGCGCCAGCGCAGCCAGCCACGACCGCCCGCCGACCGCCGCGCCGTCCCGCAGCAGCCGCTCCGTCCGTCGATGGAGCCGAGCTGCTTTCTGCCGCCCCGACGCCCCCACCACCTCAAGTCGCGGATCCAGCATGGGAGGGGCCGGATCCGGCCTTGGGGGCGCGGATCTGCGCCGCTGCGCCGCCGCCACCATTGCCGGCGGGGTCATCTCCTCCGCCCTGGAGCTTGCGCCGGGCTGTTGCAGATGGCCCGCCGCCGCCTTCCTTGGAGCCCGCGCGGATTCCCGGCGGATCCCTCCGGCGACGGCAGGGAGAAGAGAAGGGGTGGGGGGGAGCTGCGAGGCGGCGGCGGCGTCGCCGCCGAGTCGCCCAGGCGGGGCGACGCGGGGGCCGAAATGGTGCGCGTGTTATCAAGGAAACACCACAACTACCTACCTCCATATCGTTGCCAGTGCCCTGCTCTGCTGAGTGTGCGCGCGCTATCATTTGGCTCCTCAGCTTATTTTGACTTGCCTCGTCTCATCGAGTGAATTGGTGGTGCGTCAATCGATTTTTACGAGTGGAGCATATCAACTCTGGGAAGAGAGAGAAGAGATGTTGTAAAATTTTACATCGGTGAGTTCTTGCCAGAGAAGAAATCCTTGTAGACACGAAAACGAATTGCATATAGTGGTATGGGCACTACATGCAGGCTGAAGATGTTGTATAGCGTCAACTTATGGTCATGTTTACGGAGTGACATTAAACAGCATTAAGCTACAAAATCGTACACATTATTAGTTAGGTGCTCGCACTGCAAAGGATGCTGTGCCCATGTTGTATGGGAACCTAGCAAGTCGGATCAAAATGATAGCATTATTGGTCTCCGCAGGCGTAGTGACTCACTGCTAAGGTGTTCCTTGGTCGGCTCAATTAATGGCGTGACCGGATCACATTGCCAATCGATTGGATTGATTATTGTTTGTTTGCCGTACTGGGTAATTGGTTGACAGGAAAATAGGTTTGGGCCTACAGGGTGTGGAGTACACTCGATCGTGGGTGGTAAGCAATCGCGCTTACCTCATGTAACACCGTGATAGAAAAAAAAAAGAAAAATACTATCTACCAACGAATATAAAAGGTTTGTGGAAATACAACAAAATCAGGCAATTTGCCCGTTGAGGAAAAAAAAAAATAAACTAAAACAAAAGTTTTGTTCTGTCGCCATAAGCTTGGGAAGCAAAAGGTTTGAATATAGCGTTTTGATGGCGACTCTTGTGTACAGAAAACATTACAACGACATTTCGAGTCATCTTATAGTTTAGCCCCTTTGCATTTTCACTTTTTAACCAGAGCTACTTATTAAAAGTAGACTTCAATGACAGGTAGGACATGACCGTACATTGCTATTGATTGCATCTTTCCTTCTTTTACGAAAGGTGGCATCCTTACTTCCTACAAATAGATAGCGACCTCTGGCACTGTTCGGTCACCACCAACAGCTAAACTGTGAAAGAGGCAGAGGCAGAGATTGAGGAAGAGGAAAGAGGTAGGAAAAAATACATCAACCGGTGGGTCACGTTATTAATTTGGATTAGGATGCAACAGGAATTTGGGTCCAAAGAGTGTTGAATGCATGGATTCCTGATCGTATGGTTCCCGTACTGTGTGAAGCGTGCATGCATGGCGCTATTATAAGCTACTCCTAGAATACAACCGTGGTCAGCACGTTGGTTCTGTGTCTTGCAGCTTACAATCATCAGCTAGCTGAAGCACATGAGGTATCTAGTACTGAAATTATTGTTTAATATGACAGAGACCACACACATGTGTGCACATCGTGTTGAAATCAATTAATTTGGATATATTCTTATGTTGCTCATTTATGAATCATGATACTATTTGTATTGTAGTTACTGCCACTGCTCTTGTGCACATTTTATTCTCAGCTACAATTATTTTACTTAGTTTTTACCTGAAAAAGCACCAGACATGTTTGGCAGAGATATTTTTTTCTTCTATCACAAAATCTCGATATCTAGAAAGAATGAATATCGATGAACTGGCAACTATGTGCACCTGCATCGACCATATACTACCTGCATATTACTGATTTGTTGCCGCTGTGCACTGAATCACTACTGTGCAACTGTTTCGTTCAATTTTTCATACACCATCAGCCCTTTTACTTTTTGATTCATGTACATGATCTGCAGGTCTTGTTTTTGATTCCAGCAGCAACATCTGCATTGATCTGCATCGATGCTTGGACCTTCTCTTTCATAGTTTAAGCATTGGTTGCGTGCACTGCTCACTACGAATTCTGCTCTTCGCCGAGTCTATTTTACCGGGCACTCTGCAAAGAAACTGGGCAAAGATGGCTTTGCCCAGTGTTTTTTTTTTCTTCCGGCACTAAGCTAAGAGCTATTTTGCCAAGTGCTATTTTCTGGCACATAGCAAAATGTGTTTTTACCGAGCGCCATTTCATCGCACTCGACAAATCAGTTTTTAAAGTAGTTTTTGGGTCTCTAAACGAGTTCAAATGAAAAAGTTTTCAACTACAAAGTTTTATATCTTCTTAGGATCTATGAAGTTTATTTTGGTTATTTCTTCATTTGCAAAAACATTAATAATTTTTTTTTCACAAATCCTACATGTCTCTTAGATTATTAACATTTGTGAACAATGTTACTATAACTACACCGGTTGAAGAAATGATCAAAATAAACTTTGCAGATCTTGTTAAGTTATGAATCTTTATAGTTGACAAAATTTTGATTTGAATTCATCTTGTAATGCAAAAGCTATGTCTAAATTTCAAAATTTTGAAATTCGAAATTTTCAAACGACCTAGGAAGGAGAAACTTCCTAAATAAAAATTGTAGAACATGAAAACTTATGAATCTATATAGTTCACCACTTTTTGATTTGAAATTCATTTTGTCATGCAAAACTATATATAAACTAGCCAGGGGACCCCGCTTCATGCGGGTAGATATAGTTATTAAGGGGAACTAATAAGAGATTACATATATGGTTTGTACACTTAGTACACTAATATTAAGCATTATGCTAATCTTTCTATGATAGACCTTTCAACGACAATGGCTTCAAAAGGAAGCTATAAATATGGTACATATTGAACATAATTTAGGAATACAATGAATGAGACAACTGGAGATTGCACGTCCTTTTTGCTTTGTTTGTGTTCCACGTTTGGTAACAGGCACACTCCTATTGAGGTCTAACTTGAACTCTGAAAGCAGGATGGAATTTGATATTACTAAACCAGATCTAAATTGAGTCAAATAAAAATGTACCATCTATGCTCCAATCACCAGGGGAAAAAATCAATAGGTACGAATGAGAGCTACTCTGGTGGCACCAGAGTGAGATGGAAGCTGAAGAAATCATGCCCCTTGCCATGATCCCACCAACTGGAGCCTCGTCTGCTCCCTACCTGACCATGGAGGTCATGGAAGGCATCGGGGAGGGCTTCCTTCAGATGCATCCTGCGGCTGTCTCTGCTGCACTTCTCGCTGGTGATGACTTAGATGATTAGTCCCGTTATGTTGCAGCTGGTGGCACTGGTCTTATCGACAGTGCTTTTATCCTATTTCAAACTCTTAAGTTATCGTTGCCAGAGCCTGTTCGGCTAAATAATCTCTTTTGCTGTAATGGGCGCTGCGTCACCGTTTGGAAAAACCTTGGTCACTTTCGTTGTTGGTGGTTTGCCACAATATATATTTGCTATTTCAGCTATATCCTTATCTGCTGTCACCGAGTGTTGTTTCTTTGGTCTGTTACCCTTTCAACATCATCTAGTCTAACTCTTTTACCTATGTTTTTGATAGTAACAGACCTGGATCTTTTCCTGTTTTTAGACTAAGCTTTATAATTTGGAGAAGTCTTTGTAATAAGGAATCCCATCTCAGTGGCTCAGTTTATATCATTCAGTTGATTTTTGTGACAGAAATATCTTCCTGCCTAGGTACTGGCTTACTTTGGCTCTTGCATGATTCACCTCTTATGGTTATCAATGGATAGTACAAATAATAGAAGAAATATCAAGATTCTTTTTTGGAACATTCGAGGTATCAATTCGCAGGCTAAATGGGATGCCATTCGAGACAAAATACAGGGAAAGTGCCTGTCATGTTCTCTGTATTCAGGAAACTAAAAAGGAGTTCTTTGATTCTTTTTATCTGAAAAAAGTTCTGTCCAAGAGCTTTGGACAAATTTAGTTTTTTCCCCTCGGTAGGAGCAGCAGGGGGCCTTTTAACCGTTTGGAACAGTAGTATTCTAGAGGGTGACACGATTCAAGCCAATGCTTATGCTATCTCTGTAAAGTTTACATCCAGACTTGACAACAGCACCTTTTGTATAACCAATATCTATGGTCCTTCACAACCAGAACTAAAACCTGCTTTCATTACCTGGTTAATGAATTTTGATACCTCTAATTTTGATGATTGGATGCTAGGTGGAGATTTCAACTTAATTAGAAGTCCGTGAGAACAGGAACAAGCCGGGGGGAGATGTTGCGAGATGAATATGTTCAACGACTTGATTTCTGACTTGGACCTTCTAGAAATCCCTTTCAGTGGCGGGGCTTACACCTGGAGCAATATGCAGATGGACCCTCCGCTTGTCAAACTGGATTGGGTATTTACTTCACAAAGGGGCCAACAACGTTTCCTACAACAGCTGTACAACCATTGGAGAAACCAATATCAAACCACACCCCTTATGTTGTTCAAGTTGGCACCTCCATTCCAAAGTCAAACATCTTCAGGTTTGAGAACTTCTGGGTTGGATCATCCAGGCTTCATGGAAACTGTTGAATTATGCTTTGGAATAATTCCCCCTATTTTGCCAACCCCGCAAAGAGTTTATCAACAAAACTGAAGATTGTCGGATCGGGGTTAAGGAAGTGGAGCAAATCTCTCTCAATTTGAGTAAGCTAATCCACAATTGTAAATGGGTTATCCAGCTCTTGGATGGTCTTGAAGAGCAAGGACCCCTCTCTAGAAGAGAGTCAAATTTCGAGTTCTAGTCAAACAAAGCACCTAGCTACCCTCCCGGAATCTAAAAGAAAATATTGGAGACAAAGAAATACTGTCGATGGGTAAATTTTGGTGATGAAAACACACACTTTTTTTCATCTAATGGCCACAATAGCTCACAAGAAAAATTTTAGGATAACAATGGTATTCAGATTTCAGATCATGAACAGAAAGCAAATCTCTTGTGGAGAGCTTTCAAAGACAGGATGGGAGTTTGTAATATCATCAACTAAACTGTGACCTTTCGGATTTTCTAAATGTCACAGATTTATCAAGATTAGATCATGATTTCAGTATTGAGGAGATTGAGTCAACCATCAAAGAACTCCCTAACAACCATGCTCCTGGCCCCGACGGTTTTAATGGAATTTTTATCAAAAAGTGTTGGCCTCTCATCAATCAAGATCTCACAAGACTCTTTAATGATTTTTGCTCAAGTAATTGTGACCTGACAAGCATTAACTCTTCCTTCATCTGTCGATTCCCAAAAAAGGATAACCCGAAACGTGTGACTACGAGACCCATCTCCTTGACCAACTATTCAATGAAATGCATCACAAAGATTCTTTCTACAAGATTGTAGTCTGTTATCTGTGAGATCATCCATGCTAACCAATATGGTTTTATCGGAGGAAGAACCATACAGGACTGCCTAGCATGGGCTTTCCGGTTCCTACATTTCTGTCACAAGTCAAAAAAGAAGTGATTCTTTTGAAGTTGGATTTTGAAAAAAAGCTTTTGATAAAATCGAGCATCATTTCATTCTTGAGGTTCTAAAACATAAGGGCTTCTCCAATAAATGGATAGACTGGGTCAAAAGCATCCTTTCTTCAGGATCATCCTCAGTCATTCTTAATGGTATTCCTAGAAAGAGTTTTAAATGTTTAAGAGGAGTCAGGCAGGGTGATCCCCTATCACCACTCCTGTTTGTCCTAGGAGCTGACCTTTTACAAACTCTCATCAACAAAGCTTGGAGAGATGGCCTCATAAATCATCCCTTGACCAATAATTTTTAGGGAGATTACCCCATTATTCAGTATGCAGATGATACTCTTTTAGTCCTGCCAGCAGACTCTGCATCCTTATTAAAGGTCAAAGACATCATCAAAACCTTCTCAGTTGTTCAGGTCTACATGTCAATTATAGCAAATCAAATATGATCCCTATAAATATGAGTCCCGACAGGGCACTTGAATTAGCCGCTATTTTTGGTGTCCAAGTGGGTAGTATGCCCTTCACTTATCTGGGTCTCCCCACAGGAACAACTAAACCTTCAATAAGTGATTTCACTCCACTCCTTAATAGGATGGAAAGGAGATTATCAGGTATCAGCAGATTACTTTCCTACAATGGTAGGCTCATCCTAGTTAACTCGGTTTTTCCTCCCTCCCTACTTTTTATATGTGTACACTAAAGTTTCCTCCCCAAGTGGTAAAAGCAGGTGGATCATTACAGAAAAAATTGTCTTTGGGGCAAAAGGAGAGGCGGATCTGAGAGGAAGATGTCTAGTTGCTTGGGAAGAAGCCTGCAAACCAAAAGAAGAGGGAGGACTTGGAATTATTGACATTGAGAGACAAAATGATGCTCTCCTCATGAAACACTTGGATAAATTTTATAATAAAGCTGATATTCCCCGGGTAACCCTAACCTAGAGCAATTTATAATCAAGAGGAGAAAACCCACCTCATGTCAGAAATCCCAGTGGCTCTTTTTGGTGGAAAGACATCTTAAAGCTCTATGAGAATTTCAAACATATGGCAATCTGTAACCCAAAGAAGGGGACTCAGCATTATTTTGGTTTGATATTTGGATAGATCAGCCACTCCAACAAAGGTTCCCACAACTCTTCTCCTTCACAAGAAAACCAAAATGCTGCATTAGATTCTATCTAAACCGGACCTTTGAGAGAATTTTTACCCCAACTCTATCTCTGATTGCCGGACAACAATATGATGAACTAAATGCAATTATTGCAAATATGGACCTTGATGAGGGGATAAACGATTCCTGGATTTATAGCTGGGGAAATAGTATTTTCAGCAGCAAAAAGGCTTACAAAGCAATGTCGGATATTTCTCAAGCTTCACCTCTATTTAAATGGTTATGGAAAGGAAGCAACACCGGCAACCAAAAATTCTTCTTACGGTTACTCATCGAGAGACAGGCTAAACACCGGGAATCTCCTAAAGAGGAAAAACATGCATTTGCCAAGTTACAGCTGCTGCCTTTGCAATCTAGATACTGAAGAAACCTACCTTCATTTATTCTTTCTTTGCCCGTTCAGCAAAGGATTGTTGGGACTCTATTAATATTCATTGGGACTCTTCCTTGAATCCTTTCGATATGTTCATGAAGGCCAGGCATGACTTCCATAATTATATCTTCTTGAGAGATTGTTATTGCAGGTACATGGGCAATTTGGAAAACTAGAAACAAGATTGTTTTCAACAATGGCAGGAATGACTTTCAGGAGTGGAAAAGAACCTTCAATGAAGAATTTGGCTTGACTTGTATCAAAGCCAAAGGTTTAAAGGCAGTTCATCTAGAGTCTTGGAGAGTTAATCATGTGTAACCCCCTTCTTTTCCTTTTGGGCTTATTGCCTTGTAATTGGTCCTTTTGTACCCATTCTTTCATTTATTTAAAAAAAAAATAGGTCGGGGCCTCCCGACCGGTTCGGGTCAAAAAAGAGAGCTACTCTGGTCCGTTGTTGTGTTCGTAAGCTTTGAATATACATACCTGATTTCCAAGCAACATAGGTAAGCATTCATGTATAATAGGAAATTATCAATATTCGACCATGTTGACATACGGGTGCTTGGTGGCAGAGGGCTTTGGGATAACTGGTCCATAACTGCTATCAGTTGCACTTACTTTTTTTATCAGAACCTGTTCATGCAGGTAGCAAACAATAGTTTTATTAAGCTATGAGCATGAAATTAATTATCAGTGGGATGGAAAATTTACATAACTTGTTTTGAGTTTCTGCACGAAATTGGAATTTTGTTTATGTTTGCACTGGGAGAATAATCATTTTTTCAGTTATTTTAAGCGGTTAAAAGCGTAGGAAATAGACATAGAAAACATGCATAGACATATAAGGGATTTTTTTTTTGAACTGATACTGTGATAGTGCAGGTTGTAGCAAAATAGTATATGTGGTGGAAATTTTGGATACTTCAAACTTTCACATAACCTCTTTTTTTCTTAAAAAACAGAACTTTGCTTATGTTAGCATTGGGATAATAATGATACGAATGTCAATATTCAGTAGTTTGAACAATTGCGCAATCAATATAGGAAAACGAAAACTCCATATTTTGCACAAAACACAACAACAGTTCTATTATAAATGAATAGATACAAATGTATTTAGGATTCAATTTCATTCTGCAATAAAACTAAAAAAAACAAATTTACAATAGGGAATGTTAGCATACTCAAAGCCTAGATTGAATGAGTAGAGTAGCAGTCCATGAGGCAACTTAAAAATTACTGCAACCGCCTCACCTTTTATTTTTTTTTACAGCTATACGGCAATAGAGGTTGCTCGTCGTCCGTGGCAGGGCGTAACCCAATTTCCGAACTTCAAAAAAATACAATAGGCAGCTTGCGTGCACCTACAAAAGTGCAGGAGAGATCACTATGTCATGAAAAAATAAAACAACAGATATTTAATTTTGTTTCAGGGAAAAAAAAACAACAGATATTTAGGAACAAAGCTAGGGTTTTTTTTTTTTAAAACAGGAGGAGCAAAGCGCTCCTACTGTGCTTTTATTACTTAGAAATAAAGGAGTCCATACAAGCTTCTCAAGAAACAAAAAACGTAATGAAAAAAACTAAAAGAATTACACAAAGGCTTGGCTCCATTGAAGAATCCTTGGTTTCTAGGAGGCTTTTGCTCTTAGAATAACTAAGGCAAACTCAGATTTGAACAGACTTTTGCAGCGACGGACAAAAGCAGGAATTCCTTTGAAGATTAGATCATTACGAAGCATCCAGATGGACCAGCACATGGTGACAATTATTTCCATGAAGAAGGGCACTTTCGGACTTGAATTTTGAAGGCTTCAACTATTTCCTCTGTGTTCGAACTTGAAGGCACCAGAAGACCAAGGCAGTTCCAGCAGGCCAAAGCAAGTGGGCAATCAAAGAACAGATGCCATAAGGACTCTTGAAAGCTATGAACACAATGGGCACAAGAATAATCTGGCAACCACATATTTTTCCTTTGAAGTAACAGATGAGTGTTGAGTCTATCTTTGAGAAGAAGCCAGAAAAAAAATCCTCTTTCTTTGGCAGGAAGATTTCCAGAGCCATTTGTAGCAAATATGTACCTGGTGATGTCCAATAAAATGCTTATAAGCCTTATTGGAATGGAAAGAATTGGAACCCCAAATGTAGCTCCATTGGTCTACATTATTCTGCAAGGTAGTCTTCTGAATCAAATCATTGAAATGTTGATACTTCTGGAAGGCTTGTGCAGATAGGGGCAGGTAGAAGAGAGAGGAAGAGTCTGCTTTGCAATAACAGTTGCCACTGAAGCATTTGGATCCTTGACAAAAGAGAATAAGTGTGGGTATTGATGACTTAAAATTTGACTATGCCAATCATCCAACCAAAACAAGCAACTTTCCCCATCTCTAACAGTGACCTTACTGATGATCTTATATTTGAATAAAATTTTGAGAATATCACGCCACCAAAAAGAGCCTCTGAAATTTGCAGAGAAGGAGGGTAGTTTCCCATTGCCATAGTACTTGTCCCGGACCATTTGAACCCAAGGCACATCAATTTGTTAAAAAAACTTATGTAAAAACTTCAGGAGAAGGCACTCATTTTGAGTCTGCAAGTCCAAAACACCCAAACCTCCTTGGTCAATTGGGATACTCACCATTGGCCAGGCTGCCTTTGATGGCTTCTTACTGTTTAAGTCTGAACCTCTCCAGATGCAATGACGTCTATATTTATCCACTTGCTTTTTCATTGTTTTGGGCAGATTGAAAGTGCACATGGCAAACATTAGTAGGGAAGTAAACACTACATTGGCAAGCTCCAACCTTCCTGCCTCATTAAGAAAATTTGCAATGCTGCCTAACCTTCTTTCACATTTAGAAACTAAAGGCCAAAAATCAGCCACGAGAGGGCTTGTGGATGCTCGAGAGGAAGACCAAGATAGGTGATAGGTAATTCTGCTTCCTCGACATCCAAAGATCCGAGCCAGATCATGAAGCTTTCCTTCATCAATGTTGATAGGGATCATACTTGATTTATCATAATTAACTCTAAGACCAGTAGATTCACTAAAAGAGGAGAGCAGCTCTTTGAGAAAATGTACCTGATCACCACCTGCTTGCATGAAAATTAAGGTGTCATCTGCATATTGCAATATAGGGAAATCACTGTCATGAGACAAAGGAATTGGCAGCTTCAGATCATTTGAGTTGCAGGCAAAATTCAGCAAAGTCTGAAGAAAATCTGCAGCTAGCACAAAAAGAAGTGGAGAAAGAGGATCACCCTGTCTTACTCCTCTCTTACGAGTGGAAAACCTTTCACGGCACCCCATTAAAAGTACTGAAGAAGTTCTTGAACTGAAGATCTGTTTCATCCAACTAATCCATCTGTCGGAAAACCTTTTGCTTGCATGATTTGAATCATGAGGGGGTGCTCCACTTTATCAAAGGCCTTTTTAAAATCCAGCTTGAGATAATGATTTCTCTCTTGGATTGATGGCAAGAATGAAGGTATTCCAGAGTCCAAGCTAAACAATCTTGAATAGTTCTTCTTTTAATAAAACCATATTGATTCTTATGAATCAAAGAGGGCAGGACTACTTGTAATCTGTTGGCTAGCACCTTTGTAATTATTTTGATTGAATTGTTCAACAAGGAGATGGGTCTAAAATCAGATACCTTTGTTGGATTGTCCTTTTTGGCACCAAAGTGATGTAAGACCCATTAATCCATTGCATATTGATCTGTCTAGAGTGAAACTCCTGGAAAAGCCTGTAAAAAAACTTGACCGATGATTGGCCAACACTTTTTTCATAAAATCTGTATTAAAGCCATCAGGTCCTGGGGACTTATAAAAGGACAAATTTTTGACCACTTGATCAATTTCCATATTGGTAAAAGGAACTACCAATTGAGTGAGATCTCTGTGAGTTTCAAAAAAATCTCCCAAGTTAAACTGAATACCGAGAGAAGCCGAGGAACCCAATCTTTCTTTATAAGAATTCCAAATGAGATCGACCTTAAGGTTATGATAAAAAACAAACGAATTATTGCCATCATCTAAGCAAGTAATCAAATTTTTTCTGTATTTGATGGTTTCATGAGCATGAAAGAAGTGGGTGCCTGCATCACCCTGGGGTAACCCATTTTATCTCGACCACGCCGCTTCCGGTAGCTCTTACATTGTTTCAAATGCATTAATCGATGATTTTCCAAGATTACTCTAAAGTTCCATTCAACCCCAGTGAAAGATCTCTAAACTCCTCTAAATGTCCCAAGAAACCAATAAGCGGTTTTACCCTTTGAATGGAGACTTTCGGGTTGGACAAGGTATGACTCAATCCTTGAGAGCCTTCACGAGGTTCTTGAATTTTGAAGAGATAACTCTAGCGAAGATCGAGGTAGGAATATTGGATGTCCAACCATTACGCACCACAGTCATGAAACCATTATGTTGCATCCAAGTAATTTTCAAAACGAAAAAGCTTGCAATGAGGGATAGAAGTGCTTATGGAAACCGAGGGCAGGGGCAAATGATCGAAGTCTCTTTATTTAGTGTGGTTACACTAGAATTGGGATAAGTCGGGGTCCAACGGGGAAGTAAAGAACCAATCTAGTCTTTCCAACAGGGGGCTCTCTGTTTTGTTACTCCAAGTGAAGTGATTGCCATAAAGAGGTAATTCCACTAACCCAAGTTTATTGATGGCATCATTGAACAAAAGCATCTCGGCATAATCGCTCCCGGGCTTATTACGATCTGTGGGGTTCCTGTACAGATTAAAATCACCAAGCACAAGCCAGTCAACATTATTAGGCATTAAAATTTTTTTAAACCACGAAAGAAAATCCCTCTTGCCGTTTGGGGTGTAGGGAGCATAAACATTAGTTAGGACCCAAGTTGAGGCATTATGGATACGGAGTAAAATGGATACAAGTGGCAAACTAGTTATGAAAAATTCTGTGACCCTCAAAAAGAGATCCTTTCCAAATGACTAAAAGAGCCTCCCGAGGCACCCACGTAAGGAGCAAAATCAAACATATTTAGATAAGGGGGACAGAAAAGCCTGATAAAAGCAAAATCAAAATGCTACCGTTTAGTCTCTTGCAAACACACAATATCACAACCACTTTGTACAATACGATCTCGATAGCATTCCCCTTTTATCGAGTTAATGCCACGAACATTCCAACATAGCACTTCCCAAGTTCTAGAATCCATTAAGGAAACTACAAAAGGTCTTAACAAAAAGCAACTTAGATAACTAAGGTACTAAAGACAAAGCGAAGCATCAAGCTTTATTGCCTTGGCCTTTGGAAGGCCATCCTTGTCCTTGGAGCTCTTCTTACGTCCTGCTCCCTTGGATGGCCCAAATTCATGAGCCCTTCCTTTTCTTCTTGGGCTTACCCACTAGATCCTTTGAGCACTACTAATTTTTTACCCTGTTACATCGACAATTTTTTGATGTAATAGGGCCTAAATTGATGTGATAGCTTGGTGTCGCATCGGTTTTGTGTTTGCCCATCCATTGTTGTTGATGCGGTCTTGATGCAATAGCCTTTCACATCGGTTACTTGTTGTTGATGCGAGAAGCAACTATTGCATCGCCCATCCATTGTCTCTTGCATCAAAATTGAGAAATGCAATAGCTTCTTTGCATCGAAATCATGTTGATGCAATACACTTATTGCAACGACTATTGTTTGATGCAAGAGATTATGTTGCATCAATATTAGGTTCGATGCCATATAATCTTGTGCATCACCATTTTGATCCGATGCAAAAGGTTCTATTGCATCACCATTTTGGTTCGATGAAATAGGAAATATTGCATCAACACTATGTTCGATGCAATTCGAGCTATTGCATCGACATGAGGTTCCGATGCAATTCAAACTATCACATCGACATGAGCTAGGGTGCAATACAAACTATTGCACCGACATGAGATTTCAAGGACAACCAAATATTGCATCAAATTCATTGCGCATAAACCCATAAAATTACAAAATTCAATGGCACAAACTAGCAATATTATTAATAACTTGGATCCTAAGCATTCATTCGTTTGTACAATGTAAGTCAAATGCCTTCCTATTTCCGAGTAGGTAATTGCAAAGTTGAACTACATTACAAACTACTAACTTATGCTACAAATAGGCAATCATAAATAGAAATACATGTCTCTTAGCACGGAACAACATGGCATCTTTCTCGTTGCACAATATTTGAATCATTTTAGCTTTGCCAAGATTCGCTCAAGGTTGATCTTTTTCGAAAAAGGTCAAAATGACATGCATTAGTAATATATATAGTTTATCACACATTTGGAATCAAACATAGACAACACATGATAGACAACATCATTTTTGGGTTTAACAAATAGAATGGATAATGAATCCAAACTATAAACACACAAGGCATGAACTCTTGATTGCTCATGTTAAGTGAACAAACATACATGTATAAGTGAACAAAGTTCATGTTAATAATGTGGACAACAAATTAAAATGACACCTGATTGTTCATACCTTTCCTCCTCTCTTTTTTTGTGTTGTCACCTTTTATTTGCAGAATAGTCCTCGGTTACTTGTGATGTAATAAATGTCACTTTGTCTCATTTCTATCCTTATCATTTGCGAAAAGTGATCCGTTGGCGCTACAGTGAGGCGACTAAGTTGGATACTCTTTTGTTTGCTAAACAATACACTATCTCGCTACTGATGCAAAAAACCAAAACATTTGCTTGATGTTATGGAAGAGACAAGAAAGTCTACCAAAAGAAACAAAGCATGTCAACCACTACTACAGAATTGAACTTGCGTGGCATTTATTTTTTATTTTCCGTGGCGGGCATTTAGAAAACCGCCACGCAAAAATAGTTGGCGTGGCAGCCCCCCAGTCAATGCCCGCCACGATTAATAGATTAACCGTGGCGGGCATTATAACGCGCCCGCCACGGTTAATGGAGATTAACCGTGGCGGTTTTTAAATGCCCGCCACGGTTAATCGACATTAACCGTGGCTGTTTCCTTATAATGCCCGCCACGGAAAAAGTCTCTGCTATAAATACAGCCCCAACCTTCTTCTTCCCCACGGGATCTCGCCATTTTCTAGGGTTTTGAGCTTCAAAACTCTAGAAAACACCATTTCTAGGGGGGGGGGAAGGTTTTGCCCTTGGTTTGATTGAAGTTTGGCACCGCTAGGGGGTATTTTTCCTTCTTCTCCCTCTTCTCTCTCCCTCTCTCCCTCTCTCTCCCTCTTTCTCCTCCCCTCTCTCTCCCTCTCAAGCTAGCTCCTCTCCCCTCTCCCCCTCTCTCTCTCTCCCCCTCTCTCTCCCTCTCTCCCCCCTCTCTCCCTTTCTCCCCCTCTCTCCCTCTTTCTCCTCCCCTCTCTCTCCCTCTCAAGCTAGCTCCTCTCCCTCTCCCCCCTCTCTCTCTCCCCCCTCTCTCTCTCTTTCTCCTCCCCCCTCTCTCCCTCTCAAGCTACCTCCTCTCCCCTCTGTCCCCTCCCCTCCTCTCTCTCTCCCTCTTTCTCCTCCCCCTCTCTCCCTCTTTCTCCTCCCCTCTCTCCCCCCTCTCATTTGAAGTGTACGTGCTCTTTTTTTCATCATCGATACTTCGATCTCTAATCATCGATCGCTCTCTTTGTTTTGGTTTGATTAATTTGAGCAGGCCGTCCACCATGGCGCCGAATAGAGATTGGATGTACAGGCCGAGGATGAGTTTGGAATTCGTTGATGATGTGCGAAAAGAAGTTTATGCCCGTCGCGTAGAAGCATCGAATTAGTCGAGGTTCGAAGTAATGGTGTGCCCGTGCTATCGGTGCAAGCATCTGTTCTTACACAAGGATGACGTCGTCGTGGAGCACTTGGTGCGGTATGGTTTCATCAAGGAGCCGAGGTACACCGTGTTTACGTATCATGGTGAAAAAGAACCGAGTGTCGCGGCCGGTTCATCTGGAGGACCCCATCGGCCGCAACGACGCATCAAAACAACGGTGGTGGACGAAGGGCGAAAGAAGTTGATAATCGTGATTACATCACCGTAGATGAGCCGCCGGAAGACATACCGTAAGACAATGCGGGTGGAGATGATGGTGAACAGTCAGTAGTTGATGACATGTCGCCCGAGGATGCTGCTCTTTTCGAGGAAATTGCTAACCTCAAAGATGAAGATGACGTGTTGTTTGGCAATCCAAGGTGGCTCGAGAATTTTAGACAGATGAAGCAGGCGGCTATTGACCCTCTCTACAAAGACGACGGCAAATGTCCGGGATTGCACGGTGCTACGTTTTAACCTAACGATGTTGATGCTGAAGGCTCACCACGGGTGGTCAGACACGAGCTTCAATGACCTGTTACGGTACCTCGGTGACACTGTTTTACCCGAGGGGAATAAGGTGCCCGCCAATACCTATCGGGCGAAGAAGCTGATTCGTCCGGTGGCGATGAAGCTGAAGAAGTTTCATGCGTGCCCTAACCACTGTATTCTATACCGGGGTGACTATGCGGACTTGCACAACTGTCCGCGATGCGGCGTGAGTCGTTACAAGAGGAATGCTGGCTGTCGTGCCACCGATGAGGAGGGACCGTCGAGAGGGCCCAAGAAGCAGAAGACGGGCAAGAAGAAACAGATGCCACCTCCTGAGGACGAGGAAGAAGAGGGTTACACCCAGAGGAAGATCCCTGCCCTATCGGTGTGGTACCTACCCGTGCTCGATTGCCTGCGTGAAATTTTTGGGAACCCGGAGGATGCCAAGCTGATGTCTGGCATGCATCGGCGGAACGCACGAAGGGCGATGGCAAGCCGCGACACCCCTCGGATGCCAAAACGTGGAAACGCATCGATGACATGTTCCCGAGTTTAGGGCGAGCCCGGAACGTAAGGTTCGCTTTGAGTACCGACGGGATGAATCCGTTCGAGACCTCAATAGCTCGCCAAAGACTGGCCGGTCACCCTCACCATATACAACTTGCCTCCCTACGAGTGTCCGGCGCAAATATCTTCTTACGGCCATGCTCATTTCCGGACCAAAGCAGCCGGGCAATGATATAGATGTCCTCATTGCGCCCGAAATG
Source organism: Hyparrhenia diplandra (assembly GCA_015847255.1). NCBI lineage: Eukaryota > Viridiplantae > Streptophyta > Magnoliopsida > Poales > Poaceae > Hyparrhenia > Hyparrhenia diplandra. Next base: position 898,805 of record JADLZK010004228.1, on the reverse strand, counting down.
GAGGAATTGGCGAAACCGTGGAAAGGGGTCAAGATTATGGATGCGTCCGAGAAGAAGAAGTTCACTCTAAAGGCCATGATAATGGTCACCATCGCGATTACCCCGCTCTCTTTTCATTGTCGGGCGCAGATTAAGGGAAGACAGAGAATACCGCTCCACTTACCTCGGCGGATCCCAAAAGACGGTGTACACGAAACATCGTAAATTCCTCTGCAAAAGAACACAGGTACCGGAAACTTCGATGGATGAGTACTTTGACGGCGAGCCACGCCGGTGAAACAAAGGAGCCGGAAAGGGTAAAGTACGGGCCAAAGGTGAGCCGGAAATGGTGAAGAACATAAACCACGAGTTTGGAAAGAAGAAGAAAGCCGGTGAGCCAAAGGCAAAGAAGAAGCGAAGCGAAACAAAAAAAGGCAAAGAAGGAAGAAGAAGAAGAGGAAGCGAAGCGGGAGCAATCCGTCACCACCCAAAGTCCCATTCAAGAAGCGATCGATTTTCTTCAAGCACCGCCATACCGGAAGATGCTCCATACACCTCATGCCATCGATAACATGCATCTACGAAGAATGTCTTCGAGAGCTTAGTCGGCATTTTCCTGGACATCAAGACTAAGACGAAGGGCGGTGTCAAGTCACGTCGAGGATCTTGCCGACATGGGCATCGAGGCCCGAACTTCACTTGGCACCCTCGGGGAATAGCGAGAAAAGTCGACCTTCCGGCCGCGAGGTACAATCGACACGGGATGAAAAGAGGGATTTTTGCAAATGGCTCAAGGATGTCAAAGTGTCGACCGGTTTACGCTTCCAACCCTCGAAGAGTGTTGGTGTTTCTTAGCGGCGACAAAGTCCGCAAGCGCACGCCCGGGAAATACCGTTGTAGCACTTCACCCGTGATAAAACAGTGGTATCGTATAATTCGCAGGGCGGTTGCGTTGAGGGCTTCTGGACCTGTGGTCACCCAAGGCAAGGTTAGGTTCTCTGAGTAATGAGGTTTCCCTATGGGCTTAGATTTCCGATCGGTGATTTCTCGCGATGTTATCTCCTTACCGGGCACCGGCCCTCGCCCAAACCGGGCGTAGTCCAGACAATTAGCTCTACGTCACACCGAACGTGGAGGGATTACAAGGGACGGACAAGGCTGTCACAACCCCCGCCGCCTACCCTCACGACCGTGGGGTGCCGCGCAAAAGGTAGGTGAACGCTAGCCCAAACACCATGTTTGCACTATTGGTCACAGTTCTTGATGTTGGCCAAGGTTCCCCGTCAAAGAGTCCCTTCACCAAGAACTAATGCTCTTACGAGACAATCTACCGATCCCGTAAGACTATAACAAGTTAAGACAATGTCATCGAAAGACAATAAGCCGAGAGATGAACACAAGCTTGCTCACCAAAGTGTAAGAAACCCGTAGAGGTACAAGCGTCGTGGTGCCGACAAGTCCGGCACTCCGACCTCCTAGGAACCGTGGATCACCGAAGCTACTCCGACAACTCCGAGTAGAAGGATCCAAGTTCCTTCTAGCTTTTCCTCTCTCACTCTCTAGAATTTACAAGGTAGGAAGAAGGCTAAGCTACTCCTCTTGCTTCAATGTGCTGAATTCTCCTTGGAATGGTTGTTGTGAGAGGTGGAGGAGCCTTCCTTTATAGCTTGAGTGGAGGGGGGTCTTTGGAAATTAGCCACCACCACCATAATGTCCAAACCGACCAAGAATAGGCGGTTTGGAGGTTCACCGCACCTCGTCCACGGGCGCCACCGACGTTCTCTTCGAGTAAATGTACCGCCTCGCACCGCCCGCCCCACTGTCGGGGAGGAGGGTGGCGGGCGCACCACCCCGGCCCCAAACCGCCCGGCTTTTGACGATGTCGACGTGTTTCGTTGTCTTGGGCCCGGTTTGGACGTGGAGAGCCCGAGTTTGTGGCCTGGCCGAGGTAAGTTGGATTGACTTGCCATTTGTCACTTTTTTGGGCTTTTTCTATTTATTGTATTTTTATTCTTTTCCTTGTATTTTGGCCCAAAGTGCTCATGTCTTGTCTTGTACCTGCAAGAACCAAATATACACCAAAACTATGGAATTTGTTAGTTTATAACCCCTATCTCTAGATGGTTTTGGTGTATGTTGACGGTCTTTTGATATGTAGTTGGTTACCGCCAACAAACTCCCCCACACTTAGCCCTTTACTCGCCCTCGAGTGAAGGCGCAAGGATTAGAGTGGTTCAATCTCCAAGATGTAGACCTGCATACAAGTTAATCCGGGCCTCACCTGCTTTGTGAGCATTTAATTTTTTTCTCACCCTTTATTACCTTTCATCGTAGCGGGGCTTTTTAGCTTTTCTCAAAGCCTTGGGCGGTTGCCAGATAGAACGGTTATAACAGAAATGCTTTTTCATTCATCCTTTTGATTGACTTTCTCATCCGGGATTTATTTAGATTAAGATTATATTTGGTTTTCGAGAAAGTATGGGCTTTATTGCTATATATTTTTTTTTTGGTGGGCTCTGCTCGTCCTAGACTTTTTGTCCTTTATTTCCTCTCTTTTTTCTCTTCCTTTTTTTTTTTTTTTGGAGATGTGGGCTCTACTCGCCCTCGGACACGTGTCCATTTTTCTCCTCTTTTTTTTTTAGCATAGACCATAGCATTTCTCTTTTCTTTTCAAATTAGATTCCCGGATGTCAAGTATCTCTCTTTGGATGAAGTCATAGCAAATCCATTTGTACCATATCATACTTGGGAACAACCTAGACTGGATAGAGCTTATGCAACCCACATGAATCAGATTTTTTTTTTCAGGATGATATTTTTGATTGCTCAACAAAGAATGGCTCGGCGAGGAATAAAATGTATGCATGCCATTTCTCAATTGGTAGACTAGAGATGGAGTTTTGCCAACTTAGGTTCAGGTTTAGCATCATATAAACATGGGTGGTAGGGAAAATATGTCACAAGTCAAATTTTGAATTTATACATTGCGTACCTTGACTTGTGAGAGACGATTGCCTCCCCACACTTGTTTTTGAACCTATTTTATTTTCTTTTGCACAAGACAAAAACAAGTGGAGACATACACAATATTTCCAAAGACAAGCTTTATTGAATTCATAAATATATTATAATACAAGTGTAGATGCGCACTTGAAGGAATTACAAAATAATTGGAAAGGGAAATACTGAAATTTAAAGTTTGCGCGTCTAACTTATTCGGGGAAGCGTAAGTGCCCTCTAGTAAGGATCAGCGAGGTCCGCTAGGCGTTCTACCCCATTTTCTTAGCGGCCTCTCTCACTTCCTCATGAGTGCTACAATGGAGGTCCGCTAATTCTCTCTTGAGGCGGATGTTAGCGCTATGTCTTTCGGCTAATCTCGCCTTTGGGAGAATATGGACAAAATCGAGAGCTCTTGGATCTTTTTGCTTAGGCTACTTGCGGTAAGCCCCTCTTTGGGAACTATTTCGTCGTCGCCGAAGAAGCCTGCTGGTTGCCCTCTGATTTGTGGCCTAGGGACCTTCTTCTTCCACTCCCCATTCGGCATTTGCTCTAATGTGTAGGGGAAGCATGAGCCGAACTACGGGAGAAATCGGAAGGATTATTAGGTGGAAGATTGGTGTAGGCCACCTTCTCTTCTTGGCTGCCCATGGGGGCAGCACTCTTCCCCTTTGTCGCCATCTTCTTCTTGGGCGGAGACTCGCTTGAGGAAGGGATGATGGCAAGAGCTCTCTTGGGGGTTCTCTCTCTCGCAAGATACTCCTTTGCAAAGTTCATTGCCTTCTCCTTGTCGAATGGCACAAGTGCCATGGTGTTGTGTCTTGGGAGAGTGCTGGTTGGTGAGGAGGAAGATGGAGGATTGGGAGTGGTGAGCTTGAAGATGAGTGTGTGAGGAGAGGAGAGGAGAGGTGAGGTATTTATAGGACAAGGATCACCCTCCGCCTCGACACAATTAATTGGCGTAATAAAATGCGATCAATGCTATTCATTTGCGTGGTAAAGGCAAAGGGATCGAAATCGGGGGAGCTAGCCGTGCCCGGCCCGGTGCGGGCGCACCCGTGGTGCGGGCGGCGCACCCCGGGCGCCCCCCCGGTCGAAGTTTTTTTCGCCACGTGGGTTTGAAAGTTTGAATTCTCGCCGTTTGCCGCGCGAGCTCTAATCCCGCATTCCCAATCCTGTGTTTGATTTCTTTTTGGATTTATTCTTTGAAAATAGAAATTTGTGCAAAATAAAATATAAATAAAGTAAGCACAAATCAAAGATGAGCTAGTGAGGGCAAAAGGGTAAATAACAATAAACATATCCTCACAAGTTTTTTTTTTTTTATGCTGATTATTTAACTATTTTCAAAGCATAAATCTATCCTATCAAGCTCTTGGTTAAGATCGGGCGGGGTTCAAAGAAAAGCTTGAGACGTTGTCCATTTACCTTTTGGATTGAACCGGCGTCATCTTGAATGGTAATTGCGCCATGTGGCGAGGTATTGATGACGGTGTACGGTCCTTTCCACTTGCTTCTCGCCTTTCCTTCGCCGAATAATTTCACCCGGGAGTTGAATAAGAGTACTTTATCGCCCGTGGTGAATTCTTTTGATCTTTATGCCCCGATCATGCCATCTTTTTGTGCGCTCTTTGTAGAGCTTTTGCACCGTGGTACGCCTTCTCGCCATTCTTCTAGCTCCGAGATTTGCCTCTCGCCGGTTCTTCCCGCCGAGTTTGACGTCCATGTTCCATTTTTTGATGGCCCGGTGAGCTCGATGTTCGGCTCAACCGGTAAGTGGCGGTTTTGCCATATACCGGTGGTAGGGTGACATGCCGATGGGGGCTTTATATGCTGTCCGATATGCCCGTAGAGCATCCGGTAGCTTGTTTTTCCAACCTTTTCCCATCTCATTGACCGTTTTACGGAGTATGTTTTTTGATCCGCTTGTTTGAGGTTTCGGCTTGCCCGCTTGTTTCTGCGGATGGTGGTACGGGTAGCAATGTTGTGCTTGGCGCCAAGTTCCTTCAGGAATGCCTGAATGATTTGTCCACGGTGTGATCCTCCGTCACTTATCACCATGCGTGGAGTTCGAACGGGGAAGATCACTTCGTGAAACATCTTGCATGCATGTTTGGCGTCGGCAGCCTCGCATGGCATTGCTTCTACCCATTTTGACACATAATCCACCGCCACCGGGATGTACTCGCAATCATGGGACTTAGGAATGGCCCCATGTAGTCAATGCCCCACACATCAAATATTTCTATTTGAAGGTTGTAGTGTAGGGGCATCGCATCACAGCAAAGGATATTTCCGGTTCTTTGGCAGCTTGAGCATCTTCGATAAATTCTTTTGTGTCTTCATACATCGTTGGCGGAAAAATCCGACCGCCAAATTTTGGCTTGTGTGCGGAATACTCCCAGGTATGGCCACCGTAGGGTGATGCATGACATTTCTCGATGATTTGCATCCCCTTCTCTTGGTACACATCTTCTCGGCAGAAGTCCACCACATACTGCATGCAGTGCGGTTCATCCCAAAGGTGTCGTCGGCTTTCTACTTGCAATTTCCGCTTGTCCTCTCTAGGTGGTACATATCCTGCAACCATATAGTTGACAATGTTTGCATACAATGGATTGGAGTCCCACACCTTTAGTAGCATGTCGCCGCGCATGTAGTCATTGATTGGAGTTTCCTGCATGTTAGTGACCTGCATACGTGACAAATGATCTCGCAACGGTATTTTCTACTCTCTTTTTATCTTTTATTTCTAGATCGAATTCTTGGAGCGAGAAAGAATCCGGCGGATCAACCCGAGGTTTCGCATCTTTCTTAGTGAGCAGATACTTAAGTGCAAAAAGTGATCGGTGTAAACGATTATCTTTGCACCCACTAGATAAGAGCGAAATTTCTCGATAGCAAAGACTACCGCAAGGAGCTCTTTTTTACGTGGTGGCGTAGTTAAGCCGAGCTCTGTTAGAGTCTTGCTGGCATATGCGATTGCGTCTTTGCTTTTGTCTTTGGTTTGGCCTAAGACCGCACCAATGGCATAGTCGCTAGCATCGCACATGATTTCAAATGGCAACGGCCAATCCGGTGGTTGGATGATCGGAGCCGAGATGAGTGCTTTCTTGAGGGTTTTGGCGTGCATGCACTCATCTGTGAAGTCGAAAGGTGCATCCTTAGCTAGCGGGTTCATGAGGGGTCTCGAGATTTGTGAAAAATCTTTTATGAACCTCACTACAAGAAATCCGACATTCTAAGACGGATGAATTTTGTCATGTATATAGCCCAAAATCTGTCACAAAAAGTCCGTTATGACGGAATTCGGTCCGTCATGGCGTCCGTCATATAATGAGCGTCACAAAATGTTTCGGCGGACGGATTTTTGTTTTCGCCACAACCTCAACACATTTAGTGACGCTTACCGTCATATAATACTACATTTTGTGACACGGGTCAACGCGTCTTGTAATACAATCTTGTGTCACAAATAGTGTTTTAACCATGGTTAAGAGGTCGGTTATGCTAGTTTTTGTGACGATAAAAGTCTGTCATGTATAGATAGTTAACCATGGTTAAAACTGTCACATATTGTGAGGCCCTCGCATCTAGGTCCAGCCCATATTAGGGGCCCAACCAAATTGAAACAATAATAATATGGATAATAATAAACCGTAAAACCAATTATATTACCATAATGACCATACAAAAAAGTGCTTGTTCCAAACACATGTTTCATACAAACATACAACAAAAACTTAAAAGAAAATGGTTGCCGAGCCAACTAAATAAATTCCAACATCTAGGGCCAAGTTGTAGGCAACTGAAGCACCAAGTTCCTGCACCATAATGGTTCCAACCCACCAAAGACCACCGCAAGTTCAAACCGGCCAGCCATTGCAAGTTCAAGCCGGCAGACTGTCAAACAAAAAAAACAAAATAATGAAGTCACCAGGAAAATGTACTATGTAAATAGTAACCAATGGAATCACACTTTTCATTTGATGGCATGAACTCATGTAACTCTAAAGCAATTTTCCAAAGTAATGAAAATCAATAGTATATTTTAATCATGTCAAAAAAAGAATGGTTTCGATTCCTAATGCTACAGCCAACATATCTATCATCTATGAATGTTCTCACCTTGCAAATGTATGTGCTGACTTGTAGCCACCATGTACTCCATATGTCATCACCATCACCTCGATACGCAATGGATTACACCAACAAAAAAAAAAAAAAGAAATAGAATCAGATAACTAACCAAATAATAGTGACAATTAGACAAGAAACAACCGGATAGAGTAGATCAACAAGATTACGGATGATAGGATTAGGAAAAAGGTAGGATTAGATATTGATAGGATTAGGTATGCTAGCCTCGGCTTGAATAGCCATAACATTCGTGCTCACATCCATCCCCCCGCCATCACTTAGATCAGCTCTAGTGTTGCATGAGTGGACGTTAACCACGGGTTCAATGGCAAATAAGTTCGCATCATAGGTCTAGTAATTTCACTCAATATTGTAGAGGCCTCAATATATGAATAACACCCATAAGTCAACACATGTCAGGTACCGTATGTTCAGAATCATCCAATGTTTGCCATCAGCTTGAGTTTGACAACACAATTGTTGCATAACTGCGGATGATGCTAGAACATTCGACATCGACCACGTGAAGACAGCAACAAAGGTGCTCTCAGGCATCATTGGCCATAATTGCAAATACGACATCATTTAGGGCATGAAATCATCGAAAACTTTCAGCCTCGGGCATCAAGAAAGCTCACGCAGTTCTTCACAAGTCCAATCTCTGCCGAGGCATGTAAGTTTCTCGACGATTCGATGAACTAAATGAGAACAAACCACATTTGTACCTCACCTTTCCAGTCCTCATAAGCCATGGCATTATGACTACCATGAATTCAACATAAAGGAACCCAGGCACCTCAGATTACGCATCATTGGCAATAAGAGTCTACTCAATTAGATGGAATGTTATTAGTTTGAGAACGCGGCATCGGATTGATAGGATTTAGTAAGTGACTCACCAAGTGACCGAACAGTCTTTGTATCACGGGAGTAGCTGCTGTAAAATAATGTTTTTGAGAAAGCAACATCGGTTTCATATGGGGAAAATAATGATTTGTGCTGTAAAGAAACCTCTCGATTCTACAAAGAAAGTTAAGACCTACAATGTACTGAAATTAGGACCTATACTAAAGATCTACTGAGATAACCGGCCTAATCTCGTATACCTTGGCGGAGATTTCATACCGAATGGCCACCGGAGCACGATGGCGGTTTGTGGTTGCCACGCCAGCAGCAGATCTTGCAGAGTTCGGGGTCGCCGGCGATGGTGGCGCGAGGGTCGCGGCGACGGTGGCCGAGTTGCTTGCCAGTCGATGCCGCGGACGACGAATCGGGGTCCCGACGCGGTGACTCCCCGCTGACGACCCGGCGCTCCACGGCCGGGAGGAGGAGGAGGTCCGGTAGGCGGCGGGGTTCTCGCGGCACACTACCCCGCCACGGACGGGGTCCCGCGCACCAGCGACTCCCGTGCGTGACCCGCGCGCGCTGCCACGGCCGGCGGAGGAGGAGATCCGGTGGCGGCGGGGTTCTGGCGACACACTACCCCCGCCACGACGGGGGGTCCGCGACGGTGGACCTTCTCTTCGAACGACCATGGCGGTCGGCGCCAAAGCCGGGGGAGTAGGCTACGGCGCCCGTGGGAGTGGGCGGCGGGAGGCGTCGGCGAAACCCTAGGAGAGGAAGAGAGGAGCAGGTGAATGAATCGAGAGGAGGAGGGCTGGGTAGGTGGGATGATAGGATAATGTTACGAAATTTTTAGCTGCCCGCCTCGTGAGCCTGCTCCGCGACGCTTTTGCGAAAAAGAGAGGGAAAGGGATCACGGAGGGAGGGAGCCACTTTCACTTTTTTTCAGCCCTTGATCTCATCCATCCAATGGTGTAGATAGAGCTAGAGAGAATAGAATTTCAAATTGGTATTCGGGCCGGTTTTTGAAGCTCTAGATGGATCCAAATCGAAAAGTCATGAACACGTGTTTTTGTAGGTCTCTTCAAGACCTACGCTCGGGTATTAGAGTCAAATTTTCGTTTTCAAACTTCTAGCGGCTCGAATTTCGAATTTTCAAATTTTTTCTCGACGCCGATTTCGGGGCCTAGACGGCCTCCTCGCTTGAAAAGTCATGAACACGAAAGTTCATAACTCATCGAGATCTACATTCCGTACTTTGGTGACTTTTGCATCCGAGCAAGCGCTCGAAAGCGTAGTTCAAAAACCACTAGTCGCCCACGAGTTGCATAAACTCTCTCGTGAGATACGTGGATTTGCGACTAGGGTTCGCCCGGCAAAGACCCTCAAATGCAAAAAGTACCTATGTATGGAATGTACATCCCGACGAGTTCTATCAACTTCGTGTTCAAAAGTTTTTCATCCGAGGTCGTTTAGTACTCCGTTTGGCCGAGGTTTGACCAAGTCAAACGCCGGTCAATTTGAAATCGGGCCTTCGGGCCGGTTTTCAAGCTCTAGATGGATCCAAATCGAAAAGTCATGAACACGTGTTTTGTAGGTCTCTTCAAGACCTACGTTCGGTATTAGAGTCAAATTTTCGCCAAACTTCGGCGGCTCGAATTTCAATTTTCAAATTTTTTTTTTCGGGGCCGAGATTTCGGGCCCTAGACGGCCTCCGTTTGAAAAGTCGTGAACACGGAAAGTTCATAACTCATCGAGATCTACATTCCGTACTTTGGTGACTTTTGCATCCGAGCAAGCGCTCGAAAGCGTAGTTCAAAACCCCTAGTCGCCCACGAGTTGCATAAACTCTCTCGTGAGATATACGTGGATTTGCGACTAGGGTTCGCCAAAGACTCCCTCAAATGCAAAAAGTACCTATGTATGGAATGTACATCCCGACGAGTTCTATCAACTTCGTGTTCAAAAGTTTTTCATCCGAGGCCGCTTAGTGCTCCGTTTGGCCGAGGGTTTGACCAAGTCAAACGCCGGTCAATTTGAAATCGGGTCTTTCGGGCGGTTTTTCGAAGCTCTAGATGGATCCAAATCGAAAAGTCATGAACACGTGTTTTGTAGGTCTTGAACGTTCGGGTATTAGAGTCAAATTTTCGCTTTTCAAACTTCTCGGCTCGAATTTCGAATTTTCAAATTTTTTTCGGCGGGGCGGACGAGATTTCGTGGCCCTAGACGGCCTCCGTTTGAAAAAGTCATGAACACGGAAAGTTCATAACTCATCGAGATCTACATTCCGTACTTTGGTGACTTTTGCATCCGAAAGCAAGCGCTCGAAAGCGTAGTTCAAAACCACTAGTCGCCGTTTTATTTTATTTTTTTTTTGTTTTTTCTTCCTAGTCAAATGAGCAATGCATCCTCAATTTTGTGAGAGTTTTCTTCCTTTCAACGAGGATCCAAATCTAAAAATTTAAAATTAACACAATAGTGTTTTGCCTTGGAATCTAAATTAAATGAGCAATTGAATATGATCTTAGAAACTCCAAATGCAAAAGAAAAGGGAAGATCAATCACAACGCAATAATATTATACCAAAGTGAGCTAAAGACCGAATATATATATACGTTATTAATACATATTAGTTGTTTTCCATCCCTACACTAGCACTAATATTAGTTGTTCTTCATCCATCCCTACATATATAATAATAAATGGGTGTTTTGCATCCATCCATGCGACCTACGCATATTAACTAAGTTACTAACCAAACTAAACATCAAGATTTGCATCCGTCCATCCATCCATCCAGCCCAGCCATACATACACATTGTTCACAAAATAATAAGCCCACTAAATAGTGGGCTACCAAAAGGTCGGGCAGGCGTCATGCAGGGGTCTTGCAGGAGGGGCTCTAGGCGGGCGCCATCACTTCTTGGCCAGGCGGGCGCCATCCAAGGCTTTCTTTGGAGCCGGGCCAACCTTGGACTTCACGCCCTCGTGTCCTTGCCGGCGGCGCCCAAATTTTTTTCGGGCGGGTCCCGCTGACCGGTTTTAGCGAGGTCGTCCACCTTGGAGGATGAACGGCGAGCCTCGTTCAAAGGCTCGGTGACCGAGGCAGTGATGGCGCTCATCAGATCGGTCTTGGAGATCTGCAAAGTCTAAACAAAAGTAGTGTTATTAGTTTGAGAAAGCATGATCAGTTTGATAGGATATAGTAGGTTACTCACCAAACACAATGCTATATCATATGATAAATACATAAAGAGACAACAGGCTGTAAAATAATGAATTTGAGAAAGGAACATAAGTTTCATAGGGGGAAAATAATGATTTGCTGCTGTAAAAAAACCTGAGTCCTAATTGGGCTAACAACACCGTAGCCCCATTCCATCCTATGCCATCACTTAGATTAGATCTAGTGTTGCAAGGATTGGATGGTCCCCAACGGTGCTGTAAGATCCAGGATGAGAAATGCTTTTCCCAATTTGTACCACCGGGCCGCTGCAAAATCGAAGCAAATCAATTATGTGAATACTGATCAAACACATGCCTCTTAATTTGCTGTCTGCCTTTTTCTTATATCTAATGACTGCCTTTTAATTGAAGATGAGAAACAAAAAAATGAATGGATACCATGGAATATGCCTATTCTTCCACTGATCAGCCATCAGCTTGAGTTAGGGGTTCATTGATACCTAGCCACCATAATCCTTACACCCATGACATGTTGGTATTGGCATGTATAGAATCATTAAACCGTTGCATGCATATAATCCTTGCACCCTTGCATGCATATATTCCTTACACCCTTCCATGCATATATACACCCTTACATGCCAAACCTTGGTGGGGCACCAAACAACCATCCTAACCCAATTGTTCTTTGAATAGCGGTTGATACAAGCATATTGGATTACCGACATGAATAAAGAGATAGGTAGAAGAACTAGTGTTCACATAAAGGCAGCCATCTCATTATTGCATTCACTAAATTGTGCACATGGCCAATAATAGTTTACTAAAATTAGAAACTAACAAATCGGTTGCCATCTATCAAATCATTATGCATCATTGGCCAAATCATTAGCTATCTACCTAATCATACCTCTGATTCTACAAACGAACTACCAAATCAAGAGCCATCTACTGAAATCATTATGCATCATTGGCCAAATCTCTACCTCGATTCTACAAATGAACTAATCTAGATTCTACAAATCTAGTTGGACTGAACACTTACCTCCTCTCAAGGCGGGAGGGGCCGCTGCTCCATGATGGCAAGCTGGATGTGGGAACCGGGCCGAGGAGCCGACGACACATCGATTGCCGCCCGGCTTGGGCGTGCGTGCCAGTCGATGTAGCCGTCGAAGCACTCCCTCGCAGATCTCCACCGCCGGAGGCGACGAAGTCTACGATGCTCGCCGGCGCCTTGGCCTTGCCCGGCGGAAGCCGTGGCCTTGCCCTTGGCCTTGCCCTTGCTGCGTGGAAGCCCCCGCCTTACCCCCCGACGCCGCGCCGTTGCCCTTGCCCCCTGCCCTTCCTGGTGGAAGGGCCGCCCTTACTTCGCCGGCGCCGCCGGCCGTCTTCTTGGTCGAAGACGGCGGGGCTTTTTACCCGACCCGGGGATCTTCCTCCTAGGCGTGCCCGCGCCTCCATAGCACGGCAACGGCCTCGGCACGCTTTGGTTGCCCGCACCGCCGGCGCCTTCTTGTAGGCCGACGGCTTCCTCGAGGTGGAGGCCATGGTCGGCGGAGGACCGTGGGCGGCGGGGTCCGCGCCTAACACTCCACGGCCCGTCGCGGGGTCCCGCACGCTGCTTCCTCTTTGGGCCGGACCATGGCGGCGGCGGGCGGAGGGGAGTGGGCTGCGGCGGCGGAGCGAGGGAGCACTACTACACATCGGGGATATTGTAACACTTTCCCCTAACATATTCATCAATGTGTTCTGTGAAATCTCATAGTAACACAAATGATGTGTTACTAACCGATTGTAACACAAAATACTTTTTCTACAAAAATGTGTTATCGACAATAATTATAGTAACACAAAATTAATGTTACAAGCAAAGTGTTGCAAATGTGTACTATATTGTAACACATAGATGGAACATATGAAATGTGTTACAAATATATGCCTTGTAGTAACACAAAATAATGTTACAGATTGAAGTGTTACAAAGAAACATATATATGTGCACCGCCTTCTTCCTATCTATAGGCTTACATGAGCATCGCGACTTAGGTGTCACCAAGACTCTTAGTCAATTATGTTGTGGTCATCACTTGAGAACAAGTAGAAATGAATACGCCATTAAAAAGGTTAGTTTGATTCAAAAGCCTATTGTCAATTTATTAGGGAGACGCTATTGTTGGTATTTATTAAGTGCAAAAAGAATATAAAGGGTTCCGCAAGCGCACGTAATATATATACCATTGTAGCTTTTACCCTGAGTATTCCGTAGTATCGTTATTTATATTTTCCACGGGAAGCAAGGGTAAAGACTATGATAAATCAAAATCATGTATCTACTAACTTAATATACCAACTAAACTAAAGTGAGGGGGTAAATAATGTATATGATATAAATGATAATTAATAACACTTAACCAGAGAATATTATAATATAGAATAGATAACTAGGTCGAGAGGACAACGGGAGAGATCTAGGTTCCCTGAATACTTCTCTAGTACTTTGGTTCTTGAGTAACTAAGGCATGAAAAGGTATAGCGATCATAAAAGAACACTTCGGGACATCGTAACACTAGCCACGGAAAAGGGATGAGAAGGGGGCTAGGAAGCTCCGACTTCGGTCCTACACTACCAATCCCGAACGTGGTGGAATACGCCGGCCGTTAGGGCCGTCACCACCTAGGGCTACCACAACTATCCGTGGGGGATTGGGTGCAATCTAAGGTAACCTCTAGTCTAGACACCATGTCCACACTATTAATTACTACTCTAATCATCATGAATAACCGAGCACTCAATACGAGCGAAGATCCCATGCAATTATATAACAACTATATTCTAATCAATAAATGAAAGGCATAAAAGTAACTAGAGAAGATAAATATAATTATGACATAAAGTCTAATAGAGTTGAGATACAAAGATATACCGAGACGCCGAAGACTTCTCCCGAACCGAGCGCAGCCTCCGCTCTCTCTAACTCTCTACTAGATCTATTCTATTACATTGTAGTCGTCTAATCTAATTCTCCAGGCGTCGTGCCTCCATCCGATGTATGAGATGATCCGAGATGATTGAAGCCGGGGGGTCTAGGGTCTTTATATATGGGTCTTCATCCGCCTCTTCAAACCAAAGCAGCGATGTGGTATTAATCTTGGATCCATCCCGCACTTCTATCGGCGCCCTCGGATCAAACCGACGTTAAACAACCGGTTTAGATTGGCGCCTTAGAGGCGGTGGAGGAAGGTTCCTAAGATGGGATGACTTGGCGGACCAGGGGCCGACGGCCCCCATTATTGGGCCCGACGGCCCGTGGGGGTGTCCCCTCCGGGTCCCGCGATGCGTCATGGCTTCCGGAGTCTTCTAGATGATGTTTTCTTGGGTGCTAAGTCTTGATCACGTCGGAATTAATCCAGCCTTCTAGACTCTTTCTCGGAGTTGGATTGCATTACGTCGCGTAGTCGTGCGGCTCGCGAATTCGGTGTTTTCTCCTCGTTTAGTCCCCGCAATTCACAACTTTACCAAAACTGGTGGAAATATGTTAGTGACACCCTATTCTAGGTTGTTATTATAATTTATACCCCTTTCTCATGTTTATTTGATTAATAAATTTGTATGATAACAAGTGTCAACAAACTCCCCAAGCTTACCCTTTGCTAGTCCCTAGCAAAGCTATATGCTATAGTAGGATCGGGGAGTTGCTACTACGCTTTCATACCTCAAAAGTTCCATATTACTGTAAATAAATTCTCCTCTTAACCGGCATCTGTTCATACACGCTTTACCATGAGGCGTAGCCTTTTCACGAATCATAAGCAAGATAAAACAATCAAGTTAAGTACCATGTCTCAAGTTCTTTGATCAACTATCATCCCGGGGTTTTGCAATATTTTTCAAAAAAAAGAAACTTCGAGAGATCCTATGTATGACCCTCTTAAGTAGATGGTGGTAGTGAATTTTCACATGTGGTAGGACATATATAGTGGGATGATAGTGGTGAAGTGGGTGAGGATGAAAGGTAGTAAATAGCCTTAGCCTTTTTCTAGTATTTTTCTTCTCAAGCATCTTGGACTATATCTCTCTTTCTAAAAATTGCTAAGGCCCTGGCTGTCCATTCTTGGAGAGGTGGGCTTTGCCCCTGACTTGTGTCCATTTTTCTCTCTCCTTAGAGATGTGGGCCCTACTCACCCTCGGACACGTGTCCATTATTCATCTCTAAATATATTTTTATTATTAGGGAGGTAGGCCCTTCTCGCCTAGTATGACTTTTGTCCGTTACTCTCCCTCTCTTGTCTCACTTTTTCTCTAAATATTTATTTTTCTTTCCTTTCTTCTTCTCTTTTTTTTTTTTTTTCGAATGTAGCCCAAATCTATTTGGCATAAAACACCGAGAGACATATCCAAAGATTGCAAGAGTTTATTTTATAATTATGGCTAACGGCTTGATGGAGTATGGGGAGGCGTACTTACGAGTTAGAAGCGGCATATTTAGTGGAGTGGGATGATCTTGATGTGAACTCTTAAGGGTCATAGCTAAGGAACTCATCATGTAATTTTATAATTTTTTAAAGATAAAAACCAGAGTCAAGTATCTCTAAGAATATGATAAACAGCAGCTCAACTTTTCATGTACTTTTATCTTTTAATGCGAAGACTCGGATTAAGCATGTGCTTCCCACGGTGTTGGGTTTAGAGCAAAATAAGCATTTAAAGCTTTGGGAGAATCTAAGTCCAAAGTGTAAGTACTTTTAAGAGGAATTAAGGCGGAGCAACTATTCATCATCTCCTTAGCATATATCATCAAGATCATAATTAAAAAAGGAAGAATGTAATCTAGCAAGTTCCAAAGCATTTATTTGACTCTTTAACACTAAGACTTTTAGCTAAGACTCATTAACTAAGACTCATTAACTCTAAGCAAATATAACTAGCTAATAAATAAGACATAGGATAGTGATACTTATAGTGATAAATGGGGGTGCTCTCCCCAAGCTTGATCTTGAAGTAGTCCTGTGTTCATCCTTGGAGCTTGCTCCTCTTTCGGGTCTCCTTTATTGTTCTCCCTGTTAATATTAGTTTTGCACATACAGAAGGAACAAACTCTAGGATGTTATTGTGAGCCTTCATGTGCTCACGTCTTTTTGGATTTTTTTTTTTTTTTTTTTTAGATAAGGTGTGGACCTTCATGTGCCCACATATTTTTGAGAATTTTTCTATGCAATAGGGATGCTAATGCAAAAACATATGAGTGCAATATTTTTTGTATTTTTTTTTTTTTATGCCGCCACAAAGAAAAAGTGCGTGCATGGGGCTTTAGGAAACTGATGCAAATGCAGCAAACATATTTTTGAGATTTTCTAAGTGCAGGTTTAGAGAAAGTAAAAATGCTAAAGTAAACATGCTAATTGAAATATGCTTTGCGAAAATTAAATATGCGTATAAATACCGAAGTTACCTCTCGGCGAGAGTTTAAAGCACTTACTCCCATGGCGTGGTGTCGCCTATGGGCCCTCGTTTAAATGTTGTACCTGGTAAGGGTCCTTCAAGGATCTCAAAGGGTGGCGTGACGAAGTAGCCGAGGAAGTCGATTGTTCATTTGTTGATGCCTACGGCTGGTCGGGTCTCCGAAGGTGTACTCTTGACGTCCTCTTCGATAGGTGATGCTTTTTTTTTCCATGTCGCTTCTTCGGAGGAGACCTTTCTTGGAGTGGCAGGTGCCGAGTGTTCAGGTTGGTCGGGGCGGCGAACTTCTTTAATCTTTTTTAATGTCTTCCTTGTTCGTCAACTCCGTTCCAACCGGTCTTGTGATTTTTAGCGGCGTCTCCGCGTCTTGTTTTTCTTGGGTCTTGTGGTGAGGTAGGCAATAGTGGTGGTGTAAGGCCCTCTTGATGGAGTATAAACGTTGACCCATTACTCTTGTCAAGTGGTCTACACCTCCGGTCATGTCGTGCTCACTTTGATCTTCCTTGGTCACTCCTCAAGTGCATCATCTCGATCTTAATAGCTACTTGGTGATGGCGTTGCCCATGTTCTTCGCGATTCACCGCTTGAAGGAAGATTGGATGGTGGTAGCTGGCAAAACGTCTTGTTTAGTGTGCATATTGGTAGGTCGGGGACTTCCACTTATAGGAATTGGGGAAGTAAGACTTCTCCTCTTGTTGCGCAAAAGTGAGTCCTCGCTTGCAAAGACAAGGTAGAGATCAAGTGCATGGGCTCAAGTGGTGGGAAAACACCATCGTAACCAAAATTTCATTTACTTCTATTCTAACCTTGTGGGCACATTGAACAAGATAAAGATAATGTATTTATGACTAGGGTGGTAAGATCAGAAGATAAATCTAGCATGTAAATATTTTTAGCAAAATAATGAGCGAACAAGAAAGTGATGCTAGAAACAGATTTAAAAGCTAGCATGTCGAGTTAACAAGATTGAATCATGTGAAACTATAACTCTAGCATGTTTGACTTTTTATTTATGAGAATGCCATAGTAAAGAGGAATTAATGACAACTTACCTCAAGGTGTTACCTTGATTATTGGAATATGATGGCGCTATTACACCTTATGGTGGTCCTTCTCTTCTTCTTGAGTGGCATGTGGAGTGACAGGTGTATGTCAGGAGGAAGAGGATGGCTTAATTATCTTCAATGGAATTGGCCTCCCTCCTTGATGCTTCCATCACCCATGAATTCCTCCTTCGAGTGGGTGATTCTCGATTGTGGATTTTGTCTTGTGTCACTCTTGTTCTTCTCTTTTTTTTTTCGCTTATCGGGAATTCTTTTATCCATAAGTCATATCTCACATGTCTTGCTCAATCTCTAGTGAGTTCATCTCGACCTCCCCAGTCCAAAAAGATATACCAGCATCTACTATAGTGTACTATGGTTCAAAAGTCAACCTAGACACCACGTCTAATTTGATTTAGGAAGGCGTTCTAACCTAAGCACCGCGCTTAATTTAAAAAGCCTTTAGAAGAAAGATCATCACACCTTATGGTTTCAGGAATCAAACTAAACACCATGTTTAACTCAAGCCATGAAAACAATTTAAACTAAGCACCCTGCTTAATCTAAAAGGTGTATGAAAATACTTCAAAACCTAAGCATACTATAGCAAACAACGGTAGCATGAAAGCATTGCAGAGATTTTTTTTTTTTTTCAAACAGAGATGATAGAGCATGATGAGTGTTTAACAGTCGAGCATGCATAAAGGTAAAGATAACCAAGCTAGTGTAGCAACATGACAATAAATGTTTCTATGTATGTAATTCAATGTTGCATAATGACTGGTTGGACATACCTTGTATTGTCATCCTTCGTTCTTCTTTACTCCAAACCTGGCATGGTCAGTGACAAGAATATCCGAAGGAAAAATAATCATATGCTCATAATGTAGGGATATATAGTGATATCCCCGTCTATTCCACACTCAATAGAGCAAGGGTAATCCTACTAAAGCTAGTTAATACACTAAATTAGCGTATATCAAGATCATTATCAAAATCTTTACGCCAATTGCCTCCCAAGAACGGCAAAAAAAAACTTGTTGGTATTTATTAAGTGCAAAAGAATATAAAGGGTTCATAGCGCGCACAGAATATATATACCATTGTAGCTTTTACCCGGAGTATTCCGAGTATCGTTATTTATATTTTCCACAGGAAGCAAGGGTAAAGACTATGATAAATCAAAATCATGTATCTACTAACTTAATATACCAACTAAACTAAAGTGAGGGGGTAAATAATGTATATGATATAAATGATAATTAATAACACTTAACCAGGAGAATATTATAATATAGAATAGATAACTAGGTCGAGAGGACAACGGGAGAGATCTAGGTTCCCTAATACTTCTCTAGTACTTTTTGGTTCTTGAGTAACTAAGGCATGAAAAGGTATAGCGATCATAAAAGAACACTTCGGGACATCGTAACACTAGCCACGGAAAGGGATGAGAAGGGGGCTAGGAAGCTCCGACCACGGTCCTACACTACCAATCCGAACGTGGTGGAATACGCCGGTCGTTAGGGCTGTCACCACCTAGGGCTACCACAACTATCCGTGGACCTGGGTGCAATCTAAGGTAACCTCTAGTCTAGACACCATGTCCACACTATTAATTACTACTCTAATCATCATGAATAACCAGAGCACTCAATACGGCGAAGATCCCATGCAATTATATAACAACTATATTCTAATCAATAAATGAAAGGCATAAAAGTAACTAGAGAAGATAAATATAATTATGGCATAAAGTCTAATAGAGTTGAGATACAAAGATATACGAGTAACGCCGAAGACTTCTCGAGACCGAGCCGCAGCTCCGCTCTCTAACTCTCTACTAGATCTATTCTATTACATTGTAGCCGTCTAATCTAATTCTCCGGGCGTCGTGCCTCCATCCGATGTATGAGATGATCCGAGATGATTGAAGCCGAGGGTCTAGGGGTCTTTATATATGGGTCTTCATCCGTCTCTTCTTCAAAGCGATGTGGTATTAATCTTGGATCCATCCCGCACTTCTATCGACGCCCTCGGATCAAACCCGACGTTAAACAACCGGTTTTAGATTAAGTCTTAGAGGCGGTGGAGGAAGGTTCCTAAGATGGGATGACTTGGCGGCCAAGGGGGCCGATCGGCCCCATTATTACCGATCGGCCCGGGGGTGTCCCCTCCGGGTCCCGCGATGCGTCATGGCTTCGGAGTCTTCTAGATGATGTTTTCTTGGGTGCTAAGTCTTGATCACGTCGGAATTAATCCGTGAGCCTTCTAGACTCTTTCTCGGAGTTGGATTGCATTACGTCGCGTAGTCGTGACGGCTCGCGAATTACGGTGTTTTCTGTTTAGTCCCCTCGCAATTCACAACTTTACCAAAACTGGTGGAAATATGTTAGTGACACCCTATTCTAGGTTGTTATTATAATTTATACCCCTTTCTCATGTTTATTTGATTAATAAATTTGTATGATAACAAGTGTCAACAGCTATAAGAATCTTAGATTTTCGCATGACTAGGTAATGACGAAGAGTACCTATTTCCCTCGCCACCGAGAACCCATAGTTATGAAGTGAATGTCATCACGCAAGGTGCCTCACTAACCAAATTGATTCTATGACCACTAGTGGACATTGCCATTGATACTGTCACTTACTAACTTGTCACAAGACTAAACTAGTCGAAACATATTAAATAGAATGTCTCATGATTTATATTTAATTTTGACTCGACCAAAAACAATTTTTTAAAAATTTGCCTTAGAAGGCATTTGAATACGATCTTAGAACAATATTGGAAGCAATTTTGAAATATGCCTTCACAAAAGAATCTGGTGATTTTAAAACACCAAAGGTGATATTTAGTGTAGCATGAATCATGATATAGACTCAAGCTAAATAGACCATAGGTACAATCTCTCGTGACCCAATTACCTATGGACCAAGCAAATTCAAACAGGTTGTCACATAATAGTTGTTTCCATCGTCATTTGCATACATCATAAATCTATAAAAGTTCTTAACATGTTTACATGTCCAATAGTAATGCGAATTAAAACACACATGTTAGAATCCTGTCCCACGACCCATTTACTTGGCTTACATAACTAGGCTAGATCTTCTTACACAAAGCCCTGGACTATGAAAGCATGAGGTTCCAATTCAGCACAACGCGTGGCCCCCGCCAAACAAAACATAATGAATTAGCATTATCTTATCATCACAGTTCCTCAAACTCAACCAATACGTAAAGGTAGAAAAAGAACTTGAAATGCATCTTGTAATAAACTGTTAAATCTTTCAAACATGGCAAACGGGGCTGCACTAGTGACTTGTGAGGATTACTTGACTCTCGATTAATAGATGGACTCTAGTAATTCTCACTTGTAGGAAAAAACTATCTTGATTGCGGGTCATTGAGCATCCAATGGGTAACTGACTGATGGGTGCCTCTCCAGCCCGGTACCGATGCACAACATGCCAAAATTAGTTGATGACAAGAGAAATGCAATTACAGTGGAAGAGTAAGCCTAACGGCAATCATGGAGTAGGAAGCAAAGACCGTAGCGGTGACATCCTAGCAAGTAAAACATTTATATGCCTGTAGAGATCGAAATACTACATCAAGAGCCAAGTTCTCAATTTCTTATAACTGTACATGTACATAAAAATAAGAAATATTGTCTTGTTTTAAGTTTACAGGTACAATTTCAGTCACAAAGAAGGCGGAGACTAATTAGTTCATAAGCAAAAGCTTTTCCGGAATTATATTATCACAACAAGTTATCACTTATCGATGGAGTGTATCAAGTATTATCACAAGAGCATAGGACCAAAGGCAATAATGCATTTTGCAATAGCTCATAGATAGACAAAGGCATCACCATCGTGGCACCACAAGGGGGCACATAGGCCACGGCCAGACCACCACCACCCACCACCACCACCAAGAGTACGGGTATAGGGCTATGGGCGTACATGATTTGACACCTCGGACAAGTCGAGAAACTTAACAACTTTTATATTTCATTGCCATGGTAAATGTGTTAATTTTCATTACCTTCTAGGGACCCTTTGTGGACCATGAATAAATGAGCATGCACTTCAAGAGTCGGGTGCTTGCACGACATGAACTAAGATTGGTCATTCAATTCATTGCCACTAGCATCTGCAACATCACTAGCATCCACCGTGGTTCCCTCAATGTCACTTCTCGTCCATTGATGTCTTACATTTGCATTATTGAACATATCTCCAAGGTGTGTGACATGGAATGGCTCATTTTCTACATCATCTTCCCATTCATCAAAACCCTGTATCATATATATCTCTTGGTTTCATCTTCATGACTACAGACCACCCAGGATTTTCTTTGTCTTGATCTTCAGAATAAAATACCTGGTCAGCTTGGTTAGGAAAAATGTACGGTTCATGACTAATATTTTCTCCTGTATGTATCAAGTGTGAGAAATTAACTAGTGTGTAGCCATCCTTGTCCTTCTTTATTCCTCTTTTGGTAATAACATCAACCCATTCACATTTGAAAAGTACCACGTAAAAAATTTCCCGAGTAGTTTAGCTCAATAATATCAATAATCCTCCCATAGTAAGTCACATCACCTAAAACTGGCTTGCCATCACTTGCACCGGCATAATCGGATGTTTTTGCGCTTACCACTACACCACTATTTTGTGTCACTCCATCCAATCGTTTAGGCCTAAAACGGAAACTTCGATTTGTTGAAAGCACGATACCTTTTGCAGCTTCAATCGGGCCACGAAGCTAGCCACCTAATGTCATCTATAACACTATGAATGCCTTTTTCACTCTCTAACTGCATTATCTGTACAATTATACACACGTTCAGTTTGCACATTAGTGCTACATGTAAAGCATTTTGAGTTAAGGTACTTACATGACTTCTAAACCATTTATGGAAGATCTCATTTTGGGTTTTCTCAACATCTCTTTGACCGGCTCTACGTCTAGTACCTTTTCCGATGATCTCTTCGGCATGAGCCCTACAATTTACATGTAGGAAGAATTATGGGAGACATCAAAATAAATTTATGTTTCTAATTTTGAAATATTACCTAAGGTATGGATGGACATGAGAACAATTGAATAGCGCATATCTGTGTGCTTGTACTTTAGCCAAACCTCTCAGAACATAACTACGTGGCTTTCCAAGTGGTTCCCCAGGATGAGGAAAAAGAGTTGATGCATATCTAGTAGAGCATTGAGGTGATTCATCATTGTCTTCATTCCATGAAAGACTATTAGACAGGGTCTGAAAACCATCAAGAAATGTTGAACAAAAGTGCATAGCCTCACTTGCTAGAGCTGATTCTGCAATGCAGCCCTCTGGATGAGCTCTATTTCTCACGGTTGACTTCAAAACACCAAGGTACCTGCACAAACTAGTATTAATTAATAAAAAATATAATTTAGCATGCAAAGAGAAGGTACCAAACATGGATCTTAATTTTTTATAAGGAGAACATACCTTTCCACAAAATACATTGACCGATAACATACAGGACCACCTATTTTTGCCTCTGTTGCTAAGTGAAGAACAAGATGCACCATGATAGTGAAAAACCCAGGTGGGAATATCATCTCCATCCGACATAATGTCACAATGATTCGTTCCTCTAACTTCTCAAGTTCATTAACGTGGAGAACTTTTGCATTCAGTTCTCTAAAATATCCACATAGATCAAATATGACTGATCTAACTTCATCTGGAAGAAGACCTCTCAAAGCAAGTGGCATGAGTTGTTGCATTAGTATGTGGCAGTCATGACTCTTTAAGCCTGAAATTTTTGCTTGACCAACATTTACACATCTAGAGATGTTACTAGAATAACCATCTGGAACTTTTATGTCATGAAGGACTTTACAGAATTGTTGCTTCTCCTCTTTAGACATGTTGTACAAAGCAGGAGGCAAGTAATACTTACCATTAGCCTTTTTTTGTGGATGTAGATCTGGCCTGATGTTCATTTCTTCCAAGTCTTTCCTTGCCTGTAGATTGTCCTTTGATTTAGCCTCTATTTCTAAAAGTGTCCCAACTGTATTCTCACACACATTCTTCGATATGTGCATAAAGTCAAGATTGTGTCGTAGCAGATTATACTTCCAGTAAGACAAACAATATAGGCCACTAACACCCTTCCAGGTTTTAGACTTCTCAAAATCACTAATTGATTTTATCTTTTCCAAAAGAGATTCTCCAGAATAAGAAATAGGCCTAGACCGATGCTCTTCGGTTCCATCAAATGAACTAGCATCATAACGGAACTCATGGTCAGCAGGTAGAAATCGTCGGTGTTCCATGAAACATTGCTTGAAACCATGTTTTAGGCGCATTGAACCTGTTTCATCATCACAGGGACACACAACCCGGCTGTCCCCCATAACACTCGATTTTTTGCTAGTAACCCCTCGTCCCCGGGGTAGTCACTCACAAGATGCAATATCTTGTAGCATAAAGCTGAAATCTCTCCTCTCTAGATGCATCATATGTAGATATACCATCCTCAAACAACTCATTTAGCTCATCATAAACTGGCTGCATAAATGTATGGAAGTCCTTTCCAGGGTAACTAGGAATTATTAGAGTGAGCATAAGAGAAGAAGCTTTCATGCATAACCATGGTGGAAAGTTGTATGGTACTAATACTACTGGCCAACAACTATGTTTAGAATTCCAGTTCCCATATGGGTTGAAACCATCTGTTGCTATTGCAAATCTCATGTTTCGAGAATCTGATGCAATGTGAGGGTGGAGAGAATCGTGATTTTCCAAGCTTCGAATCGCGGATGATGGCGCAAAAGCACCATCCTTTATACGCTCCTCATCATGCCATCTAGTTAACTTGGCTGTTTCCTTGTTCATAAAAAGCCTTTTAAGTCTAGGTTTGATTGGAAAAAGTAACGCAATACCTTATTTGGGGTTGCCTTTCTTCTTTCCTTTTTTGTTAATATTGTTTCATCTGGCTTATTTTTCCATCTTGAAGCTTTGCATTTTGAACAGAAGTCATCATCTTTCTTGTCTTTCCGATAGAGCTGGCAATTATTTGGACATACATGAATCTTCTCATATTTAAGGCCAAGTTTTCCAACAATCTTTCGAGCCTCCACGAAAGTTTTTGGTATCTTTGAACCATTTGGGATAGCTCATTTGTAAGATCTGAAGTAGATCATTAACTGATTTATTACTCCACTTGTTGGTTGACTTCACATGAAACAATAAGACAAGGAAAGAAAGTTTTGATAGCTCACATCCTTCCCATAATGGTATATCGGCATCCCTAAGCAAATCCAAGAAAGCTTTCGTTTCCGCATCTGGTCCATCTTCGGGTGATGCATGAGGTCCATTTGTGTGATCTCCGGTCTCTATATATCCAAAGGCTTCATGAACTACTTGACGCATATTATTGTTTAAACTTGGATGTGCTTTGCTCGAGCCTTTGTTTCTTTTTTTTTTTGGACATGACTCAATCTTTGTTAGCAGAGATATAAGATGCTTGTTTCCCCATGACAGCCCCATATAGTGTATCCACGCAACATTCCATGACACACTAAGTGATCATACAATGTTTCTTGTATCTGTAACTTTCTGTTGACACATTTGACACATGGGCATTGAATCTTTTCATCAGACCTTTTTTTTTTCCACTATAGGCAAACTCAATAAAACCATGTACTCCAGCTATGTATTCATCACTTGGTCTTTCAGATTGTAACAACCTCTTAATGGCACTTAAGTCCATTAATTGACTGAAAACCAGAAATACTATCAATGCATTAGTTTGTTTATCCTTGTTATGAGTGATGAAAAATGTATAAACAGTAGCAATAAGAAAACATATTCGAATCGTTCACCTTGTTTGAACTTTAAGAACCAAAATAGCCTTCAGATGGGATTATTCCGATTATGATTGGTGATGAAATGACACCGCACACCCTGTTTTACTGGTGTTAGATATGTTGCATATAAAATAGTATTTGAATTGTGGTAGCGGGAAAAAAAACAGGACGACAAGAAAATTTAATTGGCCAAGCAAAAATGATTCAGATTATGTCAGCCTGAAACAAATAGACATGGTTCAGATCATGTCATCTTCAAAGGAATACAATATTGTGTTTCTGAATCTTAGGAATGTTAACATGGCCTTTCCTTTTGCTACTTCACATAGATCTACCTGACCGGACTCAGTACATGCAATTTATCTTGAGAGTTCTTGTGCAGCTGGTACAGAAAAAGTTCAGATTTTTTTCCTGAGAAGGGCTGATCATGCCATCAGTAGCAGTAGAAATTAAGATCAAAAGTGATGAGATTGAGTCCTTAGTTTGGTGGGAAAAGAAAAAGAAAAGGCAAAGAAAGAGGATGACATGACAATAATGTCACCTCCGGTCAGTCATGGTAACACAGGTGTAGCTCTATTTGCTCACCTTGACCACTATGATTGTTGTCAAGTTCAGTTCAGAGGATGGTTACACAGGTGTCAGGTCCAGTGGTTTGGTCACTGTACACTTCTCTTCCTCTTAATGAAACCGTGAATTAATGAAAAAAGAGTGGACGGGCGACGGCAGTAAACGGAATTCCAACAGGATTGCTGCAGAGATTGTTGTGCATTTGTACTAGTGTTCAGTTGTTCATATTCAGTCATGAATTCGACTTGAATGTCTTGCTCTGACTTTTATTTTCTATCGACATGGACTGTATCCTGAATTCCTGCAGCCTTTTGGGAAGGGAAGCAAACTATTTCAGTTAGGGAGGGAACTTTTTTTTAATGGGGAATCATAAAGCATTCTATAGAAATATTTTCATATACGTGGGAAGTGATTCCTTGATTATTTTATGGACTCTGAAATTGCACACGAACTACCCAAATAAAAGCAGAGCCGACAGGATTGTAGTTCACTGTAAATTGGAATTTCGAGAGGGGCAAACATGAACTGAAATGCAGGAACATGTTAACATATCACTTTGGCATTGCACGAAGCAGGCATGAATTAGGAAGTAATAAACTAAATAAAAGAAATGATGCTGGTACCTGCTGTGTAGGTTTGTGTTGGTGTTGAGCTGTGCGACGGCCGGTGGGACTGTGACGGCGGTGGTGATGGAGAGGATCGGGCGGTGTGGGCCTGCGTGACGGCCGAGTCGGCGGCTATGTCGGTGTCGACTGGGCAGCACCGGTGTTGTTGTCCACGGTTGTCGGCGGCGGCGGCGGCTGCGTCGGTGTCGGCTGCGGCGCCGGGGCGTCGAGGTGCACACAGCGTTGGGTGCAGCGGCGGCCGTGGAGCGTGGTGCGGCCTATACTGGTGAAGGGCAGGCGGCCAGGTCTGGGCGAGGGCAGCGCTCCACGCGGCGTCGATGGAGAGCGGTCTAGGCGATGCGGAGCACTATGCGGCGGCGGCGGCGAGATGGAGAGTAGGAAATCAGCCGATGGACCAGGGGCAGGGCGGGGTGCGAATTGGGCGCAGAAGTGGGTGGGCCACGGGTGCGAGTCGTGCATAGCGCCGGGATAACAAACCTGGTACAAACTTCCTAATCTTGCCTGATGTCAGCGTGTCATAAAGATGACGTCGTATACCACATTTTCCTTTGAAAAATAAAAATCTTGATTACACTACAAATACCAGCCACCAGCAATGGTCACAGTCCATACCGTACCTTATCTCTTCCACCACTTTCGGTCTACAATCGGTATTGAGTTTTTATATCATTTTTTAAAATATTGTTTCCATCATAAATGATTATGCTACATGAAAGGACGACTTACAAAGTCCCATCATAAAAAAAGTTTCAAGCCATTTTAATGAGGTGAGACTACAGACCCATCATAAATAGTTGCATCTCTCACAAAATCCCATTGTCAATGGAGGCAACATGACCAGCTTGTGAACAATGTGTAACGCTACTTTGCGAAACCTTATGAATTTTTTTTTTGAGTGATCGTACATGAAAATCATGATATCCTGCAAGTTTGTAGATTTTTTGACCAAATCTACATATTATTACAGTTTATTAGATGGTAATTGGACAAAAAATTCTAATAATATCTAAATGAAGTCGGATAATTCCGTAAACTCACACAACAACATATTTTAGGTCCGTAAGCATGCCAAAAAGTTTCAAGCCATTTCAATGAAGTGAGACTACAGACCCATCACAAATAGTTGCATCTCTCACAAAGTCCCATTGTCAATGGAGGCAACATGACCAGCTTTGTGAACAATGTGTGACGCCATTTTGCGAAACCTTATGAATTTTTTTTTTGAATGTTCGTACATGAAAATCATGATATCCTGCAAGTTTGTAGATTTTTTGACCAAATCTACATATTATTACAGATTTATTAGATGGTAATTCGACAAAAAATCTAACAATATCTAAATGAAGTCGGATAATTCCGTAAAGTCACACAACAACATATTTTAGGTCCGTAAGAATGCCAAAAAAGTTTCAAGCCATTTCAATGAAGTGAGACTACAGACCCATCACAAATAGTTGCATCTCTCACAAAGTCCCATTGTCAATGGAGGCAACATGACCAAACCTGTGAACAATGTGTAATGCTACTCTTGCCGAAACCTTATGAATTTTTTTTTTTTGAGTGATCGTACATGAAAATCATGACATCCTGCAAGTTTGTAGATTTTTTTGACCTAGTCTACATATTATTACAGTTTATTACATGGTAATTCAACAAATAATTATAATAATATCTAAATCAAGTTGGAAAATTCCGTAAATTGACACAACATCATTTTTTGGGTCCATAATCATGCCATAAAAGTTTCAAGTCATTTCAATGAAGTCAGACTACACACCCATCACAAATAATTGCATCTCTCACAAAGTCATATTATCAATGGAGGTAGCCAAGACCATATGTGAACAATGTGTAACATGAGATCGGTGGCAGGACGTGGAAGCGCACCGGGTATGACACGAGACAGGCGAGTTGCAAGGAGCACCGGGGGTGCGAGTGGTAAACGCAGCACCGGGTATGACACGAGACATGCGAGTGGCAAGGAGCACCGGGGTCGCAGTGGTGAACGCAGCGGCACGTGTTGCGCAAGCGGGCCGGCCCAATAATCGGGCCACAGGCGTCCAACACATCGACACGAAAATTACCTCAGATGGACAAACTATCAAAACAAAAATTATAGATCATGAAAAGTTATGCAAAATAGTTTCATTTGATTCTTTTACAATCCCAAACACTCGTATCAAAAAACTATTTGCAATATACATGTCACTACTCATAATGTAATTTTTACGTAGCCAAATTGATTAGTATTTTTTAAAACATAAGGACTGATCGGATGTCATCAATCTTTTTAACTACTCGTACTGAATATAACCGAAAATTGATTCTAATAAAGAATTCATTAGTTTCCCTAAAAAAATTCAGGGAAAATATTTCCCACCAAAAATTCCCTCCTAACATACATCTGCCGCCAAAACAATCCGCTTTCTGTGACTCGGTCATATCCCACCAAAAATCGGATCTATTCCCACGGACTGAGTAACTGACTCCTCTAAGGCAGGCGGCGCGGCGGCGAACGGAACGGAGGCGAAGCGGCCATCTGCCGGCCGAGCTAGCTCGTCGAGTTACCGATCCATGCGGAGAGGACCGACCGCCGGCAGGTGATCCATGCTCTTGGTGTCCGGATCAGTTCGTCTGTCCAGCTGGGATTGCTAGGTACGCACCTGCCGTTGCTCGTCTCTTTCTTCGTCTGCTTGTTCGTTCCCTTTCTCGACGCATTTAATGGCCGGCCTCCCTCCGTCCACTCCACGTACAGCGCCGCCTACCAGAGGTCCGATGCCGATGTGCTTGCCTGCCTGCCGGCCGCCTAAATACTACCTACCTAGCTCCTGTGATTCCGGTGTGATCCGGCGGACTGCAGCTGTTCCGGCGGACTGCAGCTGTTCCGGCGGACTGCAGCTGTGGCGCAACCCAACCCCCACGTTACCCGTGCCTCGCCCTCGGCCATCAGAGTACACGTCAGGACAGCAGCACGAAGCCCCGGCCGTGGTTCTGGCACGTCGCGACTCGCGATGCAGACCATCCCCGTCCACGGCCACTGCCACGCCCATCGCGAACCGCAGCCCGCAAACCGGCAAATCGCTGAAGACAGAGTTCTTCCCGGCGATGTTGCCGTCACTCTGTCACATAGGGAACCGAATGTTCAGGAGCAGATAAAGTATACAATATAATGATGCACCATCTTTCATTAACAACATACATAGTTCGTCAGATAATACAACTGAACTGAATTATGCAACGTTTCGAATGAGAACCTGAATCAAGCAAACAGAATCACATAGCTGTGGCACTTAGTCATCCTGTCACATGGTGAACTGCATATTCAGGAGCAGAGAAAAAGAGTACAATACATCGATGCATGTTTAATGCTAAAATGTTGTGACACTCTGACATTTTCCAGAAAAATATGTAGATTGTAGTAAATAAAACATGTTTATGGCTAAATTGCATGTTGCATGGATGGTGTTTCCAGCAACCTAGTTCATCTAATAAAATAATGAATTGAGTAACATTTCAAATGAAAATTCATTCCAAAGGAAAACAATATTCAAACTATCACATAGAGTGGCAACGAGTCACTCTGCAACATAGGGGAGTGAACATTTAGGAGCAGATAACTGAGTACAATATATCGATGCACCATCTGAATGAACTACTACATAAGGTAAAAATGAAATTCCCCATGACTGAATTGATTTAGAGTCTGCAGAAACTATAACAGACCACCTCATCTATCTACATGTCCAAACCTAAGTAGAGGTCAATTTTCATCTGGTGTTTCCTCATCATCATTGTTTCCATATCTCCAGCCATCTTCAATGTTGTTGCCCCCTTCTTCTTCGGTCTCTTCACTATCAATCGGCGGACTGCAGCTGTGGCGCAACTCTTGAGGTAATATATGACGCAATTCTGTTTTTTACCTGGATTATTGAGTCCGTTCGGCAAATATTTCACTGCTCAGAAGTGAATAGAGATTTTGGTTATAGTGTGTCATATGAATAGCTGGCTAATTTACTCAACAAGTCAAAGTACATATAAAATTTTCCGTTCATAGCGATTGGCTAAAGATATGTGTACTCTGATTGTGTTATACGAAGAACCTGACAACTGTACATATGGTCCGATGAACCTACCAGTGGTGCTTGCCTCATATGGGCTGTGAACTTATTTATCCTTATGGCACTTTAGTCTAACTGTTACTATTCTGTTATCTTTATTCTAATTTTCTACTACTGCTATATTTATTTAGATTGAGCAACCATGGCGGTGGATAATTGGACCATAAATCTTGAATTTCATGGAGCAGCTGAAAGAGAGAAACATGTACAAATGGAAATGGATAGAGATAAGATTTGCTACTTTGACTTGATTGGTTTGATCGAAAGCAAGATGGGTACTCATCAATCGACTATATATCTTTGCAAGAGAAAAAGATAGCTTGGTTGTAATAGAACATGATCATGAACTGATGAAGATAGTTAACGAGTGTGAGAGCGAAAAGATGATTAGCTTGTTTGTGACAAAGGAGAGGCTGGCCACTTTAGCGCCTACCGGTCCAACAAAGAACCATCCAAATCTGAACCAAAAAACCTAAAGGTATTAGAATGAACATATAATTTACTCTTCTATATCTATGTCAGATTATTCAAGTACAACTTAACTATTCCAAGTCATAATAGTCATCAATGCTTTATTTTCATCTAGGATTAGCTGTTCACCCCACCGGTAAGTGACTTAATTAATACTACCTTGACAATATGATACCGATATTTTGTTTAATATAAAGATTACATATGTGCTTTATTATATTCAACATTTGTTTAGCGTGAAGAGGAGGAAAGAAGAAAAAAGAAAGGATTAAACTTAATGCATCTTGAAGCACCATATGCTAATGAGGTTGAGCAATGCGATGATGAGAACGAGAACACATCAAGTACAGATGTAGTTAGATCAATTTCATTCATATGGATTTGTATCTTTAGTTCTTGGACATCACTATCATTCTATTTTTAATAGGTGATGGTGATGAAGTACCGAATAGGCGAAAGGGGACTGTTTTAACACATATTTGGGATCTACCTGATGGAGATAAAATAGTGGTAAAATGTAATAAGCTTGGACAGCCCATAGGAAAAGAAGGTGGACTTTTAGGACAATTTTTGGGCACAATAGCAAGAAATGGTGGCTACTGTCCGGTTGGGTACCAAAGATTGGAGAAAAATTAAGAAAGACAATGGGGACACCATCATTCAATTTGTACAGGGTTAGCTTTCCAGGATATAACGTGGTGAATTTAAGTACTTGTTATCATGTCATGAAGTCAAATTCATTAATTGGTGACTTCCTATTTATTTTAGACAAAGTTCCTATATCCTCGTTCATGTGAGAAATGGATATTCAAATCAATTGGAAGAGATTGGAGAAAGTACAAGGCAACGTTAAAAAAGACACTATTTAATCCAAAGAAGAAAAGGTCTGTATTGAACAAGCGTTGTCCAGATGATATTGTTGAAGATGAATGGAAGGCCCTAGTAAGCTATTGGAAGTCCAAAGAAGGAAAAGTAAGGCACCACTATTTACACTTTGTTTGATACTTTTACTACCATTATCTATACTATTGTTTATTTGTACAAGTATAATGGTTCATTATTCATTAATTTACTTTTCTTGTAGACCCTTAGTGAAAAAAAAGAACAAATTAAGTCGTGAAATGAGGAAGACAACACATACGGGGGTACAAAGAGTTATGCTCGTTGGTGCGAGGATATGGTGAGTCATCTATTCTTAAAAAGGTATATATGATTCTTCTTACATTTAACTTACTACTATTTCTACAGAGGCAAGCTGATCCTGAAAAAAAACAGCCACATAGAGGAAAGGTTTACCTAGCCACTCACAGGAAAAGGGGAAAAGGGATAAATGAGCCAGCGGTATGCTACATGCACATAGGAACTTTTTATGCAATATGCAATTATTTCTGCTTTATAATGTGTGGATTTCTTGGTTTTAGGTACAATTGGAAAATCTCCTAGACACACAACCGGAGTTAGCACAAAATAGTGAGGGAAGAGTTGCATGGGAAGGTGACGCATTACATCAGGTGTTGGGAGAAGAAAAAGCTGGACAAGTGCATGGCATGGGGTTGCTTCCGGTTCCTAAACAAGTTTATGGTCGAAAAACAAAGCATTTTAAGGACATTGATATAGTTTCATTAGGTGTCTCATCTGTTGATGTAGAGACTCACATGTTGGAAGAAATAAGGCAACTCAAAAGAGCATTGTAGTATGCAAGACAAAGTTATTGAAGGAATAAAAAACAATCGAGGGCACAATGAGAATCAAGAAGCAACAATGGTAAGAATGTACGTTTTAATTTGGAACTCCATATTGAAATGTATCACTCTAACTTTATATCTTTTCTAGGAAAATTGTGCTAGGAGTGACCATAACAATTCACAGAATCAAATAGTGAATTCTAAAAGAAAGGTATTTGCTCTACTTTCTATGTTTTCACCTAATATTGTCTTTTGGCTTTAATATTGTTTCAAAATTTTAGAGAGTTCGATGTCTTTTGCAACCAACCAGAATGGGCGATTCCTCAAACACATGGATGGATTGGTAAAGTCACTAGCTTGTTTATTTGATACTTATTCATCCATAAAGGATTTTTGTATCAACTAATGCTACTTCTTTTACGTCTACTAGAATAAAGAAACATATGAATCTGAATTTAGTGATGATGACAATCTACTTTTATCGATAGAAAAGGTTAGTTTCTTTGTATTTAATAACAACAATATACTCTTAGTTTATTACATGTTAGTAACTTTACCTAGTGATTATCATTTGAATGAATTTGAATTGGAATCGGGGCCAAAGTGACAATAATGATAAGGAAATAGAACAAGCGGATGCACAGGGCAATATTGGAACGACGCCTCAATAATGATTCTAGACCAATAGAGGTACACACTATCAATGTACATTTGAATGAAATATATTAGACTTGTAATGCCACTTATTCAAGATGTCTAATATTGTAACAATGTATAAATACAATTGAAATTATCTTTGGTTCAGTTTGATTCTTGTCAAAGGAGTTCCACCACAAGTAGAATAATATCAAATAAACAAAAGGTATCTATGAACCACACTTTCTTTGTAAAATATTAGAATTTTTGTCTTGTTATTTCATACTTTATTTAATTTGTAATTTAAGGGTCATCACCGATGTCCTAGAGAGACTAGAACCATTGCACACCAGGGAGGTAGCTAATGACAAGGCTACAAGCTACAAGAGTCAAACCCCTAAACAACTTTCTCTAATGAAGGTAGATGAACATAATATCACTAGTTCTAATTGCATGATCATGATGTGCGGCCGAGGGTTGTTGGTCACTAAGAGATTATGTCAAATTAATGTAGGTTGGGTCCACGGTGCTACTAATGACTTCAAAATATCCTAATAAGGCAAATGTGGCCTATGCAACTCTCTTGAGCACTAATCCAGAAGACATTGTTGGTGGAGTCAAGATAGGGACTCAATTCTACAAAGTGCGTATCAATCATCTTTGTATCAAAAGATGAGCCATTAGTGAGGCCTATGCCTGGGTGCAACAATATTGGTGATGCTCAAGCTAAAGGAGTTCCAATTGCTTGGCCTTTGATGTTTGTATGTTGAAAACTACCTTTCCTAACTTTGCATCCATGTATATTTGTGGCTTAATTTGCGGTGTTACAACTTACATTTTTCTTTTGCGAGGTTGAAATGATTAATGGTTGAATTCCTACATCAATGTGTACAAGAAGAAGAAATGGACTTTAGGGATCCTAGCTAGAGAAATGGACTTTAGGGATCCTAGCTAGTTCTTGAATTTTCTTTCTAGTATGAACTATGTGTGTTTCCTCTCTAGAACCACATCGTTATGTACATATACTATGATTTGTTTTGAACAAGAACTATATGATAGAAATCATTTCTATAATACATGGATCATGTATGATTATGGAAATGTGTGGTTTATGTGACTTCACAATGTGTCATATTTGTGTGATTATATAATAATCCGTGTGCTACATGTATAGGCTTAAACAAATATTTGGTCCATAATCCGAATATGTTACGATGGAAATAAAAAAGTGTTACAATAGATATAAAAATATGTTACAATCCGAATATGTTGCAAACCATATTGTGCTCTACATAACATACATGTGTTACTAGAACTAAAAAAAGTGTTACAAGCCGAGATCCACAGAACACAAGGCGAATGTTCCAATAGATAAATAAATGTGTTTTAAACTATGTACTCTATCATATTGTGAAGTGTTACTAGAGAAAGAAAAAGTGTTACAATAAAAATCATTGTAACACTAAACAAGTGTTACTTGTAGAAAGAAAAGTGTTACAACAAAAATCATTGTAACACTAAATAAATGTTCTGTAGAGAACGAAAAAGTGTTACAACAAAAATCATTGTAACACTAAAAAAGTGTTCCTGTAGACAAGTATAATGTGTTACAATAAACTTAGTCTATAGTAACATAGGCAATTGGAACACAAAATAAAATGTGTTACTAACAGAGCTAGTAACACTTTTTCAACCTATAGTAACACAAGTTGGCGTTACTATATCCCTGTATTTATGTAGTAGTGGAGTGGGCTACGGCGGCGGCGGCGGAAACCCTAGGAGAGGGGAGCAGGTGAATCTGAATCGAGAGGAGAGGAGGGGGAGTGAATGTGACGGTGTGACGGTGGGGGTGAAAACGCGTTAATGTGACGCGGTGAATAAGGATAGAGTGACTGACAGGTGGGTCCAGGGTCAACCCGAATCCATCCACGAATTTTAAGACGCTATACTACAATCTGGACGAATGTTCCCGCGTATCGCAATGGTCAAGGCGCGAACCCTGCATCCCGCGCGTCCTAGGTTCGAGACTCCCGCGCCATGTTTTTGCATTTTTTTTTACTATTTATTTTACGTGACAGCGATTTCGTGTCACAAAACACCCAAATCCGGCGTCACAAAAAAGCCCCTGCCACATGGGTGCTCGGTGCCCACAATATATGACGAAACGGGGTAGTATAATGTGACGACAACTTTTCGGGCGTCACAAAAAGGCATGGTGTTTGCTTTTTGTGACGACATCGTTTTTTCCGTCATATTATGGCACATTATATGACGATTTTAAGCCCCGTCACGAGGTCATTTTGTCATAAAAAATCGGTTTTCTTGTAGTGCCTCCTATAGAAACCTGCATGGCCTAGGAAACTGCGGATTCCTTTGACATTCACTGGGGGAGGTAGCTTTTCGATAACATCTATCTTAGCCCTGTCTACCTCAATTCCCCTCTCGGACACTAGATGTCCAAGAACGATGCCTTCCTGACCATGAAATGGCACTTTTCCCAGATTTAGTACCGAGGTCCTTTTCTTGGCATCGTTGCAAGACCTTGTCTAGATTCTTCGAACGACTTTCAAAAAGTCTTACCATAGACTGAGAAGTCGTCCATGAAGACTTCCATGATTTCTTCGATCATGTCGAGAAAATAGACATCATACAACTGCTGAAAGGAAGCGGGTGCATTACACGGCCCAAATGACATTCTCTACGGTAGGCATAGGTTCCGTATGGGCATGTGAAGGTGGTCTTGCTTTGGTCATCGGGGTGGATCGGGATCTAGTGGTACCCGAATACCCGTCAAGGAAACAAAAGAAAGAATGTTTAAGCTAACCGTTCCAACATCTCATCAATGAATGGAAGGCGGGAAGTGATCTTTCTTAGTCGCCTTGTTAAGTTTTCTATAATCGATGCACATTCTCCACCCTGTGACCTGTCTTTGTGGAATGAGCTCGTTCTTAGAGTTCTCAATGACCGTCATTCCTCCCTTTTTAGGGACCACTTGGACTGGACTAACCCAATCGCTATGTGGTACGGGATAGATTATCCCGGCGTGAAGAAGTTTGAGAACTTCCTTCTTCACGACTTCACGCATCGCGTTATTGAGCCTTCTCTGTGGTTCGCGTGATGGGGTACTGGAAGGGTCAATAGGTATACGATGTGTGCAAAGTGTTGGGCTTACCCCTTTTAGGTCTTGTAAGGAATACCTGAATACCGATCTATGTTTCTCTAAAACGGCTATGAGTTGGGTCGTCTCCCGGTCACTAAGTTTATCACCGATGATAACCGGAGTTTGTGTGTCACCGTTTAGGAATACATAGCGTAGGCCAGGGGGCAGGGGTTTAAGCTCAACTGGAGGTCGAGTCAGCTCTTCCTCTTGGGGAAGTTCTATGGTTTCCTCTGAATCGTCCTCTTCTTCTATGAAGAATTGGGCGTCACGTTCTAGGTCTGTTTCAGGGTTTTCATAGAGCATGACTCCTTTGACCTCCTCGGGCGTGTCATACTCATGGAGGGAGTCCGTTACCGAGTTTTTGGCTCGAGTAACTGGTATGGACAATGATTTGCCTCCTAGTTTGACATCTAAATCCCCGGTTTGTGGTAGATCAAGAATCTTTTCCAGGGGGTGCCCGATTAGGATGTCAAAATCTTGGATATCAAAAATATGAAAATCCGGAGATAATTTGACATTCCCGTGAAGAAGAATGCGGTCGTGTATAACCTCACGGCATTTTATGATGGTTCTAGGTGCTATGCGCAATGTTCGTGCTGTGTGGGTTCTAGGTGCTCCTTTGTCACATTGCTGTGCAAAGGATTTGGACATGATGTTTATGCCCACAGCAGGGTTATACATGACCTCCACTACGTCCCCTTGGTATTTGCAACAGATAGGCGTAGAGGGATGGTTCAATCGAATTTCTTCGAAAGAGGGCCCTTCCTCCTGTAGCCATTCTGTACTCATGATAGCGGTTAGCTCCTTAATAGACTCCTGGAGAAAAAGTTCGTCCAGGGGTGGTTCGAGCCAAGCGGGACCCGTGGTTTCTTCCATTGTTAAAATTCGAGGTATTACCGAATTGTTCGGTAGGGTCTTCCTCGAAAAACGGGAGATCCGTCCATGCGGTCTCCTTTGGTTACTGTTCAGGCGAGGGTCTCTCTAAAGATGTTTCAGGTTCGGGCGGAGTCGAAGAGACTTCCTCGCTTTACGCTTGGGTTCTACTCGGATGGGTTCTAGCGGAGGAGTATTCTCAAGAATACGGTTTAGGAGAGCTTCTCCTTCCGCAGTGGTTTTATGTGCGAACGACCCTCCGGCAGCTAAATCAAGCAGTAGTGCGTTTGCTCTGTCCAAACCTAGCCAAAAGTGTTGTAACAACACATGGTTTGGGATGGACAGTGCAGGCCGGATCTCGTAAGAATGGTAAAACGGTCCCGGGGCTGCACCTATAGTTTCACCCTCTTTTGTTGGAAGTTGAGGATCTCTTGTCGCGGGGCCGCGATTCTCGATAAGGGATAGAACACTACCACGAGAATCACGGTTCGCAGTTCTTCCCATCTCCATTTACCAACCCTACATTATGGGCGTACCATTGAGTCGCCCTCTCGAAGAGAGAACGGAAACAACTTCCACCTCAATGTGTCATGTGTCATGCAATAGTCGAGGCAGCCCAGAGAGCTGCTCAAACTCCCGTAAGTGATGGTATGGGTTTTCATATTCGAGCCCGAAAAGGCTCGGGCATGAACCATGGCTATAAAGCCGGGGGCGGAGCTCATAATCGGGAAGCTGTGATTGGCTTCGCAGTTGGAGTGGTTCTATGAGCTCGCCCTTAGGAGGCGGATAGGATTTGAATGGTGGGTTGCTCCATGGGTAGGAACTGTTTTTGGGTTTTTGTTTTACAGGAGATATTCTAGACACACGGGTCGACTAGGTCCGAAATACAACTTCGATACAACCGTCCCCGCAACGGCGCCCGAAATGCTTGTTGGTGTTTCTTAGTGAAAGCAGCAAAGTCTGCAAGCGCACGGGAAATACCGTTGTAGCACTTCACCCGGTGATAAACGGGGTATCGTATAATTCGCAAGGACGGTTGCGTTGAGGGCTTCTGGACCTGTGGTCACCCAAGGCAAGGTTAGGTTCTACGAGTAATGAGGTTTCCCTATGGGCTTAGACTTCCGATCAGTGATTTCTCGCGATGTTATCTCCTTACTTTGGGCACCGGCCCTCGCCCAAACCGGGCAGAGTTCGGCAATTAGCTCTACGTCACACCCAAACGTGGAGGGATTACAAGGGACGGACAAGGCTGCCACAACCCTGCCGCCTACCCTCACGACCGTGGGGTGCTTCGCAAAAGGTAGGTGAACGCTAGCCCAAACACCACGTTTGCACTATTGGTCACAGTTCTTGATGTTGGCCAAGGTTCCCCGGTCAAAGAGTCCCTTCACCAAGAACTAACGCTCTTACGAGACAATCTACCGATCCCGTAAGACTATAACAAGTTAAGACAATGTAATCGGAAAGACAATAAGCCGAGAGATGAACACGAGCTTGCTCACCAAAGTGTAAGAAACCCGTAGAGGTACAAGCGTCGTGGTGCCGACAAGTCCGGCACTCCGACCTCCTAGGAACCGCGGATCACCGAAGCTACTCCGACAACTCCGAGTAGAAGGATCCAAGTTCCTTCTAGCTTTTCCTCTCTCACTCTCTAGAATTTACAAGGTAGGAAGAAGGCTAAGCTACTCCTCTTGCTTCAATGTGCTGAATTCTCCTTGGAATGGTTGTTGTGAGAGGTGGAGGAGCCTTCCTTTTATAGCTTGAGTGGAGGGGGTCTTTGGAAATTAGCCACCACCACCATAATGTCCAAACCGACCAAGAATAGGCGGTTTGGAGGTTCATCGCACGGTCCACGGCGCCACCGATGTTCTCTCGGAGTAAATGTACCGCCTCGCACCGCCCGGCCCCACATCGGGGAGGAGGGTGCGGGCGCACTGAAATCGACCCCCAAACCGGCCCGGCTTTGACGTGTCGGCGTGTTTCGTTGTCTTGGGCCTGGTTTGGACGTGGAGAGCCTGAGTTTGTGGCCCGGCCAAGGTAAGTTGGATTGGACTTGCCATTTGTCACTTTTAGGCTTTTTCTATTTATTGTATTTTTATTCTTTTTCCTTGTATTTTGGCACAAAGTTCTCATGTCTTGTCTTGTACCCGCAAGAACCAAATATATACCAAAACTATAGAATTTGTTAGTTTATAACCCCTATCTCTAGATGGTTTTGGTGTATGTTGACGGTCTTTGATATGTAGTTGGTTACCGTCAACAAAGAGCATTGTATCGATGAAAGACCTCACACTGTCGAACTTCAAGGCCCAAGACTGCCATGTCATGCTAACGGTGTTCCTTCCAATTGTGATTAGGTGCATCGCCCCGAGTTCGTGAAGATGGTCGTTACACGCACGCGTGCTACTTTTTTTAATCGCATCACGAGAGAAGGTCATCGCTGAAAATGACCTCCCGCCTTTGAAAAGAGTTCATCGCGGAGACTATATGCCCGGCTCGAGATGTGCTTACCACTGTCTTTCTTCGATATTATGCCACACCTCATGATACACATGGTCGATCAGATAGAAGAACTGGGGCCTCTCTACTTGCACGAGATGTGGATGAACGAGCGCTTCATGTCCGATCTTAACAGATCCGTCCTTAACCGTGCATACCCAGAGGGCTCTATGATCGAGGCATACACAACACGGGAGGCGTTAACTCTTGCACTAGATACATCCGGGATGGAAATACAATCGGCCTTCCCGACCACCCGCACGAAGGCGGGGACCGCGGGCATGGGCTGCGCGGGGAGGAAAGTACGCAGAACCGATATAGACCAAGAAACAATCGAACAAGCCCATGACAGCGCTCTGAACCGCTTAGTATCAATGGAAACGTGGGGTGAGAAGCATCCGGAGGAAATTGTAGCAGGCGTGGCGGCGCACGGACGGGTGGGTACTAAGACAACACCGGTTGAATTTCATTAACGTGGATCCGCGAACAGGGGATACCCCTAAACGCGGAGACTAAAGAATCGATGCTTGCATACGGCCCATCTAGCCAAATCATCACATGGCAAGGTTACGACATCAACGGATACAGGTTCCACACGAAAGAAAAGGACAACAAGAGCGCGTCACAGAACAGCGGTGTCCGGTATGAGGGCATTGACATGGCCACCAAGGAACTCAAGACATACTATGGGCAAAACCAAGAGATTTGGGAACCGGATTATGGCGTAGAGCTACGGATACCCATTTTCCGGTGCCGGTGGGTCAAGCCAACGGCGGTTGGCGTGGGCGAGGTAGGGTTAACCACCGTTCAGCTCGAAAGTACTTGGAGATGATGAGTGGGTACTCGCAAGTCGCATGGCCCAGGTAGCCTACTACCCGATGCCGAAATCGCAGGGCAAAAAGCAACTACATAAGGTCGTGGGAGGGAAGTAAAGGATCATGGGAGCCGATGGAGTGCAGAGTCTTGAAGAGTACAACAACTACGCAGAGTTTACGCTCTTTGCCGATCATCCAACCAAGATCAAGGAAGTCGAGACACGCGTGTGGGGGAATGTCATCAAGAACAAGACAATAAAGCCCTGGTGCCGCACGGACGGTCGAAAAAGAAAGTGGCAGCCCGGCAAAAAAAATAAGTCGATCCTTTTGTAATAGAACCAAATATGTAATGGAACTAAATATGTATGTCACGACATTTATGTAATGGAACTAAAATTGTATTTGCGATCACCGCACTTGCTCGAAACCGTCCCCTACTTGTCAATTAAAGACTTTATTTTGAAATCATGCGAGAACTATCCAAAATTCAAGTTTCACATTTTTCATTGGTACACATACTCATAGGGAGGCCACACAAAAATTTTCAGAATTTTTGAATGAACATTTGAATTGTTATGAATTTTACAAATTCATTTTCTGAATTTATTTTCTGTGGCGGGCGTTTTACAATGCTCGCCACGGTTAATCGATTAACCGTGGCGGGCATTCCACGGAAAATCGACGCTTATATATAGGGCCGCGGCCTGCACGGAATCGGCTAAGTCCTTCGCTCGGGTTCACTTTCACCCCGAAGGGCTGCCAAATTTTCACGGCGCCGCTCGCCTCCCCGTCCTCCCTCTCTGCCGAGCACCTCGCCCTCGCCTCCCTGTCCTCCCTCCCCGTGCTCGAGATCCGCCGCCGCCGGGCTAGGTAAACCCTAGCGCCGCCGGGGCTGGGTAAACCCTAGCCGCCGGTGCTGCTCCTCTCCGACGAGGTCCGCCGCCCGCCCCGGGCGCTGCTCCTCGGCGTCCTCCCGGCGCTGCTACTCCCGCCCGGCGCTGCTCATCCCCGACGTCCGCCCGGTGCTGCTCCTCCCTGCCCGGTGCTCCTCGTCCCCGACGTCCCCGACGTCCGCCACCCGCCCCGTCTTTGCTCCTCCCGTGCTCCTCTCCGGCGAGGTCCGCCGCCCGCCCCGTGCTTTGCTCCTCCCCGACGTCGTCCGCGCCCCGCCCGTATGCTCCTCCCCGTCCCTGCAGCCCCCGCTGCCCCGGTGCTGCTCCTCCCCGTCCATGCTCATGTGATGCCCGTGATGCCTGTGATGCCATTTTTTCATGCCTGTGATGCCATTTTTTTTTTGCTGTGATGCTCGTGATGATGGTTACCGAGCATATGCCAAATGCCACGCCCATGATGCAACTTCACATTTTTAGATTATTTATTAACGAGCATATGCCGAATGCCACTGCCCATGATGCAACTTCACATTTTTAGATTATTTATTAACGAAGCATATATTGATCTCTATATTATGGCACTTTGCCA
Organism: Hyparrhenia diplandra; assembly: GCA_015847255.1. Taxonomy (NCBI): domain Eukaryota; kingdom Viridiplantae; phylum Streptophyta; class Magnoliopsida; order Poales; family Poaceae; genus Hyparrhenia; species Hyparrhenia diplandra. Next base: position 856,354 of record JADLZK010004228.1, on the reverse strand, counting down.
TACTTTATCTATATTTTGGATTTGTGGTGACATTTCACGGGCGGCGCGTGAAAAATTTAAGCCCCTTCGGGGTGAAAGTGAACGGGGCGGAGGACTTAGCCGATTCCACGGCCGGGGGTACACATATATATGGTGCCTCTCTCTATCTACCTCTTTTTAAGTCCCAACCTTAGTCTCTATTGTCTCTACTACTCTGTTGACCTTCCGTGCCGGTTTTTTTTCGTTTTCCGTGGCGGGCATTTACTATCTTTAACTATGTACTTGTGGCATTTGTAATGGTTTGAATCTAAATGCTGAGGCAGTGACATAAGCGATGATGTGAATATATTTATCTTTGAGGCAGCAGCGATGATGAAATGTCCCCACACTTGTGAGCGCCTAAACGAGGGCGGCTTGTATAACATATACAAGCAACCAGTTTAGACGCGATGTGATAAGGATATTTGGGGACTTCGAGCCAAATACACATTTTTACACAATTTTTTTATTTTTTACACTTGTTTTTGTATGTACTATGTAAAAAGGAAAATATGTACCTATTTTATCTAGTTTTTTGTAACTACTCTATGTAAAATGGAAAAATATATATGTAATCATGAGAGGAATACAATAAATATTATTTGAGATGACTCTGTGATGGCTCTACTACATACTACCGCTTTACTTTACTCTTTCACTACAAATTACTATAATAAATGCTTTGTGTGTTCTCGTAGAATCCAATGGCATCCGAACCAACTGATAGAGATCGTGCAATAGGTGGCGAGGCGGCGAGGATGTGGCCTCCACGTCGATTCGTCCAGCGGCGGTGGATACGAGAGCGAACGATTGACACCAAGGCCGGAGAAGAAACGTCTTACGGAGGAAGAAATTGATCTGACCTGGCAACCAGAGGAGCCCAACACACAGGGTTCTCAGAGTGGACAGCCTGGAACCAAAAACGTAAGTATACGACAAACACAACGTCGTGTGCCTCATGTAAGTACACGACTAATTTTAGTTGTTGTCATGACAGTTACCATTGGTGCCTCTGCGTCTAGAGTTTGGTGAAGAGAAAGCTCGGTCGGAGGGGCGGGAATGCGGTCCCACCCCCCGCACTTCAAATGCGACCACCACCTCCAAGAAGTCCAAGACGTCGGGTTGAAAAGAGGCCAGCACGGGAGGCACCAGAAAAGCCGAGGTGGTGCGTAATATATTGAGGATAGGCCCGAATGGAGATCCCGTGGAGTCGGAAACTATCGGGGCCGTCTATAGCAAACCGGATCTCCGTTATAGCCAAGGAAACTGTGCCCATCACTTACCTGGACTGGAGGAATCTCCCGGAGGTGCTGAAGAAGAAGGTGTGGAAAGGCGTGAAAGTCCTGTTCCATTATCCAGGGCCAGAGGCAGGCTTTGACAAAAAGAAATGCCAGAAGTATGTGTGGACCGTTGCAAGCAAAGCGCTTCGCACCCTGTGTAACAATTTCTACACACACTATGTGCAGAAGGGCAAGTCACCACTTCAAGCCTACAACTTCTTAAAGCAACCCGTGCGGATGAGTTCGTCGGGCTCACGACTAACGAAGAGTATGAGGCCTAGTCGAAAATGGGTAAAGAACTCGCAAAGAAGAACGACCTCAGGCACAACCTCGGCTGTGTAGGATATTTTGGTCATAAGGGAAAATGGCGGCGGAAAGAAAGGGAGGACGCTGAGAAAGGGATACATAATCCGTTGGTAGACCTTCCTGAGAGGACATGCGACTTCTTGTATGCCCGTCAGCCCAATAAGCAGAAGAAAGACAACCCGTCCAAATACAATGACCCAAAGGTCGACGAGGTGGAGAAGAAGGTAATGCTTGTCAAAGAGGCCAAGGCGCGCGGGGAGTTCCAACCTAGGAGGGAGCACGACGAGCTGACCGAGGCAATCGGAAGACCCGAGCACCGTGGCCGAGTTCGGGGGCAGGGCTCGAGGTATAGCTGGAAGACCGTGGATTCTGGGCAATCCGACGCGGCCGACTACCACACTAGGTAGAGGTACAAGGAAAACCTTAAGATGCAAGGCTATGAGCAAGCCATAAAGGACATAGTCGAGAAGGAAATAGAAGAGGTATTAACGACAAGAAGTCTTTCCAACATCCAAGGAAGCCAAGGTGTGAGTACGAGTGAAGTCGCCAGGAAGAACCCAATCAATGATCTCGTCGAACCTGCGGTGGGCAAACTCTATGTACCCGTTGGCAGAAAGGGGAAGAAGAAGGAGGTGGGCACTGCCGTGGTGTCTCCACCACAGAGTGCTAAGTTGTACAATAACGAGCCGGTCCCACCAGACTATGCCTTCGTTGGAGATCGATATCCCAAGTGAACAAGGAGAAACAGTACTCAAGGACCTTCGGGAGGAGAGGGAGTACCTATGGAACAAGGAAGACATTGTCCCGTGGAAGCCGACGACACAACCTCCGACGGTAGCGGCCGCAGGCCCTCCTCCTTCTCCCCCGGGTGGCAGTGGCGATGACAATGATGATAACGACAACGACGATGGTGGCCGAGGTGCCGGAAGTCCTCGTCCGAACCCACCGGAAGTACTGGAAGGAGAAGATGGTGGCTGAGGTGGTGGAAGTCCTCGTTCGAACCCACCTCCGGAAGAACCGAAGAAGAAGACGGTGGCAAGACACCACCTCATGGCTCGAGGCAAGAGGACACCTTCTCCTAAGAAGGTTGCTCGCCCCTCCCACGCCGTTCAAGCGCCCAATGGTCGAGGAGGTTTCAGAAAATGTGACAGGTATAGCAAAAAAAAGTATGGCTAATTAACTTGTACTAGGCATTAATTGGTGGCTAATTTAGTTCAATTCGACATGCATAGGATTCTCAACACCGCCTCAGAGCAGTCAGAAGGAGGATGAGGCCGAATGTTCCCCCCAAGTGCCGAGGAAGAAGAAGCTATCAAAAGAAGATAAGGAAATTCTTGCCCTGACCAACAAATGCTTAGATGATGAGGCCAGGAAGGAGCTAGCGGAGAAGGAAAAGGACCTCCGATTGGCTAAGCTAAACTCGGGGGCCGTGAAGACCGGCAGCAGTAGGTACGTATATGCATGACAATCTCAACCAAACTTGGCCAGACATATTACGTATGCGTACGTAGCTAGAAGATGCTAACGTACATCTCCTTCTGTATAGGAATTATATACCCCATCGACGGGGACAATGGGTCAGCCCGGACTGCCCAGACACCTTTGAGCTTGGCAAGTTCATGGTGCCCAAGGGCCAGCTAATCGAGGGCGAGGAGTGGGACACTCGCAGTTCCACCGATTATATCGGCATGCGATTGATCGGGGGTGAGGGAGTTCCATTTCGGGGTTCCTAAAGAGCTCTTTAACTTGGACTTCGATATTTCACTTGCCAATAGGCTTCGACCAAATGTGGCGGTTGCTACGGCGCCAGGACATCGACCAATCCATTGTCACCCTCTATGTTGCGTGAGTTTGTTTACCGATAATTACGCCGTACCGCGACTAATTCTAGCTCTCCGATTCTATATATAATGACGTGACCACATGTGCTTGCGGGATGCAAGCATTGATAGCCAAAACGATGGATATCAACCAGTTGTGTTTCTATGTCCAACGTATATAGACGTGGAGGATTTTTCTCATATCTGGATGGAGACCCAGAGAAACAAACAAGTCAAGAAGCTGAGCAAGGCCGAACAATATGAACACTTTGAAAAATTATGCGATGCAAGAGTTAGAGATGGCCGACTACATCCGTAAGTGCATGAAGAAGATCAAAACGGACACCGGTTATCTCATTGCGGCCCAACATATCAAGTAAGTCAAAAGCAATACTTTTTATTTTTTGAACACTTGGAATCTATCTCTAATCAAATAAAATGGTGTAGCATTGCCGGTATACAAACAACAGCACACATTGGCCACTTGGATTACTTGGCTAATCTTCCCTCGGGATGGATGTGCCCTTAGGGTTGGACTCGTTGGATGATACGCCAAAAGGCCTCTACAAACATTTTGAACAGAACAATTGCTGCGGTGTAAGTCACGACACTTGTATACTATTTCATACCACAAACTTCGTAAGTCATGACACTTTGTGAGATTTCGTACAGGCATACAAGGATTACTTGAAAGACCCCGAGTCATACGATCGGAGGATGAGCATACGCAAAGAAAAACATAAGGACGAAATGAAGATCGGGGCGAGACTACGAGCTATATGCGGCATTACTCTCGTTTGCTCGTCCATATTGAATGGTCTCATAATATTCTAACCATTTTCTGGTACATATATCGTGCGTGCAGTGCGGTAAGCATCCTTTCGGCAGCAACCTGTGTGGTTTCTATACATGTACGTTCATATCCTGCAGTGACGTGTACCGTACTACGTGGCGCGAAATGACGAAAAAACCACGCAAGATTTTTTTGGAACAAAAACTTGGATGACCTAAAGTTCAAGAAAATGGTTGGCGCCATCCGTAGGGCCGTCGTTGAGGACGCGTTGTGCTACCTACCGGCCGTTTCTTCGACCCTAACAGCGACCTCGCTACAAAAGAGAGGCCTTATGGGAACTTAGGGACCGGAGAAACGCTAGACATGAAGGACTATTTGTGGGAGGACATTGATTTGTAACCTAGCTAGCTAAACGTGATTGATCAATCGATCGTTCGATCGAGTTTTGTAAATTGTGATATGTGGTGGTCACCTTTAAACTCTAAGTGCTTTAATTGAATGTCCATGTTAGTTGAATGTTAAATTGTGATGCATGTTTAAGATTTATGTGAATATTCTCTTATTTTATTATTTAATATGTGGTTTAAATCATAATTTATAATTTTATAATATTTTTGAATTATTTTTTTTTATTGATCCTGAATTAATAAATTAACCATGGCGGGCGCGTAACGATGCCCGCCATGGTTAATCTATTAACCGTAATGCGGTCTTTGTTATGTGCCCGCCACGGTTAATCGATTATGCATGGCGGGCATGGAGTCCGCCACGGTTAATCGAACGATTAACCGTGACCCTAGCTCTGTGGCGGACCAAATGCCCGCCATGCAAAATTGAAAATGCCCGCCATGGTAGTTCTTTTCTGTAGTAGTGAACCTACAATGCATTGTAGTTTAGATCCAAATCATCAACATGCTTGAAATATGAATCTCGAGAATAGATCCAAGTTGCCTTTAGTTTTGATACAGTAAACGGCGGTAGATGAAAAAAAATGATAAATACTTCACAACAATATCGGATCAATAACAAAAAATTACGGTGCCTACGGACTCACCTGATGCATAGAGTAGAGAGCTTTTACCATGTCTGGTGATTTATGACCTACCACTGAACTGATCTGCACATTCAGATTCACCAAACAGGATTTAGAAAGTCCAAAAGACAGTTTTCCCATTATGCCTCAGAGATGGACAACCCAAACCTTTTTCATCTCTTGGGGAAAAGGTTTGGGTTGTCCATCTCTTGGGGATCTAAACCTAAACCTGTGGTTTTCCTCTTCTACAAAATTGAAGCATTTTTATGAAGATAATATGGTACTACAATTGAAGGCATCATGTACAACCTATCGATTGATCATCCTCATGAAAGTTCCAAAATAAACATATTGCTTTTAATTTATACCTTACTTGAACTATGTGCATCCTCATGCTGTTGTTTATCCTCATATCCTACTATTCTGATCTTCTTAATTTTTAGAGAAACGTTTTCTGAACCCATGGAACTTGATTATAGGCCCAAGAAGTATTGCTGCAAGGGGCAAATACCAGCTCAGTTTATAAAGCAGAGAATCAAAAGAATATGACTTATATTAGTATAACTCCCTCCAAAATTCAGAAGTTTCACGTGCTTGATTTATTCTAAGTTAAGATGCTGTGAAATGGAAAAAAAATCAATTAAAAAGAAAGAAAGAAAGATGAGATTCTTTTCAAGAGTTTTATTTATTGACCACATTAACCGGAATCGTGATTGCACTGCAGTCATATTTGATAATTTTTCGACAATAGTCATCTGGATTTCATACTCTAAACAGACGTAGTGTTCAACAGTACTCTAAACAGACGTACACCCACAGTGGCCGAGCTAGGATCTCACGGCTGGGTATTCCACATGATTTTTTTTTACAATGCAAATATATACATAAGTACTAGCTTTATCCCACAATAAAATATGCTAGTGCTAGCACACTTCTTCATGTAAAATTATTTCTAAAATTTCATCATCACGAAACTAAACAATGTAGCATGCAGTAGCATGGACAAAAAAAAAAAATCTTTAAATTGCAGTAAACACAGACACATAGTCTAGGGAGCCGGCCGCTGCAGTCTGATGCACTGCTCGTCTGCTCCGCTGCTGGCCGCCGGCCGCAGCAGCATCTGCCCATTCAGATGCAGATGCGCCGCTGCTCAGCCGCTCAGGCCATTGCTGTTGCTAGATTGGGATGCAGAACGTGAGTTGCTGAACAAGCAGTGAAGACGGTGATGTACATGTATACTGTGTATATTTATTTTTCTTGTTATCAAAATCTTGGGTATTCCATGGAATACATGGGAATACCCTGGCGCCGTAACACCCATGAACCATGAGACCCGATCATCCGTGGCAATGGAAAACCAAATTAAGAAGTGAACACCCTAGATCTTTATTTTGTAAACAAATAAGAGAGGAGTGAACCAGAGCATAAATCAGTCTATACATAACATGATTATTAACTCTCATCGCCCAGTGCCATTATCACCATATAATAACTACAGCGACCTCTAATGGATAGGCAGTGGGTGATACGCATCCTTCACAACCATGAAAATGTCTCACATAGAGCCATGTGAGTTAGTGAGAGAGGTTCATGGTTGTGATGGATCCATAGTGTCACTTCGTCCAAATCATTTGAAAAATGAATGACATGGTAATGGCGACAAACTATGATGTTGTGTGCATTTATACAATTTTCTGGACATTTTTACCTATTATTGTGATTATTTAATGGTAAATTGAAGGAAAAATGAGAAAAAAACTTATGCTAGGTAGAAAAATCTAAAAACTTGTACGGACCACTCATTTTGGTGTACAGTCATGACATAAAATTTTCAAATGATTTAGAGGATGTGGTGATACACATCCTTCACAACCATGAAAATGTCTAACAAAGAGCCATGTGAGTTAGTGAGAGAGGTTCATGGTTGTGATGGATCCATAGTGTCACTTTTTTCAAATCATTTGAAAAATTAAAGACATGGTAATGGCAACAAACTATGATGTTGTGTGCATTTATATAAATTTCTGCACATTTTTACCTATTAATGTGATTATTTTATGGTAAATTGAAGGAAAAATGAAAAAAAAAAAATGCTAGGTAGAAAAATCTAAAAACTTGAATGGACCACTCATTTTGGTGTACGATCTTGACATAAAATTTTCAAATGTTTTAGAGAATTTGGTGATACACATCCTTCACAATCTGAACAAGTCTCACATGTAATCATGGTGTAAGTGAGAGATGTTCATAGTTATGATAGATACATAGTTGCACATAGTTCAAATAAGTTAAAATTGTAATGGTATGGTTGTACCTATATATTTAAATTTAAACAAAGGTTAAAATGGCAAAAAAATTAAATAGAGAAAGCAAAATAGGAACAAATAACTAAAAATGTTGTAAAAACAACAAAAAAATAGGATCCCCAAAGGGATTCGATCACATGTGTTGAGGATCAAACTGTAGGAGCCTAGCCATTGCGCTAATCAATTGCATTCGTTCATTGGTCAATTCTGTTTTATTTGAAGCGCAATAGACAAGGAAAATTACGGGAAACTACGATCCTAAAATTATGGCGTGATCGCGGCGGTGCGGTTCGGCTCCTCCGACTTCGCTCCCGTCGTTTCTCTGGCGAAATTTTTTGCCGTGACTATAGGATCACGAAAGTTTTTGCCGCCCACGCTTGTCTCCACAAAATTTTTTAGCTGCCACGCGATCACAAATTCTTAGCCGCCACTCCGGACCATAAATAGCGTTCTATCTGCCGTTTTTAGAAGAGGAAATATATTAATATATCTGGCCTCTACATTGATCAATGCATAAGTATATTATTATAATTTTTCTTAAGAAATTAAAATTTTGATCTATATTTCGTCAATATTGAAATTTTTTATCAATTTAGGACTTATTTTATCCTAACGTTAATAATTTGTCTTTTTTTCTAGGAATCATGGTTAGTTTGGTCTTACATTTATTTAGATTTACAAGACGTTTCATACCTTTAGCTTTGTATGTGCGACTTTATAATAAAATTTTAGAATCTTTTAATAATAATAATATTGGCGAACAAATGCCCGCAGTCCACGATCCTCCTCTCGTATAACTGTCCTCTTCCAATCTCCATCTACAGATCTTCTCGGTCTCAACCCAATCCTGCCCCTCGCCGCCGTTGGCACTGTCCCTCCACACCTCGACTGCCCACCCTCTCATCAGCATCGCCATGCGCCGAAGGGCCTTGGAGGCGGCTATCGACGCCTCCTGCCGTGCCGCTTACTTGGACCGTGGCGGTCAGAATCAGCGGCGAAGACATCGTCGTCACCTTCATCTATGGTCTCCCGCCGTTCATCCTGGCATAGGTGAACCTCAATCTCCCCCTCCCTAGCGCCGCGCCGTAGGTCAATTCTAGCCCATGCGATTTCTGTCTCAGCGATGTAGTCCTCTCTTTCTCACATTCACCCTCGACAATGCTTCCTACAACTTCAGTCTCCATCGCCTGCTTCCAAGATCTAGCGGGAACACGGGACACCGGCTGGCCGGCTACTGTCAGATCCGGGCTCAAGAATGGTAGCTAACATCTCACACGGATGTCAGGTTGGTGTTTTATTTTTCTCTGCTATCAGATTATATGCATTGCAGATTATACATCCGTTCTCAATTGAAATTTCTGAATTCTTGCTATGTATGTCAGTACTTGGTACATTTGATCCTTCGTACAACAGCTGATGTTTCTCATCAATTGTTTTAATATTTCCATGGCTCAACTTGATGAATCTGGCTTAAGAGACGAGTAATGTCCTACAGAGTTAGCAGGTAGCTTAACGTTACTTGTTTATCATACCATTTGTTTACCTTTTACAATTTCCTCTTACTGATGTGCTATATTTTTTTTTAGTCTTTGTAAATTAAGTGGCTATATATATTGATACCTTAATGTATCTTACTGACACAAAAATTTTGCTTTCCACAAGTGAGCAATGTATCAATTTGAGAATGGATATAACAGGAAGAAATAAAAATGATGAAGGAGACCAACAAATTTGGGTTACTCCTTGCGGTCTTATTGGTCTAAACAACTTCCTATGAATTCTGCAATACTCCATCAAACTTTTCTCTCATTGTGATAATTTGAGAAAATAAAAGGCTTTGTTGTTGTTGTTGTTGTGATAACTTGGATAAATATAATTGCCTTTTAACTGTATGGTCCATTGCTAGAATGAAATGGATGTGAAAGTAACTGCAGCTTGCATACAGGTTTCCTGTGATGTACTGATCTGATGTGTGTGTACATGTGGAAGTGTCAATCTACAGTTTGAAATGCAGCTCGATGAGGTTGGTGTCTGCATATGTGCTAACTTGCATTAAAACTATTCTATTTTTCTATTTTTGCGCTAAAGTGGATTGATCCATTGAATCCACTTTGTCATTTGGGATAGGTGATTTTAGTTGAACTTGGCTATTTGTGAATACGGCAGAAAAACAAATTGGTTATATTTGTGTTGTATTGTATAATATTGCAACTTGAAACTTGTGTGGCTGTGTGTAGAATACGCCATGACTGCTGAATATATTATTGCAATTATTAAAAATAACCTGCACTTCTATCTCTAGCTAATCCTTTTTTTTTTCTAAATTCATCACAAAAATTTGGGTGGTGTTGTATTTTCTAGAACTTTTATAGAATTTATTTATTTATTTTGCAGGATCACAGAAGCATGTCACGGGATGAATCGTTCCCCGGCAGTGATCTTGATGGACCGCAGATCACTCGCGGGTTTGAATTAGAACCGGCGATTTCAAGATTGACACAACCGGGTTCAATTAGAACCGATAGCGATTTGGGAGGGGAACCAAAAGGAACCGATTGCTCGAAGAAGTAACAGTAAAAACAAACGATAGAAACAGGCCGGAGATGACTTAAAATGACTTTGGAGTCATTATATATTACTAGATAATTATATATTACTAATAGATAATATATTTTACAAAACGAAAAAATAAAAAAAAGCGGCGGCCACCATCGCCTCCGCCGCCGCGCTCACCGCCGCTGCCAGCGCCGCCGCCATCGCCTCCGCCGCCCGGCCGCTAGGCCCTGCGTCGTCGCTGCCGGCCTCGTCCTGCCCGCCGGCCGCGTTCCCGCCGCCCGGCTGCCGCCCGGAGCCCGCCCGCCTCGCCGGTATCCCCTAGCGAGGATGTCGGCGATGGGCTCGACCTTGTAGGCGTAGAAGTTCGCCTTCTCCACCAACGGCCAGCCCACCGTTGGCGGGCCGACTTCTTCGGCTAGGCCGGTGAGCTTCGGAGGGCGTCGTGGAGGCGCCCCACCGTGAAGTGTTGATGGTAACCAACGACATATTTTTCCGTCAACTTACTACCATAAAGGGAGTAAAATTAAACCTTTTATACTCATATGCATTTATCACTAATAAATTCCACTTGTAGTGTCTTGTATTTTATTTTGCAGATTTATAATAAAAGCAAATGGAAAATCGACCAAAAGTACGCCATCCGGGAAAGCGCATAATTGCAAAACTCAAGCCCAAGAGCAAATCGACCCAAAATATCAAAACCGGGCTGAGCAAAGCTCGGCCCACAACTTTTCGGGGACGGAAGACGACACCCCGCCAAGACCGGGCCAGGCGAGCCTGGGGGGGTGCGCGAGCACCACCTGGTGCGGCCGCACCCTCCCGAGGCGGTTTCGGCCCAGCCTCGGGGAGGCGGTTTGTGCACCTTCCAAACGGGGTTTCCCGCCCTTAGTTGGTCGGTTTGCGCAGATTAGGAAGGTTTACCAGGTCGGTTTTGGTGTAAATTAGCACCTAGGCCCCTCCTCCAAGTGTATAAGTAGGCCCCCTCTCTCCCTCTCTCAACACACACCACTTGGAGTCCAGCAAATCAGCAATCTCTCTCTCTCTACCACCTCTACCCCTCTCTCTTCTTCTACTTCTTCTTTCTTCTTCTTCTTCTTCTTTTTAGTTCTTGGTTAGCACTTGGAGTAGAAGCGCTACAAGGAGGGCTTGTCTCCTAGAAGAAAGTGCTTTGGTAATACATCTACTCTATGGAGCATTCTTCTATTTGCAAGTCTTATATCTATGTTCTTGGCCTAACTTATGAACTAGAGTATAGTCTTGTTCATGTTCTTGTGTTGGTATATGAACTAGCATATAGTTTACATATCATAATCTTGACATGTTCATTACATTTCTTCATCGATCATCGTATGCATAACTTGATTAGAGGTGGGATAACGGTTCGTTGTTCCTTCGGGTTTGCTCTTGTTCTAGTCCGTCCATTCGACGAGTGGGGATCCCGGGGACAAGAGTAGTGCTCGATATCTTGGGCATGGTGCCCGGTATTACGACACCCCCCCCCCCCCCCCCACTGGATATGAGTGCACGCCACGGTTGAGAGGGTAGGCGGCTTGGTCGTGACAAGCCTTGACCGTCCCTTGAAATCCCCCCCCCACGTTCGTGTGTGTCTTTGTAGGAGTTAAGTAAATGCTTCTATTGGGCCGTATGGCACCCGAGTCTCCCTCATTATCCTAGACCTAACCATGACTAAATCGGTTTGCATATGATCCTAACTATTCATTTGTATGGCCATGACTAGATACATTAGAATTACTCCATTAGATTATTCATTTATTCTTTATCTATTTTCTTTATCCTTTTGTTTGGTAGATTCTTAAGTGTGTGTCACACTTTGTCCGAAAACCGTTATTGCTTACCCCTGTTATGAACAATTTGGTCTAAGCAAACACATGTTCCTCTATTTAGATGCCATGATAATTTATTAATCACATGCCTTCCTTTGGGAAAATATAAATAACGATACCACGAATACTTCCGGTGAAATGCTACAATGATAGATCCGTAAACTGCGGATGAAATATCTAAGATGGCAAGATCTATCCGTTGACAATCTCATTTCGGATCACCGACATGGTGGTTTACTTGGGAATGTCGGCGTGCATTTCGACGCTTTTATTGGGGATGGGTTTTATACCGTTTCCTTTGATTGCGTTAAGAAATGCCAACAAGCATTTTAAGGCGCCGTTGCTAGGGAAGGCATTGTGAAAAAAAAAAAAAAATAAATAGCTGGCTATGAATATGAACTGTGTGCGTGGATACCATTTGCTCATACAAAGGCTAATCTTTATGTTTTCTCCCTTGTGGATGAAAACAGGATAGTGTATGTCGGGTTTCCTTACGCGAAAAACTTCACCTCCGATCCGGAGGCACTCCTAAGGAAGAACCGGTCTTGTACCGCTTCTTCTTCTCGCCGAACACCGACGGTCGAGACCAACATCCCTGCACCAACCGCAACTCAAGCCATGGCCCCGTCGCCGCGATTTCTCAACCCGCCCGCCACCAACGTGCCCACCGGGCCGACGGTGAACGTGGCGGACAAAAAACTTTGAGCTGCGCCTTGGGCTAATCACCATGGTGCAGCCCGTCCATTCTGTGGACTGCCTAGTGAGGACGCGAATGCTCATCTCCAAAGACTTCCTTGAGTTGTATGCGTGTCACGCCCACTTTTAATGGGTCGTTAATCACACGTGTTTGCGCCAGGATCACGCCACAAACACGCCTATTAGTAATGTATAATGGTAAACGTGATTAATAATAAACCGAGTTGTAGAAATATAGGATAGATAGGGGCTTACAGTGGCGACGAAGGGTCACCAAGCCGGGTTTCAATATCAGAGTTTGGCCAACCGAGAAGCGGTGGATTAACTATGACACTGCCCCGTACTCCACAAGCAGACTTGTGCATGGATGAAATCCGGGCTTCAACGTCCTTCTCCTAAGCAACCATCTTGCGAACTCCTACGATACGCTGGTACTCTACCTTAACGTCGATCTTACCTTCACATGTGCCGATATATCGTAAAGAGAGGGGTGAGTACAAACGTACTCAGCAAGTCCCAACCAGGGGGGGGTGGTAATTATTAGGGTTTGGGCCCTAGCAGAGTCTCTAAAACTACTCTCGCTAGTTCCCGGGATATCTCATGTCATCACTGCTGTCATGACACCACAGGTTAGTCATTAAAGTGTGTATATCTAATCATAGATGTTCGGCCTAGCACTTGCCCATTCCAAGGACGTGGCTATTCGAATAGATTCAGTAACTTTGCAGAGGTGTACAAATTTCCCCACGCGATAGACACTGCTCTTACCACCGCGACTTGGCTTAGACAGGCCTAACGAGATTCCGTACCCGCTTGGGTGCTACCCTAGGTGTGTTGGTATAATCTTCACCACGACTTCTCAGGGGTTGGAAGGATAACACATCACCCAAGGATGACGCATCACCCTAGACAATATGGTGATACCAAATCACCCGCGGCTTTACAGGTAATACCTAATTACCCAACCTATACTGTCAACACCACACTCAATCATAAATCATCAATATGTGCCTCTAGCACTGCGCCACTGCGCCCAAACACTTACGTGGAAGACCACTCAAAGATCCACGCCAACCGGGACCATGGGGCCACTCTCCCCATGTCTGCGCTCCCAATAGGTCGTTTGCCTACTCCGGCCACCTTGGCTCCAATTATACCTCAACCCAACGGTGTGTGAAATCAAGTCGCCCCATCCCGGCGTGTGGCTGTACGTAAGATTACACTAGGTAGAAGGTCTATGAACCGGGTCCTAGGGGAGGCGAGTATCTCTCCGCAGGAATCCCTCACGGCGATTCCCGTAGCAATTCATCTCACAATGAATTACTATCACCCACCTCTTTTGTTGGTTAGGGTTCATTAAACGATCTTAGGTTATACTTGATTACAACGTATGAGCGTAGATAACGTGGATAGTTACGTCATCCGGTTTGACTCCCTAGGTACGTTTTCAGGCTCATACCTCTATTTACTAATCCGATTATTATATCATTATCATCGTCATTGTATCATCACATTATTATGGTCATGATTAGGGGGTAAGGACTTGCCTGGGAGGTTCTTACGAATCGGCACGGCGTCGAACGTCTCTAGCTTTGCTTCGGACGGAAGTTCCTAACCGGGTCGTCGGAAACTACCTCGGGTACTTCGATAACCTAGCTTGAACTGGAGCATGGATAACAAACATAGAACATTATGGTGGCAATGGGTTAGATGCATAGAGCTAGATTTTAGATGAATTATGGAAGTCGTTTCACGCGAAACGGAGTTAGTATGCATGAGATATGGATTTTATAATATTAATCCCTAATTAAATCATTAGGGTAATATTATAATATAATTTTAACATGTAATAATATTGGAAATAATTACATGATAAAATTCTATAAATCAAATAATGAATTTACAAATTTTAAAGAATTTTTTTTAGACACCGAAAGTCTACTTTTAATACTACGTGTACAATAGCCTGCAGTAGCGGTAGCAATTTACACGGTGTACACAACACAAAGCCTATATACACGTGGGTGCCACGTGGGTCCACGTGGGCGCCACGGTGGCGGACACGTCGGCGCCAGGTGTATTACGGTTTCCCCACGGCGGTGGTTGGCGGCGTGGGGCGATGCGGCGGCGTGGCACCTTACGGTTGGTCCCTGCCGATGGCGTCGTGGCCGGGGTAGCGAGTGCGGTGATGGCGAAACGAGTCCCCGTCCGTCGGTCCTCCGGCAGGCGGCGGCTCGCCCGGACTTCGGCCGGAGTTGGCGTTCCCCCCATAGGTCACCGCGGGGGCGTTAGCCTCGGGGCTCCACCCCGGCCTCGATGGAGTGGACGGGGGTGGCGGTGGAGGGTGTCCCCACGGCGGCGACGGGCGGGCGGCTTCCGACGGCGGTGTTCGACGGTAGGGGCAATACGAGGAAGGAAATAGAGCACCAGGCTGCATGAATCGAATAGGGAACTCCTAATTGACTAACCTGCTTTGCCAATTTGGCCGTAGACGCAGCAGAGAGGGAAGACGGTCGACGAAACCCGGCGGCGGCGGTCGGCACCCAAGTTGGGGGAAACTAGGGTAGCTCGGAATTGGGGAAGGGAAGCGGAAGACTGAGATGAGCACCGTGTGTCCCGGACCAAGGCGGAGCTCATCGTGGTGGGTGTGAGCTCGATTGAGGGTCTGGTTGGGCCTATTTATAGGCCGGCGGCGCGGCTCCTCACCGGGAGGTTTTTCTCCCGAGCTCGGATCTTTCCGACCGCGGCCGCGAGGCTCGGGTCCCACCGAGTCGTGGCCGGTTCCAGCTCGCGTGTCCCTTGTGATTCGAGCTCGCCATCGTCGGGTCGTGTCAACTACACCGGCCGCTGTTGTCCGCCATGGTTTGCGCGCTGGCCTCCCGACTTGCGGTGGCCCTGTGCCCTTTGACCGCCACCACCGTGAGCGTGGCTTGTTCCGGGCGGCGTAGGCCGCGTGGAGGTCATGTCGACCTCGGCGAGTGGGACGCGCCCGTGCTGTCCCCGTCAAGCGGGCCGGCGTGCTCGGCATTCTCTTAATGGTGTCTGCGGGCGCTGCTATTCCGATTGACGACGGGATGGGAGGCGATAGCGCGGCGACGCGCGGCTCCCGGGAGGTCACCGTGTCCCGGTCGTCGGTCTCCTCGTTGTGGCAGTCCGGCGGTGAAGCGGGGCCTCGCCATTGCCGGTGCGGCGCCGTCGCGACGCGTGGAAGGAAGGGGAAGGAGCCGATGGCTCGGACCCACCTGTCGGCGCAGGGTGAGGGAGAGAGGGTTGGGCTCGCGGTCTTTGGGCTCAGTCTTTGGGCCGGGCTGCTCGCGTGAAAATGAGAAGGAGAGGGGGAGTTGGGCTGGGCCGGCGTGGAAGAGGAGAGAATGAGCCCGTGAGCTCGTTTCCATTCCTTTCCCTTTTTCTTTTTCTTTTCCTATTTCTCCTTTCTCTTCTATTCTTTTCTCCCTATTCCTCATATGTGTGTAATAATATATGGTGCAAATATTTGTACAAGCTCATGTGACTATATTCTCTTGACTTTCACACGGGAAATATTTATCTAATGGTGCTCATACAATTATAAATATATTTGTGTACGCACATATGTTCCCCATTCTTATTATTTCATGTGTGACCGATTCATATATATTTTATAAATATTTTCACAAGCACACTTACATTCCCATGACTTTTATTGTCGAGAATAATTATTTATTGTGCTCATAAAAATATTCATATCTATTTTTGGTACACACTTGTTTTGATATTTTATTCCCGAGAGAAAATTGTAAATCAGTTCTCATGCAACACTATACTTCCATAAATAAAATCCGGGGCTTACCTTGCATCCTTGCCATCATAATGTTCAACAAGCAACAAAAAAAGAGAAACCTAATTTTCTATATGATGACATGCGGGTTTTTCAAAAACAGGGTTTGGTTTAGCGGAAAGTAAATCCATTTTAGTTGTAATTTCAAAAAGTTCAAATTTTTAGTGATTTTAAAATGATGCGAAAACACGGGTGTTCTGATGCGATACTATCGTCATCAAAGATGTCGCAGCCCGGACGTCATCGGGCTCGTCTGTTTCCCTTCTCCCTCGTGGGGAAGGCGAAACAATGGTTCTACAAGGACAAGGAAGTCGTGAAGTACGTGGGCCAAGTGCTCAAATGGCGTTCCTCGCTAAGTTCTTCCCCATGGGCAAAACCAATGCCCCGAGGGGAAGAATCGCCAATTTCCAGCCGAACTCTATGGAACCCATTCGAGGCGTGGGAGGGCTGCAAGAATACATTCTAGCATGCCCGCACCACGGGATGGAGAACTGGCCGGTGCTCTAGAACTTTTACAATGGTCTAACGGCCATATCGAAGGGGCACCTCGACGCCGCCGCCGGTGGCGCATTCCTATCACTCACCATCGATCGGGCAACAGCCCCGATTGATAAGATGGTGGCAAACCGGAGCTGGGCGAAGACAGCCCCCCGGCCAAAACACAAAAAGGCATGCATACCGTGAAGGAGGCGGATATGCTTGCCGCAAAAATGGATCTTCTGGCTGAAGAGACCGGAGGAGCGCAAAACGAGATACTACTACCCAGCCGCGCCCGCCCTACGCCACGAGGCGCTCACATGACCTGTGAGACATGTGGTGAAGTTGGCCACTCAGGGGATAATTGCCCCGAGACCTGTGAAAGAAGCCGCCTTCATCAATAACAACAAATGGTATCGCCAACCACAAAGAGGGTGGAACAACCGATCCCAGGCCACCATTCCAAGGCAACCAGGGGTACAACTCCAACTATAACCCCGGGTCAGCCATCATTGAAAGACCTGGTACTGGGCCAGGCAAAAATTAACGAAAATCTCACCAAAAAGATGAGCCATCAAGATAAGATCCTTGAAGGTGTGAATAACAAGCTTGAAGGGTTGGCGTCGGTACGTGAAGAATCAACTCGGCTTTAACAAGATGATAGAAACACAGCTGGCCCGGATTGTTTGCTCAAGTGCCGATCAACGACTCGGGAAGGATCCCAGGGCAATCGGAGGTCCCACACGAGTCGGTTAACATGATATCTCTGAGACTCAGTCAACCCAGTGAATTAAAGAAGATCCCTATGAGCTCGCCATTCATTGCCAAGAAGGGCGATCCTGGACGTCCGATCATCAGCTGTGCCATTGGCCCCCACAATTTTGCTAATGCATTTTGTGACTTGGGGGCCAGTATCAACGTGATGTCCAAGGCCACCTTCAACAAAATCCACGGAGGGACACTTACTCCTGCCAACTTCGTCCTCCAAATGGCAGATCAATCAATAAGGCGGCGAGAGGGAATACTGGAAGACATGTTGATTAAAATTCAAGATGAATACATCCCTCGCAGACTTTGTGGTCCTGGACATGGGCCCAAAAGAGGATGTGTCTCTCCTCCTGGGGAGACCATTTCTCTATACTACGGCTAAAGCTGACATTAGTCTAGGGAAGGACTTCATCGTCTTCCACATCGAGAGACAAGGCGGTAAAGTGCCCATTCATTGGGTACAAGCAACAACACACCCGGCAGTCAACATCATCAAGACCATTGTGGAATGTTGAAGGATCCGACTCGAAACCCCTAGAACGTATACTCTCCGCCGAAGGCGAGGGGAAAGTCGACAGTGACTATAAATAACCCGCCTATCCAAAAAAAAAAAAAAAAAAAATGGGTATATCCAAAAAGAAAAAAAAAATGGGTGTATCCAAAAAGAAAAAAAATGGGGTATATCTAAAAAGAAAAAAAATGGGGTATATTTGAAAAAAAAAAAAGGTTTTTATGTTTTATAAAATAATTTATTATCAAAATAAGCAAAAATATTTACATAAGAAAATATTTTCGAAAACTAAAATAAAAAGTTTTCATAATAAAATTCTTTCATGAAAAAATGTTTTCTACATAAAAACTATAAACAAAAATATTTTTAAAATAATTTTTCTATTCAAAAAAAAAATTATATTTGAAAATTTTTGGAGAAAATCAAAAAGGGGAGAAAAACGGTCGAACCAGGGCGAGCAAACAACGGACCCGCGAACTTTTAAGTGACCGTTGTGCACGCCACGCCAAAGCACGGCGGCCGGCTTCGGCCGGGTGCGCTACGCACCCCAAGGTGCGCGGTCGCACCCTGGCGGCGCCGTTCGGGCCCGCCTTAAGCCAACGGCTCCTAGCCGTTGTGTGGAGCGCCCTCGGCCGTTGGCTCGACTATAAATAGCCCGAGCACCGGTGTGAGAGCACACACCTCTAATTTTCACTCTCTCTCACTCTCACACTCTCTCCCACTTGATCTACACTCCATTTTCTCCACCAAAAACATTATGCCGAGCAAGATCACGGGTGTGAAAGTTCATACTTTCATCTAACCCTTGCACACCCGAGGTTTAAACTCAATCGTTTTTGCAGTAGCCATGAAGAAAGCGGGAAGATCTTCGCGGGTTGAGGTGGTCATCAAGGCACAGCTCACGGCGTACAAGCACAAGCACCGCCCTCGACTTCGACGACCTTGAAGGATCTCCCATGCAAGAAGATGCTGCACCCGTCGGGGAGGAAGAAGCTCAAGCTCCCCGACAATCGGCCGAAACCCGGCCCCGTACCTCGACATCCGTGGAGGGAGATGCAAGCATATCTCCTACACAAGGACCGTGTGTTCCAAAGCACGCCCGAATCGACCGCGAGCTCCTCGAACAAACAGGTATGGACGATGAATTTCCTATTCTTTGGAGAGCGGTCGGGTGGCGGGATATTCCACCTCTCGAGGAGGAAGGTTCTCCTCCTCGACAATTCAGTTTTTATGCACACTAGTAGAGGACCCGGCTAGGAATTTCTTTCCGCCTCTTTGGTACACTTTATCATGTTACGTGGGCAGACCCTAGCTCGTCACTGGGGTTTTAGTTATAGATGTGCAATGAACATAGATGCTGCTCTCCCGGCTTTGTTAGACATCACTTTTGGAGGAGATATCCGGTGCTCATGAGACCGGAACTTTCAAACCTCGCCACTCACGCATTCAAAGATCCATCACTTAGATTTATCCACCGCCGGATCTCGTTGACTTTGTTTCCTAAACACGGGGGTTAGATGGGTAAATGAGGTTGAATTAAAATTACTCTATGTTGTTGTCCACAAGGAGAAGGTAGCTCGATGGTAGAGATGTGCAAGAATCTTTTACATATTATCACAAAAGTCGCTTGTTCTGTCACCTGCCGCGTCTCTTATCACGCCCGCTTCGCGATTGGAGTTTTGGAGAATCAGCCAGATAGAGTACATTTCCACACCCAGGGATTATTGGACCGTTGCGCAGCTTGTACAGGGGCATTTAGTTAAGGTTTTACCATCTGGCGAGCTTGGTCATCTTTTCCCTGGCTATGCAACTATAGTTCGGTTACCTAACCCGGACTTACAGTTGTATAAAAGCCAGGTACTAACATTTGAGCTCGAGACTGTTGATAGCCCTGCGCAGAAAGACACCCCCATCGGTTCTTCACGCGATTAATCGGGAGACCGGAGGTCGGATCCTCCTCCCATGGCCCCTACTTCACGCCTCGCCCACGCCCACGGCCTACACCGGTGTTCCGAGGCGGCATGGCCTCATCCTATGGGGACCCCCAGGGGTAATACCGGGGTATGATCCTAGGTGGGAGCCGCCGCCTCGGTTTCTGGGACCATCCGAGTGGCCTGAAGGAAATACTGAAGCGTGCTGGAGGTACCAAGGCTTCGATCCTGATCTTTAGGCCTCCGGATAGCTTGGGGAGGACCCCCATAGGTATCACTACATTGCATATTTATTTCTACCAAATTTTATTTTATTTTAGCATGTTTACATTTTGAAACCTTGCATTCAAAAAAACTAAAAAAAAAATAAAATAAGTAGCTGTTCTCTCGTCCCTTGTTGAAATGATGAATAGTTGCTCGCGTCTTATGCTTTGCACTGCCTAGTTTATAATTCGAATTTCTCTAAAGTTTGGATTTAGTGGCTAATTCTAAAACTCATCCTAAAAAACCCGATTCATGTGGGTTGCATATGCTCTATCTAGTCTAAGTTGTTGCCAAATATGATATGGTACAAATGGATTTGCTATGACTTCGTCCGGAAGAGAAACTTGACATCCGGGAATCTATACTTTAAAAAGAGAAATGTTTTGGGCTATGCCAAGAAAAAAATAATATAATGAAAAATGAGATGAGAAATGGACAAGTGTCCGAGGGCGAGTAGAGCCCACATCTCTAAAAAAAAAAAAAGAGAAAAAGAGAGGAAATAAAAGGCAAAAGTCTAGGCTTAGCGAGCCCACCTCTCCAAAAAAATTATAGCAATAAAGCCCATGCTTTCTCAAAAAAAATATTATCTAAATAAAAATCCCGGATAAAAAGTTGATCAAAAGGATGAATGATAAGCACCTCTGTTATAACCGTTCTATCGGCAACCGCCCAAGACTTTGAGAAAAGCCGGAAAGCCCCGCTACGATGAAAGGTAATAAAGGGTGGAAAAAAAAGATGTGCCATTTTATTCAAACTCTAGTAGAAAATCTTATTATAACCCCGGCACTTGTAAAACGTAATCGGCATAGTAGCAACTCCCCGATCAACAACCAAGTACTTATCTCTTTTGCTCGAGGGCGCGCAAAAGGGTAAGCTTGGGGGAGTTTGTTGATGGTAACCAACGACATATTTTTCCGTCAACTTACTACCATAAAGGGAGTAAAATTAAACCTTTTATACTCATATGCATTTATCACTAATAAATTCCACTTGTAGTGTCTTGTATTTTATTTTGCAGATTTACAATAAAAGCAAGTGGAAAATCGACCAAAGTACGCCATCCGGAAAGCGCATAATTGCAAAACTCAAGCCCAAGAGCAAATCGACCCAAAATATCAAAACTACTTGAGCAAAGCCCGGCCCACAACTTTTCGGGATCGGAAGACGCGACACCCGCCAAGACCCGGGCGGGCCGAGCCGGGGGGTGCGGCCTTTCCACCACAGTGCGGCCGCACCCTCCCGAGGCGGTTTTCGCCCGACCTGGGGAGGCGGTTCGTGCACCTTCCAAGCGGGGTTTCCCGCCCTTAGTTGGTCGGTTTGCGCAGATTAGGAAGGTTTATCAGGTCGGTTTTTGTGTAAATTAGCACTTAGGCCCCTCCTCCAAGTGTATAAGTAGGCCCCCTCTCTCCCTCTCTCAACACACACCACTTGGAGTCCAAAGAAATCAGCAATCTCTCTCTCTACCACCTCTACCTCTCTCTCTTCTTCTACTTCTTCTTTCTTCTTCTTCTTTCTTCTTCTTTTTAGTTCTTGGTTAGCACTTGGAGTAGAAGCGCTACAAGGAGGGCTTGTCTCCTAGAAGAAAGTGCTTTTGGTAATACATCTACTCTATGGAGCATTCTTCTATTTGCAAGTCTTATATCTATGTTCTTGGCCTAACTTATGAACTAGAGTATAGTCTTGTTCATGTTCTTGTGTTGGTATATGAACTAGCATATAGTTTACATATCATAATCTTGACATGTTCATTACATTTCTTCATCGATCATCGTATGCATAACTTGATTAGAGGTGGGATAACGGTTCGTTGTTCCTTCGGGTTTGCTCTTGTTCTAGTCCGTCCATTCGACGAGTGGGGATCCTGGGGGGACAAGAGTAGTGCTTTCGATATGCGGGCATGGTGCCCGTGTATTACGACACTGCGGATATGAGTGCACGCCACGGTTGAGGGGGTAGGCGGCTTGGTCGTGACAAGCCTTGACCGTCCCTTGAAATCCCCCCGTTCGTGTGTCTTTGTAGGGAGTTAAGAAATGCTTCTATTGGGCAGTATGGCACCGGGAGTCTCCACATTTATCCTAGACCTAACCATCACTAAATCAGTTTGCATATGATCCTAACTATTCATTTGCATGGCCATGACTAGATACATTAGAATTACTCCATTAGATTATTCATTTATTCTTTATCTATTTTCTTTATCCTTTTGCTGGTGGATTCTTAAGTGTGTGTCACACTATCCAGAAACCGTTATTGCTTACCCCCTTATTATGAACAATTTGGTCTAAGCAAACACATGTTCCTCTATTCAGATGCCATGCTAATTTATTAATCACATGCCTTCCTTTGGGAAAATATAAATAACGATACCACCGAATACTTCCGGTGAAATGCTACAATGATAGATCCGTGCGCTTGCGGATGAAATATCTAAGATGGCAAGATCTATCCCGTTGACAATCTCATTTCAGATCACCGACATGGTGGTTTACTTGGGAATGTCGGCCGGTGTATTTCGACGCTTTTATTGGGGATGGATTTTATACTGCTTTCCTTTGATTGCGTTAAGAAATGCCAACATGAAGACAAGCTCCTCGTTGGTGTAGACGCCGGCCATCTCGTCGACGATGAAGAAGAAGCCCTACCTGGGGTTTATGGAAAGAGATGCTATTAGCGATGGAGATGGTACAAATCGAGGCGTTCTTATATAGTAGCAAGCCATGGAATGCATGCAGTCCATAGTCATTCCCAAGGCGCGGCGCCATGAAAGCGATCAACGGCCCGGACCGGCTCATCCAATGGCGTCGCGATCGGCCCGTCTCCCCCACGAAAGGCCGGCCAGGCTCGCGTTCTTGTGGCGTTTCCAACGGCGCTTCCTCGGCCGGCACGGCGTTTCCCAACACCCAATCCCGAAATTCCCGGTTTGATCCCCAACAAGCCAGTTTTTTGACCATTTTTTCAAGAACGATGATCGAGTTTAGCATTGTTATTTTGAAACAAGGAATGCATGCTTCACATTGTTTACCATTGCTACAAGATCAACCACATGTACCTTCGATGCCGACGGGTGAGGGAGAGGGGAGGGAGGGAGGGAGACGAGAGACTTCTGGCCGGGCCGGAGCACGAAAATGACACACTCAACAAGTCAGTAAAGACGTCCCACAACACCTGTCGGGCTATTTATAGAATCAAACTTTGTACCGCCCAAATGGATAGCCATCACTTAATGTCATTTTGTTGCATTTATATGTTTCACGACTTTATCCCCAATACAATGGCTAGAAACAACACTTAGCCGGTTCTCTATCTCCGGTTTTGTGGAGACCACGACATCTAGAGCATCGTCACCTAGTCATCAACTATATACGTGTGAAATAAGTTTTTCATCCCTTCGAGGATTCGAGGACACAAATGACCACCTAATCCACGAGAGGGGAAACGAGAGAACGACCGGTGCAAAACGCCGAGTACCATGCCGTTTCCTTTGTGCTTAGATTCTCTTCGACGTGTTTGCTACATTGTGCCTGATTTCTCGCACTTCAAGATATTTGCCTTGTCTGTGATAATATCCCCCATGGCAATATAGCGAATATGTTGGGAGTTACAACCATGATGATGTGGCAATAAATTAAATTCATCATTTTGGCAATGCATATTAATTACATATAGATTCACATCATCCTCATTCATTTTGATTCTCCCACTTGCGGTTCTGCTCCCGCGATCTTACTTATCTTTGCATGTGGCTTGGCGGCCGTTCTCGACCAAGCTTCTGAGACCGACTTCGGTGCGATTGGGACTTCATTGCACACACCTTGGCCAGCAAACTACGGAAGGGCAACAATAATCTTTGCATAAGGTTTACTAACATTGGCACCGGTCGTTCGGTTGGTTATATCTATGGTCGAGCATTTTTATGTCCTTGCGAGGGACGAGATTGCAATCATAAGGGCATTGACCTTCATCGACTCAAGCGGATACTTAATCCGTGACATAGTAATTAAGATATTTATCAGAAAAACCTAAGAACTTGTGTGAGGTAATTTTTTGGGTGTACATGGCTGGGAAAAAAAATTCAAGGCATTTCCACCATGGAGGATTACACATCCTTCACAAAGGGACATGATCATCCATCGAACCCCGAGGACTTTACAATTAGTAGTTCCCGTGCTCGATGTGGTTCATATGTTTGCCGGTGTTGTAGTGGTCTCAAACTTTTTCTGAGCCTTTCACATGCAAATTGGGAAGCACCCACGAAGTTTGAGATTTTTCGGAGTTGGTTTGGTACTTTTCCTAGTTTATTTGAATTTACTCGCGACGCCACCTTGTAATTATAGTTTGAACTGAGCGTACCCACGAAAAGAGCCGAATGCTTGCTAGACTTTTTCCACGAGTGGTCTCATGTGCCCTAGGAGGCAAATCACCGTGGAGGTCCAACAAAAATTCTTGTGTTTCCATGGTTTAATTAGCCTTCTTGTCGCCGTTTATCTTGAAGAAAATCATAGTAATTAAGATATTTATCGAAAAAACCTAAGAACTTGTGTGGGGTCATTTTTTGGGTGTACATGGCTGGGAAAAAAAAATTCAAGCCATTTCCACCATGGAGGATTACACATCCTTCACAAAGGGACATGATCATCCATCGAACCAGGACTATACAGTGTAGTTCCTGTGCTCGATGTGGTTCATATGTTTGCCGGTGTTGTAGTGGTCTCAAACTTTTTACGAGCCTTTCACATGCAAATTGGGAAGCACCCACGAAGTTTGAGATTTTTTTCTGGAGTTGGTTTGGTACTTTTTCCCATTTATTTGAATTTACGCGCGACGCCACCTTGTAATTATAGTTTGAACTCGAAAGGCATCGACGAAAAGAGCCGGAATGCTTTGCTATACTTTTCCCACGTGGGTCTCATGTGCCCTAGGAGGCAAATCACCGTGGAGGTCCAAGAAAAATTCTTGTGTTTCCATGGTTTAATTAGCCTTCTTGTTGCCGGTTATCTCGAAGAAAATCATAGTAATTAAGATATTTATCGGAAAAACCTAAGAACTTGTGTGGGGTCATTTTTTGGTGTACATGACTGGAAAAAAATTTCAAGCCATTTCCACCATGGAGGATTACACATCCTTCACAAAGGCACATGATCATCCATGAACCGGCATCATTTCTATTTCACCTGCTGGTTTGCGTGTAATAACCCGGCGTGAATAGGATTGGGGTGAAATTTTCCAAATCTTGAACCTCCCGCCATTTCGTTTTCCCACCGCGCCCAAACCAGCCTTGCCTATATATATAAGTGAGTGGCTCGGAGCGAAATTTTGGCAAGCCATTTGAACACCGCGCCATTCTCGTTCCCCACCCGGTAGCCGAAGAGCACGGTCGCCCGACGGAGCGCACCACCAACTCCAACGTCGCCGTTCTTCGTCCCCTCGCGCGCCCGCCATCCGTTCAGCGCATCCCGGTCGTTCGCTCTAAGCGGAATCGAGGAAGCAATGGCGTTCTCCCGCGCCCGCTCCTCCTCCACTCGGCGTCCCCAACGCCGTAGGCATCATCCTCGCCCGCCGGCCCCTTCCACGGTGAGAACTAATTATCCCTTTTAGGTGTACGAGTTTTTACCTATGAGAATGATAACTAATTCGCGGGCGTCCTAGCCTCGCGTCGCCCGCTTGGTCTTCCTCCACGCCGACGGAGGACCGCCGCCACACCTCTCGCGTCCCCGCTGACCTCACGCCGTCTTCCTCTTCCTTTGCCCGCCGACGCCGTACCATCCAGCGACCTTGCCCTCCTCAAATCCTCCAAGACAAGATAGGGCGCCGCGAGGCGCCTGTAAGCAGTGAGTGCGTCGGTCCTTGCCCTTAAGGTGTTCGTTGAAATGCCCGTCACCGTTCACTTTGCAACCTATGCTCGAATTGTGATTGAAATTCATGAGTTAGTGTTGTTGAAATCCGGTTTGGATATTTTAAATATATGTATGCAGTGCTTCTTGTACAACTTTTATGAATAACATAGCAATATCATCCTATTTTGGTGACATGTATAGGCAAGCATGGCGTGAATGCGTAGTGTTTGTTGGTCGCGTCTTGGGGATCTATCTAACCTGGGAAGATTGCTGTGCTCAAGTCCAAGGGTACACTAATAATTGTTATAGAAAATACAACACCGAAGGTGAAGTCGTTGCCCTCTTTTGTTGACACCTCTTAAGCTATGTTTTTATGTGTCAATTAAATATAAAATAAGGATATAAAAAGAATAGAATGCATAGAATAGGTGTTATACTTGATAAAGTTCCACGAGTTTTGGTGATTTATATCTTTTCGAGGGACTTAACAGGAAAATACCGTGAAATTGAGAGAAAACCCCCATATAATAAGAAGATTTACGAGAGAAGACTTTTCGATCCGAAAAGTGAACTAAAACATTCTAGAAGACACCGGAAAACACAAGAAAAGGACGGGGAAGGCGAGGTGGCACGCCACCACGAAACGCCAAGCCAAGCTTTGGCGGCGCCGGTGGGGCCCCCATCGACCTCTCCTTCTTATGTCGGTTCACAACCGACCTTGTGGGTGTATCTCGCCGTTCTTTGAAGTCGGTTTGATCCAAAGGCCGTTATTCATCCGCCAGGACTATATAAGGAGGGTCCTACCTCGGCCATAGGCATGAAAATCATTATTCATCGGACTTCGGCTCGATCATAGCTAGAGCCATACCTCTCTAATTAGAAGAGCTAGATCAAGTTGAGAGATTAGTAGAAAGTTGAGAGATAGATTAAAGAACTTGATTAGAGTTCTAGATCCGTTCTTGAGAGATAATTAGAAGAGTTGAGGAGAAGTAAGGAGAAGTGCGGATCTGTCGGTGACTCTCTACGCTTGTACCTCTGGGATCAAAGGCTTCATTGCACTTGATCTTGAGACTTCTTTGGTGGATCAACCTTATAGTTGAGTAAGTTCACTTATTTATATTTTTTTGGTTTATGACTCATTAGAGTACTTTGATTCTTGTCGCTCTTGAATTGAAGTTGTTACCCCTAGTGTAGACGTGGTGTTTATACTAGATAACTCATAATTGCTCCCCGCTGCCGGAGAGTGGTAGATCGTGGTAGTGACAAAGTACCATTGAGTCCTTTGTATTCCACTTCCCGTAGATAGGATCACGTTAGGATCAAGTCTTTGGGAGATAGTAAGTTTCGCCCTTACCTTCTCTTGAGTACGATCCCCATTAAAGGATATCTTTAAGCCTTACAAGGTATAAACTAGACAGCCATAGAATTCTTCTCACCTTTTATCTGAACTCCTGTTCCTTCCTATTATCTCAGGGATTAGTTTTTGCCTCAGTATTCCCACACCATTCTCCCTGTGGATTCGATATTTAAACCCCCTGGGTGAAGTGCTCATCGTTTCTGTTCGCTGCGGACTATACAAATTTATAAATAATTACGTAGGATAACTTTTACCAACAAGCATTTAAAGCGCTTCTTGCGGGAGAACGGTTTGTTGATTATCCGAGCAAAACTAAATCTTGTATCATATCATTAGTTTAGATTTTTCCTTTTATTTTATCTTATCTTATCTATCCAAATGGATATTACCCCTCTTTACAAAAATTTAGCACCCAATGGACAAGCTTGTAGACACGTGCTATCATCTGAACCTATTCAAGCTAGATCCTATGAGTTTTAAGCCCCAGTTGATAGAGATGGTCCAAAACCATACTTTCTCCTCGGAGAATTAGACGAAAATCCTTTTATTCATCTCCAAACTTTTGAGGAGACATGTAAATGCCTCCATATTGAAGGCATGTCCCCAAAACAATCCTTTGGACGCTCTTTCCATTCTCTTTGAAAGGAAAAAGCTCGCCAATGGTACAATAGAAATAGAGAAAGAATGGTCGGCAATTGGGAAACTTGTTTAATCAATTACTGTGCTGATTTCTTTCCCATGTCAAAATGTAACACCCCCAGAAGGAAAAACAACAATCCTCCGGAGGATTACCACACTACTGAGAACTTCTGATGCAGTACGCGGAAGCAAAAATCACGACATCTAGATTGAGCATAAAAACAAGTCTTCTATGATTACATCGAAAGGATCCTCAAACCTAACCGACAAACCTCAACTATTTACTACAAGATACAGGTTGTTTCTACAACCAACTATTATGTTATAAACAATGTGATGATTGTTCGAAGTGTACAATATGTGTGCATGCTACTCCCATCCCGTCAAGCATCCTCGAAGCTCAAGTACCTAAGATGGGGAAAAGGCGTATGAGGTTTATGGAAAACCTCAAAGAAGCAAACAAACTGCTTCAACCAAGTTATTTAAATCACAGTTGATTAAGCATCAGATTTAAATAGCATAGTAATAGAAACATCCGGTGCCTTAAATAAATAATATCGATATACTTCCAAGTGTAATGCAAATAACTTCATAGAAACATAAATATGCTTACAAGTGCAATGCAAATGATGCAATGCAATGCATGACTTCACTTCTACCCACACAACCCAACAAGAGGGAGTGGAGGCTGCAACCACAATGCTCATCAATGTGCGTTGCTGTACCGGTACTTACCGCACCAATTTGGCTACGGTTTCTTCCAATGCATACCAACGGAAAGAGTGCAAATGCAAATGTTGCAATGTATGCACTTCTCATACTTCATATACACCTCACAATTAATAATTTAGAAAGTAATACCATAAGCTACAATATCATACTTCAAAGTAAATCAACAACTTCAATTTCAGATTATCTGGCTAGTGTGAGAAACTGAAATTTAATGGAGGCAATTCAAACAACAAAGCTAAAGCATGTGGACCACGGCGCCACGTTTACTTGCCTTTACCGATGATCAAGCGAATGAGCTAGACACTCTTTGAAGGCAACAACCACCTGATTACAAGCAATTTTCAGTACTAATATCATCATACAAACAAATCAAGAAAACAAGATACACCATAAAGCATCCCAAACCCGCTATTTAGGCATCTACCGTCTCGCTACCGATCATAACAGCAGCACTGATCCTTATCTTTTTCATAGACAAATAGCCATACCATAATAAATTCCCAAAATCTACCAGATCATAGATCATTCATTTATCTACAACTTCCATATTATGAAATTTATCATAAGAAGTCTAGAAAATAGCATAAACATCTTTGCATCTTAACTGAATTTTCTGTCAGTCAAAACAGGACAGCAACCTTGTAAAATTCAAAACTAGAGATATCTAAATTCAAAAATTATGTTCTCTAACAATCTAGAAAGCTTAACAAAACTCTATAAATCTTATGTAGATCATAAGTTCAAATTCCTCTATTATGGGTGCCAAAACTGGGTACATCTAAAATCTATCCAGAATTTCGTCACTGCAAAACAGCCGTCAAAGAATGGCTGTAACTCCAAAAATACAGAGGCTATGAAGGTGATATTGGTGTCAAAAGAAAGGTATTGAAGTCCTCTACAAATGTTTCCACTTCGTCAAAATTTATTGAGGCCACTAAGATGCCCTAAAATGGCGACGAACAGAAACTACACAATCTGACGGGATTTCAGATTTGGGACAAGATTAATTTCGGGAATTTCGTGAATCACTCTAGCTTTACCCATCCTAATTCAATGATTCGATCTCCAAAACTCGATCCAAAGAAGTAGATTAGGATTTGGCACCTCACCTAGGGAAACTGCAGCGAGGACGATGACAAAAGCCCAACGATTCGCTCCATCCTTCTCCACCTTACTGCAATCTTGTTGCTTCCTCTTCTTGCGTGTTGTTCCGATCACTTTTTGAAGGGTATCGGGCACATAGGGGATGACAGCAAACCCTAGTCCTATCCTCTCCTCCCTCTCCTCTCCCGTATGCGTGCGTAGAGGTGGTGGCGGCAATTGGGATGAAGCCATCGTGGAAGGGGAAAGAAAGCCACATCCAGGAGTTCTACGGTGCTATAGAAACAAGGGGCGGTTACATGCAGGAGTTCGACTATAACATGGAAGGGTCACCAGCCAAATTTAGAAGCATGCTCCTTTCTTCCTCTTTCCTCCTAACGAGTTCCACCTCCTCGTGCAGGAGTTCAACCACAAACCAAATATAGGAGACGGCTCTAGCCAACCATATAAGGACTAGGTACGTTAGTGATTATATATATATTTTTCTTAAAACCAACATTGACAAAAAGTTCATCATGATCTAAAGTCTAATTAAAGCGTATTGGTAGTTAGTCCGAAAGTGTTCGACAAGCTCCACGTATTGGTGGTCTCCATTCCCCATCCGACCAACGGATCAAAAATTAATTTTTCGATCTCTCTTATGTCTAGTCAACCGTTGCTAAAACAATTGATCCGTATTAAAAATCCTTGTTAAAGTCATTTATTTTGGGGTATTACATTCTCCCCCCTCCTTTAGGGAATTCGTCCCGAATTCTTCCAAGCACAGTTGCTCAACAAATAAGAATTGAACCACATGTGCTGAAAGAAAATCAGTTATCTAACTCGAAGAGCTTTGTATACTTCTTTGGCATATGACCTCTAGCTATGAGTGTAACTTGCTCATAATATCTTGACATATTTGATAATCTCTAGGAATATCAAATACAAGGAGAAAACTCAATATTTGTGCTTCGTATTATTCAACTCTCAAGTCTTATTTTTTGGCACTAGCTTAGCTTCCATCATCTACTCTGGGTCTCTCAAGTACTTCCCTCAAAACTATGGCAGGAAACGTCGAGATTTACTCCTACCATAAGACTCCATAGTGGCAACTGACATGCCAAAGCGACAACACGAGTGATAGTGACAAAGGTTCATTAGACCTTGAGCTAAGCTTCCCTTTGGTACCAAAATGAACAATTCCTTCTATTGGTAAAATCTTCAAGAACATCTCATCTCCTACTTCAAGCTAAAGCCTTAAATCTAGCTATTGTGTGGCTCTTCTCCCAACTCCGAGCAACATGTTTTGTGGAACTTCATGTACCGTTTCAAGAATCTATCCTACATAAATAGACCAACCATGCATGCAACACTCACTAGTAACATCCTCACAAAGTGGATAAATACATCTGCAACCATATGCAACGCTTCATATAGCGCCATCTAGATACTAGTCTGATAATTGTTGTTGTAAGCCAACATCACCAAAGGTAAATGATCTTCCCAACTTCCCTTCAATGAAAGCACGCATACATGCAACATATCCTCTGAGGTCAGAATAGTACGAAGGATGAAAATTAGTACTCCTATCAAGTTTCATAATCCAAGCACTATGTTGGCTTTGTCAAACAAAACAAGCACAAATTTAGAGTCACAATCTAACACAACAACATAGGTCACACCATGCAACCTCACAATCTCCTTAATATCCAACAAAATCTAATCTATAGTTGAATATGTAGTCTTCATTGGAATGAACTAAGCCACTCTAGTAAGCCTACCAATGGCCACCCAAATAGCACCTTCAACATCTTGGTGAGCAAGGAAACCCAACTACAAAGTAATTGTAATATTCTTTGATTTCCACTCAGGGAGCTCCAATATTTCTAGCAACATAGCTAACCTCTGTTCCTTAGCCTTCAACATCCTTCACCTTCTAACAAATACCACATAAAACCACATACTTAGCAATACCAACTTTCATTCACTTCCATAAAAACATTGCTTCAAGTCTTTATACATCTTACTCTCACCGGATATACCGTATATTGGTGTTTTGAGCTTCCTTCAAAATATCCAAATTCTCCTAGACTTATGTGGATCACATAGATGACATCTAAAATAAATAGTGTCATCAACCTCCATACTCAACTCACAAGGTTTACCTACCTCAATGCACTTGTGAGTGGCCTAGAGTAAGATCTCATGTCTAAGCCATTATTGCACATTCTCATGCAATGGTGACTGAATAAAAATGGGTCTCTTCACGTGCAACACCAACATAGCAAAGATAAATACTATGTGGTCATCGATCAATGCCATGAATGCTTTAGGAACACGTGTCCCGCTAAGAGTAGGGATTGAGATGGATATTTCCTACTATCCGCCTATCTCGAAAAGATCAAAACCTTGTATTTATTGTCACTATTTGAATTCAAACCTTTAGTATTTTATAGTATACGAATCCAAATACCCAGCACTATATTTCTAGTTCATATCTGAGGTAGAGATCAACATCAGAATGATGCAAATGTGGGTGTAAGATCAGAGAAAATATGGGATATTATATGAGATATAGGACATAACACAAGATCACTAGTATTCGTCTAAATACAATACAGGTTCCATCCCTCAATAAGAGCATCTGTAGCAACATTTGTCTTTATTGGATGATAATAAGTAGTCAAATCATAATGCTTAATAAACTCTAGCCACAAGGATAATGCATCCAAAACTTCAATGCAAATACCACTATTGCCAACTCAGAATCATGTGTAGATAAATCATCTCATGTTTCCTCAACTACTAGATGCATAAGAGATCACCCTACCTTCTCACATGAGCACATACCCATACTTATAGTCCTTCTATATTGTAAAAACACTTTCCATTCTCCAAAAATACATAATAGGATTACTAACCAATTTTGTTCTTCAAAGTACAAGAAGCTCACCTCAAACTTAACAATCATTGTATAAAGCAAAACCCCACTAGCTATTTCTCTTGCCATGTAGAGTGTCCACATTAACATCCACTAGAACATGTCATTATGTCTTCATTCAAACTATTTACTTTAATAAACCACATCATTTAATGGCATATATTACGTTGTTTACACTAGAATCCTATAAATCATCCACTAACATGAATTACATTACCAACACCATACATATGCATCTCCTATTTATTATTAGTTAACATTCTAGACAACTTATATTTCTCCTCCATTACTGTAGTAACGGCGTGGGGAATCCACCTAACAAACAAACCCTTCATAGTTAACTTTGTGATATGTTTTCAAAGACTGGATTAGTTCTAAACAAACTAATGATGGTATTCACAAGTCCAAGAAATCTTCACACATCCATGGCCACTGATTAGTCTCTGCCACTACATCAAACAAACATCATTCTTGGGATCAACAATATATCCATCCCATCTAATAACTTGTCCAAAAAAAAACAGCCATGAAAATCTAGAAATCACACTTGTTAGGTTTGCCACAAAAATGCATTCTTTCTTTCTATAACATCTCAACCTAGAGAACAATGGACCGCCTTCAAACCATGGTAACAAAGCTCGACCTTCACTATAGGATAAAATTGTGCAATAACCACATGTTCTTTCCTATATGGCCTAAGGAACAACTCTTACTGCTAAAATTAGGCTTAGAGCATCACTTCTTGCAATACTTACCTTTTGAATTTAGGGCAAAAAATGGCGAAAAACACTAGTTCACTATTAGCAAGCATTAAATTGACTAGGGATTCACTATGGATCAATTAGGATAGCACAAGACAAACATACTTTCTTTTCTTGCAGCTCCAACAACACATCAAAACATTGATCCAGTTAGTCTACTTACTATTAATACTAGTTTAACCATCTCATCAAGATCCTAGAACAAAATCAACTCATACCTCAATGACAACCAAAAAACATTGAGCTAAGATCTAGCTTCACTACTTCAATCTCATGATGATATGACAAAGTGATGCCACAACAATTTATGCAACATCAAAGCCACAATATCTTAGACCTTCCCTTGCTTGAACATCATTGAAACAATATTAACCACTAGGCAATCCACCACTATGTTTGTAGACTTAGTCCAACACACCATTATATCTTCATTCCATTGGCATATGTCTCCAATGACGTCCATGCCACAACAACCACTAAAATTATGCCCTGTAATAGCATATTTTTTTGAAGAAAGCAACATTGTGTCAATCATGATAGGTTAACTAAACAAGCATGTAAAAAAATTCCATGAAACAACCTCCAAAACTTACTTGTCTTTATATGCACTAGCCTAAAATAATTGTAAGCCATGATCTTCACAATTGGGTCACTTGCACCATATTATAGAATAAACCATCCAACTTGTGTGCTCAAAAGAGCATCCGGTATATATATACTAATAGATCAACTGAACCACTCTATTGGAATGCAAAGCCAATCAAATCCACCTCAAAGCCTTTAAGGCAACTACAACTCATTCGATTGCCCACACAAGGCGCTAAGCATATTCAATTTCAAGTTACAATATTAGTATCCAAACTAACACTAAGCACAACACTAGGTTTAAAAACTCAAATCCTCACAAACTCCACATAATAAGTCTAATGTCATGACATCTTGATAATTGCCAAAAAGATAAAATTTAAGCTGTATGAAAAACTACACCGGACTAAGGTCGCCGTTTGAAAAATCACCACTCCAATCTATAGGAAAAGGCACTCAATGACCCACCCATTTGATATGTCAAGAGAAAATAGTTAGAATGCATGACATGGAGGCCAGCCCATCCGTCATTTAACAATTTCCTTTGAATATAAATAGTTGGATCAACCTAACACTCAGTCAACCTCACTTAGCAAAGCAGAGAAGGCGTTGTGGGGGCCCTCCACTCAACCCATCTGCAAAGCTAAACAAAACTCTGTAGGTTTCAAACTTATTCTTGGGTCCTACGGACCAAAACTACAATGAAAATCCCTTCTACTATTCAAAAGGCATCTAAAAAGCACAAAGCTAGCAAATGATTATAACATATATAAACCAAATTGCATATATGAGTCAGCAAGACAACAAGGTAAACATATCATCCTTAAGAAACACCCAACTCCCCTCCTATAAGTGCAAGTGTGTCAAGTTTTTAAGTGAATCAAAATTTTAGCACAACTTAAGCCTAGAACCAATAACCTAGGCTCTGATTACCAACTGTAACACCCCAGAAGGAAAAACAACAATCCTCTGGAGGATTACCACACTCTGAGAACTACAATTAGTGCGCGGAAGCAAAATCACGACATCTAGATTGAGCATAAAAACAAGTCTTCTATGATTACATCCAAAGGATCCTCAAACCTAACCGACAAACCTCAACTATTTACTACAAGATACAGGTTGTTTCTACAACCAACTATTAATGTTATAAACAATGTGATGATTGTTCGAAGTGTACAATATGTGTGCATGCTACTCCCATCCCGTCAAGCATCCTCGAAGCTCAAGTACCTGAGATGGGGGAAAAGGCGTATGAGGTTTATGGAAAACCTCAGCAAGCAAACTGCTTCAACCAAGTTATTTAAATCACAGGTTGATTAAGCATCAGATTTAAATAGCATAGTAATAGAAACATCCGGTGCCTTAAATAAATAATATCGATATACTTCCAAGTGTAATGCAAATAACTTCATAGAAACATAAATATGCTTACAAGTGCAATGCAAATGATGCAATGCAATGCATGACTTCACTTCTACCCACACAACCCAACAAGAGGGAGTGGAGGCTGCAACCACAATGCTCATCAATGTCGCGTTGCTGTACGGTACTTACCGCACCAATTTGGCTACGGTTTCTTCCAATGCATACCAACGGAAAGAGTGCAAATGCAAATGTTGCAATGTATGCACTTCTCATACTTCATATACACCTCACAATTAATAATTTAGAAAGTAATACCATAAGCTACAATATCATACTTCAAAGTAAATCAACAACTTCAATTTTTAGATTATCCGGCTAGTGTGAGAAACTGAAATTTAATGGAGGCAATTCAAACAACAAAGCTAAAGCATGTGGACCACGGCGCCACGTTTACTTGCCTTTACCGATGATCAAGCGAATGAGCTAGACACTCTTTGAAGGCAACAACCACCTGATTACAAGCAATTTTCAGTACTAATATCATCATACAAACAAATCAAGAAAACAAGATACACCATAAAGCATCCCAAACCCGCTATTTAGGCATCTACCGTCTAAGCTACCGATCATAACAGCAGCACTGATCCTTATCTTTTTTCATAGACAAATAGCCATACCATAATAAATTCCCAAAATCTACCAGATCATAGATCATTCATTTATCTACAACTTCCATATTATGAAATTTATCATAAGAAGTCTAGAAAATAGCATAAACATCTTTTGCATCTTAACTGAATTTTCTGTCAGTCAAAACAGGACAGCAACCTTGTAAAATTCAAAACTAGAGATATCTAAATTTAAAAATTATGTTCTCTAACAATCTAGAAAGCTTAACAAAACTCTATAAATCGTATGTAGATCATAAGTTCAAATTCCTCTATTATGGGTGCCAAAACTGGGTACATCTAAAATCTATCCAGAATTTCGTCACTGCAAAACAGCCGTGAAAGAATGGCTGTAACTCCAAAAATACAGAGGCTATGAAGGTGATATTGGTGTCAAAAGAAAGGTATTGAAGTCCTCTACAAATGTTTCCACTTCGTCAAAATTTATTGAGGCCACTAAGATGCCCTAAAATGGCGACGAACAGAAACTACACAATCTGACGGGATTTCAGATTTGGGACAAGATTAATTTCGGGAATTTCGTGAATCACTCTAGCTTTACCCATCCTAATTCAATGATTCGATCTCCAAAACTCGATCCAAAGAAGTAGAATAGGATTTGGCACCTCACCTAGGGAAACTGCAGCGGGGCGATGACAAAAAGCCCAACGATTCGCTCCATCCTTCTCCACCTTACTGCAATCTTGTTGCTTCCTCTTCTTGCGTGTTGTTCGATCACTTTTGAAGGGTATCGGGCACATAGGGGATGACAGCAAACCTTAGTCCTATCCTCTCCTCCCTCTCCTCTCCCGTACGTGCGTAGAGAGGTGGCGGCGGCAATTGGGATGAAGCCATCGTGGAAGGGGAAAGAAAGCCACATCCAGGAGTTCTACGGTGCTATAGAAACAAGGGACGGTTACATGCAGGAGTTCGACTATAACATGGAAGGGTCACCAGCCAAATTTAGAAGCATGCTCCTTTCTTCCTCTTTCCTCCTAACGAGTTCCACCTCCTCATGCAGGAGTTCAACCACAAACCAAATATAGGAGACGCTCCTAGCCAACCATATAAGGACTATGTATGCGTTAGTGATTATATATATTTTTTTTTAAAACCAACATTGACAAAAGTTCATCATGATCTAAAAGTCTAATTAAAAGCGTATTGGTAGTTAGTCCGAAAGTGTTCGACAAGCTCCACGTATTGGTGGTCTCCATTCCCCCATCCGACCAACAGATCAAAATTAATTTTTCGATCTCTCTTATGTCTAGTCAACGTTGCTAAAACAATTGATCCGTATTAAAAATCCTTCTTAAAGTCATTTATTTTGGGGTATTACACAAAACTAGTTAACTTTAGGCTCTCAATCCTATCCTCAAAACAGAATCATAATGAATCTCTGAGTGCCTATTGGGAAACGATATGATCTTCTTTCCAAATCGGACCTAATCTCGCCATACCAGACCATGTTCTAATTCAACACTTCTATATTGGTCTGAATAAAAAATCTAAAAAATATCTTAATACTTCTGCGAATGGATCTTTCATTCACCTTTCACCCCTGAATGCATTGCTATCCTAAACAAAATAGTGGAGAACAAGGAGGATGATCCAACTGCGAGGGAAAATCTTTTACAAATAGAAGAAATAATAGAAGATGAGAGATTAGCTGAATCAATTCTATTCCAAATCCTTTACCAATCTTAGCTAATCCAGAACCTTTAGAAGAACCAGAGGTTACTTCAATCTCTGACTTCTTAATTGATATCAAGGATGATCTCTTTACAGATTATGGAAATACCTCGAAATATCAATTTATATCTCGGAAGAATAAATCATCACAATCTTATCTTTTTAGATTCTTCTTGATTTGACACATTTAAAAGGAACTTCTGAAGAACTTGTCTCAATCATTAGTAGTGAATGGACGTAAGAATCGAGCTTTCCTCCGATGTGATCCGTTTGGATTCACCTTACGTACCTATTCGCCGCCAAATTGATGAAGATCCATTTGATGCTCTTTATAATCCTATAGTGGGGATAAACATCATGGCATTATCTTTTGCTCATAATCTTCTCAAAAATATGCCATTAAGTCCCACTACAAAATTACTTTTAACACCTTCAGGACAAGTTATTCAAAGTTCGGAATTCTTATGTCTTACCAATCAAGGTAAATAACATCATGGTACACCTTAGTTTCTATATCTTTGATATCATGGAGTTTGACCTACTGATAGGACAACCAATAGAAAAGCTTACTTTTAAAGGACAACCCGAAGACTTAGATTTTCAATTAGATAAAGATCTTCAATTCTCATTACCTATCATCCAAGCTATTCATGCTAAATCCGAGTCTTGTCCAGAACCAGATCCTATGGAGGAAGTAAAAGAGGCCACCGTAGAATATTTTGTGGAATCCAATCAAGAGGATGATTCAGAATTTTTATTGAAGAAGAGGATGAAAATCCTACTACTTGAGAACCTTTAGATGAATTTGAGAATCCACCTATACCTCCTATTGAACTTAAACCTTTACCACCAGGCCTCACTTATGCTTTCCTAAACCAAGATTCGAGTCTCCGGTGATCATAAATGATAAACTTACACCCGGTCGGACTCTTAGGCTGATAATCTGTCTTAGAAGAGCATCGCTCGGCCTTAGGGCTACGCACTTCGATGACTTAAAAAGGAATTAGTCCTGCTCTCTGCACTCATCGTATTCCTACAGATCCAGATATACCCCCATCTATAGAACCCCAAAGAAGACTCAATAATGCGATGAGAGATGTAGTTAAGAAGGAAGTTCTAAAGTTATTACACGCCGGGATTATATATCCCGCGTGCCACATAGTGAGTGGGTATGCCCCTGTTCAAGTTGTGCCTAAAAAGGGAGGCATGACAGTTGTTAAGAATGATAAGAATGAATTGATTCCTCAAAGAACTGTTACAGGGATAGAGAATGTGCATAGATTATAGAAAATTAAATAAAGCCACAAGGAAAGATCATTTTCCTTTGCCTTTCATTGATGAAATGTTAGAACGATTGGCAAAAGCATTCCTACTTTTGTTTCCTTGATGGATATTCTGGTACCACCAAATCCCAATCCATCCTAATGATCAAAGCAAAACTACTTTTACATGCCCATATGGAACTTATGCTTATAGAAGAATGTCTTTTTGGGTTATGTAATGCACCTGCTTCTTTTCAAAGATGTATGATGTCTATATTTTCTCAAATGATTGAAGAGATTATGGAAGTTTTCATGGATGATTTTTTACGTTTATGGAAAAACTTTTGATGATTGTCTAGAAAACTTAGATAGAGTTTTGCAAAGATGTGAGGAAAAGCACTTAGTCCTTAATTGGGAAAAATGTCATTTTATGGTTAGAGAAGGAATAGTGCTTGGTCATCTTATTTTTGAAAGGGGAATAGAGGTTGATAAAGCAAAAATAGAAGTTATAGAACGCTTACCTCCCCCGTGAATGTTAAAGGGATAAGAAGTTTTCTAGGCCATCTTGGTTTTTATCGTAGATTTATAAAAATTTTTCACATATTGCTAGACCACTTACCAGCTTGTTAGCCAAAGATGTTCCCTTTTGTTTTTGATGATGCTTGTCTTAAAGCTTTT
The DNA here is from genome assembly GCA_015847255.1 of Hyparrhenia diplandra. Lineage (NCBI taxonomy): Eukaryota > Viridiplantae > Streptophyta > Magnoliopsida > Poales > Poaceae > Hyparrhenia > Hyparrhenia diplandra. Next base: position 816,337 of record JADLZK010004228.1, on the reverse strand, counting down.
GAAAGTTTGAAAAAGGCTCTTATTTCGCACCAATTATTCAACCCCGATTGGTCTTTGCCTTTTTTGAAATTATGTGTGATGCAAGTGATTATCTTTGTGGGGCAGTGTTAGGACAAACTAAAGACAAGAAACATCATGCTATTGCTTATGCTAGTAAAACTTTGACTGGACCACAACTTAATTATGCTACTACTTGAAAAAGAGTTGCTAGCGGTTGTTTATGCTATAGATAAGTTTAGATCTTACTTGGTAGGAGCTAAAGTGATTGTTTACACCGATCATGCTTTGCTTTAAAATATTTGCTTACCAAGAAAGATGCTAAACCACGTTTGATAAGATGGATTTTGTTACTCCAAGAGTTTGATTTAGAAATTAAAGATAAGAAAGGAGTAGAAAATTTGCATTCTTGATCATTTATCTAGAATGCAATTTGAGAAACCAAATGAATTGCCTATTAATGACTCACTCACTCGGGGCGATATGTTTTATCGGATAACCCATATCGATCCCCGGTATGCGGATCTTGTTAATTTCATGGTTGCGGGGATATGTAGCACCAAGGGCGGATAAGAAGAAGCTTATTTATGAAAGTCGTCACCACTTATGGGATGATCCATACCTCTTCGAGTATGTGCTGATGGATTACTCAGAAGATGTGTGTCAACAGAAGAAGGATTGCAAATCATTGAAAGATGTCACTCATCACCGTATGGAGGTCATTATGGGGCATTCGAACACATGTAAAGATTTCGCAAAGCGAGATTTTTCTAGCCAACCATGTATCAAGACACAAGAGATTTTATCCGAAGATGTGGAGCTTGCCGGAGGCACGGAATATAAATGCAAGAGATGCTATGCCTCTAACAACCAATCTCCGGTCGAGCTCTTTGATGTCCGGGAATTGATTACATGGGACCATTTCCAAAATCTGGACACTATGAATATATCTTAGTAGCAGTGGATTATGTTTCGAAATGGGTAGAAGCTTTGCCATGCAAGAATGCAGATGGTAAAAGTACAATCAAGATGTTTGAAGAAACTATATTTCTAAGATTTGGAGTACCTCGAATGGTAATAAGTGACGGAGGAAGCCACTTCATTGATAGAAGAGTTCGAAATTATTTATTAAAGCATGGAGTTAAATCACAATGTTGCTACAGACTTACCACCCTCAAACAAGTGGTCAAGCGAGACTTCAAATAAAAAACAGATCAAGAATATCTTCTGTAAGACAATTGAAGAGATGGGAACTAAATGGAAGGATAGACTTCCGGAAGCACTATGGGCATACAGAGGACGTACAAGACACCAATTGGAATGACACCTTATCAACTTGTTTATGGAAAGACTGTCATTTGCCCGTAGAGCTTGAGTTCAAAGCTCACTGGGAAATCAAGAGATGGAATATGAATCTCGATGCCTCAGAATTCAAAGGAAAATGCAATTATCAGAATTGGAGGAATGGAGAGAGAAAGCTTATCATAATGCCAAGATTTATAAAGAAAGAACCAAGAGATGGCATGACAAGAAGATAAAGATAAAGACTTTCACTCCGGGGAGATAAGGTATTACTATTTAATTCCGGGGTAAAATTATTCGGGCATGGAAAACTCCAGAGTAAATGGGAAGGACCTTTCAAGGTAGTAAATTCATCATCACATGGAGCAATCACCCTTCAAGGCTCCGAAGGTAAGTTATTCAAGGTAAATGGCCAACGTCTTAAAATTTTCTATGAGCCCGATAAGCCCGATGAAATAAATAAATTAAATGAATTAGATGATATAGGTTTTAAGATTGATCCATTTCAAGATTTTTTGATTTTCGTAGAACTTGTTTTTATGGGCCAAAAATATAAGTATTACAATTAGAATAGAGATAATAGGCTACAGGAAAAGGGGCGCGACAAAGTGCCACTGGGCACTGGCGGCCGGCCCAATGGGCCTGGCGACCGCCAGACCCATGACCCCCCTCTTCCTCATTCTTTTTCCAGAATACTCTAGAACCAAAGCCCATTGTAATGACGTATATTCGGAGTCATTTATTAGGACCATACTTGTGAGCCTAACCCTCCTATCCTATGCCTCTTACCTATATAAACAAGTCCGTTCACGAATATCTCATCTCATCTAAATTCATTCTTCTCCAAGACTGAAGACTAAAACCTCCTATTCTCAACATGAAGAACAATGAGACTCGCATGGTGGTTTATGATCCAGCTAAAGCAGCAGCCAATTCAGCTCAAGCATCCAATTCAATGGCCTTAGTCCCTTATGAACCTAAGCCTTTAGCCATGATTCCTCCACCACCATCAAAGCCTTTACATGAGCAATCAAATGCTCAGAAGTTACTAGCTGCACACCATGACATTGCTATGAAGAAGAAGATTCCAATCCCTCAAGGCACGAAGTTGAGCGCCCCAAGACAGAATGAGAGGATCACTGATGTGGAGTGCGACAAGTTTGGAAATATTAGGAAAAGCACATATACTGATGCCCGTCTTGTTCTCAATGGGGTACGTGCTAATCCTAATCAAATCCGCTTTGTTGAGCCAAGGGAGGCAAAATGAACCGATGCCTAAGAAAGGAAGGATGACTATGGCGGAGCTTAAGTGCGTAACACTTCCACCTAAAGAGCTTTATGAATACTCGGCATGATACTTTCTTGTATCAAGCTAGACGTATAGATGAATTAGAGAAGAAAAATACAAATTTAGAAAGAAAACACACGTAAGTAGTGACAAAGATGGGAGTACTTGAGCGTGTTATGAATAAGATTGCTAAGGATATGTAATACGCTCAAGTTTATAAGGGCACTAGTCGAGTCAATAATTGAGTCAGCTTATCTATCGAGTCGGTTTTTATTTGAATTAAATTAGAGTTTGAGTCAAGTTTATTTTGAGTCTTTATTATGTTTGGATAAATGAATAAAAAAGTTCTCTTATCTTATCATAAGTTTTTAATTTGATTTTCTCGGTTATTATTTTCTATATTATTGTATATGTTTTCTTGTCTCCACCATGTTTTTGAATAAAGGATAATAAAAAGACAAGTGTGGGGGAGACAAAGACGAACAACCGAACAACGAACGAAAAATCAACACGAAAAGTGAAGCAAAAACTACGAACACGAACGATGATCCAACACGGCGAAACTCAAGCCACGAGCGGAGAGCTCTGGCGACCGCCGAGAGTGGTCACCGGCGACCGCCGTGTCCCTCCTCCCTTTGTCTTCAGATTTCTTCACCCTCTGGTTTGATCTCTGAACTTTGCTTTAGTTCGTATTTTGGTTTTACGTTCGTCGGGGCCGAAGCTTTTACTATTTTACTAAATAAATAAAGAAGAATAAAATAAATTGATATGCTTTGCTTTAGAGATAAGTTTACATGATGCTTTTACATATATTAAAATAAGTTTTTTGCCGAAAGAATAAGATGTTACAAGATCCAAGTTGTTTAAGTTGTTGTGAAATTTGAGATAGAAGTTTGATGAGAGCTTAATTCTTGATATCTTTTCTACTTGGAGAATTTTATTTCGAAAATATTAAAATTAATAGCTTTACTTCATCTCTCGTGATCAATATTACATCCTATTACAGCCATACTATATTAAAACAGCAGTAAGTTTATTTGCTTTGTGTTGAGCTTTGTCAAGATTTTGTAACTCAAGTTGAGAAATTTATCTTAAGATCAAGAATCACGTACACTTGTTTTTATTTATTTATTTGCTCAAATGTTGATCTCTCTAAAAAATAATAATAAATAGTTTTTGTACACCAAGGCATGGGCTATGCAAAATAATACTTAAAAAAGAAAGAAAAAAAAAAAAAGAAAGAAAAAGGAGATGAAAAATGGACAAAAGTCCTACGCGAGTAGAGCCTACCTCCCTAAAAGAGATGAAAAATGAACAAGTGTTCGAGGGCGAGAAGAGCCCACATCTCTAAAAATAAAGATGAATAATGGACAAGTGTCCGAAGGTCAAGAGAACCCACAACTTTATAAGAGAGGAAATAATAGACAAAAGTCCGGGGCCAGAGTCCACCTCTCTAAAAAAAGAAAGAAAAAAAAAGATAGCCCATGATCTTGTTTGCAAAAATATTTATTTCAAAAAAAGAGAGAAATAAAAGAAAGAGCATAGTAGAATTAGCATACACAATGCACATCTTGATCTTAGAGAATGTTTTTCCTTGATTACAATCTTTGATATTGCAGATACATGCAAAGTAAATATGCTATATTATCCAACTCAAAACCCCGTGATATCTGACTTTATTAGAAGTATATATTTTATTTACATATGCTGTGTGAGGATCCAAAAATACTACAAATATATATATACATCATTGAGTGATTTGAGAGTATCACGTAAGAAAGAAAGTAAGCTATGTTTTCTTTTCAAAAATCATTGCAAAAGCTCCAAATGAATTGATTGATAGAATAGAGTACTCGATATTAACCTGTCTTGTTTCTCAATTACTTAAAGTTCTTGGCATAATAAAATAAAATAAGTTAATATAATTTTTATTCTATGCTTGCTTTGCTTGTCTAGTCAAGCTTGTTATAACCATCCTTTTATCGAGACGCAGTAAAAGCCTAAGTGTGGGGAGCTTGTTGACACCTCTTAAGCTATGTTTTTATGAGTCAATTAAATATAAAATAAGGATATAAAAAGAATAGAATGCATAGAATAGGTGTTATACTTGATAAACTTCCACGAGTTTTGGTGATTTATATCTTTTCGAGGACTTAACAGAAAAATACCGGAAATTGAGAGAAAAAAACCCCCATATAATAAGAAGATTTACCGTAGAAGACTTTCGATCCAAAAAGTGAACTAAAACATTCTAGAAGACACCGAGAAAACACGGGAAAAAGACGGGAAGTCGAGGGTGGCACGCCACCGGGCGCCCGCCAAGGTCAAGCTTTGGCGCCGCCGTGGGGGGCCCCGTCGCCCTCTCCTTCTTATGTCGGTTCACAACCGACCTTGTGGGTGTATCTACGCCGTTCTTTGAAGTCGGTTTGATCCAAAGGCCAGTATTCATCCGCCAGACTATATAAGGAGGGTCCTACCTCCCGCCATAGGCATGAAAATCATTATTCATCGGACTTCACCTCGATCATAGCTAGAGCCATACCTCTCTAATTAGAAGAGCTAGATCAAGTTGAGAGAGATTAGTAGAAAGTTGAGAGATAGATCAAAGAACTTGATTAGAGTTCTAGATCTGTTCTTGAGAGATAATTAGAAGAGTTGAGGAGAAGTAAGGAGAAGTGCGGATCCGTTTCATGACTCTCTACGCTTGTACCTCTCGGGATCAAAGGCTTCATTGCACTTGATCTTGAGACTTCTTTGGTGGATCAACCTTATAGTTGAGTAAGTTCACTTATTTATATTTCTTTTGGTTTATGACTCATTAGAGTACTTTGATTCTTGTCGCTCTTGAATTGAAGTTGTTACCCCTAGTGTAGACGTGGTGTTTATACTAGATAACTCATAATTGCTCCCCGCTTTCGCGGGAGAGTGGTAGATCGTGGTAGTGACAAGTACCATTGAGTCCTTTGTATTCCACTTCCGTAGATAGGATACGAGGATCCAAGTGTTGGGAGATAGTAAGTTTCGCCCTTTACCTTCTCTTGAGTACGATCCCCATTAAAGGATATCTTTAAGCCTTACAAGAGTATAAACTAGACGACCATAGAATTCTTCTCACCTTTTATCCGAACTCCCTGCTCCTTCCTATTATCTCGTGGGATTAGTTTTTGCCTCAGTATTCCCACACCATTCTCCTTGTGGATTCGATATTTAAACCCCCTGGGTGAAGTGCTCATCATTTACGCTCGCTGCGAACTATACAAATTTATAAATAATTACGTAGGATAACTTTTACCAACACCTACAACGGTGCAAACTAGCCGGCCCTGGAGATTGAAGAGAAGCCACCGCACATACTTATGAAGATTGCGAGAATTGCTACTTAATTGGTTTTGGAAAGATGTCATGCTTTTAGTTATGTCTATGACTCTATATATGGTCATTGGTGTTTTTATTTTAGAAGTTCTTGTAGGCTTAGTTTCTAGAACATTAGGTGGATTTTGTTGTATGTAACCATTAAATCCTGTAATGTTTTGACGATATTAATGTATGATGATTTTTCGGATTTAAAAAGAGCTGAATTCCACGAATAAATTCAAAAATTTAAAACAAAAATGCTAGGTGGCATGGGCCCTAAGGCAGTGATTGAGCAACAAACCGGTAGTGTAACTATACCAAACACTATCGGTTTGCATTACTAACAACCGCCATAGAGGCAGCGAAAACATCACCGCTTATTTTGCATTAACAAACCGATAGTCTCCACTCTAATAACACCGTCGGGTTGAGATCAGCCGACGTGTTCACGTATAGTTCACCGGACGGGTTCAAAGTAAGCCGCCATTGTTAGGGTCTTCGATACAATCGGCTCGGCTCAGTCTAACCCGATAGTGTTATCCCCACGCTTCTGTCGGGTTCGCTAAAGCCCGGCGGTGCTCCCAATATCAACTCCGTAGGGTGACTTCGAACTGCATTGCTTGGATCACAAATGCTGCCGGGTCGCCGAACAACCGCAGTGTTTGGTGACGTGGTGCTGCCGGTTCGATATCAAACCGCGGTCTCTCCTCGCATCACCGCCCGGTGTTTTGACCCTGGTAGTGTTTCAAACCCCACATCACTACCGCTATGGTTCTCGCCGGTTCAGTTTTCGGCGGGATGGACAATTCACGAGTAGTAAGTGTTGGATCGCTGGTTACCGTGCGACGCCCGTCCTCTAGATCGAGTAGGTCGCGATCGTGAAGAAGCTACGACATCAAGCACGGGCGTTGGCGGATGGACTGATCGACATGTCCTTATGGGCTAGGTTAGCTTATGCACGGACAGTCAAAAACATGATTAGAGAATAGTACAAAAGTAAAAATATACTAGTCCACGCAACAATGTATAACTAGCCCGGTGGTTTTGTCCACGACTTGGGCGATCCTAAGGGCACAGGTTCGACTCTTCTACGTGACCTAATTATTTTTTTTAATATTTTCTTCAAAATCAAGAATTCTGAAGTTATTTTTAATAAATAACTAACAATTTACTTATTAGACACCCCTTTTTTAAAAAAAGTTAACAATTCACTTATAGATACCCACAAGGTGTCGTTTGTCAATTTTCTTTCAAAAATACTAGTTGCATCAAACACAAATCCGTCACAATAGTACTTCATAATTGCATTCATATTCTAAACCAATGCAATATCACCTACATATTACATCAAAAATTCAATACTAACGCAACCAAATGTGTCTGCGATGCAATAATTTGTACCTATTGCATCCCTTGTTCCAAATGATGTGATAGATCATACATATTGCATCGACATGAACTACTATCACATCCAACTCTTTTTGATGCAATAATGGCCACATATTGCATCGAGATACCAAATATTGATGCAATAGTAGCCACCTATTGCATTAAAATTTAGTTTGATGCAAGGGGCGTGATGCAATAGGGTCAAAATTTAGTAGTGGAGGGCTTGGAGAGGAGGTGAGCATCACCGAGTTGAGCAGGGGTCCATATTGCGTAAAGGTAGTCCCCAACTCCCGAACTACTGAGCGAAATCAAGGGTGGTTTAACATCACAACCTGGGCAAGATTTTTCTTTGCGCACACTTGGCTTAAAACCTTTGTTATTTGCCTGAATTCTAGAACTTCTTCGCAAATCTGAATCTGAGAGAATCTGCTTACCTCTTTTGTTACCTTTTGAAATGCCCCGAAAGGGAGAGTGACATCCGTGGGCAGCGGGGACCGAGTCTATGTTCGGACTGACCGTCTTTTCCAATCTCAAGATCCGAGTCCGTGAAGAGAGCATCGTGCGGCTTAATACCATTTGCTTCATCGACTCAATGGTCGAACAACAAAATTCGTAGATAGAGATAGATGGAGCGAAGCAGGTAGAGATAGGAAGAAAGGATTACCAGAATAAGAGGCACTAATGGTTTGCCAAGCAGGAGACTTGAGAAAGCTGGATGCCCATTCATTAGAAGTAGACTTGACCAGCATCATAATAAAGAAGTCCAGCCATTCTGCTGGAATATTAACTGAGGGCAAACTGGAATCCAAATTACTGAAGAAAGAGGCAAGCTGAGCAAGTGTGAAGGTACTAGGACCTGATTCTAAACATTAGGGATCTCCACATTTTTCCCCTTATTGCCCCGCTCAAAATGCTGAAAAGCAAAAGGATCTTTTGGCAGCTGCTTAAACCCGGACTGGTCAAGATATTGCATATTCAAAGAGCTACTCAGAGAACCTGTAGAGGAGCCAAGGAAAGAGCTAAAAGCCAGCTCAGACTGAACCCACTGGAGTTTTGAACTGCCAAGAAGAGAAGGATCCACTGGATTGAAGAAAGTTTGAGCCATTCCAACTTGTATATTCTGTCCCAACAAATCCTCATATAAGTCATCTTCAGGGATCATGTCTTTGGTTGGCCGTTTGGAAATGGCACAATGTCAACCCGAGGTCCTTGAATTTGAGGTTGTGGGGGGTTGACCTCATTGTCTGAATCTGTGAGATCATCCATAGCTAGAACATGGTCACCAAGACGGCCGAGAGAAGCGAGGAGCCAAAAGTCTGTCTTTGCAGCAACATCATCAATAGCTTGACCAGGATCATCATCAGCAGGAGCAATCACCAACTGTTGATCAAAGGGGATAAGCAAAGGGGCCTCTCCATCATTAACAACCTGAACATCATTCAGCAAGTGATGGGCTTCATTAGCATTCTGGTCGACATTGTTATTCTGAATGTTCCAGGGAGCCCAATCACCATCAGCAGGCCCACCATTGTGAGGAGGTGGAGGAGGTGGTGGTGGTGTTGGGCCTTGTCTTTGCTGACCGAAACCAAAGAATTCAAAATTATTGGGGTCCAAATCCTCAGGGTCTTCTGGAGGGAAATCTTCATCCTGAGGCATATTACCTAACATCCTTGTGTTGATAATCTCACACTGAATTTACCAACTCTGGGATTCAGGGTCATCACCTTCTGCAAAATTGAAAAACCAGGGGATGGCATCCAACCCAACCACCCTTGCCTTGACCAAAGCAACAGCCTGATTACCATGATCCTCATCCCAGCCCATAAACCTTCCAAAACCAGAAACAGCCTTATCCACTAATTCATATTTCCGGATGTCCAGATTCGAGACCAATTAGCATGAGCCACACCTCATGTGTGAAGACCACTCGATCTATTATTCCAACCAAAGCATTGTGAGGCGAAAGGTGAGAAAGAAAGGACCAAACCGATGAGGACCATTGTTGACTAAAACATCTCTATGAGCAACATGATCCAAAGTAACATAAGCCCGTCCAAAGGGGCATGGTTGGATTGAGCGAAAAGGAAACCTTACATTCAGATTCGGGAAATTCTCCAAAGTGTCTCCGATGACCCCAAAATCATTATGGTTGTCCGGTGGAGGGTGGATGAAGGCAATGGCCACGTTGTTGTTTCTCTGCTGCAGCCGACCGGTGATGACACGGAGCATAGGGCGGCGGCCAGGAACCATCACTCTTTGACCCCATTCCGGCATGAAAGGAGTGGGATCAACAAATCGGTAAGCCATCGGGGCGCCGTAGAAAGCGTAAGAAGAGGGTTTTATGTACCAGGCTACGTGCTTGATCAAAGGAGTGAATGGAATACCCAGGCGTGAAGCAGCATACTCACCCACCGAAGAGTAGACAGTGGGGTTGGACTGAGGTGCCGATGTCGCCTTCACCGGCGACGGCGGCTCGTCCGGAAACTCCGGTGCACGCAATCGCCCGGTTCTTGAGTGGGGAATAGTCCAGTGGAACAAAGGATCGGGGAGGAATTACTTCCAGACCAACCGATTCTTTAATATACTCAGAGAAATTTTTGTAAATTCTGGGCTGGTGGTGATCAACGGCCCCACTGATCAGCGTCTCTTTAGGACGAGTAAACCGAGAAGACGAAGCGGTGGTTTTCTCCAGAAGGCAACACACCGATCGAGGCGGGAATTGGCACTGTGCAAAAAATGTGCCCCGATTGCAGGCATTTTCTACAACGAAAATCTCGCTTGCAATAAACTCTAGAATGGGCCGGCATCAAGCATTTGGAACAAAGTTTGGGTGGAGGCCCAAAACCCGGAAGTAAACGATTTAAATGCGGGATCGGCCCTAAAATGCCGGCCGAAGCAAATGCAGATTTGACTGCTCACTTTGGAAACTGCCGAATTAATCACGAATTACACCAGAATTCAAAGGGAATAATGGCTATGATTTGAACCTGGTTTCACCATGGGAGCTTGAGGAGATGAAGCTCGAGGTTGACGAAGCCCGCCAAGAGGAAATGCATTGGCACCAGTCAGACATGGCTTTGTCCTGGAAACATGAGTCCATTCTGCAGATTGCTCAACAAGCCAGTTACGATACTCAACTCTGTAATTGGGACCTCCATTGTGCCAGAGGTGAAAGAAGATCTTAAACTGCGCACAATCAAAAGTAGCAAGCTTCAAGATATGAAAAGCAATGCTGTGAGAGGTGACTGAGAACCGAAAGACCCGATCACTGAGCTGCAAAACCTTGAAAGCAGAACCAGAACCACCAAGGACAGACTGAAGCAGCAAAGTAACCGATTGAGAGGAGAGACGAAAGGAGCAGCGACCCACAGAGAACCATGAGGAAAGGCTTAGCTGTTGAAGACGAGGTGTGGTTCACCGTAGAACCAAAACGACGAAGGAACTCGGCCTCGAGAACTCTTCCCGGACTCATGTTGAGGACCGGAAGAGCCATCACGAAGAAACTCCTGAGGAAGAGCACCACCAGAGGGAGGAGTTCACTGGCGAAGATCACCGGAGGAGGACGATGGCCAGGATCACCGGCGAGAGGGGCAGAACCCGGCGACTCTCTTATTTTGTAATTGTATGGTGCCGTGAATTTAGTTCCTTCTACTCATGCGGATGGAGTTTCAGTGCATCCGTCTTCGAACAAAGGTAGGTTATTGTGTAACAATTAGTTGGTAGATAGCTTCTTCCATGGAGTGGCATTTTACCGAACACCTAAAAGGCTTAGTTTTCTTTAACAGGGAAATTGCAACTTGAAGTTCCTGGTGGATCCATACGTGACTGGAAGATGGAATCGAGTTACCCTGTGTCAATAGAAGATGCAGTGGGGCATTGGTTTGTGGTCCATTGGTGTGTGGTTCGCGGAGGAAATCCCTGACCGAAAGTTTGGTGCAATCACCAATCAGGCATCACCCATCAGAGATCCATGGAGTCAGAAATGCAGGCAAAAACTGTTGAGAATCGAACGGGCTTACCGAGGGAAAGCGGAGCCCCGATGACGGCCGGATAGCGGTGGACTACCGCCGGGCATGATCTGTTGTCCCGTCGCTGCGGGGCAGCACGGGAGGGGCATCCATGGCGGAGGATGCTGGGATGATGGCGCGGGAGGCTGCGACCCGCGGGCGAGGTGGCTGGTGGCGGCTGGCATTGTTGCGGGGCGGCGGCATGGTAGGCGGAAGGCACACGTGGGGAGATGAGGTATTTTGCGAGCGGTGACGCTGGCGGCGCCTGGAAGAGAGTCGAGAGGAACCGAGAAGGATCTCGAGCGGGATAAGGACGGCGGGGTGGACGTGTGGCAGGCATCGGAGAGATGCAATGACATCGGACGGTAGGAAAGGAAGAACTGTTAATGTATAGGAACATGTGAGGGAGGAAATACTGTTAATGTACAGTGCTTTTTTCACCAGGATTAGTGGTTTCTATAGATATCTCAAATTTGAAATTTGATTTTTTTGTTGAACAACCTCGGATCCTAAATGAAGATTGTAGATCACTAAAAGTTATGAACCTTTCTAGTTAAACACGTTTTGATTTAAATTCTTTTAGGGCTTGAAACAAGCAATTTTCTTTCTGTTTAGTATAATAACGGAGGTACTGAAAGGGAATGTTGACATATGTAATGGTGCATGAAACAAATCGCGGGCAATAGAATTTAGCGGGAGGTTGGCCAAAACGCAAATAGTGGCGCTATTAGTGCGCTATTTTTTTGGCTATAGCGCTATAAGCGTGCTATTTGGCATCGCGACAGGTGCTTTTTGTCGTTATTAGCGTGCTATTTCGGCACTATAGCACGCTATTTTTTTTCAATGGTAATGGTATAGTAAATCCACGTGTAAAGCCACTACTAGAAATCCTCTTGTTTCCCTATTGCCTAAAACCCTTGGGAAAGGCATAGATATCATAGGGAAATCAGTTTCCCTAGAGGGACTAACTTCACGGGAACTGATGAGTGCCCTAGGGTTGTGTTTTATAGGGAACATTATATGTAGAACATAAACAATATATATTTCAATTCAAAATTTAAATTGAATACAAATTTAATATATCACAGGACACACTCATTGTCACCATCTCTTTCCATCGATAAACATTCATGGATCCACTTTGTGGCATCAAAATGACCAAACACTACTACATCATGGTGCATATTGCAACCTGGAAGATAACTTGTAGCAGCTTCTATAGGCAATGACCAACACTGCTGCACAGAGCAGCCAAACCCCAAAACGGCCAAATAATCAAAAGTGAGCACACCAATGTCATAGCAGGTTCTACGCATGTGATGCTTACAATACATTTCAAAACGTTGAAAATTCATCGTCATCTCCAGGAGAGTATGTACCCGCACCACTTGTGGCATTCACATGACAACGATAGTCTCCATAAGCGATCCTACTCAATGATTCCTCGAGAGTTTCCATTCGAAATAGGTGATCCAAATGTACCAACCTGCTATGCAATTATACAAATGAAAACTCACTAGATTAGCAATGATAATAGTTATATTTCCATTCACTGCTACCTCTATGTCTCATTAGAGTAGAAAATAGCAATGATAATGTAGTTCAGTCCAGTTTCCGATATTGACTACTTTCTTGTCATCCTGACTACAAACTTTGATATTATAGTTCAGTCCAGTTACCTCTATGTCTCATTAGAGTAGAAAATTGCAATGAGGCCTGTGATCAATTGACTCTAAGTAACCTATTTGACAAACTTGTGATGCATCATTTTGACTAGGACTATTAAACTTGCACACAACTTTTGCTTTTCATTTATAATTTGCACACGGCTCACATAATAAGCATGTATAACTACAAACTCAGAGATATGCCAATTTAAGGTCCATAAAAGGCATAATGATCATCAAACTTACATTGACAAGAGAGGGATTTGGACTTGATGCAGCCACATATGCTGGAGGCAGTGGAGGAGGAGCTTGGGGAGAAGGAACCAGTGGCAGACATTCCGTTGTGGGAAGCAACTGAGATGCACAAGGTAGGTCGATTGGCACAAGATGCATACTAAGGGATCCATGCTACAGCTCATCTCCAAAACCAAACAAGGAATTTCATACGGTCTTCTACTGACATGGTTTATCATTGTCAGAACAGAAACTATCCAACCTTCCTTGCAACAGCACTACGGATCTTCCTTCTACACAGATCTGGGGACAGCTATCCAACCTTCCTTGCAACAGCTGAGGTTCACCTGATGGCAAACCACGCATAAAATTTTAGCTGAGGTTCCAATTGCCAGTCTACAAATTGCTATTGAATGACAGTAAGTTGTAGTAGGCTGGTGAGTTTTAATGATTTGCCTTTTGTTGCTGAACACGGCGCAATGCATTGCCTACACTAAACTCAATAGACTTCCAGCAGACCTGATGCAACATTTGAGGAGGTTTCGTGAAATGTGGACCTGTAACTACACAATTCTTTTAGCAAAATGCAGACTGAAGCATTTAGCAAAATGAGGCTTTGACAAAGCCTGACACACTGCACGGAAATTTTTGTTTATCAACTTGTCAGGCTATGAAATGCAAATATCCTGTGCACTGAAATTTCCATTACACACTGCAAATGCTGGGGCATGGCCATTTTTTTGCAAGAAAGGTAAAATTCGGGACATGAGCATGAACCACTGGACCCTGTGGATGACGGGGTGTGCCAGGCTGTTGGCCGGCGGCGTCAAGTAGATGAGTTGTGCCTTTGGAGGCTGGCTGTGTCGAGCAGGTAACCCGCCGGTGTCAGGGCGGCGTTGGCCAAGCAGCCTGCAGCGGGCGGATGGGCCACTAGTGGTGGCAGGCGATGGAGCGCAGGTCGAGCAGTCCGGCATTGAGGAGGGGGGCTCGCAGCAGGCTGGCGGCCGAGGTTGCGCAGGGGCATCGCTGCAGCCGGGCGCCCAGGGTTGCCCCCTCGCAGGGGCCCGCGGTGGGTGGATAGGCCACCGGCGGTGGGAGGGCGGTGGCATGCAGCTCGATTGCTGAGGTCGGGCAGGCCAGTGTTGAATAGGGACCTCACCGTGGGCGTTGAAGAGGGGCGAGGGTTCCTGTAGGGCCGGACTCGCGGCGGTGCCGGGGTTTCCGTAGGGTCGGGCTCGAGGCTGGTGGTGGCCAGTCCCATCCGTGCGTGCTGGTTTGTTTTTTTTTTTTGATACATGAGGTGGGGATTGGGGGGTGGGGGAAGACTGGGGTGTAGCGCACGATGGCGGGGAGTAGGCGGGAGCTGGAAAAATATTGAGTTCCCTCGAAACCATGCTAATTTCTAGGGAAATACTACACCGTGGGCGCTACCGAACCCGAGAAAAACTAAAGGTTCCAAGGAAATATTACACGGTGGCTCTAGCTAACCGAGGAAAACCGAAAAGTTCCTGGAAAATAATTTCCTAGGGGTAGCGCACGTTGGCGGGAGCTGGAAAAACATATTGAGTCCCCTAGGAAACCATGCTAATTTCTTGGGAAATATTACACCGTAGCGCTACCGGACCGAAAAAAATTTAAAAGTTCCTAGGGAAATGGAAAAACATATTGAGTCCCCTAGGAAACCATGCTAATTTCTTGGGAAATATTACACCGTAGCGCTACCGGACCGGAAAAAATTTAAAAGTTCCTAGGGAAATATTGCACGGTGGCTCTAGCTAACCGAGGAAAACCGAAAACCCTAGGGAAATCGTTACATTCCCTAGGTTTGAAATAAAACCCTAGGGATATAAATTTTTTTCCTGGAGTGGTCATATAACCCTAGGGAAACAAAATAACCCTAGGGAACCAAGGCGATTCCAAAGTAATGAGCTTGTGCGTGAGGGTAAGGTCGCGGGTTTGAAGACCAACGGCTGCAAAGTATCCAAAATAACCCTAGGGAACCAAGACGATTCCAGTAATGATCATAGCTAGCGGTGGTGGGTGGCTGTCCGGGGAGCCCTCCTTGTGTTTTTTTTTTTTTTTTTTTTGCTATTTTTCACGATTTAGTTGCGAAACACTTTCGGCAAAGAGGCATTTGCCGTCAGTTTCTTTGTCGAGTGTTACACTCGGCAAAGGCTTCGCTAAATGTACAAGGGCCTTGGCCGAAAGTATCTCTCGGCACTCGGAAAGAGCATGAGTCCGGTAGTGACTATCGTTAATTTGGTAGTCTATGAAGCATAGTCAGCCATTGTTGGATTAAACCCTGAAGAAACCTCGCTTGTTAATCGAAAATGCATTCTTGTTGGTTCTGGTGAACCAAACGACCTGTCGATAATTAATTTTTCAGTACAAGCAATAGTGTGAGAAGTTATCATTATTTATAACGAAGGATGTACACATGGTGACATCGTTGGGTAGATACTTTCATTTCTTTACCTACCAATCGAAACAACACTAATAGTTGATCTTAAGTGACGCTAGAGTAAACCGGGCCTATAAATAGCTAGGTAACGTTATCGCTATGCCATGACGAATGCCTAAAATTCCAGCTGCCAGTACGAGAATGGTCTGAGAGACTGAAGTGGAGACAGAATATGTGTTTGTGTGCCATCGTTATATGGTATTGTTTCCTGGACTGAGATGCAACAGGAACATGGTTCAAAGAGAGTGCTGCTCGACCGTGTTGCTCCACTCTGTAAATCGGACGCGGCGCTCGCTCTGTTGTTCTGGGATGGAATGGAGCAATAAGAAGTAGTCTCTGCATGCGTAGAGAAGCAGTAATCAGAAGCATCACGATAATCACGGTCCAGTCATGCTAAAATCTGCTTTCGTATCAGTTTCAGGGTCAAGACAACAGCACTAAGACAACAACCGTGTGGCCACGAAGCTGGCACCACTATCCATTTCTTTGTTACTTTTTACAAACAATTCCGTTGACAACCAAAAGTGTGTAATGGACTCCGCCAACGTATTTCTATGTTTTAGAAAGTCAGAGAACACATTTGGGTCATTCCATTTGGAGTCCGGACAAAGAAACAACGTTTTGGGTGTAGTAAAACCAGAACCGAACCGGCTAGGCCAGTTTGGCTGTAGAACTGGCTAGACCTGTTTATCTGGCCATTTGGCTGCCCGGCACTATAAAAACTGAGCTAGCTGGTTTGAGATCCTGCTAGGCCGGTTTGTTTTCGATACATGCAGATCCTGATCTGGAGTTGTTTCTTGGGATAAGACCACCCCCTCTATATAGATGAGAGGATCACAGCCGATTGAATGATGCTACACAATCGTAAAAAAGTGTACAAACACCCTTTTACCATCTTTTCCACCTCCAAGCTATTCATCCCTTTATCTGACAAACAAGGATGGTGCCCTAGGCTTGGGCAACAAAGCGATGTCCTTACCCTAACAAGGTCGCTCTCTGGCGAGAGCTTTGCTACTTGGTTTGCTAGTTTCCCTGGAAACTAGCAGGTTCTTCATCACGCGAGTACATTAGTTATCCTTTGGTGGTTTGCTTGTAAACCTCTCTATTCGCGACCATGAAAGTGTGACATCCTCGCTGCCTTCTTTGGTCCGTGGCGATCTAGGCGTGCTAGCCCTTGTTGGTGTGTGATCCGGATCCTGTTGGATGTCGACACTTCCTACCATTTCATACTTAATTAATTACTAGATGGGTGCTCGTGAATTGCGACGGGAGCATGAAAAAATAATAAAAATACATGATTCATTGTGCAAAGCAAATGTAAAATAGTGTCACATCACAATTTGATATCACAAGAAAAACTATTACACTGATGTGCTATGACTTGGAGCCTATCATCTGTGTGATATATTCATTCTTTCATTCTCATCCACTACAAGTGATCGACTTAATGTTGCTTGATCACCTACTACGCACAAGAGCCCTAACAGTTCATCTACAAAACAATTTTAATTAAATGTAATCAGATAACCGGATAACCTACTACCACTGTTACACTTTTCTTATCTCATTCATAGAGCATGCATGAAGTAATCATCTTGCAAGACAGCCACACGTGGGGTAGTTCGTGGGGGCAGCGGAATGGCGGAGTGTCCGACATCCACGCGGCAACACGTGGTAGCACGAATTTAACCGCACAGCACGTTGACAACAGTCTTGAGCCAACGTCTGCATGTCTGAGCCAATCTGCATTCAGATTGAATCCAGCATCTAACACAAGCACCGGTACATACGCAAGCCAGCTTCCGTTCATCTACACACGAGGCAGAGGTGTGCAAGTGAAACAGAAACCGGTGGCTAACGGGCAGTGTCACTTCCTGAAGCTTCTCAATACTGATTGTCCATATAAATAGAGTGAGAAGATGCTCCTGCTGTATTTTGCGTTTTTCATCATTCCCTAGCCACTGGTCTATGTGCTCTGAATTGAGCCTTGGCTCGTCACGACCTAACAATGAAACTACACTAGTGGTTCTAGTGCTTGCATTGTACAAGTCATTTTATAGTCATGCCAAGTTAGTGGCACAAACCAAAAAAATGAAAAATAAACTCCAGATATCGGGACCACAAGCTCATCAGTGTCATACTACTCCACATCCATTTGGGATATAATACCGAACACATGCTGCTGCCACTTGCTGTTTAAGTGAATGTATTGCAGCTCCATAACTTGTACATGATCCCTGACACTGCCATCTCAAATGAGAGGTATCCTCTCATTTTCACAGGAGAACAGACAGATTGCCTCAACTGTCATTGGCTTTTCAATGATCTTTTCTACCTGCTTCTTGTGGGAGCTAAGAAAAGTATGTCCCTGGTATTAGTTCATTGCTAGAGCACGTTGTGTAATTTTGCTCCTTTTCTTTACCTCCTTTCTTTGTTTTCCGTTTTGTTCTGCACTTTGTATTATATTTTGTTCTCTGTACTTTGGTTGCTTTAATAAATTTTTAGTAGAGGCTCCCGGCCTCTCCTGTTTTCTTCAAAAAAAAAAAAACAGTCTTCACTTGGCAGTGCATTGTGCGGCCACACTACTAAGAACTATATATAGAAGGCCTTGGTCCAATTGCAACTGTTGAATTATATAGTTTCTTCAAGCTAGGCTTGTGCAACATCTGCAACCTAAGCTGCACCGTCCGGAGGTTACCTCTTGTTAGAACACTACGAGCTATTTCTTGGTCCAAATGCATTTCTACCATACTAACACTACTACACAAATGAACTTCCGTGGCGGGCTTTTTGCTTTTCCGTGGCGGGCATTAGGTCCGCCACGGTGCTAAGGTCACGGTTGTCGATCGATTAACCGTGGCGGACCCCATGCCCGTCATGGTTAATGTATTAACCGTGGCGGGCGTTTAACAAAACCGCCACGGTTAATAGATTAACCATGGCGGACATCTTTACGTGCCCGCCATGGTTAATGTATTAACCATGGCGGGTTTTGTTATAAGCCCGCCACGATTAATTATTTCAGAATTAATAAAAAAATATTTGAAAAATACTATAAAATTATAAATTACGATTTAAACAACATATTAAATAATAAAATAAGAGAATATTCACATAAATCTTAAACATGCATCACAATTTAACATTCAACTATAAGATGAACATTGTATTAACCACTTAGAGTTTAAAAAGTGTGATATCACCACATCAGAATTTACAAAACTCGATCCAACGATCGATTGATCAATCACGTTTAGCTAGGTTAGAAATTAATGTCATCCCACCTATAGTCCTTCATGTCTAGCTTATTTCTCCAAATCCCGTAGTTCCCATAAGTCGGGATTTGTAGCCAAGTCATTTGTTAGGGTCGAAGAAATGGCCGGTAGGTAGCACAAACGTCCTCAACGGCGCCCCTACGGATGGGCGCCAACCGGTTTCTTGAACTTAAGGTCGTCCAAGCCTTGCTTCCAAAAGCCGTCTTTGGATTTCTTCGTCGGCTCGCGCCACGTAGTACGGTACACGCCATTGCGGGGATATGAACGTCTGAGCATAGAAACCACACGGGTTCTTTGCCGCAAGGGTGCTTAGCGCCTTTGCATGCACGATATATGTACCGAGAAAATGGTTAGAATATTATGAGACCATTCAATATGGACGAGCAAACGAGGAAGTAATCTGCATATACCTCGAAGTCTCGCCGATCTTCATTTCGTCCTTATGTTTTTTTTTTTCTTTGCGTATTCTCATCCTCCGATCGTATGACTCGGGGTCTTTCAAGTAATCCTTGTATGCCCCGTATGCGAAATCTCACAAAGTGTCATGACTTACAAAAGTTTGTGGTATGAAATAGTATACAAGTATCGTGACTTCACGTACTGCAGGGGCCCGCATTCAAAATGTCCGTAAAGGCCTTTTGGCGTATCATGCAACGAGTCCAAAATAAGGGCCGCTCCATCCCGAGGGAAGATTACCCAAGTAATCCAAAGGCCAATGTGTGCTGTTGTTTCTACACCGGCCATGCTACACCATGCATTTTATTTGATTAGAGATAGATTCCAAGTGTTCAAAAAATAAAAAGTATTGCTTTTGACTTACTTGATATGTTGGGTCGCATAGAGACAACCGACATCCGATTTGATCTTCTTCATGCACTTACGGATGTAGTCTTCCATCTCTCTAACTCTTGCATTGCATAATCTTTCATAGTATTCATATTGTTCGGCCTTGCCCAGCTTCTTGAGCTTTTTGTTATTCGGCTCTCCATCCAAAGATCCGAGAAAATTCCGCCACGCCTATATACACTGGACATAGAAACACAACCGGGCGATCCATCGTTCGGGCTACCAATGCTTGCATCCTGCAAGCACATGTGGTCACGTCATTATAGAATCGGAGAGCTAGAATTAGTCGGGTAATGAGGCGCGTAATGAACGGTAAACAAACTCACACGCAGCATAGAGGGTGACAACGGATTGGTCGAGGTCCCCGGCGCCGTAGCAACCGCCACATTTCGTCGAAGCCTATTGGCGGTGAAATGTCGAAGTCCAAGTGAAAGAGCTCTTTGAGGTTAGCAATTTCCTCGAAAATAGCCGTCGTCTTTGTAGAGAGGGTCAATAGCCGCTGCTTCATCCGCCTAAAATTCTCGAGCCACCTTGGATTGCCAAACAACACGTCATCTTCATCTTTGAGGTTAGCAATTTCCTCGAAAAGAAGCAGCATCCTCGGGCGACATGTCATCAACTACTCGACTGTTCACCATCATCTCCACCCTCATTGTCTTACGGTATGTCTTCCAAAGAGCGGCTCATCTACGGTGATGTAATCACGATTATCAACTTCTTCTCGCCCTTCGTCCACCACCGTTGTTTCAAATCGTCGTTGCGGTCGGCTGGGGTCCTCTAGATGAACCGGCCGCGACACTCGGTTCTTTTTCACCATGATACGTCCACACGGTGTACCTCGGCTCCCTCGATGAAACCATACCACACCAAGTGCTCCACGACATCGTCATCCTTGTGTAGAACATATGCTTGCACCGATAGCACGGGCACCCATTAGCTCCGAACCACGACTAATTCGATGCTTCGTGCGACGGGCATAAACTTCTTTCGCATATGATCAACGAATTCCAAACTCATCCTCGGCATGTACATCCAATCCCTATTCAGCGCCATGGTCGTCAGCCTACTCAAATTAATCAAACCAAAACAAAGAGAGCGTCGATGATTAGAGATCGAAGTATCGCGAAAAAAGAGCACGTACACTTCAAATGAGTGGGGAGAGAGAGGGGAGGAGAAAGAGGGAGAGAGGGGAGGAGAAAAAGGGAGAGAGAGAGAGGAGGGGAGGGAGAGAGGGGAGAGGAGGTAGCTTGAGAGGGAGAGAGGGGGAGAGGGGAGAGGAGCTAGCTTGAGAGGGAGACAGAGGGGAAGAGAGAGAGGGAGAGAGAGGGGGAGAGAGGGAGAGAGAGGGGGGGGGGGAGAGAGAAGGAGAGGAGAGAGGGGGAGAGAGAGGGGAGAGATCAAAACTAGATCTCAAAAAAGAGGGGAGAGAGGGGGGAGAGAGAGGGGGGGAGAGAGAGAGGGAGGGGAGAGATAAGGAGAGGGGAGGGGAGAGAGGGGAAGAGAGAGAGAGCACAAACCACACATTCATCCATGAATAAGGGAGAGAGAGGGGAGAGAAAAGAGGGAGAAAAGAGAAATACCCCTAGCGGTGCCAAACTTCAATCAAACCAAGGGCAAAACCTTCCCCCTAGAAATGGTGTTTTCTAGAGTTTTGAAGCTCAAAACCCTAGAAAATGGCGAGATCCCGTGGGGAAGAAGAAGGTTGGGGCTGTATTTATAGCCCGAAATTTTCCGTGGCGGGCATTATAAGGAAACCGCCACGGTTAATGTCGATTAACCGTGGCGGGCATTGTAAAAAAAACCGCCACGGTTAATCGCCATTAACCGTGGCGGGCGCGTTATAATGCCCCGCCACGGTTAATAGATTAACCGTGGTGGGCATTGCCTCGCCGGGGGCTGCCATGCCAACTATTTTGCGTGGCGGTTTTCTAAATGCCCGCCACGGAAAAAAAAAAAAAAACACCAATGCAAGTTCAATTCTGTAGTAGTGTAAGACATCATGATTTGCGAGAGGTCACTAGTACGAGATTGAACTTCCGTGGCGGACAAAACATTAACCGTGGCGGGCATTTTGTCCACCACGGACAATGGGCGATTTTCGTGGCGGACAAAATGCCCGCCCGCGGTTAATGAAAAAAAAAAAAAAAAAAAAATCGAATCACGAAACCCTAGCGGGCCCGGCGGCCCAGATCGGATCTAGGCCGCCGGGCCCGCTAAGTTTCTCGGCCACCGCCGGATCTCGGGAAGAGGAGGAACGCCTCCCGGCGTGCTCGGCGCCCGCCGTCGTGCTCCATCACGCCCGCGCCCGGCCCGGCGAGAAGATCCGGCCGCCATCGGCGCTCGAGCCCGCGAATCCAGCGGCGGATCGTCCGGCGCCCACTAGCTGCGGAAGCCATGGATCCGCGCGCCACCACCGCTGCGAGCCGGATCCGGCGCTACGCCGCCGGAGGCGAGAAGATCCGGCCGCCACGCTCGGGCCAGCGAGATCCAGCGGGGGCGAGTGTCCGGCCGCCCGCCGCCGCCCGGAGCGTGGGTCCGGCCGCCACGCTCTCGGGCCGCGGAACCGCGGAGCGGGTCGATCCAGGCCGCCACCGCCGGAGGCCGTGGATCCGACCGCCACCGCCCCGGAGGGCGCGGATCCCGCGGCCTTGGGAGCCATGGACGGAGGGAGGGGGAGGGGAGGGGGAGGGGAGGAGGGGGCGGGGGGTGGGGAAGGGGAGGGGAGAGGGTGCGCCGGTGACGGGAGGGAGGGGAGGAGAGTGGAGACCGAGGGTGTGAGGGTAGTTAGGGTTTGAGATCGTTTTGCTTTTATATGTCCAGCCCTATAGTGGGCTGATATGGATTTATCGGGCCTTGTGTTTGGGCTTTATTTACCATGGCGAGCATTTTAAAAAACCGCCACGGTTAATCGATTTATCGTGGCGGACATTTTGCCCGTCCACGGTTAATTAAAACATGCCCGCCACGGTAAATTAAGGCATTAACCGTGGCGGTTTTCTAAATGCCCGCTACGGAAAATATTTTTCCAGTGCCTCGTAAAAATCAATTCCGTGGGTGATCCCAACACACGGACAAATTAATTTTTAGGGGTAGTTACAACAAGGACTGCCATTCCGCAAGAAAAATGGACTGCCTCAACAAGTGGATTTGGGCCTACAGGGTGTGGATTACGCTGAAATTGCGGCCGGTAAGAAACCGTGCGCTTGCCTTTAGCACAGAGACCAGAAAAAGGAAAAGTATTGTCTCCCGATCAATATAATCAGGCAAAATCATATAGAAAACCTTTTTATACCATGGCGTTTGTTTAGGAAAATTTTAACTAAAACAAAATTTTTGTTCTGTTGACATAAGCTGGGGAAGCAAAAGGTTTGTGACGACCGGTTGTGGTTAGTGATAGATCAGACATCTTGCGATTGATAGTGTTCCCTCAACAGGGATCTGAGACTGTGGTTGGGTGCACTATTATAAGAACAGTGTTCTGAGTCTGTGACGGACAAGGCGTGAGTCCGCGAAAACTATAGGTGTCTATAGATAACAAAATACTACTTTTTATACTATGTTGCTTGTTTTGGAAAAATTTAATCAAAACAAAACTTTTGTTCAGTCGGCATAAGTTAGGGAGGAAAAGGTTTGTATACACGCATGGAACAAATCATATAGCTTTTTGATGAGGACTCCTATGTACAGAAAACGTTACAATGACATGTTGACTCCAGTTTGACCTTTGAACTAGAGCTACTTATTAAAAACAATCCACAATGGGACTCGGGTGGAAACCTAGCGCCGCCGCCGCTGTGCTCCACTTCCTCGCCTGTCCCCCACGCCACCACCCGAGCGCACCTCCGCCAGCCGCGCGGCAGGAATGAAGGTGGGGGCGGGGTGTTGCTTAGCTCACTCCAACCCTCCCTCCCCTCATCTCGATGCCAGACGACGAGTTGTGAGCTACAGGTGGTGGCGGCCAACGGGCAGATTCTGGCCCCCGGCCATCGATCTACAGTACATGTCGCTGGATCTACTTGGTGCTGGTGGCTCCCCTCCCTCACCCGTTGCTCCTCCACGCACTTCTACATCTTCCACAGCTGTCGCATGCGGCGTCCGGCCCGAATCGGGCTCACTTGGGCCGGATCCACCGCTTGTTTCGGCCTCCACCATGTATCCGGTGCGCCTGCCACCGCGTCAACGAGGTCTTAGCTTGGGCGCTCCTCGCCCTCGTGCTTGCCATCTTCGGCGTCCCATCTCACCCAGGCTTTAGGCAACCGGTGCCTGCAGCTCCCCCAACCTCCTCCCAACTCCGCCTCTCCTCCCCCAACGAGCAAACTCCACCGGCCTCCATCTCCTTCGACGAGCAAGCTCCGCCGTCCGACCGCTGGGCTCAAGGCCCGGAACTAGCACCTCCACCTCCCCTTCGTCCTCGGCACTTGCCTCCCCTTGGCAGGTGAGGTCACTATGGTGAGGCCACCGGCCTTGGTGACGATAGTGCGCAAGGGCGACAGATCCGTGTGCTAGAGGCCGGATCCGGTGTTCCCTCCACCCTACGGTGGTGACACCCGTCGCGCATTGTTGTCGGTCTTGCCACCCCCTTGTGGCGTCTGCGGCGATTCTTCCCCAGCGTGCCTACTATCGCCGATGAGTCTTCTGGTGATTCTTCCCCAACATCCCTATTGTGCCGACCGTATGCCGGTCTGCGCCTCCATGATCGTGAAGCGTCTTTCATGCGGCTCAGCGATGTGTGGTAGCAACCCGCCGCCGTGAGTGCGCACCTCCCATCATCGTGGACGATTCCGTGGCTCCGTGGCGTGTCGCGGCCGGCGTCGTCGTCGCACCCCCATCGTCGCGGGTGAGTTCGTACCACTCCGCGTCATGTTCTTGGCGGCCGCAGCGTCGTGCGTGCCTCCGTCATCATGGGCGAGTCTATATGGCTCCGAGGCGTGTGGCAGCATTGACGCGGTTTGTGTGCGTGCCTCCCACTGTTGCGGGCAAGTCTGGCAACGGCTTCGCAAGGTGTGGCGGCGACCGGCTTCATCCTCCTCCATCCAAGCGTCAACGTTTGACGGTGCGCGCCTCCCTCCTTTGCTGACGAGTCCAATAACGGCTCCGTGAGGGGTGATGGCGGTCGGCATCCCCCCTCCGTCTGGGCGTAGGCGATTTCGGTCTTGCGCCTCCCAACGTCGTGGGAGAGTCCAATCATGGCTCCACTTGGTGTGGCGGTGGCCGGCAACCCTCTATTGGAGTGCCTCCCTTCTTCGGCGGTAGATTAATGGAGCACTTTCAAAGGTTCTAGGCGAAAACTCAAGCTCGGCTTAGATTTGTTTCCACCTTGGCCTGTGACGAGATCTCCTTCTAGAAGGGGTCACTGAACAACCTGTTGTTGTTGCTCCTCCTAGACCGGCCCGATCGATACAGTTACCCCCGGTACATGGCTCTGGCGAAAGCCTTGCCAAGCCTACTTGGCCGACGTTTGTTGCATTTTAGTGTCATTCATCTTCCTGGAGGCATCGTTGAAGAGCTCATGGGATTTGGTGTGGTAGTCTTAGCATTTGTTTCTTCTCTTTTTGCCTTTGTGATGCGCATATGTTGTTTGTCTTTCTCAAACCTTTGTAAATCTGCCATTTTGGACCTTTTTGAATACATATTCAGGTGGGGAGCAATATCGCCAGGTGACAATTCAAAAAAAAAAAAAAATCCACAATGACAGCACAGGACATGACCGCACATTGCTATTGATGGCATCCTTACTTCCTACAAATATATAGCGACCTCTGGCTGCTAACCTGTGAAAGTATTGTGAGTGAGCATGCCACATTCGGTTGCCAATGCAATACAGGAATGAGAGATCGAGGCAGCGGCAGAGGCAGGAAAAATACATCAATCGGCGGGTCATGATATTAATTTGGATTAGGATGCAACAGGAATTTGGATCCAAAGAGGGTTGAATCCAAGGATTCGTGCTGGTATAGTTCTAGTCCTAAGTGATGCTTGCATGCATGGCGCTATTATAAGCTAGTCCTACAATTGAGTCGTGGTCAGCACCTTGGTTCTGTGTGGTGGAGTTGTAGCTAGGTGTTGTGCACTGAAGTACACGAAGATGGCTCAACATTCATCAATCGCAGGCTGAGCCGTAGATGGCCCATAACAGACCTGTCTGTAGTTGGTACGTTAGCTAGCTGAGAGTAGTTTCAATCTGTAACTAGTAATCGCTAAAATTATTGAATATAACAGTGCTAGTATTGAGGCAAACAACGATACTAATTGCATTATCATGAAAATAATCTGGTCATGCTCCATCTGTGAAAACAAGGATGAGCTATCAAAATCCGGGTCTGCTCAGCCCGGCCATTGAGATCCCCATACATGGATAAGCTGAATTTCAAGTTTCCCGATGTACCCGTAGTTATCAATATAACACGGGAATTATTTATTCAGCTGCTTGAAGATGATAATTGACGTGAAGGTTAAGTATCTGGCGCAAGCGCAACTAAAGACTCGGGGTTTGATAGGGAAGAACATTAAGTATCTGGCGCATTGTTGCGTTGCTAGTAGAGACAAGTCAGCGCATCTGCTCTTGACTAAGCACAATGTATCTGGTGCTGAAAACTAAATACATCCATGCCACATTGTGCCGTACGTTGTTGAATATGACAGAGAGCACACATGTTTAGTTCTTGATACAGATGTCTCTGGAGTAGGAAAAGAGACGTCGCTGAAATGGTTTCTGCAGCAATGTTGTTTCCTCTCCTGTTTTTCTGGACTAGCTTCTCCTTGTAACTTTGCTCTGTCCCATAGGACTGCGCATCTGCAGCCCATGCTTCTTTTCATGTGCTCATTTGATAAAGGAGAAGATACTTTAATTTCAAATATAAAAACGTACACCTTATTCTGTAATATATATGCATTACAAGTAGATGCATGCTTAGAATGTCAATATAAATATGCAACTTCAAGGTGTCAGTATATGGTATTGTTATTTTGTGGCTACTATATAAATATGCTTAGAAGGCACCCTTCCTTGTAACCGAAATCTAAACACTCGATCGAAGAGAACTGTAGCTCTGTCCAGAGTACATGTGATCGAAATGGAACAAGCAAAGTATCAGGGAAATGTGAGGTATCAGGGAACTATATAGTACTGAAACTTCATTGAATGCTTCGCATCAAGTGACTGCAACAAGCATCTCAAGGTGTCTTCGAGCACACTGTGCAACAGCTAAATGCCGAACATGAGTATCAGGGACGCCAAAGTAGTTCATAGCTCTCTCTGGGCCTTGTGACCACACCCATGCATCGAATCACCCAGTGTGCAGGTTGAGGACACAACACTGGCTGGCATCGCTGCAGGCCCCCTTCAACCTCAATTGATGCGCTTTGTTCCAAAGATTATACAACACACTCATTTCAAAGCCGTCTTTGAGGGATTATCCTACTACTACATTTCAAATCAAGTTAACTTGTTCCGGCAAATCAGGGGCAAGTTGAGATGAAAGTCGTAGGGCATTGTGAGTTCCTGATACTTCTCAAGCCTGCTACATTCTGATTCACGGTTTGCTATATAGACAGCTTAAAACCTGCTACCAGGGTAGTAAATTGTCTATGCATATGTACTCCCTCACAATTCACGTCCGGGAAAGGAGGAAGCACCACGTAGCAATGGCATCCTTGGTATGAACAAGCAATGCAGAAACGGGTTGCGCCCATCCCTGAACCCTGTTCATGAGCAGTTGCATGGCTTGCTCCCATGCCCTGTTCATGAATGGTTGCGGCTGTCTCCTGCATGCTTTAATTTAGTACGTCAATGACCTATCCATGTTTGGCATGGTTGTTTGTATGGGTATTTGGCATGTGTACCCAATGGGCAATCATCTGCTTCCCTACATATCTAAAGAAAAGCCCAATATTTCCATTGCTAATGTCATGGTTGTTTTTTCCCCAATTGGTGCTAACTTTGCATCCTTAGCACACAAGTACCAAGAGAAAAATGACCACCAGAACTACAAATTTTGCTTGCTGCATTTTCAGAAAATACAATTCTCTCCATGCAACCTCCAAGAATAGGATGCTCGCAACTTCAAATTTTGGAAATTACAATTGTCTTTTTCACATTCTTACAATAGTATGTGTGAAGTTCTAAGTAGATTTAAATCCACTGTTCACTCTTCTCTTTCCTCCCCAGTGTGTGTGCTGAGGCCACTGGACCTCCATCCTCGGACCTCAGCATGGCATCGATCTCCCACGCGAAGAGTTGCCTTCAGCTCTTGTTACTACGGAAGACAAGCTACATTGCCTCTTGAGCACAGACATCTGCAAGTTGAAGGGATGCTCAGACAGCACTCTGGGTTCCTGGTGCTTCTCAATCCTAACTGCCATTTACTTGCTGCATTTTTGCTTCATGGTTTCCTGGCGAAAATTAAGCCACAATTGGCCATGATTATATGCAGTGCCTTTCGCTTGCTGCAACATGACAATGCAGAAACTAGGCTAGTGGTTCTTGAGCCTGTACATATCGTTATATATAGGCCATGCCATGCGTACTGGTATAGACTAATTACAATTGTTGTACATACATTCATTCAAGAATGTAAAGACTGAACTACTATTGTAAGCGAGATATCACGAATTAATGAATGTGGATTGATTACGAGAGTGACAAGTACATAGGTAAAGTTGTCTACGCATACATAAGTAAAGTGTAGGAACCTGTAGGAAGCGACAGATGAAAGGGCTAGCCACTCACTTACAAAGTAAAGGACATGCAACATGAGGAGAAGCCTGCGCATGAGGCAGAGTTTTGTATCTCATACTACCTAAGCAAACCATTTTGAGCAGCAAAGTCCACTTTTCAGGGGCGGTTGAAACAAAATACATAATGCGGGGGTAGTCCTCCCTTATATCAAATTAGTCTTTGGGTTGAGTTATGCCCGATGATGGTGCATCACCACATATATTGCGGGGGTAGCCATCACTTATCAAACTAGTCTTTCAGTTGAGTTCGACCCAAAGCATTGTTATGTGTGGGCTCTAACGGACTTTGGCCTGAGAGGCGCCGGCTAGTGGGTACTACAGAGCGCAAGGATGATATCTGCTGCGCACTTTAATACCAATATCACACCATAGTGTAACACAAAGTAACGCCAAAATGGGACGTGTCGCCACTGGCTTGAGGTTTCCTTTGTTGCTGATGCTGTCTGCTCCTTGTTTGGCGGCCCGACGTCATTATTTCGGGTCAGTTTGCTTGAGGATATTATCTTTCTCTTCTTGATTTCTTGTAAATAAGTCTGTTTGAAATCTATAAGATCACGAAGCTTTCTAGTGATGATTTTGAACTGAGTTCCATCTATTCAGTGACTCAGGATTAGGATCTGCACGTTCTCTGTGCAGTGACAAACCATTCTATCCTTGGGTGGAGGTTACATGCAGAAGACTTGATATGCCAAGATAGCTAAGACACATGCTAAAGATCTCCCAAATGTTCATCGTGACATGGTGTGATCCTCAACTTTGATTCAGATAAATTCTGGCGTGATTCTCAAAGGAGCCAACAAGATCCCAGTGGCTCTCCACCCGCGAGGTCACGGGTTGTCAAAAATCATGCACCAGAGTGGGTTTTTGATCGGCTTCACTTTCCGTGAGTTCCTATTTTTCATCTCTGTCGGTCAAAAACTTTCAACAACTCTAGCAGGTTAAAAGCATGGTGCACCCAATTCAGCAAAACCACACAACAGCAATATCAGAATATCTTGAAGCGAGCAATTGCCTGTGCCGTGGAGTGGTGTAAGTGGAAGGGGAGCTCAGGCATTGTGCTATGTAGTGAGTTGGCTCGTCCCAAAGCGTTGGGACATCGGGGAATACATGGTGTGCAGTGCGTTGGCTCGTCCCAGAGCAGTCATGATGTTTTGTCTCAACCATTTTAATCTAAATCGAATTCACTTCTGCCTCTTTTGTCGGTTAAGTTAATGTAGAAGCTCCAGTGCGAATACGGAGTCGACTCCTCCAGCCAAAAACAAAGTGGGTCCACACAAATTAGAGGATAGAAACTACATCCATGCCGAAGGATATCTTTCCTTCTCCGCTGAACAGCTCTGTTTCCACCACCGAGAAATCGCCATCGTGAACACACGTCAAGTTACTCCGTGCCGCCGTGAAGCTGGAGGTCTTCCTAGACTCCGGAAACTCCTTTTGCGAACTACTTGCTGCACTCCACGTCGACGATGGCCATGAGGTCGTGGCTGGGTGATGCCGCCCTCAGGCTGGCCATATAGTTGCCCAAGTGCACTCCCGAAGAGTCTAGACAACACAGGTTGCTGTCATTTTCGGTGGCGCAAGCAAGAGCCAGTGATGATTGCCATGCAAAAATGCACCACCAAGGCCAGCTCTGACCTCCTGTCATGAACCAACGGCAAAGTTCTGCGAAATTGTGCAAGTGGATGGGAGAAACTCATGCACTGTGGCTTCACGATGCTTGTCAAGCCTAAATGTTATTTTAAATAACTTGCTATGGGTTTATTTTGCTTCTTCAATTCCCAGCCAGCTTAAAAGACTCCTACATGACGTACAGTGTTGTAGCTTGTGCCAATCTATATAATGATCCTAAAAGGAAACTACTAGCCCTTGAGCTTGTACATGTTATTTTATAGGCATGCCCATGACATAGTGAAACAATTTATTATTGGTACTACACTACTATACAGTCATGAAAGTAAGGAGTTTCCAGAAAAAAAAAAAAGACTGAGGCACCGGGCCGCACATGCTCAGCAGTCATGCTATATTCGACTACTGGAAAAAAAAGTCGATTAGTTCTGAGTGTGCGAAAACACACAGAAAAAATACGATTCTCGTTAGAAATATATTTTTCTAAGCGTGTACTGTCAAAAAAAATACACACAGAAATATATTGACAAAAAAAACACACATAGTATATTTCATTTTTCTGTGTGTTTTTTTTATTTTGGTGTGCGTTTTTCTAAAAACACTTGGAAAAATTATAATTCTTCTATACATTTTGAAAAAAAATGCACGGAAGAATTAAGCACACACAAAAAACTAAGCCATTTTCCAGAAGTATTCCATAGCCATTTGGAATCTAAATTCACTACTAACCATTCATTTTGCGTGGGCGAGCATTTTAATTTTTTTAGAGGCGGGCCGATATAAGTCTGGTAAATGAATTTTTACCGTGGCGGGCGAATATGCCAGCGCTCCTCGAAAAAAAGCTCAGACCCAAACCCAATTGGGCCTGGATCTCGGCGTTGGTGTGGGTCCGCATGCGGTGCTCCTCCGCCCGCCGGGGCTACCCGCCTTGGATCTGCCACGGCGGACTTTGCTGCGCCCGATGCTGGATCCCGCCGTGTCGGGCCACCAAGAGGAGCGCCGCCACCAGATAGACCGCCTCGTTCCATCCACGCCCGAGAGGACATGCGAAAGGGGAGTAGTGGGAGATGTGGAGTGAGAGGGAGATGGAGATGGAGAGAGGAAGAGGGAGAAGACGAACTGGCCACCACCGAGCTCCCCACCTCCTTGCGTCATCGCCGCCATGGATCTAGGCCGGACACACGTCCTCCAGGGACGGGATCTAGCCACCACACCTCCTCTATGGATGGGATATAGCCGCCACACCTCCTCCTGGGATTGGATTTGGCGAGGAAGGGAAAGAGTTGTCGGAGAGGGAAGGAGAGGAGCCCTGAGTGCGGCAATGATCGAGTGCACTGGGAGTGGGAGTGGGAGTCGGTGTTCACGGAGAGAGAGAGAGAGAGAGAGAGAGAGAGAGAGAGAGCAAGCGGCGTAGCGAGAGAGACAGCACGGCAGTGTTCGCGGAGAGATAGAGGGAGCGGCATAGCGGTGCGGCTCTCAGCTAAAAATTTTAGAGTGCAGATACTAGCTAGGGTTTCATCCGGTGTATATATAGTATGAGCGCATTATTGGGCTGGCTGGGCCTAGCATTCGGCCTGCATTTACTGTGATTGGCCTTTTACAATGCCACCACGAAAAATCTATTTACCGTGGTGGGCAAATGGTGTGCCCGCCATGGCATGTTTTAGGGCTGTGTCACCAAAAAGAAATCTTGTACTAGTGATTGAAGACATTGCTGCATGCCCCTTTAGTCAGTGAAGTGAATGTAGTAGCAGAAGTATAAATTGTATTTGATTCCGGACACGGTGTGCCGTCTCTGATGCTACTTCAATAAAGCTGACTGAATTTTATCAATTTCATGATGCTCCTAGACAGATGGAATGGATTACTCTTTCAAATAACACATGCCCCTTCCTCTGTTCCAATTATCTGATTTATCATTTTGCATCTCTCCGCACATTTGTGAGCTAAATATTTGATAATGCTTTTCAAGGCTCCCGAGTAAATGCTTCTGATATTCAAACGTTACAACTATTGCATTATCTTCATTAGGACGGATAAGTAAATCAACAAGCCTGGTTTCCATTCCAGCGCTGCTACATTTGCCCTAAATAATGTAATACTGGACAGTAATGAGCTACCGATTTCGATGCTCATTGCCTCATTGTACATGCCTTTGGTATCTCCGTTTATCCAACGTCAAATATGACAGACCCGGTGTCAAATCAAAAAGATCACATTACTCCAGTTTGGTTTCTAGATAGTGGTGATACCAGTTGTAAGAGATTGCTCCTAGCTGTCATATGACACGGGAAACCCATGGAACTGATGATCATGGGAACGACAGATATTGAGAAACAAAGTAGCAGAAACTCGCATGGCTTTCTTATATTGAACTGAAGATTAAGCATTTTCTTCTTTCTCTGGGTGCACACACTATCTTCATTCTGCTTGTCTATGTCTTATGTCTTCCGTCTCCTGATTCATCTTGAATCCATGATTATACATAGCGTTGCAATTTAATGACAAGGACAAACAATGATCTGAAGTGCGGGCATTCCAGGTGTTTGCAGGAAAGAGCTAGTGTGTTCCGGCCTTCGACTAACAAAATTACTAGTATTTTTACAAAATAAAATTGATAACTATGTGTTATATTATATATAAAGGTAAAAAGCCTTGATAGCATGAATAACAATCTTATTTTGTATGAGCTTGTATTATGAATACACTTGTTTAAAGCCTCACTGGCTGAAGATTACGGCAGGATCAAATTTTTGTGAAACAAATATAAAAAATTGGCATGATTCTTTTGGGACCAATATATACCGGAGGTGGCACCCTTTGGCATGATTCTCTGTCCTAGCTACTATATATGTTGGTTTAGGCTGCAGTGGAATTGAATAATCAAAGGAACTGACAATCATTGGAATGAAAGGCATTCAGAAACAATCATAAGGGCCTCCTCGGCTAAGCAGCTGGACTGGCTGCTGGTGCTTTGTTCCTTCCATGAAGAACAGTTGATACAGGGAGGTTTGTTCCTTCCATGAAGAACAGTTGATACAGGGAGGCTTGCTGCTGCAGGAAGCTTGTTAGTTTGTGCTATTGTGTGAATATAGCAAATAATTGAAGCATGCTGAAAAGTTGGCATCTTCATGCAAGGCGACGAGGTGGAGTAGATGGTGATCAGCTGGTAGAGCGCTTCTTGCATGCAATCACGTCTTGCATTCGATCCAGGCGAGTTATGTTGTTGCTTTCGAGAGTGGAAGGTCGGTGAGGCTCTAAAAGCCTTGTAACCTCCTTCTTGTCAAGTTGCCGCAAACAGGGACGTTTGTCACGCCTGGTGGGACTGTCAGTTAGACATTTGTTGATTTCAGATGTCAACCTCAGCTTGCAGTCTTGTATTTGCGAAGCACATGTCTTGAGATTGCACGAGATTCTTTTTTCGACCAAAGAAGAATTATATTAGATAATAATAGCCAGGTACATCAACATGCTACAAGCACTCTAGATTACACTATAAATATCCATGAACAGATGTCCAACAAACGAAGGCCAACATTCATGTACGTGGAGTTGTGAAATTTCTTTTTTTTTTTCTAGTGTGTCTCTTTCTTCATCTTCTTTCTGCAAGATCTAACCACAATAAAACAGAGAAGAGGCTGAAAAAATTATTACATTGCGGCGACACCTTGATGTCGCCATCCCAAAAATAGTGAGGTTGCTGATGGATGTAGTTGTCGCCCTCATCGTCAACAGACCTGCAAATCGAAAAAGATCATTCCACCTTGCATCCTCGCCGTCGATTGAGAGGAGGAGATAAATTCCCAATACCAAGAAATTCGGCATGGAGATCAACCCTAACCCTTGGACTCGATCTAATAGAAACATTTACTAAAAACAATGGATTCCCTCCCTCTGGTCTCCGGCTGGCAATGTGCTGAAGGAGGTTCGAGGGGGACCAGCGGTGGTGGGAGTGGGGCGGTGGTGGCGGAGGTCCTAGGTTGAGGGACTCGTGAGGGAAAATCTGGCCACTACAAGTTGGAAGCACACAAGGATATGTTGTTATCTGTGTGTGAGCAACACTTTTCTACTGCAAATCTGGCAGGGTGGTGGCAAATGGCAAGGCTGTCATCCTGCCAGGGAATATGTTTTCTGTGCAAACGAATAAATCCACACATGTCCTTTATTTTAGTTGTCTGAATTTTAAAATGATTTCAGGTAATACTCTTGTGCCACCAACTAGTTCAAGTAAATTATTACTTTTATGATTTGTTAATTATCCTTGTATTTTAATATATATAATTTTTGTTCTTGTCTGACTATACAAACTATTCGAAATAGCTAAAGGTTGCTTATTGTCTTTGTGCATATTTTAAAATGTGACTATACAAACTTCTATTGGACTTGGATTATCTCTTGTCCTTGATAGTCAGCTGTTTTTTTAATGAACTGGAGGGCCGATTCCCCTAAAGGAATATATCAAAAATCAGATTTAAACGAATTACAGGAAGCAAAGGAACTTAACATACAATGAAGGAGACAAAGAAAATAAAACAGAAAATAAGGTCTACCATTTTGAGCCCAATTTTAATGTAGCTGCTACTGATAGATTGATTTAGAATTCTAATATTTAACTGTAGAACAATCAATTTTCGTGTGTTCATTTTTGACAGACAAGGTGATACTTTTGATAGAAAAGAGTGACCTTGTTCTGTAATATATTGATTGCAACTGAATGCATGCTTAGAATATCTCGTCTACTAAACAAATATGCAACAATACCTTTTGCAAAATGAAGGTGACAGTGTGCTATATATACAAGGCACCCTTCCTTGTAACCGACCAAAAACTATCACACGTTGAGAACTTTAGCTGTGTCCTGAGTATTATATGAAATGCAAGAAGGCAGCTAGTGTCCATGATGGAAATCTCAGGTATCAGGGAATTAAATAGCACTGTTATTTTGTTGAATGCTTGGCCTAAAGTGCCTGCAAGAGGCATTTCAAAATTTCAACGAGCTAATTGTGCAATAGGTACATGCCACACGACAGTTTCTGGAGCTCATTGTAATTGTAGCGGATCGAGTCAGAGGTCATGTCGTTCACGAGAAACTTTAGTAGCAGCTGTGCATGTATACAATGCTTTTGCAGTGTTTCATCTTTAGTGGATGAACTCCTTTGCCAGCACCATCCCACAGACCAGTTGTGTTGTGTGTACCTCTGCATTTCTCAATGGCATTTGCATAATCCCTTTTGCTACTCAAAAGTAAAATCCTAGCTAGGTTTCCATAATTCAGTTTGTGGTCCCATTCTGAAAACAACAAAGTTTAGGATTTAGGGTCACAGTCGAAGCAACAATTCATGTTTATGGAAAATAACAGCAGGACCCTCGAAGCCACACTTCAAGTACACGCGTATGTTTTATAGCCTTGAGCTTGACAACATTTGATGAGCAGCATTGAAACATGGTCCAACGTAGACAGCCAGAATTCCTTTTACTTAGATTATAATTTGACAGTTTATCAAGGATATTAGGATAGTCCCAATGGTAGAAACTAGGCACCGTTTCCATGATGACAAAATCAGAAAAAATCACCTATAGAATCTACACCTTACGATGGAGGTTTCTTCGAGTACTAGATATTGGTCTATTTTCTCTCTCTCCTTAATCCTTTCCACTCCCTTCGTTGCTCTCATTGAGTCTCCGTTCATTCGTCCCAGCCAATTAGCCAAAGAAAGAAGACAACGAGCACCAGCACGCGACGCAAGTGAGCAGCACTGGTCAGCGGCCGAGGGCACGTGGCTCCAGCTCCGGTGAGTGGACCCAGCGGGCGAGCACGCACGCACACATGGCTCCGCGAGCACACACAGTGTCCTCCTCAAACATGCCAACCCAAACAACAATGGTAGAGTCCTTCCCACCTCAATTCACATGCCTTGTGACAAACCTTTTACAAGAATGCACAGTAACTTGAGTGTACCTTGTTAGCTCTTGTCTATGATGTAGTAAGCAACCTAGAGTGCGTGGAGCTAGCAGAGGTGTGTATTGTGCCAGCAGAAGGGAAACTCAAGCATTGTGGAATCCTGATGCTTCTCAAGCCTAAATAACTATACTAGATAAGATGACCTTTCTGCCTTTTCCTTACATCATCATGTGCCTATCCTAGGTAATGTGCAGTGCTCTGCTCGCGGCAAACCAAACACGGTCCTAAAACTAATAAACCACACATCATTTTATAGGCATGCTGGCGTGGCCATAGACACTAAGTACTACAGGTACTATACACTCATGAACAGTAAAGAGTGATTCTCATATTTGAAAGAATGGCGTGTGAACCTGCATCAATGAATGGCATTCCCTATAGGGGTGAACCCAAACCATATCTTCAACATTCCAAACAGCCCCCAAAACGTGTCTGACCCAAACCAACCCACTAGAACCTAGAATACAACACATGCATAGAGAACAACAAATTTGGTACGCAAGGCATTATCTCACTTGCGAGATTGTTTAAAATTCCAATTTCCCCAAAAAAATATTGTTTAAAATTCCAAATATTTAAATTTCAACCTAAAATCAATATATGAACATATAAATGGTCTCAAATTTCAAAGTTAACATTGAGAAAACTACAAATAGAATGTCAAAATCATGTAACTCAATGAATATGTGGGCATCAAACGGTCTCAAATTATAAATTTTCACAACAAAGTGTTTTCATATAGCTTTTGTATTCATCAAAATTTTCTTGATTAGGTTTTGGAAATAAATGTAGTACCTCTGAATTTTTTCTGTTAGCAGGGCAACAAATCTGGGGGACAAGCTACGTCCACTTGCATGAAAGCTACATCTATGCTTGCTGGAGCAAAGATTTTTTGGTATGCGAGTAACAGATTTGAACATCGATACTAATCTCAAATGTGCGTCACAATTCTCTAACAAAAAAAAGAAATCAATGGAACAAAAAACTATACATGAAAAAAGAAAAGAAAAACAAAAAAAAAGGAAAGGGTCCTTTTGCCGGTTTGTTTACCAACCGGGACTAATAATGTTGCCCTCCCCGGGCCCATCTTGGAGGCCCCTTAAGTCCCGGTTTGTGTTATGAACAAGCACTAAAAAGGCCTGCAAGTTCACTCCCGGTTCCCTAGGAATTGTAGTTCTGGGTTCCTAAGGGCAGTCCCAATGATAGACACTACGCGTGAAGTCCAAGGTGAAAAAATGATTACTAGAAACCATCTCCTACAATGATACGAAGTCCAAGACAAAAAATATTTTCAAGGCACTAAATGTTTCACTGTTCTCTTTCCCTTCCTTATCTTTTCACGACGCTAGGAGCAGCCGAAGGCGCAGGCGCGGCATCGTCGGTGCGACCGGCGGGCGTCGGCGCTGCCGTTGCGGCAGCTGCTGGCGGGCGACCGGGTGAGCGCGTGTCTCGTGAGCAGGCGGGCGCAGCCATCCGCAGCCTTATTGGGCGTGGTGACCGGGCGAAAGCGCGACAGCAAGCCAGACGCGCGCGGCGGCACGGCAGATGGCGGGCGTGCAGCTGGTGGGCGAGCCGGCGACCAGCCACCACGGGCCGGACGGGCGGGCGGCGGCGGCGGCGGACCGCGAGCTTGCTGCCGATCGCGGCGCGGTCGGGAGCTTGGCGGTAGAGCTCCAACCAGCGGCTGCCATGGCGGCGCGCTGAGGCGGCGGTGAGCTCACGGCGGACGGCGTCGCGACGCCATTTACCCGAAAGCGTCCTCACGGCGGACGGCGTCGCGTCGCTTCGTACGGTGCGGGCGAGGAGGACAGGCTTCGCAGCGGCGCCGGGCGACCGGCGGGCGAGGCGGACGGGCGCAATCAATGTCTTAGACGCCGGTGGTTTCTTCCCAACGGCGAAATCGCCGCTTTCTTCGTGCCTCGGTGCAAGAGTCGACCGCGATTTCTTCAGGAAGAAACGGTTTCGGCGATATTTGCTCTCTTTCTTCGTGGGTAACTGCGCTGGAGTAAATTTTGGGTGGAGTTATTGTGGATAGAAACGAGCTATTGAATGCCGTTGGGATTGCCCTAATGCTTCCCTCTTGGCACCGGCTGCCTCAGTGGCTGTGTTGACGGCGATCGGGCACTGCCGGCGAACTCGCTCTCGCTCACAACGTCACTCTAATCAACAACCAAGTACTTATCTTTTTGCTCGAGGGCGCCAAGCAAAGGGTAAGCTTGGGGGAGAACGAGAATGAAACACACGACAAATTGTTTTTCCGCCACACAATAGTCACGGCCATTGTGTTGCTTCTCAATCTTTAATCATTGGTGTTTACACGATCGACCAATCCGACTTCCTGCCAAGCCCGCGCATGCTGCGGCGTGCCCACCTAAAGTGCGGGCACGTTTTCCATACGTGCGTGGCGAAGGACTTTGTCACCACCCCGTGAACGCAGCACGAGTCTGGTGCTTACAGCGTTTTCCTTGCAAGCATGCAACTAACAGCTAGCTATGATGAAATGATAAACATGGCCTCAGTTGCGCCGCTCCAGGATGCCGGTACCCACCGACTCACTGCGGCGTAGCGCACGCATTGCTGCCACGCCGCGGGCGGCGGACGCCACTAGGCAGGCTCAGGTCGTGCTCTTGAGGAAGCTAGGCATTGATGTCGAGGATGAGTTGATGGCCAAGGACCAACTCAAGGCCACCTTTCAGGACGCGTCGGCCTGGTCCGAACAAAAGAAGGAGCGTCTCCAGCTCCTTTTGAATGGACGTTTTGATCTATCAGCCATGGATCTGAACCTAGAGGGGCTGGAAGACGAGGTGTAGGTTCCGGCGTGTCCGCCTTCTGGTTGTAATTGTTTATTTGTAATCACAACCGCGTGCAAGTTGTTGGTAAGAGGGCTTCGGTAACCGCGTGTTGCTGTCCCCTCGTCTTCTGTATTCAAAAAACTCTCTCTGCTTAATGAAAAACGCGCCTTCGCCGTGGTCTCAAAAAAAAAAAAAAAAACATGGCAATGCAACTAACTTATTTACATCATGGTTCATATATGCACGGGATTGACGAGTTCAACATTCCCGACCATATATGTATCCATCATCATTAATTTTCCAATTTCGAGACAGCTTATTAAACCTGTCGCCTACATATATGTGCAGTGCCTTGGCCTATAACAATCCAAACCATTGGTCCTTCAGCTTGTATAGATGGGGCATTTTATAGGCACGTCTGGCCCATACAGTTATAAATTAAAGACAGTGAACAAATAATAATTGATTCAGCAGCCATGCTATTGCACATTAATTTGCCATGTACTTAAGGACACACTGCTCTACTGCCCCTCTT
Source organism: Hyparrhenia diplandra (assembly GCA_015847255.1). NCBI lineage: Eukaryota > Viridiplantae > Streptophyta > Magnoliopsida > Poales > Poaceae > Hyparrhenia > Hyparrhenia diplandra. The sequence goes on along the minus strand of JADLZK010004228.1, from coordinate 776,866 downwards.
GTCGGTAAGTACTAGGTAGCTGTATATATAACTTGCAGTTCCTGCTGGGACTGCCGTTTCTAGTGCTATCTTCATATTTGCTGCATGAAAGTTATTCAGTTTCACAATTCTTTTCAGACCAACATATACGGTGGCATCCTTTTCTGAGAGGGAACACAGCAAGCCATCATCGAGACACAGAAACCTAACTTCAGCTATCAACTCTATCCTAGGTACTAAGTTGGTTCAAGTTGGTGTGGAATTGAATAACCCAAAAGGAGCTGATGATCGTACGAATGAGAGCCATTCAGGCAAACGATAGCACCAACGCCTGAAGGCCAACTCGGCTCGTGCTGATCTGGGCTGCCAGAAATGACATTGGCACAAAAGGATTGGCACTATCTCTAATCTGGGCCGATAAGGGCCTTCTCGGCAGCTAGGACTCTGCAGGGGTTAGCAGCTGCAGGGCCAGGGCCTGAAGCCGAAACTCTTCTATTATCTAAAGAAAGAGTGTCAAAAATATTTTTTAGGTATTATAATACATTGGAATTTGTACCAAGAGCAAGGAAAGCTTTTGTCGCCCCCATGTGGAAATACAGAGTGCGCCGAAAACTGAGAAAGATACAAACACAGTAACATCATGGTGTGATACACCTTGGGACCGACACCTACTTTTGGAAATTGCTCACTGTTTATATCCTGTCACATATATATTATATGGCTACTTTGGCCATCCAAACACTTCAGATTTAGGTAAAGGGATTAATTGCACGAAAGCACAAAATTTCCTTTGTGTCTTATAATTATATTATAATTAAGGGGACTGTGCATTATAATTATATTAAATGAAGAAGAGCCTGTTTCAAGTACAGGTCAAATCCATGGCTTCAGTTAGTTTTGTCCCAAATAGTGCAATCCTAGGGCTAGGCACGCATACTAAGGAGGGGTGTCAAATTATGTAAATACCCCCTGCAAATATCAGTCCCAAGGAGATGTGACCGCTGATGTGTGATGGTGTCTTCTAGAACTGACGAAATGAGACATGAGACTAATTTTTTTTCCAACGGGTCCGTTGGATTTTTTAATCTTTTTTAATCGTTCTTGAGGAGGTTAACCGTGGCAGTGGCGACTTGCACAGCGAAGAACTGGTCCGTCGGCTGCCATAACCACCGGAAATGATCCGGCTGCCCGGGCCCTCACAAGCCGATTATTAATCAACGCGGCGATTTTCATTTTTCAAGGCGAGCAAATTATAGGTCACGGTTAATATACTTTCATAACTAATCCGATTTCGTCCCTACAAGCCAGTATCTCGCTCAGTATGGTTGGCCTCACCAAGCATGCATAAAACATCTTCACAAGCTGCAGAGAGTTTAACCTCTCCAACTGAATCACACTAAGTACACTCAGCTCAAAGTCCTTGTGCTACATAACTTGTTAACAATGACCTAAGCGTGCAGACATGTGCAAATGGATAGTAAAGTATGGCATTTTGGGCTCCTGATGCTTCTCAAGCCTGCGTGTGTTTACCTCCTTCCAGAGTAGTAACTTGTCTTTGTGCTCTCACAGAATGTGCAGTAGCTTGGCTTTCACAGCTTAACGATCACATATGTAGTGCTTGTCACTATAGACTACCGGTGCTTCAGCCTATACAAGTCATTTATAGGCATGCCTTGCCTAGTCATAGAACCTTAGTATTATTGTTACGGTTCAGTCATGGACTTAAGTAGTGGACCAATAATAAATGTTCAAAACTTAAGGTATGTTTGGTTCATAGCTAAACGTCAGAGTGTTGCGCATCATTATATTTTGGAGACCTGTGCTAGGGCAAGAAGATATGAGACACCTTGTTCCCCAGCCAAACGTAAGAGTGCTGCGCATCATTATATTACACTTTCCAATTGTGGGTAGGTAGGTAGGTAGGTAGTTTCCATCGCCATTTGTAGAGGCGATCGGTCAGGCTGCCCTTTTTATCAAACTGATTATCACACACTAACTGGGATGTGTAGCGAGCACAACATATCGGAGACAATACCACCAATCTTGAACTTCTGGTTTTGCAGCTGACGCTATGTTGCTACCAGGAGGAGATGCTTGGATAGTAAAGCCTGACAATTTTAATTTTCCATTATACAGATAACTATTGAATTCATGCATATGGGTGTTGCTAGAATGTTGTTCTTCGGAGCTGTTGCCTGTACCTGTCAGGTTTCCACCCTCCTAAACAAACAGGCCCATATAATGACCCACCTACTACAAATAAATATGCAACGATTGTTTTGCAAAATATAATACTAACAATATGTCATTGTTCTTTTGATTTGAGGAACATATATACCATGGCACCACTTCTGAGAGAATCACATTAGTACTCAAAGAATTTTAGCTCTATCATTTGTATTATGTGGAATGGAAGAAGGCAAGGGGCTGAAGATATATAGATGAAAATGAAAGGTATGGAGAAACAGAATAGCACCTCATCCAAGCTTCACCTAAAATATCAACATGCAAGAGGCAATGGACGGCAGATGTAGATGGAGGAAGTGCTACTACCGTGTCCACAGCGTATACTGAATGTGTTGCCGCCTGCTGGAGCGGCAGAGAGGAGGAGAAATAGAGGAGACAAGAGTCCATGGCGCTGCCAGATCTCAGAAGATTTACCTCATCGTGAGAATTCACCCAATCTAGCAGAATTCGCCACTGCAATTGTTGGATCCACATCCCACCTCGGTGCACCCTTTCCCTATGAGAGAAAGGGAGCCATGCATGCACCATCGCTGTCTAGAGTCGGTTGTGCATGCCCTGTGAACTACAAGAGTCATTCGATCTCCTTGAGATGGCCTCGCCGGACCTCCATGAACGATGAACGCTGCTTGACTTTCACCGCTGCTCCATAAAGGTCTAGAGCCACAAGGAGGGGGCAGGACCTAGAGGGCGCTGTTGTGGAAATGGTTGTTGAATGTTCTGGAAAGAGATCATAGATATCAGCTGGTTGGGTTCCTTGTGATGCAACCTGCCCACCAAGGCACAAGTTCTCGACTTGACATTGGTGCTCGAATTTTTCTTGATCTATTCCAGTATTTTTCAGTGCTATGCATTAAGTGGTAGGCGACGTCCCAGTCGACAACGAGGCGCCTGTGGTGACTTTGAGAACTTCAAGATTTGTTGGCTCAGTCCTTCAAAAGTGTTAATATATAGGGGCATGGTTTGCGTACATGTGTTCATAGCGGTGAGTGTGCGTGTGTGTTGGCCGTCTATGTTGTACTGTGTAATCCAAAAAAAAGAGAATGGTGACTACCCATAGACATGACACAGGTGAAGGTGACGAGAAAGAAACAGAAGGGGTGCTTCGGTTGGTTGGAGTTGGGCTACGGATTTCTCATTGTTCTATACTCTGATCGCCACGATGTAGGCTGTGCTCAAATAATATAAATGGCCTGGTTAAAAGGTCCGGATCTGAAAATGGTCCTTATTATCACAAACAGACCAATTAAGAGGCTCTCCTCTGTTAAATAGCGTACTGTGTAATCACAAAAAGAAGAATGGGTGGGGTGTCTTGCTTAACTCGTAGAAGGTGTTTACTAAGCTCATGTCGTGTGACAGATTGTTTTCTCCCTTCAGAACACACAAGCACATATTTGGCAGACAATAAAGATCAGATGGTTCGAGAGCAAGAGTCGCCATTATATTCTGCATGCAAAACTTTTGAATGCATCTTCATACCTCGTCTACATGAATATAAACACACACAATAAATGTTAGGAGAAAAATGTATCAAATTGTAACGATTCTCTTCATTCTGAGCAATATATATACAAGGTCAACCTTTCTATGGAGCGACACCAAATTATCACGCGTAAAGATATTTTAGCCCACTCATCGCAAAGAAAAAAAAAACATTAGCTCTGCCCCAAGTCGTGTCATGTGGAATGCAAAGAAGGCAAGGAGTTGATCCAAGTTTTGCCAAAAATCCAATTAATTAATCCCCAAGAGCAGTTTGACAGGCCACATAGATGGAACGCGTGCAGAGCCTCTAAGGGTTTTCACACACGCGGGTCGCCATTTGTAAAAGCGACCAGCCAGGCTACCCTAGTAAATGATTAACGCATGCCAATTGGGATGTGTAGCGAGCACAACATATCAGAGACGAACGATATCGACAACCTTGAACTGGTATATGTTTTTTGGGTGCGACTGTGACCTCAGCAGCTAAGTTCTGGTGTCATAGAGATTAATTGGCATATCATCAAAAAATTCTTTAACAATCAGTTTTAATTTTTTCAATTAATTCAATTAGCAAAGGAGAAGATTCTTTGGGTAGTAAAGAGTGCCAATTTTATTCTGCAGTACATAGATCAAGGTCGCCACTGTGATGAAATCGTGTGCTTACTAGCACTTGCATGTACTTGGCAGATTTCTAGCGTCCCAAACAAACAGGCCCATATCGCCTATTGAGAATATATAAATATGCAACTGTTAATTGACAAAATAAAAGGAACAATATGTCATGATTCCTTCTGAGTGAATCACATTGCCATACCACGCATAGGCAACATATAGCTCTGTCCTGTGTATTAGTGAAATAGAAGAACGGAAGGAATGCTATCAAAATGCAAGGTATCGACAAAAACGATAGCACCCAATCTTTCATTGAAGCCTTATCTAAAATGTCTGTAGGCATGAGAAGAACTAGAATACTATGAAGCTCATCATAAAACAGAGCGTCACTTACAATGGATTGCTATGGACGGCTCCTCGCGGCGGTGCTTGTGCAAACACATGGGAACCCTCTCATCCCTTTCTGCTCTTTGTTGTAGTTGAATCACATCTCTTGTGTGCAACTCAAGCACATTCAGAAAGCTAACCAGCAGCAGCCCATGTCAGAGTCTACTTCTTGTCGATTCTGAGCTCATCTCATTGGGCATCGGCCCGCGTCTGTAGCGGCTTTGATATTAATTGGGTGCTGCATCGTTATGCTGTTTTCTCATTAGCAGCACCACTCCAATCACACCAGTAAATACATTATGAAAATATATGTCATTAGGTATCTAGTGGATGAAATTTGGTTTTGTTAATTTTGTTGCTTTTCTTTATAATTTAATCAAACTTAAAATTAATTAAAATAACTCTAGAAGTTGACTTATTTTGGGATGAAGGAAGAAAAATAATAGGTCACTACTACAGGATTGATTTTGCGTGATGGTACCCAAAACTTAAGGGAGGTGGTTGACCAATTTGCCTGCCACGGTAATTCCTAGGCTGGCCTAGACCAGCCGGCCTGCCAAGCGCTAGCCTCCATTAATCACAAATGGAGGCGGGTGCCTTAAGCAGACCCTCATGGTTAATTTCCATTAACCGACACAGATTTTGTAAACCCTCGGTTAATCGATTATTGGCTGTGGTCGCTTCAAGGTGTGGTACACCTAAATAACTGTTAGCCCTTAATTTAATTTGATTGGATTGTTATAATTGTATATTAATACTCCTTAAGCGGTACTATGGGAAAAATATTTATATTTATTTTTAAATTTTGGGAAATATTTATATTACTCCATAAGGGTACCGTAGCTCGACCGGTACTCCCACGCTTCCGTCTTGGGCTCCTACATTTTACCGCATGATGGTTTCGCACGCCACGATGGCTTGCTCTAGATTTTGCAGAGAATTTGAACCTTTTTAATTGCTTTTGATTTTTTTGCGGTACATCGAATTCACCTCTCCAGATCATATTTATTGGGCTGTCAACAGCAACTCACATCCACGTATATTTGTAACATGGACATATTTGCTTGTAAGTAATAATAATATAGGATAAGATGCCTTGATAGTTGATATATATAACAAAAGTCAGAATCCTAGTCAGCACACCAAGCTATTGAATGTGTCCATATAATGCCTTGCCTACTTGAATATAAATGCACAAAAAACGTTTACAAACTAAAGGGGCCAATATATACAAGGGTATCCTTTCTTCGTAGCGACACTAGATTACCAGAGTTTTTGGCGCTGCCATGAGTCATATCATGTGGAATGCAAAGAAGGCAGCAGGGAGCTGATGATAGAAATGAGAAGCATTGAGAAACAAAATTGCAGGAGTAGTTTTTTGCAAAGCTTTGTGTAAATTATCCGATCCCCAAGAAGTTTTCCACTGGTAAAAGACAGGCACCTGTGCAGAGCTCTCTTCACCAGTCAAAGGAGTGTCGCTTCATAGTGATGGAAAAATGATTGATTAGAACCATGGAAGAGGCGCAAAGTTCGCGCACGTGCCGCTCTATCCTGAAGAACACACACACAAAAAAAAAAAAAAACAAATCGGCGACACAAGTTGATGTCATCTCTCCGTAAAGTCTTCATCTTGATAGACACTCAAAATTTGTTGAATGGTGATGAATTGAAATAGGAGTACATTGTTGTCCATTGTTTTGACGAAACTGAAGGGGCTGCCATTTATTCAAATCAAATAAAGATGTACAGTGCAAAGCAAACAAGAAAAAGCCAAATAAAGAGTAAATCTCAAGAGACAAAAAAAGAGAGGAGAAAAAAATTAGGAAGTAGAGAGGCTTGCGCTTTCTGATAATTTTTGAGTTGTCACACAGTATATATGCATCTTCGATTGTGTTATTAGTCCCCTTCTGATAATCAAAGCAACAAACCATTACGTGCCAAAAACCCATTTGCCGATGTGCTGCGCTCTATCTTCTCTGTCTCTTGTTCTGATCATCTTAACCCCTGCTCCTATCAGTCCACTAACATATGGTATCAGATTCACGATCTGGGATTCAGTTGGTCATTGTCCATCCATTGTTTGATGGCCATCAGATTTAGGTCGCTGAGCTGATGATTGCTTCTGCACCAAGCAGTCAATCGTTGATCTCATATAATTCCTGTCCGCCGATTGATTTGAGAGGAAATTCATGGTCCTAGAGCCACCACCACCACCACCACTTCATGATCACTATATCCGAGTACAAAAGTAGTTTTGTGTGATGAGTCCCAATTGCAAGATCTTGCTCGATGGGATTCAATGCCTCTTCACCATAAAGAACACCAAGCTAGAGCAACGTTTGATATCAAGTCCGACCTCAATTTAGATTGACTCGTCATGGAGTCCAAGCTTTTCTAAGACATGCGTATCACTGCTCCGGATAAAGCGAGAGGGCACATCAACTTGTGGCATCAGGGGATGGAGGGCATCTACGACGCGCTGCTCATCGAGGTTGGCGAGTTATCCAGACGTTGAGATTCATACGTCCTTGACAAATCGGTGACGTGAGGGACGCAAGGGAGCTTGGTCTCATGGAGGTAGGCGTGGCGTGAGGACTATTGCAAGAGATATCACAGACAGTGTCAGAAAGTGTGTAATTAAAATCGTTTAAATTTTCTACACATGCGTAAATAAGAAAACTAAGGCTATACATATAGTTTATATACCCTGTATGGTTAATTCAACCAAAAATGATTTAAATGGTAAAAACCTGTTGAAACAACATGTCTAAGTCAATGATAAAGTGGGAGCCACAAGCTTTAATTGCCATACCAGAGAGTGGTCGTCTTGCTTAATTCAAAGGGCATGTGCTGTAATTATGTTTTAAAAAGGTGGTGACATGTGCTGAATTTTTTTCCCTGTTACAGTACACAGGCACGTATTTGCTAGCTGTATAGTAAGTAGTACATGGGAGGATGCCTTCATAGAGAAAGTAAATCATATTCTGGTACGGAATCATTGAATATAATGTCTCCCTTAATTACTTCGACATAAATACACACCAAATGTTTCCAAACTAGTGACAAATTTGAAGTGATTCTTCTGTCACTAACATATATACTAGGCCACCCTTTCTTTCTTTGGAGCGACATAAACGAAAACACATAGAGAACTTTTTACCTTTTTTTACAAAAGGATATTGAACTTTTAGGTCGCTCCTCGCAAAAAACAAAACAGAAAAGAACTTTTAGTTCTACCATGAGTATCATGTGCGTGGAACGCAAACAAAGGCAAATAGCTAAGGGAAATCAGAGGCATCAAGAAACAAGAAAGCACAATTGAGTAGGACACAAGCAGCGCTGCTGGGAAAACACACGTGTTCGGAGCTGTTCAGAGTTTTTAGATGCATGTCGATTAAAAATGATGGAACAGCCAAAAGGGATCGCAGATATGCTTCTTTTTTACATTTCAGAACTTCGAGATGTCACCCGGTATGTAGATTTCATTCCGCCATTAGTCCCCTTCCTATATACAGTTAAAGCAACCATTATGTTCCTGAAACCGATGTAAAAAAACATTTGCCAAGAATATTAAGTTACCAATAATTAAGGTTAATAGAATGTAATAAACTTAATCATTAATTAAGGTTAATTCTATGCAATAAAGTTCTGGTAAAATATGTCCTAGTCGGTTGCAGCGAAAATAATAATTGTCAACAGCAGGATTCAACAGCAGCAAAACAATTAGTTTATACCCTATATGGTGAATATTAAACAAATGGTCATGAAAATAGTTTAAACAATGTGTCTAAGTCATGATAAAGTGGAAACCTCACGCTTGCAACTTTTAGAAGAATCATGAGGAGAGGGGAATGGATGGGGTGTCTTGCTTAACTTATAGAAGGCGTGCCCATGTGATTTAACTATGTTCATTACTAAGCTAACAGGGACGTGTGATAGTATTTTTCTCTAGTTGCAATACACATGGACATATTTGCTTGTAAGCAACAATACAGGATAAGATGGCCTTGATATATATAGCACATGTCACAATCCTATTCTGCATACGAAGCTATTGAATGCTTCCATATAATGCCTCGCTTACTCGAAAATATAAGTGCACAACAAATGCTGCAAACTAGATGGGCCAATATATACAAGGGCATCCTTTCTTTCGAACTACACCAAATTACCACTCGAAATTTTAGCTTGCTGGTCACAGAATGAAAAAAAAAAAAAAACCAGAGCTGAAACGTATCATGTGGAATGCAAAGAAGGCAGTGAGTTGATGATAGAAATGAGAGGCATCGAGAAACAATATTGCAGGAGTAGATACCTCCCAAGCTTTGCCAAAACTATCTGATCCCAAAGAAGATTTCCACTCGCAATAGGCGGGCAGGTGTGTTTAACCAATTGGAATTTTTAGACGCGTGAGACTTGAGGTTGTTGGAGCAATGATGGATTAGAGCCAAGCGACACAAGCTTTCAATGTGCACGTGGCCAGGCCTCAAGAACACAAACGCCGCAAATCTGCGAGGCAAGATGATGAGATCTGTGCAGGGTCTTCCTGACTCGCGCCTGATCGACACTCATCAAAATCTGCTGAGATGTGGACTGCATGGTATACCCAACCTTTTTGCTTCTTTCATTGTCATACAGTATGCAGCTTTCATTGTGTTATTAATCGCCTTCTGATATCTAAAGCTACCAGCACCTCCAAGAATTTATCGAAACTCACTCTCTAAATTATCATTTCGACATCATTTGCTAGTATCATAACAGCATGCTGGAGAGATTATAACCGTGGCTGCACATATAGATAGGATCATGTATCCTTATGCTGGGAAGCCAAAAGAAAAAAAAACATTATCCAGATCATAAAGAAATTCTATCTTGCTCGTCGCACAAGGAAAAAAAAAACAGAGTTTTTAGCACTGCCCTGAGTTTTTTACACATGTGCAGAGCTGCTCATTCACGTGTGTCTCTTAATTCGTGCGGGTGCAGCTCAATCGAAGAACACATAAAAAAAAATTTGGCGACACTGTTGATGACATCTCTCTGCAACGTCTTCATCTTGACTGACACTCAAAATTTGTTGGCACATGATGAATTGTAATAGGAGTAGAGTAAATTGTTGTCTATTTGCATGCCATACACTCTAGTTTTGCTTCTCTGTATTTTTGAGTTGTCACACATTATGTAGCTTCGACTTGTCTATTTTTGCTGCTCATTATGTAGTCCCCTTCTGACAATCAAAGCAACAAACCACTCCGCTCCTAGAGAGTGGTCGTCTTGCTTGACTCATAGTGCGTGTGTGCTTTAATCATGTTATTTAATTTACTAAGCTAGCAGGGACATGTGCTGAATTGTTTTTATTATCCTGTTTACAACACACAAGCACATATTTTCTAGCTACATGGTAAGTAGTAAATGAGTAGATGCCTTGATACCAAAGTCACAATCGGATCCATATAATGCCTCCCTACTTCAATATAAATACACACCAAATGTTTCCAAACTCAACTGGCAAATTGAAGTGATTCTTGATCACCACTATATATACGGCACCCTTTCTTGGGAGCGACATTAAAAAACTCACCAAGCTTTTTTTTTAGAGAGAAGGTTTCCCCTGCTTTCATTCAAAAGCTAAACAGCATCCAGGTTCACAGACCTAAGCGCTAACGCGCACACACACCACCAGGCCTAAAACTCTGGGTACAAACTCCGGCTCCAACAGCTTGAGCGCTCATATTATTACAAGCCAAGTTCTCTACCCAATTAGTTCTGAAAACTTCCAAAGATTGAGCATCCGATTGCTCCCACGGTGATAAGAACTTTTGGCTTGCTCTCCTCGCAAAAACAAGAGGAATACAAAACTTTTAGATCTGCCCTGAGTATCAAGTGCGTGGAACGCAAAGAAGGCAAATAGCTAACGATGGAAATGAGAGGCATCAAGAAACTAGAAAGCACGAAGTGGTATTTAGGTGGATTCATGATGCTAACATTACAAAATACTTAGCATCCTGTGAACATTGAACTTAGCGTCATGTTATCAGTGAAGCACCCACACATATCAGTGATGTGTTTTCTAAGGAGGAGTCACTGATATTTTGCTATTAGTGACGCGTCTTATTCTTGCGCATGGGTAACAAGAAATCAGTGACGCGTTTTGTTCACCCGTGTCACCAATGCACTTATTAGTGACATGTTTCAGTTTTGAGTTGTTAGTTGAGACGTCTCCTTTTTGATATTTTACCATAGTGTCGCATGGAATTCCATAGGTACGACTTCTGCAGCAAGACACCTACAGTTTGAGCCCTTGACCCTCTTTGAGCAGCTGAGAGAACCAGCCAGAACTGCACCGACTATTTCACGATGCAGGGCTGCTGCGGGGTATGGCGGAGACGCGGGACATGTATTTGGGGCCGAAGTTGCAAAAAGCCGAAGAAAATCATCAGGCAGAGGAACATACTTGGTTCCTCATATAGAAGAATAAAAATAGAAATAACACTGGTGCCACCAATACTAAATTGTGATACATATAAACTGGTTATGTATTATTATGACAAATAAAATATCTCAAATACAGCGAGTCCCTTGAAGTGGGAGCAGCGACTCATCTTGTTCACCGTTGGCCAAAAGAAAACAAAGCTGTTATCCCTAAGAGTGGACCAGTGCTGGAGGTGGTGATGACGGAGCCTCCTTTCATTAGGGACTCAGTGTGAATAATGAGAGTGGATAACGGCGACCTGTGAGAATGTTGGATTAGTTACAGACTTACGTGGCTACTGACTTCGTGTTGTGTTATATATGCTTGGGAAACTCAAGCACTGTGGCATCAAGATGCTTCTCGATTCTAAATAATCTCTTTACAAATAACATGATATTGCTGCATTTTCGCTTCTTCATTTCCCAGCTTGCCTAAAGCCTCCTCCTACTTAATGTGTAGTGCCTTGGCTTGTGGTAGCCTATAACAATCCTAGAACAAAGCTACTAGTCCTTGAGCTTGTATATGTCATTTTATAGGCATGCTGGGTCATAACGAATCCAAATTATTATTGGTACTATATACTACTATACACTAATAATAACGAATTCCAAACCGTAAATGCAGACATTCGGAGTAGAGTGAACTCTATGAATCCATTATTCCCTAGGAAGGGTAGTGTGTTCCTGGTCACAAAACCACTAGTATATTTTAGAGCATCTCTAATACTTTGCAAAACTCAGTAACGATCTTTCTGCACTTGAGAAAATCTACTCGAGACAAGACGACCTTTGGTCCCTGTTTGAGTAACTAATCAATCGGGACTAGAGGTCCCCTCCTGCAAAAGTCTACAATAAAGTCGGGGACTTTATACTCGGTTGCTATCTCTAATCGGGACTAATCCTCTCTTTAGTCCCGGACTTATAAATGGTCGAGAGTAAAGCCAAAAAAACTGATCCAAACGGACGTTTGTTCTCTAATAGTGATGAATTGTACACTTACTTATCAGTCAGCCAATCCAAATAGATGGATAAATTGGGTCAAAAAAAAAATAGATGGATAAGTATGTGGGAAAGAATAAAGAGTGGGATAGGGTACCCAATAGAAATGTACAAACTAGAGCGACATTGTAAAAGTAGTTTGCATGACTCGCAAATTGTTTAGGATTGCCCTTGAGAAACACTTTTCTATATTTTGGAGCTAGGTTTTGAAAACTGTTGGAGCAAACCAACAAATGTTCTCACTTTTCTATATTTAACAAATATTTATTCAGTCGAAACAAATTTTATAACTCTGTGTAATAAAGGGTGTGAAGCTTTGGTAGCAAATTTAACCATTCATTAATGGAGGCAGCCGCTCAGCATGACTGCGTTAGTTAATAAAAGGGCACCGTCTCACACAATCATTTGTCTAGCAGTGAACCTAATTATTTTGCATGAGCTAATGTTATTAATTGCATCTATTTGATGCCTCATTCGCTGAAAATGAAGGCAGGATGGCATCCTTTTCAGAGAGCAAACAATACACATGGTGATGCTCAAACTAGAGATTTCTTGAACAACTACATCTACTCCTCCTTCGGTTGCATCGGCAACCTCCTGTACTCATTCGAGTTAGCCTCAAGACTGGTTACATCATGGCAATTCCACCAGAAGGAGCCCTGCCAACAAAAGGCTTTGACGATTGAGTCGCAATTTGGCACGTGGACGCGCTGAGTAGAGAACATGGGAAGTGTCATACGCCTAACATGAGCCGTACTCCCTAGCGGAGTGAATTGGAGCACAGGGAGGAGGCACCACCATCGCGCACACTGGGTATCGTGGGCTGCCCTAGGGTGTGCGCAAGGTTGAGGTGAAGAGGCGGCCCTAGTCACCGCCGCACTGCCACCACGGCTGGCCCCACCACCATCGTGATCTACCATATGGATTCCTCCTCGGTTTAGGAAATAAGTGGGTAAAGTTAGAAAGTTGAGTTTGTTAGGCTAGGATGGAGAATCTGGATTTGATATCGATCTCCTAATTTGCTTAGGAGTCAAGTCCCAAGTGGATTATACAGACAAGAGGGATGTAGTCAAAACAACTCAGCTCATGGAAAGGGCAAAAGCGGCAAAAGCTCCCTATTCCCTAGCTGCCCCTGCACCACTGCCCACGCTGCCCCCTCGCAGCTACCCTCGTGCCACCGCCGGTGTGCCCCCCGCTGGCAACACGATCACATAGGGCTTCATGAGTTTCTGATACCTCTCAAGCCAACAAGAATGTAAGTTTTAAACTCTTCCAGACAATGTAACTCGCCGTACTGTTGTCACCAATTGTGTGCCTGGCCCGCCATGGTCCAACATCTAGAGTTATATACAGATTCTTTACCATGTACAAGGAACTTTTATAGGCAGTCCTGCTATTAGTCCACAACTTAGTATATAATGGTTAAATATAATGCGCAAGGGTGACAATAACGTTACTATCGATAATTATTCTGTTTAATGTTTTCAAGCATGGATTATACCTAAAACAAGCTACATGATCATTCTCATGGGTGGCTGTTTTTCATTTTGCGAGCGAGTCTCAAAGTAAAACAAGCTCTACGTACAGGTGAAATCTCTGACCCAATGACTATGAGTTCATGAAGTTACTATATCTTACTAGTTTTTGTTAGCTTACAAATATTCAGTGAGCTTTCCAAAAAAACACACAATTCCCTAAATAAAAGAGGAACATGTCATGGACGGCAGGTGATTGCTTGGGCAGAATTGTGCGTGAGCTGTTGTCGTGGAAGTCATTCAACATCATGGAGCGGTGTGCATGACAATGTTTTCTATTTTATTTTCTCATTCAGTTTCCACTGATGATTTAAACCTGTTGTGATGAAGGTCCCCAATATCACTATAGACTAGCTATCATTGCTGACTTACAGACACGAGCAATGATCATGGTTTCCGAGCGACAATGATTAACTATCCATATATGAGTAATATTAAATCGTGATGTGTTTAATAATCCGATGTATACTAATTTGCATTCCCGTTCCTATTAGGCTGTCTCCAACAGCTACCCCTTAAATACGACATGCATATGATAGTTTGAATACCGCACAGTGTAAAAGATGGGCATCCAAAACTTTTGTGTTCCAACAGAACATGCAAACAAGAAAGCGAAAACAATAAAAAAAGAGAAAAAACATGCGTAGCCAACCGAACTTGCAAACATGCAGTGGAAGGCACTGGTGTGGGGCTAGGTGTGGGCTAGAAAGTGAAATGCATCGGAGGAGAGGGATAGTCTTTTGTGCGTCTCGTGGAGGCCGTCGCCCAAAATACATCCGGCGTTTGGGTTAACCGTTGGAGAGTGTTTTTGTAGGCAAATGTACTGGGTGCGATGCACTTTGCGTTTGGGTACTCTGATGGAGTTAGCCTTAGTAATGATCATGGCATTCCCGTTCCTGGATTATCCCATGCATGATACAATGAGAGCTAGCCTCATGTAGCTTGTTCCATGTCAGCCTCATGTATACTTTGGAGCATTTAATAATGCATCTAATTCATGATGGTTGCTGTATTATTTGATGCATCAAACTCTGTGTGATGGGGCAGTAAAACATTGGACGAGTTACTGATAAGGTACCTTCCAAGCGAAGCAAACTGTGTGGTGTACAAAAGATCAGTTTGTACGTACGTGCACTGGACATGTGTACCCTTTAGCCTGAACATATGTGCTGGATTTAGCACTACACCACAACACTAAATCAGCAATGGACGTCATTTGCTGAAGTTTATAATTACCGTTGCACCGACTGTTGCTAAATGTTTACCTCGGAGCTTCAGTCGCTAAATTTCAATATTTCGATGAATGGTCTGTTGCTATAAGCATTTTACTTTTATGTTTGACGGTCAGTTGCTATATGTGAGTAGAAGAGTCGAATCGTCCGTTGGTAAATAGGAATTGAGTTTTTGGGTTGCCCCCGCGACCACTTGATTTGGTTATTGCCATGTTGATTTGGTCTTTTGTGCTGGCAGTGTGTCGGTCGTACAGGGATTTAGAATGATCACTCGTGGATATACTGTAACATTTATTAACTCTGCAGGGATTTAGAATGATCATATGCCACTCATACATTTAAAAACAACATTTTTTTATTTCATTTTAACAAACATTGTATATTATTATAATATCATATTACAAGGCAGTGCATATTTCATGATCTTTTTTAATTAATTTGAAGTGTGTGATTAATTTATTAAGCCGGATACAAGGTGTCAGCCAACTGCCCAGCACAATTATGTAAGGTTACCACGGGGATCAAGCTTGTGTTCTTCGTTCTGTGGTCGTTCACCAAGCACGCCAAAAAATATCTGACAAGAAAGCCATCTCCTTTTGCATTCTCTTGTAACCACACCAACCCAATAATCACATGGCGGGTGTACTTGCTGAGGCCATGTATGTAGGGAAGCAAGATACTTTGCTCGCGGTGGACAAAGAGATATGTGCAAGTGGAAGGGATACTGGCACATTATGGTAGGTTCCTGATGCTTCTCAAACCTAACTGTCTTCTAAATTTAGAGAGTAAATGGTCTATGTTCTCTCACACAATATGCAGGACCTTTCGCTTACTTGTTGCAACCTGAGGGCTTTTTTGGTTCAGCTCATGTGGATCTCACTTATAAGCTGAGCAGGATTGTTAGATAAAGGCGCAATATATATAGAATCTAAGCTGGGTGTTTGGGTGCACTGACTTTTGGAGTTGGATATTTTGCACTAGGAACCCTAGATATTTCTCAAATCTGTCCCCAGCACAATAACGTTGCGCACAATTTTTATGTTGATTTTATTGGTACTACAGTCATTGAAAGTAAACAGTGAACTGATAATAAATATTTCAAAACATTAACTGTGACATGACTACCTCAGGAGGCACATGCTCAGCAGTCATGATATTGCGATCCAAATTGAACAATCTGCCCCCTTTTGTCCCTGAAGTGATGTAGTAGCCAGTTCTATATCTAACTTATTTACATGAGTCCAGACGCTGCCATTTCAGATGCAAACTTCATGAAGGCTGACAGAAACATGTTCAATTTCGTGGTTGAAGGACCGAAACGGCAACCAGAGGGGGGGTGAATGGGAGCCGTAAATTTTTCTTTCAAAAATATTTAGGCCACTGTCCCAAGTTCACCGCCAAACACCCAAAACAAGCACGAGATGTCCACGACCCAAATGATAGGGTGGATGTTCCCTAGAAACACAGCAGGACATCTCAATCAATCTCACACGGCAAGAAAATCCTCAATATACGAACTACTCGAACCGATGCACGAAAATGAGACTCAACTCCTATCGAGAAGAAGCTGGTTCCGAAATTAAAATACTCAAGTCAACTAGTGACAGGAGCACTCGAGATAAAAATCCACGGTTCGGTAGAAATACATTACCAAAAATCGGATCTTAAATCGGAGCTAGAAACAATGAACCAGAGACATGCGACCACATAAACTGCACTGACACCGGACATCATAGATCCTTAATTAGCAGGGGTGCGACACCAATGGCCTGACTGACAGCCGCACGAAGAGAACACATGCATGAACTCGGCAAGCTGGATCCTCTTAACGAAATTAGTGAAAAGCTAATTATAGAAACAATCCATGCAGAGCTCACCAGATAGAACACGCACGAGATGATCAAATGAAAAAGACAAATAAAAATTTGGCCCACCGCATGGACAGAAAATTAATCAGATTAAATCAAATACTCCACGAAACACTCCCAAAATTCTCACGAGAGATCTTCATATAGTCAGTGCGCTATTCCAGAAAAATCATGGCCCGATCCCAACTCGAAATTTAGGAATTTCAGATCACAGGCAAGAACAAAATTTGGGGACAAAGACTAGATCATGTGGAAACAAAATCACAGCTCCGATTTAAAAATCCCAGAGGGCATGAGGCGGATTAGGGCCACCTCTTCCCACACAAAAACATCTCAAAATTATACAATCATCAATTTCAGTTGTGGACCTCTCTCTCTCTCTCAAGAACACTACGGAAAGAAAAAACCTACGGCAAAAATAAAAACGCGAATGAGAGAAGTGACGGAGGTTCAGGACTCCCTCTACCTATTTAACATGTTTATTTCACTCCTATTTTTATCCCTAAAGTTGATTAGAGCCAAACCAAAAATAGCCATGAGCCATATATGGTCCGACTCGGGATAAGCTTGATTCGACGGCCACCGCGCCTTCTCACCGGTAGCTTTGCTTCCATGCGAACTCCCCGATGCCGCCACATGTCGTCCCTTCCGCTATCGAACCTCGCCGCCAATGGTTTTGAGGGGAAACCACCAAACCGTCTCGACACATGTCACCGCCGTCTTCGACCGCCCGGCGTCAAGTCTTCGAAAGTCCCCGCTCGACATGCACGTCCGTCGACTTGACCCGATCGACATGGTCACTCCATGCGTCCTCACACTTGTCGATGTCCCAAGTGTCGCCACCACGGTGGCCACCCGACACTCGGTCCCTCGATCCAAGCCTCACGTCCGCCCTTCACCGCTCGGGTCTATCGGCACGCACGCCCTCCTCCTTGATCTTCACCTCGCCGTTGACCACCGCCTCGAGCTCAACACCCGCACAACACAAGCCAAGAAACAACGTCTTCGACCTACACACCGCATGTGCCGGGTGAAGATAACCGTGGTAGAAAGAAAGTGAAAATAGAATAAAAATGTTGAGAGTTGACAATGACTCATCACAAAATCTAAACACAAATGGTTATGATCAACCATGTGTTCGCAATCTCCCCCTTGATGAGTGCATTGTCAACACCAACACAAAGACAGAAAAGGGAGGAAGAAGAACTCACCCAAATGACCAAAAGCCAAAGAAAAGCATAACGGGGTCATTTGTGATGAGCAAAGACAAGAACAAAGCTAGACCCTCAAGATAGAGGCAAAGGCTCGACACATCTAGCAACTCCCCTGAAAAGATGCAATCTCTCAAATGCTCAAATGCATGCACACTCACCGCCTTTGTGGACATTTTTCTCCCCTTGTTGGCATATGCACTTGTCAAGTTTGTTTAAGTTAGAGCCCATGATTGCTAAACTCCCCTTGAAACATGCTATGAATGCACAAATTTTACAATGCAAGAGCTTCAGGATTATAGCAAAGCCAAATGAGAAGATGCTCTAAGTAGTATTATGTCAACAAAGCACAAAAGTGCTAGCAAATGCTCAAACCGATCGGATGATATAAAATATAGCAATGGAGCAATGTTGATCAAGTTTTAAGCATTTCTAAGAAAGGGGTTCACCACTGAAATAAGCACATAGCACATATAAGCAGAAGATCAATCAAGTGCTAAGACATGTACACAGGTGAACTACCCCAAACAAAGTTCACACATCATGCAAAAGATTGGCCCAAGTTATGATTTCATCATTTTTAGATATACATCGGAGTTTGCAGCGTGTTTCAAATATTGGGCAAAACATGTGTGTGCGAGTGGTTATCCACAACTGTCAGTCTTACTAATCAACCATGTCAAGCCTATGCTGTGAGCAATGAGAAGCTTAAAACATGATCTGGATCAACCACAACATAATCCAAGTTCATTTCAAAGTGTAATGAAGAGCAGTCTCAAACTATGAAGTGGGACAGTTATGGACCCATCTCGATCTTTTCCAATCACATAGCTTAGATTGCAGATTTTAAACATATAAGCATCAATGGTCATCTAAGCAAGTGTATAACTCAGTGAATGAGACATAGCTACCTAGCATACACATTATAGCAAAAGGATCTCACACATCCTACACATGCTAGGAGCCATCTCAAATGGTGAACCATTTTCAAGTTTCATCAAATTAGAGTCAAGTTCATATTTAGAAAATAGCTTAGCTCATAACATATAGCAAATGATCAATAGGAGCTTAAGCTACAAGCACTATCATTGTATAAATCATACTATCTAGAGCATAGTCTCATTTCAAATCAATATAATCTAGAAGCTCAATATGATCTATTATACATGATGAGATGATATGCAATATGATACAAGAGCAAAGAAGGAAGAAAAAAATGATCAGATAGAACATGTCCAACATCTTGAGGCTCAAAAGAAGCAACAAATGCAGAATAGCAAAGTGAGAAATCTAATACAACCTGTTTCGTGTGACTCACTGATCAAGCTCACCAATCATGTTCTAAGGTGAATGGCGATATTGAATATGTCAAGGTGCCTTGAAGAAGTCACCTCACATTAAACAAAAATTTGGAAGATCCACACCTCCACAAAAATGCTTGGGTATCTTTGTTGTTATCCCCGAAGATAATGTACTCTTTGTTCCTTATGGGTTGAGGCTAGAGAACCATTTAGAGTTTCAGTCATATTGTGCGAACATCCCGAATCAATAAGCCACTTGTTCTCCAAGCCTAATACCTGCATCAATAGAAAGACATGGGGCGAGCAGATGGCACAACACTGGGATTAGTCATAAAAGAAGGGTACCAGTGTTGACTCATTTGCCCTTGAAAAGTGTTAGGAAAAACACCAAACATGCCATGTCCCATGGGAGAGAAGCGATTACCACGGAAGGGAAAACGTGGTCCGCTAGAGCTGTGAGACTGAAAACCACTACCTCGTGGTCTAGCAACATGAGGCCTAGCACCTTGAGGCATTGCACCTCTATGCCTATCATTGCGCCTCTGAATAGGCGGCACATGTACTCCATGAGGTGGATGATACATGTTCTGGTTGTTCAACTCATACTCCCGCCTTTCATCTCTCTTCCTCCTAAAGCAAAACTCAGCAAGGTGACCATCCCTTTCACAGTATTCGCAGTGATATCTCACCTCTCTCTTGGGTGGCTGTTGACTCACTCTCTTTTGGGATTGGTTCACTCTTGGTGGTGGCCTAGCTTTGGGAGGAGGTTCCTTAGAGATGTTTGGGAGAGTATCAAGTGCATTCCTAAGATGGTTAGGTTTTGGAATCCACACTTGTTTTGAGGTGGAGCTTTGGGAGTTTCTTCAAACACTCCATTTTTCACAAAGGGCTCGTGGGTTTTAGGTGAAGTGATTTTGATTAGCTTAGGAGTAGTAGAAGGTTTCTCACTTGGGTTCAAACCACTATGCTGACCAACCTTGCCATACAAGTTTTCACCCTTCCCACCTATAGCAAAGCCTAAACCCGATGTGTCAGTTCCCCTCTTGAACTGACTCATCATCATGCCCAACTATGGCTCTCCACTAGACACCCAACTCAAGACAGATCGAAGGTGTGTGTTGTCCTCCTCGGTCTTCAACTTGTCACGCCTGCAAGCCTCAATCTCAAACTCCAAACCCTCACAACAAGCGCACTTAGTAACCATGTTATCTGAATTGGCCTTCTCTAGTAAAGAGATTCTAGCATCCTTCTCTGCCAGCTCAGATCGCAAGCCCGAGCAGGACTTGCACGCACCCAACAGCATAGGCCTAGCCTTCAACTCAACATGTTCATCTAGCAATGCAGAATATTTAGATTGCAAAGACATAATGCTAGACATATGCATGGCACAAGCGTCACATTTAGGTTCATCGGATAAAACAGCAACAAAGCTTCCTAGCCAACTCTAACTCACTCAAAGCCATCTCCAACTTCTCTCTATACTCCTTCCTCTCCCTAACAGCACGCTTAAGCAATTTATCTTGAGCAAATAAAGCATCATTCACGGACTCAAGTTCAGCGAGAGAGGAATCGATTGTGGGAGATACCTCGGAAAGAAGAGTCATCGTTGCGGCCTCGCCCTTGCCATCTTGCGCCTCATCTCCAAGTGCCATGGTGCGAGAAGCCGCCGTGTGCGGAGGCGGGCGTAGAAGCACAGCCCGTTCATCTTGTCCTCGATGTTCTCCTTGGACTCGTCGCTCGAGGATGATTGATCGCCGCCGGTGGCGTTCTCGAGGTCGCCGAGGTTGGTGAGGAAGGATCGCTTTTGCGCCTTGTTCGGCTTGAGGAACTTTCTCTTGATCGCCTCCCCTTGTCGAAGCTTCTCTTAGACTTGTGCTTGGAGGATGAAGTATGCTTGTCCTTGCGCTTCTCGAAGCTTGGCTTGTCGGAGGTGTACTTGTCGTTGAAGCGCTTGTTCTTCTTCGGACAATTGGCGATGAAGTGATCAGGATCACCACATCCGAAGCACCCTTCCTTCAGACCACTACCACCACGCCGGCGGTTGAGTCTATTGTTGTGGATCCGGGAGAAACGGTTAATGACAAAGCGCTAGTTCGCCGTCTCCGAAGCACCTCCAATTGTTCCTCTGTTACACTCACAAGAGAAGACAAGGCAAAACTAGGTTGTGATGCATTAGTGAAAGAACTAGAGCCTCCTTTGCCGACACAAGAGCCAAAGAAGAAGCGGTGGGATTTTTGAGCTTAGCTTGAATTTGATTATCGATTTCACTTCGATTTTAGTTTGCTAAATAGCTCATCCACCGTCAAAGTGTCCAAAGTGGGAGATTCAAGAATCGCATTCACTTTAACATCCCAAACCTTCCGATCAAGAGCATAAAGAAGTTTGATTGCTCTCTCATGATCATCATAAGGTATCTGAGGCCTATTTGCCCGCATCTTGTTGATGATAGTTTGGAAACGAGCAAACAAAGAATCAATCGACTCACCATCAAGCTGAACAAAATTCTCGTACTCTCGCTATATCGTCTCAAAGAGTCTGTTTTTTCACTTGAGGGGTTCCCTCGTGACAGTTTTGCAACCTCACCCAGATCTCTCGAGCGGTAGCACAATCAGAGACACGCTCAAACTCGGTATCTTTCAAACTCGAGAAAAAGAACACTGCGAGCCCGACTATTGGCATTGTGTTGGTCAATTTGTTCCCCACCAACACGAGCAGCAAGAACCACATAGTTGGCATCCTCAATGATTTCCCAAACACGTGAATCTATCCCCATAAGATGTGCTTGCATCTTGATTTTCCAATAGGGATAGTTCCTTCCATCGAACTCCGGTGGTTTGCCCCAAAGTGGCGAAACCGCGATGATCCATGTCGCCTTCGCGGATCACGGACCGATTAAGGTGGAGTGATCCTTAACCGGCTCTGATACCAATTGAAGGACCGAAAAGGCAACCGGAGGGGGGGTGAATGGGAGCCGTAAATTTTTCTTTCAAAAATATTTAGGCCACTGTTCCAAGTTCACCGCCAAACACCCAAAACAAGCACGAGATGTCCACGACCCAAATGATAGGGTGGATGTTCCCTATGAACACAGCAGGACACCTCAATCAATCTCACACGGCAAGAAAATCCTCAATATACGAAACTACTCGAACCGATGCACGAAAATGAGACTCAACTCCTATCGAGAAGAAGGTTGGTTCCGAAATTAAAATACTCAAGTCAACTAGTGACGGAGCACTCGAGATAAAATCCACGGTTCGGTAGAAATACATTACCAAAAATCGGATCTTAAATCGGAGCTAGAAACAATGAACCGAGAGACATGCGACCACATAAACTGCACCGACACCCGGACATCATAGATCCTTAATTAGCGAGGGTGCGACACCAATGGCCCGACCGACGGCCGCATGACGAAGAGAACACATGCATGAACTCGGCAAGCTGGATCCTCTTAACGAAATTAGTGAAAAGCTAATTATAGAAACAATCCATGCAGAGCTCACTAGGTAGAACACGCACGAGATGATCAAATGAAAAAGACAAATAAAAATTTGGCCCACCGCAGGGACAGAAAATTAATCGGATTAAATCAAATACTCCACGAAACACTCCCAAAAATTCTCACGAGAGATCTTCATATAGTCAGTGCGCTATTCTAGAAAAATCATGGCCCGATCCCAACTCGAAATTTAGGAATTTCAGATCACAGGCAAGAACAAAATTTGGGGACAAAGACTAGATCATGTGGAAACAAAATCACAGCTCCGATTCAAAAATCCCAGGGGCATGAGGCGGATTAGGGCCACCTCTTCCCACACAAAAACATCTCAAAATTATACAATCATCAATTTCAGTTGTGGACCTCTCTCTCTCTCAAGAACACTACGGAAAGAAAAACCTACGGCAAAAATAAAAACGCGAATGAGAGAAGTGTCGGAGGTTCGGGACTCCCTCTACCTATTTAACATGTTTATTTCACTCCCTATTTTTATCCCTAAGCCTAATTAGAGCCAAACCAAAAATAGCCATGAGCCATATATGGTCCGACTCGGGATAAGCTTGATTCGACGGCCACCGCGCCTTCTCACCGGTAGCTTTGCTTCCATGCGAACTCCCCGATGCCGCCACGTGTCGTCCTTCCGCTATCGGAACCTGTCGCCAATGGTTTTGAGGGGAAACCACCAAACCGTCTCGACACATGTCACCGCCGTCTTCGACCGCCCGGGCGTCAAGTCTTCTGAGCCTCCCGCTCAACATGCACGTCCGTCGACTTGACCCGATCGACATGGTCACTCCATGCGTCCTCACACTTGTCGATGTCCCAAGTGTCCGGCCACCACGGCTGGCCACCCGACGCTCGGTCCCTCGATCCAAGCATCACGTCCGCCCTTCACCGCTCCGGTCTATCGGCACGCACGTCCTCCTTGATCTTCACCTCGCCGTTGACCACCGTCTCGAGCTCAACACCTGCACAACACAAGCCAAGAAACAACGTCTTCCGACACACCGCATGTGCCGGGTGAAGATAACCGAGGTAGAAAGAAAGTGAAAATAGAATAAAAATGTTGAGAGTTGACAATGACTCATCACAAAATCTAAACACAAATGGTTATGAACAACCATGTGTTCGCAGTGGTTCTTTTATATATACACCATATGTCACACTTTTTTCTGAGAGCGAGCGAACAACGCGTCATCAAATCACAGAGATCTTCAGCTATCGGCTCTGTCATAGGTACTGTCTTTGGTACAAGTTGCTCAAGTTCCTACGGAATTGAGGGGTAACCCATGCTGCTGATCATCATGGGAATGAGAGGCCTTGGGGAAAATAACGGCAGTGGAAGTTCTTTCATAAGTCGCAGCCTCCTGCTGATCTCTAGTTCCAGTTCGAGGGCATCTGGTGGCTGCTAATCTTGAACATCTGGTGGCTGCTAATCTCTACTGTGTCTTCAGCAACCGGGGAAACTAAAACAAAGGGACTCCTCTCATTCTTTTACTATCTGGTGACAATAAAATCTACTTGAAGCACGAACAATGTTCAACTCACGTAAGCACATACACATGGACTGTGTCCACACCACTCACAAGAAAATATTAAATTGTACCATTTCTTGCACCATCATGAAAGAAACCATATTTGTGTGATACTTGTGATGTAGGGGACTTTTTCTTTCTTTGATTCAAAGAAGTGCAGCTCTCCTGCATTTGTTTTAAAAAAAATGAAAGAAGCCATATATAGTCCCGACCGATTCTATCCAGCATATTATATTAGCTATTAAAATAGTACTCCATTATCAATTGTTAATGGGAAGCTCCCTATGACATCAATCAATTAATTTTAATTTTAATTTTTTGTTCATATAATCCTGGGGCTGGACCTTTTTTTAATATTGGAGAGAACATTTCATTAATATATACACCCTGATTCAAAGAATTATGTGTTTGCTGACCACACAAGTTCAAGTGTCCAACGATGGAGGGAGTGGGATCCATGTATGCTTGGCCGTGCAAAGTGATTGCAGTTTTCGCTGACCATGCCCAAGCATGATCTAACAGTGTCCTTCTTGCCAAACATGATCTGATAGAGTCCTTCCCAAACATGCCCAATCAATGCTTGTGGCAGGGTCCATCCCAACTCAATTCACATTCTTTGTGTCAAACATTTTACAAGAACACAGAGTAAGTCAAGTGTGCCGCGCCGTGCTAGCTCTTGTTTATGATGTGGTACGTACAGAAGCTAGACAGCGTCATTCCCGCTGAACTGTCCAAGTGGAAGGGAAACTTATGCATTGTGGATTCCCGATGCTTCTCAAGCCTAAATATCTATACTAGATACGATGTTCTTTCATTTTGCTTCATCATTTCCTGGCCAGCCTGAAGCCTCCTACAGTGCTTTTCTGTTGGTGGCCATCGTCTCACTAAACTACATCTCATTTTATAGGCATGCATTCCTGGCCCATAAACTAAATACTATGAGTACTATACATTCATGAAAAGTAAAGAGTGGGAGCACATGCTCGATCAGTAGTCATGCTATTAGGCAGCTGTATAACTTGTACAGGATTACTGACACTGCCGTTTCTGATGCTAACTTCAATAGGTGCTGCCTGAAACTTCGATAGGTGACCCCAAGAGTTGGGATGGTTTACTGGCAATTGGAACCATCAGGTCTTGCATTTTTCAATTGTTAATGGGAAGCTCACTACAATGAAAACAGATGGCACCAATCAATTAATCAATTAATTTTTTAGTCATATAGTTCTGGGGCTGGATCGATAGACCATTTCATTAATAGAAAAACCCCGATTCCAATAATCCTGAGTCCACTAGCGGCTATCCCGAGCACAGAAGTCCAACGAGGGAGGGAGTGGGGTCCATGTACGCTTGGCCATACACAATGATTCCAGTTTTTTCGAGGACCATTCCCAACACAATTGTGCCGAAATTGGATTAGTTACAGACCATAACTAAAGACCATTTTATTACAATATGCTCAGTCCATAACAATTTATCTGATTACTAATTTTCTAGCTAGTGTATGCTCAATCCATAACATTCACTTTCCAATTACAAAATTAATGTTAGACAAATTTCTATTATACGATCTCACAATAATAGAAATAATAGAATAATACTCAATTACCAAGCCATTTGTAGATCTACTAATGACTTGTTAAAGGAGTATTATTCTAGAATGCTGTATGGGTGCTACTAGAATGCTGTCTGTCAGGATGGTTCATAGCAAAATATCCATCCACAGACCTAAGCTGATGAAATAGTTTTCAAGCGTCGTAATCAAACAGGACAATGATGACTCACCTACAAACAATAAATATGTGTTCATTTGTAAGGAGAAGTAATAATGTGTCATGGTTCTTTTGAGGATAATATATATACCATACCATGGCACCATTTCTTCTGACTGAATCCAGCCACTCATTGAGTATATATGTATTGTGTGGAATGGTAAAATGCAAGAAGATGGTGAGATAGAAATGAGAGGTATCCGGGAAAAACATAGAACTAGATTATTCATGCGACCTTTGGCTAAAATGTCCGTGCAAAAGAGGCACCGGGGAATGTGCCCTGGAGCTCGTGGAGCTTGAGGCGATCGCAAAGGGTCCGTTCTGTCACTTTCTGCTAGTCTATATAGTAACGCGAGATGAATCACATCCCATCTGTGCCAATCATGCACCTTCTGAAGCTCGTCATGAGACAGCTACAGACTATCTGTATGTTGCGGGTGATGTGCTATGCAAAGGGCCATGGATGGCACCTCATCGTTGCGCTTGCAGCCGTCATAACAGGACCCTCTCGTTTCTTTGTGGCATGTATTGTAATGCGAGATGGATCACATGAAGCTTTAGAAAGGTAGCTAGCTGCAGTCCTTGTCAGCGTTTGGAGGAAACAGAAGAGATTGTAATGTGGAATGCAAGGCAGCTTGGTCTCTTGGAGGCATGCAACGTGAGGTCAGTTTTTTACTGCTTGTAATGTAGACATATTATTGGAACGTTGAAGCCAAACTACAGGCCCTTGTTGAGGATCCAAATTCCCAGTTTACATAGAAACAGCCACCATGAAACTTGGCTTAAGACATGGACGGACTGCTTCTGAGGAGATCATGCAGGGACTAAAGCATAACGATATGAATTTAATTAGGATCGTGGAACAACAGGATATACTTGTGCCAGAAGTTTCTACGGGACCGAAAACACCTATGATCCATAAAAAAGGGAGAAAAAAAGCAAGCAGACTGCGCGTTATTGAGTCCACACACGCACTCTGTAACCTTGTGCATGCTCTCCAAATGACACAATCTGCCGCTGACTCGGCTTGCAGTCTCCAAGCCAACGGGCACATTTAGGATTGTTTCCAATGGTTAATAGACGGAAAGCCTGATCCTCATTACAGAGACACAGGTAGCTTGCCCTGAAGAGCGAAGCGATGCTGCATCCGACAGCCGAGTGACTTCAATTACTCTGGAGACCGAGTTGTGCCGTCCAAAGCCACGAATAATCCTGGAAGACAACCACAATGTTTCTTGGGCACTGATCAATTCTGTTGCCTTGTGCCAAACCTTTTACTAGAACAAGCTGTGTTGTACTCGAAGGTAGCCCTTCACTACACTATGGTAGGTACATAAGGTGGACAGCTCAGGCATTATAGGTTCCAAATGCTTCTCATGCCTAAATGTCTTTGCTTATTGATGTCA
The DNA here is from genome assembly GCA_015847255.1 of Hyparrhenia diplandra. Classification (NCBI taxonomy): domain Eukaryota; kingdom Viridiplantae; phylum Streptophyta; class Magnoliopsida; order Poales; family Poaceae; genus Hyparrhenia; species Hyparrhenia diplandra. Next base: position 749,333 of record JADLZK010004228.1, on the reverse strand, counting down.
TGGTCATGCATGCACGATCTTGCCACATTTTGCTTCAACATTTCCCAGCTAGCTTAAAGCCCCCTACATAAGCGATCTTGTCCCAACCTATAACAATCCTAAAATTAAACTACTGGTTGCTTGCGCCTGTACAGGCCAATTTATAGGCATGGTAAGGCCGTCAACCTATTATATTATGTATTATTTGTACTATACATATCTATGAAAGTAAATGCGAGTAATAATAAGGGCTGTCTGAAACTTATTAAATTTCTTAATAATCTCAGATGGGTGGGAAGGTTAACTCTTTGAACTAGGGGTGAAAATACGAATAACATGAAATTTTTAGGTTGGGTAGTTCGAGCAATTGTAAAGAAATTGGATATTAGAAATTGCTATCCCATTTCTGTCACCGAAAAAGCATTACTGAAATTTTGGTTACCTAATAATTCAGGTTCTGGTTTCAGTACCGGTCATACTCAAAATTGACAAAACCAACAAATTCGACAAAATTCAGTAGCATTTTAATGTAATAAAAGTATTCCTTCAAATCACTCAATATCTTGATATCAATTACCAAAAAAGACAAATTTTATCTTCATACTAGTACATTTACAGTAAACTGAACATACCATTATCTTCACACCAAAGAAAATAATGGATTTACAGTAAACTGAGCTACTCATGTCTTCATACTAGGAATAATAAAGCAAATATTTGGGATATTTCAGGTCCCGGTTGATGCCACTTGGGTTCAGTGATTAGGTATTGGGTACTTTTCCCATCCATAGCATGATGCTCTGATATAAGGAAGTAACCTTTCTATAACCCAATAATCTCTTCAAAAACTAATTTTTTCTATGCTTTCCAAGGCTTGTCAGTAATGCTTCCAGTGTAAATTACTACCAATTGACATGGTATGTTCTCAATATAAAAAAATTCCAGATACTATGACGGCAATAAAATATCAAAAAATAGCACATCTGTTGTAGTGGTAAGTTGCCCTGCTAATGGTTCTAAACCCACTCCTAACCCACCCCGACTAGCAGGCTATGAGGCTATTTTTCAAACCCAACCCAACCCACAAATTGAAGCTAATAGCCCACCCCCAACCCAGCCCACCGAAGTGGGTTTACCCATGTGTCGCACTGCCTTGACCAAATCGCGGTTCCGATCGTGGTTCCGTTGTTGCTGAAGATGTTGCTGAAGACAGGCATTGCATCCTTGCCATTGTTGTACCTCAGCACTGACCCAGCTGCAGCCAAGCTGGCCGGCGCAGTGAGGTCGTCATGAGGGACCCTGGCCGCACATCTTGAGTCGCCACCGCCAGCCGCAAGACTGCTGCCTTCCCGGAGGCACTGGTTGATGCGCTCCCGGAGATGCCGCTCGCGTTGAGCCAAGGAAGCCGAGGATGAGCTCGTCCGACGAGATGCGCTCGTTGCGCCGCCACTACGGGTGCTCGCCGGCGTCGTTGAAGCTGAGGAAGATGACGCGCATCGTGGCCGCCCAGTAAGTCAACGAGATGCGCTCGTTGCACCGTCTCCGTTACAGTCGCTAGCCGGCGTCGTTCAAGCCGAGGAAGACGACGGCGCATCGTGGCCACACGGTAGATCATCTCCTTCATGTTCATCAGCGGCTGAATGCCTCCATGTTTAGCTCATACGTCGTCGTTGACGCCGCCATCGTTAACTTACAATGTTCCGCCCGCCTATGCTGCATACCCGTTTCAGCCAATTCCAACTCGGTTTTACTGTCAACACGCAAACCCACCCGAACCCATTAGGTACTGAAGCCCATTCTATAATGGACCCAAACAAACTCATGCCAGCACCCAACCCATTAAAATCGTTTCCAACCAACCCATTAATTAGCAGGGCGAGTGGGAAGTGGGAACAACGGCTCATCTCCTAGCTTGGTAGTGGCTGGTCTCTACCAGCCAACGAGTCAGGAAAGCTTGATCCTGAAGGATACAAGGCAGTTGGCCTTGAAGAGAGAAGAAGTACTGATGGTGACTCCAGCATTAATTGAAAGCGTTATAAATAATTTAGCACACAAAATTGTAGAGGAATGCAAAAGAGGAACCAGTAAAATTTATAAATGGTTACTTCATATCAGAGGTTCATGTATTCTCACTACAAGATTTTTCGGTCTAATTCAACGCCTCTGAATTGCAACGCCAAAAATTTGGTTGCTAGAGGGGGTTGTATTGCAACGATGGTCAACAAATGGTAGCAATAGGTACTTGTAAAACAACGATGGTTCAGGGGTTGTAGCTCTTTGTTGCAATTTGTTGCCGATGTTGCAATGGTGAGAAATAGTTGCAGTAGACAAGATTTTGGTTGTAATTGTGTGGTAGTAATTCAACTACTTTCACGTTAGTTGCATTTGGTGGTGACTATTGCTACTGAGGTTTTAGGGTGGCGATAGCTACATGCTTAATGCAACGGGAACTTTGAGGACCGAAGCAAAAGTTGTTCTCAATGGCAACGAGTTTGTGGAGTTGCAGCTGCGAAAACATATTGCAACACACGACTCCGGGGCGAAGCGAAAGTGGTGCTCAATTGCAACGCTTTATTAGAGTTGCAACTTGTGCGGTGTGTATGGCAACGGCCCCTACGGAGGTGAAGCAAAAGTGGTGATCAATTGCAACGTTGTTTTGGAGTTGCAAGTGTTACATGTTTATTGCAACGAGACTTAGGAGGGGCTGATTTGGATTGGGCCTTTTAGCACGTCGTGGGCCGCCGATTTGTAGGCACAACTAGGCTAGACCAAGAGCGGGGCCAAGTGCACGATCGGTGCAGTTGTTGATCGGTTGCGGCCCACAATCTCGATGTGGCCCACAACAGGTTCCACTCCACCTTGACCCTTAATTAGTTCGGCAAAAAAAAATGTGCTCTAGGGGAGCTTTGAACTAACAACCAAGTGCTCAACCGGTAACAGTGCTACCGTTGTGCTACTCAAACTTTCTTGTTTAATGTATGAAAGTTTTTTTATTTGATCACTTCTCAACATCAACATGATAATTGAATTATGGGTATCTTAATTAAATGGATCAAAGGTAAAATTTACATTCATACGTGTTTGACTGGGTCCTGATGATATATACGGGCCTGGTGAGAGCTACTCCCTCTCCATGGCTTGTGGGCCATTTTGTATATCTTTAGATTAAATAAAATCATAATTAATTTGATTAGGCAAAATAGCTGGATTAGGTGGAGTTGTTTGCGTCCTTCCCGTACAACACTAGTCTTTGGCGTCTCCCGGCACGCACTATGGGGCCACGGGCACCATACAATTCAGTGTATAAGCACAAGAGATAATAGATAGATAGATCTCTCTAGTAAGTTTAGTGTCAGGAACGGGTGTTCGACATCACATGAATAAAATAAAGCAGTCAGGCAAAAAGTCAAACGATACAATTTTTTTTTTTTAGGATGGCTATTGCTGAGGTTCTAACATAGCAAACTAAGAACATGCTTGAGCCGCAGCAGGACCTCCGTTTGTCAGTAAAGATGCCACGATCGATCAGACTCCCAGCCATACTACTCGTCTTCTGGGATGCAATGAAGAATCTGCATAGTATATACTAAATCAATACATTCACACAGCCATGTTAAGACTGAGGCACACCAGAAGCCTCGTTGGCTATCATGTACATAGTATATAAATCAATACATTCACACAGCCATGTTAAGACTGAGGCACACCAGAAGCCTCGTTGGTTATCACAGGTGCCAGCTGCTGATGACTCCCAGCCGCAGTCATCTTCTGCGAGATCTGCATGTTCATTAGTGTAGAAGTCCCTTGCATATGATTCTGTACATCAAGCATATGTTCGAGTTATATTTGATCAGACTAATGTACCTGAGGTGCAGTAGCCATCCTCATGCATACAAACATGTGGCTGTGGGTGGTTCAGCACCGCCTGCTCATCTACATTTGATCACAACGAATGTAAAATAAGAATCAGAAGGAAACGGAGGGCAGAACTATAGCTGAGTATCATCAATTTCTAAATTCCAACTACTCTTACAAAACAAGCTTCATAGTTTTTGTTTTCAAAAAAAAAAAATATCTCTTGGAACAATGAGCAGCATATTTCCATAACCGAACTGTAACAGAAAGTAGAACGGATGATATCATAACAATAAAAATGAAACCCATAATGGGTTGATAGACACAAAAAGTGACCCATAATCAGTTGATAGACAAAAAGGCTCACCTTTTTTTGCAGTATAAATACATGAGAGGCTCTTACATTTAGTATAATCCCAAATATGCACTCCCTACGACTTGAAGATAAGCTCTTACATTTAGTATAACTAGGAAATATGCCCGTGCGTTGCAACAGGAGATATAAATTATATACACATTTCAAGATTTTTTTTCATGTTATAATAAACCTATATGAATGGAAAGAGGAAATGTGAAGCCGGTAGACATGGGAGGATACCATTATTTATTTAAGTGATATGGTCTGAAAAAATTGCTAGAGTATCAAAAGATAACATAGACAACGAAATGCACATTAGAATTGCATTACTCTTTACTGAAAAAACCAGGACTAATTCAGAGTAAAAACTCGATGAGTAATTAGCACTGAAAACTAAAAAAACTGATGCAGGATAACAATTTTGTTAGAAAATATAGCTTGTGATGCTGCTCTTTATTATTCTAATGCTGCAATGTTTCACCAAATAGTTGGATGCTTTAAAAAATGGTCGCAAAAACATATCCTCACTGTTCCTCATTCGGCCATTCCTAGTGCCAGTTTTGCATTGCTAGAATTAAATTCTTGATTGAGCAAAGATCTGTTACCTTTGAAATACAAGAATTAATGTTGTAAACAAATGTAGTAGGAGGTAAATTTCAGAGAATGCCTTTGCACATACCAGATCATTGGAAGTTTGTCTTCTTTAGCTTTGTGTAAGGAAAGAAGTAAGTCATTTAAACTATTCAGTCAACTTAGCACACTCACCAACATGTTCAGGTAAACAAAGTTCAGCATATCTTCATTGCACGACTGCACAAATAAGGATGGTTTAATCACGATTAGTATATTTGACAACACACTCAAAGAGAAGAACGGAAAACATTCATAGCTTGGTTGTCATGCTAGTAAAGCTCTGCTATCAGTTAATAATATTGCAATCTATTCAAAGATGAAAACAAAAGGATCAACTGATGAGTCTCAGCACATAGCATGGGAACATAATCTAAAGCAACTGGCAGCCAGTAGTCACCCTCATGGAGGCTTGTGCTACCATGGTAATGAAGAAAGAAGGGTATGCTCACCTCTGTACTTGCGTTGGCAGGAGCAATGGCAATATGCAGTTGTTGTCTTCCTGTCGTGATCATAGGCATGGCATCACTTACAAAGAGAACCAATGAGAGGGACCAAGATGAGGAGTTTGTGCACGTCAAGACAATCTATCGAACATGTCGAGGCCGTAAGATCACGTTATGACAAGAAGCAAGGCTTGTTTCGTTTCCGGCAAGATCAAAAGAGTTGTTCGACTCGGCGAGATTAGAATTCATACCGGGCGAGATCAGAAGTTTGCAATGGCAACCTTCAATATTTATTTCCACAATGGATCTCTAATGCTGAGTTGGAGACCCAAGCATGAGTCGGCTTCCAACACTTGTGTGTCCATATCCGGGAGGCGTAGAACCATCGGATTGTAGATATTTCTTCAAATAAAAAGATCATTTAGATCTAAGAGGGAAGGGGATTTACCAAGGCATGGCATCCACTTGGCTGCAGCTTGGAGGCGTCCAACTCATCCGACCAAGCCAAGAACGCCGGCCGTCACCGTGTAGACCACCCCGATCCCCGGCCACTCGGTGGGCGCCCACACCCCGAGCCAAACCTAGATAAAAGATCAAAGTCGGTTTGGGAGAAGGGAAAAAGAGAAACGAGGAGAGGAGACAACGAGTAATGGAGGGTCAACGCGCCTCCCACGATGATGTGAACGGGAGGAGAGCACACACCACCAGGTCGGAGAGGGAGCGTGTGCCGTCCGGTCGAGGATGGAGCGACCGCCGCCCGGGTTGGGGACGAAAGCGCGCGGCGCTGGTCGGCGATGGAGGGCCCCGCTGCCGTCGGAGAGGAGGTGCTCGGCCGGTCCGTGGGGAGTGCGCGGGAAGGAGAACCACCGCCGGAGTGCCGGACTACAGGGTTCCGCTCGAAGGACCGCCGCCCGTTTTTCGGAAGGACCGAGAGAAATTCGGGGAGAGAGATGGGAGAGGAGATTAAATGGCGAGAGGTAGATAATTTAGGCCGTGTGGCGCGAGTTTGGCCGCCAAACATCAAAAGTTCAGATTTGTTGGCGCCTATTTTCTAGCTAAGATTAGATTATTTGGTATGACGGCAACTGTTAGGCGGCAGATGGTTTACTGAGAAAGGAAAATTTGGTGGGAAATACTTCCTGTCAATTCTTTTGGAGGAATCTAATTTCCATGACTCTAGATTATTGATCTCCGGTGCTTAATAATATGTACCAAATTAGAGTATTCCAAAGAAAAGTCTAATATTAATTTTAATATTAACATTAATTTATAAATGAAAATAATTTTTATATAATAAAGACATCAATTTCATGTAGCCAATTATATTATTTTTATTAATCGGATAAATACGAAGATAGTTTCTTGATATGAGTATTTGGGAACGTAACAAATTCAAATGAAAAAAAGTTGTCAACTATGGAGTTCTACAACTTTTTCGAAATCTAAAACTTTTATTTTGGTCATTTCTCCATCCGAAATTGTTTAAAAAATTGAATTTCAAATGTGAGGAAATCCATGTTGTGTAGTAGTGGACTTGCACCATCGATGGTCTGGCCCTCTTCTTCTTCCCATGAGGCATCTTCCTTACTGGTTGGAGCGGTAGCGAGAAAAGAGGCGGGAGTCGACCGTCTGGATCGGGGGTGGACGGTGGGCGGCGAGTGAAGCGAAATTTGGAAACAAGGGAGGGATTGTAGGATTAGCTTTGTAATGTGTGGCGCACCGGTTGGCTTTGTCGCGAAAATGCCCTCACCTGGGCTGAGCGGCGCCAGCTAAGTTGCTAAGGTTACAAGTCTCTTTCTCCATCAAAATCTGTGTGTGTGTGTGTGTGTATGGTGGTGGTGGTGTGTGTGTGTGTGTGGGGGGGGGGCTGGTTTAGGTCACTATCATTTTTCGAAAAGTGGTAATGATATGTAGCACAAATATTACAAACCTTGTAGGATAAACGACCAATGTATGGTACCACTTTACCACTTTTTGATTTGAAATCATCTTATCATGCAAAACTATGTTTGAATTTCTCAAATTTGAAATTTGAATTTTTCAAACGATGTTAGATGGGAAAAAACTTCCTAAATAAAAATTGTAAACCTCAGAAATTTATGATACTTTGTAGTTGACAACTTTTTTTTCATTTAAATTCTTTTAGGGCGGGAAAACAGGTAATTTGCTCTTGATTTAGTACAATATTTGGGGAACCAAAGCGATAGCTAAACACAAGTTATAGTGTAGTGTAGTGGTAAAAGAGGACACATGTGTGTGGTAGGTCTTGGGTTCAAGCTACAAGGCCCTATCCCATAAAAGTTTTGCTATTTTTTTGGCGTTTTTATTTATTCCTTTGTAATTCAACAAATAATTATAGTAATAGCTAAACTTTCCAAGAAAATTTCACAGATTTACACAATAACATATTTTAGATCTATAACCATCCCATAAAAGTTTCAAATGATTTTGACAAAGTGCACTATACATCCTTCACTACCAAGAACATCTCTCACTTAATCATATAGGACTATGTGAGCCATGTATGCCTTTACGATGGATGTACAACAACACTTTGTTGAAATCACTTGAAATTTTTATGTGATGCTTATACACCAAAATCATGTGTTGTGCAAGTATTTAGATTTTTTTCTAGCCACTTTATGGTATTTTAACATTTATTCCCTTGTAATTCAATAATTATTTGTAGTATTAGCTAAACTTGGTTAGAAAATTCCACAGAATCCCATAACAGTATATTTTGGCTCCATATCCATTCCATAAAAGTTTCAAATGTTTTTCGACAAAGTAGTAGTAGTATACATTCATCACAACCACAAACATCTCTCACTTAATCATATAGGACTATGTAAGCCATGTATGCCTTTGTGGTCAATGTGCAACAACACTTTGTTGAAATCACTTGAATATTTTATGGGACGGTTATGGAGCCAAAATATTTTTGTTTAGTGTCTTTTCCATTTGAAATCATTTACTCACCTAAATTTATGTTTGAAAATATCAAAATTTGAAATTTCATTCTTTAATCATTCAAAGAAACTCCGATGAATAATTGACTTAAACAAAATTTGTAGATCTTGATGAGTCCTATAATATTGATGTCGACCACTTTTCCTATTGAAATCATTTTCTAACTTAGAGTTTTGTTTGAATTTGTTAAATTTAAAATTCCAAATTTTAAATCATCCCAACATGCGAGATGGGCCAATAGCTCCCACAAGCCCGCTCAAGTCTCAGCTGCCATCAGCCATCCATCTCTTGATAGAACGGTTGAGATCCTTGGCCAAACCCTAGCTCCCAATACCACACGACCAAATTTTCTAAATAATAACCACCACACGACCCATTCTAAGTATAGCCAGCTGCAGCGGCCGTAGATCCCATCCTTGTTCGGAGTTCCTATCCCCCCACACAACAACCTGCAAATAGTGGCACATCTCAAAATTAGATGTACACCCATGTCCACGTACTATGCACAGGAGCTCGCTGGACTACCACGATGGATCAGCGTAGAGGCACGGCTCGAAGAAAAATCACCGATCGCGATGGATCAACGTGAGGTCCACAGAATCCCGCCAACAATTCACGAAAACCTTTGCCAGCGAAAACTCTCTCAGCCCCGCGAAAATGCAGCGGCGAAAAACTCCCCAGCGCGCCCACCACCGTTTCCTCTCCCCCATGCCGCCCCATTATTTAGCAACTTCTCATCTCCCTCCCGGTACACGCGCTCCCTCATCTACCACGCCGCCGCCGCCTCCACCAGTTAGGGTTTTCAGTTTCCACCAAAGAGAAGTCGAACATGGCGGCAACTCTAACGAGTGGAACACCTGCAGGATCGGGGGCGCCAACAACTCCGGCAGCGGCGGCAACTTCATTCAGACCCAATGCGACCATGTCCCTTTTTTTGGGGCAACACGTTCATCCGGTCGACAGCAGCGGGGGCGCCAACAACTCTGGCGGCGGCGGCGGTGCCGGCAAGTTCATCCAGGCGCTTAACGTGACCATGTCCCTTTTTGGGCAACACGTTCATCGGTCGATAGCACTTCCTAGTGATCAACAAGAAAGCTCCCTGCGAATCAATGAGACCAATGATAGGTAACACCTCTTGGCTTCCTATTTTTTGGATTCAACATCTCGAAGGTTTCTAGATATATTAACGATTTTGGTCTCTGTCCATACACATAGTATACATACATGCTGGTTTCCTTTAATTTCAGTAATTACAATTGTAGATCGACATGGGATTACTGATATGTAGGGATATGATTTTACTCTCTGTCCATACATACCGAATAAAAGTTGTACTGTCAAGATTTAGTGACAATGGCATGGTGTGTCCTGTTATCTGAAGTTTCATTCAATCACATGAATACTGAGAGCATTGGTCATCTTGTTGTGCAGACTGGATGTGAGAAACACAAGTTCAGTGATTAGGATATTGCTTTTTATCAAATTATGCACTATCGATTCAGATCTTACCGAACCTTCTATTATGTAGATTGTCAGGATCTAACATCCTAACAGGAAGAGGCCTGTTTTACGTGGACAAAATTAATCAATACTAACAAACATATTTTACATGAAGACCTTCCTTCTAATTTTTAGGAACATGTTTGCAGCAAGCCAATCATCACTAAGCTGACATAGGGCCCGAAAGCTATACTATTTTCCCTTCACTTTTAATAATTTGTGTTTTCTTGGGTGATGATGACATTGATGAGTTGATGACCTGCATTTATTTCTGGACTTCTACTCAGATAAGAATGAACAGAAACAGTAAGGGCATGAATATTATAATTCCAAGAATGAACAGAAAACAGTAAGGGCATGAATATTATAATTCCATTTCAGTAGCTGCATGAATATTATAATTCCATTCAGTAGTTATAAGAATGAATAGAAAGTTAGAAACAGCAAGGGCAGCAATATTATGATTACATTTTAGTTTCGGATGAAAAGGTTGCATAAATATTTGTTAATTAATAGCTATATGTCTCAGGTCATTCCCCATCCATCATAAATATTATGGTTTGTGCTTGTGCCCTCGAATGACAATGACATGATATAGTATTTCTATATAGGACCTCCCCTCTTGGCACACTGGCGACCGTGCGCCCGGGGGCGGCACATGTGTCATGCCGTGCACTCCATGAGCCTACGCGCACAATGAACCTCATGTCGCGCCTCTGGCCCGCCAAGACGCGCCCGTGGCGCGAAGGTCGGCTTTGATACCACTTGTGACACCCCGCCCTCCAAAGCCGCACCCCGCCGGCCCCTTAGGAGCGCGCGCGCCGCGTACATAGCACCTTGCTTACACTTTTCAGGTCCCGCTTCGTGTAAAAGGGTTAACCCGGCGGTGATATGGTACGGATGGCAAAGGCTTATAAGTTGGCTCCACCCTTGCTCAACTAGCAAGATGGTACTAAACATGTGCACTCTTGCACTCATAGGCCCCTCTTGGGCCACATCCTTATTGGGCGGGTGTCACAAGTGGTATCGAGCCGACCTTGGCGGCCACGGGCGCGTGCGCGGGTGGCGCGGACATGGAGGTTCATTGCGCGTAGGCTGCGGGGTGCACGGCATGGCACATGTGCCGGCCCTGGCGCACGGTCGCGTGTGCCAAGAGGGAGGTCCTGGTTAAGTTGGCGCCGACGGGGACGTCGAAGTCGCTGAGGGGGGTGTATGTAACACCCGGCCCAATAAGGATGTGGCCCAAGAGGGGCCTATGAGTCTGAGAGTGCACATGTTTAGTACCACCTTGCTAGTTGAGCAAGGGTGGAGCCAACTTATAAGCCTTTGCCATCCAGCCATATCACCTTCGGGTTAACCCTTTTACACGGCGAGGGCGAAAAGTGTAAGCAAGGTGCTATGTGTATGCGTGTCGCGCCTCCTCGAAGGGGCGTGCGGTGCGGCTTTGGAGGGCGGGTGTCACATAGCCTTTGCCCAGATAAAAAAAAAAATATTTTTGCATGCTTGTATCTGAGAAAGCCAAAAAGTACTAAAACTAATGTGTGCCAAAAAAAAAAACTTGGATTCCTTTAGTTTTCAATAGCAATAAATATTTACATTATCTTTATTTTTTGTTAATTTCTAGTGGATATCTTCCCGATCTTTACATTTATAAAGGGTTCTATATTTCCCTAGATTATGAAATATGGTTAATTTATTTACATTCTTTCCTTATTAGAGGGACCAACTAACTAGTGAAGAGCCAAATGATATGGAGCTTTTATGATGACCCACCAACAAAATGGACAATGGACAAGCGAGGAATCTAGGAAAGTTTATGTGAGTATTAAACAATTTTTACAACCCTTATTAAGTGATGCAACTGTCCTCACTTACAATTATTTTTTAATTAACTAAATGTATTTACTATGCTAGGACAATGCAACCGGGAAGATTATGGAGCTGGAGTCAGGGCGGACGCAAATGTCGCCTCGGACTTGGAGCGAGAACCAGATTTTCCAATCGACCTACAAGGAAACGAGAAAAATCAAATCAAACAAGATGCATGCTAATGGTTACCTTGCAAGGTACCCAACTAGAAAGGACTACTATCGAGAGGACTACCAGCGCAAACTCCAACAGGAGGAGGCCCTCATTGAATCGTTTAGACAGCTGCAAGATAGACTAGAAGCTCAAGATATTGAAAGGGGAAGCGCCGAGAGGCAAGAACATAGGCGCCCGGCTTGAACAGCTCAACAAGGAAAGGGAGGCCGATAGAGAAGCACTTAGGCAAGCTACGTTAATGTTGCAAGCAGCCCAACAACAAGCTCCATACAAATGGTAATATAAACAACATCTATGTTTTCATAGTTTATTGAACAGAAAAAATCATTATCTTGAACCAATTCGAAATGCAAAGCTAGCACAATTGTGGAGCCACAAAGTATAACAAATACGGGGGGAGAAACGGATGATGCATAGTCAATGGGTAGTTTGATGATAATTGAAGAATGTTTAATTGTAACATGCATGTCATATTCTTATCAAGGGGTGTAATTTTTACCACCAACCATTTTTTCAGGTTACCCAAGAAACCAGCCACCTAGAACAACAACCCTCTTCTTCCGTAGGTGAAGAACGTCTCACTAGAGGGCCGCGATTAGAAGTAATTCGACAGCCCAAAACAAAGGAGCAAATTCGGGTGTTGTTTATACTACAACAAAGCAATTGAAGGAAAGTGTGGCTAGGAAAAGATCTGCATTGTCCAAAAAGAATACACAGGTACTATGTGAAACCTTTTATCCCTCTTTGCATTAAAAAGGAACATGTAGTCCTTTTGGAGAAGTACATAGCTATTCTTTTGTTCTGCTCCTAAATCTGGTCTAGGCTTAGTTTCCTCTTAATGATTAGAAATATATATGGATGTGTTTGTGCTCATAAAATGTATTGGGAGGCAGCTGCATGTATGTTTATATTTGCTTTTTTGCTTCAAAGTTCATGGTTGATAGTACTAAACGCTACTATGCAGCTCATGTTTTGCTTCACTTTGTTCAATTAGCTTTGCAACCACTAGAATTTTAGTTTAACTAATGCATGTCAATGATTTTTAGGAGGAATCTTGAGTTTGAGAAGGAGCATGCGAATGGTGGGACGATGGCCAACACACATATCAAGGGAACCTTCGCTGCTACAGTAGACATTAGTCTTTTGATTTGAATGAGTTCAAACAGTTGTCTCTGCTGGACACATTATTATGTGTTAAGCTATCTACTTATGTTCTCACTTAGTTTGACACTTTCGGTGTGTTTTAGTTGAAGATTTTATATGAACAAATTATATCTCGTTTTTAGTGGATGTTGATGCCTCATTCATTATGTATTTATCGGTTTTGCGATTATTGATTTAAGCTAACAAAGCATCGCAGCATGAATTATCAACATGTATTAATCGGCATTGCAATATATGATGGAAATCAAACCAAATTGCGTTGCAACAATCGCACATATAACAACCACATTTAGTCGTGGCAATAGATATGATAATTGTGGCAATAGATAAACCATCTTTTGCAACTACAAAAAACATGACAATGGCAATAGATGACCTATCTGTAGCAACCAACCTAAGTAACGTGGGCAATAGCCTATGCTGCCTATAGCAACCATTGACAAACGTGGCAATAGAGGACCCCTCTATGGCAACCAACCTACAGAGGCGTTGCAATAACCTAATCCACCTATAGCAACCATTTAGGCGGCGTGGCAATAGACAAGCTCTATTGCAATGCTTTCTCCACGTAGCAAAAACCACTCTTGCAACACCTATGTTATGTTGCGGCATTGCATTGTGTTGCTACACGACTAGCGTGTTGCCATACGTGTCACTAGCAACGTCTAGTTCGTTGCAATTGATACTATTGCCACACCCATAGTGGTTGCAATTGTGTTTGTTACAACACTCACCATGGGTTGCAAAAGCATCGAAAGTGTTGCAATAGAGGGGTTGTGTGTCGCAACTAAAACGTAACACGTTCCATTCTGCTATTGCTACCCTTACAAGTGCAACGGCATTTAACCAAAAAAAAGTGGAGTAAAAGTACTATTGCTACCATTTTTGGCTCTATTGCTACACTTTGTCGGCGTTGCATTAGACCGAAAATCTTGTAGTGTCTCCACTATATCCTTAATTCTTATCATCATCACGGTTTGCCTCTCGATGTCACACGAGCCATGATACACTGTCTATGCAAGAAATCCATCAATACTGCAAGCGAGCAGAAAACTTTCCATGTACGTGGCCATGATGTTATGCTGCATCGTGCCACAGCTTCTTCATAGCCAGTTTCTAGTCTTCTACACATCCACTCCAGCTGCAAGCAGTGTTTTTTATATTAGATAATAGCTCCAAACAGTGATGAAGAATGAGAAGGCACCTTAGCTTCAAGATATCAAGGGGGCGAATTGAGGACGTCCAGGTGTTGCCACAGAACAGATTTGATTTCGGCATCGACTCAGAGCTAGCATTCATGAAGGGGGTGATTAAGCTAAATAGCTTTTTTGTCAAGTGTGCCAGAAGGCTGCATGTCAGTTATATTAAAGCAGGATGAGCATGTTCTGCATACATGCCAAATCGAGAGTGCTTGAGTTAGTTTTTATTTTTTTTTAGTTTCATTCGCGCCTATTGTACAATATAACTGCCATGTGTCCACCTCATTCATGCATAGAGAATGACTAAGGAGTTCAAGCTCTTCCGTTTGAGCAATCAATCATTGAAAATGAAATGTTGTGTCTCGGACACAGACAGTTCTAGGCCCAGTTTGCTCAAGACATGAAACCAAACCTGTCTAGTTAGCATGTGGAATGGTAGCAAGTGTCGGATTGTTCCTCATCCAGGTCGCACATTGCGCACATGTCCTTGTGCTTCAGTCCTCACTGTGGAAGGCGATTTTGCATTCATCAGCTGCCCTTCCATTTCTTGGATAAATAGAAAGGGCGAGCACAGCTCCTTTAGCGAGAAAGCCATTGCATGAATTGGAACTTAACTATGCCCACGACTCAAATACAATTGTTAACGGCGACAAAAAGATCATGCATTTTTCAATTGTTATCGGGCAGCTCACTACGATTAAAAAGGATGACATGAAGCAATTGATTCAAGTATAATTTTCTTGTTTCATTTAATTCTGGGTGGACCTTTTCATGATATTGGAAACAACAGTTCTTTACTGCCCTACAACGCTGACTGGGTCTTTCATTTCTCAGTTCAAATGACCTGGGCCACACTTTCCTCAGTTCAAATGAACTCGAAGCCAGGAATTTCCTCCGCCGTGCTAGGTACC
The DNA here is from genome assembly GCA_015847255.1 of Hyparrhenia diplandra. Lineage (NCBI taxonomy): Eukaryota > Viridiplantae > Streptophyta > Magnoliopsida > Poales > Poaceae > Hyparrhenia > Hyparrhenia diplandra. Next base: position 734,278 of record JADLZK010004228.1, on the reverse strand, counting down.
ATCGGTGGACTGCACTGTGCTGTTAGATTGGTGCAAGTGGAAAGGGAACTCAAACATTGTAGGCTCCTGATGCTTCTCAAGCCTAATATCTTTAATAATTGTAGATAACCTTCTCGATCTTGCAGCGTTTTGCTTGACATTTCCCTACATGGTGTGCAGTGCATTCGCTTGTCCCAAGCTATATAACAATACTAAAACAAAATACTGTTACTTTACATATCAATTTAGGCATGGCATTCCTAGGTCGTAAACCAAGTATATATTATGTTGGTACTATAAATTCATAAAATCAATGTGTAACTACTAATAATTAAGACATAAAAATTGGACAGCCGGGACCACATGCTCATTAGAGTCATCATGTTCTATCTCATCCATATTAATCTAAATTGAAGGGTTTTTTGGATCTAAGCCATTGAAATTTTGCTACTTTGGAGATCAACCATTACAATTCGAGTAATCCGAGATATGCCATTGGAATTCTGCAGCTCGCCGGTTCCGGCCATTTTCTACGTATCTCCTCAGCATGGGCCCATTTTATGTCTACAGCCACGTACAGGTACTTGTATGGACCTCCCATGCCCCTCCCATTCGCATAGAAGGCAGCCACGAGGTGAGTCCTTTCTTCTCCGTTAGTTTTCCCATCTCTCTTCCGTCTTCTTGCTTCCCCATCCTCCAAGAACCCTAACCCGTGGTGGTCATTAGCACGGCGGCGGCTTCTCGCACAATGGCGGCACCTGCTGGGCATAAGAGAGGATCAGCAACCAGTTCTCGCCATGACGGCATTTCACGAACACCTTGCAGACGGAGGTGGTGCTCACCAAGGATGGAACTTCTCCCCTGGCCGAGAAGGCGCCTAGCGCCGAGCTCAACACGAGAGATAAGGGAGGAGGGGCGCCGCGGGACGGAAACAACATCAAAAGGCCGAAAAGAAGAAGTCCGGGCGGTGGCGTGGACTCCACCGGCCACCGACTCCACCCATGCGCGTGGAGCTGTCCGGAGCGGCGCTTGGAGCGTCTTGAGGGCGGGCGTGCGGAGTCGCCGTGAGGACGTCCGGGCGTCGGAGTCGCGAGCTTCGGGGGTCGGGCGGAGGCGGAGGCACGACGTCCACGGTGGAGGCACGGCGGAGGCGGAGTCACGGCGTCCGTTTGCCTAATGACGGAGAAGAGACAAAGAAACGACCCGAACGGCCCCCCGCTGCTTTCTAATTTAGGACTGGAGGGGCATTGTTGTCCATACAAAATGTGTATACGCACTTGTTGATCCGGACAGTGGGCCTAGAAACGAATCATACGTAGAAAATGGTTGGAATCGGTGAGCTGTGAAATTCCAATGGCATATCTCATATTACCCGAATTGTAATGGTTGATCTCCAAAGTAACAAAATTCCAATGGCTTAGATCCAAAAAACCCTAAATTCAACGCACTGCTGCCTCTTTTGTCAGTGAAGTTAACGTAGCAGGCAGCTGTATAACATGTATGTGATTACTAAGGGTAGCTGCGATCATGAATCGATTTTTCAAGGAATGTGATTACTAAGGGCAGCACCAATTATATGTGAACCTAACACAGAAATAAAAAAAAAAAGGAATTGACGATTGTTGCCATCAATGTGATTGCTCAAAGGAAAGAATAGTAGATACAGGGATGTCGTTTGCTGCTGCAGCAAAGCAAGCAGCTCCGATCAGGTTGTTAGAACTTGACATAGTAGCACTCTGGGCAGCGCCCTGCCTGCAGGCTCAAAACGATCAGCTAGTGGAGTCCTTTGTATTTGACATATGCGTTAATGCGCGTCATGCTTGCACGTGTGGACGGATGTAGTATATGAAGCACATGGCTTGGATTGGATCCAGTCGAGTTGTTGTTTGCCATTGCGGTAGACTACTGTCAGTTTGGCTTTACAAGCCTTGAACATTTTTGCTTCTCTAGTTGCTGCAAGCAGACGGCGGTGTTCTTTGCCACAAATCTCTTGTGACCGTGTGTTCGCTGCATCATTGTGCCTCCAGACACTTCTTAAGCCTAAATGTCTTTGTAGATAACATGCCATTGCTACATTTCGCTTCTTCATTTTCCAGCCAGCTTCAAAGCCTCAAACATGACATGAAGTGCCTTAGCTTGTGCCAACACATAATGATCCTAAAAAAAATCTACGAAGGCCTGAGGCTGTACATACCATTTTATTGGCATGGCCGTGGTACAACACTGCTATACAGTCATGATAGTAACGAGTGAGTCTAATTCCAAAACATGCTCTGCAGTCATGCTATATATTTACAGCAATTTCACATCCAAATTGAAGACATTGCTGCATGCCCCTTTTGTCAGTGAAGTGAAAGTAGTTAGCAGCTGTGTAAATTGTATATGATGCCTGGCAATGTGTGCTCACTACTCTGATGCTACTACCATAGGGTCGACTGGAACTTTAAATTTCAAGATGATATTCCTAGCTAGTCTGATGGAATGAATTACTCTTTGAAATGTCATCTTTCTCTGTTCCAATTATCTGATTTCCCTTTTTGCATCGCTCTACACATTTGTGATCTAAATATTTGATAAGAATGCTTTCCAATGCTTCTGAGTATTGCTTTAATTCGATTATATTTGTTAGTAAGATGGACAAATAATGCTTCTGATTCGAAATAAATTTGATACTTTATAATGCTTTCCTGGCTTCGTGAGTAATTGTGCCAATTCTTTTTTTAAAAAGATCCGGCATAGTTCCAGCATTCATTAAATAAGGAGGAATAGAATTTAGCTTACATCCGCGAGGTGTGCTTTCTCATATTGCAGACCACGCTATGAGAATTAAGAGCAACAAAATTAACTACTCACAGAAATATTAACTAGCTCCTGGGGGAGAATTCTTCCTGGTCTAGCTAGTGACCAGTTGAGTGCTCATCCCTTATTCTAGTAACAACCGAATGCTCCCATGTCTGATGACCCCTGAAAACTCCTTCTTTCCGCTCCTTCCAAATATGCCACAACGTTATGACTGATATAGAGTGGGATTCCTTTGATCCTTCTTTGGTTATCTGGATGAACCATTCTTCCATGCTGTCGTGCTGTAGCCAGTTTACCGGTCAGAGTATGTAGAGCCTGTCCATGCTCCTACCAGGTTCCATACATTCTTGGCTTAGGGACACTCAATGAAAAGATGAAGAGCCGTCTCAAGGTTTCATTCACAAAGCATGCAAAAATAGTTGTTTTCCCATCCATTCTTTTGCAAATTCGCCGCCGTCCACACTTTATCTTGAAGGAGTAGCCATAGAAAGAATTTGCATATCTAAGCGTTGCCCAAGATTGCCAGATGAGGGAGGGGAAGTTCGAGTTGGTGTGTCCTGCGAACTGAACCTCGTAAGCTGATCGCGCAGTATACTGTCCTGAGGTCTCCAAGGTCGACCATACTATAGTGTCCTCTTCATCGGTTGCCAAATCAATTTGGGCTTCATGGATCAGTCGGCTTAACTGGACAATGCCCCTGAGGAGGTCAGCGTGGAGATGGTAAGCAAGGTCATCTATCTATTTTCCGTTCTGGAGTGCATCCATGACAGTTCTGTGCTTTCGTCGGCTGTGATTGCATAATACTGGGAACAACGAGGTCGGACTGCGCCCCTCAATCATTTTATAGGCATGTCTGGCCCATGAATCAGTTATTATTGGTACTATACATTCATGAAAGTAAAGAGTGAACTAATAATAATTAATTGAACATCGGGAGCACATGCTCAGCAGCCATGATAATTGCCCTTCCATTTGAGATATGAATTGAACACACCGCTGCCCCTTTAATTTTGTCGGTGAGGTAAAAGTAGTAGGCAACCCTATAAGTTCACTCCTACTACAAAGCTATTTTGGTTGTCCAGCGCAAAATGGTGATTGGTATTCTGGGATGCAGTCCAATATTACATCAAAGCGCGTTAATTTTACACATGCAGTACTCGGAGCTTGAATTTCTGATAGTAGATTTAGTTGTAGCGAATTGAGTCCCACCATCTCTGAGCACTACAGTCGTGGCACCTTTCACAAGTAACATGGTAGCTTAATCCCTTCGATCAGACACAAAAATGAAAGTAGTGCTTGATATATGAATGGGAGGCAATGGGAGTAGTTCAGATGCAACATCCCTACTTAGTGGCACCTGAAGCTGGAGATATCGCCGATGCGGGTGCGGCTGGTGGAACTTGAGCGGTAGCAAGGGATGAGATGAAGTCAGCAGCAGGGCGGGCTGGGCAATGGTGGCGACCCGGAGCTGGCCAGGGGTTTGGCATCCAGAATTCCAGATGTATGTGCACTGGTTGGCTTGCGGCCAGGTCACAGCTGATTAGACTTCCTGCTATTTTAGTATATATGACCGTCCTGTGGCAGTGGTGCCTGCTGGGCGGCCTGCTCATGCTTCTGGTTGACGATGGTGACGCCGCGCTTTTTACCTGTGGATTAACAGATACACCTTATCTTATTTTTTTTTTCAAAATTACTTGAATAATGTGTATGGATTCCGACAAAAAAAATACAGCAGTAGTAGATTAATTGTACAGTAATATTTAGGTCTGAATGAACTGAAGAATGTTAAATGCCCATGCTTATGTTCCATTGTACAAGCAATCTAGTCCCTGCCTAGCTTATCGAAAACTAAATATTGAAAAAATAAACTCGAGATATAGGGACCACAAGCTCAAAAGTGTCATGCTACTCCACATCCAATTGGGCTATAAAATTGAATACATACTGCCACTTGCTTATTAAGTGAAAGTAGTGCAGCTCCATAACTTATACATTATCCCTGACACTGCCATCTGATCATTACTGGAATCTCCTGTGCGTGCAAAAACACAGAAAAATACAAATACAGTCAGAAAAGTATTTTCTGACCCTAAGCTTCATAGACTGCTTTAACCATCAGCACTACCGAATCTGAGGCTATGCCGAGTGCCCACATCTTTGCCTAGTGTTTTCTTCAAGCATTCGGCAAAGAGCCACTTTGCCGAGTGCCAAATAAAAAACACATGGTAAAAATGACTCGGCAAAAAGGCTTTGCCGAGTGGCAAAAAATAAGACACTCGTCAAACAGTCTTTTGCCGAGTGTCAAAAAAGAACACTTCGACAAAGAGGGTCTTTGTCGAAAGTGTCATTTTTTGGCACTTGTAAAATAGTTTTTCAAATCAGTTTTGAGGCCCTAAATGAATTCAATCAAAAAAAAAATCAACAACAAAGTTTCACAAAGCGTTAGTAACGTTGTTCACAAAACCTACGTCTCTCTTATATCCCCTCATAGTTTCTTGGAACTGTTACGAACAATGTTACTAGCACTTTCTCCAATGAATAAATGAGTAAACTTTGTAATTCTACAAAAGAATTGAACCTTTGTAGTATTAAACTTTTTGATTTGAATTCATCTTATTATGCAAAACTACTTCTCAATCTCTTAAATTTGAAATTCAACATTTTTAAAACGACCTCGGATGAAAAAAGTGTTTTTTTACCCGAGTGCCTTGTTTTAGCACTCGGCAAAACAGTTTTTGAAATCAGGTTTTGAGACCCTAAACGAATTCAAATAAAAAGTTATCAACTACAAAGATTTATAACTTTTTGAGACCTACACTTTTTATTTAGAATGTTTTGCCATCTGAGATCGTTTAGAAAATTTAAATTTCAATTAAACTTAAAATTGAGGTGACCGTTGAATATCAGGCTAGCTTGCTGGCAAATATTGTATATAGACAAGAGGATGGATTTGGTGCGCATGATTTAACTGCGCATATCTGCACCTCAGCCACTTCTCTTCTTGTCCTGCTCATGATTAAACTTAAAATTGAGATTACAATACAGGAGCCCAGCGATGTCACGGCATAAGACTCTGACATCTAGCTCCATGTAGTTGCCAGTGCCCTGCTCTGCTATGAGCATGGGCGCTCTCATTTGTGAAAGGTGGGGGCTCCATCGAGGGAATTGGAAGAGAGAGAAGAGATGATATAAATCTTTACATCAGATCATGCTGAATAAAAGGTGAATCTGATGCATACAAGTATGTGGTTGCAAGATAAGAAATCCTTGTAGGCAAGTAAAAATGAATATGCATTATACTGGTATTATGGGCAATACATGCAGGCTGAAGAGTTCACATTGGATATGAGTCCATTTGAAGATAAAGGGAATCTAAGCTCATCCACTGATGAGACCTGCTAGCTGGTTTTCTCATATCGCCTGAGGGCAACCTCATAGGATGGTAAGATCTGGTACAAGAACCAAACATGTGCAAAGATTCCTGCTGCATCCTAATCCTATGAATGATTACAGATGTTGGTCTACTGTTCATGTTTTATTGTGGCTCTCTCCTATTCTCCTATTTGTCGCTGCAAGCAATCGCATGAGAAGGTAATAGTAATTTATAGACAAAAATTACCGGGTCCATGAATGGTTGGGGGACTTTAGTTTCACTTCTTCACCTACCAATCTAAATGACACCAACAGTTTGACCTTAAGTGAAACCACAAGTGACGACCTAGGATTTTTATTGTAGAGTATGCGGCATAGAAAAATTCATATGCATGCAATTGATAAAACCATTTACCGATTTAATAAATAACTGTAAAATTTGTAACGTCATTCCCATTTACAAATTGAGTTAAACGAATATTTTAGAATTTGGAACATATTTTATTATACTAGCACTAGATGACATAATAAATCTTAAATTGACAAAGTTAGAGCACAAATAATTCAAATACAAGACTAGTTATACTTGAAATTCTGGCAGAAACGAGGCTAATTTATAATACAGTATTGGGTGAACCATGAACTAACCTATAATCTAGCGATGACTGATCTGGCATTTCTCCCTGAAACAAAAAAAAAAAAAAATTGATAAGTAATTGTACATGCTGTGTAACGTCACATTCTGGTCAGTTTATGGAGTGAGAGACTTGACAAGAACTCGACCCGTGAAATTAAACATTGATTGCCCACTGATTATGAGGTGTTGTTTGAGAAATCAAACAATAATCAGGCACCCAGCAGACAAATTTATTGTCTCACTGGTCAATTCAAGTATAATACAGTTTATGTCTCACTGCTAAGGTGTTGTTTGCTTGCCTCGTTTCATGGCAACTGATTGCCCACTGATTGCGTTGATCATTGTTTGTCTGCTGTACTGTGTAATGGGTTGACAACGAAATGGTTTTGGGCCTACACAAGGAGTGGATTATGCTCGAACACGGGCAGTAAGCAATCACATGATGAAGTGTTTAGAACAAAATCATATAGCTTTTTGATGGGAAATATTTGTACAGAAACGTTACAATGACATTTTGAGTCATTTTATAGTTTAGCCTCTTGTAGAGGCCGGATTTTATTATCCATTATCTAAAAAAATATAGTTTAGCCTCTTTCCATTTTGACTTTTGAACCAGAGCAATTTATAAAAACAGACGACAATGACCGTACACTGGTATTGATTGCATCCTTCCTTTTTCTTGCAAAAGATTGCAGCCTTCCTACAAATAGATAGCGCGACCTCTGGCACTGTGCCATCACCACCAATAGCTAAACTATGAAAGCCAATGCAATACAGGAATGAGAGAATGAGGCAGAGGCAGAGAGGCCGGAAAAATCCATTGATCGATGGGTCACGTTATTAATTTGGATTAGGATGCAACAGGAATTTGGGTCCAAAAAGGGTTGCATGCACAATTAGTGAAACGAAGGATGAGTCTGAGTCTGCTCAGACCGTCATCAAACTACTGTCTACGAGCTTCTAAAACGGGGAAAAAGACTGAGTCTGCTCAGCCCGGCATGCGGTCCCACAAAATTGATACAAGCTTGCATGATGAAATGTTTTTACGTTTCAGACCTAAGTAATAAAATCTGAACTCAACGATCAGCGATTATGATTTTTCTGGTACCATATATATGAATCCCCATATACATACCAGCAATTATCAATAAGCTTATCAAAACATTTATCTCACCAGAGCACCTAAAGGAGCTAAGCTAAGCACATGTGCATGCTGCTGGTTGGGATGGGATGGGGAAGAACATAAAGAGCACACGTTTGGTTCTGTCTTGCCCAGGCAAGCAAGTTGAGATAAGTCAGCGGAGCTGCTCTTGACTAAACACAATAAAACTGGTGCATGTGGTTACAAGCAATAGTGTGTGAGAAGTTAATATAACGAAAGAGGTACATGTGGTTACATGCTTGGGTGGATACTTTCGTTTTTTCACCTACCAACATCCAGTCAACACTAATAGATGATCTTAAGTGAGATGCAACCGAAACGTGGTTCAAAGGGAACTCTATCTGCTCATGTAGCTCCACTCTATAAAATCAAGCATGATGAAGCAACAAAATCATAGACATTATATTATGTGCATACAGCACAAAGAATATGATCTGACGCGGCGCTCACTCTATTGTTGTAGGAGCCCCTCACGTCGCAATGGAGCACTAAGAATTAGTCCCTGTATGCATAGCACTACTCAGAAGCACCACTATAATCACTCTCTAGTCATACTATAATCTGCTTTTACTAAGAGCCGTGTGGCCACCAACCAGGCACCACCATCCATTTCTTTTTCATTTTTTAATTACAAATAATTCTGTTGGCAACCAAAAGTGGACAAAATGTACAATGGACACTGCAATCGTATTTCTACTGTTAAGAAAATCAGAAAACATATTGGATGATCCCATTTGGACCCGGGACGAAGAAATGAGATTTGCAGTTGTGTAGACTTGTTCCATGTTTGCCTGTACAGGTCCCACCAGAGGTCTATTTTGGTCGGGATTTAACATGGAGATCACGATCTGGAGTTGTTTCCCATTGGGAGTTGGGAGAAGACCACCCCCTCTATATAGATGAGAGGATCACAACCGCTTCCGTTGTGGACCTATGACAGGAGCTGCACAATTGTAGTTGTGGAAACCTGCCTTTACATGGTGTTGATTTGAGACCAACCTGCCGTGGTTTGGATGGTAGTTATGGAGTTCAACACGGCCAAGAACCTTCTCTTGCCTTGCAGCTGCTCGTCGCTGGCCAGGCCAGCACCTCGTCATCTGTTACGTGCGACAGTTCCCTTTCATCCTCTCCATCCTCTCACTCTGGTTATCATCCTCCTCAATGGCAGTGGCACTGATGGAAACCCGGTTGTATCTTGCAGGAGTCCATTTCAGCGGTCAGGTGTCATTCCAGCTGAATTTTTTATTACTAGTAGCAATGCACGTGCGACACGCACGTGCTTACAACTATTGACAGGTGGTCATAAATTATTTAGAGTGTTTGAATTAACTAATACTAAGACAGGTTGTATCAAACTTATTCTCCTTCCAGAAACATGTATTCTTGCTTTCGATGGATAGGGTTTAAAATAATTTTTTTGATTGATCGTTAAGACAAATAGAATTGTCTTCGTAAATAGAGGTTAGATATTACCTAAACATACAAATTGATATCTTCTTATAGATGTATTCTTATATTGTGCTTTTACTGTCACATACTAATATAATGTTCAATTTCAGTGAATACAAAACTTTTCTTCATAAGTAATGTAAAATTTTAAGCTTTACTCACATGGAGCGCTGAATTACTTTGTCCATGATTTATCTCCCTGATAAGGTGTAGATCAATGGCGGTCACCTGTAAATTATTGGTTACTCTTACTCTCCTTGCTAATTTATTTCCTATCTATTGTAAATACATGCTGAAAGAAATTAAGGGTATTATAGCAAAAAAGCTGAGAAATATATTTGCTAAACAGGAAAGATAGTTGCTCATATTCTTACATATTATACTCCTAAATGGAGGTTAGTGATGTTAAGTTAGATGAATCTTTATTTTAATGATGAACGGCCTACAAGTATTATGCAGTTTAGTGACAACCACATTACCTCCCAACAATTATCAAAACAATAAGATGCGAGCATGAACATGAGCATAATTAAATGATCATTTCCAAAAAAAAAAAAAACATGGAGATCGGATTACTACTTTAATTAATTTTAAACTAAAAAATAGAGTGCAACACTAAGTCAAAGAGTCTCTTGGTCGTTAGTAACTGAAGTACATAATGACCTGTGAGTCCAACACAAAACGCCAGCCTCATCCTGTTCTTCTGCTTCCTCCGTGTCTTCGAGAGCGCTCCGACCGGCTTGGAGGCCATTACCCCGCCAATATTGGCAGCATTTCGTTAGAACAAAAATGTTTATGAATGACCATTCGGAAGCTTTCGATCCAAGAAATTATAAAGAAATCTTTGGATATATTAGATCGTTTTATGCCGCAAGAAAAAACGAAAAAGAATTATATGTACCATCACAAGTTTTGTATCTATAAAATGAGAACTGATTATTAGATTTGTATACCATGTGCAAGGAAAAATGAAAAAAAAAATCTAAACGTGAGTCCCTCCGTAAGTGCTTTCGATCTAGCATTCTAGATTCAAAACAACTAATTTAAGATTGAATATATACATCAAATCTATACACTAATTTAAGATTGAATTAATAAATAATAAGCAATCATGATCCATGCACGCAATCTAATATTATCTGAAAAATGCACGCAATCTAATCTGAAAACAACTCTCTGACCCAAGCGACATGTGTTAATGTACCTGCAACCGGCGTAGCTATCTCGATCCGAAGACCATGCATGTGCATGGGAGCTTATGTTGATATTCGTGGCGCCGGCGAAGATGTGGATCATGTGGAACTCGTTGATGTGGGGAGTCTATCGAAATCCCTGCTGCAGATGTGGGTGCAGTACTGTGCTTGTTTCTAAAGCGCGGCGCATGAGATTAGCGTTGGCCACGGATCTAGTGCTTCGATCATAGCGTGCACGCCAGCCTCGTCAAATCATGGGGAGATGCTGCGGCGATGATCTTCGCCGCCGCATCATACGCCAGCCTCATCCTGTTCTTCTGTTTCCTGCGTCTCTTCGAGCGCTCCAACCGCTTCGCCAGCCAGTTACCGCTTCTCGTCCGCCTCTTCAAGAGATATCCGATTGGTTTGCTGGCCCGACTGCTCCATGATCGGCAGCGTGAACGCCAGCAGCCGCTGGAACTGCGGCGTGGTATTGTACCCGTCCGTCGGGTTTGCCCCATGCGCGAGGGATCGCGATGAGGACAACGGGTGTGCCGCATGCGGCGGTTTCCCGTGCGGACGTCGCGAGAGGAAGTGTCCGCCGTTGGAATGCATCTCTCGGCGGCGGGGATTTGGTTCGCGGTCTCGCGCGACGGGCTGCCTGCCATGGGTACGATGGATGCGAGGGAATTGTCGTAGGCCTGTTGCGGAGGCCCGCTGGTCGATGTTGTTGCCGGCGTGTCCTCTGTGAGGCCTCTGGGCGGCGGCGGTTCTTGTGATGGCGTGGCAGCGTGGCGTGGGAGGCAGCCTCTTGCCGCCCAAAAAGAGAGTCGCGTCGCGCCGGGAGGCAGTCGCTAGTCATCGGCCGAGAGGGAGGCGAAAGTGTCGTGTGGCAATTGTGCGGAGGCGGAGGGACTGCGTCCAGTTTCACCATCACGACCTTTCGAAACTCCACGACGCGTTTGGGCGCGATCCGTGGATGCGAGTAGCGGCGTGGTGCGAAAAGAACGAAACACCTGTAGCCTAAGGTCGGTCCATATCCGAGAACCGTTGGATGAGATCTTCAACGGATGAGATCGTAAACACATGCCACCAAATTCCTTCTTTTTATAGTATAGATAGATGTATGTAGTGATGACTCATTGATTGGGAGCGCTTGCATGTGCCTGGAATTTTTTCCAGCGTCCTAATCAAACTGCCCCATGATGACTCGCCTACTGAGAATAAATATGTCAGAATTCTTTTGCAAACAAAAGTACTAATGCACGTGCCATGATTCTTTTGAGGCCAGTATATATACCATGGCACTATTTCTTCAGACTGTATCCAGTTGCCACTTATAACAACCTTAGCTCTAGTATTGTTTGGAATGGTAGAAGACAAGAAGCTCAGGACATGAAAATGAGAGGCACCAAGGAAACACATAGAACTAGATTGTTCTTGTAAGCATCGCCTAAAAAGGTCGGTGCATATGAGGCACCAAGGAAAAACAATAGAAGTAGATTGTTCTTATAAGCTTCACCTAAAATGTCGGTGCATAAGAGGCACCAAATTTCTCCAGAAGCTCCTGGCGCTTGTGGCAATCGCAAAGGGACCCTGTCAACTGGGAAACAATCACATGTTTAACAAATTCTGCTGGTCTGTATTGTCATTGGGAAACAATCACATCTGACATGTGCTACTCATGTAGGTTCAGATATAAATCAGTCGATTGTGTGCACATGTCAACGGCTACCAACAGAAGTAACTCATTAGCAGCTTTGACTGCATATATAGTGCATACTCTCTAGCCCATTGGCTTGCATACGCTTCAATTCTTTTTTGCTTCGCAAAGCATACAGTTACTGTCTCCATACCAAAATAAATCATTTTTAATGTCACCTAAACTCAAACTATCTCATGTTTAACAATTTTTTTGAGGAAGCAGTAGCATCATCTATGATACCAGTTACATTATCAAAATTATCTCATCACATATGCAGTGACATTTGATGTCATTAATGTCGTTAATATTGCTGCTTTTCCTTATAAAACTAGTCAAACTTAATATATTTTTGCTTAAGACAACGCTACAAGTTGATTTATTTTAGAATGGAGGTACCATAATGGCAAGTTTCCAATTATAGTCTATATTATATCATGTCATTATATTAGTAAATTTGCAATTACAAATTCAATGGTAGCAAATCTTTCATAATGAAATCTCTCTAATAATAGTAATGACAAATACTCCATTAACGAGCCTTTTGTAGAGGTGATCTGCGAGGCCACCATGTATAAAATGATTAATATAGACCAACTGGCATGTGTAGAGAGAAGAACATATGCTTCTTTGGATAATCCTATGTGGACCAACATGTGAAATCTCAGCAGCACAATAACAGGGCAGCACGGGAACTCTGTTTTACCTATCAGTACGTATGAATCATAACATAACCAGCTGTTTATGCACACTTTATATTAAAGGAAGAAGAAGACGGTCCAAATACATGCGAATCCATTGCTTGAGTTAAACACACCTTTACAATTTAACTTTCATGTGTCTAACGATCTAGCCTAAGCAACTGTTTAAGCCCTGCCCCTCCAGTGATAATCCAAGCATATGGACCTGGTCCTTCACCTTGTGCATGACTTGCTGCACTCATGGGTCGCGTATGCTTCCACCGCATCCATACATCGAGGCCACTTATTTGCAGGTTCACTAGCTAAGTCCAACCAGGCATTGGAGTGGATCCATCTGTGCCTGGGGCCGTGCAGTGCTTGGAGGCTTTGCTGATCATGCATGAAACGTGTGGATCCAAGTCACTGAGGCAGTGCCCAACAGTGCCCACGACGTCGGGTCACTTCCTCCGTTGCCTTATGCCAGTCCTTTTCCCAGAACTTGCTGTGTCTCGATGCCATTTATTGCCTAAGATGGGTGCGGAAGCTGTGCTTGAAACAGGCGAAGTTGTGCAAGTGGAAGGAGAATTCAGGCATTGTAGGCTCCTGATGCTTCCCAAGCCTAAATGTCTTTAATTACAGCTAACATGCTCGATCTTGCCTCATTTTGCTTCATCATTTCCCAGACAGCTTAATGAAGCCTCCTACGTGATGAGCAGTGCCATGGAATGTGCCATCCTATAACAACCCTAAAACTAAACTACTGGTGCTTGCTCTTGCTCATATCATTTTATTGGCATGCCTTGGCCATAAAACCTGTTATATATTATTGGTACTGTACATTCGAGAAAGTAAATTGAAAACACTGCTGGGGTGCTAGCTCTTTTGTCAGTGAAGTTAAAATGTAGTAGGCAGACATATAACATGCATATGGTTCTTGACGGTATCGTTTATGATCCTACATTCAATGGAGGCAGCCTGAGACTCTTTCAGCCAGGGGTAGACATGCAAAAAAAAAAAAAATGAAATTTTCAGGTCAGGTAGTTTGGCTAATTGCAAATTTGGGTATTAGAAATTGCTACCAGATTCTAGCATCGAAAAACATTACTAAAATTTTTTTGTACCTGATAAATTTGGGTTTGTGTTCTCGTAATACTTTCGAAATTGACAAAATTTCAGTAGCATTTGAATGTGACAACAATCAGTCCTTCAAATCACTCAATATCTTCATATCAATTTCCAAGACGACTTATCATGCTAAGCATTGATCCACATTAAGCCATACCAAATAGTCGATTTACAGTGCGTCATTTCTTTTTTTATTAGCGGTCAGGATTACAAGGCAAATATGTGATATAAATATGTGATACGACATGTACAGGATTACAATGCAAACTAGGCCCAATGAAAGAAAAGAAAAAGAAGATCAAGGGAAATTCTTGCACCAACTAATGAGGTGATCTATATCTTTTTTCTTGGCCTTGATGCAAACCAGCCCAAGCTCATCCTTGAAGGCAAGTTTCCATTAGCTATGACTATGAGAATTTCCATGAAAAACCACACCATTTCTTGTTGTCCATATAACAATCCAGCAAGCGTGAAAACCAACTCTCTAAGTACTCCATTTCCAAAATAGCTTCTTACGGCTTGACAGATCATGTGTCCAGGGGTACAAGGCTGATATCCCAAGTTATGTTGATTGAGTTCCAGCAGGCAGTACTGAAAAGGCATGGGAAGAAGAGATGGAAACAAGTTTCCTCTGAATCGGTTCTGCAGACACAGCTGTAATCATCTAAGTGCCTGTTTTATCTCCTCAACAGGTTTTGGTATTTAGGCGATCCATTAAGAGAAGCCAGAAAAAAAATGTGTTGCTCTAGATTGCCAGAATTTCTCATCCATTTGAATAAAGGTTGTATCGATTACTGTCAATGAGCTCTCTGTAGGCCTTTGATGGTCTGTAATTTGTTGATCCCCAAATATATGTCGATTGATCCTCAGAGTTTATATCCAAACTTGAAACTTGGAGAAGGGAGTACAAATATTCTACATTATCTGTGGCTTATGGGGAAAGGAAAGAAGAAAACCACAACTAACTCCATACCTAGAAAAAAAATATCATATTATTTTTTTTTTGGTTTCGTAAAAAATGAAAAGTTTTTGGAAACCTAACTTTTAGAGTCTTGACGCGTCATAATAGAGTTCCCTTTTCAGGGACTTGTGCTTCTGAACTGATCTGACATTTTGAAAAAAAATTTCCACCAAAAGGATCCATTTGGGATTTTTGCAAGGGGGTTCTGATTATTTTTATAAAATTTATTCCAAGTGAGGCTCACCCTGGGAATGTTGGCATGAATATAGAACTTGTCTATGTGCTTTAAAAGATTTGCAGAGTTAAATATTTCCTAATCCAACTTCCTCTTTAGGCTTATAGGCAAGATTAAAAAGTAAAAAAATTCTCTCAAATCGACAAGAGGAATGCACCATTATATTCAGGGAAGAAGAGGGTCCGATTACATGCCTAATCCATGGTTTGAGAGTTACACCCAAATTACAATTCAACTGCCTTGTGAAACAGCTGTTTATGCTCTGCTCCTCCAGCGATGATCATCGACCGGGTCCTTTGCCACGCGCTTGACCTGCTGCACTCATGGATTCTTCGTATGCTCCCACCGCATCCAAGCTAGATAAGTCCAACGATGGGTGGGAGTGGATCCATGTATGCCTATCCATGTGTTGTGCTAGGCATGGAAGGTGCACGTACGACACCATGCTGATAGTGTGGTGCAAGTGGAAGGGGAACTCAGGCATTGTAGGTTCCTGATGCTTCTCAAGCCAAATGTCTTTAATTGTAGAGAACATTCCCAATCTTGCCGCATTTCACTCGTCATTTCCCTCCCAGCTTAAAGCCATCTACATGGTGTGCAGTGCCTCGGCTTGTCCCAAGTTATGACGATCCTATAGTTCAAAACCTACTGGCGCTTTTGCTTTGTACATGTCAATTTATAGGCATTCCTAGGCCATAAACCAATTATATATTATATCGGTGCTATAAATTCATCAAAGCAAAGTGTAACTAGTAATAATTAAGTCATGAAAATTGGACATCAGGGACCACATGCTCATCAGAGACATCATGTTCTACCTCATCCATTTTAATCTAAATTCAACGCACTGTTGGCTTTTTGTCAGTGAAGTTAACGTACAGGCAGCTGTATAACAAGTATGTGATTACTAAGGGTAGGTCCAGTCTTGAATCGATATTGCAAGGAGAGGACACCACATAACATGAATGTGATTAATAAGGGCAGCATCAATTATATGCAAACCTAACATAGAAATAAAAAATTAACATGATTCTTTTATGTGACACAAATATATACCATGGCACCCTTTTCCGAGAGCAAACACTACCAGACCATCATTCACAAAAAAAGTTCAGCTATGAACTCTGTCCTGTACGTACTATGTATTGATTCAGGATGCCATGGGATTGAATAACCCATGGAACTGACGATTGTTGGAATCAGAGGCATTTGGATTGAATAACCCACGGAGCTGAATAGAAACATGGTCCGCAGATGCACACTCCTAAGGGACACAGCAAAAAATACAAGGACAAGTTATTCCAGCAAAACAGGGAGGAGATTAGATGAACACCAGGCCGTGGCAAACATCTGTTTACGGCAACTAGAAGCAAAAGAGTATACGGCTTTTAAAGGACATTTTCGAAAAAACAAGGCTTTTAAAGCAACACCTCATCTTCATCCAATCCAAGCCATGCGTTCCGTACAGCAGCCGTCCAATTGTGAAAAGCATGACGTGCACTCACATGTACGTCCACAAGAAGCGCTCCAGCAGCGCTGATCACCAGCACTCTACATGCATGTGACTAGCACGAAGCAAGCAGTGATTTTTGATGCCGGCATGAAGAATATACAAGAAAAGACATGCCAGTGAAGAGTTGAAGTCGTCCTGTTCTGCGTGATTTACTAGTATCGGAATGCCTTCTTTTTATCTACTGGTCTGCGTGGTCTTCGTGCTGCATAGTGCTACATTGTTTTGGAATGCCTTCATGTAATCGAGCAACAGCAGCCCCTGGAGTTGTTTGAAAAATGTAATCGAGCAGGGCCTAAGGTGCTTGTGCTACTTTGCTCCCCAATGCCTCTCATTCCCATGTTGCCATGGGTTATTCAATTTCACAGCAACTTGACCAGCAATTTCACAGCAACCCGAAGTTACTAGTTGATGATGTTGTCTACAATACAGCACATGCTTGCTACGCATCACATTGATAAGTCTGGTATGAATAAGGAACTGGTCCGCGCATGATGCACTGTGAAACGGATGTAGTATACCTATTCCTTTCGTTTCAGGCAGTAGCTATTCAAGTTTTAGGATCACATTGGGCACAAGGTCAGGGATCATCATGTATAAATTATATAATAAGTTATATAGCTGCTACGTTCTCCGCTCAGTTCACGACAAGCAGCAGCAATATGTTCAACTTGCACCACAGAAAATAAATGAAAGAGTAAACCTTCCCACCTGTCTAGAATTATTAAGAAATTTAATAAGTTTCATGCACAGGATCATAATCAACAGTCATCGTGTACATGTTAATATTATTAGTTACATATACTTTCACAAATATGTATAGGACAAATAATATATAATGGGTTTGTGGCCTTGGCATGCCTATAAATTGGCCGGTACAAGGGCAAGCAACCAGCAGTTCAATTTGAGGATCGTTATATAGGTAGGGATAACCGAAGGCACTGCATGCCTATAAGCTGGCTAGGAAGTGACGAAGCAAAATGTAGCAAGATCTAGCATGCATGATATCTATAACCAAAGACATCTAGGCATGAGAAGCATTAGGAACCTACAATGCCTGAGCTCCCCCTCCACTTGCACTTCTCTCCTGGCTTGCGCAGCTCTGCAAGCACACGGCACCTTCGAGCTGAACACAACCTGTTCTTGTAAAAGGTTTGGAACAAGGCTAGTGGATTGATCTCGGAAGGACCCAGCCAGCGATGCTGTGAACTGCCTTGGAGAAATGGATGCCGGCCAAAGTCTCTGTTCCTAGTCCTGGATTCATAGGCTAGAATGATCGGTGCCCAAGACACATTATTCTTGTTTTCCAAGATTATTGGTGGCTTTGGATGGCACAACTTCGGTGTGCTGAGCGATTGAGGTCAAGTGCTTCCACGTCTCTAGCATGGCTGAGTAGATGTAGAAATTGAAATGGTGCCAAGAAAATGTATGGACATACATGTTGGCCTGACTTTGTGGCAAAAAAAAAAATAGTTTTTATAATCGCTGGTCACTGCTTAGTAGGATGCAGCACAACAACATGTGACGGTATTGATAGTGCTCTTGTAATGCATACTAACAAGTTAACGTAGGCAGCTGTATAACAAGTATGTGATTACTAAGGGTAGCTCCAGTCATGAATCGATATTGCAAGGAGAGGACACCACATAACATGAATGTGATTATATGCAAACATAACATAGAAATAAAAAATTAACATGATTCTTTTATGTGACAAATATATACCATGGCACCCTTTTCCGTGAGCAAACACCACCAGACCATCATTCACAAAAAAAGTTCAGCTATGAACTCTGTTCTGTACGTACTATATATTGATTCAGGATGCCATGGGATTGAATAACCCAAGGAACTGACGATTGTTGGAATCAGAGGCATTTGGAAACAATGTAGCAGAAACTCTTATGGGCCTGCTGCACGCTAAACTATTTAACCAGCTCCAGCGGCTGCTAGTGTTTATTTTCTAATACATACAAAGAACAGTGGATACAGGGATGTTTGCTGCTGCAGCAAGCAGTTCCGATCAGGACGTTAGAACTTGGGGGAGTAGCCGCTCCAGGTTCACAACCATCCAGCGGAGTGGTTCATGATCAGCTAATGGAGTCCTCGGTCTTGACATACGCATCAATGCATGTCACGCTTGCACATGTGGACAGATGTGGTATATGGAGCACATGGCTTGGAGTGGATGCTGATGAATTGTTGCTTGCCGTTGCGGACTGTTAGTTAGGCTTCTAAAGTCTTGTACTCTTTTGCTTCTCTAGTTGCTGCAAGCAGACTGTGGCGTTCTTCGCCACAAAGCTCTTATGTCCGTGTGTTCTTCAGTGTTCTCTCCAGCATGATGGCTTCCTGACACTTCTCAAGCCTATATCTTTTTAGATAACATTCCATTGATACATTTTGCTTCTTCATTTCCCAGCCAGCTTAAAAGCCTCCTACATGACCACAGTGTCTTAGCCTGTGCAAATACATAATGATTCTAAAAATAAACTACAAGCCCTTGAAAATCACGAGTGAGTCTATGTTACTGTTGCTAGTTCACTCTTTTTCTTTTCATGAATGTATAGTACCAACTACCAATAGTAATTGGGACATGGGCCAGGCATGCCTATAAGATGTAGAAGCTCAAGCACCAGTGGCATAGTTTTAGAATCATTAGGTTACTACTGTGATAAATGATGAAGCAAAAGGCAACAATCGCATGTTATCTATGAAGGTTTGAGAAGCATCAGGAAGCCACAATGCATGAGTTCCACTTCCACTCGAACAACTCTGCAAGTGCGTGTACAAGCATATATATATATATTATATAATATACATATATCTTGGTAGTCTGTCACTAATCCGGTGGCCTCACTGATCTTTTCTCCAATTTTGCATATCTCTACCGAGTCATTGATGAATGGAGGCACCAATGCCGGCAGCTTAGCTGAAGATCCCGGTGCGGCACTCCTCCAGTCTTCAAAGCTCCATACCTGATACCTCTAGCTACTTTGGATGAGACTTCTATCAGCCACGGGTCATCAGAGTAGCACGGAACCACAATTATAAGTGTCAAAGTGCGGAAATTCAATCACGAGAGTGATCAAACCCCGACTTTGACTCCATATAATTCAGCCCATGAACTGAAATCCACCCGATTTCAAAACCGAACAACCGGGACCGTAATCGTATAGCGATGTACAACAATGTCGTAAACCATTCATGGATAATTAAGGGAGAATATATTACATAATAGAGTACTGAAATTATTACAAGTTCAGTTGTAGCAGCGGAAATCAGATGAGCGGGGTGACGAGAAGGCCACACCTGGCGGGGACGACGACGACGACAGGGAGGACACATCTAGGGACACCTCAGTGTGGATTCGAACGCGGCGGCGGCAAAGGTGGCGAAGGTCTACTTGCAATAACCCGCCGCGACTCTCTCAGCCTCCGTTCCTTCACAACCGCCCTGTGATTTGCCCCTAAGGGACAAGGTAAGTAGATTTAGATGCCTACTTCATTTTTCACTTTCGAGAGAAACTAATATTATGTCTTTATTGTGCAGGAACTAGATCATTGTGTTGGGCGGTGCCTCTCGCCAACCCGTCGTAACCTGGATCAACCTTTTTCAACCTTGCAACCTTGTCTTCTTTGCGCAGTCTGGATCGGCGGGATTGAATTAGACGGCTCCAGGTGCTGAGCAAGTCTTCCCGTCACAGGCAGCTCAGTATCAACCTTTCCCACCCTTCCCACCTCAAGAATGAACTTGTTGTTAGACTTGATAATGTGATGAGACTAGTTAGACTTCTGGACTTGTCTGGAGAATTTGATGCATGGAACTTGATGTAGCGTAGTGATGCACTTATATAATTCATGAAAAATATAAACTCGGACAGGGAGCACATGCTCAGCAGCAATGCAATTGCACATCCATTTGAGATCTGAACTGAATACACTGCAGCCCCTTTAATTTTATCAGTGAAGTGAAAGTAGTAGGCAACCCTATATAGCGCTCGTCTTTGTAACACTGTAGAGTCAGGTAGGAGACCATTTGAGCGGCCCATGTGTGTTTCCAGCTCAATTTTTGATGTAATAAAGGAGAAGATGCTTGGACAAGGAAACAATGATAATTTTTTTCCAATACACGGATAACTATTGAATTCTTGCATATGGGTGCCGCTTGAATAATGTCTGTCAGGCTGGTGCACAGCAAACATCAGTCCAATCCTAGCGATTAAATAGTGTTCTTCCCAACACTTGCATGTGGCTGGCAGATTTCCAGCGTCCTAATCAAACAGGCCAATCATGGCTCGCCTACTGAGAATAAATATGCAATAGTTCTTTTGCAAACAAAACTAACAAAACATCGTAATTCTTTTGAGACCAAATATATACCATGGTCCATGGCAACATTTCTGCGGAGTGAATCAAATTTTCCCACTCATAGTCAGCTTTAGTTCTGTCCTGACTCCTGAGTATTGTGTGGAATGCTAGAAACTAGGGAAGGAGCTGATGAGATGGAAATGAGAGGCATCGAGGGAAAACATAGCACCAAATGAATCATGCAAGCCACCGCTGCTGGAGCCACTCGTGCACAGCAGCAACAGCGGCAGCTATTGTCTGTTGCTGAACAGTCCTTGATAGCGGAATCAGGTCTCCAAAAAGATATATGATGCACGAGGTTGATAGCGCTTGCCTGTTCCGTGCACCAGTCACACGCCAACTTCTCCTGATGACATGCTCCATAGTTTGGCATGCTCGCCCGTTTCGGAAGCGGTGACCACGGCGCGCGCCCAGGTCCGCTAGGCATGCTCACCCGTTTTGGTTGTATAGGACTGACCAAAGCACATTGGTAACCTATATATTTGTAACACCCGAGAACATCAAAAATTGCCCAGTTGAACTATACGGCTATCGTCAACAGTTCTTCGAGAAACTCCCTTCGCCACATCTTCTTCCGCGGCTCCAATGGCACCCTTCTCCAACAACTATGGCATCTCCGATTCTTCTTCCAATGATGAACTCTCTGTTCCCCCAGCCTCTGCCTCTGCCAATCAGGGCAATTCACGACATCGCCGGACATGGAACTACGGCTAGCATGTTGCGGCCGAGGGTTCAGGAAACCGAATGATCTCCTCTTGTGGCAGTGCCATGAATGTGTGTCAGAGCCAAATGCAGCAGTGGCCTGCATGGTCAGACCCTGCTCATGATTCAGCTCGGCTCACAAAAGACGCCGAAGAGCTGGTTGCTGGGGAACCTGATCCAGACGCCGAGTTGGATCGTCATAAGCATGGTGTACCAAAACCTGTACAACTCTGTCATCAATATGTTGGACATACGTACTGCACGTAAGCGAGCATGTGTAAAATTTAAAT
Source organism: Hyparrhenia diplandra (assembly GCA_015847255.1). NCBI lineage: Eukaryota > Viridiplantae > Streptophyta > Magnoliopsida > Poales > Poaceae > Hyparrhenia > Hyparrhenia diplandra. The sequence goes on along the minus strand of JADLZK010004228.1, from coordinate 712,133 downwards.
TTTCGTCGATCAGTTCAAGAAGACACCCGTACAATGGCCTCTCGGCGACTTCTCCTGTTGTCCAGCTGCTTGAAAATTACAATACAAGAGCGGAGGTTAGTTGTCCAGCGATGGCATGGCATAAGTCTCTGACATCTATCTCCAGGTCGTTGACAGTGCCCTGCTCTGATAAGAGCATGCACACTATAGTTTGGTTCCTCACCTGCTTTTGGCTTGTCTCGTCTCATTTGTGCAAGGAGGGGCGAAGATGATTCATCGTGTGAATGGGTGGTCCATCAGTCGATTTTTGCCCATGGACCATATCTGACTCTTGGAAGAGAGAGAAGAGATGTGTAAAATTTTCGTCGATCAGTTCATGCTGAATAAAAAGTGAATCTGATGTATACAGGTTTGTGTCTGCCAGATAAGAAATTCATGGTCCACGGGTAAAAATGAATATGCAGTATACTGGGCAAAACATGCAGGCTGGAGAGTTCACACAATCACATGGCTCCAAACAGTCCATTCCAAGCTAAAGGGATTCTAAGCTCATTTAGCTGGTCTTTTTTGTTAGAAAGCAACTGAACTATTACTGATCCACTGTTTAGAGACGCCAGCTGGTTGTGTCATCTCGCCCCAGAGTAAGCTCACACCTTGGTGAGGTCTAGTACAAGAACCAATCACAAAAAAAGCAAACATGCGCAAAAGATTCCCGCTGCATCCTATTCCTATATATGATTACAATTGTTGGCCTACTGTTCATGCTTCCTTGTGGCTCTGTCCTATTCTCTCCTATTTGTGGCTACAAGCAATCCTATGAGAAGGTATAGTAATTTATAAACAAAAAACTGGGTCGATGCATGGTTGATTTACTTTCACTTCTTCACCTACCATTCTAAATGACACCAACAGTGTGACCTTAAGTGAAACCAACAGTGTGACCTTAAGTGAAACCACCAGTGACGACCTAGCTAGGAGTTTGTCGTAGAGTGTAAGGCATAGATCCATGCAATTGATAAAATATTTACCAATTTAATATATAACTGTAAAATTTATAAAAAAATCATATGTACATAATTCCCATTTAGAAATTGAGTAAACGAATATTGTAAATTTTGGAATATAATTTATTATACTAGTCCTCTATGACATAATAATTTTTAAATTTACAAAGATACAGTACCAATAGTTCAAATAAAATACTAATAATAATTTGAAATGCAGCCATAGAAAGTGACTAATTTATAATACAATATTGGGTAAACCGTGAACTAATCTATAATCTAGTGATGACTGATCTAGCGTATCTTCCTGAAACACAAAAAAAAATGTTGATAAGCAATTGCACATGTTGTGTAGCATCAATTTATGGTCATGTTTATGGAGTGAGAGACTTGACAAGAACACGACCTGTGAAATTAGTTAGGTGCTCGCAGTGGAAAGGATGCAATGCCCACTCTGTTGCTATGGGAACTCATCAAGTTGGATCAAAATGCTAGCTTTATATGTCTCTGCAGGCATAGTGATTTACTGCTTAAGTGTTGTTTTTTTTTTTTTGTTTGACAACAACTTAAGTGTTGTTTGGTCGGCTGATTTCGCAGCGTAACCGGATCACATTGCCAACCGATTGCATTGATTATTATTTGTTTATTGTACTCTGTAATTGGTTGACATCGAGATGGGTTTGGGCCTACATGGTGTGGATTAGACTCGATTGTGGGCAGTAAGCAATCGAGCTTGCCTCCTGTAACGCTGTGTTGAAAGAAAGGAGACATCACTTCTACAAGATTTATTTTGCGTGATACTACCTAGAACACTTCCATCATAGGCACTTGTTTTGCCCGCCGCGGTTAATACCCGATTAATAGCTGAGGGCGTTTTTATTTTTTTCGAGGCGGGCATTTTTACCCGCAAACGAAAATTAATTACCAGCATTTTTGGACACGGACGTCTTACAATGGCCTGCCTCGAAAAAAATATAGAGAGACCCATGGCCAAAGCCCATATGTACAGGCACTTAGGTTTTTCATCCAACCCCTCCCGTCCCCTCTTCTCCCCACCGACCTCACACATCTCTCCCGCCCTCCGCCGGCTGCTCCTCTCCTCCCATCTCCTACCTCCACCGGCCATCTCCTACCTCTCTGCCAGCCGCTTGCCTCTACCCATCCTCCTCTCCTCCCATCTCCCTACGGACGAAGGCAGCCATCTTTAACCTCGGCTCGACGGCATCTCCTACCTCGCTCCGCTTAGTGGCACATAGGCGTATCCACCGGTGTGTGGGCGGATCCCGCGGGTGGATGACATCCCCTACCTCGGTGGCCGCTCCCCCTCCCTCACGGCTAGACGTAGCGGGGGTGTTGTGGAGGGCAACCCTAGCCGGCCCCGGCGACTCGCGCGGCCTCTCTGAGAGAGGCCAAGAACTAATCCTCGGCGGCAAATTGTGAAGTCTTGCGGGTCCGACAAGCGGAGGTCCCTCCGCTTGGACAAGAACGGCGAAACCGCACCCTCCATCGGGGTGGTTCCCGAAGTCGGCAATCGAGGCTAGGGGCATGATGGCCCCATAAGGTGACGGCGCCGGTGAAGGGGGTCCCCAAACAACGCGCCTACCCGGCGACGGGGGGGCTGCGAAGGGCTCCTCGATTACCCCCCTCCGCGGTGCCCGCGGGCGGTCGGCGTGGGAAACCCTACGGCTCCTAGGCGGGAGAGGTCGCAAGTGTATTCCCTGTATTAACCTTGTACGAATAGTTACCAGCTTGCCCTTGTGGGGGGCCCATCTGTAAGTGTGTGTTGCCCTACCTACCATGCACCAAATTGTAAATTAGCCCCTCACCCCTGGTATTCCTATAAATACCGGAGTGCGGGCTCGAGAGAAGGGGGATTTTTGGCCGGTTTAAGTGTCATTTACTCGCTTTTGTCACATCCACGCTTCTGCTTGGCCGAACGTTATAGCGCCGCCGCGGAGGCTTTGGCGCCCTCGATCCTCCGAACCTCGGCAACATCGGCGGGCGGGTAGGCGGAGGCGCTCCCGCCACCCTTTTTTGTTTTCGACTCACCCGTGGGAAACCCTCGCCCCTTCCCGCCTCCTCCCGGGGCGAAGGCCAAGGCGGGGTGATCCCCACGATTGGCGCCGTCCGTGGGGACCGACCGCGAAAAAGCCCAAAGCCATGCCGACCACCCGCCGATCGGACACCTGCGCGCGGCAGAGCAACCCCTCCACCCGCGAGGACCCCTCCGGTCGAACACGCCGGGTGGGGGCGGCAAAAGCGGTCACCACACCCGAGCGGCTCAGCGCCGGGGGGCGCGGGAGCGGGAGCCCGGTCGCTAAGAGGACCCCCTCGTCCCAATCTCGGAGGTCACCGAAGAAGAAGCGCAACGCCCAGCAAGGCGGCGCTCCGCGAGGGGCGGTGGTCGGCACCGGTGGCGCAAGGTCTCGCCCCGGCGAACGGTGACCGGTTGAGGGCTCCTCGAAGCGCTAGAGAGGATGACGAAGAAGAAACCGAGCAAGGGGAGCAGGCTCGGAAGCCCTCGCAAGCTCGGATCGCGAAAAACGGAGGCTACCGCAAGCTCGGATCGGAGGCATGCGGCGCTTGCGGGCCTTCGAGGGGAACAAGCGAAGCGCCGGGACCAAGCTTCGCATGGATCAACCAACGGCTTGTGGCGTATAGGAAGTCGGTGGCGGAGGGCAGCCGCAACCCAAAGAACCATCCACGGTCCCCACCTCGGGGCAAGCCCCACCTCCATCAACCCCGCCACCACCGCCTTGAAACCGGCCGCCATCGCAAAGCCACCCTTCACGCCCTTCGCATCAACCCAGCTCTACCCCAAAGGCATCTCCTCGGGCGATGCCATTGGCGCCTATCGCCCCACTTTTAATGAGACTTTTAATCATGCGTATTGGCGCCCGGGGATCACGCTACCAATACGTTTAGCGATCCACAGTAGTGAGAAATCAGTTATACGAATAATACCGAGCAAGAAATATATAGGATAGAAGATCTTACGGTGGTGACGTGTGACACCTAGCTGGGTTATGAATATCGAGTAGCCAAGCGTGAAGCGTTGGTATATCGTCCGCACTTCTCCTTATTCCACGAGGCATCTTGATAGTGGATAGGAATTGGGTTCAGCCTTACTCCTACTCGATCGTCCTACGGTTCCTACGTACGCGCGTCCTTTACCTTGGCGACTTTACCTCCTTCTGTGCCGATGTCTGTAAATACAGAGGGGTGAGTACAAAGGTACTCAGCAAGTCCAAACTAGGGGTGGTTTGGTAAATTAAGGGTGTGGGCCCTAGCAGAGACTCTAAAACTGCTCTTACTAGTTCCCGGGGTTATCTCATCTTACCATCACCTTCACATATCACAAAAGGTTAGTTATATCTAAACATAGATGTTCTTGCCTAGCATTCGCCCATTCTAAGGACGTGGCTATTCGAATAGGTTTAAGTAACTCTGCGAGAGGTTGTACAAATTTCCCCACAAGATAGGTGTTGCCTCTGCCACCATCATGGCTTCCTACGACGGACCTAACGAGATCCGTGCCGGCAGAGTGCTACTCTAGGTATATTAGTATAATCTTCACCACGACTTCTCAGGGGTTGGAAGGATAACACGTCACCACAAGGATGACGCATCACCCTAGACAATATGGTGATACCAAATCACCCACGGCATTACAGGTAATACCTAATTACCCAACCTATATTGTCAACACCACTCTCAATCTCAAATCATCACTATGTGCCTCAAGCCTTTGCGCCCTGCGCCCAAACACTTCGTGGAAGATCACTCGGCATCCACGCCAACCGGACCATGGGGCCACTCTCCCCCGCGTCTGCTCCCAATAGTTCGTTTGCTGCTCAGGCCACCTTGGATCCCAATTATACCTCAACCCAACGGGGTGTGAATCAAGTCGCCCCATATACGGCGTGTGGTACATGAAATATCTCACTAGGTGTAGAAGGTCTATGAACCGGTCCTTAGGGAGGCGAGCATCTCTCCGCTGATTCATCCCCGATTGTGATTAGTCCACCTCCATGTAGACTATCACCACTCACCTTTTGTTGGAGGGTTCACTTTACTAATTAGGTTACACCGATCTTAATTAATCATATTATGTCATAACTCATCATTATATTAAGGTCATGATTAAAAAGGGGGGGTAAGGACTTGCACTGGATGTTCTTTACCGATTGGCAATCGGCGATGAACGTCTCTCGCTTGATCCGGATGAAACTCCTAATCCGGGTCGATTTAAAACTACTTAGCGATTAGCGATAACCTAGCTTGAACTATGACATGCAAAACAAACATTGAACATTATGGTGATCATAGGTTAGATGCATAGAGCTAGATTTTAGATAAATTATGGAAGTCGTTTCAAGCGAAACGGAGTTAAATTGCATGAGATATGGAATTTACATCATTAATCCCTAATTAAATCATTAGGGTAATATTATAATACAATTTTATCATGTAATAATATTGGAACTAATTACATGATAAAATTCTATAAATCAAATAATGAATTTACAAATTTTAAATTTTTCGACATGGGAAGGTCTATTTTTAATCTTACGTGTACAATAGTCGGGTGGACTTAGCAATTAAAACCGTGGTACACGTAATCGCCTCCATACGGCGTGGATGACATGTGGGTCCGGGGGCGCCACCTGTCCCTTATTTGGCGCCGTGGGGGCGTGGGGCCTAGTTAAGTGGTCAATGACGGCGTCGGTAGCGGGGGTGGGACGGAAGGACGGCGTGTCGCCTTCCATTGGCGCCGGCTCGGACGGCGCCACGGGCCGTAGGACGGCGTCCGGTCGTCCCGTTTGCCACGCTGCTGCGGCGCTCAGCCGAAAACTTGCCGGAGTTGCCGTTCTTGGCGGTTCCTCATCGCCGCTGAAAGTGGCTCGTGAAGCATCCCCTGGCGCCCCAACCGCCGGTTGGTGTAGGTCCGGGTGGCGGGTGGCTCGCCCTCCCGCCGGGCACGGGCGGCGATGGGACTCCGGCGACGGGCGGGCGCCGGACGACGGGCGGCTTACAATAACAGGGCCGAATAAGTATTATAGCGGGAAGAGGGAGGATGAGGGTGTACCACCGGGCAATTGCACTTGAGACGACTTCGACGGCGGCGAAGCTCGCGTGACCTAGCGGGCGGGCGGCGGCGGAACTCGATTGGGGGCAACCGCGATTACGCGAGGAGGAGGAGGAGAGGGGATGGCCAAGGCGAGCACCGCATGTTCGGATCGAGCGAAGCTTGTGAGGGGGTTGGCGTGCTCAATCGTGAGCGGGGAGGCTATTTATAGCCTCGCCGCGGGGCTCGGCCGGGCGAACCTCCCACCTCAACGAGATCTTTTCCGACCGTTGGTCATGGCCATTGATGTCCTCCGGCTGGCTCCTTGCTGTCCCATGGCGGCGTCGCGCGTGTCGCGTCGTGCCTCCGGTGAGCTGGTCGTCGTCCGTCTTGTCTTCGGCGGCGGCCGGTGTCCGCCATGGCGGCGTGCGAGCTCGGCTTCGTGGTGGCGTGCCGGTTGACCCGCGCTGGCGTGATGCGTCGTCATCGATGTCGGCTGGGAGGTTATGGGGGCGCTGTGCCATCGTCGTCTTCAACAGCCATGGTGCGCCTCGTCGGTCGTGCGGCCGCGGCGGAGGACTCCACCGCCGCAGCTTCATGGCGGCCGCGCGCGGTCAAGGTGAGCGGCTGCGTGCGCCCGGCGGCGTCGCCGCAGGGGCTTCATGCCGTCCTCGTGTGTCGGTCTCCCCCCGAGGGCAGGCGGTGCGGCGGGATAGCGCAGCCGGGCGGCGCGTGTGGCGGTCGTCCTCGGCGGGACGAAGGGGGAAGACGGCGGCTCCGGCAGTCCCTGGTTAGCGAGAGGAAATGGGAGCGGGCTCAAGCGTGTTGGGCTGGGCTCGGTGAGTTGGGCCGGCCTGTTGTTGGCCGACGCCAAAAAAGGAATGGAATGGAAGAAGAGGAGGGAGCGGGCTGGGCCGGAAGGGAAGGGAAGTGGGTATGAGCCCCAGAGCTCTTTTCCCGATTCTCTTTTTCTCCTTTCCATTTTCAGTTTCCATTCTTCCCATTTATTTCCTTTTATTTTGCCCTATTATTTCATGTGTGTAGACAATTATATATCATAAATATTTGTACAAGCTCTCATGTTTTCCCACATCTTTAATTCATGGAAAAATTATGTATCCAAGGGCACTTGTATATTTAGATATATATGTATATACACACATGTTCTCTCTCATTATTTCAGGTGTGACGTATATATATATTTTATAAATATTTTCTCAAGCACTTTTATATCTCCACAACTTTATTGTCGAAGATAATTATTTGTTGTGCTCAGTAAAAATATTTATTTATGTTAGTACACACGAGTCTCGGTTTTATTCCCGAGGTAACTTGTAAATCCTTTCTCGTCGATATATTTCCATAATTTAAATCTAGGGCTCACCTAGCATCCATGGTCACCATAAAGTTTGACAAGCAACAAGCAAGGGGACCTAGTTTTCTATATGGTGGGATTTTGTATGCAGGTTTTTAAAAAAGGGTTTTGGTTTAGCGGAAAAAATAAATCAAGTTTTAGTTGTAATTCGAAAAAGTTCAAATTTTTAGTGAATTTTAAAATGATGTAAAAACACGGGTGTTACAGCGCCCACCCCGCCCACCACTGGCAATAAGCCCTCACTATGACCCCAAATCTCCACTTTCCTACGCTCTCGGATCGCGGTGTGGCCTCCGTCCTCTGACCCTCAACATCTACCAAGATATCGCGGGGATCACCGACCCCGAATAGTTTATCATGAGCTACGAAGCGGCCCGGTAGAAGCGTGGGGGGATCATTCCACCATGGCCAAGTCGTTTGTGATCATAGCAAGGGGAGTGGCCCAATCTTGGTATTGCACCCTACCTCCGAACACCATCGGGTCTGGTCGGGACACAGAGCCGCCCCCTCTAGGCAAACTTCAAAGGCATAGACTCGAGCTGATCAGCGGCCGCAGAGCTCTGACGTCGTGCGAAGCCCGGTGAACCATTGCGGGAATGGTGGCGAAGGTTCCTCCAAACCAAAGCGAGAACATAGGGGTCTCGATCAAAGCGTCATCATGGCGGCGGTTTGCGTGTATCCGCCCGGGGGCCTGTCACTCAAAGATCGGCGGACGCGGACCAAAGACACCGGCGAGAACTACATGAGATAATGGACAAATCTTGCCGAGCCGACAACGATCACAAAGGCGAAGGTGGAATCTTTCGACCTCCGCGAGTCAATACCAAACATCGCGCCCCCCCACGCGAGACGGCTACCCCCAAAGGCCGACGAGGCGAGTGGGCGCCATAGACAAAGAACCCTCCGGCCGGGTCAAAAACCTAACCAACCACCTCCAAGACCAAACAACCCATCAAGAACCCCCGGGCCAAACCCACAACAACACCAAAGCTCCTCAAAGACAAATCCGTATTGCCACTCTTTGCGTAGAGGGGCAAAGGCCACTATACCAAACAAAGGCCCATACTTTGCCAAGGAAAAGAAGTGATGGACGAGAGTTAGCCGGCGAAACTCGAGGCGCATCAATCACACAAGGAAACCAGCAAACGGCCGCTCCGCCCACTACACTTTCACCCCCTTCGATTATGGAGCCTCGGCACACCCGGGCTTCCACTACCCGCTTTCCACACAAGCGGCTTCAACCAGCACCGGCCTCGCTACTACCACCAAGACTACATAGTCTCACACCCCCGAGCCTCCGCCTTCCTAACTACCCTAATCACGCCCTGCCGCCACCGCCACCGCTACCAGCGCTTCCCCAACTCCGCACCCACCGTCAAACAAGAAATACGACAATAGTCGGCAAGCGAACTTCGTCATTCGAGTCATCCTCGCAATTACGGGGGCTCCAACGAAGACCATGGCAACAAACGCCCGGCGCAAAGAGCACTACCGAAGGGTCCATCACGTAGGCGCGGAGGGGGCCACATCGCAACGGCCGGTGGTCGCACATCCCGGATCACCTTCAGCGCCCGGTGATATGAAGCTCAAGGACTACCCCCACACCGTCGCGATGGTCGCCGATACCAACATCGGAGGATGGGCGGTAACCGGGATACTAGTTGACCGCGGGCAGCTCGACATCTGTTCGCCTCAACCTTCGACAAGATGGGTCTCGATAGAAGCTTCTTTGCAGCCCGGTGAAATCGCTCTTCGGCATTGGAGGACAGCGGTGGCAACCATTGGAAAGATCACCTTGCCGGTCTCCTTCGGAAAAGATCCTATTCACGGTCGGAGAACATAACCTTCGGCGTAGTGGACATATATTACAACTATAATGCCATATTATTGTCGGCGGAGTCACCAACGCATTCGATGCGGTCCTCCACCCGAGCTACCTCTGCATGAAAGTACCCTCGGTGGCGGCATTATCGCTGTCTTCGGGGACTAGAGCGCCGCAAGGAACGCGGAGGGGGCCATAGCCCCAGGGAAGCGCAATGTCCACTACCTTGAACAACAACTAGAGAGGCAAGAGGATCGACCAGAAAGCAATGCGGAGCCTACCCCGCGAGCCCTCCCGGCTGAAGAAACCAAAAAGGTCAGACTTTTCAGCTTTGACCCCGACAAAGAGGTAACCATCTCAGCGCACCTTGACCCGGCCTCCGAAGCAGAACTACTGCGGTGCCTCCGGAACTCCGATGTATTCGCATGGTCTGCGGAAGATTTACAGGGTGTCAGTCGAGACCTCATCGAGCACCACCTCAACGTAAGACCCGATGCCACCCCGGTAAAACAGAAGCTCCGCAAGATGTCGGATGAAAGGAGAATAGCGACACGGCGGAGGTGAATTGCCTCTTTGGATCGCGGAGGTCATCCGCCCACCAAGTACCCCACTGGTTATCCAACGTCGTTATGGTAAAGAAGGCCAGCCTCGGCAAGGGCGCAAATGGAGCCCACGGATGGAGAATGTGCGTGGATTTCACCCGTCTTAACAAAGCATGCCCGAAGGGCGACTTTCCGCTCCGCGAATCAGCTCCCTTGTCGACGCAGCAGGGTGCGTGCGAGAGATTGTCCCTCTGGGCTGCTTCTCGGATACCATCAAATCTGGATGAACCAAGCGAGATGAAGAGAAGACCAGCTTCATAACACCCTTGAACCTCTTGTTTTTAGGAGAATGGCCGAGGGCCTCCGCCTCTGCCGGCTCCTCCTTCGCCAGCATGCATGGAGGTGTGTTCAGGGACGATAAGCGCCATCTCCGCGTATGTTGATGACCTTGTGGTCGAGCAAGGCGAGAGAAGACCACATAACGGACCTCTGAGAAACCTTTGTCAAGCTCCCACGAGGCGGTTAAAACAACCCGCCAAGTGCGTGTTCGGGTGAGCAAAGGAAAGTTGCTTGGCTGCCTTGTGTCGATCAAGGGAATCGAAAGCCAACCCCCAAGATGCAGCAATCACCCGATGGAGCCTCCGAAGAAACGAAAAGTCGGTCAAAGGCTTGCGGGGACGCCTCGCAGCCACGAGCGGGTTCATCTCGGATCAACACTTACGCGCATTACCGTTTTCCAAGCGGCTGAAGGGCACGGAGTTATTTGGCCCGGGGACCTCCGCCCAACAAGAAGCCGAAGATCTCTCAAGCGCTACCTCGAGAATCTTACGCTCTCGCCACCCCTCGACCTGGCGAAGGGCTCCTCCCTATATGTACCACATCACCTCACGCCGTCGTATTTGTGCTTATCAAGGAAGCGAGCAAAGGGCACCAATCCAAGCAAGCACCTATCTATTACGTTTACGAAACTCTCGAAGGGCGGTGAATTACACTTGAATGGAGAAGGTAGCATACGCAGTGGGTCATGGCAGCAAGAAAACTCAAGCATTACTTCGGGGCACACGATCACCATACCTTGAGCTTTCCCCTTGACAACATATTCAGAAATCCAGTGCGTCCGTAGGCGGGAATAGCGAAGTGGGCAACAGAGATCGGAGACCATGCCATAAGGTTTCTTGCCCGAACAGCCATCAAGTCCCGGGCCCTCGCAGATTTTCTCACAGATTGGACCCCGACACCTTCAACCAAGCGGCTAACACGGACCCGATATGGGCCGGCACACCGCATCGGAGCACGGGGAGCCATCATCACCGCCATCATCACCTCACCCTGCGGGTCAAGGCGAGATATCTGGCGGCCGGACTTGAGTTCTAGTGCACAAATAACACGGCGAAATCTGGCCGTGCTCCTTGCCTCAACAAGCTCCGCGCGATGTCGGCGCGAAGGGCCATCATCAAAACCGACTCGGAGGTAGTCTCAAAGCAAGCGAAAAAAGACATCGAGCCAAGCACCCCGAACTGCGTAAGTATTTGGCACGGCTGCGCAAGGCGGAGGCATTCTTTCTCGGGTCACAACCAAAACCGTATCGGGGCGGGACAACGCAGGTTTAATGAAGCTTGCGAAGGCCCGCGGCCTTGAGTGGAGCCCTCTGTTGGCATTTGTTAAGTGCTAAAAGAATATTAAGGATTACGCAAAGCGCACGAACACCTACCATTGTAGCTTTTCCCTAGGATGAGTATTCTAGAGTATCGTATCCACGGGGAAGCTTTGGCTAAAGAATTCTAATTAGTCACAATCATGTATCCACTAACTTAGCAAACCACTAGACTATAGTGAGGAGGTAATTGTTAAAGGTTAAGTAAATATCTAAGTATAAAATAATAAGCTAACTAAGATATCAAAGAGAAACTAAACTAATCAAGAGGTCAAAGAGAGATTAAGGTTCTGAATACATCTCTATTACTTAGGTTCTATGATAGCAATCATACCATAACACTTAGGGACATCGAACACTAGCCACGGAAAGAGATGAGAAGGGGCTAGGAAGCTCCGACTACGGTCCTACAAACACCAACCCGAGCGTGGTGGAATACATCGGCCATCGGGGCTATCACCACACAGGGCTACCACAAACTATCCAGTGGGGTTGGGTGTAATCTCGGGTAATCTATAGCGTAGACACCATGTCTATACTATCTATTACTACTCTAGCTACCATGAATAACTAGAGTCCTCAATACGGCGGAGATCCCATGCAATAGCATAACAACTATACTTAACCATATATGGAAAGCATAAAGTAATAGAAAAGATAAATATTAAAGCATAAGTCTTGTAGAAGAAGATATAAAGACATACCATACTCTAAAGACATATCGAGCAGGAGCATAGCTCCACTCTCCTTTACTCTTGATTAGATCTAAGTTAGATCTAATCTAGTTCTAATTACATGTCTAATCTATCTCTAATTACATGACTAATCTTCTTCTAATCTACTTCTAATTCACTAATCCCGAGAGAGAGTTATCCTTACATTGGGACACCTCTACAAGCGAGAGATAATGAATTAAAAATTAATTAGAAAAATAATAATAATTCTATAGGCCTAGGGGTCTATATATAGGGTCTTCTTATGTCCCTTCAACTTCAGCCAGCAATGTGGTACTAATACTTTCACCATATCTCATTATAATATAAATATGTCTTGATGGGCCCAAATTGATTTAGGCCCAATTAATCCCATAGGCCATATTCTAGAATCTTCCATTACTTGTAATATTAATATCTTCTTATTCGAGCTCCAAATATAGCTCCAAATATAGCAAATAATATATCGTTTCGATCGTCTTGACGAGCTCTTTACAATGGTACTATCTTGGAATATGTTTATAACTTGTTTTATGCTTCATATGTCTTGAAAACTCTAGGCTTTCTGTTTAGTCCACTGAAAATATATAAATCACCAAAACTTGTGGAACTATGTTAGTCAAGCCCCTAATCTATGTTGATATTTCATTTTATGCCCTTATTTATATTTAGTTGACTAGTAATATTATGCTATAACAGGTGTCAACACCCTCCCGGAAGGGCGTATTCTAAAATATTATACTACCCGCTGTCAAAGAATCGACCCACCTCGAAATCGATCGGCGCCATCCACAGTAGGCGGAGGGCCCCGATCATAGCATTTATAAAGGGTCTCTTCGAACCACAAACCAAGGAAGAGAGCGAAGAGGGTCGAACAAAAGATGCAGGGATACTGCTTTGGTGGACAACAAAAGGCTGTACAAAGCCTCGTAACCGCACCTTGGCTTAAATGTATATCCACGAGAGGCGCGCCCATCCTAGCGGAGGTCCACGAAGGCATCTGCGGCTCGCTGCGGACCCCGAGCCCTAGTGGGAAGGTGTTCGAGGCAAGGGTTCTCTTGCGGCCAGCGGCATAACGGCCTTAGAGAACTAGTCAAAGCGGCTGCGAAGGGTGCGGTGACGGCACACCACTCCAGGGGCGGGGGCTCCAACCCTCATCCGCCCCACACGGCCTCTTCGGCGATGGGCGATTGACCTCATCCGACCTATGCCACCGGCTCAGGGGGAACCTCCACTACGCGGTAGTGGCGGTCTAATATTTCACCAAATGGATCGAAGCCCTCCCCTCGCGAAGCATAACCTCTCACTCGGTACAAAATTTCTTACGGCGGCGGAGATTGTTTGTTGCCGGGACCCAGCGAAGCATCACGAGTTGATAATGGCACCCAATTCGGCGAAGGCTTCAAGCGATTCGCCACCAAATAGGGACCCAAATACACTTAAGCCTCCGTAAGGCACCCCACTCTAATCTGCTTGTCGAAAGAGCCAATGGCATAATCTTCGCGGGGCATTAGCGAAGGTCCACGTGAAGCCCGACGGGAAAATGGGCGAGGAGCTCACCCGGTGGTGTGGTCACATAACACCTCCGAAAGCCGCACGACCAAGTTCACACCATTCAAGCTCCTGTTCGGAGAAGAAGCCGTCCTCCCGGAAGAACGGGGGACAGCGTTGCCAAGGGTCACCGTGAGGCCCCCGGAACTAGAAGCGGTCGGAAAAAGACTTGCTCGAAGAAACAAGAAACATGGCCGTCCTCAACCTCCACGCCTACCAGGAGGAGACCACAAGATGGAGGAACAAAAGATCCACCTCCGCACGATCTCTGCCGGAGACTTCGTCCCATCGATCGGAGCCGAACGCGAAGATGGCGGGCAAATTAGCGCCAAATGGACCGGGCCCTTACCTCGTCACCAAGTCCACAAGGCCCGGCTCCTTCCACTCACAAGACCTCGAAGGCCCACGACCTCCCCCACACATGGAACGTCGGCGACCTCATAAGTACTACCCCTAGCGGTGCAATGTACTAAGCACTCGCGCGTGTTGTAGGGGCTCAGACCTTTTTACCTTTCTTTCCCTTTTTCTTTTCGAGACAAAATCGAGAACAATCCGGGCTGCACTCTTTTTTCCTTGCGAGGGCGCAAGGTTTTTTAATGAGGCGACACCAGATCCCTAATACATGCAGGTTAGTTCCCCAAACATCGAACAATTTCAGAGTCAAGCATAACGAAAGGGCTGGCGGCGTCACCCAAATTCTCATCGGCGCGAAGGTAACTGGATTGCCCACGCCGGGGCAGCGCGCAAGATCGCACCCCACGGCGTCAAACCAGCAAGAACATTATCTAAACTATTTAAAAGCGAACGCATGGGCACCTCCGCTGGGGCGCGCACTAAGACGCCCGTGCTCTCGAGTATGAGACACGCGGGCGCCGCCGGCCCGGGCGCCGGCACCTCCGCCCCCGGGCTTGCAATGGCTACGCCCCGCGCTCTCAGTATGAGACCCGAGGCGCACCAAAGCGGGCGCCCGGCCACCTTCGCCCGGGGCTCGCACCAAGACGCCCGCGCTCTCCGAGTAAGAGACCCGCGGGCGCGCAAAAGTCGGAGCCTGGGCACCTTCGCGAGAGCTTCACTGCGAAACGCCCGCGCTCTCAGAGTATGAGACCAGCGGGCGCACCAAAGTCGGCGCCACGCACCTCCGCGAGGGCTCGCGCAATGACCCCCTCGCGCTCTCCAAATATGAGACCCGCGGAGGCACACCAAAGCGGGTGCCACGGCACCTCCGCCCGGGGCTCGCACTAGACAACCCGGCACCCTTCGACCCGGCCTCACAAAAGCGCGGGAGGAAAAACACAAGACCTCCGCCCGTACAAGCCTTAACTCCACCACCTACCAAAGACAAAGACCTCCGCCGCACAAGCCTTAATTCCACCACCTACCAAGGACAAGGCGCCGGTACAAGCCTTTACTCCATCACCTACCAAGTACGGCCCCTCCCGAACTACAAGCCACAACTTCGCCAAGCATTCATGACAACCAACCAACACGAAACAACCCCCCTGGGCACTATAAAACCACACCCCAACACCCGCAAGCCCCATGATAGGAAGAGAGCAGCAACTAGTCGCATACGCCGCCATGCTACAAGCACTAGCCGGACCGATCCTCTGAGCAAATGCCAGGATACCTCCGAAACCCAAAACCCCCAACCCAGCGGAGGTACCACAATGGAAAATGTAAACAGAGCCCGACCCCCCGAGGCAGACCACAAAGTGCAATGAAGAGCAATAGCGCTACAGGTGCCTCCGAGGCAGCGAAACACCCAAATCTCCACAAACCAACAAAGACCAAATGCAGACAAACTAGAGCATTTCGGTCCCCCACAGCCACCCTCACCAGCTGCCCAGGAGCACCTCACGCGGGACCCGGCCAACACGGATCGGAGACCCCCCTGCGAAGGAGATACCACAATGGAGAATGTAACATCCTCCCGTGGGTAACTCCACCAAAGGAGTCAAAATTCGAAGGGGGCCGGGATGCAACCACGAACATGAAGCGCGAGAAGGCGGCACAAGCTGCGACAACCCAAGACCGCCACTAAGCGAGGACGGGCGCGTGCGAGGCGTAAGCAAGCCACCCTCGCAAGCCACCTCCGCAAGAGCTCCAATTGTGGCGACGGGTTGTCCACGTCCAAGTTTACGGGCGATGAGTCGCGGGCTCGCAAAACGCAAAAGAGCACCCCCGCATTCACGCAAAGCTTCAACGGCGAACCACAGCCAACTAGAAAGGAGCCCTCCGCGTCCCGGCAACATTGTAAACCAAAGCCAGACAATAAAAAGCAACGAGCACTATTGGTCTCACAGCCTCTCTCGAGCGCACGAGTCTCGCACTAAGAAGAAATAGGGGGCGCCCATTTGTTTCACGCGACTACCTTCGCAAAGACGCACGAGTCTCGCACTAAGAGGAATAGGGGACGCCGCTGTTTCACGCGGCTACCTTCGCAAAGACGCGCGAGTCTCGCACTAAGAGGAATAGGGGACGCCGCTGCTTCACGCGGCTACCTTCGCAAACACGCGCGAGTCTCGCACTAAGAGGAATAGGGGGCGCCACCGCTTCACGCGGACTACCTTAAACACGCGCGAGTCTCGCACTAAGAGGAATAGGGGCGCCGCTATTTCACACGGCTACCTTCGCAAAGACGCGAGTCTCGCACTAAGAGGAATAGGGGACACCCGGCGTTTCACACGGCTACCTTCGCGGAGCGTGCGAGTCTCGCACTAAAACAAGGAGCGCCGTGGTTTCACGAGGCTACCTTTCGCAAAACACGAAGTCTCGCACTAAGAAGAAATAGAGGGCGCCGCCGCTTCACACGGCTACCTCCAAAGCACACCACCGCCACATGCAACAAGCATAGGACAACCCTTTACAAACATATTACACTCACTACATCACAAGTTACACGGCCCTTTCACGGCCCAAAAAAACTTCTCACGCTTCCGGCGCACAAGTCCTCCGCCACAGAAGTTACAACTCCATGCAGAACTGCCCTAACTAGCACCTTAGCAACACACTCCACGAAGACCTCTACATCAACTACCTCCACCAACGCCTCCATAGTCGGAGGAGGCGGTCTCCGTATGGCTGGCTCCGACACCACCCGCGGAAGGTCACCGCTCAACACTTTCGATGCCGGTAGACCCTCCGCATGTCGCTCCATGCGAAACCAATGTCCTCTTGCTTCGACACAACAACTTCGGCCTCCGCGATCAACCCAGCGGGCGCTTGGCCAAGTGCTATAGCAAACCCGTCATCCTCAATATCGTCCTCCGCCACATTCACGGCGGCCCGGCCCCGAAAAGCACCCGCTCCACTTGACGGTCCGTCAAGTCACGAGACCGCCAAAAGGCCTCGAAGCCCCGATTGGCGAGATCGTTCCCTGACCCTTCCCACCAAAACCGCTCTAAGGGCAGCCCGGGGAACCGCGCATAGCATGCACCCAAGTCTCACGAGAGATAAACACATCCTGGCGGTTCATCATGAGCGGAACCACGTTAAGGACCCTCCGCGCAGGACCACCGGGCACCTACGCGGCCAACACAATCGATGAGCCTTTGTTAGCCCGACCCCAAAACAAGATCCGACCATGAGAATAAGCAAACCCGGCGAAGCACGAAACAATAAGCGAGCAAGCAGCGAACCCGACGACCAGCATCCATCATTTAACCCGAGAAAAAGGCCCGAAAGCCATGAGTTTAACATCTACGAATGGCGCATCCAACACAAAAACAAAATTCTAACTAGCCTAAGGGATCCCTACACCACCTCTTCCTCGAAGCGCGGCGGCATCGGTGGCCGGAGGAGGCGTCGGAGGATCACTAGGGCGGCGCGACCTCGGCGGAACAGCGGAGCGGGCGTCGGTCGGGCTGCGGGGAGATGAGGCAGGCGGCGTCGGGGCGGGTGCCGTAGGGCCAGGCGGTGGCGGATCCTCGGCCAGCGGCGGAGGGCGCCCGTCGCCCACGGCGACCCGACACCTCAACCGTCCGGCGTCGGACCTCCTCGGAAAGCGGTGGCGAGCCCCCTCCACGGGAAGCGGCGGCGGCGGCAACCTATAAACATCACCGGACCACGTAAGACGCCAAGGCGAAAGACGAGCAAAACAAAACAAAAGAAGGTTGCAAGGACTAAACCAACCTTTACGGCGAGGTCGCGCCGCGAAGTCGAGCAAGCTCCCCGCCCGCCGAACCAAAAGCGTTTGATGAAGGCGGTGAAAACGCTTTACCTCCCGCTCCTCCGCCAAAGCCACGGCCTCATCGGGACTAGGGAAGTGCGCGGTGCGGGACCGACAACGGCTTCGCGGTGCGGGCACTCCCAGATGGCGGAGAGCCCCCCTCGAAGGCAACCGCGGCGGTCTTTGGCGCCGAAGTCGGCAGCGCAAGACACCACCACCGGTAGCTCCCCACCTCCCGGCGCATCTAGGCTCCAACAAGGGCGAGTCGGATTCGACAAAGCGGCAAAGGAGCGGCCCGATTCCCCCAAGAATGAGTCAAGGGCCGCCTTGAAGTCCTCGCCGCCGAGTACCGAGGCCAGCTCCGTGTCATTAATCTTCTTGCCGAAGCCTCCACCTCCGCTGCCGCGCCTCGGCCTCCCACGCCTCCGCCACCAGCCGCTCGTTCTCCTGACGGAGAACCTTTGCGCCCTCCTTCCAGGTCCGCCACCTCCTTCCGGGAGCGCTCCGCCTCGTCGGCCGCCGCCTTGAGCTCGGACCTCCCGCCGGCTCTCCTTGAGCTCGCCCGAGGCCTTCCTCCAGGCATCCGCGTGGTCTACGGAGTCCCGCCCTTCGCGGATAGCCGCCCCGCGCCAACACCAACAGCTCCGATGTCTTGACCTTGATGTCCTCATGGATGTCGGAGAGAGCGGTTCGCCACCATCTCGACTCCGGCGAGAGCCGCGCGATCGAAGACACGCCCGATCATCCGCGCTCCACCTCGGAGCCGGGCGAAGGGGGTGTCGCGGAGGTCGACGCCGTGTGCAGCTCTACGTCGACATCGTCTATGCCGACCATCTCCGCCACATAGGGCAGCGAAGAAGGCCCTCCGCTCCCCCACAAGGCCTTCCCGCTCCCCCTGGGAGCCTCGGGGGTCCTCAAGATCTCGCCCTCCGCCCACACGCGTGGCATCGCTGGTAGGGGTGGGGGACACGCCGTGCTCATACTGCGGCTGGCGATAAGTCTTCCCCGCGCCTCGCAGCCCTCTCCACCATCATCCCCACCGTCCTCCCCATCTTCTTCGGAGGGCCGCCGCGCGCCTCCCTCAAGCTCCTCGTCCTCGAGCCCTCCTCGAGTCCTCCTCCTCGCCCACCTCCGCGTCCGCCTCCGGTCCGTGGCAGCGGGCCCCACGTCCTCCTCGTCGTCATCTTCATCGGAGATGAGAAAATAGTCGAGGCCCGCGATCCAGGAACTACCGGCCATCGCCCCGGCGAGCCCCACCCCTCCTCGCGGCGAGCAAGGGCCGCGGTCGAGCGCCTCCGCTTCGCGGGGGCTCCAGCTACACGGCCAGCCACGAGTCTTGGCTTTGCGAACCCCACGCCGCTTCTTCCCGCGTCCATGGCGTCGGCGTCGGCGTCGGCCTCGGGGCGGCCAATCCTCGTACTCAACCTCCGGGAGATCGAAGACCCGGTTCACCGCCCGACGATCGGCGAGGCACGCGCGATCGGTGGATCTCCGAGACTCCAACTTCCCGAGCGAAAGTCGAACACTGCGGCGGCCTCCGCCATCACCAAGGCCGCCCGAACTTCGGCATTGTCGCCCTTCGCCGCCTCGTGTAGCTCGGGCCAAATCCACCCGAGTCGATCTTCAATGCCTTGGCCCCCCCTTGGGCGTACTCCTCAGTCGGCAACTTCCACGGTGGGCACCCCCGACCACGGCATCTGGATCTGCGCCGCCCAAACTCCTCCACCAAGTCCAGCGCACAAACATGGCGGGACATGGCGCGAGGGCATCCGGCTCCCTCGTCGCCCGCGGCCGTCTTTCACCGGCTTCACCTTCAGCGGCGCAAAGGGACTCGGGCGCCGTAGAGCCCCTTCGCACCATCCAAGCGGTAGTAGAACCGATGCTCGGCGATCTGGCTCCACTTGTTCGGCCGGGCCGGGCGGAGCCTCCACTCCACCTGCGAGGGATGAAGGCGTACACACCATACCGAGCGCGGAACACCTCCTCCTCCGTCGTCTTGACGTTGCGCGGCTGGAAGTGCACAACGTGGGCTCCGATGAAGCCGTCCACCGTCGGCTCCAGGCCAACGGAGCGGCACGCCCGGTCATACGTCATCGGGCGCGGGAAGCACGACGACGTCGGTTGGTGAAAGCGGAGGTTAAGCGCCGCATCACCCCGGCACCACCTCACACACGGGGAATCGAAGCCCCGCGTGGAAAAACTCTTCAGCGATGACCGCCCGGGCCGAAGCGGCACCGTCTCCCTCCGAACACGAAAGCGCCTCTTGTGGAAAAAAAAACTCGTACTGGTTCTGAAACTCCTTCAACGACCGATTAGTGCACCGGCTCGAGGGAACTCGAAACACTCAACGATGGTCTTGCGCTTCATCGTCTCCTTGGTGCGAGCCATTGAAGCCTAACGCAAAGGGCGGCGCAACACCCTTCGAAGGCAAAAGCACGGCTGCGGAGGGCTCCCACGAAAGCAGCCCAACTCCTCGACAGCGCGGCCACGGAGGAAAGAAGGCAAAGCGAGAGGCAAAAGAACGAGGCGGGGCGTGGAGGCAAAGAGAGCACAAACCCTAAAACCCACCAACCGTACATATTTATAGACCACCACCAGGGAGGCGCGGGGGGCGATCGCGAACCCCCCGATGATCACGGCCCGGATCCCAAAACAACGTCGAGCCCTCCGATCCAACCCACGCGGGCAAATCAACGGCATCCGCACAACCTAGACAAGCACAACCCCGATCCGCGTCACATCCAAACCAACCAACACCATCCCTCCAAGTCCGACGAAACCCCTAGCGCACTACAAGAACAGAAAGGCCGAGGCCCACCTCCGCGAGGCCCACGAGCAGCCGGGAATGCCGCTGGCAAGGGCCCATGGGGCGACCAGCGGCCACCCGCACGGGACGCCCTCCAAAAGAGCGATTTCATTGCTCCGGCCCCCTCGGAGGGAACCGGACCTTTGAGGGGCTGTTTGTTGGGGAGGGCAACCCCTAGCCAGCCCCGGCGGCTCCGCAGGCCTCTCTACGGAGAGGCCAAGAACTAATCCTCGACAGCAAATTGTGAAATCTTGCAGGTCCGACAAGTGGAGGTCCCTCCGCTTGGACAAGAACGGCGAAGCCGCACCCCTCCATCGCGGGCGGTTCCCGAAGTCGGCAATCGAGGCTAGGGGCATGATGGCCCCATAAGGTGACGAGCGCCAGCGAAGGGGGTCCCCAAGCAACGCGCCTACCCAGCAGCAGCAGGGGCCTGCGAAGGGGCTCCTCCGGTTCTGCCCCCTCCGCAGGTGCCCGAAACTGGCGGTCGGCGTGGGAAACCCTACGGCTCCTAGGCGGGAGAAGTCGCAAGTGTATTCCCTGTATTAACCTTGTACGAATAGTTACCACCTTGCCCTTGTGGGGCCCATCATCGTAAGTGTGTGTTGCCCTAACTACCATGTACCAAATTGTAAATCAGCCCCTCTGACCCCTGGTATTCCTATAAATATCCGGGCACGGCTCGAGAGAAGGGGGATTTTTGGCGGTTTAAGTGCCATTTACTCGCTTTTGTCACATCCACGCTACGCTGGGCCGAACGTCATAGCGCTTCGCACGCGGAGGCTTGAGTGCCCTCCGATCCTCCCGACCCTCGGCAACATCAGCGAGGGCCGGGCAGAGCGGAGGCCGCTCCGCCACCCTTTTTGTGTTTTTGACTCACCTCGTGGGAAGCCCTCGCCCCCTTCCCGCCTCCTCCGGGAGCGAAGGCCAAGGGGGCAGGAGTGATCCCCACACAGGGATTAGTAGATCGAGTCGTAGGCCTTCCACTTCCACACGACAGCGAGATGGAGGTCGCCGCGGTGGAGGCTCCAAAGTGGAGGTGCCGACCCTTCCTCTGCTCCGTTACGGATGACGCATCTCCACCACCGATCCTGCACCACTACCATGCATCCGGTGAGGAGCAAGCGGATCTAGGGCGGGGCATGCTGCTCTGGCGAGGACAGGAGACGACGTGTGTGGATGAGGCAAGGAACGGGCTCAGCAGCGGTTCCAGGTGTGTGGCATGTGTATCCGTCGTGGGCGTTTGGATCCAACGCTGGCGTGCAGATCTTGGCGGTGGCGTCGGCGTGGCCCAGATTAGCCGCAGTGGACATATTTGGACCGCTTCGGTAAATCACAATTTACCGTAACCTATGAAAGGTGACGGGCTCCATTTCCCGTCTCCAAAAATGAAAACTGCCCGTTGTGGAAAACAAATTCCATAGTAGTGAATACTGTCTCCCAATCAATATAATCGGCAGGTCATCTGCCTTGTCCATTTCAAAAGAAAAAAAAACAAATGCTTTGTGCACATACAACGAAATCGGGCAATAAACACACATAAGAAAATGTTGTTTGTACCAAGTCGCTTGTATAGCAAGAATTTAACTAAAACAAAAGTTTTGTTCTGTCGCCAAGTTACTTGCGTGCTTAGAAGAAGGTCCTGGTCAAGTTATAGCATATAGCTCTCAATAAACGTTGTCTTAGAATATTGAGCTAGCCCAGTTCTTGGTGGGTACGTGTGGACGAAAGGAAGGAGATGAGTCGTTCCTGTCAAGGAATTCATGGGGTCTCTTGGTGAGTGTTAGCGCGAGAGACACATCACAAAAAAAACATGATATAGTGTTTAGATCATCTAATCTGCCATCTACAACTGTATAAATGTGAAATTGTGGGTATAAATATAATGTAGTTTATATCCTATATGGTGAATTACACACAAAAAATGTCATTTAACTATCAAAAAAAATGATTTAAATATTGTGGTTGAATGTAACTGAAACCTGTTTAAATACTAGTTTTGGCGTTTAGATACTAGTTTATATCTTATTTCTGGGTCGATGGGACGGGAGTCAAGCATATGTTTTTTTTTTTTTTTTGAAGGATTCAGTGGGGAAAACCCCCACCTAATCTTTTTCATTGATAAAGAAAAACGGAGACAGTTACAATGCACGAGCTGTGCTACAAAAGGAAAAGAATTTTTGAGCTGTCACAGCTCAAAGCAAAAAATATAAAAATCTAGGGGATATTCTCCAACCACAAATTGATAAGGCCTGCAAGGCTCCCCTTGGCTTTGATACATATCAAATCCATTTGACCTTTGAAATGTCTGCTCCAATTTGCATAAGTGCATTGCTTATTTTCAAAAAATGAGGTCATTCCTCATGTTCTAGATTGACCAACAAGCTGTTATTAAAACCTCTCTGAAGAAAGTTGCTCCAAAATCAATTCTGGCTTGAATTACCATGTCCAGGGGAAGAGAGGTTCCAATTAATCCCAAGTACAATCCAACAGGCCTCAATCGAAAGGGAACTCAAAGAATAAATGCCAAATAGTTTCTTCAATATTGGAATTGCAGATAGCACATGAGTAATCAAGCGTAAACCATATTTTTCCTTTTCAGCATACTTCTAGTATTCAGTCTATCTCTCAATAGGAGCCAGAAGAAAAACTTATGTTTACCCAGGTTAGAACCTTTCCACATCCATTCAAAAAGAGGAGAAGCTTCTTGTTCCCCAAGAGAACTTTTGTATGCCTTCTTCGAAGAATATGCTGGAGAATTCCAAACATAACTCCAATTATCAACCCCTTCTGAATCCCAGTTGAGAGACTCTACCAAATCTGAGAGGAGATCTAACTCACTGTGGGCCTGAGTTGAAAGAGGAAGAAAGAAAGTGCTGTCCAAACCATTATCCATGAAAAATTTGATTGAGCATTTCTTCTTTTTGGCAAAGGAGTAAAGAGTTGGGTATTTTTCTTTCATGTAGGGCCCAAACCAATTGTCGGACTTTAAGAGGATTGAAACACCCGAGGCTGGTTTGCAAATGGTGATAGTATTCTGGATATAACTTTAGAAGATCCTTCCACCAAAAAGGAACCAATAGGACTTCTAGCATGAGGAGGGGTATTGTTATTTGAATAAAATTTCTCCCAAGTTAGATGAACCCATGGAACATCAGCATGATTGTAAAATTTATCCGTAGACTTCATGAGGAGAGCTTTATTTTGAGCTTCAATATCAATTATGCCAAGTCCTCCTTCCTTTTTAGTCCTATTTGTGGATTCCCAAGCAACTAAACATTTTCCTCTCCCCGGTTATATCGCCTCCACTCCACAAAGAATGTTTTCTCAGATTTATTCACTTGCTCAATCACGGGGGGAGGAAAACCCAGAGTGCACATGAAGAAAGTTGGGATGGTCGACAAGATCGAAGTTAACTTGCAAGTAGCTTACCATGAGTTGATAAGAGTTTATTAAAACCAATAATTTTTGATTCAATTCTCTCAACTACTACAGGAGCAAAATCTGCTGTAGATGGTCTATGAGTTCCAAGAGGTAATCCCAAATATGTGAAGGGGCATAGTTCCTATGGAACAACCAAAAGTTCTAGCCAGATGGACCAATTTTTCATTTTCAACATTGATTGGCACCATAAAAGATTTCTTGAAGTTGACATTCAGGCCGGTGGAGTCTCGAAAAGGATCTTAACAGGCATTTGAGACCAAAAAGACTTCTAGTATCTGGCGGCAAGATGAGCAATGTGTCATCTCGCATATTGGACTATTGGAAAATCACCCCCAAAATTGTTACTGATAGGATGATTAATGATGCCCAGGTTCCAAGCTTTATTAACTATAGATTGTAGAAGGTCTGCACCAAAAGCAAATAGGAGGGGAGAAAGTGGATCACCCTGCCTCACTCCCCTTAAACATTTGAAAATTTTCCCAGTACTCCATTGAGTAATACCGAGGAAGTTCCGTAGTTCAGAATTAGCTCAATCCACTTTATCCATTTTGTTGGGAATCCCTTATGTCTCATGACATTCAAGATACATTGATGTTCCACCTTGTCAAATGCCTTTTCAAAATCCAATTTCGGGATAACTATTTCTTTCTTTGAATGATGGCAAATGTGTAGAAATTGATATGCCCAAGCTAGGCAATCTTGAATGGTCCTTCCTTTAATAAAGCCATACTGATTAACATGAACAAGGCCGGTAATCACATTTTGCAATCTGAAGAAAGAATCTTAGTAAGGCATTTCAAGCTATAATTGAGCAAGGATATTGGCCTATGATCATCAATGGTGGCAGGATTATCCTTTTTGGGAATCGGTGTAATGAAAGAATCATTAAGACACTTTGTATATCCATTTCGAGTTGCTGAAGTTTTTCAAGAATCGATAAAATCAACTTTAATAATGTGCCAACATTTCTTGATAAAGAAACCATTAAACCCATCGGGACCAGGTGCATGACTGTTAGGCAAAGCTTTAATCACAGTATCAATTTCCGGATCACTAAAATCATCTCGCTAAATGAGTCGAAACATCCTCTTTATTTTGTAGGAGAGCTCCTAAATCATAGGAGATTCCATTAAATTCAGAGATTCCCATCCTATTCTTATAGGAAGTCCGGATCGAGCAGCCTTACGCTCATGATCGCTGATCGATCCCCATTTGAATTGGTGAGACCACCAATTTGTTTTTTAATATTATTGTAAGAAGCTCTTGCATGAAAATAGGAAGTATTTTCATCCCCAAGGTCACCCATCCGATAGTATTCCTCTGTCTCCAATAGATTCTCTTATCCTCTAGTAGCTTGGCAAGGTGGTTTTGACTAGAGTTCTTAAGGCTGATTCTAGAAAGCAAAGATTTCTCTGGTCTTCTAAACCATCCAACAGGAGAAGAACCCGATTACAATTGTGAATCAAAGATATTTAGCTTTGAGAGATTTTTACTCCATTTTCTCAATCCTGCTCTTAACAGTTTTGAACTTTCCAAATAGAGTTTTGGCAAAGATTTGCATAAAAGGCACATGAATTCCAAAGTGTAATTCCACCACTTCATAAAACCCGGATGATTAACCCAAAAGTCTTCAAATCGAAAGTATTCACAGATGGGATTTTGCCGCCAATATTAATAACAAAAGGAGTGTGATCGAGACAGGTCGAGCTAGGGGTTGCACAAAGTAGTTGAAGGATAAGCCATGCACCAAGTGTCTCAAACCAAGACCCAATCTAATTTAACCAATAAAGGATCCTCTTGCATGTTACTCCACGTGAATTGCCTTCCACTAAAGGGAATATCAACTAAATTCAAATCACTCGATTGCTTCATTGAATAGCCGCATATCGAAAAATTGCCCCCAGGCTTGTTTCTATTATCACGGACTCCTATAGAGATTGAAGTCCCCGTCGACAACCATTCCTCAAAAAGCAGACATGTCAAAATTAAGAAGCCATGTGATAAATGCCATTTTGCCAACCGAAAGGAGAAGGTCCATAAATATTTGTTAGGTGGAAGGAACTTTGATCCTGTAAACATGTTACTTTTACTTTTATCAGATTGCATAACTATTGCTATCAACCGTGTCACAAATGATAACGAGCTATTCCAAGCAATGAGCAAACCCCCTGAAGCTCCAACCGAAGGAGAAAAGACAAAGCAATCTAGATTTCTAGGGCAAAAGTTTTTGATATACATGGCATCAAAATTCTCTCTTTTGGTCTCCTCCTAGACACATAATGTTGCAAGCACTTTCTGTTACTCTGTCTCTTATGGCATCCCATTTCTCTTGCGAATTAATACCTCTAACATTCCAGGTAAGAATCTTATGAATTCTGTTGTTATTCATTATGAAACCATGGAAAGATAAAGGGCAGTATGATCATGCAATGATCAACCGAAATACACCGGAACCCGGAGAAAGAGGGATCGGGGAATAAGCCAAAGACAATAATGCAAGCAACAAAAGAAAAGACATGCATAACCGCATTGTCTTAATAAAAGACCAGGATTTAACCGTCGATAACCAACCACCACCAAAGCAACATCCAAACACCGAGCCACTTAACAACTAAAGTGAACCAGAGCTAGTGTGAATGCAAGTGATTATCCCAAGACGCAGTCGGGAGACCGAACAAAAGACGAGATAACTTCTAAACAAAATATACTTTACAATGCCAAAAGAGGGCACATTGCAGTTCTAGATCTTTCAGTCAAGCTTATCATTGATATCCTTCTTCAGGATGGCTGCGAGAGACAACCTCGAGCCGAATCTGAGGAAGCCCGATGCAATCCCACGCACGCGTCTTCATTCGTAAGGAGCAACTGGTTTCCTGTTGGCTTCACCATTGCTAGAGGAATGGGGCTATCAAAGTCTTTTTCAACGAGAATGCCCGGAGCGGTTGGAGCTTTCTTCCCATCTTTCTTTGCTGCCTGTCTCTTGCTCCTACGCAGAAACTTGTCATCCAGTTGTTCAGAGAGCTTCCTGGCCCTCCTCTTCCTTGGAGTGTAAGCTTCTGGCAGGATCTCCATAATGTCTTCATCATCTAAGATGTTAGGAGACTCTTTGATCTGTGGAGGCAGGAGAGAAACCATCCAAAACAGACAAAGGGGATCAACAAACCAAGTTGGGATAATGGTTTCAAGGTCAAGATCTAAAAGAGATAAAGAATAAAAGATACTTGACTTGGGAGATTTAATGTGAAGAGAGAGTACCTCAAACCCAACCTAAAATTTATCTTTAGCAGGCTTCTCCAAAGGCATAGGGAAGAGAACTCTTGCCACTGACCTTGACCCTTCAGCTTCATCAACAACCACAGATTTCAGCCTGGGAACTGGATCCAGAGGTTTGAACACATCCTGACCCACTACCACATCTTCAGGTAAGTCCAAATCTAGGATAGGAATGAATAGAGCATCCTTCACCTCAGAGACAGGGATTACTGGAGCATCAGCAGGAGCAACTTCCAAGCCTAATCCAACATTGCCAGCAGTCACTGGAAGCTCATGAACTAACTCAGCAACAACAGGTTCAACAACAGACTTGTGCTTCAATGAACTAGCTGGGATAACATTACCAGCCACTGCAAGTCCAGGTGTATCATCATTGACTAATAACACAAGAGAATCAGAAGCTTTAGCCATTGATGCAGGAGTAGGATTAAACCTATCAGAGAAAACCACAGGAGTTAACTCACCTAAAGGATGATTACCATCCAGTCCACCACCATCAGAGTGAGCATCCTCCTGATAAAGATCTTCCTCATGCACACCATGGGGCCCACCACCTCCTATCAGGTTCAGATCCAAATTGTTTGAACCGGCCATATCACCATTGTGAGCATCAGGAGGGACAGGGCCAGTCCAACCAGGTGCATTGGGAGGCACAGGGGTGAAAGGGACCATCCAACACATATGCTTCTTCATCGGGTGATTCAACAAGATTATTCAGCTTCAAAAGAGAAACTGCAACAGTCCAGGATCTACCCATCAAAGGCAAACCAAAGATTCATCTTGATCGAAAGTCGGGATCTTTTACAATGTCATTCGATACACCTTACAGATGATCCTAGCCATGGTACTAGAAGGGTGCACATGGACCAAAATACCAAAACCAGAGACAGCAGTTGCTATATTCCTCATGCTACGCAGATCCTCATTAAAACCAATTAGCATGACCCAAGCCTCCCTATCCAGATCAAACTTTCTAGCATTCTGAGCCTCATCATGTTTAACAAAGTGCAGAAAATAATCATTACCAAACTCGAACACAGGACCAATGAACCTTTCCCTTTGCAAAGCAGTGGCAAACCTAACATAGGCCTCTCCAAGAGCACAAGGATAAATGCCAAGAACATGGACCTGATGTACGTCGAGGAGCCAAGAGCGAAGAGCAGCAGCCATCGGCTTGAAATCTTCCTTGGCGACCGGCGGCCGCATCTTCACGATGGCTAGGTCTTCGTTGTGCAGAGTGTAGCATCCAAATAACGTAGACTTCTTGATGAAGTGGTGGTCGAGGAGGACGATCCACTAGCTGGAAGCCCTTGGGGAGATGCGGAGCCGGATCGACGGCGAAGTTCGCCATTGCCGCAGTCGCCGGAGAAGCCGACGGAGAACTCGACGAGGAGGGTTTTTCTGGAGGAGGTACTGTAGATTGGTTGGATCGCTGCGGAGATGAAGGGGGCTCTAGATTTTTCTGTTCAGCATTTATACTCTGCTACCTCGACTCTTCCGCTTCCTTAGATGGTGCAACAACCGGCCTGTAAATACGCCTAGAATCTCGTTTCTTTCCAAAACAATGGGCCTGGGTGTGACCATAATTGAAACAAGCACGACAAAATAATCTGGGAATGACAATCTTTCTTTTCATGTCCATGGGCCAAACAATTGACACAAGCCAGTAACGGGGCAGCACCCGAATCTTTAGGATGGCCAGAAGATTTAGAAGGCCCGGATTTAGGATTTGAAATTTGAATAATTGTTAGCCCCTTGGCAAAGGCGGTTTTCTCGGCCGATCACCGGACTTGACCGTTTTCCAAAGAAGAACAGGGGTCTAGCCCCGTGAGATCCGACGTTGTGAGAAAACGCCCTATGATCTAAACTGGAATTTGGGAAGAAAATGATTGGCTTTGTAAAATGATCATAGTAATCCAAAGGATAAGAAAGACGCTTGAAAACTGATCTAGGCTTTTTATCAGATTTAACAACTTCCACAAAGGATTTCTTAAAGTGGGAAGTCAGGGGAACCTTAGGAGGGATCTTCGGTGCCCCCACCATAGTCCAAGAATTTTTCTCCAATTCCAGCCGGATATCAAATTCTTTGTGCCAATTAGGGCCCCCATTACCCCGTAGAGCAAAGAACATAGCAAAAAAGATTTGCAAACAAAGCTTTTTAATTTATAGATCAAAATTCCAACTTGTTTGCAAGAGACAGAGAATCTGAACATCCAATCCGAGAGATGGGAAACTTTAAAATCAATTGCATTGCCACCAAGGTAGGACTGCAGGATTAGACTTACTCGATTTCTCATTGAGTCGGATTGCAGATCTTCCAAAACTTGCCACAAGGAGAAAAAGTCTTCAAGTCCTCTTTTGATGGAGAGATGGATTTCTTGAGATTGACTTGAACACTCTTCTCAAATTCCAGCCCCGGATCAAAAGCAAGAGATCCGAGAGGCCGACATGCCGACGATGAGGAACGATCACCGGTGGACTCCATTGAACGAGAGAGATCGAGGTAGGAACGGCGGGGGAGGGAGGCGGCTTGGGGAGAGAGGGAGGGAGGTGGAGGGAGCCATCTGCTCCGCTTGTGTCAAGCATATGTTTGGTTGGGACAGGAAGCGACGGGGACAGGGTGGATCCAGTTTCGGTTTTGTACAGAGACATGGAAAGCTACAAGAAAGACCAAGAAGTTTTGAAGCTCTTTTGCTTGATCTTTGTTGTTCATCGTGGCGTCAAATGCCAGCAATCCTCAAACACATCATGGTTTGTCCTAGTAGCGGACCATTACAGCCCCACGTTGCTCAAGACATTAAACCAAAATTGCTGCGATGGTATTTTGAATGGTAAAAAAGTTTAAACTGTGGTTAAGTAAAAATTGATTAATATATTTTTTTTTTGCTCACTTTACAACACAGATGCACATATTCATTAGATAGTAAGTAACGATGGAGAAATTGATTAAGATGTGATTCTCTTCATTCACATGTAAATATAAATACACACAACAAATCTTAACAAAGTAAAGGTAACATAAACGATTCTCTTCATTCTGACCAATATATATCTCTCATACATAAATAGCTCACACACCTTGCCAAAAAAAAAAAAAAAAAAAAAAAAAATGTTTAGCTCCGCCCTGAGTTATATAATGTGGAATACAGAGGAAGGCAACCAGCTAATAATAGAAATGAGAGGCATCAAGAAACAAGATAGGAGCACTACATGTATTCCAAGCTTTGACTAAATTATCTGATCTCCGAGATCATTCCCACTGTCCAAAGGCAAGCATGTATGCAGAGCTGTTCAGTGGTGTCAGCTATTTCTCGTTGGCCAAATACAGTGTGCGCAGATGCAGTAAACTGATGAAATTCATTGACCCTCTCCCACGGAAATTTTGCTGCTCAAAACTTTGCAAGGATAGGAGTAGTTGTATACTATTTGTTTTGTTTTCTCTTGCTTCTCAAAATTTCCGTGTGGACTGATGCTATGTAATTTCTGTAGTTAGTCCGCTTATGATAAAGGTACTATTAAGTTCTTAATAACCATTTTATTTATCATTTAAACTCATGTGTTGAAAGTTTATCTTTTTTCTCTGATTAATATGAAAAAAATTTCAGGAGCACACATAGTGCAATGGTACATAGAGAAGAAGAGGAACGTATTATAGGTTACGAGTTCGACTCTCAGTTCTATTACGTGGTCCACTAAAAGTGCACCATGATACATGAACTTGGGTGCATCCTCGTCGATAGTTCCACGTCCTGATGAGGGCTCTTTTCCTCTCTCCTCTCAAAACAAACTATGAGGTGGTGAAACCAGTATTGTTGTCTCCACTAGCACATGCCTGTCGGAAGCCAAAAACTACAGCTCCTAGATCAATTTCACCAGAGCTGTTTTCCCTCTATTACGTCTATTGAGAATAAATACGGAACAATTCTTTGCCAAACTAAAAAATAACAATATACGATTCGAGTGACACGGGCGACCTAGGCGACCAACGACATGTGCGACCCAGGTGATCCAGCACACATCGCGGCTCCTTTGCAGTCGTTGATCTCTGGGCCATGGCGACCAAGGATGCATGCAGGGGGAGACGGGATTCTGGCTAATTTCTAAGTCGTGGCCCCCGGTCTCCAAACCATCCATCAACAAGGAGAAAAAGGTGGCGGTGACACATGGGCAAGGTGAGACTCCCGCACGAGGTAAGCGAACACCCTGATGCGGAATTGAGTGCCCGTCTAGTGCATCTATAGTCTCGTAGTATTGAAGTTGGGTGTGCTGCCGAAATTGCTGTGATTGATTCTGGATTTCTGCCATGGAAGGCGCAGGGATCAGCTCCCCTTCGTGGAGATGATCAGGGGAACCACCGTTGGTCCAATTTAGGTGGTGATACACATTCATTTGTCAAGTTTCTACAGGCTCCTCTCCAGTCCTGCGAAGAATATGGAGCGGTATCCATATTTTGCTGGCCGCTATCCTAGGTTTGATGACAACAGTGGAAGACCGGTTTGGGCAGGATAATCATGGCTTACTCAGAATAAATATGTCACAGCTCTTCTGCACATGCACAAATCAGCACGAAAAGTCTTGTCAACAGCTCACAAATGGTCTTAATTTTGTGGGTTCATGGTATCATGCTAGCTATATTAACTTTCAAGTCCAAAGGGTTCTTAGATTTAGTCTTCTCCGTAACCCTGCTCAATCTTCTGTGGCCCAGGCATCTGTACAACTAAATTTTGATGTAGTAGTGATTGATTGATTTTACCATTCAAATAATTATTTGACAATGAGTTTTGATGATTTCAACTAATAAAGGACACGATGTTTGGATTATAAAGAGTGACAAATTTGCTATGCAATATATAGACAGTTATTGATTGCATGTATATGGGGGTTGTTTGAATGCTGCTTGTCAGGCAGCTGCGCTGTTAAACAGCAACAGACCTAGGCTGACAAAAATCATGTGCTTGGGCACTTGCATGTACGTGCCAGATTTCTAGTGACCCATAATGACTCGGCTACCAACAATATGCCAAGATTCTATTCAGGGCGCCAATATATACAATGGCACTATATCTTCTGATCAAAACAAAATAGCATTTGCAAGTCCCAGTACCATGAAAGAATGCAAGGAGCTGATGATATATGGAAATGAGAGGTATCGAAAAATGGAATAGAACTGATCTACCATTCCAAGCTTTGGTTAAAATGATCCAACAAGTGTTTCTGTTCTGGCTCGTCCCAGTACCAAACCGGATCGTGCAAAAGTGCTTCTCTGGGGAGCAGTGTCACGCCATATAGTTTGATTATTATGTTTGCTTTATCCCTCTTGTGCTCAAATTTTAACTTTCAGGTTTCCTGAAAGTCCCAGGATGCATCATATTTGAAGTATTAGCTACTTTGATTTCGTAATAGAATGGAGAATTTGTGGCACCTTTGCTTCCACCAGTGTGGCAGGCATATTACCGGGTTTGAGGATTCAGATTCAGTTGGTTATTATTCTGATAGAAATAAAATAAATCTTGAGACCAACGACATGGTAACTGCTTATGAATATTATGAGATTGACTCTTTGGAAGCATTACAAATATGTGTCCATACATAAATCAAGAGAATTCACGCGAAGTCGGTTGAGCTTAGTACAAAGGATTAGGAGGACCCGATTTGGTGGTGTGGATAGGCTAGCTAACTCAAGCTTGCATCAAGTCAACGATTTGATGGTGTGTATAGGCTAGCTAACTCAAGCTCGCATCCTACCCGAAAGCGCATGTACAACGTGCCAAGGCTGCCAGCGGTAGCGGCTGGCCCCACACGCCACGGATCTCGTGGCCAGACCTGCACGCGCGCGCCCTGTGGATGGTCCTCGCGATCCAGGCGGTGACGACGCTCTCGGTGGGCGTCTCCGCCGACGACGATGGCGGGCGCGAAGCGACCTCGCGGCGCGACCTTCGATGCGGTCTGAGCAGATCTCCGACAGCGCCCATGGTCATCCCCACGGGCGGTGTCCACCTCGTCATCCCAACGATGGTGCTTGGCGGCGACAGCAACAACCATGGCAGCGACCCTATGCAGATCCAACGCTTCATCGAGGGATCCCCTTCGTCCGGTGGTGTATCCCTCCCTCCCTTGCCGGCGGCGCCCTGCCCAGATCTAGGCGGCCCGGCACCGCAAGGACGGGGTGGCGGCGACGGTGGACCACGACGGCCATTTAAGTGTCATACTACTACACATCCATTTGGGATATAAAACTGCACACATACTTCTGCCACTTGCTGTTTAAGTGAAAGTAGTTGTACAGCTCCATAACTTAAACATGATCCCTGACACTGCCATCTGAGATGAGAGGTATCAGTACAGTCATGCACTTAGCAGTGCATTGTGCCGCCACACTGCCATCTGAGATGAGAGGTATCGAATACTGCACCGTCTCGAGGTTACCTCATGTCAGAATATTACGACCTAGGCCTGGGTCCAATTTGCAGAAATCATCCCAACGCACCGACAAATTAATTTACACAAACAAGCTAATTTGCATCATTAGAAGCAGTTTAAACAAGTACCGCCAATTACTGATCCACCAATGAAGGATGCCAGCTGGTTGTCTCATCTCGCCCCAGAGCAACCATGCCAGTTGGTGTGGTCTGGTACAAGAACCAAACATGCCCAATGATTCCCCCGCGCTGCATCCTACTCCTATATATGATTACACATGGTTGCCCACGTACTCTTCATAAATTTTCTCGTGGTTCTCTCCTGGCCCACTATGATTCCACACTACAAGCAATTGTTTGAGAAGTTATTGTTATTTATAAACAAAAATGACCGCGTCGATGCATGCTTGGGTGACTTTTAGTTCTTCACCTACCAATCTAAATGACAGCAAGAGTTTGACCATAAGTGAAACCACCGGTGATGGACATACTTAGCGTATGCTGCATAAAAAATCATATGCAATTGGTAAAACTATTGACAGATTTAATAAATAATTGTGAAATTTGTAACATGATTCCCTTTTACCACTTGAGTAAGCTATTGTGCAATATAATTTATCATACAAGCACTAAATAACATAATAAACTTAAATTTACAAAGTTATAGTACAAATAATATAAATACTAGAGTAATAGTTATAAATGCTGGCATAAGAGACTAATCTATAATTCAATATTGGGCAAACATTGAACTAATCTATAATCCAGTGCATTGCTACCAAATGCTGGCATTGAAATTAGACATGCGCTACCAAATCGTACACATTATTAATTTGGCGCTCGCAGTACAAGGGATGTTGGGCCCACTCTGTTTCTATAGGAACTCATCAACTAGGAGCGAAATGCTAGCACGATTGGTCTCCGCAGACGTAGTGAATCACTAGTAAGGTGTTGTTTGGTTGGCTTGCTTTGTGCCATAACCCGATCAAATTGCCAATTGACTGCGTTTAATATTGTTTGTTTGCTGTACTGAGCAATTGGTTGACAGCAAAAAAGGATTTGGGTCTAAAGGGTGTGGATTACGCTCGATCGTGGGCCGTAAGAAATCGCGCTTGCCTCCTGTAACGCCATAACAGAAAAAAAAAAAGGAAAAATAATACTGTCTGCCAAACAATATAATCGGCAACTCTTCAGCCTGTTCCCTCTTGTAATTCTGAACTTTTTTGGTCCCTTTTATTTATATATATGCACCTCGGGTTGAAAACGGAACAGAAATATTCGAACCGACCGCTTTGATTTTTGACATTTTGTTCCGTTTTTGGACATAAAAAATTTGTCAGTTTCAATTGGTTTCACAACCATTTTCAATTATTTTTATACTCTTTAATTGCTAAAATATAGAAATGTTCGGACAAAACCGATTTCGTTTTTTTATTTCGTAAGTTCGTTTTCGACCTAGTTCGACCGTTTCATCACCTGTAGGGGCTCCGCCCCCTGCAGTTCTTTCAAAAAAAAAATCGCATAAATAAATGCAGTAGAGGCAGCTCTTTAGGAATTTGGGTCCAAAGCGGGTTGAATTAATGCATGGTTTCATGCTCGTATACACTACAGGAAACTGGTCCTTCGCCGAGCGGTCGCGAGCGTCGGGCGGCGGCCAGAAAACGGTCGGTAAAGGCTTCGCCGACCGCTTTTGTTTCGGCGAAGACTGTCGGGGAATTTTTGGTCGGCATAAGAGATTTGCCGACCACCTAAAATACCACCTTTCGGCGTAGCCTTCGCCGACTACCAAAAAAACGACGTCGGCGAAGAAAAGTAGCCGCTAACGGAGCACCGTCGACGTCCGTTACGCCATTTTTGCCGAATCGCCTCCTCGGGGCGGCCGGGCGAAGACGTTTTTTTTTTCTTTTTGCCGACCGTTAGGGGGCGCCGCAAAGGTTTATTTTTTTAAATAATCGCCGCCGACGACCGGCCCATGTAG
The DNA here is from genome assembly GCA_015847255.1 of Hyparrhenia diplandra. Taxonomy (NCBI): domain Eukaryota; kingdom Viridiplantae; phylum Streptophyta; class Magnoliopsida; order Poales; family Poaceae; genus Hyparrhenia; species Hyparrhenia diplandra. Next base: position 676,340 of record JADLZK010004228.1, on the reverse strand, counting down.
GTGCTCGGCAAATCTGATTTCGCTGACCGCCTACCGCCTTGATGCTCGGCGAAGGAGTTACCTTCGCCGACCGCCTTGGCGATAACGGTCGGGCGAAGCCGGAATGTGGCCGCGTCGCCGCCATTTTTCCCCAGCTTTGCCGCATCGCGAATTGCGCAGGCGGTCGGCAAAGCCTCCTTCGCCGAAAGATCAAGGCCGGGCGGCCCTGAAAAAATGTTATTTTTTTTTGTTTTCGCTTTCCCCTTGACAAACAAACACATGTATAATATATATCTCATCCATTCAATCACAGAACATATATATATCGCATTGCACACATCCGCACATGAAACACAACGATATATCACATAAAACAAGTTGCACAAGTCTACATCGAGTCTCACAAGTCCAACATCATGTCCACAAGTCCAACATCAAGTTCACAAGAGAAACAAGTCCACAAATGATCCGCATTTGAAGTCGGCGGGGAGTCTCACAAGTTCATGCAAATGGGCGGCAAGGGTGGGAAAGGTGGAACTTGATGGTTCGGGACGGAAGCCTTGCTCAACACTGAGCACCCAGCAGCCGGGCCGATTCGACCCTCACGATCCTCGAGTGGAAGCCTTGCGCAAAGAAGACAATGTTGCGGTGTGTTAGACATGATTATTTGAAACGAAAAATCGAAACTCTTTGCTATCATACTCACGGGGAGTAACCGTAACGGCCCGAGTTCGGTACCGTGGTACCACCGACCTAGGAGCCCGTGTGGTAGACTCAATCCACTGCCGTGGCAAGGAACCTAGTAAGTTCCTCGAACTTGGCCGCCATTGTCGCCGCTTGTCCTCCACCTCCCCGACGGCGCCTCCTTTCCTCTCCTCGCTAGCTACCGGGCTAGGCTACTTGGGCCTCCACCTCAAGGGGCAATCGAAACGCCCTATGCCATGCTTGCTCGGGCGTGACGGGCGGGTCCGTGTCCACCCTCCATGCTCTGACGCCGGAGAGTCTCAAGCCGGAGCCGCCGATGATGCCGCCGGCGACGCCCAACCTCCCGTGCTTCTTGCCTCCAAAAGTGGCCATGACGATATGCAGATCAATGTCATGGGCGCCCGGATCGTAGTCCTCCCCATATTTCGCCGAAGTCGCCGCCGTGTACTCAACGATCCGTTGGCCCACACTAGAGTTGCCGCCTTTCGCGCTTTGCCGGGTCGCGACGCCATAGGAAACGCCGAGGCGGCCCTCTTCTTGTGCGACATGCGTAAGGCCTCGCCGCCGCCGCAGTCATGCCTGGATGTGTCTTCACCGTGAGAAACAAAGGAAGAGGATTAGTGAGCGGAACGACGATAAAATAAGATTGAGCTTAACAAAAGAAAAGCGCTTACCCATAATTCTTTGTACTCGGAAGGCTCCGGACCGCCTTGGTGGTGTGATGGACCTTGCATCACCAAACGCCGTCCCGGCATCCTCGTGCACCTTTTGCCACTCCTCCGGAACCACTTGTCCACGATCCGATCCCCAGAATCCCCATGGCCGCATAACCAAGTCGGGCTTCATCTACACGCCATGAAAAAGGTCGATTAGAAGATCACATTAACTATATTAAATCTCAAAACAAGCACCGCTTAGTGTTGTTCATGTACCTCCAAGAACTGTTCATGGGTCAACATTATAGTCCTTGCATCCTCCTTTGATACTTTTCGACCCAAAGATCGTTGCATGGTAGTTTATGATGGCCTGGTGTTCGCGTGATCCGAAAGCATATCGGTGACGCTGCGTTTTTGTAGGCGTTCTCAAGCACCCTTGCAGCTAGCACCTCCTGTCCTTCCTCACATTTGAAGAAGTTCTCGTGATACAAATACGATATCAAATTCATGGTTTCAAGAATGCGATGTATTGAGAAAAGGCTTTGTCTTGCGAGGTCGAGTTACCCAAAACTCCGTGAGCACCCGCTTCTGCCTTGTGGGTGTAGTCCGAGTCTTCTCCTTGGTAGTAGGTCGGCTAGCGGTGCCAGCCCTATACGCCGCGGGTGGTGCGTGACGGCGCCGGGGTAGTGCCGCCGCGACAAAGAACCCGATGATGCCGGCGGGCTTGCGTGAGTCACCGCCCGACACAACGATCCAGCACCCGCATAATGAAGACACGATATTAGTTTCACTCGGTAGGCATAATGAAGACATGAAGTAGGCATAATGAAGACAATGAAGTACGCATCTAAATCTACTTACCTTGTCCCTTGGGGCGAATCACGTGGGCGGTTGTTGTGGGAGCGGAGCCCGAGGGAGTCGCGGATGGGCCTCGCAAGTAGACCTTCGCGAGCCCTCTTGCCGCCGCCGAAGTCCGAACCCCCCACCGGAGGGGTTGGAGCCACCGTGACGCCGCCCTCCCCCGCCATCGGTGACGCCGGGGGCGGGCGGGCGGCGTTGCCCCGCCGGTGGTCTGGCTGCCACCCCGCCGGGCGCGTTGCCGCCACCAGCTCGCCGTCGCCCCCTCCCTCCTCCACCTCGGGCCCGGGCGTGGGGAGCCGAGGCCTCCCGACACGGGAGGCCAGCTCGTGAACCCTCCGCCTACTCCGTCGGCCTTGTCTTCGCCCCGGTTGTAAATCCCGGTCAAGGCACGGGGCGACCTCTTGGGGTCGTCGACCTCGCGACCTCCACGACCTCCGCGACCTCCGCCATCTTTGTTCGATCACCTGTAATCAAAACATAAACAAGGCATAATTAGATTTACATGCATTGTAATCAAAATATAAATAAGATATAATTACAAAGCAAAACAAAAAATAACATAGTATTACATGTATTAGAAGTAATCGGGATCATCGCCCAATGGAGCGTTTCTCCGCTTCGTCATCGCTTGCCAACATTGTCGAAATCACTAAGAGAATCTGAACTAGGATTATTGCCTTCATTGACCGTGCTCAATCTGTCTAGCATTTCTATGTCCTTCAAATTCGAACACCTCAACGCCGCCGTCGTCATCATCGACATTTCATCGCCTACTTCTATTCCTATATCTCCAAATAGGTCTATCACAAAACTCCCCGCGGACCCTCTTCTTGATAGAACTCTCCCTCATATGTGATTGGGTTGATCAAGTTATAATCTTCATCATTTGGGACGGGTAGTTTACCATGCGGGGCTACCTTCCCGCACAACCTCCAAACCCTTAAGATAATCTTTGTTACGGCAGGAATATGGAAGGTAATAAAACACGCACGGCCTTGTTGAGCCACAATGTATATATCGGATCGTGGATACCGCGGAATCTGGTCGAACTTCGACTAGCCTAATTGCCGGCGTCACGTTTAGTACATTCGGCCGTCGAACCAATGACATTTGAATATCACGGGTTTAAGATGCGGGCGCCATAAAATGAAAGCTCGTATATTTCTTCGACTCGCCATGGTACTCATTCCCATTATTATCGATTGTTAGCACACCGCTGTTTGTGGTACCGGTTGGGTCGCCCCTATTCGTAGCTTGTCGTGGTGGAAACGATATCCATTCACATCATAAGCGGTAAATGACCTAACCCTCAAATCACGGCCCGTTTTGCAAAGAATTAGCTCGCCACGTATAGAGCGATCGGTTTGGGCCCTTCTCTTGAACCACGAAATGAAATCGGTCTCTGCGTGGTCCAAACCTTGTGAAAGAAGAGTATCAATATCGCGTGTGGCTCTCGCATCCCTTGATCCGCATTTAAGTCTCACAAATGAATTCACGTTTATGCGGATCCACCTCGAGCGAAGTTGGTCAAGACATATAGCATGATATTTGTGCCACTCTTTGTTGCTCAATCAAGCATCTTGGTAGAAGCACCGACGCTTCGTATTGACCTTGGAAAAGGCCGAGCTTCATTGATTTTCGTCAGATTGTAACGAGGGATTTGATCATGCACGCTAGGAATGTTCTCTCAGATAGTACTTTTCTCGTGGAAGTTTGACACCTCCTCCACAACGTATGCCTCGCAACCGACGGCTCGATTCTCGCTTTATTTCTACATTTTCTCAAGCGTACACTCTTTAGAGTTCTCTCGCTTGGGTAGCACCAATGGTACTGCACCGGCCCCCATACGTACCTCATACGGGAGGTTCACAATCATATCTTTGCATCGACAAGAAGAAGCCGGTGGGAAGATTTTCTCCAACTTACAGAGTAACACGTGCGCCTTTTCCAACCGGTCTACAAACGGTCCGAGAGATCGCCTTTGCACACAAATGGGCGGAAGAAATAACTCAACTCTGCCAAAGACTAGCCATACATTCTCGGGGACAAAGCCTCAAACCATCGTGGGAAGCGGTCGCTCAATCCATACGTGATAGTCATGACTCTTCATCCCATTGACTCGCATAGTAGTTAAATTGACTCCCCTCTTCACATTATGCGCATACCCATCCGAAACCTCGGTGTCTTCATCCATTTAAGTACATCCTTTCTTTTTTTTTGCTAGACAAGATGAAATCGACAATCGGGCCTTCGCCATCTCTTGCCGCTGGAGAGGCCTCATCTCTTGATTTGGTCTATCGCAAAAGTTTTGCCAGTCCACTCTAGCCTTAGGGTTGTCCTTAGACTTTTCGGTCCATGAGTGTGCAAAAAAGTGCTTCAAATGATATTCTTCTCGCAAAGGCATATTGTCAAGGTGATGTGGCACAAGAAGGTCATCATGATAGGGGAGCCTCTCCAAGCCTAACTTATGAGTCCACATATGCCGCCAATACCCCACAAAACCACCACCTTGGTTATTGGCCACAAGAGAATCTAGGCGAGCATGGACCTCGCACCGGTCTTCATCTGCGGTTGAGGTTACGTCACTCACGACCCCTTTTGTAAAGTTCTTCGTGTCTTGTGCAATGGATGGTCAAGAGGCGTAAACCGACGATGTAGGTCGAACGACGAAAAACTTACCACCCGCCGCAACCCGATGAACATCGGACTTTCCTTGCATACTTGGGCACGGAACTTTCCATGAACACACCAGCCTGAGAACAACCCATACGCCAGAAGTCATGAATTGAGTACTAGTACCAAACATGCATTTTGAACACCGCCAGAGTTCTGGGTCGTATGTCCATACGCCTTCATCCCAAGCCTTGATCAATTCATCGATCACAGGCTCTATAAACACACCCATCTTATTCCCCGTGGCCCGTAATTATAAGCGATAAGAATATGGTGTCCCGCTGAAAGGCGACACCGTGGGAGATTCGGAGGGATAACGAATACGGGCCAACAAGTGTATGGGGCCGTACTCATTCCATAGGGATTGAACCCATTCGTTGCCGTGGCGACACGTACATTACGCGCCTCCATTGCTTTCTCGTGATGTTTTCCATCAAAGTATTGCCCCGCTTCACCATCTCGATGGATGTATCATCTTGTCTAGAGTGTATCGCTTGCCATTTTTGTGCCACGCCATCTGCTTAGCGGATTCCTCGGTCATGTATTGTCATTGAATCCTCGGTACAAACGGTAGGTACCGTAGTATTTTTTGGCGACGTTACTCGCTTCATCCGACCATCTCCCGCTGGGGACCTCTTCGTACCTAGAGGCTTTGCACTTTGGGCGATGCTTTGCATCGGGCGTGCTCTTTTCCTAAATAGGACACACCCATTCTCGCAAGCATGTATGCGCTCATACGGCATCTTAAGTGCCGTAAAGAGTTTCGGGAGTCATACATGCTCGATGGTAGGTTATGGCCCCCTTTAAGCGAGGGTGCCAACAATGGACAACACCCTATCGAAGCTTTGCTTTCGACCGATGTTCAATTCAGACTTCAGCCCTAATAAGCGACAAATGCGATCCGGTTGTGAAACCGTTGTGTTCTCGTGAAGGGGTTTCGCCGAGTCCAACATTTCATAGAAATTCTTTGCCTCCTTCTCCATCGCCTCCTTATCGCTGCTTCGTTGAAAAGTCCTTGGTGGACATCATCTAACATATCTACAACCCCGCATCACCATCACAATCCTCGAGGCGTGCTCTCACCACCTCTCTCTCTCATACGTTGTGCTTCACCATGGTATACCCACATGGTATAGTTCTTGGTGAATCCAACATCTAGAAGATGACGTTGCATATCCTTTCGGCCGACTCTTCTCGTGTTGTCACATTTACCGCAGGGGACACCAAACTAGCAAATGACCACGAGCACGAGCATTGCCCCATACCATTTCCAAGAACTCATTGGTCTTGTCCATCCATTCTTCGTCCAAAATCACGCTTTACTTCTCCGACCGCCGCATATCCACCGGCGGTCGCCCATCCTTTAGCAACCACGAATTCCATCCATGAGTTCGATCTACATGGTGTTCCTACTCTAATAGGCCGAGATAGGTCCTAATCCCACTCACGGATGCGTAGATGGGTCTTTCCATGCTCCGATCCGGCCGAGGCGAGAATTCTGCAGCACCTCCCATTTTTCCTCCTGATACACGTCCCGAAGGGAGAGTGTGTATCCGGAGAACGGTTGGGGAGGTGATGCCGAAACTCGTCGCCGATCGAGCGAACATGGAAATCGACCCATCTACGTATCCGTGAGTCGTCCAAAAACGGGATAATCCGAAAGATACGGCCGTAGATATGCAAAGAAATCCATACCTCCAACCGTATCTCTTTTCGGACGGGAGACGCCTAACTAGGTTACGCGATCTACAACCATCATATGTAAAGAGGGGTTATACCTAGTGGTGCAAAGCAGACCAGCTGGTGGTGAAGTCACGTATCTCGGGCGCCATGCACCGACGGGTCGCCACCTAAAAAAAAAAAGATAGGTTCAACTAGAAATTTCGACAGAACCTCCCTACACGCTGAGGTTTTCAATACCTGCAAGAAAACAACGACACGATGGCCGACTAACACATATGCATACACATCGAACTCAATTCTTCATTGTCGGCACACATTCATATACAACGACGGTCGCGGCGGCACGAATGCTCACCTAGCTAGGGCGGTGGACGAACGGGCGGCACGACGACGGACCACGAGCACGGACACGAACGGGCGGCACGAGGGGGACGGCGTCGACCTTCTCCTCCTCCTTCTCCTCTTCCTCCTCTTCCCTCCTCCCCTTCCTTCACTCTTCCCTCCTCCTTCCTCCTCCTCCTCCCCTCCCTCCTCCTCCCCTCCTCTTCCCTCTTCCCTCTTCCCTCTTCCCCTCTTTTCCTCCCTCCTCCTCCTCCTCCTCCTCCCCTCCCTTCTTCCCTAGCAGTGAGAGGGCCGGCCCTCCCCTTCCTCTCCTCTTCCCTCCCCTCCCTTCCACTTCTCCTCACGTGGCTGGGGGACGGCGCGGCGGGCGCGGCCTCGGCAGGGCGCCGGGATAAGCCGCCGGCGCCGGGGCGCGGACGGACGGGGCTGGGTCGGGGCCGCCGCCGGGGGCCGGTCACGGCCGGCGGGACGGCGGCGCTGCCGGGCACGGCCGCGGCCGGGCGGACGGGCGGTGCCGGGCGGGCGAGGACGGGCCGGGGGGACGGGTAGGGGCGGGGATCGGGCGCGCGCCGCCGGCGCGCGCGGCGGTGTTGCGTGCGTGCGTGCGTTTGACTGTGTCGTGTGAGGTGTGTGTGAGTGTGTGGGTGGGTGTGGTGAGGGGAGCCGAGTTGGATAGAGTGGGGAGGGTCTTTCTTAGATAGCCCTGATCCGGCGGCCGCGGCAAAGATCCATCCAATTTTTTTTTTAAATCGACCGGATAGGGTTTTTCGCCGACCGCCCCCGAGCCGGCGGTCGGCAAAAGATTTTGTTTTTTTTAAAAAAGCGACAAGGCGGGGCGCGCTGGAACGCGGCTTTGCCGACCGCCCTCGGATCCAGCCGGCCGACATTTTCCGCACATTTTACTATTTTTTAATACTTTCCTTCTTTTTACTTGAATATTTTTTCACAACTAAAATTTGAACTGTGGGTCCTTAGAAAAATGGAATTATGTGATTGGAAAAATGATATTCTTGTTTGTTAGTGTATTTTGAGCCCTCATCTATGGACACGTGAGAAAATCCAAAGATCTTGTGCGCGAGACATTTCGATTCCCCGTGCGTGCGAATCATTTTAAAATTCTAAAAAAAAACGAAGTTGGAAATTCATGAAATTTGACGAGCCATCATTATATTACATGTTTAAACTGTGGGAAAAAATTTGAAAAGGTTTTATGTAAAGTTTGCATCCCTGGACAAGCCAAACCTAGACATCTCAACTTGAGTTTCTGTTATCACATGCCGGAGATGTCTTGGTAACGCCACCCGAGATGCAAAACATCCACGAAATCGACTCAAACTTTTTTCATAGTGTACACATGTGATATAAGGACAACTCGTCAAGTTTCATGATTTTTCAACCTCGTTTGTATTTTATAGAATTTTAAAACAATCGACCCGCAAGTGAGTCGACGTGTTTCGGGGCACAAGATATTCGAATTTTGGTGTCCGTGTAACACCCTAGGTGTTAAGCATCTTGAAAGCATGATCATTTGCATAGCATCATCATCATTTCATGCATAAGCAAGTGCATAATAGCTTTTAATTTGAGTTACTTTCATTTCATGCTTGCTTGACCTAGCTACTATAGAATTTGTGCTATAATCATGTTTTGAACCTAGATTGTGCTTAGATGTGTTTCTATCATAAATTAGGACCCTGTTTGAGCTTGTGTTTCAATTTAGAAAATTTTATAAAATAGCCCTAGTGAGTCAAACCTATTTGACCCATTTTGAAACTCTTTTCAAAAGTGCTTGATAGAAGTGTTTTTAGCAAAAAGTTTCTATAGATGAAATGAAGTACTTTTTATGGGGAGCAAATGGTCTGTTGTAACTTTCTTGTGAAAAGGTTTTGAAATGCCCCAAATAGAGCCCCCAAGTTTGAGTCAAACTTGAGTCAAATTCAACTCTGTTTTGAATGTTTGAATGAACCTTGCTGTTTTTAATTTTTAGTTCCAAATCTAGGCCGAATTAGAAAAGTCCATATTGAGTGCTTTGTAGATCTTGAAATTCTACACAAAGTTGATGTTTTGACTTTTTCCAAATTCTGCACGGTTTTTCGAATCTAGGCCAAAAAAAATCAGTCGGGACTGAAAACAGGGGGGGAGGTATCGGCTCACCGCCGGCCGCAGCGCCCGTGGCGACGTGGCCGCCTGTCCGCCGCCGATGTACGGCCCGGACCCCACGCGCCACGCCTTAAAACCCGTGTCTGCGCCCGCGCTGAAACCCTAGCCTCACTCCCAGCCGCCGCTAGCCGCTCTCGCGGCGGAAACCGCCGCCGCGCCATCGCCGTCGATCCCGAGCTCCGCCACCGCGTTCCATCGCCGCCGTCAGCCAAACCACCCCAAATCCCGTCCCTAGCTCCGCTACTTCATCCTCTACGGTTGCCGTCGACGAATCGAGGTGAGAACCACGGTGACCGCCCGTTTCCCGAGCCCGAGCGCCAGCCGGCGAGCCGCCATGGCCGCCGTTGGGGCAAGTTGCCGCGCGAGCTCGTAGATCGAGCTTTTTCCGTTCTTTTTTCGCGTTTTAGCTTCACCTAGTGATGCTCGAGCCCTAGAGCTAGGTGGTTGGTTGAGTAGATCGGCCGCCATTTCGCCGGGGCGCGTCGTCGCCGACGTGCTGCCCGTGGAGCCGCCGCCCTTGTAGCGTTCGCCGTTTCGCCGTCGTTAGCCCGTTCGAAGTCTTGTTTGCTTGCATGTCTCTCTTGAGCCTAGGAGAGGGTGGAACGGTCGTTGTTTTGCTGCCTTTCACCGAAGAATGGCCGGAGCGCCGATGTCCGCGCCGCCCTGAAGCAGCCGCCAGACGCCGTCGTCGTCGTTTCGTTAGGTTTTTAGGTCGAACCAAGGGTACCAACGTGTTTGTCTCGTCCGCGTGGATGCGATTAGGGTAGCTGGTTGCTGTTGACATTTACTTAGCGTCGTCACTAGAAATAGATATAGAACCTATCTCCAGCCATGCCGCTAGAAATGCGTGAGGTATATCTTATGTCTGTTGGTGATTCCGCAAAGCACCAGAGTATACCGTTGTAGCACTTCACCGAGTATTCCAAGGTATCGTTATTTATATTTAGCCCAAGGGAAGCAATAGCTAGAAAAGGTTAATGTGGGAGAGATAGATCCTTAAGTTCACCTCAATATAGTACCAAACCAATGTGTCGGGTAAACGAATATGATAGGAAGGGTTGGATAGAAGTTGGTGGAGTGATACAATTTAGGCAATTAAAGATAACTAGTAAGGTATAGCTAGGTGGGAGGACAACGAAAGTGAGTATAAGACTCCTATGACTCTAACTTTACTTTAGTGATGTGTATCTAGACACAAAAAGATGAGACAACTAGTTGTGGTTTACACGAACCGAATGCTAGGCAAGAGGTGAGATATGGTGAATTCAATCACCACTACCCCAGCTACTATGTTACTTTGAGCCTTACCTTTTAGTAACTTGTTTAAACACGTGGTGGTTTATACGAGAGACCGTAAGGGCTGTCACTACCTCACCGGCTACCACGATCCATCCGCGTGCAACAAGCGATAACCACGGTAAGATCGAAGTCTAAGCACCACGCTTATACTTCCTCTTACTACTCTAGATGGTAGCTACACAGGTCAACTAGAGCACCCTATGACAGGCGATGATCGCATCCAAACGAGGATTCAACTAAGAACCGGACTAAACCACAAACTAAGTGTAGAAGCACCTATTTGTGAGACTTATATCACTACAACTATAGTCTAGACAACTAGAGCAAAGTTGCACTAAGTAAATACTGAATAAGTAAATACTAGAATAAAGTAAAGAAAGGACTATATATTATAAAGTAGAGATCCAAATACAAGAGAAAAGATAACTAGAGCTATACCAGACTCCTGAGGACCAGCTCCAGAATCCCGAGCGCAGCTCGACTCAACTCTAACTCCCACACTAGACTATCCTACTACACTCTCTTGGAGCTTTGCCTTTACAACTTCTCCACACTCCACTCCACTCCACTCCACTCCACTCCACATGAGAGGGGGGAAGGGGGTATTTATAGCCCAAGGTGGAGTAGGGGCTACCCAAATACCATGTCATCGATCCGCGTGATCCCACCTCGTAACCCTTGGATAAACCGCCTTAGGATCAACGGCTGGATGAAATAATCACGTGGACAATGTGGTAGGCGTGGGGGGACGTCGGTGGTCAAATGGGCCATGGTCGGCCGACCATGGTCCATGACCTGTGGGCCACCCTCGGGTGTTGAACATGTTGGCCCCAATGTCGGTTTTACGTGTCTTGAGTCCGAACTTGTCGTGACATCTCGTTTTGTACCCACACGATCCAAGGGGCGTCTTGACCCACCAATCGGGTGCCTTCTCTTGGTTTCCCATGGATTGGTGACGTGGCAAGTCACGTGGGGAGGGTTTGGGCCAATGGCCTATGGTCGGCCGATGCAGGTCCATTGGGCCTTGACCTTCCCCCCCTTCTAGAAGCTGTCCCCACATGTCGATGTCTCGGATGAAATGGCCCTTGGTCGGCCGATGCTCATCTTGTGGCCAAATGACTTCAGATTTTGTGTGGCAAAGATCATAGGACATTGTGATCATGATGGTGATGGTATTTTGCCCACTTTCCATACTTGGGTCACCGACCGGATGACGACTCTACGTGTTATTCCGGCCCGATTTCCTCGAATTCATATCTGCATAAAAATAATGACATCTACATGTGGAACTAGGTTATTAGATAAAATATGTTCATGAAATGTTGTTCTTCCTTTCCAAATAGGGATATTGACGGTGTTTTGATGGTGTAAATTAAGGGTGTTTTCTTCCTTTCCAATGTAGAAGCAAAGATATGTATGGTGGCATGGATGTGCACTTGATCTAATGAGCATGATAAGTCTCTCTACAAGGGTCAACAAGGCTTGACAAAGCTCAATACTAAAGCAAGTAGCGTATGTCGAAGGTCTATATTATGAAATGAGTATGGCTTTGGTAGGAATTTTCACCATAGAGGAAACATCAAGTGTTTTATTGTTTTAAGAAATAAAGACTCCAACAATCTTCTTTGTTTGGAACAAAAATATAGCAACTCTCATCTTAGGATGGATCATATCTCAAAATGACTTCAGACTTAGTTGAAAGCACTTGCAACCCACACAAGTTTTAGGTTCATGGTGGTGTTCATGTAAGTGAGTAGTCCATACTTAGAGAAATGTCAAGTTGTATACTAAGTACTAAAAAGAAATATTTAGCGAGTAACTTATTCAAAGATTTCCAAGGAAGGTATTCATTCATGAAGCATATAAATATGTGAAGGGAATCTTGGGCATATTTATTTATTTATTTATTTATACTATTAGGGAGATAGAGTGAACAAAATTAAAAAGGAAAGATAGAATACTTACCTTGGTAGGGGAGGAGCCTCCCCAAGCTTAGCTTCTCGCTTTGGTGATGGAAATGATTCTCCGTAACAAAAAGAGAAAGAAGCAAAGCTTGCCGGACTACTAAATAATATATATTTTTTTATTATTCTATTTATTATTATTATTATTACTTTTATTATTATTATTATTATTATTATTATTATTATTATTTTAATTATTATTATTATTATTTTATTTATCTTATACTTGAGGTGAACTTATTCGTGAACCTTGTGAAGAGGAGGAGGTCTAAGTTCATCATTTTGTGGAGGGGATTCTCATGAACCTTGAACTAAAGATGGAGGGGTGAAAACAAACAGTAGTGATGTGTCGGCCTTGGGTCCCACAAGGGTAGGTCGGCCGACCTACCTTGTGTCCCAAATGATGGTGGCATTCCATTGGTGTTGGTCATGATGCCCCGCACATGTATTCGGAAAATATGGATGTGAGGTGACACCAAGGGTTGGTCGGCCGACCAACCAAAGTTGTCACCAAGGAAAGTTGGCTAGTGCAAATTGCATCATATGTTGTGTAGAAGTGTTTGGTGAAGGAGATGGTGGCGAGAAGCTTCTAAACCTTGGTCGGCCGACCAAGGGTTGGATGCCCCCGAGAAGGTTTTTCGGATTCATCTTTGTGGATGTCATGGTGATGTATCCGGAATTGATTGGGGAGTGAAATGGCCAAAAGAGTGGTCGGCCGATTCCCCCAAGCTAGGATCTTAGCCAGATTTTTGTATGAACATGTTTCCGAGTGTAATAATGATGAGAAGATGTGGTGGATGTGTGATATGGGTAGATGGGGAGGTCAGGCGACCTCGCCACAAACCTCATAGTGCCACAAAGGTTCGTGAAGTATTGTTCTCAAGTTTTTATTATGCAAGTGAATATTATTATTATTATTATTATTATTTGATTGAAGATTGAAACATGCAAAGATATAAAACAAACTATCCTAAATGCAAAGGGGAAAAGGGAAATATGAGATAACTACCAATTTACCTTTTGGCAAGGGCTCCATGTTTCAAGTCCGTAGAGCGGGACTTCTCCTCTGTGTTCATTCTTCAGTTCTTCGGTTGGTGGATGACTTTCTAGAGGGATTGGTTCTTCCTCCTTAACTTCCACCTCTTCATTTATGCTTTTGGTCTCTTCTTCCTCGATGCTCTCGATTTGTTTCTTCTTTGCAAATACGACGTCTTCTTGACCTCGTTCTTCTTGGATTGTGGATATTCATTATAACTATTGAAGTAACAAATAAGTACCTTTTCATGGGGGAAGTTGAAATGGATTTCTCCCGTATGGATGTAGATGATCGCCGAGTGGTGTTCAGAAACGGTCTTCCAAGTACGCAGTGGTGGGTCCCCGCTCTTCTTCTCCCATATCTAGGACTAAGAAGTCGGTCGGGGACGTATTGGTCATGAATCTTCACCTAAGACATCTTTTGCTATTCCTTCGGGGAATCGGTGCGATTGATCCACCATCTACAACTGCACATATGTAGGATGCAAAGGAAGTTTATCGAATATGAAGTCATAAGTCACCTTTGCCATTAGGTTGACGTCGGATCCTCGTGTCCCTGAGAATGCTTTACGTAGTATAATTGATTGATTGAGCATGTTATTGTTGGTACTCCTGGATCTTCCCTCTTGGTGATCATTGGTGATTTGAGTAAGTGGTCATACTCCGTTCTCATAGAGTTGATCATCCGTGCTTCGCTTGGATCCGGTGATGAGGACTCGGATGGTTGCACCTTCTTCCGCCGCCAGTTTTTGTTCGGACCTTGAGGGTGGCCCGTGATTCGGTGGACTCATATGAATTGTGAGTTCTCCACCCATTGTTCTCGTGGCCTTCTCTTTGGGTGGTCTGTCTTAACCTTTTGCTTGGTGTAATCATTGAAAGCAAATTTTACCTTTCTTCCTTCAACATGGAAGTGAATCTGCCCGGGACGATCACGTAGATGCATGCATTGGTCGTGTTGAGAAAGGGTCTTCCCAGCATTAGAGGTATATCCTCGTCGGCTCCCATGTCTAGAATGATGAAATCACTGGAACATATTCATCTTGGATTTTCACCAAGATGTCTCTTTATGAAATCCTTCGGGGAATCGGATTGTTTGGTCTGCCATCTGCAATCGAACAAGTGTAGGGTACAAGGGTCCTCATAATAAGTTATCATAAGTTACCTTGGACATGATGTTAACACTTGACCCAAGGTCGCAGAAGGCATTGTGAAAGACTTGTGGTCCAATAGAGCACTTGATCGTTGGGCGACCTGGGTCTCCCTTCTTGACGACGAACGGAGGATCAAGGAGATAGCCGTAGTTGGATCGGAGCGGAGGCTTACCAAACCTTGTGTTTACCAAACTAACATTTTCGGTAGGATCCTCCGGTTTCCCAGGAATCTTACCTTGCTCATAAGATGGCACAGCTGCTGCTAACTGAGCTAGTTGGGTTTCTAGCATTTTATTAAAGCTCAACTGATTTTTAATAGCAGAATTAAAGTTTTCCATCTTAGCATTAAGGTTTTCAAGGGCCTTATCATTGGCAAAAAGCTTCTTATTAATGCTATCATTGATTTTTGCTTGACCATAGATAAGATCTTTCATGGATGGTTGGTTATTATAATTATTATTGAAATTATTAGGCGAACCATTACCTCCATTACCTTGATGGAAGGGGCGTGGATTCCATCCATTTTGCTTTGAGGGCGATATCCATTGTTGTTATTATTGTTGATGAAGCTCACGTCTTACGTAGTTTCAGGCGCTTGTTCCCCGAAAGTGATCTTCACTACCACATACTTCGCACCAAGGATCACCTGCGATGGCATGGACAGGGACATAGTGTTGCGTGGCCTCTTTGTCCTTAGCTCGCTCATCCATCTTCTTCATCGGGAGGTCCATCTTAGGCGAGCATGTCCACTTCATGGGCGGTGTGCATGCCCTTCTTCTTTGTTTGGAGGCGTTCATCATTCCGGCCTTGGTTGGTCACCATCTTCTCAATGAGTTCCTTGGCTTCCTTCACCTTAAGTGAAAAGAAGGCTCCTCTGCTTGGCGACATCAAGGTGACTACGGGCTATAGGTGTGAGCCCATGATAGAAACCTTGAATCGGGGAGCCACTCTTCAATCCCATGATGAGGACCGAGCCGAATGTACTCTTGGAGACGTTCCTGGGCTTCGGGAATGGTTTCATCTCGCCTTGTTGTTGGAAGCTTGAGATCTTTCCTTGAAGGGCATTGGTTTTGCCCATAGGGAAGAACTTCTTGAGGAATGCGTTGGCGCAATTCTCCCAGTGTTGGTGACATCACGGTTGGCATAGAACCATCGCCGCCTTCCCCGGCAAAGGTGAGAATGGGGGAAGAGGCGGCGAATAGCATCGATGTCACATTCTTCATCGTGAAGGTGCCACACACCTCTAGGAAGTGCTGAAGGTGCGCATTGGCATCCTCATGGGGCTTCCCACAGAATGGATTTGCTTGCACCATGTTGATCAACGCAGGTTTCAGCTCAAACTGGGCATCTCCCAAATTCACTTGCGGTCCCGTCGCCACATTAGCAGCAGAGGGGGCAGCAAAGTCAGCGATAGCCTTCTGAGCCATAACCTTTGGTGGTGATGGTAGCAGTTCGGGTCTTCCTTCCTTGAGTGGATTTGACTCTGAAATCGAAGGCCGAGGAGGAACTGAACGTCCTCTAGGGCTCCTTCGAATTCTCTCGGGATTATCAACAAAGTTGCTCGGTAGGTTGAATCCACTCATGCAATGCCTGTCTTTCACGATAAAGAGAAACACAGGCAAGGGTAAGCCCTAACACTAGCTGGTTACTAAATTGATGATGACTTCCGGATTCAATCTCAATTAATCTTTTTCTAGGCGTATGCTTCCCCGGCAACGGCGCCAGAAATGCTTGTTGACATTTACTTAGCGTCGTCACTAGAAATAGATATAGAACCTATCTCCAGCCACGCCGCTAGAAATGCGTGAGGTATATCTTATGTCTGTTGGTGATTCCATAGCGCCGCGAGTATACCGTTGTAGCACTTCACCGGGAGTATTCCAAGGTATCGTTATTTATATTTAGCCCAAGGGAAGCAATAGCTAGAAAAGGTTAATGTGGGAGAGATAGATCCTTAAGTTCACCTCAATATAGTACCAGCCAATGTGTCGGGTAAACGAATATGATAGGAAGGGTTGGATAGAAGTTGGTGGAGTGATACAATTTAGGCAATTAAAGATAACTAGTAAGGTATAGCTAGGTGGGAGGACAACGAGTGAGTATAAGACTCCTACGACTCTAACTTTACTTTAGTGATGTGTATCTAGACACAAAAGATGAGACAACTAGTTGTGGTTTACACGAACCGAATGCTAGGCAAGAGGTGAGATATGGTGAATTCAATCACCACTACCCCAACTACTATGTTACTTTGAGCCTTACCTTTTAGTAACTTGTTTAAACACGTGGTGGTTTATACGAGAGACCGGAAGGGCTGCCACTACCTCACTGGCTACCACGATCCATCCGTGCAACAAGTGATAACCACGGGTAAGATCGAGTCTAAGCACCACGCTTATACTTCCTCTTACTACTCTAGATGGTAGCTACACAGGTCAACTAGAGCACCCTATGACAAAGCGATGATCGCATCCAAACGAGGATTCAACTAAGAATCGGACTAAACCACAAACTAAGTGTAGAAGCACCTATTTGTGAGACTTATATCACTACAACTATAGTCTAGACAACTAGAGCAAAGTTGCACTAAGTAAATACTTGAATAAGTAAATACTAGAATAAAGTAAAGAAAGGACTTTATATTATAAAGTAGAGATCCAAATACAAGAGAAAAGATAACTAGAGCTATACGGACTCACGAGGACCCGGCTCGAGGAATCAGCCTTGCGGCTCGACTCAACTCTAACTCCCACACTAGACTATCCTACTACACTCTCTTGGAGCTTTGCCTTTACAACTTCTCCATACTCCACTCCACTCCACTCCACTCCACATGAGAGGGGGGGGGGGTATTTATAGCCCAAGGTGGAGTAGGGGCTACTCCCGCGCCATGTCATCGATCCGCGTGATCCCACCTCGTAACCCTTGGATAAACCGCCTTAGGATCAACGGCCGGATGAAATAATCACGTGGACAATGTGGTAGGCGTGGGGGGCGTCGGTGGTCAAATGGGCCATGGTCGGTGACCATGGTCCATGACTGTGGGCCACCCTCAGTCTTGAACATGTTGGCCCCACCGTCGGTTTACGTGTCTTGAGTCCGGAACTTGTCGTGACATCTGTTTTGTACCCACACGATCCAAGGGGACGTCTTGACCGACCAATCGGGTGCATTCTCTTGGTTTCCCATGGATTGGTGACGTGGCAAGTCATGTGGGGAGGGTTTGGGCCAATGGCCTATGGTCGGCCGATCTGCGGTCCATTGGGCCTTGACCTTCCCCACCCTTCTAGAAGCTGTCCCCACATGTCGATGTCTCGGGGATGAAATGGCCCTTGGTCGGCCGATGCTCATCTTGTGGCCAAATGACTTCAGATTTTGTGTGGCGGCATCATAGGACATTGTGATCATGATGGTGATGGTATTTTGCCCACTTTCCATACTTGGGTCAGCGACCGGATGGCGACTCTACGTGTTATTCCGCCAGATTTCCTCGAATTCATATCAGCATAAAAATAATGACATCTACATGTGGAACTAGGTTATTAGATAAAATATGTTCATGAAATGTTGTTCTTCCTTTCCAAATAGGGATATTGGCGGTGTTTTGATGGTGTAAATTAAGGGTGTTTTCACCGTCAACGATTCTTGCGATTTGGTCACCGCCGGCGAAGATCCGCCGTCGACCATACGCCCGCCGCCGTCCCCCGTCTCGAGTCGCTGACAGCCGGGCCCCGCGCCTTTTTCTTTTTCTTTTTCCTTTTTTCATTTTTCAGATTTGAATGAAATGCTTTAGAAATTCATATCTTGGTCATTTTGAGTCCAAATTGAGTGAGACAAATTTTGTTGTGCTTGTTAGAGGATAGGCTACAGTGTAAAATTATGAAAACCTATTTTTGGGAAACTTTTTATATAGAGTTTTATTTATGGCCATAAATGCATGGAAATTGGAGAAAATCATATCTTTTAATTGGTGCAAGATAAAAATATGCTTTCTGTATGAAAAGTGTTTGTTTTTGTGAGTAGAATCTAGGAAAAATATCATGCAAGGTATGTTCTGTAGAAGAAATGTGATTTTCTATTTATGTGCTTTTTGCTATGTGATCTTTAGAAATTCATAGAAAAATAAATATTAGGGTTTTGGTTGTAAAACTTGGTGTGGTGGTTCTTGATAGGTTTGAGTAGATGTTCATACTCAGAAATCTGTTGTCTGACACTTTTCATAGTACAATGTATTTTCCTGCCTAGCTTAGCTGCTAGCTTGTCATTTTTGTATAGGGCTGTACAAGCATGATTTTGCCTTGATATTTTTATGGTAGTTGTTACATTCCAGTAAGATGCCCTGGTAATTTTTGTAGAATTTTCCGAGGTAGTTATATATTTATCATAATTATGATGCTTAGGAGTTAGGCTAGAAATGTATGCTCATATGTTTATGTTAAGTATTTATATTTTTTATTATGTGTTCCTAGCATGATTATGACCTGTTGGTAAGCTTGGTTTGGTTAGTTGAGAAGTTTCTACATTCCCTTGCTCTAGCCCTTTTGTTTAACATTAAGGTGCAAGCATAGTGTTGCTAGGGCATGTTATTTTATGAGCTTTAGATTATCTTTTGGATTGTCCAGTAGGTTTATTTGGTAGATAAGTGCTTGATTTACTTGCTGGTTTAGTTTGAGATAAGTTGCATGAGTAGTTTTGAAGATGTGGAGGTTTTATGTGGTGTTTAGATTGAAAACAGCACCTCTGTTTTTCCCAATTTCGAGGCTGTTAGGTTTAGATTCAGCTGCTGGTGCTGTGGAATGTTTTGTAGGAAATTTTGTTAGCTTTCCATAGAGTCCTAGTTTGCTTAATTTGGAGTTATAGAACTCCCCGTGTGACTGTTTTAGTGACAGCATGTCAATCTGCCATTTTCGAGTTAAGTAGAGAGTTAGGATGAGGATTGATGTGAAATGTTGGTGTTTCTTGTGTAGATTTAATTGTGTTTCTGCGGAAGAGATATCCACTTACTAATAGCTTGCATCATGAAGCATTCATTCATCATATATATATATTCTAATTATGCAAGTTGTGGTTTATGCATTTATAATTAAATCTTTTCTTCATCATATGCATCATCTCAGGATCGGGGGAGGTTCTGGAGGAGCTGATCAAGGAACCAGGGGAGTTGTTCCAGCTGGGAGTGCAGTCGGGAGGAGTCACCGGAGAAGAAGAGTCGACCGACGACTGGACTGAGTGCCCGGAGCACGTTCCGTCAACGTTCCTGCGAGGCAAGCCCCGGAGCATTCTACCCTTTCCTAATTCTTCCAATTAATTTGACTTGAGTCCTTTTATATGTTTCTTGCATTACGTATAGGGAATGGTTGAAACCGTTGATGCATTATAATCCTTGCTGAAGTTGTTACCCTATCCTATTAGCAGAGTCTAGGTTAATGCTCAGTATCATGATTGCAGTGAAGCGGTGATGTCGGTCACTTGAGGATATGTTGTGAACAATCACATGGGTGATTGTCAAGTCGCATTCTTGAGAACCTGAAAAGTAAAACATGTGAGATTGGGTGGACTTTGTGGTCCTTTCCACCGATCGATTAAGGACTTACTCTTTGTCGGGCGTGGTCGGAAGTTGAACGTGCGACATATAGTAGGCTCCGCGGGGTCGTGAGCCACGAAACTCGCAAGGTTGTTAGGGGCCGGCCATGTCCGCTTTATCGCTCCTCCTTTGGCGAATGGTTGCAGAGGGTTTTGATATTGGGTGCAAGATGATGCGCACGGTGATGTCGGTCATGTTGCAGGCTCACTTGGCACCCGAGAAGGAGGGGGTAGCCGGCAAGACCGAGACTCTACGTCCCGTAACACCTCGTAGAGTGATCGGGTCTGCCTTTGCAAAGTAGACTTGGTGTGTGTCGGGGTATTCGCCCGGTGGTTTGCAATCGATTCGAATCGCCATCTCTCCGGATAGTGAGAACCCGGGATACCTCCACGGCAATGTAGTCTTAATCACTACAACATAAATGTTTTCCGGCATGTTACGACAAGTTATATCCTGATCCGATTACTTATATTGTTATTTATTCTCTTGAGCAATGCTTAATCTTGACTATACAGGATTTATGTTATGTAAGTAATAAGAACCCTGTTAACTTGGAATAAATAAAGTAGTATGTGTAGGCTCACTAAACAACCTTATTTGCGAAAGAAAGGTGAGTCAGCTGAACCCCGAATCTGACCCGAGCATAATCCTTGGAGTCTCTTATTTTATTTTAGTCGGGTAAGTCTAGCCGGGTATTTTGTACTCGGGGTTTTATTCCGTTGTTGCGGGTGATCATATTTACCATGGTTATTGTAAGTCTTGTGCATTTCCTGTTCTGCTGAAGGGTAAGGCCCGGGCAAGGCAATTCCATATCCCCTCAATCTCATCTTTGCGGGGATGACTATCTGATGGCACTATCTTATATTTGTTTTTCGTTAAAACACTATTTGGTTTTCGCAAACTACTGCTTCCGTACAATGAACTTGAGTTTGTAATAAATTCATACTTCGCACTCGATGTTTAATATATCGAATTTGGTTTGAAATACCTCGGATTTTACTACCAAGCTCAACGATCCTGTTGTATGTTGTTGATGAGTTTGAAATCACTCACGAGATTTCGGAATACCGGGTTTATATGGACTCAAGTGTAGACTATGATTGCTTCGGTGATTGCGACTTATACTTGATTTCTTATAAATTGGTCGGCTCACATCACGGTGGCATCGAGCTTAGTTTGGTAATTACAAGTCCGATCCGGTATTTAAATTAAAATGAACCACTAATCTTTTTTGCGAAAAGTTTGCGAAACAAAATCTTTTAAGTGGTGTGAGTAAAAAGTTTGCGAAATCTAGTAGTACCTTGGTCATACCCTCTATGCCCAATTAAGAACGGTCAGTGGCTTGGCTAACGGGGTTTGGGTTAATGCATCATATTTTGTTGTTTGTGCTTGCC
This sequence comes from Hyparrhenia diplandra, assembly GCA_015847255.1. Classification (NCBI taxonomy): domain Eukaryota; kingdom Viridiplantae; phylum Streptophyta; class Magnoliopsida; order Poales; family Poaceae; genus Hyparrhenia; species Hyparrhenia diplandra. The sequence continues at coordinate 654,854 of JADLZK010004228.1, read as the reverse complement.
GCCGTGCGGCCGGTGATGCGGGTTACTCACTTGAGTAATCATGAATGGATCGAAATACCTCTACGCCTCGGGTAAGGGTTGTTCAATGCCTCTACGCCCAAGGTAATGGTGTGAGCTGTGAGAGCATGATCGGATTTATGCCGGTCTAGGGGAAATAAAATGATTTTGAGAGCTCCGTGGTCGGGTAGTGCCCCCCGTAGACTTGTGTATGGGTACACAGGTGTCTTTGGGCGTAACATGTGATTTTTCCGCATGGTATGCGATGCCGTTGGGTGGACCCGACGGCGGTATATGTATTTAAATTCTTGCCTTTGCATAAATATTACGTGGGCTGAAATGAATTGCGGGTACACTAACAAATAAGAATGCGTTAGATCGAATAGATACGTCTTATTTTCTTTTTGAGAGACGTAGGTTGCCACCATTATAACGATTAGAGAAATCTCTTTCCTATTCCGTGAGTTACGTAGGTAATGTGCATGCATCATGTTTAAATTTCACATCATGTCATTCATGCATTTTCCACCTTTTCCCCTAATTAGTACTTGCCCTAATTCAATAAACTGAACTATTGCATCTCAATCTCACATTATCTCCAAAATCTTGCTACTGAGATGGCCCACTACTTGAGCCCTACTCACCCCGATGATCTGGGCGACACCAGCCCTGTTGTGGGAGACTTTGCAGTCCGTTGGATACAGTCAAGAGCCCACCTATGCATGGAGACGCACTCATGGAAATGGAGAGGTGCCATGGATTTCAGTTGAGGTGACAGTGCACCCACATCCGATGGACCCCTATTGGCCAGCCTGGTAGTGTATTGGACAAGGGCACGATGCATGGACGGTTTGCCCGTTCTTTGCAATGGGAGTGATTGACCAGATGACACAGGACCGTGGGACGGCACTTGCGTGGGACCAGCTGCGGTGTTTCCCGAGACGCACCAACCGTAGAGAATGAGCAGCTTGGGGTTCTTTGGTATGGCCGCCATGAGGGCTATATGTTTGTAGTTACGAGGCTGAACGGAGCACTTATGACGGCGGCGGCAGATGCAACAACGGCAGAGGCTACACTGCCCGAGGCGGGGAGTTGGGTGAGACTCGGAAGATTGTAAGGAGGCTGCAGAAGCGTGAGTGTTATCTAGACGAGCGTCTCGCCATCACTATTGGGGAGCGCAACGAGAGCGGTGGATGACTTCACCAAGGCGCGTCGTCGCATCAGGGAGCTTCGAGGAGACCCTAGTGAGGGGGCGGGGCAAAGAAGGCGGCTAGCCGCCCCTGGCGAGGAGGACCGAATGGAGATCCCACTTCGCGCGGGCACCACGGGAGTAGATGACTTGTGATGCTACGTTTAGATTTCAGCTAGATGCTACCACGTAGACCTTGATCTAGATTTGACACCCTTGTAGCCGGCGGTGTAATGCCACTATTATCATGTAATTTCCTTTTTATTCGTGAGACTACCAGCATGTAAGACTTGGATCCGTAATAATCGAGACCTTATGTGTTATCAAGACCTTAATTTAGCTTATGCCCTGTTATGTTCGAGTTACGATAATTGCGGCCCTACCTATTGTGAGACTATGTTGGTGGTGCAACATTTTGTTGCCATTTTGTTGCGAAATCTTGGTACACATTTTGCGTTGACATAACCGCGATGTTGATTTAAAAGACCATATTGAGTTTTGTTGTTACCGTTATTGTAGATGAATTTATTCTCTCAATAAATTTCGCGTAACCTGAATTCAATATCTATGCTTTGGGCAACATCGTCGATGATTATCATTGATTCAAATGTGCGATGACGCAAACTCGATCGGTGTCTTTGGGGGAGATCGGCGGCATCCACCACCTCCGCGCAAAACCAGGGAGCAGTTTTCCAACAGCTCGAAAATGCGCAATATTCTTTGCGGGAGGCCGTGGTGGTGCTGAAGGTGAAGGATTCCGGGCATACAAAATTTCAAAGCTCTTGAACCACCAAAGTTCACGTTGGCAAAGGAACCTATGGAGGCCGAGGAATGGCTGACCTCGATAGAAGATAAGTTTCGGTTGGTGAACCCGTCGACATCCAGAAAGCAGAATTTGCAACACACTTGCTAGAAGGACCCGCAGCGATATGGTGGAAGAATCACCGTGCTACCTTACCCGCTGATGTTCCTATCACTTGGGCTCGGTTCTGAGACTTTCCGCAGGACTTACATACCTGCTGGTGTTTTGGCAGAAAAGATAGGAGAGTTTATCAAGCTTGGCCAGGATAACAAGACCATGAATGAGTACCTACAGGCTTTTAACAGGCTGTCTAGGTATGCTCCCGAGATGGTCAATACCGAGGAGAAGAAGTTGGCTAGTTTCAAGAGAGGATTGAACCTCAAAATGCGTAAGGCTATGGGGAATTCCACCGGGACTAGTTTCGAGGAGTTCGTGATCGATTGTCTTCACCAGAGAAGAGCGATTACTCAGTATATCATCCAAAGGCAAGAAGAGATCGTTTGAAGGAAACCCGGGACGAAGCGGTGGTTTCCTTTGGACGTCGTCGAATTTTTCGTCCAAATCACGCCGCCTTCGCTATGTTCCACCACAGAGAAGAAGAATCAGGCTGGGAATAACCGCTTCAAGAAAAGTGATGTACAACCCCGCACGAAAGGGAAGTCCGCACCAGGGAATGCTCAACGTCGAGTGCCATTCAACCACAACAACTGCTTCAATTGTGGCAAGCCCGGACACTATTCTAGGAATTGCCCGCAGCCCAGGAAGAATTACAAGCAGCATGTGGGACGGGCAAACTTTTACCGGTGTTGATGAAGTTCCCGAGGGAGAGACCGTGGCTCGGCCGGTACGTGCATAGTTAATAATCGTAGTCTTTGTTGTTTTGTTTGATTCGATCATCGCATTCATTCATGAGTCAAGAGTTTGCTAGAAAGAATAGTGAGAAAGTGTCCCACCTAGGATTTGGTTATCGGATTAGTTCAGCAGGGGCTGACCAGTTGACTAGGGAAAGAGTTAATAATGTGAAGATCATGATGGGTGACTTAGAAATAGTAACCTCTTTGATAGTTTTACCTGGTTTGTGTTTGGGCGTTATCCTTGGTATGAATTGGATGAGAAGTTGGGGAGCAATTATAGACACAGTGAACAGAGTAGTGCATTTAAAGAATCCCCGAGACTCAACTGAGCATCAGGTTTTGCTACCTGGAACCATTGATCTTAATCGTGTTTTATTTGCCTTGCAAATCAATCGGTATTTCCGATATACCGGTAGTTTGTGATTTTCCTGGATGTGTTCCCGGAAGACCTACGGATTGCCACCGGATAGGGATGTGGAGTTCGTAATAGAGTTAATTCCGTGGACTGCCCCCTATTTCACGAAGACCCTACCGTATGCCACCCAATGAGTTAGCGAATTGAAAGTACGACTTGAAGTTACTTGAGAAAGGCTTCATTAGACCTAGTTCGTCGCCATGGGGATGTCCAAAACCCTTTTGTGAAGAAGAAAGATCGGACCTTGAGAATGTGTGTGGACTATAGGCCACTCAATGCGGTAACCGTGTAAAGAATAAATACCCGTTACCCGCATTGACATACTTTTTGATCAATTGTCTAAAGCCAAGGTGTTCTCCAAGATAGATCTTCGGTCGGGGATATCATCAGATTAAAATCAGACCTCAGGATATACTCAAGACCGCATTCTCTACGCGGTATGGTTTGTACGAGTATCTCGTCATGTCCTTCGGCTTGACGAATGCTCCCGCACATTTCATGTGTTTAATGAATTCGGTGTTTATGCCCGAACTAGATCGGTTCGTAGTTTGTATTCATCGATGACATCTTAGTGTATTACGAGAATGAAGAACGACATCTTTGAACATTTGAGAATAGTTTTGGAAAGACTTAGAGAGCATAAGCTGTATGCTAAATTCAGTAAGTGTGAGTTTTGGCTGAAGGAAGTGCATTTTCTAGGACATGTGTTGTCTGAGAACGGAATTTCAGTAGACCCTAGTAAGGTGCAAGAGGTGTTGGATTGGAAAGCACCAGTTTCAGTTTCAGAGATCCGAAGTTTCTTAGGGTTGGCTGGACATTATCGTAGGTTCATACCTGATTTCTCCAAGATAGCTAAACCCATGACCCGATTGTTGCGGAAGGGCGAAAATTTGTGTGGACACCGGAGTGTGAAGCGGCGTTTCGTACCTTGCGAACGTTGTTGACCACAGCTCCCGTGCTCGCACAACCCGATATTCGAAGCCATTTGATGTATATTGTGACGCATGTGGTACCGGACCGGGATGCGTACTCATGCGGGAAGGGGAGTTTATGCGTATGCATCGCGTCGGCTAAGAAAGCATGAGGTTAATTATCCAACCCATGACTTAGAACTTGCTGCCGTGGTACATGCTTTGAAAATTTGGCGACATTACTTGCTTGGTAATGTTTGTCATGTTTACACTGATCACAAGAGTTTAAAGTACATCTTTACCCAAGAGGAATTGAATATGAGACAGAGGAGGTGGTTAGAGCTGATAAAAGATTATAATATAGAGTTGCATTATCATCCGGGCAAAGCCAATGTTGTCGCGGATGCCTTGAGTAGGAAATCACATTGTTTGTTTGGGACAAGTCGAAGTCTAGGGAGGCTTTTCCTCCTATGCATCCGCTATCCTATGCAATATTCAAGTGCGTAATGATTTGGAAGAGAGGATTGTTGAAGGCCGAAAAAGTGGATAAAGGGATTGCCCACATCAAGAGAAAGATAGAGAAGGAACCTAGTGACCATTTCCAAGTTGATGAGAATGGAATTTTTTGGTATGATGATCGCCTTGTCATGCCAAAAGACCCGAAGTTGAGAGAACAGATTCTCACAGAGGCTCATTCGTCCAAGATAACAATTCACCCCGGTAGTAATAAGATGTATCGGGATTTGAAGACCCGATTTTGGTGGACCAAAATGAGAAAAGAGATCGCTGCACATGTGGCTCGATGTGACAATTCTTTGCAGAGTTAAAAGCCGTCCCACATGAAGACTGCAGGATTGTTGCAACCATTGCCAATTCCTGATTGGAAATGGGATGAGATTACTATGGACTTAATTGTTGGATTGCCGCAGACACAGAAAGGATGTGATTCGATTTGGGTGATTGTGGATCGCTTGACCAAAGTAGCCCACTTCATCCCGATCAATATTCACTATGAGCCCCACCAATATGCAGAGTTATATATTGCCCATGTACTTCGATTGCATGGAGTACCAAAGTCGATAGTGTCGGATCGTGGATCAACTTGGACCAATAGATTTTGGGAGAGCCTACAGAATGCCTTAGGAACCAAGTTACTTCGTAGTTCTGCTTATCACCCACAAACCACGGGCCAAACGAACGAGTGAACCAAATATTAGAAGATATGTTGAGAGCATGTGTGATATCGGCAAAAGGTTCTTGGGACAAATGGTTGCCATATGCAGAATTCTCATATAATAACAGCTATCGGGCGAGCATTCAGATGGCACCGTTTGAAGCATTGTATGGAAGAAAGTGTAGGACACCTTTAAATTGGATTGAAAAAGGAGAGCGACCTTACTATGGCATTGATTTGATTGATGAGGCTGAGCAGAAGGTGAGAATCATCCAGCAAAACATGAAGGCTGCTCAAGACCGTCAAAAGAGTTATGCAGATAAGCGTAGAAAGCCCATTAGGTTTAGTGTTGGGGACTATGTCTACCTGAAAGTGTCACCGATGAAGCGAGTCCAACATTTCGGAGTAAAGAGAAAGTTAGCGCCTAGGTTCGTAGGCCCATATAAAATCTTAGCCACTAAGGGAGAAGTAGCGTATCAGTTACAGTTGCCACAGGAGATGGAGAGAATTTTTGATGTGTTCCATGTGTCACAACTGAAGAAGTGTTTGAGAGTGCCAGAGGAGCGAGTGTCAACTCAGAATGTTGAAATAAGTCAAGATCTAACTTATTATGAGGAACCAGTGAAGGTAGTAGACACCAAAGAAAGAGCTACTAGGGGCAAGGTAGTTAAGCAGTACAAGGTGCTTTCGGGGAAATCATGGAGAGAATGACGCGACATGGGAGACGGACGAGTATCTTCCGAGAAATTATCCGCGGTTTTATCGCAAATGGTTAGTTCACGAATCTCGGGACGAGATTCTTTTTAGGGAAAAGATTTGTAACACCCTAGGTGTTAAGCATCTTGAAAGCATGATCATTTGCATAGCATCATCATCATTTCATGCATAAGCAAGTGCATAATAGCTTTTAATTTGAGTTACTTTCATTTCATGCTTGCTTGACCTAGCTACTATAGAATTTGTGCTATAATCATGTTTTGAACCTAGATTGTGCTTAGATGTGTTTCTATCATAAATTAGGACCCTGTTTGAGCTTGTGTTTCAATTTAGAAAATTTTATAAAATAGCCCTAGTGAGTCAAACCTATTTGACCCATTTTGAAACTCTTTTCAAAAAGTGCTTGATAGAAGTGTTTTTAGCAAAAAGTTTCTATAAATGAAATGTAGTAATTTTTATGGGGAGCAAATGGTCTGTTGTAACTTTCTTGTGAAAAGGTTTTGAAATGCCCCAAATAGAGCCCCCATGTTTGAGTCAAACTTGAGTCAAATTCAACTCTGTTTTGAATGTTTGAATGAACCTTGCTTTTTTAATTTTTAGTTCCAAATCTAGGCCGAATTAGAAAAGGTCCATATTGAGTGTTTTGTAGATCTTGAAATTCTACACAAAGTTGATGTTTTGACTTTTTCCAAATTCTGCACGGTTTTTCGAGATCTAGGCCAAAAACAGTCGATGGACTGAAAACAGTAGGGGGGAGGTATCGGCTCACCGCGGCCGACAGCGCCGTGGCGGCGTGGCCGCTTGTCCGCCGCTTCTGTCACGCCCCACTTTTAATGGGTCGTTAATCACACGCGTGTTTGCGCCCGGGATCACGCCACAAACACGTCTATTAGTAACATTATGGTGAGCGAGGGTAATAGTAAACCGAGCTATAGAAATATAGGATAGAAAGGGCTTACAAAGGCGGCGAAGGGTCACCAAGTCGGGTTGCAATATCGAGTTGGCCAACCGGAAGCGGTGGATTAACTATGACACTTGCCCGCACTCTCCACAAGCGGACTTGTGCATGGATGAAATCGGGCTTCAACGTCCTTCTCCTAAACACCTCTCGAACTCCTATGATACGCTATCCTCTACCTCGTCGTCGATCTTACCTTCACATGTGCCGATATATACGTAAAAATAGAGAGGTGAGTACAAACGTACTCGGCAAGTTCCAACCGGGGTTGTAATTATTAAGGGTTTGGGCCCTAGCAGAAGTCTCTAAAACTGCTCTCGCTAGTTCCCTTTTGTCTCATGTCATCACATTTGTCATGACACCACATGTTAGTCTTCATCAAAATGTATGTCTAATCATAGATGTTCGTCCCTAGCACTTGCCCATTCCAAGGGCGTGGCTATTCGAATAGATTCAATTAACTCTGCAGAGGTTGTACACTTTTCCCCACACGAGGGGCCATCTTCTCCCACGCACGGTTGGTCAAAGGTGGTCCCACGAGATTCCGCACCAGCTTGGATGCCTCCTAGGTATATCGGTATAATCTTCACCACGACTTCTCGGGGGTTGGAAGGACAACACGCCACCACAAGGATGACGCATCACCCTAGACAATATGGTGATACCAAATCACCCGCGGCTTTACGGGTAATACCTAATTACCCAACCTATACTGGCCAACACCACTCTCAATCTCAAATCAATATGTGCCTCTAGCAACTGCCACCGCGCCCAAACACTTCCGTGGAAGACCACTCGAAAGATCCACGCCAACCGGACCATGGGGCCACTCTCCCCATGTTCGCTCCTAATAGGTCGTTTGCCTACTCCGCCACCTTGGCTCCAATTGTACCTCAACCCAACGGGGTGTGAAATCAAGCCGTCCCATCTCGGCGTGTGGGCATGCGTAATATTATACTAGGTAGAAGGTCTATGAACCGGTCCTTAGGGAGGCGAAAGCATCTCTCCGCGGATTCATCCCCGATTGTGATTAGTCCACCTCCATGTAGACAATCACCACTCACCTTTTGTTGGAGGGTTCACTTTATTACTCGGGTTACATCGATCTTACTTAGTCATATTATGTCATCATTTATTATCATATTAAGGTCATGATTAAGGGGGGTAAGGACTTGCCTGGGAGGTTCTTACGAATCGGCACGACGTCGAACGTTCCTAGCTCGCGGACGGAAAGCTCCTAGTCGGTGCGTCGATACTAATTGCGATTGGAGATAAACCTAGCTTGAACTTCGACATATAAAACAAACATAGAACATTATGGTGGCAATGGGTTAGATGCATAGAGCTAGATTTTAGATGAATCATGGAAGTCGTTTCACGCGAAACGGAGTTCATTTGCATGAGATATGGACTTTATCTTATTAATCCCTAATTAAATCATTAGGGTAATATGATAATATAATTTTATCATGTAATAAAATATAAATAATTACATGATAAAATTCTATAAATCAATTAATGAATTTACAAATTTTCTGGGAATTTTTCTGACAATCGGAAAATGGAGTTTCACCTTTCGGGGTACACAACTCGGGTGGCTCTAGCAATTTCGTTTGCGCTGACGCGCGGGTCCAGGTCAACAGTCAGGCTATCGGACACTGTGCTGTAGGCAAGGTCCATAGGTCAGTGCACCGATCTGAGCTGTGCACCTACTCTCCCTTTCTTTTCCCATGGACCGAGTCCATTTAAATGAAGAGAGGTGGGTGCTTCCTTTGACAAGTGGGCCCATGGGGAAGGGATAAGGTGAGCGTACTGCTCTGTTTTTGGCCCGTCGTTCCCGTCGTTCTCGTCCGCTTTTTCCCCACCCGCATCGAGTCAGAGAGGGGGAGGATGGCCGGCGGTGAGCGGTCTAGGCGGCGTTCCCGGCCTCTACGAGGTCGACTCGGCGAAGCAGTGCGGTGGCGCGCTAAGCGGGGCGTGCTGTGGTGGCGTGGGGCGGCAGAGCACGGCGTGGCGGTAGGCATGGCGTGGCGCGGTGCGCGACGCGGCGGTGGGCGAGGCGGCTGTGCGCGCGGTGGCTGGGCGCGGTGCGGCACTGTGGCAAGGTGGAGCGGCTAGGTGGTCGCGGCGTTGCGCGGTAGCGGCAGGGCGAGGCGCAGTAAGGGCGGCGGCATGGTGGACGCGGCGGGTGCGGTGGACGCAGCACGGCGAGGCGTGCAGGGCAGCAAGGGGACGTGGAGCACCAGCGTGGCAACCGAGCGCGGCGGCGGGCGAAGGGCGAGCGCGGCGACCGTCGTCGTCTTCGTCCTCGACGCAGCGTCCGGAGGGGCTGGCGGCGACGAGCAGCAGTTGGCCGGCGGCGGCACGAAGGAGGCAGGGGCACCGTGCACCCATGCAGGCCTCGGCCTCGGTCGCCCCGGCGCTGAGCTCGGCTTGGTGCTCCTCGGCAGCCCGGGGTGGGTATTTATAGCCGCGGCGGTGCCCTCCGCCAATCGGAGATATTTTCCGGCAGGGCAGCCGGACGCAGCGGCATGGTCCACGCGGAGCAGTTGCCTAGGCGACCCAGTGACGCGACCGATCGGGCGGAGCAGCGCGATGCGAGCTGGCATCCACGAGTGCCGGCGGATGGCGACGGGACTCATCGGGCGGAGCAACCAAGCAGGTGCCGTCGTCAACGGCAACAGGATGGTTGGTCGGCGGAATCTCCGGCGAATATCCATCCGATCCTGCGCGTCCGAGCCTACCAGGGTCGAGCTGGCAGCGAGGTGATGGGACGTGTTGTGGCAGGGGCTCCATTGATGGCGGCTGGCGGCGAGCTGGTGTTGACCGGGGTACAGTGGCCGCGGCGGCTCGACTCGACGGCAAGACGGCGCGGTGATAGCCTGCGTGGTGGTGTAGCGTGGACCTGAGCACAGCGACGACATTGTCCTGGTCGGACGCGGGGTGTACGCGGAGAAGATATTTTCTCCGGTGCTGTTCGTGTGTGTGGGATGAGGAGGATGGAGATGGGAGAGGGAGCTGACGGGTGGGCCCGTCTGTAAGAGAGAAGGAAAGAGGAGGGAAATGTTGGGCTGCTGTTGTTGCTGCATTCGGGCCACGAAGCTGGGCTCAAGTTAGGCTAGGAAGGAGGGGGAGGGAGAAAATTGGCCCGAGTGCCATTACTTTTTATTCTTTTCCATTTTCCATTTCCATTTGTTTTTGTAATACTTGTATATATATACACACACATACTTGTAAATTATGTAGGTGTGCATATGTATACATGTGGCCATACTCTTTTTTGTATATTTATATACATGTTTTGGAATACACGCGTTCACATATGTATTTAACCGCTGTTCACGAATCTATGTGTATCCAATTATGTCATTTGTATATAAATACACGAGATGGCTCTTTTATTTCCCGGAGAAAATTCGAATCATTTCTCATGCAACATACTTCCATAATAAAAATCTAGAACTTACCTTTGCATCCTTTGCACCATAAAGCTCGACAAGCAACAAGCAAGATTTCCTATTTTCTATATGATGAGAGTTTGAATGCATGTTTTTCGAAAATGGGGTTTCGGTTTGGCGGAAAATAAATCAAGTTTTAGTTGTTATTAGAAAAAGTTCAAATTTTAGTGAATTTTAAAATGATGCAAAAACACGGTTGTTACATGTGCGGCGGACCCACGCGCGCGCCTTAAAACCCGTGTCCGCGCCCTCAAGCTGAAACCCTAGCCTCACTCCCGGCCGCCCGCCCGCCCGGCTCTCTCCGGCGGAAACGCTAGCGCGCGCGCCATCGCCGTCGATCCCGAAGCTCGCGCCGCAAGGTTCCATCGCGCGCCGAGCCAAACCACCCCAAATCCCGTCCCCTAGCTCCGCTACTTCATCCTCTACGCCGGTCGCCGAATCGAGGTGAGAACCACGGTGGCGCCCGTTTTCGAGCCGGCGCCCGCCGGGCGAAGCCGCCATGGCGCCGTTGGGGCAAAAACGCGCTAGCGAGCTTCGTAGATCGAGCTTTTCGTTCTTTTTTGAAGTTTTAGCTTAGCCTAGTGATGCTCGAGCCCTAGAGCTAGGTGGTTGAGTAGATTCGCCGCCATTTCGCCAGACGGCGTCGTCGCCGGCGTCTTTGCCCGTGGCGCCGCCGCTGCGTTCGTCGTTCGCCGTCGTTCTTGGCGATTCGCGAGTCTTGTTTGCTTGCATGTCTCTCTGAGCCTAGGAGAGGGTGGAACGGCCGTTGTTTTGCCGCCTTTCACGGAGAATGGCCGGAGCGCCGATGTCCGCGCCGGCCCGCTGAAACCGCCGTCTGCCGTCGTCGCTTTCGTTAGGTTTTAGGTCGAACCAAGGGTACCAACGTGTTTGTCTCGTCGGCGTAGATGCGATTAGGTAGCCGGTTCTTGTGATTTGGTCACCGCCGGCGAAGATCCGCCGTCGACTCGCCGCCACGCCGCCGTCCCCTGTCTCCGAGTCGCCGACGACAGCGGGCCCCGCGCCTTTTCTTTTTTTTCCTTTTACGTTTTTCTAGATTTGAATGAAATGCTTTAGAAATTCATATCTTGGTCATTTTGAGTCCAAATTGAGTGAGACAAATTTTGTTGTGCTTGTTAGAGGATAGGCTACAGTATAAAATTATGAAAACCTATTTTTGGGAAACTTTTATATAGAGTTTTATTTATGGCCATAAATGCATGGAAATTGGAGAAAATCATATCTTTTAATTGGTGCAAGATAAAAATATGCTTTCTGTATGAAAAGTGTTTGTTTTTGTGAGTAGAATCTAGGAAAAATATCATGCAAGGTATGTTCTGTAGAAGAAATGTGATTTTCTATTTATGTGCTTTTTGCTATGTGATCTTTAGAAATTCATAGAAAAATAAATATTAGGGTTTTGGTTGTAAAAACTTGGTGTGGTGGTTCTTGATAGGTTTGAGTAGATGTTCATACTCAAAATCTGTTGTCTGACACTTTTCATAGTACAAAGTATTTTCTGCCTAGCTTAGCTGCTAGCTTGTCATTTTTGTATAGGGCTGTACAAGCATGATTTTGCCTTGATATTTTTATGGTAGTTGTTACATTCCAGTAAGATGCCCTGGTAATTTTTGTAGAATTTTCCGAGGTAGTTATATATTTATCATAATTATGATGCTTAGGAGTTAGGCTAGAAATGTATGCTCATATGTTTATGTTAAGTATTTATATTTTTATTATGTGTTCCTAGCATGATTATGACCTGTTGGTAAGCTTGGTTTGGTTAGTTGAGAAGTTTCTACATTCCCTTGCTCTAGCCCTTTTGTTTAACATTAAGGTGCAAGCATAGTGTTGCTAGGGCATGTTATTTTATGAGCTTTAGATTATCTTTTGGATTGTCCAGTAGGTTTATTTGGTAGATAAGTGCTTGATTTACTTGCTGGTTTAGTTTGAGATAAGTTGCATGAGTAGTTTTGAAGATGTGGAGGTTTTATGTGGTGTTTAGATTGAAAACAGCACCTCTGTTTTTCCCAATTTCGAGGCTGTTAGGTTTAGATTCAGCTGCTGGTGCTGTGGAATGTTTTGTAGGAAATTTTGTTAGCTTTCCATAGAGTCCTAGTTTGCTTAATTTGGAGTTATAGAACTCCCTGTGTGACTGTTTTAGTGACAGCATGTCAATCTGCCATTTTCAGTTAAGTAGAGAGTTAGGATGAGGATTGATGTGAAATGTTGGTGTTTCTTGTGTAGAATTAATTGTGTTTCTGCGGAAGAGATATCCACTTACTAATAGCTTGCATCATGAAGCATTCATTCATCATATATATATATTCTAATTATGCAAGTTGTGGTTTATGCATTTATAATTAAATCTTTTCTCCATCATATGCATCATCTCGGGATCGGGGAGGTTCTCGAGGAGCGATCGAGGAACCTGGGGAGTTGTTCCAGCCGGGAGTGCAGTCCGAGGAGTCACCGGAGAAGAAGAGTCGACCGACGATCGGACTGAGTGCCCGAGCACGCTCCGTCAACGTTCTGCGAGGCAAGCCCCGGAGCATTCTACCCTTTCCTAATTCTTCCAATTAATTTGACTTGAGTCCTTTTATATGTTTCTTGCATTACGATAGGAATGGTTGAAACCGTTGATGCATTATAATCCTTGCTGAAGTTGTTACCCTATCCTATTAGCGAGTCTAGGTTAATGCTCGATTATCATGATTGCGAGACAAAGGATGTCGGTCACTTGAGGATATGTTGTGAACAATCACATGGGTGATTGTCAAGCCGATCTTGAGAACCCGAAAGTAAAACATGTGAGATTGGGTGGACTTTGTGGTCCTTTCCACCTGATCGATTAAGGACTTACTCTTTGTCGGGCTGTGGTCGGAAGTTGAACGTGCACGACATATAGTAGGCTCAGCTGGGTCGTGAGCCACGAAAACTCGCAAGGTTGTTAGGGGCCGCCATGTCCGCTTTATCGCTCCTCCTTTGGCGAATGGTTGCGAGGGTTTTGATATTGGGTGCAAGATGATGCGCCGCGGTGATGTCGGTCACGTTGCGGGCTCACTTGGCACCCGAGAAGGAGGGGGGTAGCCGGCAAGACCGAGACTCTACGCCCCGTAACACCTCGTAGAGTGATCGGGTCTGCGCCTTTGCAAAGTAGACTTGGTGTGTGTCGGGTATTCGCCACTGGTTTGCAATCGATTCGAATCGCCATCTCTCCCGGATAGTGAGAACCCGGGATACCTCCGCGCAATGTAGTCTTAATCACTACAACATAAATGTTTTCCAAAGATGTTACAAGTTATATCCCGATCCAGCTTACTTATATTGTTATTTATTCTACTGAGCAATGCTTAATCTTGACTATACAGATTTATGTTATGTAAGTAATAAGAACCCCGTTAACTTGGAATAAATAAAGTAGTATGTGTAGGCTCACTAAACAACCTTATTTGCGAAAAGAAAGGTGAGTCACCAACCCCGGTACTGAGCATAATCCTTGGAGTCTCTTATTTTATTTTAGTCGGGTAAGTCTAGCCGAGTATTTTGTACTCGTGGTTTTATTCCCGTTGTTGCGTGGTGATCATATTTACCATGGTTATTGTAAGTCTTGTCTCCGCTTCCCATTTTTGAAGAGTAAGGCCCGGGCAAGGCAATTCCATATCCCGCCTCATGCCGCAGGATGACTATCGATGGCACTATCTTATATTTGTTTTCGTTAAAAGACTATTTGGTTGTCGCAAAACTACCGCTTCCGCATAATGAACTTGAGTTTGATTCATACTTAGCTCTCGATGTTTAATATATCAATTTGGTTTGAAATACCCGCGGATTTTACTACCAAGCTCAACGATCCTGTTGTATGTTGTTGATGAGTTTGAAATCACTCGAGATTTCCGGAATACCGGGGTTTATATGGACTCAAGTGTAGACTGCGATTGCTTCGTGATTGCGACTTATACTTGATTTCTTATAAATTGGTCGGCTCACTCACGATCGCCATGGATGAGGACTCAATATAGACTCGCAAGCATGTTTATCATTTTTTGAATCATTTAGATCCATTATTCGAATCACTTGCAATTCAAATTTTAGTTTTCGAAAGAAATTCAAATATAACATGAAAACTCATAAAATATAGTAAAAAGTTTCAAAAAATTCCAAACTTGAACAATGAACTCCATGTACTATAGCTAAGGCTCCGAGGAAAAAGTTGTGATGGCAAATTCAAAAAATTTATACTTCGCGAGAGGCGGGAAAAGGTGCTCGGGCAAAGGCAATCTTTGCCGAGCACCGATGGGATAGATGCTTTCGGCAAAGACCACCTTTTTGCCGACCGCCCATATCCGGTGGTTCGGCGAAGTGTCGACGCCGGTATTTTTCCCACGACACGCGGCAACGCTGGCATTGTTTTTATAATTTTAAAAAAAATACACTTCGCCGAAAACGGACGGTGGGCGGTCGGCGAAGATGTTGATCTTTGCCGACGATCGGACGATTACGAGTCGGGCGGGGTGTGCGTGACCGTTAACCGCTACGTTGGCGTAAGAAATGCCGACGGGTTTTCTTGGCCGACCGTTGGCGGTCGGCAAAGAGGGTGCTTTTGTTGCGTTCCTTGGACACGCAGTTCCAAGGACACTATTCTTCTTCTTTTCTGGTCATCAACTTCAATTGGAGCACGATCATCACACGACGCCATCTACATGGTGAATGTAAGTCTTGAATTATAACTACAAGGATCGTTGATTCTTTGGGACTAAAGCTAGGGCTAGAGGAGATCACCCGAGGGCGGCGAGGAGAGGGCTGCATCCGCTTGTAGCCTTTCACGGCTGGCCGCCGTCCGCCGATCGCCGGCTTCGCAGCCGTTGGCGATCGCCGCCGCCGCCATCATCGCCGATCACAAGTCTAATGGAAGGAAGTGCGAGAGGCGGAACGACATAATACAAGGCGACGCACATATAATATGGCGTGCGCGCCACCGACATCGGCTTGGGGAAGACGATGCGTCGTGTGGAAGAGTGAAATTTGGGCCATTTAGCTTCATGGGCTGTATCCAAATCGGCTCACGCCGTATCGGGATACGGTATCCAGTGCAGCACGTATCCAATCTTCTTAGTACGGCCTGGATACGTATCCATGGAGTATCGGTATCCGCGAGTATCGGATACCGATACGCACCCCCTCGGCGTATCCGGCGCGATCGTAGGTTATAATGGTGTGGGTTTTGTTTTGGACTCTCTTTGGTCGATATGAAGTCATAAATAGATTGGATTGGTTTGGTTTATTGGATAAAATAGTTTGGGGGTGGTTTGGTTTGGATTGTAATGGTTATAATGCGCACGCAGGCAGCCCCAAACTTCGGCCGCCGCCGCCGCGAATTGTCACCGATGTCAATGGCTGAGGAGAGACGGCATGCCGGGACGCCGCTCCTCACGGGCGGCGCCGTTTCACGCCGGCGGAGAAGGCGCCGCGCCCGTGGCAAGCGCAGCCGTAGGGCCGGGTGAGTGAAGGGCGCCGACGACACCTGGGCGCGGTGCGGTGCGCGTTCTTGTGTCGGTGCCGACGCTTGGCGTGGGAGAAACCCGTGGCTCAGCGGCGCGCATTCGGCTCACGGGGAGCGGTCGTGGCGGCGCATCGCGGCGGCTAAGCGCTTCGGTCGGCGGTCTCGCGGTGCCTCCTCTGCGCTGGTCCGCGGGCGCGCACCAAGGAACGTCCACGTGGTGTGGCCGGAGCCGAGCTGCAGGGAGTCCGCTCTCTTGGTCTGGTAGCCGAGGGAACGCACCATGCGCAGCGGCATCCGGCGTCCTCGGCGACAATGGCCTTGTGGCTACGCAGCCGCGGCGGCGCTACGGACGGGTTCTTGGCACCGTCGTACCCGGCGCCAGCGAAGCCGCGCACGACCACGGCAGCTCAGATCATGGCGCTATCTACGCAGCCGGTGGGCCGACCAGGGGGGCGCATGCAAGCCTTGTTATTTGCATGGGTGCACGGAATAACTTTGTACACAAACCATTTGCTAAAAAATGGGCTTGAAACCATTTGCGGGATAGATTGAGTCAAACACATTAATCGGTTTGGGTGGAAACCACCACCAATTTGGGTTGGTTTGATTTGAACGGTGAAAAGGGTGGCTTGGTTTGGTGTCCGAAATACGCTAAGGGTCCGTTTGGATGTAGATATTAGGAGAGCTGAATTGAATTGGGTTCAATACCAAAGCCAGCCTATGGTATTGAAATGGCCACAATTCCAATTTTGCTTTTGTTTGGATAGCCATTGAATCACCGTTTGGAATTATAGCAAGTACCTCAAATCCAATTCATGTTTGGGCCTTAAAGGATGGAATTGAAACTAGCAAAGTCAACCATGGCCATGGCGGGGAGGAGATCGACCGCGGCCATGTCGAGGAGATCAACCGTGGCCATGCTAGGAGCTTGACGATGCATAAGAATGGGAAGCCGCCGCCAACGGGAGGATGCCGCCGCCGATGGGCAGATCTCGGGGAAGGAGGAAGAAAGGGGTCGGGCCGCCTCAATCGTTGGGAAAGAGGCTCACCCACCGCCAATGCACGTCTCGCTCGTGGCGTCACGGGCTGCAGTTCATCTCCGACTCTCTTCCACGGCGGCACTACGCCCGCCTTGCGCGCGCCTCCTCTCGGCCCGGTGGGTCCCACGGCGCCGCCCCCACCACACGCCTAGCTCGGCGCCGCCGTCACCGCTCAAGGGCGGCCATCACCACTCGAGGCCCGTCGTCACGGCCGCCCCCACGGCGCTCGCGGCGCCGTCACCGCTCGAGGGCGCCGTCACCACTCGCCCGCCTCGCCACGCGCCTCCTCTCATTGGGGCGGGCCCGCCGCCGCCCTACGCCTCGCTCGCCCTGCTGAGGGCCGCCGGAGGCTGCGAAGAAGGAGGAGTCGTCACGAGGATGTGGGTGTGGATGCGAGCTCTATCTCCAATGCACTTGGTCCCGGTGGATAACGATTCGGTATTGCGGAGCGAGGGGCAGCGGTGTAGTGAATACCTCTTTGGCATTGGAGGTGATTTCCAATTCCAAATTCGAGTCATCAAACGGTTTGCATTTGATGCAATCAATGCCAATGTTAATTCCTCGAGGCCCAATATCTACATCCAAACACACCCTAATATTTGATTGGGTTGGTTTGGGTTTTAGTTCGGGTTTTCAAAGCATTAGCCGAGGCGATGCATGGTCGGTGGAGCTACTCAATCTTGACTAAGCGGGACACTACGGGGAATCCGCTTCTTTGTCGAAAGTGCATAGAAGTTTGCCGAAAGTGGGAAAAGTCGGGCACTCAGAGTGCCAAACCGAGCACTTTCGACAAAGACTACTTTGCCGGGAGTGTTAAAGCGTCGGCGATGTGCAACACTTTCGGAAAATAATATATTTGCCAAAGCCCGCGTGGCCGTCGGCAAAGAAATACACTCGGCAAAGGATAACGGGGATCAAACGGCCATGTCCTCCGTCATCTTTGCCGAGTGTCCAACGTTAGGCACTTTCGGCAAACTAGGCACAATTTGCGAGTGCCGCGCGTATAGGCACTTTCGGCAAATGGTTCTTTGCCCGTGTCAAACATGGCACTCGGCAAATTAATCATTTTTTTTTTTTTTAAATTCCCATTTTTTTGTGTTGCCTTGGTACGGTAATTACATGTCATATTCAGAATTTGGGACAATTTCAAGTTGTTTTGCTATATTTCATAAATTATTTCTATTTTCTTGCATTTTTTACGGGCCACTCCAATTTTGAACTGCGGGTACATGAAATAATGGAATTTGGTCATTCAAAATTATTATTCATGATGTTTGGCGTATGTTTGGGCTCAATCCAGGCACTTTCGCGCGAAATTGCGAATATTTTGGTGTCGGAACATGACGAGTTACAAGCCCGGAATAAGTGTTTTTAAATTCTATAAAATCCAAACGAAGTTTAAAAATCACGAAACTTTGCGAGGTGTCTTTTCATCTCATGAGGAGGCCGTGGAAAAAATTTGAAAAAGTTTGGAGCAAGTTGTGACGTCGGATGCCTAAAACTCGTATACATCCCGATCAAGTTTGGGGATGTGAGAGTTTTAGGCATCCGACGCCACAACTTGCTCCAAACTTTTTCAAATTTTTTCCACAGCCTCCTCATGAGATGAAAAGACAACTTGCAAAGTTTCGCGGATTTTTAAACTTCGCTTTGATTTTATAGAATTTAAAAACACTTATTCCGCTTTGTAACTCGCCATGTTCCGACACCAAAATGTTCAGAATTTCGCGGCTAATGCCCTGATTGAGCCCAAACATACGCCAAAACATCATGAATAATAATTTTAAATGACCAAATTCCATTATTTCATGTACCAAGTAGCTCAAAAATTGGAGTGGCCTAGAAAATGCAAGAAAATAGAAATAATTCATGAAATATAGCAAAACAACTTTAAATTGTCCCAAATTCTGAATATGACATGTAATTACTGTACCAAGGCAACACAAAAAAATGGGACGAAAAACAAAAATGATAATTTGCCGAAAGTGCCATGTTTGACACTCTAAAAGAAAGTCTTAATTAGCAGTGCTAGGCGTGGCACTCGGCAAAGACTATTTTAAAAAAATAAAAAATGACACCTTTTGCCGCGCGCCTCGTTTTTACGGCACTCGGCAAGGCGGCGGATAAATATCTGCCCGGCTCCCTCTTCCCTTTCATTTCACGCCCGAGCCGCCCGGCCCATCGCCGGCGCCGCGCCACCCGCCCGCCCATCTCGCCCGCCCGCCACCATGGGGCTTCGCGGATCCGGCGCCACCGGACCCGCCCATCGCCCGCCGAGGCGCCCCGCCGCCGATCTCGCCCGCGGCCGCGCAGCCGGCCCGGCCTCCGGCGATCGCCGCGCCGCCCGGCGCCAGTCCCGGCTGCCCTCCTACCCGCCCCCCGCCGGCGCCTCGCCCGCGCGGCCCTACCCCCTCATTCTTGGGGGGGAGAAAGGGGAGGTGAGGAGGAAGAGGGAGGGAAGGGGAAGGTGAGGGAGGAAAGAGGGAGGAAGGAAAGAAGAGGAAGAAGAGGACGGAGAGGAGGAAGAAGAGGAAGGAGAGGAGGAAGGAGGAGGAAGAAGAGGAAGGGGAAGAGGAAGAAGAGGAAGGAGAGGAGGAAGAAGGTGATCGACGCCCGGTCCGTCGTTTCTTCGTGTTGCCACGGCCAAGGTAAGCCCTATCCTTCTAGTAGTGTTAGTTGTAGGGTTAGTAGTAGTAGTTAGTAAATAGTTAGTAAATAGTTGTAGGGTTAGTAGTGTTAGTTGTAGGGTTAGTAGTAGTAGTTAGTAAATAGTTAGTAAATAGTTGTAGGGTTAGTAGTTGTAGGGTTAGTATTAGTAGTGTTAGTAGTTGTTAGTAATAGTTGTAGGGTTAGTAGTAATTGTTATGGTAATACTTGAATACTTTTGTGGGATACCTATATCAGGGGTACCCCCAAACATACGACTAATGCAAAAACCCAAGCGGCACTCGGCCCGGTCAGCATCAACATGAGCTCGGGCCACGGTGGTACTTCCGCCTCGCGCGAGCATGAGCTCCTCCTCGTACGAGCTCATAAGCCGGAGACCAAGCTCCGGCGCCGCGCGAGCCCGACCGTACACCCAAACCCTGCCTCGAACGAGTCTAGGGCCTGGGCCGCGGAACCACATCCCACCTCCGGCTTCGCGATGATCCCTGAGCTCAGAGCTCGGGACAAGTCTCCGAGCTCCAAGCTCGGAGCCCCGCCGTCTCGCCGGGGATGCCTCCCATGACCTCGGGTCTCCGAGCTCCGAGCTCGAGCCCACGCCTCACCGGGCGTCACGCACGACTTACACAAGTTCCACGACTAGGGAGCTCCACGATCCTACAAATCCCGACTCGCGGTTCCCGGACGCATCGACCTCACGAGTCCCGAGCTCCCGAGCTTGGCTACCGCGATCCCAAGAAGACGACCTCCGTCAAACTCGACTCGTGACGAGCGCAATAATCGCATCACGTGAACCGTGAAGACCGTCTTGGCATAGCTCGACCCGCCGCGACCTCGAGCCGAGGAGCGTGCCGAGCCGTCCTATACCTCGCCCAGCCGACCCACGACCACCACACAAGCCGCAAATCACCCCCCCCCGCGGCATGTACGACGGGTTCGTTCGAATTCTTCCGTCTCGTATTTTCTCTTCCGTGACGAGCTCCCCCGTCCCGGCACGAGGTCATCGCAGCGAGTCCACTCCGCCGCATGAGCTCCCCGACGACGAGCCCTCCTCGCCCACACGAGCTCGGAGACCGAACGATTTCCGCCTCGCCGAAGCTCGAGCTCGGCTCCCGCGGCCTTCCCGAGGAAGCCACCGAGTGTAAGTTAGGCCAACCACTCCGCCAATCCAGGTACATCCAACGTCATCCGGAGTACGGACGGCCATCCCGACGAGACGCATTCCCACTACGACCGCGACGGGGTATGGGACGATTCCGCCCGTCCCCCAGAACCCCGCGTAAGACGACGACCGAGCGCGACGGGACACGCACGAACAAGCCCACGATGACCACGATTGAAACGTACGACCTATGGGTCCCTCATCATTTAACACTTTACCCCTTCTATTTTGTGTTCTTCTCCTCTTTAGTCCCTCTCCATGTGACATCTGTATACCTCCCCTTGCGGCTATAAAAGGGGGGTTTCGGTCATAGGAGAAGGCAGGTTCTCACCTCTCAACTCTCGCACACAAAACATTACGATCTCCACTCCACACCCCACCAGAGACTTGGGAGCCGGCCTCCCTCTCTCGACATGCTTGTATTCTCCCCCCTGATACGAGCGCTTGAGCTCGGCCACATAGTGACTCCGACCGAGACGGACTAGGGGCACCCGATTTGCCCGAACCGGTATAAATCTTGCGTCTTGTGTCCCTTGAGCTAGGCCATCGGAGCTCCACACGAGCCATTCGACCGATTTTTCTGGTATCGCGTGGCATACCCCATGATATTCGACCAAGACAGTTGGCGCCCGGTAGGGGAAGCGCTCGTGTGACGATAGTCACTGCTTTGATGGCTTCATCCACCTCGTCGCCGGCTCCCGGAGCTTCGATATGCCGGGACGCCCCCGGCCTCCGCCTCTGGCCCAGGCCATGATCCCTGTCCGGGCCACCTCCTCCCGCCCGGTCACGAGCTACGCCGCGCGGCCCGATTCGACCCGCGCCCGCCGCTGCCTTGTCCGCTCCGTTATGGACCACTTCTTCGACACGCAACCCGTCCGGGGCGCCGCCGCTCCCGACGACAATGAGGGCCTCCTGGACGACAAGAAGCGGCCTCCTATGAGGAGGCACGGTCCTCCGAGTCACTGGAATACACCTCCGCGCGACCTCAAGGCAGCGGGGCCGTCCGTCTTCATGCGAGTCGCCCGCCTCGCCGCACGACCTGGCACGCTGGGCCACGCGTCCATCGCCTTTCCACCCCGCAGCGGATCGGGCGCCGCCGCGGGCAGCTCCCCGTCCAAAGACCCGCGCACCACCTACTCACGATCCGCCTGTGGGCGTCGCCACCACACGCCAAGCTGTCCACGCAACCGCTCCCTCGGCCGCGGGGCGAGTTACCTGGCCCGACGGACATCGACCTGGAAGACCAGCGCGCCTGGCCCGGCCTCCGTCTCGCCGCCGCCCGCGCCCGAGGCTGCGAGGTCCCTACCCCGCTAGCGCGCGGTCCGGTCGGCGGGTCTGCCGCGTAGCGTAGCAAACCGCTTCGCGTGATCCCCATCACGCGCCCCTGCCGACCTCCGTGCGCACGACTTGCGTCCCGACTCGAGACCGCGGCCTCCGCACCGTCCCCGTGGTGCACGACCTCCGCCCGGCCCTGCCGACCTCCATACCACACGACCTGGTAGAGCCCGCTCCGTCGGCCGAGCCCGCCCTTCGTGTCCGCGCTGGCCGCCGGATGCCGCCGTGAGACCTGCGCCCGCAGGTCGCCGGATCCGCTCGCGGAGCCCCGGCCGAGGTCGCCCCGATGTGTCGCGGTTTCTATTGGCTGAGCGTGACCCCGTTCGAGGTCCACGACCTCCGCGACGTGGTGCTCGGCCCAAGGTCCACGGCTTCCGCCACCAATCCGCCGAGGCCTATGACGTTTCGCTCGTGCGCCGAGTCCACAAGCTCCGCCCCATATAGCGAGCTTCAAGCTCTGTCAAACTCTCGTAGTGGAGTTCCACCTCGAGCTCCGTCCATGAGCTCTCCATTTGCCGACCTCGGCGCCCACGCTCAAGGCTCCGCCCCGCCCCTCGATCTTGCCGGCCGTCGACTTCCCGAACTAGCATTGGCCTCGCCGCACGAGGTGTGCCGTGCCGCCGAGCCCCGAGCATGCATCGGGCTCCGCGCCACCGCAGCCTCGCACGGGTTGTCGCTCCATGGCTCCGCCTCGGCGAGCACACAGGGTTCCACCTCGCACGGTTGTCATGTCGAGCTCCCAAGCTCGTCAGAAATGCGGCGGAACAAAGTGGCACCGCCTGGCCGGATGGGCTTTATGCCGCCAAGATCCCAACGAGCTCGCCTTGAGGTCCACCGCCGGCATGAACAAGATCAAGGATGTCGACAACCTCCTCACCAACGCCCGCCTCCGCATGACTCCGACCGGCCGGACAAGGGCCATCTCTTCCGTCTCGCCGACCGGCAGGCGCGGTCCCCCACTCACCACGCTGCGGCGTCGCGCCCGCCACGGCGACATGAGGCTGAGGTTGCGGCGTCTCTGCCTCCGTCGTGCGCGGCGCTGGGGTACAACCAGGCTCCAGGGATCGCGCCCCACCTTAGCCTCTCATGCGCTGTGGACCCGAGTCACGGGTCCGCCCACACCCAAATCACGTGCGACCGGGGAGGCGGGCGGGCGTTCCGTCTCGCGCGGCCCTAGCGGCCATGGGCGCACCGTCTCCGCCCTGACCACTCCACCTCCGCCCCGCCGCCGAGCCTGCGCCTGCGCCCAAGCTCCCGCCGCATCGATCGCAGCTCGCAAGCACCGCCACGATCTCCTCTGCCGAGCTTCATCGCTAAGCTCTATGAGATCCGTCGAGCGTGGGGTTCATGAGGTCCACCTTGAGCCCTCGACTTAGTTTCTTCAGCTCTCCGCCGAACTTCCGAGGTTTTCACCAACGGAGCCTTGGAGCCGGCCACGAAGCTCTCCGCCGCAGCTCGGCCCACGAGCTCTTCGAACTTCGAACTTCCCGAGGTCTTCACCAACGAGCCTCGCCGAAAGCCCGGCCACGAAGCTCTCTCGCCCCGAGCTTGTCCCGGCTCCACGCCTGGCTCGCCACGAGTCTCCGCCGAACTTCGTCGAGGTCTTCACTCAACGAGCCCGCCCGGCCCGCCATGAGCCGCCATCGAAGCTCCCGGGCTCTGTCGCCCGGCGCGGCCACGAGCTCTCCGCCGCGAACTTCTCCGGAGCTCTTCACCGACGGCTTTGCCGAGCTCTACACCAGGCCCAAGGGCTCCGCCGACCGCATGCAATGCGCTCACTACCGGAAACCGCATAAGAGGCTCCGGCCAATCGAGTCGGTACCAGCGCCCGAAACATGAACAACCACGTCTCTTTTACCATTAACGTACATCGCAAATTACCGTCCCAATGCAAAAATTTGTGCAAGCATTAGAACTTTTTCCGTTCAAGGCCGTTGAGCAACGGGCGCCCTCGCCGAAAGCGAGTCAACCCTTGCTCTGGGGTTACAGAGGACGGGCGCACACCCCGCTTTCACGAACTCTTTTTTCGCAAATCACGATCTCGAGCTCTAAGCCGCGCTTGCGGGCTTATCGGGTCGCATCCAATCTACTTTGATCTCGCTCGCTTTTCTTCTCTCAACTTTTCATGCGGATTGTTGTTTACCTAAAGTCGGGATCGGCTGGCGTAAGGCGTGGCGCGATCGCCAATCGATCTCCACGCCCCTGGCGACAGCGAGGAAACGGCCCGCCACTTGTTCTCAAAGCATGAGCTCGGGCTAGAGATTCAACGAAACTTACAAAAAAAAAAGGAAAAAAGGGCTTAACTCTTTATGACTTAAACGCTTTAAGTTATTTTATATCTCACCCGACTTCGGGGGGTGATCTGTTGTTCATCTACGATCAAAGGGCCCTTGCCCGATCTACATCTACTTCTATGATTGTGCAGGTCCGTTATCGGCCTCGCGTGCGTCATCAAGCGACCTCCGGTCCGATCGATCTCTTTTCACCCCGTCGCGAGCTCCTCTCCTCGCATTAAGCGCGATCTCGAGTTCCACGACTCGTCTATAACTTCGTGCGACCTCTCGTCTATAACCACTAGTCCAAACACCACGTTTGCACCGATGATTACTACTTTCGAGTGTGAATTCAAGGCTTACCGTCCCGGGTCCTTCACTAGAGTACCGCCCGAAGGAACGACTATCAATCCCGCAAGATTATAACGGCTAAGATAATATGCTTGAAAGTAATAACCAAAGAGGAACACAACCTATCTTACCAAAGTGTAAGTAGATTGTAGAGGTAAAAGCGAGGTGGGTACCGACAAGTCCGAGACTCCGTCCTCCTAGGAACCGCGGTAATAATCGGGCGGACCGACAACTCCCAGTAGAAGGAATCAAGTTTCCTTCTAGCCTTTCCTCTCTCACTCTCTAGAATTAGAATAGGGGTAGAGATAGAAGACTCTCTCTCTTTGCTCACTTGTGCTTGTAGCTCTTTATTATGAGGGTAGAAGAGCTCTACTAAGAGAGGGAGAGCTCTTTTACCTTTGGAATTGTGTGTACAATGAAGAGAATGGCCTCTATTTATACGAGAAAGGGGAGAGGCAAGGCTAATACAAGGAAACTTTCTGGCGCGCCTCCACCGCATGCAACCGACCTCGTAGATGACGGTAATTAAGTTTCCTTGTGAATGGCGTCGAAAACCGGGCGAAGAACCGCCCAGAAGGCCGAACCGAGGTGAACCGGGCGCTGGCGCCGGCCTCGCTATTTTTGAAGGTAATCCGTGCGGGGGCAGTGAACCGGGCCGGGTTCAGGTGGGTCCAACGGCGCCCATGCAGTGGACCCGGCAACCGCCTCCCGCGCACCTCTCTGCTTAGGCCGCCACGCCCAGCGGGTCGGCCCGAGCGGGCGCCGCCGCGTGGGGGGACGCCCGGCGCCACGTGTCGCGGCGAGGTTCGCTGGTTCAAATTCAATTTCGCCGGCCGCTGCGCTGCGGCGTGGCGCTTCGCCAGCGTTGGGGGAGCAGCGGTCGCCACGCCAAGGCGCTGATGGGCCGAGCCCGCCGACCGTGCCTCCGCGCCGACAGGCCGGGCCGTGGGGCCCGCTTGCCCTCCTGCTTCCTCGCACGCGCTGTCGTGTGGCCCGCAGGCGGGGCCTGCCCGCCCACCCGTCGCTTGCTTGCTGCTTCCGACTAGTGCTACTTGCCACGCAGGCTCGGGTGATCATTGGTCCGCATGGTAGTGTAGCCGACGTGTAGGATTTATCATTTCATGTGGATTTTCTTTATCTAATATCTTTTCACCGCGAAGTCCAAATATAGCAAGTAATATGTCCATTTCGATCAGCGTGACGAGCCCTTCGCAGTTGGTGTGCTCTGTTTTGCCATATCAGATACTTTTTCTTGACGATAAATGGAGAATTCCTGCATTGCACTTAGATATACCAAAACTCGTGGAATGTATTAGTTTCAAGCCCTATCACTAAGTTTGGTAGTCAAAGATGAATGTTTTATGCAGGTGTTGACGGTGTTTTTTATGTTGTTAATTACCGTCAACAAACTCCCCCACACTTAGCCTTTTGCTCGTCCTCGAGTGAAAGCGTAGGACTAAGGTGGTTCAATCTCCAAGATGTTGATCTCGCATACAGGTTATTCGGGCTTGACCTGCTTTGTGAGCATTCATGGTGGCTACCAAGCTATCTTGGAACAATTTAGTAATGGAATAGCATGAAATCATATCTTCTTACTACTACTCATGCGCAAAGACTTGGTTGATTTATTTTTATAAAAGAAAAACAGCATTGCTCCATGGTTGATTCTCACAAAAAGTCTCTCAAGTATGTGGTTTGTTTCCTCACCAAAGTTCTCTCTTCTTTTTTTGTCACTCTCACTCATCCTAACTTTTTGCAGGTTTTTGTGGATCTTTTGAGTGGAGAGATGCATACTTACCTCTGTATATATTGTCGGGTCAAACTCTGGATCGTTGGAAAGAGGTGCCATACTCCTAGATCGATATGTGCAAAAGTGTGTGGAAAATATTTTTGGTATTTTTGTGGTTACTCCTTGACTCATGATCTCTCTTTTTCTTTTTTGTATGCTTTTTTTGAGAGATACAGCTACGTTTTCTTTTATCTTTCTTCTTCTTTTTTTTTTTGGAGATGTGGGCTCTACTCGCCCCTCGGACACGCGTCCATTTTTCATCTCTTTTTCTCTCTTTTTTTTTTTTTTTTTCTGTAGCCCGCATCCTCTTTTTGCATGAAACCTTTATGATAACAGGAGATGATCATGGTGTAACTTGAATGGAGTATTTATTTTATGGATGGTAGGGGTGCATGTTGTGCACAATTCTCACCGTGAGAATCGGCATGTATATGTGGTTGTGCGTGTTTTTTCGATCTTGGGGGCATGAGCCTCTCTCAACGCATCACGGAGCCCGACAAAACTCAATACAACAGAAGTAGCTATAGTGGATATTCATGTCATAGTTCAGGCTTTGGTAGGAATTTATCTAAATCAACCCATGAGCATGCTTTATTTTAAATTTTGGAAAGTAAAACCAAGTCTTGTTGCATAAGAGAGTAAGCGTCAAGTCATTCTACCATATCACAAAGCTCAATTATTTAGATAAGCATGGGGTCCCTAATAGGTAGTTGCTCATCAAAGTATGGTTTTTAGCGAGGAATAAAATGTATGCACATCATGTATCAATTGGTAGAATAGAGATGGAGTATTTGCCAACTTGGTTTAGCTTTAGCATCAAATTTACAAGTGGAGGAGAAAGTATGTCACAAGTCAAAAATTTGAATTTATACAATGCATTACCTTGACTTGTGAGAGACGAGGACCTCCCCATACTTGTTTTTGTACCTATTTTTAATTTTCTTTCTTTTTGCACAAGGACAAAAACAAGTGGAGACATGCACGTTTTCTAAAGACAAGTTTTATTAAATTTATAAACAAAAAGAAACAATCTCGTTTTTTTTTTCATCATTTTTTTGGCATGCATCGGATAAATCATAAATACTTTTTGAAATAAAAGTCTATTCTATCGAGCTCTTGGTTGAGATCAGGCAATGGCTCAAAGAAGAGTTTGAGGCGTTGACCATTTACCTTGTGTATTTTACCTGCGTCGTCTTGGATTGTGATTGCACCATGTGACGAGGTATTGATGACTATGTATGGTCCTTTCCACTTACTCCTCAACTTTCCTTTGCCAAATAGTTTCACCCGGGAGTTGAATAAGAGTACCTTATCACCCCGGTGAATTCTTTTTATCTTTATCTTGCCGATCATGCCATCTCTTCATGCGCTCTTTGTAGAGCTTTTGAACTATGGTAACGCCTTTTCTCGCCATTCTTCAAGTTCAGAAATTTGCTTTTTATCGATTCTTTCCGCGAGTTTGACGTCCATATTCCATCGCTTGATGGCCCGATGAGCTTTCGATGCTCCAACTCAACCGGTAAGTGGCGGGTTTTGCCATATACCCACGTGATAAGGTGACATCTTAGATGGGGGCTTTGTATGCTGTCCGATAAGCCCAAAGAGCATCGGGTAGCTTATTTTTCCAGACCCTTCCCCATCTCGTTGATCGCCTTCTCGCGGGATGCTCTTTATCTCGCTTATTTGACGTTTTCGCTTGCTCGCCGGTTTCGCGGATGATAAGTGGTAGCTATGTTGTGCTTTCGGCGCCAAGTTCTTTTCGGGAATGTTCAATGCCTTGTCCTTGAAGTGTGATCCTCCGTCACTTATTACCATGCGAGGCATTCCAAAAACGGGGAAAATCACTTCATGGAACATCTTCCGAGCATGTT
This sequence comes from Hyparrhenia diplandra, assembly GCA_015847255.1. Lineage (NCBI taxonomy): Eukaryota > Viridiplantae > Streptophyta > Magnoliopsida > Poales > Poaceae > Hyparrhenia > Hyparrhenia diplandra. Next base: position 626,394 of record JADLZK010004228.1, on the reverse strand, counting down.
TGGTGTCGCCAGCTCTGCATGGTAATGCTTCTACCCACTTCGACCGTAATCCACGCCACCAAGATATACTACGCAATCGCTAGACTTTGGGAATGGTCCCATGTAGTCAATGCCGCACACATCAAATATTTCTATTTGAAGGTTGTAGTGTAGGGGCATTGCGTCATGAAAGCTGTTATACCTCGATCTTAAAGCGGCTATAGCATCTTCTCGATGAACTCCTTCGTGTCGGCGGCGTACATTGTTGGCGAAGAACCCGCCTTTGCCGGATTTTGGCTTGAGTGCGGAATACTCCGGGTGGCCGCCATAAGGTGATGCATGACATTTTTCTATGATTTGCATCCCATACGCCCTTCAAACGCATCTTCTTAGCAAGCCATCTGCGCGCACACCCCATCGCATGACATACGGGTTGTCCCAAAGGTGACGTCTTCTCTCTACTTGGAGCTTTCGCGGTCCTCCCGGGGGGTATATAACTGTAACCATGAAGTTGACAATGTTTTGCGTACCATGGGTTGGTGTCCGTTACCTTTAGTAGCATGTCGTCGCGTAGGTAATCATTAATTGGAAGTTCCTGCATGTTAGTTACCTGCATACGCGAGCGACAAATGATCTGCAACAAGTATTCTCTACTCCCTTTTTATCTTTTATTTCTAGATCGAATTCTTGGAGCAAAAGAATCCAGCGGATCAAACGAGGTTTCGCGTCTTTCTTAGTGAGAACATACTTAAGGGCAGCGTGGTCGGTGTAAACGATTATCTTTGCACCCACTAAGTAAGAGCCCGAAATTTCTCGATGGCGAAGACTACTGCGAGGAGCTCTTTTTTTTGTGGTAGCATAGTTTAACCGGGCTCTGTTAGAGTCTTGCTAGCATATGCGATTGCATGCTACTTCTTATCCTTGGTTTTGGCCTAGGACCGCACCAACGGCATAGTCGCTAGCATCGCACATGATTTCAAATGGCAGCGACCAATCCGGGGTTGGATGATCGGCTTGAGATGAGTGCTTTCTTAAGGGTTTTGAAAGCGTGCATGCACTCATCCGTGAAGTCGAAAAGGTGCATCCTTAGCTAGCGGTGTTTGTGAGGGGTCTAGAGATTTGTGAAAAATCTTTTATGAACCTCCTATAGAACCCGCATGACCTAGGAAGGCTGCGGATTCCTTTGACGTTCACCGAGGGAGGTAGCTTTTGATAACATCTATCTTAGCTCTGTCTACCTCAATCCCCTCTCGGACACTAAGTGTCCAAGAACGATGCCTTCCCGAACCATGAAATGGCACTTTTCCCAATTAAGCACCGGGTCCTTTTCTTTGGCATCGTTGCAAGACCACGTCTAAATTCTTGAGCATAAATCAAAAGTCTTACCATAGATGGAGAAATCGTCCATGAAGACTTCCATGATCTCTTCAATCATGTCTCGAGAAGATAGACATCATACACCATTGGAAGGAAGCGGGGTGCATTACACGGCCCAAATGACATTCTACGATATGCATAGGTTCCGTATGGGCATGTGAATGTGGTCTTGCTTTGGTCATCGGGGTGGATCGGGATCTGGTGATAGCGACAATACCGTCAAGGAAACAAAAGAAAGAATGTTTAAGCTAACCGTTTCAACATTTCATCAATGAATGGAAGCGGGAAGTGATCTTTCTTAGTTGCCTTGTTAAGTTTTCTATAGTCGATGTACATTCTCCACCCCGTGACTTGTCTTTGTGGAATGAGTTCGTTCTTTTGAGTTCTCAATGACCGTCATTCCTCTCTTTTTAAAGGGACCACTTGGACTGGGCTAACCCAATCGCTATGTGGTACGGGGATAAATTATCCCGGTGTGAAGAAGTTTGAGAACTTCCTTCTTCGACTTCACGCATCGCGTTATTGAGCCTTCTCGGGGTTAGCGCGTGATGGGGTAATTGGAAGGTTCAATAGGTATCGCGATGTGTGCAAAGTGTTGGGCTTACCCCTTTTAGGTCTTGCAAAGAATACCCAAAAGACCGATCTATGCTTCTCTAAGACGGCGATGAGTTGGGATGTCTCACGGTCACTAAGTTTATCACTAATGATAACCGAGTTTGTGTGTCACCATTTAGGAAGACATGGCGTAGGCCGGGGCGGGGGGTTTAAGCTCAACCGAGGTCGAGTCAGCTCTTCCTCTAGAGGAAGTTCTATGGTTTCCACGAGTCGTCCTCTTCTTCTATGAAGAATTGGGCATCAAGTTCTAGGTCCGTCACCGGGGTTATCATAGAGCATGACTCCCCATGACCTCCTCGGGCGTGTCATAGTGGTGGAGAGAGTCCGTCACCGAGTTTTTTTAGCTCGTGTGACCGAATCGAAAATGAATTTCTCCCCAACTTGACATCTAAATCCCGGATTTTGATAGATCAAGAATCTTTTCCAAGGATGCCCGATTAGGATGTCAAAATCTTGGACATCAAAAAATATGAAAGTCCAAAGAAAATTTGACATCCCGATCTTTGAAAAGAATTTGGTCATGTATAATTTCTCGGCATTCTAAGGTGGTTCGAGGTCTTTGTGCGCAATGTCCGAAAGGTATGGGTTATGAATGGCTCTTCTACAAAGCATTGCGCATAGTTTTACGGACATGATGTTTACACCTACCGTAGGGTTATACATGACCTCCACCAAGTCCCTTTGATGTCTACAAAAGAGAGGAGTAGAGGGACAAGTTATCTGAATTTCTTCGAGGCGATCCTTCCCCCTCTTTTAACCACTACGTGCTCATGATGGCCGTCAATTCCTTAATGGACTCCTTGAGAAAAAGTTCGTCAAGGGGTTCCTTAGGATAGACAGGGGCTGGTGGTTTCTTCCAGCATTCGTAATTCGAGGCTTTACCGAATTCTTCTGTAAGACCGGCCTCGAAAAACGAGAGATCCGAACATCGCGGTCTCTTTTGCTTCGGCTTTGGTTCAGGCGAGGGTTTCTCTAGAGGTGTGTCGAGGGTTTGGCATTAGCCGAAGAGACATCCTCTAGAATCTGCTTGGGTTCTACACGGATGGGTTCTAGCGGAGGAGTATTCTCGAGAATACGGTTTAGGAGAGCTTCTCCTTCCTTGGGGTTTTATGTGAAAATGACCCTCCGGCAGTTGTGTCAGCGGTAGGGCGATTGCTCTATCCAAGCCTAGCCAAAAGTGCTTGTAAAAGCACATGGTTTGGGATGGACAGATCTGGGCGGATCTCGGTAAGAGTGGAAAACGGTCCCGTGCTGCACCTATGGTTTCTCCCTCTATTTGTCGGAAGTTGAGTACCTCTTGTCGCGGGGCAGCGATTACGGATAAAGGATAGAACGCGAGGCAAATCTATTCCGCAGATTCTTCCCATTCTCCTTTTACCAACCCTACGTTGTGGGCGTACCATTGTTTTCGCTCTCTCGGTGAGAGAAGCGGAAAGCAGATTTCCACCGCAATGTATGGTGTGTCATGCCCGCAATTGTCGGGCATGCACAGAGCTGCTCAAACTCCCTTAGGTGATGGTATGGATTTTCATATTCCAAGCACGAAAAGGCTTGGGCCTGAACCCATGGCTATAAAGCCGTGGCGGAGCTCATAATCTAAAGCTGTGATTGGCTTCGAAGATTGGCGTGGTTCTAAGAGCTCGCCCTTAGGAGCAGAAAGGGTTTGAAGGGTAGGTTGCTCCATGGGTAAAAAGAAAATGTTTTTGTATTTTTCTTGGAGACTACAAGGCACACGGGTCGACTAGGTCCGAGATACAACTACGACAACCGTCCCGACAGCGGCGCCGTGAAAAGCTTGTTGGCGTTTCTTAACGTCGCAGAGAAGAATCCGCATAAGCGTCTGGAATTGTCGTTGTAGCTTTCACCCGGATATATTCGTGGTATCGTATTTTCCACGAGGGGCGGCTGCGCGAGGGGCTTTACGGATAGCGTCTACCCAAGGCAAGGTTAAGCTTCTAAGAGGAATGAGGTATATTTATGGGTTGACACTCGAGGCGGGGGATTACTTTCGCCGCGTTATCTCCTCACTTCGCACCGGCCCACGCCCAAAGGATGGTGTCCGCAATTGCACCGCGCCACACACCCGAACGTGGGGGATTACAAAGGACGGACAAAGGTCGTCACAACCCGGCCGCCTACCCCCTCAACCGTGGGATGCGCCACAAAAAGATAGGAAACCACTAGTCCAAACACCACGTTTGCACCGATGATTACTACTGAGTGTGAATTCAAGGCTTACCCGGCCCCGGGTCCTTCACTAGAGTACCGCCCGAAGAAACGACTATCAATCCCGCAAGATTATAACGGCTAAGATAATATGCTTGAAAGTAATAACCGAAGAGGAACACAACCTATCTTACCAAAGTGTAAGTAGATTGTAGAGGTACAAGCGAGGTGGGTACCGACAAGTCCGGCACTCCGTCCTCCTAGGAACCGCGGTACACCGGGGCGGACCCGACAACCTGTGTAGAAGGAATCAAGTTTCCTTCTAGCCTTTCCTCTCTCACTCTCTAGAATTAGAATAGGGGTAGAGATAGAAGACTCTCTCTCTTGCTCACTTGTGCTTGTAGCTCTTTATTATGAGTGGTAGAAGAGCTCTACTAAGAGAGGGAGAGCTCTTTACCTTTGGAATTGGTGTGTGTACAATGAAGAGAATGGCCTCTATTTATAGGAGAAAGGGGGGAGAGGCAAGGCTAATACAAGGAAACTTTTCCTGGCGCCTCCACTGCATGCAACCGACCTCCTGTATGACGGTAATTAAGTTTCCTTGTGAATGGCGTCGAAAACCGGCGAAGAACCGGCCAGGAAGGCCTCGAACCGGAGGTGAACCAGCGCGTATTTGTCTTATCGTCACGCTATTTCTGGAAGGTAATCCGGTCTCTGGGCAGCTGAACCCAAATCAAAGTTTTTGTCAGTTTTGGATCAAAACCTCCCCCACAAGAGTTGGAAGAGGAAGCGTGGAGAAGATGAAGAGGCGGCCGTCCGTTATTATATAGGCTGCGGCCTTTTGCGTGGCGGCGCTGTAATATGCCCGCCACGCAAAGAAGCGGGACGAGCGTGGGTTAAGATCTTTTCCGTGGCGGGCGCAACGCCGCCCGCCACATAAAAGAGCGGCCCCCGAAGCCGAGCAGGGGCCTGATCATTTCGTGGCGGGTGCAAATTGTGCCCGCCACGGAAATGATCAGCCCCTGCGCAAAATCATTTCGTTACTAGTGGATTAACGTGTGCACATGGTAAGAACATATTGAATGGTGTATGTTGATCAACGTTTCTCGGAGTGAGATAGGTGATTGCGGAGATCCAGCTAGTGCAATCAAACATGCATGCACGAACCTACACTATTTTTTTGAGGAATCACGAAGCTAAACTATTGTGGTCTAGGTCAGCACAATGAATTGGGTTCTTGTAACTTACACAACTCCCCCAGGCGTTGTGGGTGGGACCAAAGTGTGACTTCGAAGCAGAATCAATCAGCTTAAAAGCTCATATTTACACGTTGTACTTGTCACACACCTCAAGTGCTAGATAGCACGGAATGTGCAACAGTTGATCATGCGGTGACACGAGCTGAACAGAGACTGGCTTCTTCAACCTTCTCAACCGAAAAACCTTTAATAAACGCCTGCCGTGAAGACCAGATAACGGGACGCAAGTTGGGGATGCCCTTGGGTCAGTGGAGTACAAAATTTGGTGTTGGAAGATACTAGGGTTCGAAGGTGAAAAACTTAGATTAGATATGTTCTTTTTAACAGTTTTATGCCTCAATCAACCATGACATATTTAGAGGGGCTGGTCTTATCCTTGTTGGAAATAGATCTCCCAATAAATCTTAGGGAGTGCAAGAGATGGGCTCAATTAGGGAAAAAATGGCTTGGGCTAGTTGCAAAACTGGTGCAGGTATTTTTTTTCGACCAATACAAAGCACTAAATGACCCTCCTCATGTAATTTCACCACTGCCAAACTGTACCGTGTATGCATTATATATACTGTCACCGTTCTTTTGGAAAATTAAAGTAACAGCATGTCAAGATTCTTTTCAGGCTCATATATACTGTCGCACTATTTCTTTGGATCGAATGAAATTACGATTCACATAGAACTCTAGCTCTGTCCAGGGTTTGGAATGGAAGAACGCAAAGAACGCTGATAATAGATGTAAATGAGACGTATCGGGAGACAGAATTGCACCAAATCCTTGCATGGATGCTTTGCATTGGCTAAAATGTCCGTTTGCAAGACTATTGGCCCCTGTGAAAGGGCTCCAACAAGTGCAGCTGTGACTCAATGCAAGCATCATTATTTTAATAGCGCTTATTATGGCTGATGTTTCTAAAATGTAGTTTACATTTTGGATTTTTGGTCAGCAGCTTGTTCTCTTATGTAAGAGCTACTTTCCTATTGATTAGCGCCTAGCTAACACCATTGTACCTTCGCCTCTTCTTTTTTCGATAATAAATCACTGGAAAGCTAGCAAGCTCCACTGTTTTCTTTAAAAAACAATACTTGGCGTGCGGCCATATTCTGGGTGGAGTGAACTCTATATATATGCTGTTCCAAAAAAAAGAGCTACTGTGTCCCTACTAATACTACAATACTTGGTGTGTGACGGCTAAATCAAAAAAATTATGCTTTGCCGAGAGCTGGGACCAGGGCTGTCGGCAAAGGCAATCTTTGCCGGAATGGAGACTAGGGTTCTCGGCAAAGACAACCTTCGCCGAGCACCCTACAGTGAACACTCGGCGAAGCACAAATGCTCGGTAAAGTTTGGGGACACGTGGCGGCGTTTGGTGTAATAAAAAACACTTTGCCGAGAGCTCATTTTTTTTTGTTCTCGGCAAAGGTTTTTCTTTGCCGAGGACGGACGGCAAGTTGTCGGCAAAGGTTACGCAAACTGACGGGCGTTACGGGCGGACCCGTCTATGCCGACAACCCACCCTTCGCCGACTATCGCCCGTCGGCGGCCGAAAAAGGCCGACAGCCGGCCCTTCGCCGACTATCGTAGGCAAGCTTTGACTAGGGTGCTTCTTTGCCGAAAAACTGGTACTCGGCGAAGGGAGCTTCGCCGAACGTTTTCTTTGCCGAAAGCAGCTGTCGGCGAAGAAAATCTTTGCCGAATGTTGTATTTTTGGGCTGTCGGCAAAAACGCAGTACCGTCGGCGAAGACCCAGTTTCCTGTAGTGATCTAAGGCCTGGTTGATCAAAGTGTGCTCCTTGTGTGACTGAGTGTCGTTTGTTGTAGCTTTTTATTCACCGCACGCGACACTAATAGACACGTAAACATATAGTGTTGTACACGTTGTACGTGGACATGTACCCCAAGCCCATGGATGCATGTGTATGGTGGTTATTTGAATACTGCTTGTTGGGCAGCTGCGCAGTCAAACTGCCATACAAGGGCACATGCATGTACATGGCAGATATTCAAGCTTTCAATGAATATAAACGATTCTTCTGGAAAACTAATGTCATGATACCCCAAGATCCTTTCCAGGCCAATATATACCATGGCATTATTTCTTCTGATCGAGCCAAATTACCATTCACATAGCACTTTAGTTATGTCCTACAAACTATGGGGAGTGGAAGAGTGCAAGGAGGCGATGATAGATGGAAATGAGAGGTATCTGGAAATACAATAGCACCCGATCTATGATCCAAGCTTCACCAACACTGCCCAGTCGCAAGAGGCATTGGAATGTGTCAACAAGCTTTAGAAGCATTCCAGCAGGTGCTTCTCATCCGGCTCCTCCCGATGCTCTGCAGAACAGACTCGTCCAAAGCAGCTTTCAGGTGAACAAGCGTCGCCGCAGGGTCCTGCCGATGCTTTGTCTGGTGGATTTCCATGCACTTGTGTCGCTCGTGTGGATGAAGTAGAACATGACTCACATGTCGCACAGCCTCAGTTGGTGCTGCTATGTGGTGGCCACCCTAACCGGTGTCACAGTACTCAACTCGCCTTGCATTTGTCATGCATGGAAAAAAGAAATACAAATGGAGCATGCATCATTAGTAGTGACCATTTTGTTGATTTGTCCGTCTTGTGCTCAAATATTTACTTTAGGCTTAGTTGACATCCCAAGAGCAACTATTTATATTCTAAGCTTTAGTTTGATTCTGCAACTTTGATTGCCTAATAAAATCGAGGTAGTAACTGCTTATGAATATTACAGAATTGACTCAATTCGGCAGCATCACAAATGTATGTCTACATAAATCACGAGAATTCAGAAAAGCGGCTTGAGCTTACTAGATGGAGTTAGGAGGGCAAATGTTTGAGCTTACCACTTCAAAAACTGTTGTTTAAGTGTAAGGTTTATTTAGTCTTTGCCTCATGTAGGACACGATCTGAGCAAAAGCTATAGCTCCGGCCAGCTCCCACTAATCTCAGAACTATGCTTGGTGGAGCCTAGGTTTTGAGGCATACACCTACATGAAAACAAGAACTTTATGAACGGAAGATCTGAAAACAACAGATGATGGTAAGCCATCATGCTGTGACATGGAAAGGATCTCAGGGCATCTCCGACAGATATCTACCCTGGAGGTGCGAGTGGTGGGTGTTGCTAAACTCCGGCGTCGGATGTTGCGAGGTTGGGAAGCACCTGAATGGCTGGGCAATGGACGCAGTAGCTTGTCTCCATGGCTGGCAGTGGATTCTCTCAGATCTCTAGTGGCCGAGGGAAGTCTGATCCAAATTAGCCAGAGGTATCAGGTACGGAGCCTTCAAGACTGGAGCAGTGCCGCACCGAGATCTTCAGCTGAACTGCGAGCACGGGTGCCTCCATTCGTCAGTGACTCGGTAGAGATCTGCAAATTTTGAGAACGGACCTGTGAGGCCACGGGATTAGTTACAGACTAGGACAAGAAACAATTTTACCAAAATAAGGTTAATTTCATATGAATAATATATAGGCTTGTACACGCACTTTCAAAGTTGCTCGAGTTGAAGTGGCAATCTGGCATTGTGGCTTCCTGATGCTTCTCAAACCTACATGTCTTCATATATAGATAACATGCGATTTCTACATTTTGCTTCATCATTTATCAGCTTCCATAAGTTTCCTACCACAGTAGTAACCTAATGATTCTAAGACTATGCTACTAGTGCCTGAGATTCTACATCTCATTTTATAGGGATGCCTGGCCCATGACCCAATTACTATTGGTACTATAAAATAAGAAGATCAGTGAATTAATCATAATTCGTATAAAATATAAACTCGGACAGGGAGCACATGCTGAAAAGCAATGCAATTGCATATCCATTTTAGATCTGAACTGAACGCACTGCAGCCCCTTAAATTTTGTCAGTGAAGTGAAAGTAGTCAGCAACGACGTGCCGAAGCAAACACGCCCGCTCCCTCCCGTTGCGTTGCCCCGGCGCGCCGCCCCGCTCCTCTGCGGCGCCCGGCGGCCACCCAGGCCCCGGTGCCCGTCTCCCCCCAACCTCCGCCTCCCCTTCCGCCCTCTCCTCCACCCCCACCTCCGGCAGCACCCAGGCCACCTCTGCCTCCCTCTCCCCTGTCGCAGACCCGCCCGCCCGGCGTGCGGCCGCCGCCCGTCGACCACCATCCGCCCCGCCCCTCCTACGTCGCCGCTGGGGGCGGATCCGCGCGTCGCCGGCCGGATCCGTGATCCCGCCCCACCGCGCCGGAGCCGGCGCCCGCCTTCGCCGCCCTCGCGGCCGCGCCGTCCGTCCGAGGCCGCGCCCCTCGCGGCCTCGGCGCCCGTGGTGGGCGCCAGAGGACCTCCAGCAACCGTGGCCAGCCACCGTCGGCACTCCCCATCGCTTGGCATCTACCGTCGCCGCTGCCCAGCTCGGCTGCCGCGGCAGCCCCCACTCCCTCCCCTCCTCCTGCGCGTCGCCGCGGGGGGTTTGGGGCGCGTGTGGCGCGGGAGGCGCTTGCTGCCGCCTTGGCCCCGGGGCCGGTCCTCGTCGGCCCTCTCCTCGCGGTGCCGACGGAACCCCCGCTGCTGCAAGTGCAGCCGTGCCAGGCGACACTCCTGCCCCGGCAATTCCTTCGCCTCTCTCGCCGACGCCGCCTGCCCGTTCGTCCCCGCCATCTCCTACCGGGCAGGAGCAAGTCATTATTTGGGGAGAACGACTCTCTCTCCGCGACTCCGACGAGTGCTCCCCTTCCCGGGTCGCAGCGCCTCCCCGCGGATGGGGCCATCTACTCCGATTCCTCAAGAAGAGGATGATGCCTTCGAGCCAGAGGCCCCCTACCGTCGCGGGCTGGCACGCCTCGCCGTCCCACCTCCCCGAGGGCAGCCGGGCGGTGTTGCTGGTACTGGGCGCCGTCGTATCCGCCCACAGGCGCCGCGGTGGGCTTCGCCGCGCGGACGCGTGACCCCGCCGTCGCGGTGTCGGCGTCGCCAAGTTTGGCGTGGACGACGCCCGCATTGCTGCGCCTCGGGCCGGGGTGCCCGCCTCCACCGCGGATCGGTCGTCATCCGGTCCAGCGCGCCCCCGCACCTGCGCCTCAACGTCAACCAGAACTGGGCACCGCCGCCGCGGTCGTGCTCCTGATGATGCCGATGGTTTCACTCTAGTCCAGGCGCAAGCGTGGTCGCCGCACCGCTCCGTCTCCCCTCGCCGCAGCGCGGCCCGTGCCGCCCTCCCTCTCGCCGGTCTCGCTTCAACCGGTCTCGCCGGGGATCACGCCGCTGCCCGATGCACTTCCCGCCTCATTTGTCTCTCCGCCTCGGCCACGAGGCACCGGGCGAGGAATTGCAAGCTTCGGCGCTGTCGCCCGCCCCAGCGCGCCTCCGCGTGTCACCCACGGGAGCTTGTTCGCCGCCGCGTCGCCAGCCACAGAGATGGTCCTCGTGCGTTGGGGACGTCCATTCCTCAAGCGGCCACCGTCCTCGTCGGGCAGATTTCATGTCCGGCCACTTCGACGTCCACGCGGCAGTTTGGAAGACACCCCCTTCCTCCGCTGAAGGCCATCATCAGCGGGACTCCTGCTCCCAGCGCCGACGCACTACCGCTTCAGTCGTGCTCTCCGTTGCCCATCGAGTCGCCGTGGGTTGACCGGTGGGCCGACGGGTGGAGGCCGAAGTTCGCCACTATTAGGAGGTGCCCGCAACACCGCCGCCTCCACTCGGACTGGTGGGCGAGCTTGTGCCATCTGAGCTCGGCCGCGCCTCGTCAACGACAGAGCCTGTCCCGTCCGTGCCGTGGTGTTGAGGTCCCCTCGGTGGCTTCCCTTTCGTCGGCCGGACCTTCGCGACGAGCCTCACGCCACCGCCCATAGCCGCCCGACGGCTCGGACGACCGGTGGGCAAGCGGTCTCGCCGAGTTCGCCGTGTCGCAGCCGGTGGCCCGGACGGGGACCGGATCGCCTCTCGGATCCCCGGCTCCTTTACTGCCGAGGATCGACGTTGGGGGGGACGCCCTAGCCCCCAAAGGCTGCCCCAGCTCCTCCCTCTGCTCCGGCCCCGGCGCCGACCACTGTCTCTGCTACTCGCCAAACCGCAGACTCATCGGTCGTGGACATTGGCGGACCTTCTGGGGAGGTCGCCGGCGGCCTGCCGCCTCTGCCCAAGCCTTCCCGTCGGCGATCACCCCGCCGCTGACGAGGCCATCCTCGGCCGGCCAGCCACTCCTCCGCAGGTCCGTGAGTCACCGATGAGGAGTGGTCCTTAAGACGCAGCACCCGCCTCGCTGCGAAATCGGGGCAGCGTGACCCACACCCGGAACGCCAGGCGCTGAAGGTGTTGCTCAACAAGCTCGAAGGCCGTCCGATCGACGCGGCGTCCGGCTCTCCGGACCCCGTGCTGCAAGGCAAGTTCCGGAAACACTTCGGTGACGACGTGTCGTCCGGCAAGCGGGAACATATGCGCGACCTCTTCCCCATGATGCGGCCTCGAAGAGGAGGGCATATGAGGGGAGTCCACCGTCGCCATAGCTGCTTCTATCTCCTCTTGTCGGCGCAATAGTTTTCCTTTTAAGTACAAGCTGGAAGCTCCGCCGTTAGAGCCGGCGATTCTTGTACGCAGTGCTTTAGATGCGTTATGCCAATTATTTTGGCTAAAGCGCGTCGTCGTGTAAAACTCTATTTTCCCTTAATACAAAACGTGCCAACGGCACGCTTTCAAAAAAGTAGTCAGCAACCCTATCAATTTGCTCCTACTACGAAGCTCCTTCTGTTGTCCAATGCATAATGGTGGTTGGTAATTTTGTCTAGTTTTTAAGCAGCTATTCAACGATAAGTTTTGATCATCAATGAAAATAAAACTTGATAAAGGGAATATTTAGGTGCCTGCATTGTGATATGATTTAATTCGAAACAATTAAGAACAAACTATAGGTTGTTACATCTGACCTTGGGGGTTATAGGACTCAGTCCAACACTACAAAAATGAATTTTGACAGATGCAAACGAAACTTATTCAGTTTCGTGATTTCGTGATGACCCCGGACAAGCATGTATTTTCTGTGGAAAAATGGAGAAGCTCTGATTTGATAAGGCTTTACAGGGCTTCTGACTAATACATTGGATTCTATAATTATAATTAGGTGTCCTTCATTGTGGTGGAAAAATATAACACCAAGCTTAATTCCCATGCCATTCATAACAAACTTTGAGTTGTTACACTTGACTTATGACACTCCCGTGTAATGCAAGGTGTGGGTAAAACGGCAATACGATAATAAGGGACATGGTGGGTATTGATCATGTGTAACGCATCTTAGGTAACCAAAGAAAACGGTAACGATCCCGTTCTCATGTGAGTTCTGTGGGTTCTAACTTTCGTTCTCGCGCTCACCAATAGCAATTAGGACTCAACGGCCACCAGCGTCCCAACATTCAGTTCTGTCCCATAGGAGTTCGCATACATAAACAAACCAACGGATGTGTTTTGAGAGCAAAATATTGATGTAGTATTAATTTATTGGTTGATGTACAAATTGATCAGTTCTCGAACAACTTTGGATGCATGCATGCGTACTATTGAATACATGCGTATAATGCGTCGCCTACTGAAAAATAAAATATTGAACCAACTTTTTGCAAAGTGACAATATGTCATGATTCATTTCTGCCATATATATAGCACCTCTTCTTTTGAGCGACATCAAACTATATACATAACATTAGTTTTGTCATGAGTATTCTGTGAATTGGAAAACATCCAATGAGCTCAGACGATGGAAATGAGAGGTATTGAGGAACCAAATCCCATTCATCAAGTCTGCTTGTCAAGGCCCGTGCTTCTGCACAACTCGCCAAGGCCGCTTGTCATGCCACTCAACACGCCATGCATGCCGTCGGCTAGGCATACAGTGCATAGCGCGCAGTACCTCATGACTGAGCATTGTTGGCGGTGTCCCCTGTCCCTACACACAACCGTGGATGCTCCTGCAATCACACCACTTCCTGCTGTGTTGCTGTCAAAAGATAGGGTTAATTGAATTTGTGCCATTAAAACTTTACCGTTTTTGAAATACACCATTAATATTCAACAAACTGTACCGCTGCCCTTACAATTCCTGCCAAATATGCCATTATATATGCATACAACGTCTTCGAGCCGTTGTGTATGTGTATGGAAAAATTTGTATTTTTTGTACGGACCAAAACACTGCCCTTCCCGCTCTATCGCACTTACAGGCTTCATTTGATCTCTATAACTTCATGCTAGGCTGTTCTTTAGAGAAGTATCAGTGAAAAATGTTGATGTCATCAGCTACCAAACTTAGTGTTTAGAAATCTATAGCTCAAGGTTTTCATTTTTTATGGGTCGTTAAACTGTCCTTTTGATATTGTTATTTGTAAACAACACATTTGTAGGCCCTTGTTGAACTAAGTACTGCTGGTAAAAACAGAGTTCATTAAAAACAGAGAGAGATACAAGCACAATCAACATGGCGAAACACCCTGGGCATGAAAACCAAATTCTGGAAACTGCACACTTTGTTTTTAGCAACACATATTACTTCTACAAACTTGTTACTCCTACAGAATTCATATAAAGCAAAATTCTCACTCCAACAAAGCACGCTATGTATTACAGGAGCGTCATGAACTCATCAATATCGTCACATATATACAGGAGCTGCATCCTGCTAAGAATTGACGATTGGATGAGGCACCATCATGAACTCAATGCACAATGTGAGGCCAACACACATTTTCCTGGCACCATTCCTATTTCTACACCTACTCAGGCCTTTTGCCAAGGGAGCGATTAAAAAAACTAAAATGATTTCTCTCAAGCAGGCAAGAGGACCGCGGACACATTATATGAAAGGAAGAAAAATGTGGCCTGAGTACTTGCAGAATCGGCCCTCCACCTCGTGCACGACTTGCTGCACTGATGAGCTATTGCTATCACAGAAAGAAGACCAAGGAGTTTAAACACTTGAACTCAATTTCTCTGGAGAACAAGTTGTGTCGTCCAAAGAATCCGGGACTAGGAAGACAACCACACAATGTTTCTTGGGCACTGATCATTCTAGCCTAAGAATCCGGGACTAGGAACACAGACACACCCAATTCTCCGAGTCACATCACAGCAAAGCTCTGTCAGTCAACTTCCTAGATCAATTCGCTTGCCTTATGCAAAGACTTTTACTAGAAGAGGATGTATTGAGCTCGAACGTAGCCATTTACTACACTAGGGCATTGTAGGTTCCTAATGCTTCTCATGCCTAAATGTCTTCGCTTATTGATGTTGCCACATTTTGCTTGATCCCAGCCAGCTTAAAGCCTCCTACATGGTGTGCAGAGCCTTGGCTTGTCCCAACCAATAACGATGACAAAATTGAACTACTGGTTGCGTGCGCTTGTACATGCCAGTTTATAGGCATGCTAAGGGCATCAACCAATTAATTATTTGTACTCTACATATTCATGAAAGCAAATGTAACTAATACTAAGGGCTGCATGAAACTGTTTCAATTTCTTAACAATCCCTGACAGAATTTACTCTTTCAACTAGGGGTGCGACATACGAATAACATCAAAATTTTAGGTTGGCTAGTTCGAGTCATTGTAAAAATTTGGGTATTAGAAATTGCCACTTCATTTCTGTCATCGAAAAACATTATTGAAATTTTGGGTACCTGATATTTCACATTCAGGTTCGACTGCGGTCATAGTCAAAATTGACAAAACCAACAAATTGGACAAAATTCAGTAGCATTTTAATGTAATAAAAATAGTTGTTCAAGTCACTCAATATCTTGATATCAGTCACGTATAAAAACAAATTTTCAACATACTCATGTCTTCATACTTGTACACGACGTACACCAAACAAAATAATGAATTTGCAGTACACTTAGCTACTCATACCTTCATACTAGGAATAAAAAACAAATATTTGTGATATTTTTTGGGTCCAGGTTGGGGCAACTTGGGTTCAGTGATTAGGTATTGGGTACTTTGCCCGCCCATACCATGATGCTCTGATATAAGAAAGTAACCTTTCCATAACCCAATAAGCTCTTCAAATTGGTGAACTAAGTTCTTGATATTCTTTTCAAGGCTTCTCAGTAAGAAATGGATCTGGATTTGCCCCATGACGGCCAAAATAAACCCCTCTCTCGTCGTGAACATGGACACTAAAGGAGAGCCAATCGTCGGTGTGCGAGCACAATTTTATATGGTGTCGCTGTGGGAGAGCTCATTGTCGCCGAGAGCCTGAGTGCCTCTCATGGTTGTGGTGGGCATGAGTCACTGAGGCCAGCGAATGGCCAAGAGTATACGTAAAAAGCAAGCCAGGAGAGGAGCATGGCTGTGGCGGAAGTCGAATGGAAGCTCGGTTTGTGGGTTCTTGACGCTTCTCTCACATCCTGGCCAATAAGAATACTCCTACCATAAGAGCAAAGAGAACTCGTCTATGGGCTGTCACCACACAATGTGCAGTGCCTTGGATTGTCCAACGTAATGATACTGAAACTACACTACACATATGAGTGCCTAACCATAAGACTTTACATGTCCAGATGTATAAACCAATTGTGAACTAGTACTCTCGTTCGATGACACAGAGCACGTGCTCTTCACTCATCCTACTGTACATCCATTTGTGGCATTATAAAATGAAAACTCCACTAGTAGTGAGTGCCTCTTGTCGGTGAATTGAACACAATGTTATTCTGCATTGCAACTATTTTATGCATCAATTAATGCTTCTCTTAGAGAAAATAAATATTCAACATTTTGATACGATTCTTTAATGGCCTATATACAGCACTTCTTCGGTGCGAGAACCAATCATCACTCATAAAACTCTGTCCTGGGTTATGTGGAATACATGAACGCACGGAGATGATCAGATGATGGAATGAGAGACATTAGGAAAAAAACTAAAATAGTATCTGTACTGTATGCATACGAGCTTTGCTCAGTATTTGCATGTCTGCATTTATATCTTGAGAGAACCATAGAGATTCCATTCCAGTCAGTGGTACCTTTTTGCATACCGATCAAAGTTAATTTTTTATGGATTTTTATATTGGTATTTGTACCAAGAGTAAAGAAGAAAGTTCTAGCAAAAAATAGTGCTAAAACAAAGAAAGATAGAAACAATATCATCATGGATTCATGGTCATACACTTTGGGTACCAAAATCAACTTTTGGAAGCTGCACTTGTTTTAATCCTACTGCCACATGAGCCATAATACACCAGATGTCTATGCATGAAATCTATCAATGCTGCATGAGAGCACAAAGTTTCCCATGTGCGTAGCCATGTTGTTATGCTGCATCGTGCCACCGCCTCATCATAGCCGGTTTCTAGTCTTCGACACATCCACTCCAGCTGCAAGCAGTGATTATTATTAGATAAGAGCTCCAAACAGTGATGAAGAACGAGAAGGCACCTTCAAGGGGGTCCAGGTGTTGTCACCTCCAAGCAGTGATACGCATCCACTAGCATTCATGAAGTGGGTGATAAAAAAAAAGCTAAATAGCTTTTTTTTTTTTTGTCAAATGCGCAACAAGGCTGCATTTTGTTATATTAAAGCATGATGAGCATGTTCTGCATACATGCCTCACTGTGCGAAGCGTTTGCCATTCATCAGCTGCCCTTCCATCTCTTGGATAAATAGAGAGGGAGGGCAGAGTCCTTCGGCCAGAAAGCCATTTCATGATTTTGGACCTCAACTATGCACAAGACTCAAATGCAATTGTTAATGTACGGCGACAAAAAGATCATGCATTTTTAATTGTTATTGGACAGCTCACTACGATTAGAAAAGATGACATGAAGCAATTGGTTCAAGTATAATGTTCCTGGTTCATTTCATTCTCGGAGGACCTTTTTATGATTTTCGGAACAGCAGTTCTTTACTGGAAACACCCTGATTTCTGGGAACACCAGATTTCATTCTGTGATGCAAGCTTGTCCATAACCAAAATGATATTAATTAATTTTTACCAGTTCTAATGACTCATGAAACCCATAAAAATTAAATCTATTTGCAGCTTTGTCTCGTGGACAATCCAGCTTGGTTCTGAGGCTAACCACACAGTTTCATCAAGGGAGGGGAGTCCTTACAGTTTTCGCTGAGATGCTAAAACATGATCATACTGGAATAGTGATGGAGTCAGCAACCACATCCACGAGTCAGTTTGCAACAATACTGCCTGGGTCCTTCTGACCTCAATGCACGTGCCTGGTGACAAACCTTCTACAAGAACCTGTTACATTGAGCTCGAAGCCAGCTATTTTTTTGTCCTGTAAACACAGAGCATGTTATGATGATCCAAGTGGAACAAAGTGGAAGGGGAAGACAGGCATTGTGGGTTCCTGATACTTCTCAGTCCTAAATATCTTTAATTATACAGAACATGCTCATGCTGCATTTTGTTTCGTCACTTGTCAGCGAGCTTGTGCTTTGTGGCAACGTAAAGTTTCTAAAACTAAACTATACTGGGGATTTAGCCTGGACCTATCATTTTATAGCCATGCCTGGCCCATATAAACCAATTAAATTATTATTGGCACTAAATGCATACTACACCACAACACCAGAATCACCGCCGGCTGAAAGCACCTACAGCGGCATGCAGTCTGATGCTAAAAATATTTACCGTCAGTTTTCAGCTGACGTTGTAAGTTCTGATGGTAAACTCTTTGGTGTCAGACTAGACTTTTAGCGTCAGACCATACCTTTAGTATCAGCCAGTTGCGGGAGATATAGCGCAACTCCTTACTGAACGGTGCCTGCCCACCCGGCTAAAGCTTCTTGGAACAAGAATAATCGATATGGCCAATTATGCCACAAACATAGCAGAACACTCTTCATTTCTTCCTCTGAAAGTTGCAGCTTCTTCATCAAGCCTTCCACACCCTCCATCCTTGACACCAGGAAACCCGTGCGATGATCAAATTGGGATCAGATCCAAGGACACAGCGGCGGTGGACATTGGAAAAGTTTGCAGAAATTAGGATGTCTAGTAAGATCACAGACTGGATCCTACAGACGGAGGTGGTTCAGAGAGGGGATGGATCCCGCCACCAGGAACCGCTCAAGACACCTAGGAGCCTAGGCGGCAAGAAAAGAAAATTATAGTCCAAAATCTGTACTTGGTACACCTTTACTTTTATATTCATAAATTCATTAACGAAACGAGGTCTCTAGATGGACTAGTGTTCCAAGTTCTAGAGCAGACTTTGTGGATGGTTGTTCTTTAGTTGGAAATTACTGTTATAGTGTTATGTCAATTTGTAAGTGTTCTTGTGTTTACTACAACTTTACGGGAATTGGAAATATAGTGACAAGCATACTACAGAGAGGAAGATATGTATGTTGCAATGTCACTACTACAGAAGTGGAGCCCTCAGTTCAAGGAGAAAGGCAAGTCCAAGGTGCTTGAAGCTACAAACATGGTCATTTCTCTTTAATTTTCACTTGTTTTCTTCTCCCTGATGTTTGGAGTTTATGTTTTGAATTGGTTACATTATTTCAGAATGCATGGCTGGCATCGAGTCGGAGATGTCGAATCTGCTTCTGTTCGTCAGGCTGTATGCTGCCCACGGTTTTGCCATTTCTCTCTCAAGTACACCTGGGCTGCCGTTTTTCGGGCACGTGAAGAAGCTACTTGTGCTCAACGTTGTGGGCCAAGGAAAATACGTGACAAAATGCAGTGCTGCCCAATTGTTTTATTATCACCTTGTTTACTTCTTGCGGGAGGATAAGTTCTTCCGTTCGTCAGAACTTGCTGCAAAACTCTGTATTTTCCTGTTTTTCTGTATGAAAATGCACTTCCCTGATGTCAAACAAAATGTGTTGTCCAGAATAACAAATTCTTCAGAAGGTGCGATCATCATATAATCGAATGTGTTTCATGAAGCAAGTACTGGACTATGCATCAGTACCAATAATGAACGACAGAAAATCAGGAATCACATATGAGTTGGGGAGCTTCCTACTGTTTGCACTTCACCCGACAAGGGGCAATTTATGTCGTTGTAGGCTGATGCGCTTGAGTGATGAGCATGTGCTCCTAGATGTCTCGAGTATGATAGTACCGTAACAGAAATAATTGGATTTTTGCCATAGGTCCACACGAAACAAGCTTATAAAACGAAACTTTCATAAGGTCATAGTATCAGGATCCTTAGATTGTAACAAGCCAAAGCACCGATAGCCTGTAGAAGAGTTGTATTGCTACTATGGAACGTATGTACGTGCATGCACCAAATGAATCTTCTCTGTATATTCAATAGATTCAGAATTGAGAAGCATCAGGAACCCATGAATCCTGAATTTTTGTTCCCCTATCACAGCTCAAAGGCGTCAATCTGAACTGGCTTCCATATGCACGGGCTTCATTACACAAAATGGCTTGGTGCTATGAATGTGGGTTGTTGTAAACGGCACCTATATGCTGATGAAACACATGATCATTAACAGATGCTAGCAATGGCCATCGATAAACAGACACAGATGCTAGCCCAAGTCTTAATTCTTAGTTCACACAACTTTGGAATCAATCGGTGCTCACCGACCTCAGTAGAAACTGGAAGTAGGATCATTGCTGCCCACTGACTTGGGCGATCCAACCTGGCCAAATGATGTTCACGGGCAGGTATGCAAACAGTATAGGAAACAACAATCATATAAATTTGGACAATCGCAACAAAAATATCAGACGGATATTAAAATTAAGATTTATTGTTTTATTATTGTTACAATTTTTCTTAAGTTTATTATAAGAGGGAACCACATTGCTTCAGTGCGACCAGTAGCTACACTAGTACCCCGTTGATGCTTTTGTGCCCATTTATTTGTTGCCAAACATTTTGGTAATTGCAACAGAATGTACGTTATCTACTGCTACAATTTCATATGTTTTCATATATTTTTTTTCCAAATAGACTCTTTACCATCACTAGACACAAAAATATATGGCACTTACTAAGGAACAAATATCCACAACCTGTTTTAATCCTGTTTTTCTTTTTTTGCTTCATGTTTCACTGAAGAAGAAGGTTTTTGGCTCGACAAGTTCCAAGTTGTATACCAACTTTGTAGCAATTTAGTTACTGCAAAATGTTCCATTATCTCAATCTGAGAGCTTGTTTATCCTTAATGCATTTTTTTGGGCCGTTAGAAAAAAAGTATCAAGCTGAGTACGGAGACTACATTTCTATGCAAAAACCCCATTGACTAAGGAACCATAAAAATTTCACATCACGTGGATAACAGAAATTATTTCTAAAGGTAAACAAAATAAACCCCAGTTTAATTTATTTTTACAGCAGACAATCTGTACATATAAGATGTAGTTTTATTATGAGTTCACTGCATAAAGAAACTACTGAAGCACAATAGGATTAAATCTGAAATTCTATCTTTATTTTTATTGACGAAAGGTCGGCTTGTCTCAGCCTAGGAACACAGCCCAGATGAACCGTCATGGTCCAACCTCGTCCCCATCTGGTTGGACTGTGCACACAAACACGGCTGCTGGCGGCCGACACCTGGCAAGCTAGGGTAATGGCAGAGGGCCATTCCAGCAGCGTGTGCTAACCAGGCAAAGCAAGTGGATGACAGTGTTGGAGCTAGAGAGCTCCGACGACCCTGGAACGCGCCCGGCGAGGTGATCACGACGAGCACCGGACGAGGCGAGATCAATATAGATGGAAAACACGTGAACAAGTGGATATGCCGCCGCAACAATCGCTGCGTTTTGTGTCCCGGTCTCTTTGTATTTATAACCAATCTAAACAAGATTGTCCCACGCCGTGACGCGTCAAGTACGCGACACCGTTTCACCGCGGCGTACGTCATGTGAGCTCGATGCACCACGGCAGAGTCCTATCGACACACACCAGGCCTTGGTCGTGATCTAGCACACCTAAGATCACGCCAGCCCCTAACTAACCTGACTGGTACATGACTCAACTGAATATGAAGATACAAAGATAACTCGTGCATCTATTTAGCTAACAAATCACCTCCTAAACTCGATGCACGTCGACGACACCCAATGCCCTCCGGAGCTCCACGAACTTGACCCGTCCCAGCGCCTTGGTGAAGATGTCTGCAACCTGTTCGGCAGTGCCAACATGATCCACCTCCACCTTTCCTTCTTCGATGCATTCACGTAAAAAATGATATTTCGTATCAATATGTTTACTGCGATCATGATGCACCGGATTCCTGCTGAGAGCAATCGCAGACTGATTATCCATGAGCAACTTCACCGTCGTCTCCTTCTTACCCAGCATGTCACTGATCAACCGGCTCAGCCATATACCTTGGCATGCTGCTGCAGCTGCTGCCACATATTCAGCCTCGCACGAAGACAAGGCAACAATCCTTTGTTTCTGCGATGACCATGTGACCAGACTTCCACTGAGAAAATAACCAGCACCCGAAGTGCTCTTCCTGTCCTCAATGTCTCCTGCAAAATCACTATCGCTGTAACCCAATAGAAAAGGTTTCAGCTCAGCACCTCTCTCATACTTGCACCCATACTGAATGGTACCCTTCAAGTATCTTAGGATGTGCTTCACAGCAGCCCAGTGTTGCTTTCCCGGCGCCTCCATGTACCGACTAACAGCCCCAACTGCAAAAGCAATGTCTGGCCGGGTGTTAACCAAATACCTCAAGCTGCCGATGATACTTCTGTACTTCGTGGCATCCACGATCTCTCCTTCTTTCAGCTTGCCAAGTTTGAGTCTATTCTCCATGGGCGTTTCACAGGAATTACAATTACTCATGCCTGCCACATCAAGTATCTTGGTGGCATACGAGCTCTGACTGAGTGTGATTTCCTGCTCTCCTTGCTTCACCTCAATTCCTAGGTAATAGCTCAAGAGACCCAAATCGCTCATGCTGAATTTTCTCTTCATCTCACCTTTGAAATTTTCAATTTCTTTAACACAAGGTCCAGAGATGATCAAATCATTAACATAGACTCCCACAAGCAGAAAAGAAGTTTTGCTGCTCCTTCTATAAACAGCATGGTCAAGCTTACTTCTGACAAAACCCAGAGCAATGAGTTCTTTGTCCAACTTCACATTCCACGCCCTCGGTGCCTGCTTCAAGCCATAAAGTGCTTTCCTTAACCTGAGTACCTTGTCACCGTTGCCAACCCTGAAACCTGGAGGCTGCTGCACAAACACGGTTTCAGCAAGGTCACCATTCAAAAATGCTGATTTCACGTCCATATGATGAACCTGCCATCCACCCTGTGCTGCAAGTGCCAACAGCACCCTTACAGTCTCGATTCTGGCCACCGGAGCAAACACCTCATCGAAATCTACTCCATGTCTTTGAGCATAACCCTTCGCTACTAGACGTGCCTTGTACTTGACAACATTGCCATCTGGATCTTTCTTGACCTTAAAAACCCACTTCAAGCCAATTGCTTTGTGCTTTGGTGGTAATTGACAGACATCCCATGTTCTGTTCTCCTCTATCGACTTCATCTCTGACTGCATTGCTTGACGCCAGCACTCCTCTGATAGAGCTTCATCAACTGATTTTGGCTCCTCAGCTGCAACTAGACACAAGCCACTGTACTCGACCTCCTGCTGTTCTTCAGTGCTATCGAGCAGATCCTGCACCATCCTGTATCTCAACGGTGCCCCATCAGAGTCGACAGATCCACCCGAAGGTGGTGTAGCCCATTGCATAACAGCCTGTGGCGTGACTGAACTTGGAGAGTTTGATGGAGTAGACACACCTCCCATCGATGGAGTTGACGCAGCAGGCGAGCCAAGATCCCCTAGATCAGCCCCTTCTTCAGCTTCAGCGCCTATTGTCGGATTGACAACAGTGGCCAAACTTGTTGTCGGATTGACAATAGTATCTTCATCGTCATAATACTGAACTCTAAAACTTTCAGCTGTCCCAGTCGTTCCTTCGCCTGCTAAATTTCCTCCCCAATTCCATGGTTTCTGCTCATCAAACACAACATCACGCGACACCATTAGCTGCTGTTTCACGGGATTAAACACCCGATAGCCTTTAGTTCCCGGTTCATAACCTAAGAACACACCCGGGATTGATCTGTCAGTGAGCTTGCTGACACCCGGTCCAACACGCTTTACATAAGCGATGCATCCAAACGTCCTGAGATGCTGCACTCCAGGCTTCTTGCCAAACCATGCCTCGAACGGTGTCTTTCCACTCAAGCTTTTCGTTGGCGAGCGATTTAACACATACACAGCCGTTGTTACCGCTTCACCCCAAAAACGTGCAGGTACTTGCATACTCTTGAGCATACACCGCGCCATTTCAATCACGGTTTGATTCCTCCGCTCCACAACCCCGTTCTGTTGAGGGGAGTACGGAGCCGTGGTATTGTGCTTTATTCCATGATCATTGCAGAAAACCACAAACGCACCTGAGTTAAACTTCGCCACCACGATCCGTTCGACTGCCTTCAGCTGCGCCCGGACACCAGTTCTGCTGCTGTTTTGAACTTCTTTAAATATGCCAACGCCTCATCCTTTTGAACTCAGAAGCTCAAGCCACATATAGCGACTAAAATCATCGACAATGAGCGGGAAGTAGGATTTTCCTCCGGGAGTAGCAGCGTGACCTGACCGCAGAGGGTCAAGATGCACCAATTCCCCAGCCGATGCACGGTAGACTGATGTTTGAGGGAAAGGTTTCGGTGCTGTTTGCCGAAAGCATGCAACCATCACACACCTGTTCCACCCTCGAGATGATGGGTAAGCCATCAACCATTCCCTTCACTCCAAGTTCCCTTAGCGATCTGAAATTCAGATGGCGAACCTCGCATGCCAACGCCAAACATCTTGATCCATCTTGGTAAGCAGACAAACAGGTGAAGTCAGAGTGACCTTCATAATGTAGAGCCGACCCTTCCGTTCTGCCCTGATCAGGACAGCACGTTCAGGTCTTCCTTGTTCTCTTTCAAACACCTCCATCACACCCTTGTCCATGACAACGCGACAGCCACCCTCCTCCAGTTGCCCAAGGCTCACTATGTTACATTTGAGAGAGGGAATGAAATACACTTCAGTGAGAACCCGATGCTCCTCGTTTCTTCCAGCAATTGTCACTGCACCAACTCCACAAATTTCCACCGTGGAGCCGTCTCCAAATCTCACTTGCACCGCGCACCGATTCATCAAGGCTTGCCAATGATTCACGGCATCCGGTCATGTGATTTGTCGCACCTTGTCAAGTACCCACGAGCCAGGATCATACTTGTTTGGGAACACACGCTCTTGGTTCAGGAACAGTCGATGATCCGGTTCCGTGACCCGTCACACACCACACACCTGTGCCACCAGCAACGCCGGTTGCACATCTGTCTCAACATTGACATGATGAACGGCATCACCTTGATCATTCTTCGGCTGCTTCCTGTTAGGACACTCCTTCCGCCAATGTCCATAACCTTGACACTTGTGACACTTGCCTTTCCTCCGAGGCGCTCCCAGTCCAGAACCTCCAGCGGCGTCATGTTGATTTCGGCCATCCTTGCCACCACCGCCTCCATGTCCTCCGGACCGTTCCTTCTTGCCTTTTCCTCGTGACGACGAGTCTGCCGCCATGATGCGGCTTTTATTCCTCGATGCCCACTATCTTCGGTGAGCAAGAGTCGACCAGCCTTATCGGTAACTTTTTCCACCGTAGGCTCAAACCGATCTTCCGCTGCCCTAAGACAACCGACCAGGTTCTCGATCGTCAGTGTTTTTAAATCTTGAAACATCTCGATTGATACCGCTGTTTGGTCGAAAACCGAGCGAAGACAAGTATAAAATAATGTAATGCAGGGAGACACATGCACACATATTCGAGAACCACATATTTCATTAATTCTTTCTTGAATATACAAAATACATGATCAACGAAAAAATGTCTTCTTCCGTCTTCTGCGTCATGCTTAAGGAGAGGTCTGACTTGTAGGTAAATTGTGTAGTTCGCCGATTCCCGGGGCCTGTTGGGCGCGACCGGTTAATTACATCCGCAAGACGAGCTTGCGAAAAACCTCCGATTAAGCTGCGCTAGATGGTCGTCATGCATTTGATCGTCGTCAGCCATATGCGATATATGGCATGGTAAATATGGGTGGCTTTGTGTCGCCGCTTGGTCGTGACATAAGCCAACGCCACGTCGGAGTAAACAAAATTTGTTGATAATGAAGGGGATGACTATCGCCTCGTCGGTGCCCAGTCATGTATGCCAACCTTCATTAACACGGAAGTGTGTGAGTTGCTTTCGCCTCGTCGGTGCCCAGCAACAGTGTATCCGATCCCATTAATTAGGACGTGTCGGTGGAGTGGTGACCTCGCCTCATCGGCACTCGGCCATGATCCCGTCTAGTCTCGTCGGCACTAGACGTTTGATGGTACGGTAGTAGTGTAGACAATCCGCAATTAGCGATACGGGTATTGCTTGGGTGATGCTTTCTCATGAGATTAAGTCGACAGCCTCCTGGCGGCACTTGCATTACTTCGCGAAAATAATAGGGATAAGCCAATGCGACCTTCTCCACTATCGTAGAAAATAATATGGATCAGGCCAATACGACCTATCCGGCGTAGAAGAAAATGATAGAGATAACCCAATACGAGCTTCTCCACTATCGTAGGAAGTAGTAAGGAGCAGGCCAATGCGACCTCTCCGCTGTAGTAGAAAATGATAACAATCCGACAACAGCCTCGCGCGGCGAGGGTTCTGATGTTGTCAAGCTGCAGAAAACGAGACAACCGGTATGCTGAAGATGATCCCAAGCACCAGCAGACTTCAACTTGCACCAACTTGGCAACTCGGCGTGCATGTGGAATTGCTTGCTTGGCCTGTTTATTGGTGACTTGATGTGCAACAACGGGTTGCATCAAGACCTGCACGGCGTCCGGTAGTAGTGCAGCGACTAGCGTGATCATGAGGAGGTATATGCATGGCAGGTGCTGCCATCTATCCTGATACGGCATCCTCCTGGAGAAGCAGCTCAGGGCCTCGGCGTATGTACGTGTATATGCATCGGTGTGACAGGATTGCCATCCGGCGAGACTTGCACGGCGTCAGGTAGTAGTGCCACGTCTAGCATGTGTGCCGCCATCTATTCTTGACACGGCATCCTCTCGAACAGCAGGCCATTGACATATCTGTGCGTATCTCGAACAACAAGCCTCGCCAATATGTATATGTGTATGTGTATGCCGAAGAGCAACACGGCGGATATTTTTCTCATAGCAACGAGCAAAGCAATCCTGACTCTCGCATCTTGATTTTTGTGAGCACGACGAGTGGAGATTCCTTGCCTCGTGCATGTTATCTTCTTCATCATCGCGACGAGCGGGAACTCCTGTCTCGAGCGGTCTTCAGTGACTTGGATTGATCATCATCAACTGGACAACGACCTCGCGCGGCGAGGGTTCTGACGTTGTCAAGTCGGTGAGGCTGAACTAGCGGCATGATGTATATATGACGATGCAGCTGCCTGGAACCAGCGAGTTGCTTGCTTGGTTTGATACTCCATTGGCGATCTGATGCTTGCTTGCTCTTTAAGATCAAATCAACGGCCTTCTCGGCATTGATGTTTTTTTTACAATGATGAGCGAGACAATCCCGACTTGCACGGTCTTGATTTTCTAACTCAGATTGATCATCGACAACTTCGACAAACGACCTCGTAGCGGCGAGGGTTTCCGACGTTGTCAAGCTGTTGGACCTCGCGCGGCGAGGGTTCCGACGATGGATGTATAGTAGATTGAAAGAGCGAGCAGCTTGATCTCTTGCCATCTGATCATCGACAACTTGACAAACGACCTCGGCTAGGGCGAGGTTCTGACGTTGTCAAATTGCTAGAACCTTTTCATGATGAAGCAGTAGATTGGAAGAGCCGGTAGATTGGACTCTTCACATTTGCTTAGATGAATGAATATGCTAATGCATCTGAACTAGGAACTCACCAGAACTCACCAGGGCAATATGATGGCGGCACCGGAAGCTGTGCTTGCGTAGATGATGGTGCAGACAGGCAGCAGGGGGCGGCGAGTGCGGCGATCACGTAGATGTGCTTCCGTTCAGGCTTTGCTTCTCTCGACGTCGCGGCGGACTTGGCGTAGATGTTTGGGTAAGCGCTAAGCGCTGGGGCGTCCGATGGAATTTTTTCCATCGGACGCCCGCCCGCCCACCTCTGCTGCTAGCCGCAAGCCTCATCGAACCGCCTCCTCCAACCGCGTACCGCTCCGTCCCCCACCCCGGATAACCTTTTGCTCCCATCACGTTCTCCCCCATCGCGTCGCCCCGTTAATCTTCACGACACTGGTTGTCACCATCGCTGGTTGTGCCGCGCACCCATCTCCAGCATGCGAACGGCGCAACCATAGGAGAGCAAATGTTAAGAAACATGGGAAAAGCTAGGGAGACTGCAGCAGAGCGGCGGGCTGGGCGACACAGGGGATGGAATATGTTAAGTCGACACTTTACAACAACATGGCAAAACATGTTGCAGCATATTAAAATCGGTTGTTGCAACATCCAAAACAAATGTTGCAATCCTCAAAACGATTGTTGCAACATTGAAAAACATGTTGCAACATCTTAAATCAACGCTTGCAACATTTAAAAACATATGTTGCAACATCTCAACTCGACGTTTGCAAATATCTCAAATCCCTAGTTGCAACAACTTACAAATCGCCTATTGCAACATCCAGAAACACATGTTGCAACTCTAAAAAATTCGATAGTTGCAACTTCTCAAAACCAATTGTTTCAAACATTCAAAGAACACATGTTGCACATCTCAAAACGACAACTTCAACATCTAAAAATATCATATTGCAACATCTTCAAATTGAAGGTTAAAGGTTGCAACATCACAAAAAGCCACGGCCGAAGTGGCCGACAGCTGCTTCACCCACGGATCTCTAGCGGCACGAGGACGTGGGGGCGGAAGAAGTAGGCGCCTGCGGCAGTTGGGGCAGAGGTTGAGCGCCTGGTAGCCGCCGCCGGTGGCCAACATCGGAGGGCCCCCATGTACTTGGAGCAGCGCGGGCAGTGGATCTCCGCGCGGATGCGGCGGCGGCTCGTGCTCGTCGGTGGAGGAGGAGGAAGAGGAGGAGCTGCCCTCGGAGCCGCCCAATGAAGAGAGACTCCCACTTGCGCCGCTCCTGGAGGCGGCGGCGGGGGCACTGCGGTAGGGGAGAAGGCAATAGAAGGGCGGCAGGGGAGAAGGACGCGGAAGCGGAAGAGATAAGAATAGATGAGTGTTTTTTTTAATAGTATAAACGAGTGGCCAGCGGCGTACGCTAGCTAATCTGTCCGACGATTTGTTATTATGATCGGACGTCAGACGCTTAGCATTACCGCAGATGTTTATGCCCAAGAGCAGCAAGCCCTGCGTGGTAACTAGAGAGCCGAAGATCCGGGCGTCGATACGTGAGGATGGCCAGAGCCCCCTGTGGCCAGGGTGCTGGTTTATATAGGGACTTGAGGCAGGACCTTAATTTGTCCCCTCCGCCAAGCAAATGCGATTAGATTGGGCAAATATACATGCACGAAACTTGTTCCGTTCAATCTCTTGTAGGCGTTGCAACTTGAGTGCTCCAGCCAGAGTCCTTGGTTGAAAACAGAGAGTCCGAAGATATCATCTTGCATGCCAAGCAAATAATGACTCACATACACAGGAGTTTGGCCCGTGCGTGGACCCGGCCTTGTCACGAGAGTCCCGGCGTACAGGTACGGGACAATCACGTACGAATACTACGTGAACATTTTCAGCACGTAGATGTGTCTTGGCTTAGTTAATCAAGGTACACATGGATTGAATTTGCAAAACCAGCCACGTACATTCATATGCGTACACATACACATGACGCATGGGTGCATGTACATATATGGAGCTCTGATCATGGAATTTGACCGGTCTGTGTCAGCAGCTAGCTTGTAAAGCGGACCCCTTTAATCACACCAATAATCCTCCAATGAATATATTCATATTCATCTTGTCTAACGTGATTATTTTTTTATATTAAAAATAATCATTAAACAAATGCCACCTGCCGAGTCGAGTTTATGTGCGAACTAGCAGAGACTTGACTCGGGGAAATATAACTTCGATAAACCTGGCCGCATGGTCATAGCCTGGCAAGTACTTTGAAAATATGTATGGCAAAAATCATGCCACCCTTTGAGTAATAGCAATAAGCAGGATACAGCGAAGATCATACCATATCCTTAATAAATCTTCTAATTCCCTTTGCGACCAAAGATATTGGTGCCAGCCAATGGAATGTCAAATTCTTGAAGAAAATTTACCATGGTGTGGATACGACCACTTGATTATAATCAGAATCAAATGTATGCACAAAGTTCCATTTGCCATATCAATTCCTGCCATGGAGCTACTTATCAGTTGTAGCATTGGTGGCATCACCCATAGGCGAGGCGAGCATTTTGACAACTTTGTCCTCCGGTTTGCTCGTATGTTTAACTGTGGTCAGCTCATCCCGGACATAAACTTCCAAGCACAAGATAGAACCACCAACAGCTTAGACTTTCAGAGCTACTCTCCTGACAGCCGAGAGGAATCATTCCAGCTTTTGTTGCGGCGCCATCTCTGAATTTCCATGTCTTCTTTGCCCAGCCACTAGCACGTGGAACCAGGTGCTCAATTCATTATATAACTTGGTACAACAGAGCTTTTGGATTTCTCCGAGACCCAGATTATTTTTATGATGATAAAATTACCTTGCCTTAGGCAATTGATGTTGCTGCCACCAGTGTGCCAGGTAATAAGCTTTTCTTGAAACACTCTCGTGTTCCCCTGGAGACGAAGACCTCTCAATGGAATTTCCAGTGATGCAAGATACCATGGACCTGCAGCCACCAGCCCAAACTGCGGCTACAAAAGCTCTTACTGCAGTCAATCAAGAGCATGTTTCGTTGAACCAACAGGTTGGTCAGCTAGCAGAGAAGGAAGCGACCAGCGTGACTCAATAGAAGTCACTAGAACCATCAGGATTGAGTCAAACCATATGGAGGCAGACGCCAGCCCATCCAAGCACACGATGGAGGATGCTAGTGCCATAGTTCAGAAAGAGGGAAAACAGTAGAATTAGGTAACTATACTTCTACCTGATGATCATCACGTAATCAACCACCTCTTTTTTTTTTTCTTTTCTTATTCATATTCTCTTGCTTTGCCTCTTCTTTGGATGTATTCACAGAACCTGATTTGGCTGCCACTGAATCTCAGAAACTTTTTGTTAGCGTTGAAGAGATGGTCAGCCAGCTTAAGGCGGACACCAATATTGGTAGTTCCCAGAGTGAACTTATACATTTGAAGCTCACAAGCCAATCTTCATGTCTGCACTTGTGGACGCTGCTTTAACTATGTTTGCATGGATATCCAGAATTTCCAGAGTTTAATCAAGCAGCGACCTTTTGATAAGGAAAGAGTGCTCTTAAGAATAGAGGCCAATATGAAGTGGTGGGCGAAATTATTTGAGCCATCTCCACCTGAAGTAACATGGTTTCAGGGCTTTAAAAGAGCTCCTCACCAACAATTCTCAATCTTCGTCTGGGAAATTCATCTCGAAGGCAGCTCAAACCAACACAAGGGCTGCTGCAATTAAAAGGTTTCGGGACAAAGTAGCGACAACCTGTGCCCTTATGGATGAGATCACCAAACATTATGAGAAGCACATTGCATCCCAAGGACTTCGGATTGAGAAGCACTCGACCCATATCCAGAGACTGAGAGAACAAATTGAAAAGCTCATTAGTCAGCTTATAATAGCAGGCCCATGCTCAAGAGAGTCATTTGAAAGAGCACACAGCTCAATGCTTGACTCATCATCAAGAACGACTCAAAGAAACAAGTGTGCTCCAATCTGAACTAGACACGATGTCCAGGAGGAACCATGACCAACTGCAGTACCTTGGACAAGCGACTGCCTGCTTTGCTGATCAAGACGATGTGGAACTTACAGAACATGCCTGATCTTTACTGCATTTTTTTTCATGTATTGCTTCTCTGAACCGTAGATATAGCTCTATGGCATCAAGTCATTTTGGAGTTCGCTTGTAATATAATGTCTTGGAACACATCTTGCACCTCTTTTTTTACATAGAAAAATCTATGTGGCCTGGTGTTTCATCTAATCATACGACTATGAAACTGGATGCTGGTTTTCTTCCTTCTCGGCAAGCTTTGAGATCAGAACGCTATGATGTATGGAACTGCACCGCACAAACTCGGGTTATGGTTCCAGGCGTGGCGAGAATCCATGCCATCGCTAAAAAGAGTAGCAACGGACGAGATGGGTAAGGCTGATATCATGGCGAAAATCATGCCGCCACCTTGTGTTGTAGTAGGATATGGCGAAAATCATGCCGCCTCCTGAAAAATAACATATGGCGAAAATCATGCCATATACAAGAAAAGAAATCCTTGGGTTCCACTCCGACCAAATATATTTGGTGCCAACAAATGGAGCGTAGTATCCATGGATAAATTTATTAAGATTGATGCAACCGTTCTACAGCTACAGTGCCAGCCATCTATCTTAAAGGGTTTCACAGTTCCACATCGCCGCGTTGGTTTGCTTCACTGCTCCCAAATTTACATGCATCTGAATGCTCATAGGTGCTTTATGGCAACCTGATTTGAGGGCAGACTGCAAATAATGTATTATATGTGTGAGGCATGTCTCAAGATGAGAATCAGTATGCTCACGTCACTTATCTAGAATGGAAGAACACCTTTAAAGATAAAGGGTCCCAAAATGTTTTGGATAATTAAAATGCCAGCCTCTTATCAATAAAGAGACACGGGATTTTGTGGCGAAAATCCATGCCACTAGAAGATGTTCTTGTAGAGTCCACTTGGAGACCCTTTTTGAGTCACCAGGACAACTTGCTGGATTGAGCTGAATAATATCAGGGCAACCAACTCATAATATGGAGATGTAGTTGTACCCCAGACCAAGGGTACCAACCCAAGTGATCATTCATTGCAATGATGCCAACCAGTAGAGTCAAATGATTCATGGTTGCAGGTATGCCCGATAATGGTGCATTTAGCTGTTGTAGAAGAGCTATTGATACCCGTCTAGGTCCCAAAGATGTACCATGCCAAAGGTCATCTGAATAACTATTTAACGAAGGTCTTGCACACCCTTCACTGAATTGCACGAGCAGACACATGGGATGCCCATCTTGCTGAATTTTACCAAACAGCAATCTAATTTTGTATGGTAGAGATAATTCTTGGTTCTTCTCAATGAAAACTTGAGAGAAACAACACTGATTTTAAGAAAATATATGCTTGCAATGGTGGAGCAGCCACAGAAGTATGTTACTCATAAGATGGTCATATTCCAACACAACCAATACATGTGGTTTAGATTCCTTGTGGTAATAGTGTGAAAAAGGTTAACACTTCGTTAGGACCTCTTGGGGTTAGTGGAAATCTTTCCGAGCTTCCCTTTAGTCATGTGCTTCACGCCTCCAATCTTTTGTCCAGTAAGGAATGTAGGATACGGCTAGAATTTCATGGTTGGTTTGGGGAAATTGGCTAAGGCAATTTTTCTGGCCGCACTTTTGCCGAGGATGATGAATAGCTACCGTCCTCCTTCAATTTGCTTTGCTTGATAACTTGACTTTTTTTAATTACTGAGAGCTTCGAGACAGCTGACTATGCCTCCTTTTTCTTTCTCTTTTTTTTTACTATTGAGAGCTTCGAGACAGTTGACTATGCCTCCTTTTTCTTTCTCTCCTTTGGACTTGTTTCTTGAAACTTGTCTTCAAAGAATTCAGAGGGTAGCCATCCATCTTTGTGTAGCTAAGTAATCCTCGCAGGCTATATTTTGTTTTTGACCCTTGTTGTCACCTTATGAGGGTGGCATGTGGCTGCACACTTGATCCAGGACTTTTGTCGAGTCAGGTAGCCCTTTCATGCTCTTTTCTCTATAGTCTCCCTCAAGGCTTGGCATTCCTTTTAAACTGGACAAACGGCAGAAGGCACGATAAACCCACGACTTCCAGGGTCAGTGCGGATTGAAATTCCACCACCCACTTTCATCCCTTGTAGGTGTAAACCATGTGCTTTGTGTTGAGGTTACTTCACCACAATGTAGGTCAGTTGGAAAATTTTCATCCTAGAGAAACATGCCTAGTGACAGCCCATCAGTGGCCTAGAAGATATCAATTAACTGTGAAATATCTTCGCGAAATCTTCCACCATGCAGCATGTGATAGACTCTTTGGTGACCTTGAAGTGAGTATTTCTTCTGTTGATCAAGTGGGGTTAGCTCTTGTATATTGCAGATGTTGCAGTGCAACTGACTAGATTTTTTTTGAATAGATATTGCTACGAACAACATAGCAAGTATCCCAATCTGCATAGCCACAACCGTATTGACATAGAGAGGGTGATAGATAGAAAATAGCTACACCATTGGCACGTGAACATGATAGTTTTTTTCTGGTTAAACATCTGCCACCTGGGTATCAGGGGCATGGCCTTCCTGAATCTCGTTTTTAGGGGTACCATTGTACAGTGTTGCAGGCAAACAAGTGCACAAAGTTGCCCACTTAAACGTATGAGTAGCATCTCCATGAGGATCCATAAGGATATACCTGGGTTAATAAAGCAAGAAAAGGTGCTCATTTATGTAAAATAAAGCATGGTGCCAACCCTTCTCACGGATACACTTGCATATTGTAGGTACGATGAGTTGATTTCGTCTTGAATATTTGGGTCGCCATTCTTGGCATAATGATGATTTCCAATGGGCAGACAGTGGAGCTTGCCTTGATTGATAAAATAGGCATGGAAACGGGTTCCGCCCACGGTGCCAACGTCCATAGATGTTTAACAGCATATATAATGTTTGCCACCAGCTTGTTAGGAGGATTCATGCGCAAGTCTGTAATGGCTAGGTCTTAATACTTGGACTGCAACCTGCCACCAGTTCGTGAAAACGGTCTGCAGGGTCCTCAACATGGCTCGGGTTACCCCCTGCCTATGCAGTTGTTTGGCGATATTGCTTCTCCCATTCTTTTATTTGGGCCTTCAGCTTCTGAACTTGCTGCTGGAGCTGGTCGGTAGGTGCACTTGCATGAGGTGTCGGTACTTCATTCGCTAGTGCAGCAAATTTGTTTTCTTCGGGGCTAGAATAAGCCGTGGCATGGTATGAGGCAATCATCATTGGGGAATGAAGACTGATATTATCAGTGCAGGTTATAGATCCACACCCAGGAAATTTGGCCACACATTTCAATGTGCGTGTCCAAAATTCATTGATAATGGCTTGTCAAACAAGCTTCTTCAGTTCATCAGGCCTCTTGGCCTTTACAGATAGCACGTAAGGCTCTTTGACAACGTCCAGGAACTCAGGAACGCCTGACTTTGTTTGGGCGCCATGCTTTGGACAACCTGAGCAACTTAACTCGGCATGGAATTTCTTGACTTTACTCCGCCACCGTCGATAGTTGCGAAGAGCATTCTCGTTGTTCCTGGGAGCGTGCAGTGCGCATTGACCAGGATAATGAATAAGAGGCATCGTTAAGTGCCTCAAGAGTCATCTCGGGAGATTCCGAGTTGTGTTCTTGAACAGCTGAGAGTAGCTCAGGCTCTTTCAAAAGCCTGCGAGCATCAGCGACGGTAGCCCATCTTGCTTGTTTAGCTTTGATGGAAGCGTGTTTGCGCGCCTTCTTCAGCTCCGTGTCTTGAGTTTGCGGCACTTGCATTGGGAGCACGAGCGCTGAATTGAATCCGGCAAGGCGCAGAAGGGAACTTCATTGCTTCCTCTATGGTGTTGGCAGGGAAGGACTCACCTGCGAGCGGCGGGAATCCTTCAATGAGTACGCCTTATAATCAAACCGTACCGATGCAAGCATGCATAGCTGAAAGCTTCACGTGTATGAACGTATATAAGCACGGTGCACTTTTCTATATTTTGAAAACTCCGGCTGTGTTTTGATCAGCATGCCGTTCTCTTTTGTCTAGCCCAGGCACTGATCGGCCCTGTTGTGTGAATACATACGAGTCTGCATGCAGTGCATAAGCATGCAAAACTTGTATTTTTTTTAAGGCAACGTAATATGTTACGTCACTGCCCTTTTCTTAGTCCATCAGCAAGTGAATGTCGATCTTCAGAGTAAGCATCGTCCAGCATATATGGCAACGATAGACGAGCGATCATCATCATCATCCTTTTTTAAACGACCACCGAAGTGCAGCGAAGATGGGAGGAGAATCAGGTCCCACCGGGCGTGCCATTTTGTTTGGTCGAAAACCGAGCGAAGACAAGTATAAAATAATGTAATGCAGGGAGACACATGCACACATATTCGAGAACCACATATTTCATTAATTCTTTCTTGAATATACAAAATACATGATCAACGAAAAAAATGTCTTCTTCCGTCTTCTGCGTCATGCTTAAGGAGAGGTCTGACTTGTAGGTAAATTGTGTAGTTCGCCGATTCCCGGGGCCTGTTGGGCGCGACCGGTTAATGACATCCGCAAGACGAGCTTCGCGAAAAACCTCCGATTAAGCTGCGCTAGATGGTCGTCATGCATTTGATCGTCATCAGCCATATGCGATATATGGCGTGGTAAATATGGGTGGCTTTGTGTCGCCGAAGCTTGGTCGTGACATCGCCAACGCCACGTCGGAGTAAACGAAATTTGTTGATAATGAAGGGGATGACTATCGCCTCGTCGGTGCCCAGTCATGTATGCCAACCTTCATTAACACGAAGTGTGTGAGTTGCTTTCGCCTCGTCGGTGCCCAGCAACGAGTGTATCCGATCCCATTAATTAGGGCGTGTCGGGTGGAGTGGTGACCTCGCCTCATCGGCACTCGGCCATGATCCCGC
The DNA here is from genome assembly GCA_015847255.1 of Hyparrhenia diplandra. Lineage (NCBI taxonomy): Eukaryota > Viridiplantae > Streptophyta > Magnoliopsida > Poales > Poaceae > Hyparrhenia > Hyparrhenia diplandra. Next base: position 590,127 of record JADLZK010004228.1, on the reverse strand, counting down.
TCTAGTCTCGTCGGCACTAGACGTTTGATGGTACGGTAGTAGTGTAGACAATCCGCAATTAGCGATACGGGTATTGCTTGGGTGATGCTTTCTCATGAGATTAAGTCGACAGCCTCCTGGCGTCACTTGCATTACTTCGCGAAAATAATAGGGATAAGCCAATGCGACCTTCTCCACTATCGTAGAAAATAATATGGATCAGGCCAATACGACCTATCCGGCGTAGAAGAAAATGATAGAGATAACCCAATACGAGCTTCTCACTATCGTAGGAAGTAGTAAGGAGCAGGCCAATGCGACCTCTCGCTGTAGTAGAAAAATGATAACAATCCGACAAACAGCCTCATGGCGGCGAGGGTTCTGATGTTGTCAAGCTGCAGGAAACGAGACAACCGGTATGCTGAAGATGATCCCAAGCACCAGCAGACTTCAACTTGCACCAACTTGGCAACTCGGCGTGCATGTGGAATTGCTTGCTTGGCCTGTTTATTGGTGACTTGATGTGCAACAACGGGTTGCATCAAGACCTGCACGGCGTCCGGTAGTAGTGCAGCGACTAGCGTGATCATGAGGAGGTATATGCATGGCAGGTGCTGCCATCTATCCTGATACGGCATCCTCCTGGAGAAGCAGCTCAGGGCCTCGGCGTATGTACGTGTATATGCATCGGTGTGACAGGATTGCCATCCGGCGAGACTTGCACGGCGTCAGGTAGTAGTGCCACGTCTAGCATGTGTGCCGCCATCTATTCTTGACACGGCATCCTCTCGAACAGCAGGCCATTGACATATCTGTGCGTATCTCGAACAACAAAGCCTCGCCAATATGTATATGTGTATGTGTATGCCGAAGAGTAACACGGCGGATATTTTTCTCATAGCAACGAGCAAAGCAATCCTGACTCTCGCATCTTGATTTTTGTGAGCACGACGAGTGGAGATTCCTTGCCTCGTGCATGTTATCTTCTTCATCATCGCGACGAGCGGGAACTCCTGTCTCGAGCGGTCTTCAGTGACTTGGATTGATCATCATCAACTGAACAACGACCTCGCGCGGCGAGGGTTCTGACGTTGTCAAGTCGGTAGGCTGAACTAGCCGGCATGATGTATATATGACGATGCAGCTGCACGAACCAGCGAGTTGCTTGCTTGGTTTGATACTCCATTGGCGATCTGATGCTTGCTTGCTCTTTAAGATCAAATCAACGGCCTTCTCGGCATTGATGTTTTTTTTTTACAATGATGAGCGAGACAATCCCGACTTGCACGGTCTTGATTTTCTAACTCAGATTGATCATCGACAACTCGACAACGACTCAGCGGCGAGGGTTCCGACGTTGTCAAGCTGTTGGACCTCGCGCGGCGAGGGTTCCGACGATGGATGTATAGTAGATTGAAAGAGCGAGCAGCTTGATCTCTTGCCATCTGATCATCGACAACTTGACAACGACCTCGCGCGGCGAGGGTTCTGACGTTGTCAAATTGCTAGAACCTTTTCATGATGAAGCAGTAGATTGGAAGAGCCGGTAGATTGGACTCTTCACATTTGCTTAGATGAATGAATATGCTAATGCATCTGAACTAGGAACTCACCAGAACTCACCAGGCAATATGATGGCCGGCACCGGAAGCTGTGCTTGCGTAGATGATGGTGCAGACAGGCAGCAGGGGGCCGGCGAGTGCGGCGGTCACGTAGATGTGCTTCCGTTCAGGCTTTGCTTCTCTGACGTGCGGCGGACTTGGCGTAGATGTTTATGCCCAAGAGCAGCAAGCCCTGCGTGGTAACTAGAGAGCCGAAGATCCGGGCGTCGATACGTGAGGATGGCCAGAGCCCCCTGTGGCCAGGGTGCTGGTTTTATATAGGGACTTGAGGCAGGACCTTAATTTGTCCCCTCCGCCAAGCAAATGCGATTAGATTGGGCAAATATACATGCACGAAACTTGTTCCGTTCAATCTCTTGTAGGCGTTGCAACTTGAGTGCTCCAGCCAGAGTCCTTGGTTGAAAACAGAGAGTCCGAAGATATCATCTTGCATGCCAAGCAAATAATGACTCACATACACAGGAGTTTGGCCCGTGCGTGGACCCGGCCTTGTCACGAGAGTCCCGGCGTACAGGTACGGGACAATCACGTACGAATACTACGTGAACATTTTCAGCACGTAGATGTGTCTTGGCTTAGTTAATCAAGGTACACATGGATTGAATTTGCAAAACCAGCCACGTACATTCATATGCGTACACATACACATGACGCATGGGTGCATGTACATATATGGAGCTCTGATCATGGAATTTGACCGGTCTGTGTCAGCAGCTAGCTTGTAAAGCGGACCCCTTTAATCACACCAATAATCCTCCAATGAATATATTCATATTCATCTTGTCTAACGTGATTATTTTTTATATTAAAAATAATCATCAAACAACCGCCACTTGATTGTACCGTGGTGGAACAACCCTAAGAAACTTCTTCACCACTCGTGTGTCATCAATCCCCGTCTCACCAAGCCCTTTCAAGTCCGTTGCAAGCTTGCTGATGCGAACAGCAAAATCGTCAATAGACTCGCCTGTTTTGAACGAGATCGATTCAAACTCCGCGAGCAACTTCTGTGCATTCACCTCTTTGACACGATCTGCACCCAACCTCATTGACTTGATCGCCTCCCAAGCCTCCTTCGCCGATTTCTTCGTCAGCAGCATGGAGTGCATATCGGGAGGGACACCGCGCAACATGGCGCCCAGAGCGAGTCGATCATGACGCCGCTCCACCTTGTCAGATTCGATTGCGTCCCACAGATACATCGCCTCAAGATTGCACTGCACATGAGAAGACCACTCCTGGTAATTTGCCCGCGTCAGCATCGGCCACACCAGATTCCCGGCCGCCTGGTTCCATGCGCGCTCCATTACCTCCTTGTCCTTGCTCATGGCGTCGACTGTGGCGTTCCAACCTTCTTCTTCACGAAAACGATCAACCAAACCACCGTGCTACGTCTCCTCTCCTTCCTCGACGCCGAACACCACCGATCTCCGGCCTCCTCGCTCCGATACCAGTTGTTGGAGCTAGAGAGCCCGACGACCCTGAACGCGCCCGGCGAGGTGATCACGACGAGCACCGACGAGAGAGCGAGATCAATATAGATGGAAAACACGTGAACAAGTGGATATGCCGCCGCAACAATCGCTGCGTTTTGTGTCCCGGTCTCTTTGTATTTATAACCAATCTAAACAAGATTGTCCCACGCCGTGACACGTCAAGTACGCGACACCGTTTCACCGCGGCGTACGTCATGTGCGCTCGATGCACCACGGCGGAGTCCTATCGACACACACCAGGCCTTGGTCGTGATCTAGCACACCTAAGATCACGCCAGCCCCTAACTAACCTGACCGGTACATGACTCAACTGAATATGAAGATACAAAGATAACTCGTGCATCTATTTAGCTAACAGACAGCGTGTGGCGCAGCAGAGGCAAAATCAGTTGATGTGCAGAACTACAAACAATTGCTCAGCAGTGGCAAAACCAGTTAACAGCAGCGTGCGGCGGTACACAAACAGCGGGTGGGGTTGGAGTGTGTTCAATGTAAAGTCGCAAATGGTTGTGAAGTAGCATTAGAAATAAGCATGTTGGAACAAAGTTCTTACAATTGCTTTCAGAGGTTATAGTACCGATAATAATTCGTTTATACGTCCAGACCATAGAACCTATAAAATGACACATGTAGAAGAAGCTCAAGAACCAATATGAGAACTGTACCAGAGTTTCAGGATCGTTAGTTTGCCAAAACGCACATTTGGTATAGGGTCGAGGTAGTTTTGTTGGCCACAATATGATGAAGCCAAATGCAGCAACATCATCCATTTTTTGGATGGAAATGAGAAGCATCAGGAACCCACGACGCCTCACTTTCCATATTCCGGTGCTACTTACTGTCGGATCCAGGTCAACGAGGCAGTGATCAACCAGGGACAGATCCCGAGCCACATTGACAGCAACTTTAGCCTCTTCATCCTGCTCACACTCCAGCTGACTGGTTTGCCGCCGACCTCACCTAGCTGATCAGCAACCTCGTCCAGGGTGTGGATGGGGCTACAAGGGTCCCCAAGAAGGTCCACATTCCTCTGCCTGTTCAAGCGCCATGGCGTTGCATAATCGGATTGTAGCTTCGTCATCTTCAGCGTCCGTGAGATGCTGCTATGCTCCCAGCAGTGCCACGACCTCACCAAGCACTAGTAGACATGGCTGATGGCCATGGCCTGGTGGGTCAATCGCCGCCTGGCGTCATGGCTTGTCTCGATCAATCATGTGCCCGCCTATGATGGTGCTGCCCCAGTTGCTGCTGTACTTGGTGCGGGGTGCCATCTGTGTTGGTTGGTTTGTTTGCGGGGAGTGCTTCTTGATTGCTTTGCATCTCCTTTTGCTTGCTTGTGCAAGGGCATCACCGCCAATGCAGGGCACGCACACCCACGTTCATTACACACACAGTGATAGGACCAGATAGGACTTGCTATAGTATAGTTGATCATGTTGTGTTGGTTACGAATAGAGTAACAGAGAGTGAGTCAGGAGATAGTTACGAATACAGTGACTCGAGTTGGTTGTCAGTATAATCATACTGTACGAAATGACTAATTATGGTTACCTGGGTGATCATGTACCTAACCACAGGATCGGAGGAACTAATACAATGATTGACGGATACATGCAGTGGTTGCACAACTACCTTGTGGTGACACACTTTGTACTCTCATCACTCTCTCACAACAACCTTGTGGTGACTCATGTTTCCTTTTCATTCTAATACTCTCGTCATTTGATTTCCAAACTACAAATCGTTTTGTACTTTCTATGTAACATTTTATACAGTTTTTATGCACAAGTACTAAAATTAATATTACTTTGAGATTTGGAACACAGGACGTCGTGTTACTGTTTTTATGGCATCCTTATTATTCTTTTTGTTTCCAAGTCGGATTATTGTTTTGGCTTTGTTTGTCAGACCCTCTTTTCGCTTAATTACTTCCCATTGGTGGCATGTAGATGGGCAACCAACTTCGACGGAAGGCATATTAATTCCGGGCCAGATAATGTCTCGACGGAAGACATTTATGGACCGGAGTACAAGCACTGTTTCAGCACGCTGATTACTGATACTACTAAATTGACGGTTAAGCAAATCTCAATGTGATGCAACACTAAGGAATTACATATATCACAGCATCCCACCAAATATCTGAGCAGTTGAATTAGCCAGAGACTCCAACGGGACTCAACAGGGTTACATACATCACAGCATCCCACCAAATGTTCTAGACGAAAGGTAGGTGGTGGGCGCATTTGCCCGCCACGGTAAATGTAATACGTCCATCACGGAAATTGATTCCTGTAGTACTCGATGGCGTGAGTGGCAGGGTTGGCCAGGAATCCATTTCCATAATGTACATGCACATGTATTATGGCAAAAAATAATGTATTGTTTAACTTCCACACAGTTGTTGTGATAATTTATTTGCATTTAGTACCTGATTTCCATTTTTGCATCGCTCTGCATATTTGTGAGCTAAATATTTGATATTGCCTACCAAGGCTTCTGAGTATTGCTTCTGATTTGAAAGTTTTAATCGGATTATCTTAATTAGTAGGATGGACATCTAATGCTTCAGATTTGAAAGTTTAAATTTGATAATTTATAATGCTTTTCCGGCTTCCTGAGTAATAGTTCCAACTCTGAAGTTACATTACAACTACATGATCATCATTACGATGAACAAGCAAATTATCCGGCTAAACTTAAATGTATGCAGGGTTTTGGATCATTATTTTTTCTTTTTGGAGAGAGGAAAGGGTCTGATCTTAAGAAAAAGCAAGCAATATCTCTCAATTTACAATAAGAAAAGCTAGGGATATCGAATAAGCAAGCGAGCAAGCAATAGTTTATTGTAATATATCGCTGAAAAGCAAAAAGCTTACAGAAATAACATAATTAATAAACTTCAACAGGTTTGCTCACAATCTATTTCTCTATAGACATCTTGTTAGTGTTCCCATAGAAGTTGCCGCTTGAACATGAATATTGGCATCCAAAGACCTTTTTCTTTGGAACAGAGGAAATAAAGGTTCTTCTACTGAAAATTTATTAATGTAAAAGAAATGGAGTACAAAGTACATAGGTCAGGCAACAAAATATAAAGAAGAAAGATAAAAATATTATAAAGATATCTATTTCCATTCCTTGATTAGTGAAGAGTATTTTCTGTTTGCCCTTAGAATAATCAGAACAAAGTCAACCAAATTCACGAACACAACAGAATAGGGACATCTTGATACAATTTTTTTTTTTCTTCAAGAGAGCACGGGCAGTCCCATGGAGGGCACCTAAAAGATTCTGGTGACGTTATGATGAAGCATCAACGGTCTGGTGCTCGAGGACGACAACCTTCATTCTGATGAAGCACCTAAAATAGGCATGTTGGAAAAGAGTTCTTACAATTGAATTAGTTGTCGTCAGATCACTCTTTTGCTTTCAGAGTGTATAGTACCGATAATAATTAGTTTATACATCCAGACCATAGAACCTATAAAATGAGACATGTAGAAGAAGCTCAAGAACCAATACGAGAACATGTACCAGAGTTTCAGCAGCATTAGCTTGCCACAACGCACATTTGGTATAGGGTCGAGGTAGTTTTGTTGGTCACAATATGATAAAGCCAAATCCAGCAACATCATCCATTTGTTGGATGGAAATGAGACGCATCAGGAACCCACGACGCCTCACTTTCCATATTCGGATGCTACTTACTGCAGGATCCAGGTCACCGAGGCAGTGATCAAACCGGTACAGATCCTGAGCCACGTCGACGGAAACTTTAGTCTCTTCATCTTGCTGAAACTCCAGCTGACCGGTTTGCGGCCGACCTCGCCTAGCTGATTAGCAACCTCGTCCAGAGTGTGGAGGGCGCTACTAGGATCCCCAAGAAGGGCCACATTCCTCAGCCTATTCAAGCTGAGGACACACAGTGACAGGACGAGATATGACTTGCTAGTATAGCTGATCATGTTGTGTTGGTTACGAATAGAGTAACAGAGAGTGAGTCAGGGAGATGGTTACGAATAGAGTCACTCGAGCTGTACGAAATGACTAATTATGGTTACCTCGGTGATCATGTACCTAACCACATGATCGGATGAACTAATGGAATGATTGACAGATACATGCAGTGGTTGCATAACTACCCTGTGGTGACACACTTTGTACTCTCATCAATTTCTCACAACTACCTTGTGGTGACACATGTTTCCTTTTCATTCTAACACTCCCGTCATTTGATTTCCAAACTATAAATCGTTTTGTACTTTCTAGGTACCATTTTATACAGTTTTTTTGCACAAATACTTAAATTAATATTACTTTTAGATTTGGAGCACAGGACGGAGTACTAGTAATTTTGTGTTACTCTTTTTTTATGTCATCCTTATTATTCTTTTTATTTCAAAGTCGGATTATTGTTTTCTCTTTGTTTCTCAAACCCTCTTTTCGCTTAATTACTTCCCACTGGTGGCATGCAGATGGGCAACGGACTTCGACGGAAGGCATATTCGGGCCAGATAATGTCTTGATGGAAGACATTTACGGACCGGAGTACAAGCACTGTTTCAGCAGAACGCTGATTACTGCTACTACTAAATTGACGGTTAGACACATCTCAAATTGATGCAACACTAAGGAATTACATATATCACAGCATCCCACCAAATATCTGAGCAGTTGAATTACAGAATATAGGGGCCAGAGACTACTACAGGACTCAATAGGGTTATAAAGATGCGATGTTCTAGATGAAAGGTAGGTGGCGGGCACATTTGCCCGCCACAGTAAATGTAATACGTCCATCACAGAAATTGATTCCTGTAGTAGTCGATGGCGTGAGCGGCAGGGTTGGCCAGGACTCCATTTCCATAATGTACATGCACATGTATTATGTCAAAAATAATGTATTATTTAACTCCCACACGCTTGTTGTGATAATTTATTTGCATTTAGTACCTGATTTCCATTTTTGCATGGCTCTGTATATTCGTGAGCTAAATATTTGATATTGCCTTCCAAAGCTTCTGTGTATTGCTTTCGAAAGTTCTAATTCGATTATCATTATTAGTAGGATGGATATCTAATGCTTCAGATTTGAAAGTTTAAATTTTATAATTTATAATGCTTTTCAGGCTTCCTGAGTAATAGTTCCAACTCTGAAGTTACATTACAACTACATGATCATCATTACGATGAACAAGCAAATTATCCGGCTAAACTTAAATGTATGCAGGGTTTTGGATCATTATTTTTCTTTTTTTTGGAAAGAGGAAAGGGTCTGATCTTAAGAAAGCAAGCAATATCTCTCAATTGAAGCTAGGGATATCGAATAAGCAAGCGATAGTTTATTTTAATATATATGGTTGAAAAGCAAAGCTTACAGAAATAACATAATTAATAAACTTCAACAGGTTTACTCAGGATCTATTTCTCTCTAGACATCTTGTTACTGTTCCCATATAAGTTGCCGCTTGAACATTGAACATTGGTTCAGCCAAAGACATTTTTCTTTGAAACAGAGGAAATAAAGGTTCTTCTACTGAAAAATTATTAATGTAAAAGAAATGGAGTACAAAGTACAGAGGTCAGACAACAAAAGTGCAAAGAAGAAAGATAAAAATATTATAAAGATATCTATTTCCGTTCCTTGATTAGTGAAGAGTATTTTCTGTTTGCCCTTAGAATAATCAGAACAAAGTCAACCAAATTCACGAACACAACAGAATAGGGACATCTTGATACAATTTCTTTTTTTTCTTCAAGAGAGCACGGGCAGTCCCATGGAGGGCACCTAAAAGATTCTGGTGACGTTATGATGAAGCATCAACGGTCTGGTGCTCGAGGACGACAACCTTCATTCTGACCTTTTGCTTGAGCAAGAGCAGATATGTTCGAGTGGAAGTGAAACTCTCCGTTTCGCGTTCTCTATCTCTGTGCGTAAGCATTGTGGTATCCTGATGCTTCTCAAACCTACATGTCTTCATAGATATCATGCTCTCGCTGCATTTTGCTTCATAATTTCGCAGCCAGAGCTGAAAGTCTCCTACCACTACTAGTAACCAAATGATTATAAACCTTGTAAATGTCATTTTATAGGCATGCCTGGCCCATGAACCAATTATTATTGGTACTATACATTCATGAAAGTAAAAAGTGAACTATTAATAATTAATTGAACGTCGGGAGCACATGCTCACTAGCTAGCCATGCTAATTGCACATCCATTTGAGATCTAAATTGAATACACTGCTGTAATAATTAGGTCTGAATAAACTGAAGAATGTTAAATGCCCATGCTTATGTTCCATGGACTGCTCTCGGCTCTTGCTCTTTTGTATGAGCAATCGAGTCCCACCATTCATGATCTCCTCTGAGCAGAGCACTACAGCCTTGACACGTTCTCCTGGCTTTGTGTTTTTCTTTGTCAAGTAAAATGTTGGCTCCAGTCCCTCAGACACAAAACTGAAAGCTGTGTGGTTGCAATATTCCCAGTTGGATGCACATGAGACGCGTCTTTCTGGGTGAAGTCTATCTCATGCTCCTTTGAGATACTGACATTTCATTTGAGTTGTCGAACTTTCTACTCTGAAGCATTTGGTCTACTCCAACTCTCAAGACCTTTGGCGTTGCTCCAGCATTTATTTCTGTGGAAAAATGGGAAAAAACGATATGAGAAATTAAGATCACCTTTCTCTACCAATTATATATCTTATTTGAGCCATTTTACGGTGGTTGGAAATACTTCCTGACCCCTCCCAACCCCTCCCGATTTCTTTTCTTAATTGACAGAAGAAACGCCTCCAGACACCTACCCATTTGACGCCTCCCAATGCCTTGTCCCACAAGTCATAGACACAAGAAATGTCTCCCAATGCCTCTCAACCATTGTAAAAAGTTCATCTTATTTATGTTTTTTTTTTTGCTCAGCAAATTTGCTTTCCTTTTTTTAGATTATTTTAAAAATATAATTAGGTGGCCTTCATTAAAAAAAAGGCTGGAAAAATAATAATTCATGATGGCAAACTATAAGTTGTTACATTTCACTCTGGACACCGTCCAACGCACTACTTAAGAAATGATTTATAATGTTGGCTAAACAGATTTCCAGATGCATATTCCCCACCTCTACTTAAATTTGTCTAGAAAATAGGCCACATACCAAGGTCGGCTGGCTCTCACTAGCCAACAGTTATAGGTGATAAAACCAATTTTTAGCTGATGAAGCAGTGCTCTTGGCACCGAGCTTGCGAACCTCTGGCTCGTTCCTACGAATCCATGATGCAAGTGGCACACCCAGGAGTCCAGTTGTGGGAAACCTGCCTTTTATCATGGTGATTGGAAGGTGGAGGGCAGCACCATGTCTATAGGCGTCGCGTCAGTCCACCGGTTATTTGAGACAAATGTGGAATTTAACACGGCCGGGCAGCTTCTCTTGTGTTGCTGCTGCTCGTCAGCGTCTGCACGTTTGAGCCAACGTGCCATGTGCAAGCTTTTGAGACCAGTAACAGACCCTCAGCTCGAATCCAGCATATCTGACACAAGCGCTCGAACAGAAACCAGTGGCTATTGGGGATTGTGGCTTGCTGATGCTTCTCAATCCCGTGATTGTCCTTATATATAGAGAGAAAAGATTCTCCTGTTGCATTTTTCGTTCTTTCAACATTCTCTTGCCACTGGTCTATGTGATCTCAACTGACGTACATTGCCTTGGCTTGTGGCAACCTAACATTGAAACTACACTAGTGGTGGTACAGCTTTCTTTGTACAGGTCATTTTATAGTCATGCCTAGCTTATTGAAAACCAAATATTGAAAAAATAAACTCCAGATATCGGGAGCACAAGCTTATAATTCTCATATGACTCCACATCAAGATGGGATATAAAACTGAACACATACTGCTGGCACTTGCTCTTTAAGTGAAAGTAGTACAACTCCATAACTTATACATGATCCGTGACACTCCCATCTAAAATGCATTATATAGTTTATATACACTTTGCCATGCATTGTGCGGCCACAATACAGAGAAATGGAACGCCTGGGTCCAATTGCAATTGTTGCATTATATAGTTTATTCGAGCTTGGCTTGCGCAGAAGGTGCAACCTTAGCAGCGCCGTCTAGAGGTTACCTCTTGTAAGAACATTTACGAGCTAGGTCTTGGTCCAATTGCAATTCTCGCATCCTAAGACATCATGATTCGTGGAGAACGCACAGACAAATTAATTTCTAAGGGCAGTTAGAACAAGGACTGACATTCCTCAACAAAACTGGACTGCCTCAACAAATGGATTTAGGCCTACTGCAGGGTGTGGATTACGCTCCATGGCGGGCGGTACGCAATTGCGCTTGCCTCCTCTAACGCAGTGAACATGAGATCAGTATAATCTGACAATAAACACGTGTAACAAAAAACTTTTTATACCATGCGGCTTGTTTAGAAAAAAAAAAATAACTAAAACAAAAGTCTTGTTCTGTCGCCATAAGCTGGGAAGCAAAAGGTTTGTATATAGAACAAAACATTTAGCTTTTTGATGGGGACTCCGTATAAAAACGTTACAATGACATTTTCAGTCATTTATAGTTTAGCCTCTTTAAATTTTCACTTTTCAACCAGAGCTACATGATGAGGATAGGACCGTTCCACAATGGTCTGCTGCCGCTTCCCCTCCTGGCCCTCTCCTGCCGCCGCCGTCGCCCGGCCAGGCCTTGGCGCCCCGCCCTCCCCACCCTGGCGTCCGCCCCATCCAGATCTGTCATTCCCCCACCACAGCTCCTCATCTTCTCCCCCCTCCTCCTCGGCCCCGACATCGCGCGCGGGCAAAGCGCCCGCCGCTACCTGACCACGTAAAGCGCTGCAAAGGCGGCGCGACGGGATCCCGTGTGGCCTCTGCCAGCGCTGCGGCAGCCGCCCATCGCCGCCGCCATCACCTACTGCGGGGCCAGGCGCGACAGGATTCCCCTCCCGCGTGGTCTCTCCACCTCGGGGTGTTTGGTTGCCGCGAGGCCCACAAGGACACCTATTGTGCTGATATGTGGATGCAGTGAGATAATACTAGTACACTTACTCTTATGCCAGTATTCTCAAGGACCTGAAAACACCTAAGATCCACCAAAAAAGGAGGAAAATACATGCACAAGTTGAACCCATGTTATGCATGATTTTTTATTGACACGTTTTAATTTCCATCAGATTAGGCTAACAATCTCCAAGCCATCAACGTACACAGTCAGGATTGTTTCCAACAGTTGAAAGACAGAGGTAGCTAGCCGTGAAGACCTAGAAGATGCAGGGTCGGAATCTAGATGGGGTCAAGCTACTGATCTGAAACATGGCGACAAGCTGATTGGGAATACTGCAATCCCACCAGGATACTTGTATGTCGTGCATGAGTTCCAGCAGTCTTGGGTGCTCGACTACAATATCAAAATAGGTAGAAGTTGTGATTGCAATGGGCTCATATGTTCATTGTCTCCTTGTCGTTAGGCCTTTTTACAAGCTAATGTATAATAGACTACTCATTAACTACACATCAACTACGTTGCACCGGCTGACCGTCCCCTAGAGCCAGGCGTGGTTAGTGGTGTTGGCGCCCCCATTTGTCTGGGACTTGGTGCCATGGTGGTTAGGACAGTAGGAAAAAAGAGTGCTAGCAAGAAGTTCCTGGCCACAGGGATGGGAGATGGAAAACAGTGAAAAACGGGATTGATTTATTGCTCAATAATGTATATTCCAGTGCACCTTATTTCAAATCGAATATATCCTAATCCAAGACTAACACTAATGAGGATACCGACTGGATACCACATGACTCAGTCACTCAGGTGACTAACGATGTGCATGTCCTACCGTACATATGCAGGCGTGGTACAGTGCACAGTTATACTGCCCGTCAAGCTTCTCGTTTGCGCTGCTCCATGGTTCAGCCTTCGATTTCTCCAGGAAATTGGAGACCACCTGGGGACCTGGTTGAGTGCCCATACATGACTCTCAGTGGAGACCTGGAGAATTGGAGATCAGATCACATTGGGCGCTGGTGGTACGGTCTCAAGCCTCCGGAGTACTGCAAAGGCATTGTGGCCTATTAATTACTGATGCTTCTCAACCCTAAATGTCTTCGCAGGGTAAGATGCTATTGCTGCATTTTACTTTCATCATTGGGCAATGCTCAGGTACACCTTTTACCTGTTAGGAGGTAAGATCTCAAATTGATCTAGACCATTGATTCTTTACAATTTAATGAGTTATTAAATGAATAAATTAATTAAACAAAACAAAAATAAAAACCTTCCGCGTCTGCTGTTGATGGAAGGGAATCCCGCATGAGGACAACAAATCACGGAAGAGCTGCGCGGGATCCTGATCCTATTTACGTGCGTGACATCGAACATATTCAATAGTACACACAAACAAACATGTTTAACGTATATAAAACTTTATATGCATATATGAATTCCGGTATATGTTAGTTAGAAATAAATACTTAATTTCCATTCAAATAGATGATTTAACGCAAAATCAAAGCAACTGGTCGCTTGAAAATATTCAAAGATACAAAACTTGGGGACTTTGGCAAAAAATAGGTGCTAGCACGAACAATACTTGAACTACTTCAATATAAAAAAAGTTATTCAAAATTAGAACTTTTGAACACGTGTATATATAAAAAAAAAAAAAATAGGGAAAGACATGCATGCATGCATGCGTACACGAAAAGGAAGGAGGCCCGCTGGCTTCTCGGCCCCGTAACGAGAGGATTTGACTTATTTCTTTTTGTTTTAATATTTAATACTTCCTTATTTATCCTATTTTATAAAATAAAAAACTAAATGAATATTATTACCACTTAGGAGATAATAGATGACCATAACCGTTTGATCAAAATAAATGGGCGGTCCACAGTTATTTGGGAGTACCGTAGCAATTGCCTTCATCATTTCCCAGCCACCTTAAGCTCTCCTACCAATATGACAACTGGTTCTTGAACTAAGTCTACATGTCATTTTATAGGCATGCCCAGCCTATAAACCAATTATTACTGGTACTATACATTCATGAGAGTAAAGACTGGACTAATGATAATTGAATGAAAACATAAAATTCTGACATAGATTTCGAGGCCAATATAATAAATAATAACATGTCATGGTTCTTTTGAGACCAATATATACCATGGAGCCACTTCTTCTAAGCGAATTTAATTACTACTCGTATATAGAGAATTTGAGATCTATCCTTAGTATTATGTGGAATGGAAGAAGGCAAGGAGCTGAAGATATATAGATGGAAGTGAGAGGTATCTGGAAGCTCAATAGCACCAAATTTTTCATGGAACCTTCACCAAATTTTCAGGAAAATAGGTTTCATCGAAGTAGCTCGACTTAACGGGGAGGTGATCACTTGCTTCGTCTCTGGCTTGTAAGAGATGTAGCGACATGCTGGTCCATGGGAAATCCCATTAAAAAATTCGAGCAGAGCAGAGCACAGATGACTAGATGAGCATAGTTATAGGTTGAGCACCAAACAAGAGGGCAAAGGGTGTTTGGTTGCCGCGAGGCCCACATGCAACGAGATAATACTAATACACTTACTCTTATGGCAGTATCCTCAAGGACTCAAAAACACCTAAGATTCACCAAAAAAGGAGGAAAATACATGCACAAGTTGAACCCATGTCCTGCATGCTTTTTATTGACACAATTTAATTTCCAGGAGATTAGCCTAACAATCTCCAAGCCATCAACGGACACAGTCAGGATTGTTTCCAATAGTTGAAAGACAGAGGTAGCTAGCCGTGAAGACCTAGGGGATGCAGGGCCGGAATCTTGGTCAGGCCAGCTGCTACTACATACTGGCCTGGAACCGTTGGTCAGGTACTCGATGGAGACCTGCAGAGCAGACCCGTGAGAACGTGGGATTGGTTACACACCAAAATTAGAGACAAATACTACAACATGCTTAATAATGAATCCATCAAATTGAATATTACTAATTGTCTGGTGTACATAGGGAAGCAAGAATGTTTCGTGCTTGGAAATCGTGCAAGTGGAAGGGAAACTCAGGCATTATAGGTTCCTGATGCTTCGTGGCCCAAGCCTGCATTTCGCAATTCCCAGCCAGCTTCTTAAAGCCTCCAACATGATGTGCAGTGCCTTGGCTTGTGGCATCCAAACTATCCTAAAACTAAACTACCGGTGCTTCTGCTTGTACATGTCATTATATATATAGGCATGGCTGACCTATAAACCAATCTTTATTGGCACTATACAGATACCGAAAGTAAAGAGTGAACTAATGATAAATAATTGAAAACAACAGGAAGCACATGATCAGCATCGTGCTATATTGCTATATAAATTGAATTCAACTGTCATAAAGGCTACCTGAAACTTATTTAATTTCGTGATTGTTTTTCGCTAGACCAACATATATACAAAATATGCCACACTTTTCTGAGAGCGAGCAAACAAGTCACCAATCACGAAGAACATTATCTATGAGCTCTGTCCTAAGCAGCAGGGAATGTCCATTCACTAGGCAGTTTGATTTGTGGCAGCGGCGCAAAGGAACGAGGACAGGAAAGCTGATCCAAAGTCAATACGGACGCAGCTTTCAGTTTGGAAAACAAAACGGGCGCAACTGCATGTCATCAGAACCGATACCACCAAGGATCATTCCATGGATCTCAAGCGCGGTGGTATCATAGGGCCCCCTCTTGATGGTTTGTCTCATGAAGGCAATAGCGTGCAGAGAAGGATGGACACTGGATCGTGAGTTAGGACTGCAGTGAGTAATACTTGAGATGGATAGTTTAGAACTTCTTCATCTGTGGAAGAAACGAGATGCCTGTGGAGCCGATCCTACAGGAGGTGAGATTTGGCATGCCTTTCTTGGTTTTTGTTTTTTTGCTATGTCAATAGAAAGTGTAATAAGATTGCTCATGCTTTAGCAAAGCAATTCACTATAGCATGTTGCATTGAGAGGTGGAGAAATTAGCTCTCGGCAATTTGGCGGGAGAGATTTGCATGTGAATGCCCCCTGCACCACCCCCCAAGAACGAAAAACTACATTCGTCTGAAGTAGAAACCACACGTTTGTATGAACAGAGAGGTGAGGAGAGGCAGCGGATTGGGTGGGGTGTCTTGTTTAACTCATACATGGCATGACCATGTTCTTTAATCATGTTTACTACATGTGATAAAATTTTCTATATCCACATATTTACTATATCTGCACGCACAGTATTGAATGTGTCCACATAGTGCCTCGCCTACAAGCATATAAATACATAAGAAATGTTTGCAAACTAACTAGGGCTCCTTTTTCTTTTAGCGACACCAAATTATCTCCCATAAAGAAATCTTAGCTCGCTCCTCGATAAAAAAAGGCTCCTCGGCTTGCGAATACCAAAAATCCGTTATCTCGAGCGCGTGTGATATGCTTGCAATAGCGTTACCGAGGGCCACAAGGCTCCTCGGCTTCTTCTATAGGCCCCTCTTTCAGTTCTAGGAGCCCACCCCTAACTAAATTCTGTTGCCTAACTGAAGGCCTGTGCATTCTCCAGAAGTTTTCAGATAGCAAAGAAGTGTGGGGCGCTTTCCGACACGGGACCTAAAAATTCCTCCATCCGGTGTCGGAAAACATTCCATGAAGCACTGCTAACACCGAATCTTCCACGTTCACCCTTCAAAGGAAGTTCTTCACATAAATCAGAGGTCCCCTCCTGGGAACCTGCATCGGGTTTACACCGAAAGTTTTAGTACAAATCTTTAAAGATGTGTTACAACGACCAAAAGGCAATCATGGTTGCTCTACATTATCATCACGCGGAGGAGTCCCCTGTGGCGGCGGTGGCGACGGCGGATGATTCAGAGTCCCAGCAGTAGAAGAGGGGCTCCCCGATGCCGAACCCAGCGTCCCCCCGTCTTGCACGAGGATATAGGCGCGCACCTTTGCCTTAATTGCAGCTTTCTCCTCCTCGGACTGAAATATCATTAGCGGAACCAAAACTTCGGTTACTAAAAGTTACGCGTAACGATGGGCGAAAAACCAGAATGAGGTAAAAGATTACCTCGCCGAAGGTCAACGCCGCCCGGATCATGGCCACGTCCCGGCCGCCCTGACACCAAAAGGTGTCATAGAAGCTTTCGGCAGCGGCAGCAGCCTCATCAGAGATGTTCCAATACGCCGAAGCATAGGCTTTGGGATCAGCTCACCAAACTGGGTGAACCCCTAGTCCTTCAACATCTCACAGTAGGCCCTAAGGGTCTCCAAGGCTGCGTAGTCACGCGCATTGCCGGTGACGCTTTTAGCCTCTGAATCTCCTCTCGCTAGCGGACATCACCGACCCTGGAGGCGCCCCAACTGGAGGAGCAGACTCGAAGCCGAAGCCGGTTATCAGGCGCTGATACGCCCGAATCCCAGCCTCAACGGCCGAGGACACCTGTCCTGCGCTGCCTCCATAAGGAGAGCCTCGGCCGTCTGAGCCTGAGTTTCGACATCTTTGGCCTTCTTTTCGGCCTCCTTTAAAGGCGGTGAGCAGCGGCATCTTTGGCCTTCTTTTCGGCCTCCTTTAAAGGCGTGATGTTCTCTCTTGGCAGCCTTCAATTTAGCGGCCGAGTCGGATTCAAAAAGCTGGAATTGTTTTGCCGGCGTTAGACTCACAACCAAAACCTGCTACGATTTAATTCTGCGAAATTAAACCCGGATCACCATACAACAAGCAAAACAGTTAGGGCGTAGAAGAGAGGCTCACTTGGGCACCGCAAACATTCAGCGTTTCAGCAACCCTCGAGTAGGGAATGGAGAGAAGCTCTCGTTCTATGTCCGGTGCACTGAAACTCCTCGTGCACCGATCACCCAACGCAATAGCTTGGGCACCGGGAAGGAGGCGGGTGCGCGCGAAGGGGCCTCGCACCCTGTGTTCTCCGGCAGCACGGGCACGGAAACAATCCCTATAAAAATAAGTCAAGTCAAAGGACGAAACATCATACCGGAAGAACACACCGTTGCACATTCACACGAACAATGCAAAAGAGTTCAAAATTATCACGGAAGATCCCTTCCCGGGGAGTAGGGGCCTTGGGAGCTGAGGGCTTTTCTTTTGGCACCTCACGAGGCTGTCGTGGCTGCTTCTAAGCATACTTCCTGGCCTCCGGTTTCTCGGAGGGCTTTTCGTTTCCCAAGCACCCCGGAAACGCTCATATCTAGGGAGCACTTCATAGCGGCCTTTGGTCGATCTTCGCAGCAATTTCCTCCTGGTCGCTGAGAATAACCTAATAATGCGAACCAGTGATTAGCCGATAACCAAGACCCAGAAACTGAAAAAACGACCTCTAAAGCCCTGAAAATACGCGCCGTCTATAATTTCGGTATGCCCGCCGCTGGACCAATCAGCATCAATCAGCAATAGTTTTTCACTCCCGCGGCCCGGAATTTTTGCTATACCGCGACCAAAGCACACGTCTGCACTCTCCTCGGTATCTTTTGGCGTCTCGCCAAATTTTTCTGTTTTTTCTTTATTAGGACAAGCCCGTATCCAACAGCCGTTTTAGGCCAGATTTAAAAGCCTTTCGGTGCTCAGCTTTTTTCGACTTATACGTAGCGGATCAATCGAGATCCAGATAAGACACCCATGGCTTTAAAGACCCGATTGATTTTAGGCTCGGTTCCCAACTGTTTCAACTTTAGGTTGTGCTCCTTCGTCGAATGCAAGCCAAGCACTTCATCATCCGCCCGCCAGATATGGCCCACTCGGAATCCTCATTGGTCCTAAAATGCGAAGGGGCGGCTCACAACCAGGAGAGGACCGGGATATCCCGAAGCCTCAGGTTTTGGCTGAAACAAAGTCGAAGGCTGCAAAGGTCATGCCCGAAGAGCCAACCATTCTTCCATGAGGTCTCGAGTAATCTAATTCTCGGTCGTCAACTTGAAGGCAGCCAAAGCTTCCGCGAATCCCTCAGCCTTCGGGTTTCCTTGAGCCGGGCGAACAGAAGAAAGAGGAAAAAGCTGGCTAACAAGCCAGCTGCTCTTATCATAACCCTCTGCAATAGCACCCTGCTCATCCTCATGAACCCTCACCGTGGCATAAAACCAATATTCGGTCAAATTCTGCCATTTATTGCGAAAAGAAGGCAATTGTTTCCTCCTACGGGGAATGAAAGTGCAGGCCCCATATTGTGTTTCAACCACCCTCTTGGAGGGTTCTTCAACAATTTCATTCAGCTTAACAAAACAACTATAGCACTGAACAAAAAGCTCAGCGCTCAAGGGAGCACCCATCATCTTCAGTGCCATGACGAAAGCTGAGACCGCGGGTTATGGCATTCGGCGTTAACTGTTGAATCTCTAGATTAAATTTTTCCGGAACCTCTTAGAGAAAATTTTTCGCATGGGAACCGAAGCCCAGCGACGAAGAAATCTTTAAACACAACAGCCTCAAGAAGTTTCGGTTAGAGGTATCGTCTCCTTTCCGGGGCCCAACATAAGCGCCGCGTTTCGGCATCCATATAACCCTTCCTGACATAATCATTGAGCTTGGTCTTGGTCACCCGGGATCGGCCGGTCAGGTAGCTTTTCGGTTTAGCTATAGGACCTTGGTTCTCACCCGGACACCTCAAAGCGCCAGCGGATACTCCCGTCGGCATGAGTTTTATCTCCCTTTTCCCCGGCACCCTCGGTTTTCTTTTTTCGCGGCAATCAGCTGTTGCTCAATTAAGCGTGCCGTTTCATCCAGGAAATCGTCACCCCCGTGGGTGGCTTACAACTTTCGGCGGGTCTGCCTTCAGTCAAATCCTTTTCGGTACTGCTAACCGAACCAATACTCTTGGAGGATTTTCGGCACCCTCAGCATTTATGGGAATCCGCGCCGCTAGAATCACTTCGCTGCCCGAACCAGTACCCTTGGAGGAGTTATCACTGGAGTCGAACATCTCGGTACCGCTAACCGCGGCTGTTCTCGGTTCACTGAATCGAGCTACGAGAGTCGGTTGAAGTTGAGCCCGCCATCCAAAGAAAGTATGAACTTAACAAATGCAAAACGAAGCAAAAGAAGGAAAAGCCGAAAACAAAAAACAAAATAGTGCGGAAAGCACATAAACAAAGTCAAGATCTATACCTTTGCAAGCACTGAAGGGAGCGAAGCTAAGAGAAAATAGCCGAAGGCTACGAGGTCCCGAAAGGACGAGGGGGCTTCTAGCATAAAGAAAAAGTCCAGGGTGAAACCCCGGTGTCCCCGGGAGGGGCTTTTTATAGCCAACGGGCGCAAAGTTCGATGCAACCGTCACAACGGTTCGCATTCGTATGCATGCATCCCGAGGTTACGCTAAAAAATATTCAGGCCGCATGTTTTCAGTGAATAATAAACATATAAAGGTGATTAACAAGTTTAACAATCCCTCCTTCTCTCGCCTTCGTGAGGGGGTTTCTTCGGGCGGGATGTTTTCGGATTCGAGCCGAATTCAGTAATTTTAAGGGAATTCGTCCGAACTCGGAAGGGCTCCTGTTGAGGGATGTATGAGGGTCATCACCCCCCCTCCGGCCAAGGGAAAACCAAGAGTCAAGTTTTTGGCACGCTCAGGCATATCGGATCTTGGTATGTCAACAATACACCTGAAAGAGGGACCATCAGGGAACCGAAGCCTCTCGGGCCCGTGCCTCATGATTTTTGGCGTTTCCAAAGAACACGTTTGTCTTGTAGGTGCGACTCCAGCAACCCCGGAACCGAAGGCCCGACTTCGGTGATCACGCAACCGAAGGGACAGCGCGCGTGCTCCTGGGGGGCAGGTAGGAGCACGGAGCCAAAAGACCAAAGCACCCATTGCAACGGAGGAATATCCGGAAGAATCGGGGTGGTTGAAGGGCAGTTTGGGCACGTTGGTGTATCTGGGGCGTGTATAAATAGACCGCCGGAGCGGCGTTGTAAGGATGATGGATAACAAGTAATACAAGCCCTGTATTTCACACCTAGTGCAGCTGTTTGATCTACATTTGGTTGTCCATAGGGGTGGCACAATTTGGGGCCACGCCAACAGTAGTCGGCTGCTGGGAGAAAGCCATGCTTCTGGCTCACGATGGTGGTGCCCTTTGAGCACCATTTCTCTCCATAGAGACATCTGTGGTTGTACCTTTGTACATCTGGATCAACACATAGTATCTAAAAATACAAATTACAGATCTCATTTATATTTTGCTTCGCTCAGCAAATTTGCTTTCCTTTTTAGATTGTTCTAAATATATATATAATTAGGTGGCCTTCATTAGGCTGTAAAAAGAACTCGGCAGGCATAATTCCCAGGCCATGCTTATGCCTAAATAATAACTCATGATGACATACTATAAGTTGTTACGGCCCTGTTGCCGTGGAACGGATGTCACTTGTGGAGTTCAAAACGGTCGAGCATCTTCTCCTGCCTCGCTGCTACTCGTCTGTACGTCGCCACTGTACTAAACCACTGGCCGGCACCCCGTCATCTTTACTCTCCGAGAGTTCCCCTTCGTCCTCGTCATGTGCAACTTCTGTGCAGGCACAGTTGCCTCAAATCTGAGTTCTACATATTACTTGTTTTATCAGCTAGCTTTGAATATGAAGGCCATTTTCAAAAGCATGACGTGGGATGCTACAAGTCATAGTGGTGGTATTCATTCACCGTTACTGCTGAGTGGAAAGGGACGACAGAGTTCAAGTCCTAGGTGTGTGCTTACAAACATGATCATGAATTGGCTCACAGACTCCATCCCGACAGCTGCCCTACAATCTGATTTTGTACAAGATGTAATATCTATGTAATAGTGCAGCTCGATCGTAAGGCTTTTGTTGTACACGAGTTTCTGCTTTATTCGAACAGTTACTCTGCATCACAAAAAAATATTTAAATCTTTCCAATAAGGAAGTTTAGCCTGATGATTTCATAACTTGTTTGGCCTCATGAAATTCACTCAATAGAATTGAAAGCATTGATAGCATTCTAAATTACTTCATGAAATTCGAGCAACAATGCAAAACGGAATTGAACGTGAGTTTGTGACAAAGAAATATAATTTCAAACCAGATGTTCACGTCTTTTTATGCTATATAAATTGTATCATTGCTTGAGAAATTGGTTAAGAGTGATACATTCAGTTTATGTTTTTTCTGAGGTCATTCTGGTACAGTATCAGGGTTAGATCATATATAGGTTTGGAGCTACCACTGCTTTCACTTCACCGACAGTATAAGGGTGAGATCATATATATGTGCAGGAGCATGTACTGTGCTCCCTGATGGATGTAGTCCGGACCTTGTGTTTTTGACTTAGTGTAGTTCACCCTTTTACTTCCATAACTGCAAAATAATTGGCTGATACGTCTCTCCAGACAATAGAAGCCTATAAAAATGATAGTTCTATGTACAATCTCCAGCATCAATATGTAGTGTAGTTTCAGGACCCTTGGGTCGTGTTATGACAAGCCAAAGCCACTTCTCCTTCTGAGAGCCCATACACGAGTTGCTACATATGGTACTACTAGGACAGGCTACTTGTCACAAGCCGAGCCAGAGCTGGCAGCATGCAAGAGCATCGATATCTTTTCTATAACTTAAACAGTATATTCAGGATTGAGAAGCTTCAGGAACCACAACATCAGGTGTTCGTGGTTGACTCGCCTCCATCCATGTGCTACAGGCTGCAATTGAAAATGCGTTTGTACATGCTCTGATGAGATGGTTGGGTCACGCTCTATAGAACTGATACTCAGTGAAGATTATTTTTGAACCTGCAGTTGATACCTGTTCATGGCTTCAACCGCGGTAGTGTTATATGGCATATCACTGCAGCTTTGTGGCGTTCACTGCTGGTTCGTGGTTTGAATTGCCACCTTTCACCGCTGGTTCCTTATTTGAACCGGAACACCAAATAGTTTCATTACTTTTTCATATGAGATGAGATTGAGTTAAACTTTATATAAAAAAACTATAAAGTTTAAAGAGATCCAAAACTCTGTAGTTGATAGCTTTTTTAATTCGAGATAGTTTACTGGTTCTATTTTTTATTACAAGCTCTCAGATCAGATGTGGTACAATTACCAATGTAGTATGGAGATAAATTCAACATCTAAAGTGTATGTACCGCCATTCGACTTCTACCGAGATCTATGAATTACTATGCACTACCTAATGGGATTTCATCTTGAAATATCTAGGATTCAAGGTAATCATGCAACAATGGTTGCAATCCACTCCTACTTACTTAATGCACATTTCATAAGATAGGTTTATGCTCTGGGGTTTGCCTATGTTGCAGAGAAAAACGAGATTCCATAGAGAAAACGGGATTTCATCTTGAGTTCGACTTGACTCCAACACCACTGGTGGATAGTCCTCCCGAACATGATCGTCGAACTCAGTCTCATGTAAACTACACATAATAAATGATGCATTGCTTAACATGATGAAATGCGTTACATGAGGCATGAAAGTACGTGGATGAAAGCATAACATCTTAATTAACTTGAGAACAACTTTCATTCATAGCAAAACTGCCAGACAACAAATTAAAATTGTAGCAATTAACATTAACAAGTTAATTTATTACACAACCAACTAAATAAGTTAAGCCAAGGAATATGCGTCAGGTTTCAGGTCACAAACAACTTATATCTCATTCTTAGCCCTTGTCCATAGTTGTTACAATGTGATATGATTGTATTGAAACAACATATATTTAACCCCCATAGTCAAACCATAGCATCTGAAGTTAAGGTAGTTATTGGGTTTTCCAGAAGTCGAACAGATAGGTCCCTTGCTCAGATTGGAATATATAACCAAGAAAGATGCAACTTTCGACCGATATTGGATATATATATGAGCATTATAGTGATGAAGGTTCAGCCAACATGCACACCAGAGAAGTACATATAGAGTGGAGTGAACAGGCTTTTGCTGAAATAGACATTCCCATGGCATAGATGTTAGAAATAGAAACAGAATCACTATAGTGACCGGAACCATTTTCAGAGGTGCCACCTTTTCTATTCCTGGAGACCGCTCTGTCAAAAACCATTATATATAGAGAGATGCCTGTAGGAGGACGTGGCAACCAGACAGTCTATAAAAATAGATTATCAAAGCCAACTTCATGCTTTGATCACAATATTACTTGCTTGCACAAACTTCATCCTTCTGTAGGTTGTTGCACTTGTCAAAGATTGTGGTTTCTGTGGTTGCAGCCCTCATTCATAGATTCTACAAACTCCTCTGAGTCACCTGATTGTTGAATGAATATACTCCAATTTTTTTTTTTTCAAACCGGGACATTGCCCGTTTTGCATTAAGAGAAGTGGGATAGTTTAGTTACATCATAGACATACAACTGGCAAGATGCCGGGTATACTAGGCGACACACTAACAAAAGGCACCGGCTAAAACGGTGGAGCTAACAAGTTGTACTTAGGAAGAAACCTATTTTGCGACTGAGAAGAAAACCGCCTGCTTAGTGCTCATTGTCGCCGCGTCAACACGGTTCTGGCGCAAGGCGTCCATGGGGGACTAGGATCTACACCATGTCCCGTTTGTGTTGTGGGACATTACGCCCGAAATGATCTTGGAATCTCTTAGCAACGGTGGAGTCTGGGGTTTGTGATGAAGCACCCTCCGCCCTCCCTTCCCATTTGTTAAGGAGGAGGGCCTGAGCCCGGCGTTCAGGATTGGGATCCCGGAAGGAGGACTTGGCGGCCAAACGGACACTCGCTTTGGCTCCCACGTCCCCCTACGTCCGTGAGATGCGCATGCGAGGTGGTGAGGGCCACCAGCCTGCTGCTCGGGGGCAGCAGGAGAGAGTCGACGAAGTCATCCACATCCGACATGGAGGGCGGCTGTGGTGTCCGCGGTGTCGAGGTGGCGAGTGGCCGGTAGCAAGATGGTCGGGTGTCCGGAGCCACCGACGAGTCGTGGGCACGACCGCATCAAGCCGGACGAGGACGGCGCCCGGTGAACTGGCGACTCGAGCTGTATGCTAGCCGCACGCTTGCGCCCCCTCAGACGCGATGCCCGCCGGTTCCGCCCCCCTGCAGCGGCTCCCGAGCGCATAGGGGGTGGGCTGCTGAAGGTGCCCGACAGCCCCACACTCACTCACCCGGTGGCGTGACCCCCTCCCCCTGCTGGTGCTGCAAGCCTCCCTTGCTATGAAACCTCCCGGAAAGGACCCCGTGCTGGCGAGCCTACTCCACCAATCAGCCGGGTGCATCCACGCGGGATGTGGGGCGGAACACCAATGAGCTCCACCGCACTAGATCCCGCCACCAATCGATGGGGGCTACTGCACCCAGCCCAAGTTCAGCGTCCGTCTTGAATTAAGTGTGGAGCGACATTGATGAAGGACCCGATGAAGCCCGGTGTACCTGCGAACTATCTCCAGATCGGAAATGCGAACATGGATGGCGTGCAAAACCTTTTGCCCGATGAAGCCGGTGTAGGCGTACGGGTATTTGCCGGGCGAGGCATTTGGAGACCCTCCGGTTCCACAAAGGAAGGCTCGACCGTCCGAAGCCTCGGGAGCCCTCGACCTGGGTGTGCGCGCAGGGAGGGTGCCCACCGATCCTCCAAAGAACGCCAACGCGGCCCCGACAAACTGTAATTCTTGCCATAGGGGCGGGGAGATGGCGCCCACCTTGACAACTTGATGGTGGGGCGGCCTGCTGGACACCCCAGTAGTCGCGATTCACGGCCCCGTCCGAAGGTGTGTGGTCGTGCACCCCCGGGAGTGCTCACGGTGGTCGCGGGCGTCATGGTGGTCGCATATCATCGCCCCCTGGTCGGTCCAGCGGCGTCCACGGTGGTCGCGGGCGTCGCCCCCTAGTCCCGCCGCTCCGTCACCCCGTCATCTTTCCGGTCGGCGTCGTCGCGAGGCTGACCCAGCTTCCTCCTCGGGCGTGCAAGTCCTGACACTCCAGGATCCGGAGCTGTAGGAGGTGGAGCTGCCCGGTCACCTTCGTCGCCGCCCCCACATCGGGCTCCGGGATGTTAATGAGCTGTTCCTCAGGTATGTACCGCGGGTGCCAGCACCAGGCAGTAACGAACAACTCACGATCATCATCAAGGGGGCCCTCCGGGGCCGAGCCAGCTGGATTCTCGTGCAAGATGGCCCAAGCACAGCTTGGACAGACATTGGCGTGCGCGGGCAACTGCGAATGCTCACCGGGATCTGCGAGCAGGGAAGGCGTGCGTGCGCATGGACTGTGAGTGCGCAGCCCGGGGGGTTGCTAGGACAGCGGGGCCAGCTCGGTGCCAAGACGGGCATGTAGAACCCGTTGACAATCTGCCATGTTTCTGAAGTGAACCAGGAAGTCCTCTGGCTCGTGTCGTCGCACATTGATGTCCTCAGCCCTGATGTCGAAGCGGGACTGCAGGTAATTATATACCATAGCGGTGGACATGGAGACGGATGAGCGGGGGCCACCCACCATCCCCACCAATGCCTGGCCTAGGATATCTTCCTCGTTCTGCAGGTCGGTGAGCGTGGCACTATGGCGATGGGGCGGAGCTCCTGCTGGCCGCACGTAGCAGGGGTGTCGGCGGTCGAACTCCGGAGGTGGTCGGCGCCTCCCACCGCACACGCGCCGGTGTACAGGCGGGTTGTCGTTCCGGTGGAGGGAGGCGGGGAGGGGGTGCTGCCCGCCGGCGCCCTCCCGCCATTGTGGGGTGGGGAGGCGGGGGGTGCACGCCGCCCGCCGATCCTCGACATCACGAGTGCCCACCTCCGCCTCGGGGTGGACCTCGCTCGTCCACGGGCGGCCCACCCTCACTGTCGCTGGTCAGGGCGACGGTCATCTGTCACCCGACGGCGGCCTGGCCCAGGGGCGGTAGGCTTGCGAAGTTGACGCAACGGCTCTTCTGTGGTGGAGGCGGTGGAGGAGGTGGGGGCTGGGTACCACAATGGAAGCGATCGTGGCCCGCCGTGGTGGAGAGAGGCGCGAGAGAGGTCCTGTCACAAGAGTCGCGCTTTTGTCCCGCCGCACACGTGGGCAAGCCTCCGCGACGATGCCCCTCCGACGGCACGACAAGCATCGCGGGAAGGTGCACTGCGCCCGACATGGCGATCCACGGAGGCAATTGAAGCACAAGCCGATCAACTCCGCGGCGATCGAACCCCCCGCCATGCGGTGGCTCTCCACCGAAAGAATCCCTCTGCCACGAGCCCCTAACTGGATGGGACAGTGGTGGTGACCGACTCGGGCACGGTGGCGGGGATTGTGTCGGAGACCGGCGCCCATCGCGTCGCTGCGGTGGCGTCTAGGGCGTCGGCGAGGACGGGGACCGTGGCGGCCCGCGGCCGGTGCGGCGGTGGACTGTGCCTCCGCTGGCGGGCGGGCACTCGAGCGGTCGGCGAACCCCTCCGAGTCGCTAAGGGACAGCATCCACTCAGGACCACGGTCGAGAGGTTCATCCGGCGAGTGCGGCGCCGGGCGAGAGACGGAGGGAGCGCCATCGTCCTCCTCGTAGAAGCGGATGGTAGAGGCAACGAGATCCTCATCGACCGGCCCTCCTCTAGCGTGCCGGCGAGCCCAGGACAGCCGACGCGAGGACTCTCTCCTCCTCCTCATCTTCCTCCACCATGTCCGCCCAACGTCGGGGGCCGGAACCCGGCTCCATGGCGCTCGCGTCGAGCGCTCGCGTCGGGCAGCCGTGTCGGGATGGCAGAGACCGGGGCTGCTGCGCTACGGTCTGGTGGTCGGACGCCAGCAGGACCTGGACTTTGGGTACTTGCACGATGAACGTCCCGGTGGTGGTGGTGCTGGCCGCATGACGATGGGTGCCGCACCAGCGGCGGCGTCATCTCCGTGGGCGGCGCCGGTGGCGGCAGCGTGGTGGTTATCGGCAAACGGCAGCGTCGGGACGAGGACACCGGGGCAGCCGCGTCGGGTGGCGCGGACAGCGGAGACGCAGGCAGCCGCGCTGGAAGGCGCGATGAGGCAGCCAGCGCCGGCAGCCGCGCGCGCTTCGGGCGAAACAGCGCCGCGGCGGCCGCGTCCGCAGCCGCGCGGCGTCAAGGAGCAGGGGAGGTGAGTTGGGGGTGGTGGTGGTGGCGGTCATTACGGTAGGGGCGACAGGAGGAGGGCCGCCGCCGGCGAGACGATCGCTTTAGGATACCCTAACGCCCAATCTGGAAAAACGCGCTTCCCTCCGTCCTCCATCCGTCCTTTGAAAGTGACCTTGCATTGAAATTTAGAGACACACAGATGCATACTGTAACTTGAAAGTGGCTTTTCACTTCCTGGTATGAATATCCTCCAATATATACATTGCGCAATTAGCTCGGTCATCATAGCTGCCTGATGCTTCCCAAGCCTAAATAAATGTCTCTATGGTTAACATGCTATTTATTGCTGCATTTGGGTCATCTTTCCCCAAATTCCAGACAGTTTATTAAACGCTCCTTCACAATGTGCACTGCCTTTGCTTGTGGCATCCAATATTGCGCAATGTATATACTGGTGCTTCAGCTTGTACATGTCATTTTATAGGCTTGGCCGACCCACGAACCAATTTTTGTTGGCACTATACACATATTGAAAGTAAATAGTGAACTAATGATACATAATACAAAACAAGACGAAGCACATGCTGCTCTGCAGTCGTCTTATTGCGATCGAAATTGGACTATAATATGCTGCACCTTTTGTATATGATTCAACCGTCATAAAGGCTGCCAGAAGCTTATTTAATTTTGTGATACTTTTTGTCAGACAAATATATATATACACACACACACCATATGTCACAATCTGAGAGCGAGCGAACATCAAGACATCAATCACAACGAACTTCTTTATCTATCAGCTCTGTCCTTTGGTACAATGTTGATTCAAGTTGCTGTCGAATTGATGAATGACCCAAGGTGCTGATGATCATGGGATCGGAATGAGAGGCTTCAGGAGAAAGAATATCAGCTGCTTTCATTGTTTCAGTTCGGATCAGGGCATCAAGTGCATAGGGATGGGTGGCTCTGCATTGGAGCTAAATCTCATGACTGCGTGCACTGATACAGCTTGCTCCGGTATCAGCGGAAGTCAACCTTTTTGTTTCATGCAATCGGGAAAATTAGAAACAAGGGATCAGACTTCTTACATTCTTTAATTAGATGACCATAAAAAAACCTACTCGTTGAATGAACCATGATAATCACCATTGCCACACGCTAATCACCATGCATACTATGCGCTATGCATGCATGTCAGGCCACTTTTCCGATCCATTTGAAATTACTACCTCACCACATATGTATGAATAATAATCATGCGCTATTCCACATGGGGTTTGATGCAGCGTCACCCAGTTAGTAATCGAAATGCATCAATTTTCACCCAACTAATGGGAATCATAGTTAGTCCGACAATATTCACCAGTACCTGCTCGCAAATAAAAACCCACGCATTGGTAAGTTCCATATGCAGCATTCTCTAACTTGAAGGCACTGTGTTACATTTTCTTACCAATAAGGACCTCATTTGTCGGGGTTGGGTTACAGAAAGAAACTATGAGGTCGAGTAGGATATGATCTGTTAATTACATGATTTGTAGTATCAGATTCTATCCTATCAGATCGTCGTCTTTAGGTTATCCTCGGATGTCGTGCAGTATTGCGGTGTCTGATGCCTTGATTCGCACTCCTCGTCGTGGGCGAGCCCCTAGGAGGTCACGGCCCAAGTGGGATGTCATGGATACCCATAGGGGATTCCCCACAGGTAGTCCCCGAGCTCGGTGTAGCCGCTGTTCAAGTCGTCACGCAAGGTTGGCGTAAAGGAACAAGAGGTCGTTGAAGCATGTGTAGAGGTCGATGAAGTCACCTTCCGAGGTCCTCGTGCATCTGAAGAGGTCGTCGAGTGGCGAGGCCTGAAGCCCTAGCTCCGTGAGAGGTCGGTAGGCGTGACCACGAGGTCTCCGAGCTGTGTAGCACCAATGCCAAGCTCCTAGTAACGTCAGCAGATAGCTCATGCGTGAACAAATATTCAGTGAGCTTCCCAGTAAGGGTAAACCTCTCCTGTTCCATCAAAATAACACAGAATTCCCTAAATAAATGAAGAACATGTCCTGGACGGCAGGCAATGGCTCGGGCCGAACTGTTCCTGAGCTGTTGGCGTGGAAGTCATGCAACATAACAGGCGGTGTGTATGACAATGTTTTTTTTTCAATTCAGTTTTCACTGATGTTTTAAACCTGTGGTGATGATGGTCCCCAATATTACTATAGGTTAGATATGATTGCTGACTTATAGAAACGAGCAATGATCATGGTTTCCGAGCGGCGTTGGAGAACTATCCACGCCTGTTATAGAAACCATGATCACTGCTCGTTTCTATCCGTGATCTCTCGGGCCCAAGCCCAGATTATCTTTGCTCGGAATAGTAAGCTACCAGGAATCTTGGGAAAGAAGCCTTTCCTTTCTTGTGACCGCTGTCTAGCAATTGGACATAGTAAGGCCCAGTGCAAAAATCTGCTCAAATGTGATGCTTGCCATCGCTGGGGACACATATCAATTAACTGCGATTTACTGCACAATCCAGCGCCTTCCAAAGTTGACAGGCAGCCTATGCAAGGTGGGGCCCCTAGCGAGCCGCGCCGCTTCGCTTCCATGGCCGATTATCTCCACCACCTAACTGGAATTACTCCACCACCCCCGGTCGTTGTACCCTGGACTCTCACTTGGAGACTCAAAGCTCCAGAGTTTTACGGGCGACGGCGGCGGCGAGGAAGTTGGTGGTGCGGTGCCGGTGAAGCCTGCGCCCACGACGGCGACACCACCCGAGCCACCGGTTTTCGCCTCCTTCGGTGAGTTCGCTGAAAAAGTTCTTGGCATTTCGCCTCCTTCTCGAACCATTATCCATGTGCCTTGGGAAGAAAAAAAACCCTCTTCCTCTGCTCAAAATCCTGTTCGTCCTCCATCTTTGCAGCAACCAATGGCTTTTCAGTTGGTCGATCTAGAGCCGTTCATGCCAAGGAATGCACAAAGCAGGATCATTCCCTGGTCGGCCGGTCATGCGCCGAAGTTTTCACGGGTCCGATCATCCACCGCAAACAATGATGTAGCCATCGCCTATCTCAATCCCATGCCGCAAGGACCAATCAACTTCATGGCAATCTACAACATCATTGAAGATTTTCTGAATGCTCAAGGTGTTGGTTTCAGGTCTATCCAGCCCTGCCCGTATTGGCAAGCCTATGTTCGTTTTAACTATCTCGCTTGAAAGAGACGCTCTGATTGATTTGGGTCCAATCCCTTTTGGCAATGGCACTGTCTCTTTTATCCCTCATGATCAGCCTTGGAACAACAGAGTTCTTGTAATGACACATGAAGTCCGGGTGATGATGCTTGGGCTCAATCTAGATATGTGGTCTTTACCTTTGATTGATAGAGCAAAGTCATCTTTTGGTCGACTGTTGATGTGGGAGGAGGATGCTTTTTTCCAGTCCAGGGCCATAGTGAAGGTCAGAGTCTCAGCTTTGGATGAAATACCTTGGTTCTTTGTATTCAGTGAAGGATTGGGCTTTGAATCTCCTAGTTGGAGTGTTCAGTGTGAGGTTCTGCAAGCAAGAATGCTGGGTGGAGGGCCTGCTGATGAACAAATTCCCCCAGATGATGATGATTTCAACCCCCATGGCTTCCACTTCCATGGTTTTGGTCAGTTTGGTCAAGGTCCCCCACCATCTCTTGACAACAATGATGATCCACCCGCTGCTGGTCCTTTGAATCTAGAACATTTGGCTGCTTTGGGTTGGGGAGTTTGGCCCGATCAAGCTCAAGACCAGGTTCCCCCTCGCGGCAAGTGAATCGGCCCGATGGTTGCTCCTATTCCTGTTCTGCTTTCGGTTTGCACAAAGAACCTCGGAATGAACAAGTGTTCCCCTGAAGAAGAAGAGATTATTCAAGTTCAAGGTCCCGAGGTTCATCAACCAGTTCAGCATCCACTAGAGCAAGTCCTAGCAATGGATGATAACACCGATCAATCTATCGATGAGGATGTCCCACCTGTGATCCCAGCTGCTCCAGTGCAAATTGTTGACTTTCCTAACCTTCAGAACATGCAAGCCTTCATTGTAGAAGATGTTCCTCTAGAAGATTTGGTTGAGTTTGATGATTTGGCGCCACAAGCTCCCCAGAATAATGGTCCAGTCATTCAAAATGATGATATTCAGTTGGGCTTTGTTCAGACTTTTGTACCCCCTGTGGATCCACGGCTCCATCTGTCTAAAGACACTTTTGGCCCAAGCCCAAAGAACAATCGGGATGTGGGCCAAATATTTCAATTATGTGGATCAAAGTCTCCGCTAACCGCTTGCCATTCCAACTCGATGGATGAATTTCTTCACTATCTTTGTTCTTTGCGGAATCAACGATGGATTGGGCAAAGGCTTTTCGCAATCTCGGGTTGGCCACTTATCAGTCATTTGTTCAATGATGGTAACTCCTACCCTTTTACTTTACCCTCTGTTAAGTCCTCTGTCACTATAACAGAGCTGACTTGTGACTCTTGTTCTCACTCTCTTGCATCTGTTGAGATGAATGTGTCGAAGATCTAGATGATTTGGATGCAGGAATAAAGGAAGGTGACTTACGATCCATCGGTTTTTCAACATGCCTCTAATAAGGCTCCGGCTTTGGATGAGTCTAACCTCCCACAAGCCAACCCCATCTATCCTCAAAGTGATTATGATCAGGTAAGTCGTGTGGCAGCTGCTTCTACTCAGGATAGCTCTACTTCTTCTCACTCTGCCTCGATGTTTTTTACCTGACACCTGCGGGTCGAGTCCCCTCGGGATTTACTTCAGGTCATAAAAGGTGTAAGTCAGTCCTCTCCGGTCAAGACCCCTCCTACTGCTATCAAGCCTGCTCTTTGTTCCCCAAGAGCCAAAAGAGGTAAGAATCCCCACCTCTGTGAATCTGAATTAAGAAGGAGTGACAGATTACATGGAGTTACAAGAGGATATAAATCCCCAGTTTGCAGAGACAAGCACTGTTTAGGCTGTGCTAATCCACCTTTATTGACTCTTTCCGTAGTAAGGGAGCTTGGAACAACTCGCGTGCAAAATTCCTCCTGAAGCACTTTCTGAAGAGCATCTTCTCTCCAAGCATGGCCCTGCAGATCCTGCAATTAAGCCAAAGACAAAGAAGCAGAAGAAAACTGCAACTGATCCCAAAGAGGATGAGCAGAACAAGGTGGACAAGTCAAAGCCTCCCCGTCCTACCAATCCTGATCAGGTGAGCCCAAAGAACAAGGGAAAGAAGGCAAAGAAGAAATAGTTGTTGTCCCTTCTCTATCATTAGTTATCTTAAATACTTAAGATACACTCAGACTTTCTTTATATATAGTTTTTAATGGTCTGTAAGACAATGGAAATTCCTTAAGCTGAATGTGCGTGGTTTGAATCTTTGAGAGAAAGTGGAACTTCGGTAAGGGATAGGATTGCGCATGGCTTTTGCAATGTTCTCTGTCTGCAGGAAACCAAAAAAGCTTCTTTTGATATAAACTTTATCAAGTCTATTTGTCCTGTCTCTTTTGACTGTTATGAATTCCTACCCTCTCAAGGAGCTTCGGGTGGTTTAGTTACAATTTGGAAAAGTTCTATGTTCTCTGGCTCCTGTATTTTCTAGAATGACTATTCTATTTCAGTTCTCCGGACTTACCCCACAATGATGATAGTTTCGTCTTGACAAATATATATGCCCCATGTACTACTGCACCTAAGAGAGCTTTTATTAGGTGGTTCAAGGGTATTAACATGCCTGCAAATGTAAAATGGCTTGTCATGGGTGATTTTAATTTCTATTGTAATCCTCGAGGGGCGGGAATCGTGATGGGGCGTATGTAGCGTAAATGCTTCTTTTCAATAGTGCCATTAGTGCGTTGGGATTAATTGAGTTACCCCCGAGAGGACAATGATACACTTGGTCCAATCAGCAGCAACCACCCCCTCTTTGGAGAGATTAGATTGGTTTTTCACTTCGCTAATTGGATATCTGATTTCCCAAATTCTTATGCTACTACTCTCACGAAGGAAACATCGATCATGTGCCCTGTTTTGGTTTCTGATATCAACAAAAATCCCTAAGGGTTCTATCTTTTGGTTTGAAAATTTTTTGTTACTGAGAGAGAGGATTTTCTTCCTTTAATTCAGAATGGTTGGGTTGCCCCACTCATATTCATGATCCTGCTAAAAGGCTCACAGCTAAATTCAAGAATTTGAGATGTATTCTAAAGCGTGGAAAGCAGAATCAATCATCTCTTAAGGAAGCAATTCAAAATGTGAAAATGGTCCTAACTTTTATTAATATATTGGAAGAATTCAGGGATTTGAGTTTAATTGAATGGAATTTCAGGAAAATTCTAAAAGATAATCTAGTTGCTCTTCTCCAAAGAAAAAAGGCATATTGGAGGCAAAGAGGCTCCATTCAATTGGGCTACACTAGGTGATGCGGGTACAAAATTTTTCCATGCCCATGCAATCAGTAAAGTACATGAAAAACTTTATTGCTCATCTGGAAAAGGAAGATGGTTCTCTATTGACGAGATCATTCTGAAAAGCACACCTTCTTTGGCAATCTTTTAAAGAAAGGTTAGGCATCTCAATTCCTCTATTATACACTGTTAATCAGAGTGATATCACACAAGTCCAGCGAGGATCTCTCCTTTCTCATTGAGCCTTTTCTTCAAAATGAAATTGATCTTGTGGTAAAGGGTTTACCAAGAGACAAGGCTCCTGGACCAGATGGATTTAACACTGATTTTGTGAAGCATTCTTGGGAGATTATCAAAAATGATTTCTATAGTATGTGTGAATCCTTTCATCAGAATAGTCTTTGCCTCCAAAGTATAAATGGATCACACATAACTCTTGTTCCAAAAAAGGATGGTGCTCAAAAGGTTACTGATTTTAGCCCTATCTCTCTACTTAATACCTCTGTCAAAATTTTGACCAAGCTTCTTGCAAATAGGCTACAACAGGCCCTAGCTTTTCTCTTGCACAAGAATCAATATGGTTTTATTAAAAATAGAACCATCCAGGATTGCATTGCTTGGGCCCTGGAATATCTTCACTCTTGTCACCGAGTAGAGAGGAAATTGTCATTCTCAAATTGGATTTTGAAAAAGCCTTTGACAAGGTGGAACATGATTACATGCTTAGAATTATGGAATTGAAAGGGCTGCCTTGATCCGGTTATCTTGGATGAGGAGCATCTTTTCTTCAGGAACATCAGCTGTTCTTCTGAATGGAGTTCTAGGCAAAGTATTTCACTGTAAAAGGGGAGTAAGACAAGGAGATCCCCTTTCACCACTTATGTTTGTGCTTGCTGCAGATTTCCTTCAAACTTTTCTTTGAATCAAGCAAAAACTAGTGGTACTCTCGGTTTTGCCTCGGACCTCAGTTGGTGATGGTGACTTCCCTATTCTGCAATATCTTTGATGATACTTTGATCTTTATGAAAGGGGACTTAAATGAGCTATGTCAATTAAAAGATATTTTGGCCAATTTTGCTAATGCATCCGGTTTGAAAGTGAATTATGACAAATCATTGATGGTGCCGATAAATGTCTCTGCTGACAGACTTGAAATTCTGGCCTCCTCCTTTGGTTGCTCTAAGGGTTCTTTACCTTTTTACCTATCTAGGATTACCATTGGGATCATCCAAGCCAAATGTTGCTGATTTCCGGCCTATGGTTTCTAGATGTGAGAGAAGAATGGTGGCTTTCTCATCCTTTCTGAATGAAGCTGGGAGGCTGGAGCTAACCAATGCTATCTTAACAGCTTTGCCTACCTATACTATGTGCATCTTTCAGTTGCATAAAATAGTGGTTAAACAGGTTGATAAATATAGAAAACATGGTCTTTGGCGTGGTTCTGATATACACAGCAAAAAACCATCTAAGGCTGCATGGCCCTTGGTCACCCTGCCTAGAAATGAAGGAGGTTTAGGTGTTTTAGACATCCCAACCCAGAATGAATGTCTTTTAATGAAGCATCTTCACAAGTTTTACAACAAATCCAATATTCCTTGGGTAAATCTGGTGTGGCATAAATATTATTCTAGACAACCTCTGCCTATTCCTGGGAATACTCAAAGATTATCCTTTTGGTGGAGGGATATTTCCAAACTGATTGGAAAGTTTAAAACTATGGCCAAGCCTGTAATTCAAGATGGTTCAACCTGTTTACTATGGCATGATGCTTGGAATAATGAACTTCTATCTCGAGAGATATCCACATTTCTTGTCTTTTGCAAAGAAGGAATTCATATCTGTGGCTCAGGTGCTTTGAAGTTGATCCCCTCCATAATCTTTTCCACTTGCCTATGTCAGTAGAGGCATTTGAGCAATTCAACAACTTTGTCATTTTACTTGAAGACATGGATCTACAGCAAACATCGATATTTGGTCTTACACTTGGGGTACAACTTTCTCTTCTAGAAAGGCATACATGTTTTTGATAGGAAACAGAAATGTTCATCCAACCTTTAAATGGCTATGGCATACAAAGATGTCAAAACAAAAGAAAGGTTTTTTCTCGCTTCTATTACAGGACCGTATCGAGACAAGATCCCTGCTAAGCGCAGGAATATGCATCTCCCCGATTACACCCGTGTCTTGTGTAACCTGAATATTGAGGAAGACTTGCTTCACCTTTTCTTCAATTGTCCATTTTCAGCGGCCTGTTGGAATTTACTCTCTCTCATTGTCCCAGCTTCCACAGAATTGGGTACTATTGTTCAAGGCCTCAAAGATCAATTGAATGTTCCTTGCTTCATGGAGATAATTGTCACAATGTGTTGGTCAATTTGGGCTTTACTTAAATGATTTGATCTTCAGAGGCCTTCAACACTCCCTTCCACGCTGCAAAAGAAATCTTCAAGAAGGAGTTTGCTCTAGTTATACTCAGAGCAAAAAGTCAAGAAAAAGCATGTTTAGAATTATGGATACGTACTCATTTGTAATTTTCCTCATTTTCTTTCATACTTTTTATGTATCATAATTTTGTATGTTCAGACTTTATATCTTTCAATAAAAGCCCAGTAGGGGAAACCCTCCTGTTCATGTCAAAAAACTATCCATATGAGTAATATTAAATTGTGATGTGTTTAAATGCTAAACAAGAAAAATACTTTGATAGGAAAGAATCATAATCATATTTTTCATTACAAAGGTTCTGCCGTGTGCCAAGGGCTTTGCGAGTGCCATATGTTGACACTCGGCAAAGCAGTGACGACGCCTAATGGTGTCATCCAGGCATTAAGCGGTAATGGCGGACCTCTCTTTCTCGAAAGTGCCATGGGGCTCGGCATAGAATGCGCCTTTGCCAAGTCGCGTCGCGCTAAACACTTTCGACAAAGACCAATGAAGCCGAGTGTTTTGGTGTTACCGTGTGCGTGTTTAGAGCACTCAGCGTATGGCCTTGTTGCCGAGTGCCAGTGCTGATATTTGGCACTTGGCAACGAGCTGAACACTCAGCAATGGCCCCAATTCCGCTAGTGCAAACATGATCTGGGACGGTGGTTGCCACCTCAATCATGATCTGACGGAGTCGTCTGCTCAAACATGTCCAAATGCCAAAACAACGATGGCAGGGTCCTTCGCACCTCAATTAACATGCCTTGGGCCAAGAACGCACAGTAGCTTAAATGTACCGTGCAAGCTCTTGTGTTGTGGTGAGTGCACAAGCAACAGTGCGTCGTGCCAGTAGAGGTCTGCAAGTGGACGGGAAACTCAGACATTGTGGATTCTTGATGCTTCTCAAGCCTATATATCTATACTAGATAAGATCACCTTGCTGCATTTTGCTTCGTCATTTGCCAACCTGCCTGAAGCCTCTCCTAGATAACGTGCAGTGCCTTGCTTGCAGCAACATAACGTGATCCTAAAACTAATAAACTACATATCATTTTATAGGGATGCTTGCCTGGCCAATAAACAATAAATACTACAGGTACTACACATTCATTCATGAACAGGAAACCAGTGGTGATAATTTGAATGCGTCGATACATAATGCCTCACCTACTTGAATATAAATAGACAGCAAATGTTTACAAACCAGTGGTGACATTGAATGAAGCTAGCGATTCTGTTCTCACCAATATATTCTAGGGCATGTACCATTTCTTTGGAGCGACTTCAAACTACTCATAGAGAAGTTTTGCCTCGCAAATTGCTGAAAAACAAAACAGAAATGTCATCTCTGCCCTAAGTATCATGTGCGTGGAGTGCAAAGAAGGTAACTAGAAGATGGAAATGAGAGGCATCGAGAAACAAGATAGCACCGCGGTCCTTCCTCGCCTAGGGCAATGTCCAATCTGCAAGAGCTGGTAGTTGTCCGTAACCAGAACTACTGGAAAGATGAGTACATGTGACATGTTCAGAGTTTTTAGACTTGGTTCAGTCGATAGTGAAGAGCAGTGATTCATTACAGCCAGTTGATGATGTGCACAGTCTTGAGGCGTGCAAGACGTACACTCGAAATTCCCTGACAGATTAATTATAACAGGAGTTGTTATCAGTTTACATGGCATATGGTTCCTTTTTGCTGCTGAAAATTTTTATGGTATGTACCTTTGAATCCGTCATATTAGTCCCTCCCTTTCCGATAATTAAAGAAACCATTACGTTCCTGAAACAGAACGCCCAAGTCACACTCTGTACACAAACACGTCCTAACAACCTTTTTTTTATCATCTCTTTCATCTCAGCTGTTGAATTGTGGTAGAGGGCTCATAATTTTATTTCTCCTGTTTCAACACACATGCATATATTTGGTAGATATTAAGTAACAACGGAGATCGATGCTTTTCTCCTGTTTCAACACACATGCATATATCATGAGGAGCAACTATATTCTGCATGCACAACTATTGAATGCATCATTCGAGGAAGAAGATGATCTTGGGTTCTTCCTCCTCACCAACACTGGCCAAGGTGAAGACCTCCCGCAAGACTCCGAGTGGGGTGCCTCCCGTCCTTCGCAGCCTTCCTCCTCTTCTCTTCTTTCTCTTTTCTATTTCATGTACAAAATGGTTAAAGGGTGAGAAAGTGTGGAGGATTGATGTGTTTTGTGTGAGGTGAGAGGGGTTGATGATATAAGTGTCATGTGCTCTGTCGTTAGACAGCCAGGGTGTAGTCCTGGACCATCTATGAAACAGCAACATGTACTTATGCCAGAAGCTTTTACGGATCGAAACAACTTTAGATCCCTAAAAAATGGAGGAAAATACATGTACAGTGCTCACTACGAACCGAACACACACACTCTCCATCGGCTAGCAGTCTCCAAGCCAACATGCCCATTGAGGGTTGTTTCCAACAGTTGATAGATGGAAGCCTGATCCTCATCAAAGAGACAGAGGTAGATAGCCCTGAAGAGAGGAACGATGCTGCATCACATTGTTCAGCCGAGT
Organism: Hyparrhenia diplandra; assembly: GCA_015847255.1. Classification (NCBI taxonomy): domain Eukaryota; kingdom Viridiplantae; phylum Streptophyta; class Magnoliopsida; order Poales; family Poaceae; genus Hyparrhenia; species Hyparrhenia diplandra. The sequence goes on along the minus strand of JADLZK010004228.1, from coordinate 550,616 downwards.
CACAGAATGGGGCTGGTGCCACCTTTCGTCATGCACTCAGTGTAGACCTGGAGGAAACAGACATCCGAGAACGTGGGTTAGCTTACAGACCAAAATTACAGACAAATACTACCATTAGGCTTACTGATAAATCCATAAATTCAATATTACTAATAGTCTAGTGCAATGTTTTGAGGTCAGCTGGTCAAACCTGTTTTCAGCTGGTCAAACCTGGTTGACCAGAGACTCCAGTCTGGATTAATCATGGACCAGGTCGATTAATCGACCCTTGTCGTCAACTGTCCATGTATATCGGGACCTATACCTATATATATTATACACACTTCTCTATATATACACTATTTCTTTCATGTCTTGCTGCATTATAGTTTAGCTGTTGACTTGTTGGTGTTGTTTTTCTCTCTATATATACACACTATTTCTTTCATCATTTCTGTTATGTCTTGCTGCAGGAAGCCTGGAATACCAAAGAAAACAACAATTAGCAAGCAATAACCTGGTCCTCCTTGTATTAGTCAGAGGATTAATCGCGATTAGTCCATGACTAATCGAACGTCCAGGTTCCTGACCGAGCTATTAATCAGGACGGGCCTCCTAATCGAACACTAGTGACCGACCAGGACGATTAATCGCGATTAATTGGACGACCTCAAGTTCACCATGTCATAAGCTATAGCACTGAAATCCATAATTGCTGATGACAACCATTTTCAAGTTTTAAAGGCTCATTACCGCTAAACCAAGATAACATAAATAATTAAATTTGTTTAAGTTCATACGTTGAATCTATTCACAGGCCATTTCTTCATGTTTAATTCAGCACATTTGACAGGCTGAAACATGATCTGAGCTCAAAGCTCTTTAGGACTACAAACTCCACTGATGGAACCGCACAGCACCTGCACTGGCAAGGCAGTCTCGAGCCACCATGTGCATTCAGCTTGAATCCAGCATCTGATACAAGTAATGGTAGATACGCAAGCCAGCTTGAGTCCATCATCATACCAGGCAGAGGTGTGGAACTAAAACAGAAACCGGTGGCCAATAGGCATTGTGGCTTCCTGATGCTTCTCATTGTCCTTCTATATAGAGAGCTGCATTTGGCGATTTTTCATCATTCCCTTGGCTTGTCTTCTCAATGTCACTAGTCTATGTGCCCTGTAGAACATGGAACAAAGTACAGAGCTCAGCCAATAAAAATGTAAAAAGAAAGATAAAAATATTAGAAAAAAGATATCTCTTTCCGTTCCTTGATTAGTGGAAAGTATGTTCTCTTTGCCCTTAGAATAACCAGAACAATGTCAACCTTGAACACTGATCTGAACCTTTAAACAGTGGGTTCACATGCTTTGGATATGAAATCAACCAAATTCACAAACACAACAGAATGAGGATATGTGAATTCTCAAGAATTTTCAATAATTTTTTTTTCAAAGAGAGCATGGGTGGTGCCGTGGAGGCCACCGTTCCCACTTCATAAAAAAATCTTGTGACTTTTCAGTGAAGCGTCATCGGTCCAGTGCTCAAGGACCTTAACCTTCAAACTGACCTTTGGTCGGTAAAACAAATAAATGGAGGTCTACATGACTCACCGTAACCGTCCTCCTGAACTTCGCTTTTCTCAACCCCGAGCCCCCGCCCGCCCGCGTATTCCCCTGCCGGGGTAACTTTCTTACCTTCAACTTGCCTTTCCCTTTCTCCGTAGCATTTTTATTACTTTTTCATAGTCCCTCCAAATCTCTCTTTCGGGGATAATTTATCATGTGATAGCATGAGGCCTTTTTCCCCTTCCATCTTTGTAATGGTCGTTCGCACCAATTTGGGGAGATAGATCGTGCTCGCTGGTAATGCAAGGTTGCAATTGGCCTGTGGGAGGCATGTCTACTGGCAGCCAATGGAGCTTGGAAGACAAAAGTTTGATCCAAAGTAGCCGGAGGTATCGGGTATGCAGCCATGAAGGCCGGAGGAGTGTAGCGGGTTGCCAACATTTGCCATTGAATTTGTGGAGACCTGGAGAATTGAAGAACTGTAATACCCTGATTTCTAATACTAATAATAAAATACTTAGGTTTACCGGGTGGACTAAGGATAGGACCTGTTGGGTGAATGCTCAGCTCAACATATTATTGATGATGACATGGTTTACAAAACGGCCATTCAACATGGTCATTACAAAGGGGTCGGGGGTATTTATAGGCCCCCTGACTTCGTAGTTGTACAAAAAGTGTTAAGATTTCTAAAGTAAGTTTCTATGAGGCAACTATCTAGCGAAGATATTCTCCATGCCTTCGCGATGTCTTTTCTCGCGATCTCTTCCCTTGCCACATTCTTTATTCTTCCGGGAGACGAGCCGTGACTTTGCTGCGAAGTCAACATGACCGCCTTTGCTAGGTTCACTTGGACTTGATCTTCTCGTTCTCGTCTTTCTTTGTCGATTCTTGAAGCCGATCTCTTCGCGAAGTCAACTTTGGTTCTCAATTACTGTTCTCCTTCCGCTCATAGTTCGCATATATGCTCAAAAACTATAAAAGTGCAGGGCGAAAGTTTAAAATAAGAAATCAAAGTTAGAACCCAACAAAGCCCTCGTGGGCGAGGCCCGACATCAAAGGCATGAAACCCACGAATCATGAGTTTTTATTAAAACTTTGTTTTAGATCTGAAAACGTCGTCCCCGGACTTTGAAGTTGGACTTTTTCTTAAGTTTTGACTTCGCGAATATCTTCGCTATTCTCGTTGTCTTTGTGTGTTGTTGTTGTTTTTTTTTTAACGACTAGTTTTGACCATTTTGACCGATGGTGTCTATAAATAGCGGAGCACCCCCGCTTGCTTCATCTTTTTTTCGAGGGGCCACCTTTTTGAAATTTTTCCGAGCGACGCTGAAGCCGAACTTGCGAAGATAAATTTTCTGCGAAGTTAAAAAATTCTGAAAAGGTGTAAAGCTGAGATCCTAGTTTCTTTTTGAATCAGGTATACTTTCCTTCCGAAGTTTAAATTTTCCTTATCTCTTTCTTCATGAATGTTAATTTTGCGCATTATTTATACTTTTTCCTGCCTTTGTTTTTAGAATGGCTCTTGTTGAAGATGTTCCGCCTGGCTCTCAAGAACAAGAGGTTGACGAAGAGGCTAACTTCGCAGCAGGATGACTCGGGGAGGATCTTTCTCAAGTCTCTGCCTCAATCGAGAGTTGTTGCCCGATGATCGCATTTCATTTATGTTTGGTCTCGATAAGATGACGAAGAAGAATTGTGACGGATGGTTAAAGATGGTGTTCTTAGAGAAGGGCGCGTATAGGCCTGCGGAGACATGCTAAGGTTCCTTGACCGAAGGCTGATGAATGCATAGTTTTCAAAGATTTGTTTACCGCGGGTCTTCGCATGCCTCCTCAGAACTTTCTTGATGAAGTTTTCAAGAAATTCAACATTGAGATGCACCACTTGACTCCGAATGCGATAGTCAAGTTGTCTGTTTTTCTTATGGGCTGTTCGAGTCAACATGTGGAACCGGACATTGATGCCTTCTGTACGATGTATGAGCTTCATACTCAGTTCAAGATGAAGAAGATTGATCAGCGAACTGTAAAGTTGTATTTTGGGTGCTGCAATTTCAAGACTGCAAGAGGTCAAAAACAAATTTCTCCTGCTATGAAGAATAAGTGGGCGATGGATGGACCAAATACTGGTTTTATCACAAGGTTCCTTTGGTTGAGGAGAACAAAGGGAGGAGTGGTGGAATTGTCAAGACTTATCCTTTGGCTTCGCGCATGCATCGACAGCGTTTTGACTGCAAGCCTGAGCCGTCAAAATTGAAGTCTTGTTCTGAATGCTTAAAGGCTTTTAAAAGGGTCATTTCCCAACAATCTACTCGAGACCTTGTCGAAGAGTATTTGGCAACCGTATATCGGCCGTTGAGACTTGGTTGGGATTTCCTTCATACCATCCCAAGAAAATTAGGGGAAAAGATTATATTTTTTCCGCATGGAGATCTTGTGATGCCTTCCCGTTACAAAGTTGAGGAGGATTTTGTTGCTGATGTTGAAAATAGAGCTGTAGATTTGCTTGGAAAGTATCTTTATACTGAAAGGAAACAAATGGATGAAATCATTGGTAAAGACTATGTTAGACTAAATCGTATTTTTGATTTAGCCAACATAACTTACAAGGTCCGTCCACCTCCCGCTTACTCTCGCGGGAAAAAAGATCGGGATGAAGAAGAAAGGGGCGAGAAGAAGCTGAAAAGAAAGAGGAATGATACTGCAAAGGTTCCTGCTTCTTCCGTGTTGCGGTGAAGAAAGCTGATGTTACTCCAAAGCAAGATCGACAAAAGAAGAAGGCTAAGAAGACTACAACTTCGCCCATTTGGCTAATACCTTAGACCTAAACGACAGCGAAGTTGAGGTTCCGGATCTTGAGGCTTCGCGACTTGGTACTTCTCTTCGAGATTTAGAGGTGAGGAAAATTTGCAAGGTTTTTGCCCCAACTGGGTTGACTCCGGACTTACTCACTCCATTGGCCGAACATTTACAAATTTTTGGGTCTTCGCAGAAATTGGGTACCTCGGTGTACAGTGACCGAAGATCTTTATTTGTTGATGTGACTATGTTTGAGGCCTCTCCTACTGGTACTGCATCTCCTTCTTCTCCTAGAATTAGAGATCCAACCCCAGATTTTCCCATGAACTTAGCTGATAATACTTGTGTTCTGAGTGATGAGCGTAATAGCCATAGATTAGCTAAGTTAGCCAAAAATATTCATGTGAGTCATTTGATAGTGCATCTAGAAAATCTTTCCGCGGGCCGGAAATTATTGAAGGAAACAAAGATCTTTAGCTGCAGGCCCGGCAAATAAGTTGTCTATGGGTTACGCTCACGGAGCCTGCAAAGGTTTTGGAAGTTCCCGAGAAACCAATCGAGCCGCAAAGGCGAAGTTGTTATTGGTGCGCATCTTTGATTTAGCCTTCTTAGGTAAATTGTTTCATTTTTCCTACTTAACTTTTATTGTTCTATTTTTCTCAGGAAAAAACTTTGAAGGAAAGGGCCGATGATGCCATTAAGGTCGTGAAAAGAGAAACTACTGAGAAAGAGAGGTACTAGGATTTTGCTTTCAGTTTTCTCTTGATGATTTTGATGATGTAGTGGATGATCAAGCTGAAGCAGATCAGCGGAGCCGATTGTCTGAATCATTAGTAAATGTTGAAGCTCAAGAAAAAATTCCTTGCCCTTTGAAGGAAGGCGAAAGAGTTTGTAAGTTACTTTTATTCTGATTTGTCTTTATTTTTTTCCTTTGTTGGTTTGTTGTTTTACTGATTACCACCTTTTTCTCCATGTTTCCCTATTTCTTAGCTCAATATTTTTCTGATGCTTCAACTTCATCAAAAGATAAGACTATTGATGTTGGATCGATGAAGGATGTGATCTTGGATCACCCTACTCCTCAAGTTCTTTGTTGAGGAGACAGGGCTTTCTTACGAAAGCTATCGCGAAGTCCATTGACAATACTTTGAAATTTTGTGTTGAAAGCGAGTCAACTTGGATTCTTTCAAGTTTGTTGGAGTAGGTGTGGACAAACTTAGCGTGCTCCCAAAAAGGACTGAGAAGCAATTGGCTAAGTGCATTGATGATGCCTTTCTTTGTTCTGGCCGCGGAGGCCGAGTTAGCGAAGATGAATCCGCTGGAGCTCGCTGATGCGAGCATAAATCTGATGTACAAGGTACACCTCGTTTGTTCATTACTGTGTTATCATTGTGCGTGAAGATGTTTCAAAGAATTTGTTTTAATTGTCTTTGTCTTATGTGTCTAGGGGCTCTTGTTAATCGTGGGCTTAGAAAGTCTCTTGAGGATAAGCCTTCGCTTTTCTTTGTTCGCGAGAAATCTTTTGCCGAAAAGAAATCGAAGATTTAAAATCTCAAGTTGCTCTTAAGGAAAAGATAGGGGAGAAGCTGTGGATGAGTGGCACAAGATTGATCGCCTACTTCATCAAGCTTCGGATACTATAAAGGAAAAAAGATGCGGAGCTTGAGGTTGCGAAGACCACTATTGTTAACCTTAAGAGGGAAAAAAGAATATCTTGAGAGAAAGAGTGCGAGATGGATCAAATGATGTTGAGAAAGTTCAACGAGAATGTGGGAACTGTGCAAAATTGCATATGGGAAGTAGGGTCTTTGTTCCCGAAGATCCTTGTTGGGAACTTGGGGAATATGATCCTTTCTTTAGGCGCTCGTAGGCAATACGAGGATCTGAGTGTTGTTGTGCAAGCCACTTCTTGATACAAGTGTTATGTTTTCTACTAGAGCTTTGCTACACACGATGAAAGAGGCGGGTGATCCATTGTATGAAGCCTTTGCCGCTCCTACTTTCAAGTTTTCACGGGGATGCCGTCAACCAGATTTCTCCGAAGACTCACTTGCTTTGTAAGAAGTTTTTCAATGAATACTTGGTGCCAATGTGGTCGAGAGCAATGTCTTGAAAAAGTTAAAGAGAAGTTGAGAAAGGTAATTTTGTTAACTTATATTTGTAGTTTCCTTTTTTCTTATTTGATTACGTGTTCTGACTTTTTGATTTTAACGGCTTGAGTTTGATATTTCTCGGGAAGAGGAAGCTCTTAAGAAACAGCAGATGGAAGAGGAGAAAAGAATCCGGGGAGGAGGAGGAAAAGAGCCGGAGCGATGTCGGTGAGAGAAGAAATTAGTTTGTTGGATGCTTTTCACTTTTGAGTGTTTTGAGAGGATGTAGAAAACATGTTTGGATAACTTGATGTTGTAAATTTGTTAAAGTGATGGTTTTTTTGTTATATTTGTTTTTAGGCGAAGTTGATTTTGTTGCGAAGTTGCAAGTTTTCTTGAATCTTTATGGTATGTGTTTGACTTTTACAAATCTTGCGCAGGTTTCTCACGCCGAAGCCTGCGCAAGATGTAGTTGTCGCGATGCCCCTTATGATTGCTAAGGGTGATTTCGTGTTTTTTGAGGCTTCGAATTTTTTTGGAGGCTTCTCGCGGAAATATAGACGAGTTTGTAGACGAGTGTCTTGGAAAATCAAGGCAACAAACTCATATAGGATGCCTAAGATTGTTGACTTTGGTAACTTCGGACAAGTAAGAATGTTGTTGTTTTTAAGATTGTTGGGTTTTTCATCTCTTGACTTATGCCTGCCTTTGGCTGATGTTGCTAATTTTTCCCCGTTCCAGGTCTTCTTGTTCAAGTCGTCCCTGAGCTTTATTTTTTGTGGATGGTTTGCGGGATACGGTGATAAAATAATCAATGATGTTGTCGAAGATATTTTGAGTGAAGCAAAGACTAATGTTGCTTCCAAGATTTTTGAGTATCTTTGAGATTTAAAATGTGTTGTATGTAAAGTTTTAAATATGTGTATTTTGTATATCTGTAAATCATGGTTTGTAAGATAAGGAGTTGTATTCATTCTTTTTGTGATGCGAAGACTCTGATTTGTGGTAGTAAAATTTTCTCTTTAATTAATTTCTTGAAAGCGTTGCCCCCTTTTTTTCTGCGAAGTAGGAGCGAAAAAACTTCGATTTGAAGTCAATAATTTCTTCTTAGAGAATTTTGAAAACGTCGTCCCCTTCTTTTTTGCGAAGTAGGAGCGCAAAACTTCGATTTGAAGTTAAAGAATTTCTCCTTAGAGAATTTTGAAAACGTCGTCCCCTTCTTTTTGCGAAGTAGGAGCGAAAAACTTTGATTTGAAGTCAAAAATTTCTCCTTAGAGAATTTTGAAAACGCCGTCCCCTTCTTTTTTGCGAAGTAGGAGCGCAAACTTCGATTTAAATTTAAAGAATTTCTCCTTAGAGAATTTTGAAAACGTCGTCCCCTTCTTTTTTTTTTTTCTGCGAAGTAGGAGCGAAAACTTTGATTTGAATTTAAAGAATTTCTCCCTAGAGAATTTTGAAAACGTCGTCCCCTTCTTTTTTTTTGCGAAGTAGGAGCGAAAAACTTCGATTCGAAGTCAAAAATTTCTCCTTAGAGAATTTTGAAAACGTCGTCCCCTTCTTTTTTTGCGAAGTAGGAGCGCAAACTTCGATTTGAAGTTAAAGAATTTCTCCTTAGAGAATTTTGAAAACGTCGTCCCCTTCTTTTTTGCGAAGTAGGAGCGCAAACTTCGATTTGAAGTTAAAGAATTTCTCCGTAGAGAATTTTGAAAACGTCGTCCCCTTCTTTTTTTTGCGAAGTAGGAGCGAAAAACTTCGATTCGAAGTCAAAAATTTCTCCTTAGAGAATTTTGAAAACGTCGTCCCCTTCTTTTTTTTTCGAAGTAGGAGCGAAAACTTCGATTCGAAGTCAAAATTTCTCCTTAGAGAATTTTGAAAACGTCGTCCCCTTCTTTTTTCGCGAAGTAGGAGCGAAAACTTGATTTGAAGTCAAAAAATTTCTCCTTAGAGAATTTTCGTAGGTAATAATTTTAGTTTTATACTTAAATTATACCTACTTATTTTCTTTAATTGAAATCCTTTAGCCGATAAAAGAGCGTTTCGTTCTTCGGCTTTGATCGAAAAAAATAAGAATGCACAAGTTTGGGGAAACTACTTTCTCAATTATATGTGATATGTGAATTACAATAGAGTGCGCCTCGTTAAAAAACCACTCACCTGCGAAGGGCTTCCCCGAGTGGAAAAAGAGTGCAGCTCTTGACTTGGAAAAATTGCTTCTAAGAATTTGAATCTACTTTTGCTTATTTACAGAATTTTTAAAAGAAAAAATTTCTAAGGATAATACTTGAAGGTCCTTGATGTTCCATGTATGGCTGAGTTCTTCTCCTTTGAGGTTCTCCAAGTGATAGGATCCTTGTCTGCATTTGACTTTGTTATGATGAAAGGACCCTCCCATTTTTGCTGAAACTTTCCCACAGTATCTTCGTTTCTTTTTTCTTTTTAGGTCACGAAGTCTCCTGGCTGTAAGTTTCTTTTGACCACTCTTTTTGTTGTACCATCTGCTTGTTTCTTCTTGGTACTTTCTGAGATTCATGACACTTGGTTTCTTTCTTCTTCGAGCAAGTCTTTGCTTGTCTTGTGGTCTTCTTCGCTTGTGATTTCAACATTTGTTCTTGGGCCTTTGAATTGTATTTCTTACTGGGGTCATTGCTTCATCACCATATAGTAGCTTAAAAGGTGTAAATTTCGTTGATCTTGTTGTAGTTGTGTTGTGACTCCAAATAATCCTTGGTAATTCTTCGACCCATTTTCCTTTTGGGAGTCCTACTAGATTTTTTGAAATTCCCACACATATGATGCCATTTTCTCTTTCAACTACTCCATTGGATTGGGGGTACTTGATGATCACGAAGCAAAGTTGGATTCCCATACTTTCGCAATAACTTCTAAAATCTTCGCCAAATTGGGTTCTATTGTCCAAAGTTATGTGTCTTGGAACTCCAAATCTGCAAATTATATTTTGCCAAAGAAACTTCTTCATTGTTGTGGATGACATATTTGTGATTGGCTTCGCTTCTATCCATTTTGTGAAATATTCAACTGCAACAACTGCATATTGGTGATTGCCTTGGGCTGGTGGCAATTTGCCAATTATGTCTATTCCCCCATCTTGCAAGTGGCCAAGTAGGTTCAATGTCTGAATTGGGTTGGCTGGGGCATTTGACTTGTTTGCTGAGATTTGACAATTATGACAAGTTTTGACTATTTCCTTGCTATCTTTTTGAGCTGTTGGCCAATAGAATCCTTGTCTAAATGCCTTTCCTGCTATGGCTCTTGGGCGGGCGTGATTTCCACATGTTCCACTGTGTATTTCTTGGAGCAATTCCTTGCCTTCTTAAACTTGAAATGCATTTGAGTAGCGGTTCACAAATGCCATGCTTGAAAAGTTGATTATCGATAAGCTTGTAATTTCTTGTCTTGTGCTTCATTCTTGTTTCCTCGGCTTAAACTTTTCGGTTCATAAAATCCTTTTAGGAATGCTATTATTTCTGATCTCCAATCTTCGCTTTCGATGATGTGAATGTATTTTGGCTCTTCGATTTTTTGCTTTTATCGAAGATTCTGATAATACTTGATAAAACACATCCGGAGGCAATTTTGCCTTTTGAGCTGCCTTTTGCTATCTATCTCGTCTGCCTCTTCATTGTTTGTTCTTGAAATGCTTCGCACCGTGAACCCTTCAAAATGTTTCTCTTGATCTCTCACATTTTGTAAATATTTTGCCAATTCTGGGTCTTTTGCCTTGTAATTTTTCTCGACATGGCCTACCACAACTTGAGAATCTGTCTTTATTAGAATTTTACGTATGCCCATTGCTCTTGCCTTGCGGAGCCCTAGCGATCTTGCCTCATATTCCGTGATGTTGTTAGTGCATCGAAATTCTAGTCTTGCCGCATATTTCATTTTGACTCCGGATGGTGAAGTTATTATTGCTTTAACGCCCGGACCCTACGAGCCCCATGCTCCATCACAATTCATTGTCCATTCTTGACAAGACAAAGTCCATTCTTGGTGTTCTTTTTTGGTCTTCGCAATTTCTTCTTTGGTGTCCAATCTGAAATGAAGTCCGCCAATACTTGTGATTTTATTGCAGTTCTTTTCTCAAATTCGATGAAGTATTGTGATATCTCGGTTGCCCATTTTCCAAGCCTTCACGAAGATTTGCAACTTTGTAGTACGTCTTTGAGTGGTTGATTTGTTGGGATTCTTACTTTGTGTGCCAAGAAATAGTGCTTCAACTTTCTTGTTGCCATAAGTACTGCATATGCTATTTTCTCAATTTCGAGTAGAATATCTTTGGCCGGAGAGGGGCTTCGGAAATGAAGTATATAGGTTCTTGTTTCTTCAGCGTGATCTTTCTCCCTTTCTTGTACTAGAACTGCACTTTTCAGCTTTTTTGGATGCGGAGATGTATAGCGGTAGTTCTTGATCAACATTTGGTGTTGTCAATGTTGAAGGGTTTGAGAGATAGTTCTTGATTTCTTCAAAGGCTTTTTGTTGCTCTTAAGCCCCATGTAAAGTTTGTCTTCGCTCCTTTTAGTGCTTGAAAAATTGGGAAGCTCTTTTCCGCTGACTTTGATATGAATCGATTCAAAGAAAGCCAACCTTCCTGTTAATTTTTGGATGTCTTTTATATTCCTTGGAACTTCTGTTTGCATAATTGCTTTTATCTTTTTTACGGATTTGGGTCGATGCCTTTTCTTTGAGACTATGCATCCGAGGATTTTGCCTTTTGTACTCGAAGGTACATTTCGGGATTGAGTTTGAGATTTGACTTTCTCAAATTTTTTGAAAGTTTGTTTCAGGTCTTTCAAATGGTCTTCGCGCTTCTTGCTTTTTACTATTATGTCGTCAACATATGCCAGCAAATTGTCTCCGATTTGATCTTTGAGTGCTACCGATGTCATTCTAATAAAGCTTGAACCAAATAAGCTGGAGCCCTCTGCCATTCTTTGGAAACAGTAAGTCCCAAATGGTGTTATGAAGCTTGTCTTTTCTTCGTCCTCTTTCTTCATGTAAATTTGATGATATCCTGAGAAACAATCAAGGAAGCTTAGCATTTCACTTCCTCGCAGCTTGGTCGACTAATGTGTCGATTCTTGGTAGTGGGAAATTGTCCTTGGGGCAAGCTTTGTTGAGATCTGTGAAATCTATGCACATTCTCCATTTCCGTTGCTTTTCTTTACCATTACAATGTTTGCCAACCAAGTTGTGAATTGGACTTCTCTTATGACTTTGGCGTCTAATAGTCTTTGCACTTCAGCCTTTGCGGCGATTGTTACGTCTTCGGATATTTTTCGTAACTTTTGTTTCTTTAGCCTGATGTTTGGGTCAATGTTTAGACGATGTTCAATGATTTCTCTCGACTCCTTCTAGATCCTTTGCGGACCATGCGAAGACGTCTTGGTTGCTTCTCAAGAATTTTATGAGTTGCTCTTCTTCTTCTTTTTGTTAAATTGGCGCCAATGATGACTTTCTTGTGCATTTACCATTGGGTCTAGCAGGACTTCCTTAGTTTTACGCTTTGTGGCATGTCTTAAGCTTTCTTACGTGACTTCGCGTTTTACTGTTTCATCTTCGTTTTCGATTTCTTCGATGGCGAGAACGTTTCTTTGAGCTGGATTTGAATCTTTCTCAATATTCCTTGCTTCTGTTTGGTTTCCATGAATTGATATTGGTCCGTTGATTCTTTGGAACTTTCATGCACAAGTAGGAGTAGTTGATTCTTTGCTCGAAGATGTTCAAGCTTCCTCTTCCAAAAATTGCATTGTATTGGTACATGCATTTCGACGACATCGAATGCCACTTGTTCTCGTTCTTGCATTATTTTGTGTTTTGAAGGATCTTGGTAGTATAATTCTTCCAATTGAATTTATCCTTTTTTCCACGAAGCCAACTAGCGGATATTCTACGCTCTTCCCGATTTTGCCTTTTGATTCCCATTGCATCCAATGTTGATGCGAAGAGTATATCTCGCGGAGCTTCCTCCATCTACTAAGATTTTGGTGACATCCCATCCGTCGATGTTTGCCTCTATGACCATGGCATCCATGTGTGGATAATCTTTGAGTTTCATGTCTTGTTCGTAAAATGATTGGTTGGTGTGACCATCTTGTCTTCTTGTATGGCCCTTCCATTGTTATTGCATTGACCCTTCGGAAGTAATTTCTTCTATCGTTGTTTGTTGCATGCTCTATCTTTGTTCCCTCCGCATATTGTCATTATTCTGCCCCGCTTGTAGTTGACACTGCTGGTGAAGCGTTGTTTTGAGCATTTGGCGTGTTGTTTGCTACCGAAGCTTCGGGTTGTAAGTTTTGTGCCTGTGTCCATTGTGGCGGAGCTATTATTGCTAGTGGTTGGCAATTGTATATCGGAGGTGGCTCGGTAATGCTTGGTGATTGAAATTTGGATCAAAATAAGCTTGATTGTGTGAAGTGCTTGCTTGAGATAAGAAGTTTATTGATCTTTGGTTTTGCATCGATTTGCCTTCTTCTTTGTAGTTGCTCTATGCTTTTCTTCACCGTTGGGCACATCTTTGACGTATGTCCAGCCCCCTTTGCCATGGATGATGCAATACATTTCTTCAGGTTTCAAGATTCTTCTTTCTCCAAATCTTTGGTTGAATCCTCCTCTTTGGTTGTTGTTGAAGTTTTTGTTGTTAAACTGGCTTTGCTGATTATTTTGTGCTTGGTTATTGTCTTCACCTTGCTCATTGTTGATCTGGTTTTATGTGGAGAGGTGGTTGATATTGGTTGTAATATGGTCTTAAACCGGAGTTATACTTGCCTGAATCGGTTGTTTGTCTTCGCTTGATTCCTCTGTGTATTTTCTTCTTCAATTTTCTTCTCCTGTAATCATCGTCTGATCTTGCATATTTTTGAATTTCTTCATACAATTGGGCAACAGTTGTTGGTCTTTCTCTTTTTGAGATGTGAAGACAATTGTCCAGCTCTCGAGTCCTCTTATTGCAGCGATGATGACGACTTCGTCTGAGACTTCGGGAATTTGGGTTTTCATCTGGATGAATCTTTTATAATATCTTGGATTATCGGCTCCTTCGGGTATTGCTTGATATCAAACAGGTCATCACTTGTTAAGCCTGTGTGTTGGAATCCTTGGAAGTCGACTAGCAAGGTTGTTCTGAGTTGTTCCCAGCTTTTTTGAGACCTTGGCTTGAGCGAAGCGTACCATTTTTGAGCTGGTCCTTTCATTGCCATTATGAGTGCCTTCGCTAATGTTTTGTCGTCCCCTCCTCCTGATTCAACAGCTGCTTCAAAACTCATCAAGAATTGTCTTGGATCTGTCAAGCCTTCATAAGTTGGTATGATGTTGAACTTGAAGCCTTTTGGCCATTTTGCCGTTTGCAGGTCTACTGATAATGGGGATTCCGGGTCAATTGTGACTATTGCCTTTTCATTGTTTTGGTCTGTCTTGGCTTCGCCATCATGAAGACTTCAGCGGTCTTGATTGTTGAGTTCTTCGCTCAATCTTTTTAGCTCTGCTTCGGTTTCTTCAATTCTTTGCTTGAGAGTTTTTTCTCTTGTTCTAGCTTTGCAAGCCTCAAGTTCTTTCTGTTTTTTGATAAGTTCTTCCTCTAGTTCTTGAAGTTTTCTTGCTTCTTCGCTTTGGTCTTCGCTTGGAATGGCTTCCTTAGAAGTAGTGTCTCCGCTTGTTCTTGGTGCTTCATTTTTACATTGTTGTTGCTTCTTCAAAGAGGAGTTGCTGACTTGTTCTTGGGAGGCCTTCCATGATTTCTTGATGGTCGTGGGATAGATCGTTGCTCGGACAAGCGGTGGGCGCCAAGATGTTGGGTGAATGCTCAGCTCAACATATTATTGATGATGACATGGTTTACAAAACGGCCATTCAACATGGTCATTACAAAGGGGGTCGGGGGGGGTATTTATAGGCCCCCTGACTTCGTAGTTGTACAAAAAGTGTTAAGATTTCTAAAGTAAGTTTCTATGAGGCAACTATCTAGCGAAGATATTCTCCATGCCTTCGCGATGTCTTTTCTCGCGATCTCTTCCCTTGCCACATTCTTTATTCTTCCGGAGACGAGCCGTGACTTTGCTGCGAAGTCAACATGACTGTCTTCGCTAGGTTCACTTGGACTTGATCTTCTTGTTCTCGTCTTTGCTGTCTGATTGCGAAGCCGATCTCTTCGCGAAGTCAACTTTGGTTCTCCAATTCTGTTCTCCTTCCGCTCATAGTTAAGCATGCTCTGAAACTATAAAAGTCTGGGGCGAAAGCTTAAAATAAGAAATCAAAGTTAGAACCCAACAGGACCAAAAATGAAAGTAGTGCTTGATATAAGAATGAGAGGCAATGGGAGTAGTTCAGATGCAACACCCCTACTTAGTGGCACCTGATGCTGGAGACATCGCCAATGCGGGTGCGGCTGGTGGAACTTGAGCGGTAGCAAGGGATGAGATGAAGAACAGGGCGGGCTGGGCGATGGCGGCGACCCGGAGCTGGCCAGGCGCTTGGCATCCAGAATTCCAGATGTATGTGCGCTGGTTGGCTTGCGGCCAGGCCACAGCTGATTAGACTTCCTTCTATTTTTGTATATATGACCGTCCTGTGGCAGTGGTGCCTGCTGGGCGGCCTGCTCATGCTTCTGGCTGACGATGGTGACGCCGCGCTTTTTACCTGTGGATTAACAGATACACCTTATCTTATTTTTTTTTTCAAAATTACTTGAATAATGTGTATGGATTCCGACAAAAAAAATACATCAGTAGTAGATTAATTGTACAGTAATATTTAGGTCTGAATGAACTGAAGAATGATAAATGTCCATGCTTATTTTCCATTGTACAAGCAATCTAGTCCCGGCATGCATGCCTTTGACACGTTCTCTTTGCTTTGGGTTTTTCTTTGTCAAGTAAAATGAAAGTAGTGGTTGTTATAAGAATGGCAGGCAACATTCCCACTTGGATGCAAATGAGATTTTCTACATGAAGCAGTATATGTCATGCTCCTCTGAGATACAGACATTTCACTTACGACACAGTCCAACACACTACTTTACAATGTTGGTTAAACAGATTTCTAGATGCATATTCCCCGCCACTACTTAAATTTCTCTAGAAAACACTAGGTCATATATCAAGGTGGGCTGGATCTCACTAGCCGGCAGTCATAGGTGATAAAACCAATAATTTCTACAGGACCTGCGCGAGTGCAGTTGTGGGAAACCAATAATTTCCAGATGTATAAATGAACCCCACCACGTCTATAGGCCTCGCGTCAAGCAGATGTGGAGTTCAACACGGCCCGGTGTTTGAGAACCATGCCGTGGTACGGATGGCACACTGGCATTCAACACAGCCGAGCAAGAGCAGCTTGTCTTGCCTCGCTGCTGCTCGTCTGTTTGTTGCCACTGTACTACACCACCGGCCAGCACCTCGTCATCTGTACAGTCCACCTCGTACACTACATTGTGGCTTCCTGATGCTTCTCAATCCTTATTGTCCTTATACATGTAGAGAGAGAGAGAATGCATGCTCCTGCTGCATTCTGCCTTTCTCATCATTCCATAGCTTGACGTACACTGCATGCCTTGGCTTGTGGCAACCTAACATTGAAACTACACGAGGGGTGGTAGAGCTTGCTTTGCACAAGTCATTTTATAGTCATGCCTAGCTTATCGAAAACCAAATATTGAAAAAATAAACTCAAGATATCGGGACCACAAGTTCAAAAGTGTCATGCTACTCCGCATCCAATTGGGCTATAAAACTGAATACATACTGCTGCCACTTGCTTATTAAGTGAAAGTAGTGCAGCTCCATAACTTATACATGATTCTTGACACTGCCATCTGATCACTACTGGAAACTCCTGTGCGTGCAAAAACATAGAAAAATACAAATACAGTCAAAAAAAAGTATTTTCTGACCCTAAGCATCATAGACTGCTTTAACCCTTAGCACTGCCGGAATCTGAGACTTTGCCGAGTACCCACATCTTTTCCTAGTGTTTTTTCGAGCACTCAGCCACTTCTCTTCTTGTCCTGCTGCTTGGAGATTACAATACAGGAGCCCAAGGTTAGCTGTCCAGCGATGTCATGGCATAAGACTCTGACATCTAGCTCCATGTAGTTGCCAGTGCCCTGCTCTGCTATGGGGCTGGGCGCTCTCATTTGTGCAAGCAGGGGCTCCATCGAGGGAATTGGAAGAGAGAGAAGAGATGATGTAAATCTTTACATCAGATCATGATGAATAAAAAGTGAATCTGATGCATACAGGTATGTGCTTGCAAGATAAGAAATCCTTGTAGGCAAGTAAAAATGAATATGCATTATACTGGTATTATGGGCAATACATGCAGGCTGAAGAGTTCACATTGGATATGAGTCCATTTGAAGATAAAGGGAATCTAAGCTCATCTAGTTTTTTTTTTTTTTTTTTGGTTAGAAAGTGACTAAACCATTACTCATCCACTGATGAGACCTGCCAGCTGGTTGTCTCATATCGCCGGAGGGCAACCTCA
This sequence comes from Hyparrhenia diplandra, assembly GCA_015847255.1. NCBI lineage: Eukaryota > Viridiplantae > Streptophyta > Magnoliopsida > Poales > Poaceae > Hyparrhenia > Hyparrhenia diplandra. Next base: position 533,684 of record JADLZK010004228.1, on the reverse strand, counting down.
TAGGATGGTAACATCTGGTACAAGAACCAATCACACAAGAACCAGACATGTGCAAAGATTCCCGCTGCATCCTAATCCTATGAATAATTACAGATGTTGGTCTACTGTTCATGTTTTATTGTGGCTCTCTCCTATTCTCCTATTTGTCGCTACAAGCAATCGCATGAGAAGGTAATAGTAATTTATAGACAAAAATGACGGGGTCGATGCATGCTTGGGTGACTTTAGTTTCACTTCTGTTGATGATCAAATTTGACATCATGAGTATCTTTGAGCCTCACAGCAGCGGTAAGCAAGTTTCTGTCTCAGGTGTTCAGAGATTTTGGGTGATCCTGTCCTGAGCCTCCAAGAAGTTTCATGACAATACGATTGAGTGTAGACTCAGAGAATTAATAATGGCCACGATTAGTAATAAAGAAGGGAATTTACATGCCTTTGTGCAATCGAAGACATGCCAGCAGATCAGGGGATCAAGATTGTCCGACAGATACTATATTTGGAAAAGGTTGCGCTAATTAAAGATGAGCTGGAGTCCGAGAGGGCTTTTAGGATGCATACATACTATATTTGGCATAGGAAGATATTCACGTAGTTGCCTGATCGTGAACAGGAAGGACTCCGACTTTGTTTCTTGTTCAAAGAATTTGTATACGGAAAGACCAGCCGCCCTATAAATATGTATGAAGGGTGATGGCCGATTGACAACACACAATCGCACAAATCAATTTACTACATTATTTTGCATCTACTATTTTCTCTCAGCTCTAGTTTTTCTTCGTTGTCGTCTACTTCGTTGCGACAGCGAGCACAAGGTCCTAGGGGCGGTCAGACCGATCGACCTAGGGCAGCCCATCGCCGCCACTCTCCCTGACGGGGTCCCTCCCGGGAGCGTGGGGTCAAGAGCTCTCGCCGGCGTGTCCTGCGTATCGTGCTCCCGACGAGACTCCCCTTGCGACGTGACTTGCGCATCACGTTCGTCGCTGGGGGCACCGCGTGACGTGTTAGGTGTGCGAACACACTTTTGGCGACTCCGCTGGGGACGGAACATCACGGTACATCTACGCCAGTGACCATGCCTGAAACCTTAGCAAAGCCTTCAGAAGTCAGCAAAGACAATATCATCAAACCTAGCTTTGATGAATTGTCTGACGAGCATCGCCAAGCTTATGAATTATACAAGAAGAAGCGTGATGAGGAAGATATGGACAGATTTCTCGTCAACTTCAAAAAAGATCGTGATGGCAAGATCAAAGCAGTTGGTGATATCACGTTCCCATCTCTACCAGGCAAAGAAAAGGTACAAAATCCTGTAAGTAGCGCTTTTACTCCTGAGCAGCTAGCTGAATTACAGTTTTGTGTTGCACAGAATAATACTCTTCTTAATGAATCTATGTTAAATATGATGAAAGCTAAGGATAATACGCCACAGTCTTCTGGTAGTCAAGGTAGTGCATCTACTGATGCACTGAATCCTAACCCAACAGCACCTATTAATTCATCGGAATTGCCACAACAACCCCAATATGGCATGCCGTTGAATTCCTTTTCTGGACAACAAGCTAAACCTGGAGGTGGACTAATGGCAATGCCTTCATATCCTAATCCTATTGTTAGCGTACCATCTTTAGGAGTTTCGGCGCCAGGTAAAACCATGCCACAATTTTCTACACCGCCGATGCCTATGTTTAATACACACAACTCCTCAGTAAATCCTACTATGCCAGCACCACCCAGAACACTCCCAGCCAATTTAGAAGATGTTATGGCTGGAATACGAGAAGACATGCATAGGATGTTTGTTGAGTCCTTCGGAATTGAGCCGAAGATTAGAGGACGTACCTATCAAAAACCATACCCATCCTCTTTTGATGCCATTGCTTATCCTCAAGGTTATAAGATTCCTGAATTTGTTAAATTTAATGGTGAGGATAGTAGAACCACAAGGGAACATGTTAGTCAATATCTTGCTCAACTAGGTGAAGCTGGTTCTATAGAGGGACTGAAAGTTCGTTTATTTCCTTTATCTTTAACCGGTACTGCTTTTTCATGGTTTTCTGCTTTGTCTCCTGGTTCTATAACTACATGGTCGCAGCTAGAACAAAAATTCATGATCATTTTTACAGTGGCGATAATGAACTTAAGTTATCACATCTTACATCGGTTAGGCATAAGCATGATGAATCGGTTTCAGATTATGTTAAAAGATTTAGAGATGTTAGAAACCGGTGCTATAGCCTTGTGATAGGAGAAAGAGACTTGGCTGATCTTGTGTTTAATGGTTTAAGAAGTCACATTAAAGAAAAATTAGAAGGCAGTGAGTTCTTAACTGTTAACCAAGTTTTCCAGCGAGCTTTGGCTGTAGAGAGCCGAAGCAAAGATGTTAAAGATAGTTATAAGACTAAAACTGATCGTCCTCGCATGCATGTTATTGATTATACTTCTAGTTCGGATGATGAAGTTGATGTCTATGCTGCTGAATTTGTTTGGCCCTCAAAGGGCAAACCATATGCTTGTAGTGCTCTTAAGCCGATTCGCAAGAATCGTGAAGAAGAGATGAAGTTTACTTTTGATATTGCTAAATGTGATAAGATTTTTGATGCTTTGCTGAAAGACAATTGCATTAAAATTTCACATACTTTACCGCCGTTTGAAGAGCTGAAACGGCGAGCTTATTGCAAGTATCATAATTCTTTTTCCCATGCTACTAACGATCGTAATGTTTTTCGGCGACAGATCCAATCGGCTATAAATGATGGACGATTGAGTTTTGCTGAAATGCAAGTTGACAAGGTTCCTTTCCCCATGAACACATTAAATTTGGAGGGTAAAAAGGTATTGCTTCTCGACCTGAACAAGCTGAAGCTGCTAAAGGGAAGTCAAATATTGTTATCGGTGAACCTAGAGGTACAAGTGCCGATAATGATAAGGTCTTGGGAAGAAAGGTTGTGCGTGAGAAGGCCCCCAATGGCAAGGAGACATTGAAAATCACTATGAAAGCTTCTGTACCTAGAGGGCAAGTGCAACAAGGGAGTCATGCAAAATTCATCAAGCCCAAAAGTCCAGAGGTTGGCAAGTGGAAGGTGAATGAAGCAAAGGTACAGCAGAAAAAGGTCAAGCCAACATTTGATATGCTGCTGTCCAAATATGCTAGACAAGCGGCCGGTTCTAGCTCTAATCGACCATCACAGTTGAAGCGTCCAAGGTCGCCTCCACGCCATCATTTTCAGCAACAGCATGGTCCATATGGACCATGGGCTCCTGCACCATGGATGGTGCCACCTCCTTATGTGCCATATTATGGGACAGATTACTATAGACGATGGGAGCAGCCCCCAATGGCTCCATATGCTTTTCATCCTGGGTGGGCAGCACCTAGAAGACCTGTATTTGAGAGACTAACTCACTCTACAAAAGGCCGTTTGGACAGTGGTACTAATCGGCCGTTACAAACTCCTCCAAAGAAGAACATCATGAAACAAGAATGGCGTGCTAAGTCACCAAGTGCTGCAATTTCAGAATCAGCAAGCAAGCAAGAAGTGAGGTCTATGAGTACTAATTTTATCAAAATTGGTACTAAAGATGTGGAGATCAAAGACCTGGGTAAAGGGCCGATTATTATTGGTAATCTGGCGAAATCTACTGGTGTTTTGACTGCTGTACAGTCAGGTTCAGCAGCTAATGATCATGAAGCTAGTACCAGCGGCACCAAGAAAATTGATCCTAAATATACCCAGCCGATATGGTGTCCTCCCGGCTTGTCTAAGACTAAGAAGAGAAGGTTGCAGCGCATGAGAAATCAGCAAAAGGAGGAGGAAAAGAGGGAGAAGTATAGGGACGATTTTTTTCAATTTAATTCGGCCTGTCATCAATCCGAAACAAATATGGAAGCCTAAGGTTGATAAAAAAAAGAAGCACCTCCACCTGTTCCAGCAGCTGGTACTCCAATTCAAGAAGTGTCTAAGGCCGTTCCAACCCCACCCATGTCACCTACAACATCTCCTAAATCACAAACATCGTTATTCAGCTTGGGAGATGAAGAGGAGTTGGTGGATTTTGAGCCATCGCCCAACAGGGAAGGTATGGATATGAATATGGTTTATTTTTTACCTGCTGAGTTTCGTGCAATTGGTGAAGAAGGGGAGGTCGCCCAGCTGAATTTTGGCCCTAAGAATGTCATATTTGAGAAGCCTAAAGAACTGGTGAAACACTTGAAGCCGTTGTACATCAAGGGACATATTAATGGATCACCGGTTGCTAGGATGCTTGTTGATGGCGGAGCGGTGGTCAACCTTATGCCATATTCAGTTTTCAAGAAATTGGGGCTGCAAGATGAAGATATGAAGAAAACTAATATGGTGCTCAATGGCTTTGGAGGCAAAGAACAGACAGAGACCAAAGGAGTTATTTATGTGGAGCTCACGGTTGGAAGCAAGTCCTTGCTCACTGCATTCTTTGTCGCTGAGGTGCGAGGTGATTACAATGTGATTTTAGGCCGTGATTGGATACATGCTAATGAGTGTGTGCCATCTACCATGCACCAACTTCTGATCCAATGGGTTGACGATGAGGTGGAAATAATTTATGCAGATACATCGGCTTGTCTTGCTTTAGCTGATGCTATGGTGGATTGGCAACATCCTGAAACTTCTTGTTTGACAGGACGTACTGATCTTCCGAAATTTGATTTCCTTAGTGCAACAAAAATGGTTTTGTGCCTGTCATGTTAAAGCCGATTGGTGGAGATCGGCTCAAAAATATGTTTTGAATAGATGGATCCTAATTCAGATTGGCTGCAAAAGCGACTTAAAAATTATCAGTCTCAAGAGAACGGTATGCATGAGTCCATAGAAGAGCCTGAAAATGTGGACAAATTGGGACAAGGTTTTACATCAGCTGATCCTTTAGAGGAGGTAGATATTGGTGATGGATCAGTTCCTAGACCAACTTTTATAAACAAAAATCTGAAGGCCGATTACAAGTTGAAGCTAATCGAGCTATTAAAAGAATATGTTGATATCTTTGCTTGGGAATACCATGAGATGCCTGGCTTGAACCGAGAATTAGTGGAGCATCAGTTGCCCATTAAGAGGGGTTTTAGACCTTTCAAACAGCCACCTAGAAATTTTAATCCCAAGATGTATGACCGGATCAAGCAGGAGATCAATCGGTTGCTTAAAGCTGATTTTATTAGACCTTGCAGGTATGCTGATTGGATTTCTAATATTGTTCCTGTGGAGAAGAAAGGATCCGGCAAATTGAGGGTGTGCATTGACTTCAGAGACTTAAATAGAGCTACACCCAAAGATGAGTATCCTATGCCTATAGCCGATATACTTATTAATGAAGCCTCCGGGCATAAGGTCATTAGTTTTCTCGATGGTAATGCGGGGTACAACCAGATTTTTATGGCCGAAGAGGACATATCCAAAACAGCTTTTCGCTGCCCCGGTTTTCTTGGTTTGTTTGAGTGGGTGGTAATGACCTTTGGCTTGAAGAACGCTGGTGCTACATATCAACGAGCTATGAATTTAATCTTTCATGATCTGCTTGGTGTCATCTTAGAGGTTTATATTGATGATATTGTTGTCAAATCGGATGCCATTGAACCACACTTGGCCGATTTGCGTTTAGCTTTTGATAGAATGAGAAAGTATAATCTGAAGATGAATCCTTTGAAGTGTGCTTTTGGCGTATCGGCTGGAAAATTTTTAGGCTTCATTATTCATGAACATGGCATAGAGATAGATCCTGCAAAAATTGAAATCATCTAGAAAATTCAGATTCCTGAATGCAAGAGAGATGTGCAAAAATTCCTTGGCAAGGTCAATTATTTGAGGAGATTCATAGTTAACTTGTTGGGGAAAGTTGATGCTTTTACACCTATTCTTCGGTTGAAGTGCGATGCTGATTTCACTTGGGGGGCAAAACAGCAAGAGGCATTTGAAAAGATCAAGCATTATTTGATTACTCCACCGGTATTGAAAGCACCCAAACATGGACAACCATTTAGGATATACATTGCAGCAGAAGATGGAGTAATTGGTGCTGTTTTGACACAAGAAACCGAAGGAAAGGAGCATTGTATTGCATATTTGAGCAGGCGTTTATTAGATGCTGAAACAAGGTACACTTTTATTGAAAAATTATGTCTTTCGCTATATTTTGCTTGCACAAAGTTGAGACATTATTTATTATCTAGTGCCTGCACAGTAGCGTGTCAAACTGATGTCATTAAATATATGTTGCATAGACCAATTCTTAGTGGTAGGATTGGTAAATGGGCTTATGCTTTAATTGAATATGATTTGGCTTATGAACCTTTGAAAGATGTGAAAGGCCAAATTGTTGCTGATTTTATTGTCGAGCATCAGATTGGTAATAGGCATACTACTGATCTGGACCTTGTTTCGTTAGCACCATGGAGATTATATTTTGATGGTTCAGTTTGTAGCAAGGGCCAAGGTGTTGGTGTTGTTTATATTTCTCCATATGGTGCTGTTTTTGAAGCCTCACACCGCTTAGAATTCTCTTGCACAAATAATCAAGCGAATATGAAGCTCTCCTATTCGGGCTAGAATTATTGATTGCTGTAGGTGCTACAAATATTGAGGCTTTTGGTGATTCGTTATTAGTAGTGCAGCAAGTATCCAAGGTTTGCCAATGTTTTAACGAATCACTTAATGTTTATCTTGATACATGTCTAGATATTATTGCTACTTTGGATTCTTTTAGTATTGCTCATATATCTAGCCATGAAAATTTCAGAGCAAACGGATTGGCACAGCAAGCATCCGGCTACCACGCTCATCGCGGGCGTGTTTTACATCTCTCAAGAGCCGATGTCTTGTGTGGCTAACATAGGCGAGGCCGAACCGCAGCTCATTGATTCGCCACTAATTTTGAAAAAATGCAGGTGAAGAAAAAGATTGGAGGAAGCCCATTGTTGATTACTTGCAAGATCCTAGCAAGAGGGTGGATAGGACGGTTCGGCGGATGGCTTTCAAGTATATATTAATTGACACTGATCTTTATCGCCAGACTGTTGATGGCATTCTTTTGAAGTGCTTGGATGAGGACCAAGCAAGAGTTGCTATGGGAGAGGTGCATGAAGGCATATGTGGTACGCATCAGTCGGCACACAAGATGAAGTGGTTGCTGCGGCGTGCTGGTTTCTATTGGCCAACGATGATTAATGATTGCTTCAGGTATTACAAAGGGTGTGAAGCTTGTCAAAAGTTTGGTAATATTCAGTTAGCTCCCGCTGCTATGTTGCATCCTATTATCAAGCCATGGCCATTCAGAGGTTGGGGATTGGACTTTATTGGACAGATTCATCCTCCATCATCTAAGGGGCATCGGTTTGTGCTAGTTGCTACTGATTATTTTACCAAGTGGTCAGAAGCTGTACCTCTAAAAATATGACACATGTGGAGGTAATCCAATTTATAACTGAGCATATTATCCATAGATTTGGTATTCCTCAAACGTTAACTTCGGATCAAGGGTCTTCTTTCATATCTTCTCAAGTCCGAGATTTTGCTGGATTATACAAGATAAAGTTGCTGAATTCCTCCCCATATTATGCCCAAGCTAATGGACAAGCAGAGTCTACAAATAAAATTTTGATCAAGCTCGTCAAAAAAAGAAGATTGAAGATAATCCTAGAAGATGGCATGAGGTGCTGTCCGAAGCACTTTGGGCGCATAGGATCTCAAGGCACGGTGCAACTAAAGTAACTCCATATGAGCTTGTATATGGACAAGAGGCCGTTTTGCCTGTGGAGGTAAATCTGGACGCCTTGAGATTAGCCAAGCAAAATGATTTATCAGCGGTAGATTTTCATTAATTTAATGATGGACAACATTGACGAGGTCGCCGATAAAAGATTAGAAGCATTGAGGGCTATTGAGAGAGACAAGCTACGGGTAGCAAGAGCATACAACAAGAAAGTTAAATTAAAAAGCTTTCAAGTTGGTGATCTAGTGTGGAAGGTAATTTTACCAATTGGCTCAAAGGATAACAAGTTTGGGAAGTGGTCTCCAGGTTGGGAAGGTCCTTTCAAGATTGTGAGAGTAGTTCCTGGAAATTCATATTTGGTGGAGTCATTACAAGGTACTTTGCTGCCCCGTGCTCTCAATGGTAAATATTTGAAGAAGTTTCATCCAAGCGTGTGGCAAGAAGCTTAAACATGGATGGCCGATACACGGTTATCGCCCTTAGAACAAATATAAACATGGCCGATGGTTGTGTTGACATCGTCCTTAGTCCTGACAGAAAGAAATATATTTTTTGGCATGCAAGCTTTGCCAAAAAAACAGGGGGCATGTGTTGATGATCAAATTTGACATCATGAGTATCTTTGAGCCTCACAGCAGCGGTAAGCAAGTTTCTGTCTCAGGTGTTCAGAGATTTTGGGTGATCCTGTCCTGAGCCTCCAAGAAATTTCATGACAATACGATTGAGTGTAGACTCAGAGAATTAATAATGGCCACGATTAGTAATAAAGAAGGGAATTTACATGCCTTTGTGCAATCGAAGACATGCCAGCAAATCAGGGGATCAAGATTGTCCGACAGATACTATATTTGGAAAAGGTTGCGCTAATTAAAGATGAGCTGGAGTCCGAGAGGGCTTTTTAGGATGCATACATACTATATTTTGGCATAGGAAGATATTCACGTAGTTGCCTGATCGTGAACAGGAAGGACTCCGACTTTGTTTCTTGTTCAAAGAATTTGTATACGGAAAGACCAGCCGCCCTATAAATATGTATGAAGGGTGATGGCCGATTGACAACACACAATCGCACAAATCAATTTACTACATTATTTTGCATCTACTATTTTCTCTCAGCTCTAGTTTTTTCTTCGTTGTCGCGTCTACTTCTAAGGCGACAGCGAGCACAAGGTCCTAGGGGCGGTCAGACCGATCGACCTAGGGCAGCCCCATCGCCGCCACTCTCCCCGACGGGGTCCCTCCCGGGGCGTGGGGTGTCGGGTTCCAAGAGCTCTCGCCGGGCGTGTCCTGCGTGATCGCGCTCCCGACGAGACTCCCTTGCGACGTGACTTGCGCATCACGTTCGCCGCTGGGGGCACACGTGGCGTGTTCGTGTGCGAACAACTTCTTCACCTACCAATCTAAATGACACCAACAGTTTGACCTTAAGTGAAACCACAAGTGACGACCTAGGATTTTATTGTAGAGTATGCGGCATAGAAAAATTCATATGCATGCAATTGATAAAACCATTTACCGATTTAATAAATAACTGTAAAATTTGTAATGTCATTCCCATTTACAAATTGAGTTGAACGAATATGTTAGAATTTGGGATGTATTTTTATTATACTATCACTAGATGACATAATAAATCTTAAATTGACAAAGTTAGAGCACAAATTATTCAAATACAAGACTAATTATAGTTTAAAATTCTGGCAGAAACAAGGCTAATTTATAATACAGTATTGGGTGAACCGTGAACTAATCTATAATCTAGCGATGACTGATCTGGCATGTCTCCCTGAAACAAAAAAAAATATTGATAAGTAATTGTACATGCTGTGTAACGTCACTTTCTTGTCAGTTTATGGAGTGAGACTTGACAAGAACTCAACTCGTGAAATTAAGCAATTATTGCCCACTGATTATGAGGTGTTGTTTGAGAAATCAAACAATAATCAAGCACCCAGCAGACAAATTTATTGTTTGCTTGCTAAGGTGTTGTTTGCTTGCCTCATTTCATGGCAACTGATTGCCCACTGATTGCGTCGATTATTGTTTGTCTGCTGTACTGTGTAATGGGTTGACAACGAAATGGTTTTGGGCGTACACAAGGCGTGGATTACGCCGATCGCGGGCAGTAAGCAATCGCATGATGAAGTGTTTAGAACAAAATCATATAGCCTTTTGATGGGGAATGTCTGTACAGAAACGTTACAATGACATTTTGAGTCATTTTATAGTTTAGCCTCTTTCCATTTTGACTTTTGAACCAGATATCAACTTATAAATTTAGACGACAATGACCGTACATTGGTATTGATTGTATCCTTTTTTTTGCGAAAGATTGCTGCCTTCCTACAAATAGATAGCGCGACCTCTGGCACTGTGCCATCACCACCAACAGCTAAACTATGAAAGCCAATGCAATACAAGAATATGAGAGAATGAGGCAGAGGCAGAGAGGCCAGAAAAATCCATCGATCGATGGGTCACGTCATTAGTTTGGATTAGGATGCAACAAGAATTCGGGTCCAATGAGGGTTGCATGCACAATTAGTGAAACGAAGGATGGGCTAGCTGAAGCACACTGGCCCGTCATCCAACTACTGTCTACGAGCTTCTAAAACAGGGAAAGTCTGAGTCTGCTCTGCCCGGCCTGCGGTCCCACAAAATTGATACAAGCTTGCATGATGAAATGATTTTTACGTTTCAGACCTACTTAACAAAATCTGAACTCATCGATCAGTGATTAGGATTTTTCTGGTACTATATATATGAATCCCCATATACATACAAGCAATTATCAATAAGCTTAACAAAACATTTATCTCACCAGAGCACCTAATTAAAGGAGCCAAGCTAAGCACATGTGCATGCTGCTGGTTGGGATGGGATGGGGAAGAACATAAAGAGCACACGTTGGTTCTGTCTCGCTGATGCAAGCAGGCATAGTTGCCTCGCTAGTTGAGACAAGTCAGCGTAGCTGCTCTTGACTAAACACAATAAAACTGGTGCATGTGGTTACATGCTTGGGTGGATACTTTCGTTTCTTCACCTACCAATCCAAACAACACTAATAGATGATCTTAAGTGAGATGCAACCCAAACATGGTTCAAAGGGAACTCCACCTGCTCATGTAGCTCCACTCTGTAAAATCAAGCATGATGAAGCTACAAAATCATAGACATTATATTATGTGCATACAGCACAAAGAATATGATCTGACGCGACGCTCACTCTGTTGTTGTAGGAGCTTGTCGCGTGGGAAGGAGCACTAAGAATTAGTCTCTGTATGCGTAGAGCAGCACTACTGATCAGAAGCACCACTATAAGCACTATAATCTGCTTTTTTGCGTGTCAGTTTTAGTGTCAATAGGAGCACTAAGAGCCGTGTGGCCACCTAGCTTGCAGTGGCACCACCATCCATTTCTTTTTTTTTTTTACAAACAATTCTGTTGGCAACCAAAAAGTGGACAATGTGTATAATGGACACTGCAATCGTATTTTTACTGTTAAAAAAATCAGAAAATATATTTGGATAATCCCATTTGGACCCAGGACGAAGAAATGAGAATTGCAGTTGTGTAGACTTGTTCCATGTTTGCCTGTACAGATCCCACCAGAGGTACATTTTGGTCGGGATTTAACATGGAGATCACGATCTGGAGTTGTTTCCCATTGGGACTAGACCACCCCCTCTATATAGATGAGAGGATCACAGGCCGCTTCCGTTGTGGACCTATGACAGGAGCTGCGCAATTGCAGTTGTGGAAACCTGCCTTTTGATGCTGTTGATTGGAAGGTGGAGAGTATAAATGAACCCCACCACGTTTACAGGCATGACATCAAGAGACCGGGTATTTGAGACCAACCTGCCGTGGTATGGATGGTTGTTGTGGAGTTCAACACGGCCAAGAACCTTCTCTTGCCTCACTGGTGCTCGCCGCTGGCCAGCACCTCGTCATCTGTTACGTGCAACAGTTCACCTTTCATCCTCCACTAGTACCCAAAATCTTTTTTGTGGCGGGCAGAAAACGTTTTGCGTGGCGGGCATAGTTGCCCGTCACTAACGAAACCCGGTAGTGGCACTGATGGAAACCCGGTTGTATCATGCAGGAGTCTATTTCAGCGGCCAGGTGTCATTCCAGCTGAATTTTTTTTTGTTATGTATATGTAGTGATGACTCATTGATTGGGAGCGCTTGCATGTGCCTGAAATTTTTTCCAGCGTCCTAATCAAACAGCCCTATCATGACTCGCCTACTGAGAGTAAATATGTCAGAATTCTTTTGCAAACAAAAGTTATAATGCATGTGTCATGATTCTTTTGAGTCCAGTATATATACCATGGCACTATTTCTTCAGACTGTATCCAGTTGCCTCTTATAACAACCTTAGCTCTAGTATTGTGTGGAATGTTAGAAGACAAGAAGCTCATGACATGGAAATGAGAGGCACCAAGGAAACACATAGAACTCGATTGTTCTTGTAAGCTTGGCCTAAAAGGTCGGTGCATAAGAGGCACCAAGGAATGTCCCCGTAAGCTCCCCGGCGCTTCGGCGATCGCAAAGAGACCCTGTTAACCATTTCGCTGGTCTGATTATCATTGGGAAAGAATCACATCCGACATGTGCTACTCATATACGTTCAGAAATAAATCGGTCGATTCTCATTGCACATCACAACGGCCACCCGGCGTAAGTATCTTTGGGGTTCATTAGGCACTGCATTCTATGCTAGCTGTTTTCTCATTAGCAGCGACCGCATATATAGTGCATACTCTCTAGCCCATTGGCATGCATACGCTTCAATTCTTTTTTTTTTCTTCGCAAAGCATAAAGTTACTGTCTCCATACCAAAATAAATCAATTTTTTAAAGTCACCTAAACTCAAACTATCTCATGTTTTACCAATTTTTGAGGAAGGAGTAGCATCATCAATGATACCAGTTACATTATCAAAATATATCTCATAACATATGTAGTGACATTTGATCGATGTCATTAATGTCGCAATATTGCTGCTTTTCCTTATAAAGCTAGTCAAACTTAATATATTTTTGCTTAAGACAACGCTACAAGTTGATTTATTTTAGAATGGAGGTACCATAATGGCAAGTTTCCAATTATAGTCTATATTATATCCTGTCATTATATTAGTAAATTTGCAATTACAAATTCAATGGCAGAAAATCTTTCATAATGAAATCTCTCTATTAATAGTAATGACAAATACTTCATTAACGAGCCATTTGTAGAGGTGATCTCATGAGGCCACCATGTATAAAATGATTAATATAGACCAACCGGCATGTGTAGAGAGAAGAACATATGCTTCTTTGGATAATCCTATGTGGACCAACATGTGAAATCTCAAAGAAGACAATAACTGGGCAGCATGGGAACTCCGTTTTGCCTATCAAGATGTATGAATCATAACATAACCAGCTGTTTATGCACACTTTATATTAAAGGAAGAAGAAGACGGTCCAAATACATGCCGAATCCGTTGCTTTGAGTTAAACACACCTTTACAATTTAACTTCCATGTGACTAGCCTATGCATCCGTTTAAGCGCCGCCCCGTTGGAACCGATTGGCGCTGAACGCCGAACGCCGCTCGCCAAATCCTTGTGTCTCGAGATCAACGGCTTGCTTCTTCGTCTTCTACAACCTCTCGCCTTCAGCGAACGCTCCCCCGTAGCTCGATACCAGTTGTTGGAACCGATTGGCGCTGAACGCCTCGAACGCCGACCTCGCCCGGCGACGTGGTGACCGTGCTCACCACTTCGTAGATTGAAACTAGAAGAAACGAAATCAAAGACAATTATGGCAAATTGTTGCTGCCCAGCCGCAGCCCTCATCTCAACTTTATTCAAGTATTTATACATGAGATCCCCCACGCCGTATTACCGGCACGCTGCGCGCCGTTCTCAGCGACGCCGCGCCTCATGCGCCATGATCGGCACGACGTGGCGTTTATGCACTCTTGACTCAAGCAACTCGTAACCAAGCATGACTTTAGCTACGATCTACTTCTAACAATGCTTAGACACCTAATGCATCAACGCTGGACTCCACTAACCGAAGCTTACACGACTCATTGCAACAATTAAGCTAGCTAACAAATCACCCCCTAAGTTGTTGCACATCGATCACACCGAGAGCAGTCCGCAGCTCCACATACTTGACACGCCCGAGTGGCTTTGTGAAAATGTCTGCCAACTGTCCTGCCAGTCCCAACATGTTCAACTTCAATCTTGCCTTCCTCGATGCACTCGAATGAAATGATATCTTGTGTCTATATGTTTGTCGCAATCATGATGAACGGATTCCCGCTCAATGCTATTGCTAACATATTATCCATCAGCAATTTCACCGGTGTCTCCTTCGTTCCTAGCAGATCAGCCATGAGTCTACTCAGCCAAATTCCTTGACAAGCTACCGCTGCTGCTGCCACATATTCAGCTTCACAAGATGACAATGCAACTATCTTTTGCTTCGAGAAGCCCAGGTCACCAAGCTGTTCCCAAGGAAGTAAACAACACCTGTCGTGCTCTTCCTATCCTCTCGAATCTCCAAAGCAAAGTCACCGCCGCTGAAACCCAAAAGAATTGGTTTCGATTCCAGTCCCCTTCTCATAGTTGCATCCATAGCCCACGGTTCCCTTGATGTACCTCAATATCCGTTTGACAGCAGCCCAATGTGCTTTACCAGGCGCCTCCATATACCTGCTCACCACCCCTACAGCAAAAGCCAGGTCTGGTCTTGTATTTACCAAAAATCAAGACGCCAATCACACTACGATATGTTTGTTACATTCACAAAGATCGACTCCTTCCCTTTGCTCAGTTTGAACCTCGGTTCCATAGGCGTGTCGGACGAGTTACAGTGCTCCATCCCAGCACTCTCCAAGATCTTGACCGCATATGCTCCTTGGTTCGGGTTATGCCTCCTTTTTCTCTCGCACTACTTCAATGCCCAAGTAATAACCGAAGACCAAGGTCACTCATGCTGAACTTCCTCTTCATCTCCATCTTGAACTGATTGATGTCCTCAATCTTTGGTCCCATGATGATGAGATCGTCAACATACACCCCCACAATCAAGAAGGATTCTTTACTGCCTCTTTTATACACAGCATTATCTAATTTGCTCCTGAAGAAACCAAGAGTAGTCAGCTCCCTGTCAAGCTTAAAATTCCAGGCTCGAGGTGCCTGCCTCAGGCCATATAGTGCTTTTCTTAACTTCAAAACTTTGTCACCTCTTCCTACCACAAATCCAGGAGGTTGTTGAACATATACAGTTTCTGAGAGATCATCATTCAAGAAAGCGACTTGACGTCCATGTGATGCACCTCCCATCCACCATGAGCAGCCAATGCCAACGGCAAAGACTTCACATCAAGTTTCGATTCGCAACAAAGCAAAGACCTCATCAAAGTCCACACCATGACGCTGAGCATACCCCTTGGCCACGAGCCTTGCTTTATACTTCACAATGTTCCCCTCCGGGTCCTTCTTCACCTTAAACACCCACTTGAGGCCAATCGCTTTCTGGTTCCTCGGGAGATCACTGACATCCCAAGTCTGATTTGCCTCAATAGCCTGCATCTCTCGCCCTCGCATAGCATCCCTCCAAAGAAGTTTCGACAAAGCTTGCTCCACCGAGCTAGGTTCCTCGGCCGCCACCAAGCACACGCCGCTGTACTCCAATTGCACCGCTCGCCGACTCTAGCAGTCCCGGCAAAATACGATACCGAAGAGGTGCTCCATCCGAATCTTCTTCAAGACTGATGGTGGCGTTGCCCAATGGATCTGATTCCCACCATTTGATCCACCACCTGAGAGAACCGGGGTGTGCGGTGATGCACTCATACCCCCTTGAGATGGAGTTGTCGGAACAGGCGAGCTCGGAGCCGGACTATCATCAGTACCACCTGAATTTTCTAAATCGGTAGCCCCGCCCCCTATTGTACGTCGGAATTGCTACAGTGTCATCATCTTCAGGAAAACTGAAAAAAGGCGCTAGATCATCATCCACCGCGTCTGTTGCTGCGGTTGCTACATCTGTTCCACTCACCCCCCAACTCCAGCTTCTCTTCTCATCAAAAATAACATCCCTCGAGACCATAAGCTGCTGTTTGACAGGATCATAGACCCTATATGCTTTAGTGCCCGGCTCATACCCGAGAAATATGCCTGGCACAGATCGATCCTCCAGTTTGGTTACACCCGGTCCGACACGTTTGGCATAAGCAACACATCCAAACGTTCGAAGATGTTGTACACCAGGTTTCCTTCCAAACCAAGCTTCATAGGGTGTCTTTCCATTCAGACTTTTAGTTGGCGCTCTATTCAGAAGATACACCGCCACCATCACTGCTTCTCCCCAAAACCACCCTGGCACTTCTTTGCCTTGAGCAAACATCGCGCCATCTCTACCACGCAGGTGGTTTCGGTAAACCAACAACACCATTCTCACTGCGGTGTGAACGGGGTAGTGGTGTTGTGCTTAATACCATGTGTGTTGCAGTACACCATGAACACGCCTGAATTGAACTCCCCTCCACGACTGGCCCCGAACGCGGCTTTGCCTTATTTCCGGTCTCCATCTCACCGCCGCTTTCACCACCTTTTAAAGCATTCAAACGCCTCGTCTTTTGTCTTCAGTAGCTCAACCCACATGTATCTACTGAAGTCATCAACGATCAAGAGAAGATACGGCGTGCCACCCGGGGTTGCAGGTGTGATGGGCCCACACAAGTCTCCATGAACTAGCTCAAGACCTGTAGTTGCACTGGTATGAGGACACCTATGGGAATGGCTTGCGATGATGCTTGCCGAGCGCACATCCGTCACAAACTTGCTCGCCATGCTGAATCAGTGGCATGCCTTCGACCATCTTCTTCACTCCCATATCACGAAGAGACCTGAAATTCAGATGACCGAACCGTGCGTGCCGAAGCCAAGCAACATCATCCATCTTTGTCACCAGACAGATTGGTTCAGTCAGATTTACCTTCATGATATACAGACGGTTTTTCCTTTCAGCTTTCACCAGCAAGTTTAATCTCCCTTGGGATCTCTCAAACACCGACATGGCCCCTTTGTCGATCTCCACTCTGCACCCTGCCTCTTCCAGCTGACCGAGGCTCACAATGTTGCACCGGAGGGATGGAATATAGTACACCTCGGTAAGGACACGGTGATCTCTATTCTTTCCAGCAATTGTCACTGCACCGATCCCGCAGATCTCAACCTTGGAACCGTCTCCAAACCTCACCGATCCCTTCACTGTTTCATCAAGAGATGTCAGAGAGTCATGACACCCGGTCATATGACTTGTTGCTCCAAAGATCCAAAGACCCGGGCTCCAAAGATCATAGGTGGAGGGAAACACGCGTTCTTGGTTCAGAAGCACGCTTTGCCTTCCCACCGCGGTTGTCCTCACCACGTTGCACACCTAAGCAACCAACAATGCACCATTGTCTCCATCGTTGCCCACATGGTGTGCCACCTCCTGCTTGTCCCCCTGTGCTTTTCTTCTCGGGCACTCTTTGCGCCAATGCCCGTATACACCGCACTTCCCACACTTGCCCTTCCTCTTTGGCGTGTCCTGGGACGAGGATCCTGAATCCCTTGCCTCCCTGTCACCGCCTTTGTTGAAGCGTGGCTTCCAGGGTTCTTGTCACTGCCCTGGTTACCACCACCACTGCCTTTGTGATTAGCCCCGGACAAGTCAGACATCATCCGACTCTTGTTTCTAGCTGACCACTCCTCCTCCGTCAACAGAAGCTTGCCGGCCTTCTCTGTCATCTGATCAATGGATGGATCAAATCTCTCCTCCGCCGCCCTGAGATGTGCCACCAGATCCTCAATTGTGAGAGTTTTCAGATCTTTCACCATCTCAACTGCCACGGCCACCTGTGCATACTTTGCTGGCACAACACGAAGAAACTTTTTCACCATCCTTGTATCAGTCACACTCTCCTCACCGAGCCCACGTAGATCGGTTACTAGCTTGGTTATGCGTAGTGCAAAATCATCAATCGACTCCCCGGGCTTGAACGTGATCGACTCAAACTCCCCCAAGAGCTTTTGTGCATTGACTTCTTTTACACGATCTGCTCCAAGACGCATGGTCTTGATCGCCTCCCAAGCATCCTTCGCCGTCTTCTTGTTGAGCAACATGGAGTGCATCTCGAACGGAACACCCCGGAGCATAGAACCCAGCGCCAGCCGATCTAGTCGCCTCTCCACTTTCTCACCCTTCTCCACGGCCTCCCAAAGATTTAATCCTTCAAGGTTACACTGGATATGAGACGCCCAACCCCGATAATTAGATCGGGTTAGCACCGCCACGCGTGAGATTCGCGGTCGATTGAACGCCTTATCCATGTCGGGCCTTGCCGTCGCCCATGGTGATCAAACTTCGTTACCTTTCGCCTCCTTGTGTCTCGAGATCAATGGCTTGCTTCTTCGTCTTCTACAACCTCTCGCCAGCGAAACGCTCCCCCGTAGCTCGATACCGGTTGTTGGAACCGATTGGCGCCGGAACGCTGAACGCCGACCTCGCCGGCGACGTGGTGACCGTGCTCATCACTTCCGTAGATTGAAACTAGAAGAAACGAAATCAAAGACAATTATGGCAAATTGTTGCTGCCCAGCCGTAGCCCTCATCTCAACTTTATTCAAGTAATTATACATGAGATCCCCACGCCGTATCGCCCGGTACGCTGCGCCCGTTCTCCGCGGCCACGCCTCATGCGCCATGATCGGCACGACGTGGCGTTTACGTGACTCTTGACTCAAGCAACTCGTAACCAAGCATGACTTTTAGCTACGATCTACTTCTAACAATGCTTAGACACCTAATGCATCAACGCTGGACTCTACTAACCGAAGCTTACACGACTCATTGCAACAATTAAGCTAGCTAACATGCCCCTCCAAAGATAATCCAAGCATATGGACCTGGTCCTTCACCTTGTGCATGACTTGCTGCACTCATGGGTTCTTCATATGCTTCCACCGCATCCATACATCGAGGTCACTTATTTGCAGGTTCACTAGCTAAGCCCAACCCAGGCACGGAGTGGATCCATCTGTGCTGGGGGCCGCGCAAAGCTTGGAGACTTTGCTGATCATGCATGAAACGCGTGTGGATCCAAGTCACCGAGGCAAAGCCCACGACGTCGGTCACTTCCTCCGTTGCCTTGTGCCAGTCCTTTTCCCAGAACTTGCTGTGTCTCGATGCCATTTATTGCCTAAGATGGGTACGGAAGCTGTGCTTGAAACAGGCGAAGTTGTGCAAGTGGAAGGAGAATTCAGCCATTGTAGGCTCCTGATGTTTCCCAAGCCTAAATGTCTTTAATTACAGCTAACATGCTCTCGATCTTGCCTCATTTTGCTTCATCATTTCCCAGACAGCTTAATGAAACCTCCTACATGATGAGCAGTGCCATGGAATGTGCCATCCTATAACAACCCTAAAACTAAACTACTGGTGCTTGCTCTTGTTCATATCATTTTATTGGCATGCCTTGGCCATAAAACCTGTTATATATTATTGCTACTGTACATTCAAGAAAGTAAATTGCAAACACTGCTGGGGTGCTAGCTCTTCTGTCAGTGAAGTTAAAATGTAGTAGGCAGACATATAACATGTATATGGTTACTGACAGTATCGTTTATGATCCTACATTCAATGGAAGCAGCCTGAGACTATTCAATTTCTTGATGATCCTTGACAGATGGTAAGGTTTACTCTTTCAGCCAGGTGTAGACATTCAAAAAAAAATATGAAATTTTCAGGCCAGGTAGTTTGGCTAATTGCAAATTTGGGTATTAGAAATTGCTACCGGATTCTAGCATCGAAAAACATTACTAAAATTTTGTGTACCTGATAAATTTTTGTCTGGGTTCTCGTAATACTCGAAATTGACAAAATTTCACTAGCATTTTAATGTGACAACAATCAGTCCTTCAAATCACTCAATATCTTCACATCAATTACCAAAAACGACTTATCATGCTAAGCATTGATCCACAAGAAGCCATACCAAATAATCGATTTACAGTACACTGAACTACTTCATTTCTTTTATTAGCAGTCAGGAGAGAGCCCTCGCGCTCTACCTATTTTTTTATTATATAAATATGTGAAAGGATACATTATGTACAGGATTACAAGGCAAACTAGGCCCAATGGAAGAAAAGAAAAGAACATCAAGGGAAATTCTTGCACCAACTAATGAGGTGATCTCTATCTTTTTTCTTGGCCTTGATGCAAACCAGCCCAAGCTCATCCAGCAAATACCTTCTGGCTTTAATGTTGTCCATATAACTATCCAGCAAGCGTGAAAACCAACTCTCTAAGTACTCCATTTCCAAAATACCTTCTGGCTTGACAGATCATGTGTCCAGGGGTTATGTTGATCGATTTCTAGTAGGCAGTACGTACTAAAAAGGCATGAGAAGAAGAGATGGAAACAAGTTTAAGTGTCTGCAGACACAGCTGTAATCGTCTAAGTGTATGTTTTCCTCCTCAACAGGTTTTTGGTATTTAGGCAATCCATTAAGACAAGCCAAAAAAAAAAAAAAAAAAATTGTGTTTCACCTAGATTACCAGAATTCCTCATCCATTGGAATAAGGGTTGTATCAGTTACTGTCCAATGAGCTCTCTGTAGGCCTTTTATGGTCTATAATTTGTTGATCCCCAAATATATGTTGATTGATCCTCAGAGTTTATATCCAAACATGAAACTTGGAGAAGATTGTGGGGGAAGGGGAATGAAGAAAACCACAGGTTTATTACCTAGAAAAAAATATCATAGAATTTTTTTTGCTTACCTACAAAAATGAAAAGTTTTTGGAAACCTAACTTTTAGGGGAGATCTAACCAAGAGTCTTGTTGCGTCATAATAGAGTTCCCTTTTTAGGGACATGTTTATTACTTGTGCTTCTGAACTGATCTGACAGTTTGAAAAGATCTTTCCACCAAAAGGGTCCATTTGGGCTTTTTGCAAGGGGGGTTGTGATTATTTTTATAAAATTTCTTCCAAAGTGAGGCTCACCCAGGGAATGTTGGCATGAATATAGAACTTGTCTAAGTGCTTTAAAAGAAGTGCAGAGTTCAACATTTCCTAATCCACCTTCCTCTTTTAGGCTTACAGGCAAGATTAAAAAAACCTATTTTATTTTCTCTCAAAACGACAAGAGGAATGCACCATTATATTCAGGGAAGAAGAAGAGGGTCCGAGTACATGCCCAAACCATGGTTTGACACTTACGCCCAAATTACAATTCTACTGCCTTGTGAAGCAGCTGTTTATGCGCTGCTCCTCCAGCGATGATCCATGCATCGACCGGGTCCTACGCCTCGTGCTTGACCTGCTGCGCTCATGGATTCCTCGTATGCTTCCACCGCATCCATGCTAGATAAGTCCAACGATGGGTGGGAGTGGATCCATGTATGCCTATCCGTGTGCAGTGCTTCCTCTAACAGCTGATCACACACGAAGGGATCTTGGACTACAAACATAGACTTGTCCTGGCATCCAAGTCTCGATGGCAATGCCCAACAACACTGACTGGGTCCTTCATTTCTCAGTTCAAATGAGCCCGAAGCCAGCAATCGACACTCCTGTGCTAGGCACAGAAGGTGCACGACACCATGCTGATAGTGTGGTGCAAGTGGAAGGGGAACTCAGGCATGGTAGGTTCCTGATGCTTCTCAAGCCAAATGTCTTTAATTGTAGAGAAGGTTCTCAATCTTGCCGCATTTCACTCGTCATTTCCCTCCCAGCTTAAAGCCATCTACATGGTGTGCAGTGCCTTGGCTTGTCCCAAGCTATGACGATCCTTTTGCTTTGTACATGTCAATTTATAGGCATTCCTAGGCCATAAACCAATTATATATTATATCGGTACTATAAATTCATCAAAGCAAAGTGTAACTAGTAATAATTAAGTCATGAAAATTGGACATCGGGACCACATGCTCATCAGAGACATCATGTTCTACCTCATCCATTTTAATCTAAATTCAACGCACTGTTGCCTTTTTTGTCAGTGAAGTTAACATAACAGGCAGCTGTATAACAAGTATGTGATTACGTACGAAGGGTAGCTCCAGTCATGAATCGATATTGCAAGGAGAGGACACCACATAACATGAATGTGATTAATAAGGCAGCATCAATTATATGCAAACCTAACATAGAGATAAAAAATTAACATGATTCTTTTTTGTGATAAATATATACCATGGCACCCTTTTCGGAGAGCAAACACCACCAGACCATCATTCACAAAAAAGTTCAGCTATGAACTCTGTCCGGGATTGAATAACCCAAGGAACTGACGATTGTTGGAATCAGAGGCATTTGGAAACAATGTAGAAGAAACTCTTATGGGCCTGCACGCTAAAAACTATTGAGGCTGTCTATACTAAACATGGGTGGTTTGACCCTTTTTTCCACTCATGCAGATTATTAAGGCAAACCACACAAATTTTGCCAAAACAAAATTCGGGTGGGAAGGAGGCAACTTCCACCCGAATTTTGGCTACCCCAGGAAACTGGAAAAAATTTAATCAAAGCAAAAATTCTGTGACAGCACGCATAACCCCCATATGATTTTTTTTGACAGAGACTAAAATACCTTATTGCATCAAAAACAACGTTGCATTCAAAAACTGCTAGCAGATATAATAAACCCAACAATATGATCCTGACAAGAGAATGGCCATTTCAGAACTATTAAGTTGGTTTGTTGAATTGTAGCCAAATACAGCATGACAAAAATATAATTGATACACAAAAGAACTCCCTGATTTGTTGCAGATCAAAAGACAGCACCTGATTAAACTCACTTTCACTCATGCCATCCCTATAATTACCACCAAAAAACAGTATTTCAGCTATGAACAAAATTAAAAGAGGAACCAGGATATATGCAACAAATTTTGTGGATTAGTGAAACTGACCAAAGAGAGCCAGGACACTGGCCCGTGCTTGATCTTGCAACAACTTGACATCCTTCGTGAACCAAAAGCTCCTAGAAAAAAAGGCAAGAACATAACAGAGAAATGGAAGAATCAGGCTCCTATGAGATCTGGGAGAAGGCAAACCAAGTGCAAAAACAAGATTAACCAAAACCCTCTAGAAGCAATATCACAGTCTATGCTTCAGTATTCTACATTACAGCCCACACACAGGGAAAAAAGAATGAAACACATTAAATTTGAGGAGACATAGACACTCTAGGTCAACACTATGATTTAGAAGTTTCACCATGAGAATTCTTTTGAGGAGAGAGATACACTCACCCCAAAAAGACCCCCGATGGACTGTGCAACCTCATCCATTGCCTCCAGTGACCTGGATTTTTTTTTTTTTAAAAAAGCAAATTGATAAATAAAGAGAAAACTCAGAAAAGCACATTCTACAAAAAAAAAAATTTAGTAAAAACTATTAGAAAGCATTTACCATTACTGGAAATCTCATTTCATAAAGAGCACTATCAAAATTAAACAGAGAATACCTCCCAACCACCGGCATGATCTTTTTAAAAAAGAGAATTGACCGAAAACCCATTGCCTAATAGGGTGCATTCATTTTTTCAAAAGACAAAAAGGCACAAAACCAATTACCTAGTAGTGGGCACGGTTTTTTTATTCCAACAAGATAAATGCCCAAAACCCATTGCATAGTAGGGAGCAAGTTTTAATTTTTGAAAAGAGAAAAAGCCTGAAAACCCAATGCCTAGTAGGGGCAACTAAAACTTGTCAACAATTTAACATAAATTTAATAGCAACACTAAACTAAAACTAAAATGATGTTTGATTAAAATTACATTGATAACAGCACCTAACACATCCAAAAATAAATTTTGATAAAATAGACAGATAAGCACTTACTGATGGAACATGAAGAGTTCATGCAACAATCGAAACCAACATCAACACCCAAATATATGAAGCTTGACCACAGGCTAAAGCTTGAACTCAACCTGATCAGAACCTGTAAAAGATTTTGAAAAATAAACAAATAGGCCATTACTGACAAATAAACAAATAGGCGTTCAAACTATCAAGGGCACAGTCAGAAAAATCAAGGGTTAACAAGCATATAGAATAAAAAAATCAAGGGCACAGTCAGTATAGTGTGCAGTTCACTAATGACCAATGACGACAATGAGATAAAAGTAATTCATCTTCAATTATCTAAAATTAGGAATACAGTTAAGCAAAAAGGTTTACATTGAGAGAGAGATACATAGAGTCAAAAAACTAGGTTAAAAACTCTAGAAACAAAAAGAACAACTCCTCTCTTCTCGAGCATATGAAGCTCACTGAATTTCTAGGAGGCCATGCTATTTTCTTCCTAAATAAAAATATCTCAAAACCCCCATTGCCTAGTATGGGGCATGCTTTTAAATTTAAAAGACAAAAGAACCAAAAAAATCTCATTTCCTAGTAGGGGGCAATATAATTTTTTTTCAAAAGAGAAATACCACCAAAACCCATTGCCTACTAGGGGGCATGCTTATTTTTTTTAAAAGAAAACTAAAAGCCCAAAAACATATTGCCTGGTAGGGGCATGCTATTTTCTTCCAAAATAAAAATGCAACAAAACACCCATTGCCTAGTAGGGGGCATGCTTTTAAATTTAAAAGACAAAAACCCAAAAACCCATTGCCTAGTAGGGGGCTTTCTTTTTAAAAAAAAAGAAACTAAAAGCTCAAAACCTATTGCCTAGTAGGGGCCATTCTATTTTCTTCCTAAATAAAAATGCCCCAAAACCCCCATTGACTAGTAGGGGGCATGCTATTAAATTTAAAAAGGCAAAAAATCCAAAAACCCATTGCCTAGTAGAGAGCAATAAATTTATTTTCTAAAAAGAGAAATACCCCTAAAACCCATTGCCTAGTGGGGGGGCATGCTTTCCCCTACCCAATTGATCAAACCTCCGTACCCAAATTCTAAAACCCACGCCTAACCAAAATCCAAAACCACCCTTCCCAAAAAAACAAATGCACCTACCCAAAATTCCCAAACCCCCATCCAAAAGCACCCTACCGAGCCAAACCCACCTCAAAATCCAAAAAACCCTCCACACCTCAAAAACAAACCAACCTCCATAGTCCATATAACCACCCCCCCCAACAAACCAAACCACCATCCCAATCCAAACAACCCTCCATACCCAAACCCCTACCAATCAAACAACCATCCATAACCAAACCACCCTACCAAGCCAAACCCACCTCTAAATCCAAAAAAAAAAACCTCCATAAACAAAACCACCTACCCAAAATAACAAACCTCCCAAAAGCACAAACCCCCCAAAAAACATGCTATCTAAACAAAAATCCACAGATAACCCCAAACCAAATCCAAAATCAAAATCAACAAAAGCCAAAACCAAAGGAAAAAAAACCTAAATGCCCAAAACCATACTATCTAATTGCTCCATGTCCTTGAGGGCCTACCGCCCTCTCGGCCTTATATTTGTTCACTCCATCAAAATTCAGTTAAATAATGTAATATAGTGGAGGAAGGGGTGCCAGATTATCATAATATTGATGGCAGTTCAAAAATGAATAACCTAAAAACTGAGGTATTCAAAAAAAAATTAATACTACCTAATAAGAGGAACACTTGCTGTAAAAGGTCATCAGGTAAAAATCATTTGATTCATTTTAAATCATTAAACCCTAAAAAACAAACTAGCAAAACCGGTAGCGACTTGTACTAGAAAACAAGTAAGTGTGATTCCCCCTAAACAATAAAATATGTTGACATGAGGAGGAACATATTTACTAGTTATATCATCCGCAATTGCCTGAATCTCAAGACGTTCTTCAAACCAATCATATACTTTATTGAGATAGGTAACTAGCCCGACTCCCCCTCCGAGAACCGTATATGAAAATTTCATCTCGTACGAGCAGAAATACACAAATTTTCAACGGATATTAGAAAAAAAGGTTCAAAACTCCATCAGCCACGGTATTGGATCGATTTGCCTTGAAGATATGAAATAAGAAAAATCCAGAATTTCTTCTTTGTGATAATAATGCCAAAAAATCTCAAGTTGGCTCATCTGTCTTTCTTTCCCTTATGTTGATCATTAGAGGCCTCTTGACTTTTCTCTTCCCTATTTTTTATTTATTTTATTTTTTGACTAGTCAAAAAATAAAATAAAAGAGAGATCACACAACACATAACTCTGATATTTTACAAAAGTTAATCCTAATCTAACACCTAATGACAAAATATAGAAATTCTAATAATAGACTCTAAACTGAGCTTGTTTCCGGTAGCAGTGAAACTAAAAAAGCAAATCTTCCATTGAATTAGTCAAAGACCAAAAGGTAGATCTAGATATCCCAAATAAGCACCTCAAAGCACAACCGAGCCATTTTGAACTGAATGAGACAAATAGCGCATGGGGAGGAAAAGCAAAAATATAAAAACTAGTCACATCGACCAATTCACAACGAGCGGATGAAAAGCAAACAGCTCCACGTCCGTTCAAACCAAGGAATCGCCACCTCCCGCCGCCAACGAAATCGCACACCATCAGAATAAATCAAACGACAAAAATAGGACAAATTAGCAGGGAAATGACGAGATCTGTAAGGAAATAGATGATATATGAAGAAAACCTAACCAGAATCATACAAAACCAGCGCGGAGATAAGCCCCTCGCGAGATCAATTTCGCACCTACTACCCCTAATTGGCGGACCATCAGAAATGAATGAAACGAGGGAACAAAGGAATTGACCATTCGTTATTAGACAAAAAGGAACATAGCGATAGCTGCCAAAAGTATCTGGACGAAGAAATGAAGAGAAACAAAAACCAAAATCAACCAGTTCGGGACGGGGAGGCGCTCCGGCGAAATCCATTCGCCACTTCTCAGCGGAGGGAGCGCAAGAGACGAGACGATACAGCAGAGAGGAACAGAGGGGGAGACGAAGTGATGAGTTCGAAACGGACAAACCGCGCGATTACCAAAAAAACACATGACAAGTAGGGGCCATCGGGCAGACGGACAGGCCAGAGCGAGCGTGGGCAAAACAAAGCAACGGCAGCACAGATCGGCCAGAGCAAAAGATCCGACGCTGCAAAATTTAGGTGGGAAATAAACAGATACCACACGAGTATCGTTTAGCTTTTCTCAAACTATTTAACCAGCTCCAGCGGCTGCTGGTGTTTATTTTCTAATACATACAAAGAACAGTGGATACAGGGATGTTTGCTGCTGCAGCAAGCAGTTCCGATCAGGTCGTTAGAACTTGGTGGAGTTGCCGCTCCAGCTTCACGATCAGCTAGTGGAGTCCTTGGTCTTGACATATGCATCAATGCGTGTCACGCTTGCACATGTGGACAGATGTGGTATATGGAGCACAGGGCTAGCTTGGAGTGGATGCTGACGAATTGTTGCTTGCCGTTGCAGACTGTTAGTTAGGCTTTTAAAGTTTTTTTTCTCTTTTGCTTCTCTAGTTGCTGCAAGCAGACTGTGGCGTTCTTCGCCACAAAGCTCTTATGTCCGTGTGTTCATCAGTGTTCTCTCCAGCATTGTGGCTTCTTGACACTTCTCTAGCCTAAATGTCTTTTTAGATTACATTCCATTGATACATTTTGCTTCTTCATTTCCCAGCCAGCTTAAAAGCCTCCTACATGACTACAGTATCTTAGCCTGTGCAAATACATAATGATCCTAAAAATAAACTACAAGCCCTTGAAAGTCACGAGTGAGTCTATTTCCAAAACATAAACTCAAGCATCGTGGAGCACATGCTCAGCAGTCAAGCTATATATTTACAGAAAATTGAGATCCAAATTGAAGGCATTGCTCCATGCCCATTTTGTAAGTGAAGTGAAAGTAGTAGGCTGCTGTGTAAATTGTGTAGGTTCCTGACAATGTGTCCCCACTCTGATGCTACTTCAGTAGGACTGACTGAAACTTTATCTGAATCATCATGATCCTAGACCGATCGAATGAATTACTATTTCAAATGTCACCTTTCTCTGTTCCAATTATCTGATTTCCAGGCTTCCTGAGTAATTGTGCCAATTCTATAGTTACATTACAACTATGAAATTTTCTATAATAATTGGGAAAAAATTCAATGGCTCATATCGACCAAGAGCGGCCGATCCGACGGCTACAAAGGCTATAGGTAATGGGAGGCAAAGGCCCGTAGGCAAAAATTGCCTCTGTTGTGTGTATGACAGTGGACCATAAAAGCAAAAATTGCCTCCGGTTGCCTCTGCAAAATATGAGAATTAAGACTGAGCGTTAATTGCATTCTCGTAGTTCTTTTTTTTATCAAGGGTAAAACGGTAACTTCATAAATACAAAATAATGTTTTAACTAGGAGATTTTTTACAGTGATTTTCTTTTTACCGGTTCCTTCCCTTAATTCTCTTAATTAAGGGTAGTTAAATACTTTTCCTAATCATAGATTCTCCAACTCGTCATGCTCCAGTACGGTTCCAGTTTCATCGCCGCCCTCCCCATCGCCGTCCTTCCTAGAGCCTCCGCCCTGCTTTCGCAACAAGAAGAAAAAGAAGGGCGGTCTTGGCGGCAGCGCCGACAACGACGAAGACGCCGCCGCAGCGTAGCTCGCGGTGATGTCGGTGTCGCCAGCCGCCTCCTGGTCCTGGGGATTCCATCGCGCGCTCGCCAGCCTCATTGAGTGCAGAGGAGACGGAGGTCGCAAGCACGCGCGGCCTGGGCGAAGCACGCCAGCCGGCGCGTACGGCATCAGGGTCCTCGGGGTGGCGCGGCCCTAGTCGCCGACTTGACGGAGGCCGGTCGATAAGCCGGAGATGACGCAGAACATTTCGGCCTAAAACTACAGGACATGGGGTCCATGGCCGCCGCGAAGGCATCAGCGAGCGTGGCCTCCAGATTGCTCGAGCGCTGCGAAGTGGAAGAGGTCCCGTACGAAAGCACGCAGCATGCACGACCGCCCGCGCAAGGTCCCGCACGGAAGCACGAGCTTGCCCGCACGCGCCGTGATCGTCGGTGCGCAGGCAGCCGCACGAGCTCCTTTATTCACCGGCCACGTACCGCGCACGCTCAGCGTCAATTATGCATATGTTTGTTCTTCGTCCTTGGGTGCTGTGCCGGCGGCCACGACGGCGAGAGGCATGAATCATGATCAAGATGAACGCTTCTTTCTGCGCTGTGCTCTCGCTCGCACTGCTCCCGTTTGCGGCAGCCGGCGGCAGAGGCAGCGGCCTGGGGACATGACCACGTCCCGGCACGCGTACAAGGTCGACCACGATAACCCCAGCTCCGACCTCGTCGGCGAGACCTCCGCCGCCATGGCTGCGGCCAGCTCCATCGTGTTCCGCCGCTCCAACCTGCACTACGCGCACCTCCTCCTCCACCACGCCGAGCAGGTCTTCGAGTTCGGGGACAAGTACGACAGCAGCGTCAGCGAGTTGCGCCGCTACTACGCGTTGGTCAGCGGGTACGGCAACGAGATGCTCTGGGCGGCGATGTGGCTGCATCGCGCGGCCATGAAGTCTGATCGAGTACCTCGACGAGGCAACTCCCCGCGGAGCCGAGACTTGAGGTTTCCGGACGCTCGCGGGCGGCGGCGTTGTGCCAAGCCGGCAAGGAATGAACGCGTTGCACGGGCTACAGCGACGACGGCGGCTTCCCCAAGACCGACGTGCCATCTCGCACGACGACAAGGTTGTTGTCCGAGGGCCGCCTCGTAGCAGTGATGGCCTCCTTCGCCGTTCGTGGCGCGGCCGCCACCGCCTCGTGTTATGGCGGGTGGGGATTAGGGACGATGTGAATTACTTTATTACCCTAAATTAACAAAATTGCTATTTTTAGGAGGCAATGAGAGGCAATGGAAGGCAATTTCATGTATTGTAGAAGGGCTCAAACAATAAATACTACAGGTACTACACATTCATTCACGAAAAGTAGAGAGTGAACTAGCTAATAATTATTAATTGAAAACATAAACTCAGACACCACGGAACACATATGAAGTTGGCCTGACCAGTTTCTCCGATTTGGAGGATCAGGGTGAAGCCACACCATTTCCTAAGGCATTGTTTAATATATATGACACCACTGCCTCTTACAACATTCCAGTGGAAAAGAAACCCTAGGCCAACTTGGATGTGTATTCAGCAGAGCTATCAACCTTGAACTGGTTAATATTCAAAAAAACCTTGAACTGGTTTGAAAGCAACGTCTTGCTCTGAAAAAACCACGGTCTCGCTGTGCTTATTATTGTTGCATTAGTTCCATCAAGCCACACTCTCATCAGTTCAGCATCTACAACCTCAACGGCACCGTTTTTGAGGTCGCTGCTCATCAGAATTTTACATCTCTCTCCCATTGCAAATCCCTTCTATGATATCCTAGATCAACTTGTCTTTGTAACCGGGAGTCTGTGTCAGCGGTTCAGGCGTCTTTCCTTCTGAATTTTTGATGTAGCAGTGATTATTGATTCTTTTTACGTTCTTTTAATTCTTTAACAAATAATTTCGCTTCAGTTCAATTACTAGACGACAAGTTGCTTGGACAGTAAACAGTGACAATTTTATTCAACAATATTCGGACAACTATTGAATGATTGCATATGGGTGTTGCTTGAATTCTGTCTTTCAGGCACCACCTGAGAATACTATGCAACAGTTCTTTTGTTAAATAAAAGTAACAATGTGCCATAGTTCTTTTGAGGTCAATATTATATATACTATAGCACCATTTCTTCTGAGCGAATTAATTTACCACTGAGAGAATTTTAGCTGTGGAATGGAAGAAGGCAAAGAGCTGATGATTATAGATGGAAATGATAGATGTTAGGAAACGGAGTAGGACCGAATCTTTCATTCATGCTGCGCCTAAAATGTCCGCTCACAAGAGGTACTGGAATGTGTCAACGTTCAGCACCAAGCAGCAGTATAGTTTTACACTTCATATATAGTTTAATATCAATATTTATTTTAAGAAAGATATATCACGATACTTAGAAATATGTTTATTCAGCGGCACTATTATTATTATACTGTTTCACTTTATTCCTTGATTCGCACTACAGATACATACACGCACACCAACATCTACGAACAATTCTTGCCCACTATGAGTGCATTTGAAATACTAAGAGCAAAGATTTTGAGATTCTAAATTCACCACATGTGCCTCGCTATATATTGATAGAAGGTTGCCTACCACAGTATGAATAGCATTGCTATTGCTAAATCAGCAACATTCAGGTCCCTATATCGAATCTCTTTCATTGGCTCCAGTGTACAATTCCTGGCTCTACCACATGTGCGGCAATGACAAAGGGACCCTCTACTCCCTTGACTGAGAAAGCCAGCCAGCTGCATCCCATGTCAGAATGTACAGCTGGGTCGATCATGGTCAGCTCATCAGATCAGCCAAGCATCGTGGCCTTTGAGATCTGTTGATAGGAGTAGAGCTCGGAACCATGTACTGTAGACGCAGGAAATGCGAGAGCGCTGCAAACTGCCAGCCCACGACTACCAGCAGCATGATCCCAAACTGTGCCACGGCCTTTGAGATCTGCTGAAGCCAAACAAGCGCAAAAGAGGACCAGGCAGCTTGCATGAAAGATTATTCACCATCATCAGATTCAGGCAGCGAGGAAGATAAAAAGGAGCAGGTTCAGCTAACTAGTATGTAGAAGAAAGAAGCTACACTAATACGAGGAAACCTCTACCCACACATGCAACCAAAGTCTTGGGTTCAGACTTTGTCCCTGCAACGTGAGGGTTAACCTGAGAGACAGCTTCACAGTGTTTGCCTAAAATTGCGTAAACAAAAAACTATGGATATGGGAATATCACAAGGAGTTTGTCCTAGTGTTTTTAGTTAGTAAGATAAGAAAATACTACCACTAGTCATAGCATATGGGAATATCACTAGGAGGCATTTATTAGTAGGGAAAGTTTACACTAAATTTTGAATGCCAAAACACTAGGAGAAGCCGACCTCACCTGGAGAAATCAAGAATTCTGGTTGTGTGTGATAAATTTTTTCCCCCGGCCCGTTACACAACATACATGCATGTGTTTGCTAAACAGTGAGTAATAAAGGAAAAGGTATACCTACCTACCTTGGGAGCAACAGTCACACCTATATCATGCGTGCACAACAATTGAGCATCTTTGTAATGCTTCACATATTTGAATATAAATACGCACAACAATTGTTTGCAAACTGGCGGTAACAAATTCAAGCAATTCTCCTCTGTGAAAACTTTATATATTCTAGGGCACCCAGACTTTGTTTGGAGCAGCACCAAAGTATCACTCATAGAGAAATTTTAGCTCGCTCCTCACAAAAAGAAACAGAACTTTTAGCTGTGCCCTGAGGATCATGTTGAATGCAAGGAAGGAAAGGAGCAAGATAGTAGAAATGGGAGGCATTGAGGAGCAAGATAGCACTAGTATTTTTGCACTGTCTAAAATATATGATCCGCAAGATGTGTTTCACAGGCCATGTGGAAACTGCACACGAGAAGATCTGGCTGTGGTGATGATGCACGAGCAACGCCTTTTCCTCAGATTAGACGAATGTTCTTCGTCCCCACCCAGCACTGGTTGTATCACTGTTCCAGTGCTCACCTCAACTGGTAATGACTAATGAGTTTATTTCTTGGTGTGTGTTTTTGTTTTATGTTTGGAGTGACGCTTCATTCTAGAAAGAAGTTGAAGCTCTCGATATTTCCCTTAATTTAAAAGGAAGATCCCAGCTCAAGATGCTGAAGCAGCTAGCATTTTCCGCAACTCAAGATAGGACATGGATCCTGCAAATGAGATGCTCTAACTGTGGCCTCTGACCTACAGCCTCCGTGCACACGAAGTAGAGATCTCAGCTGTGGAAGAACGTGAAGCAGAGCCTTTGCCTCAGACTGGACACCATCTTCCTGGTTATACACAGGTCACTTCTATCCTCTTTCCGGGAACTTTCGTCATCCTCCTTAACCTCAGATCGGCCAAGCGACGAGCACTGGTGCTGCTCACCTCGACTAGGCAGACCGGCATGCCTCAACTAACTCGTGCTCCCTCAGGCGTTGTTGTCCTCTGGTTACGAGAATTGGAGCCAGAACAAGTACTAGAAAGGAGGCAGAAGTACTGACGTAGGCTAACACTGATATTTCCGACACCTCCAAATCCTAGCGTGCGTGGAACGAAACGAAACGGTTAAGATGAAAATTGAACGACGATGTGCAATGATTTTTGTTCCTATACAACATCTGTGCATGATACACGTCACACTCAGTGCAGCGAAAGAGAGCTTATCATATATATAGGATCCATCTAAACTGCCACAACGCAAGGATAGAATGTCTTATATATATTGATTGGAGGGTAGTGTGCACTAGTGACAAGGTCCTCTGCTTGATAAAATTCTACTTGATATTTGCTCCATTCTGGTACACATGCAACCAGCTTGTTTCAATCCATTTTAATTTGGGATCTTAATACTTCGTCACCGAATAAAAATGCACTGATGACAGCTTTACTGTGCGACCCATAAATAATGCATTGCTAGCTAGTGACTGCTTCATTGTTTTTGTTACTATATACAACAGGATGTCAGGATGAAGCATCCATGACAAACTAAGTGCCCGAAGACCCTTTCTGTCCGCGCTAAGGCTTGGCCACGTCGCAATTTGGAGGCCATAGATTAGAAATCTCAAGTGCCTCTTTGTTAAACTAAATGAATCTTTTGTACTGTTCGTTAGAAAACATATAATTAAACCATTTGTACTGTTTGTCAGAAAACATAATTCAAAGCATGTTAGAAACTTAATAGTAGTAGAACAAATGTTCTTATCTACCTATCACTCATCCAACTTATATAAAAAGCCCCCACTGCGCTGCATGCATGCCACGCAGTCCACCATAAACATTTCATCATGCTTACATCTTTTCTTTGTGTACTGACCCAGATTAACAATTTCTTTGTCCACCATAAACATTCCATTGATCGCAAATGCAAACCAGTTGCCTAATTTCAAGAAGTTGACTGGTCTGCGATTTGAGGGACAAAACTGGGTTTCACTGGTGGAGTTTGGAGAAGACTATGTACAAGCAGCAAGTGAATAGAGAAACTGTAGAGACAGAGATTAGCGAACAAGTCTGAATCGTGTATTAATGTCAGGTGTTTATATTATTCATTCGTAGGCCAACTGATATACTAGCGGGTAGGGGTACGAAATGTTAACAGTGATATATTTGTACTGATTGCTGACAGAAAAGCTTTTTTTGATTCATGTAAACTACTCCATCTCGTGGTTCAGTTGGTAAAACTATATGTGTGCACTGTTGCGTAGGCTATTCGGTTAGGATCTAGTCAGTAAAGATCTTGAGTCATCTTAATATTACTAATTGGAGGCTCCAACGGAGGCTCAATATTAATCCTCACCAAACGCTCTAGGAAAAAGATAAATGGTAGAAAATCTCACATTAGTCAGAAACATCTGGCCATCAATCAAAAGACCTATACGTCAACAACCATTGGATCTATGCAGCCTCCATGGACATAAAGTACAGATCTCAGCAGAGCCTCTTGCTCAGATTCAACAGCATGTTCTTGGTTTTACACTGGGCACTTCCTATGTTTCGGGTCACTTTTGTCATCCACCTCGCCCTCAGATCAGACAAGCGACAGGGAGGTGCTCCCTCGGGCGCTGTTGTCCCGAGGCGGAAGTAACACTGATGATTCCGACACCTCCAAATCCTAGTAGTGCGTTGAACCAAAATGAAACCATTAAGAAGAAAGTTGTAAAAACTATGTGCCATAATTTTTGTTCCTATACAACATCTGTGCATGATACAAGTGACACTCACTGCAGGGAACGAGAGCTTATCATATATATAGGGTCCATCTAAACTGTCACAATGCAAGGACTGAATTTCTTATATATATTGATTGGAGGGTAGTGTACTAGTGACGAGGTCCTCTGTTTTGATAAAATTCTACTTGATATTTGCACCGTTCTAGTATACACGCAACCATCATGTTTCAAACCATTTTAATTCCGGATCTCAACCTTTTCGTCACCAAATCAAAATGCACTGATGACAGCTTTACTGTGCCACCCATAAATGCAATGCTAGTGATTGCTTGATTTGTTTTGTTACTATACAACAAGGATGAAGCATCCATGACAAACTAAGTGCCCAAAGACCCTTGCTGTCAGCGCTAGCGCTTGGACATGTGGCAATTTGGAGGCCAAGCTGATAGTGTTCGGACCCAACATTTTTTATTTTTTTTCGTGATGACGCCTAGGCGCATTTTTTTCATTAAGCAAAAAGAGTTTTTGTTACGCATGACAGACGAGAGACGGTAGTCACAAGATTACCGAACCTCGGAACCCAGAAAGCACGAGATTGTGATTACATAAATATAATTGGCGACATAAGAGGTAGCACGCATGCTCATGCCATCCCACATGGAGTATGCCATCCCACATGAACCTCGAACCCAGAAAGCACGAGATTGTGATTACATAAATATAGTCGCAAGTCTCCGTGAAGTTTCCACATGGAGTGTGACTTCAGTGTTTTTAGACACGGGTAACGATGGAGCAGTGATGGATCACTCACAAGGGAGACCTGCACCAGTGCCGCGCATGCCCAATCCTGATGAAAGTGAAGAAAAAATGGTGAATGATATGCCCAACACTGAAAATTGACTCAGATGGACTTAATTACGACTAATTGTCTAAAGGCAATTTGGCATGTACTTCGCTTTTGCTTCTCAAAATTTCCATGTCGATCGTATTGTATCTAGCTTTCTTTATTAGATGGCCTTCCTATTATTGAAGGTACCATTAGGTTCCTAAAACGAATTACTGCTGGACTCTCCAAGCCACACTCTCTGCACACTCACGTCATAACCTTTATACCATTTCATTTCAGCCGTTGAAACTCAACATAGAAATTAAGTTTTTCTTTTCTGTGAATAATAAGGGAATGAGATAAACAATGCTTAGGGAATTTCGATGCTTCACGGAGACTGATCCGACTGCTGGAAAGGTAGAAGGCAATGGGAGACAATGGCTGGTAAGTCGATGGCAAGCGATTGATAGGTCTATGGTCGGTGGGCCTTATGCACCAAAACACCTTCCATTGCCTCCAAAACTGAGGGCGTTAGGAATCCAAATAAAGGCGCGGTAATTCCATTTTCCTAATTCTTTTTTTAATCAAGGGTATTCCGTGTTGCATCTAGCTTTCTTTATTAGATGGCCTTCCTATAATTGAAGGTTCCATTAGTTTCCTAAAACGAATTAATGCTGTACTCTCCAAGCCACACTATTGAATGCCTCGCCTACTTGAATATATAGCAAACGTGAGTCATATTCTGCAAAACAAATATTGCAAACTAAAGGGGCCAATATATACAGGGGCATGCTTTCTTTGGAGCGATACCAAACTACTCATAAAGAAATTTTAGCTTGCTCATCGCAGAAGTGGGAAAAACAGAGCTTTTAGCTCTGACCTGAATCGTTTCATATGGAATGCAAACAAAGGCAGTGAGCTGATGATAGAAATGAAAGGCATCGAGAAAAAAAATTGCTTGAGTAGTTTTCTTCCAAGCTTTGTGTGAACTATCTAATACCCAATTTGGTTTCCACTCACGAAAGGCGGGTCAGTGTGCATAGGTGCTCGGAGTTTTCAGAAGCGCACTGCTTGGGAGCGTTGGAACAACGGTGGAGTAGAGCCAAGGCACAGAGGGTTTCGTTGCGCACGTGGCCAGGCCTCAAGAACAAGTACAAAGCAAATTGGCGAGGCGAGATTTTCTCAAGAACACGAACTGCCCTCAAGAACATCTGTGCAGGGTCTTCCTGACTCGTGCCCGACACATAAAAAAATTTCTCAGATAAGGATAGCAATTGGAGTATGTAGTTGTCTATTTGCAAGGTATAGGCACCGATCCTTTTTTGCATCTCAGAATTTCTGAGTTGTCAAACAGTATGAATCTTTCATTCTGTTATTAGTCGCCTTCCGATAATTATGATTTGACTGTCATTTGCTAGTATCATAACAGCATGATGTAGAGATTAAAAGTGTGGCTGCCGTATAGCATCATGGATCCTTATGCTAGCATGCCAGAAGAAAAAAAAAACATTTCCGAAATCAAAATAAGATTAACTTAGCAATAATTAAGGTTAATAGTACATAGGTTAATGACTACATCAGGAGGCACATGCTCAGCAGTCATGATATTGCAATCTTAATTGAACAATGTGCCGCCCCTTTTGTCAGTGAAGTGTATGCAAATTCAATTTCATGATCCTTTTTCATCAGGCCAATATATATTTCAGGGAGTGAAGACCAAGTCATCAATCACAAAGTATTTCAGCTACAGCTCTCTACTTGGTACTATGTTGGCCGATTCAAGTTGCTGTGGAATTTTCACTACAGTTAATGGGCCTTTTATTTGGGCTTCTTTGGGCCGCCAGATTTTAGGAGGCGGGTCTTATAAGCCCTCCTCCAAAACGATTTATGGAGATGGGCACCTTAAGATGACCGCCATTGATGCTTAGTTCTAGAATGGTGTCTATTAGTAATATGTATGAATCTTGTAATTAATACTTTAACTCATAAGCAATCTTAGATGAGACAACTTTCAACTACAAAGTTTTAGATTTCGTCTAGCACAAAATAGTACCTTTCTCTATTCAAGGCCATTTTAAAATTTAAAAAAAATTGCAATTCAAATTCAAGGACTAATTTATATAATTGGAACTCTGAATGATCTCAAACAAAAATTTTAAGGTACAAACTTTTAGATTTGACTGAGCTCTACAATTTTGGCATATATTTTTTTTTCTTCGGCCGACTTCACTTAAAAAGAGATATGAATTTATTTGTGCCTCTG
The DNA here is from genome assembly GCA_015847255.1 of Hyparrhenia diplandra. Lineage (NCBI taxonomy): Eukaryota > Viridiplantae > Streptophyta > Magnoliopsida > Poales > Poaceae > Hyparrhenia > Hyparrhenia diplandra. Next base: position 496,038 of record JADLZK010004228.1, on the reverse strand, counting down.
AAAATCCGTTTTAGACGTGGTTGACTTAATAAAACCACATGAAAAAATCATTCATTTTCGAGGGCGGTTGACATAAGCAACCGTCCTTGAAAATAGCATTTCTTTAGAACTAAGAATTGTTACAGACGGGTTCGATTCGGCCGGTTGTGACACGCCACCAGCGGGGTCCTCGAGGCGAGAGAAGGTGGCGTAGGGGCGGCGGGGCGGCGGCTAGGGGCGGCGGGCGTGGTGGCGGCGGCGGCAGCGGCCGCGTGTGGCGGCGGCGGTGGCGGGCGGTGGCGGCGGCGGGGCGGCAAAGGGCGGCAAGCGCTGGGCGGCGGCAAAGTGGCGGCGGCGGTGAGAGGCGAGAGAGAGGTCGAACTATATTTTATTGCTTGCTTATTCCCAAAGAGATTACATCCCCTTACTTATATAGCCCGGCTAGTGGGACTTGTAATCTAAGCAATCTCCTATAAGGTTTCCTTATATGATTGGAATATCTTATACAAGCAAAAGTATTTATTTATTTCCTAATAAGGGCCTTCCTTATACGATTGGAATATTTCCTTTTCACACCAAAAAGCCTAAGATAATCCTAACTTGATGACGGCGGTAGTCGGAAGTAGGGAAGGGAGGGGCGGCGGCGGGTAGGTGCGCAGGCCCCTCGCCAAGGCTGCTGCCTGGCCCCTCGTGGGCTGGCCGCGGCCGCTTTGGCCCTCCTAGCCCGCCCGTGGCTGGCCCACCCCGGTTCATGACATTTCCCCACCATTTCCGACGAGAGGCGGCACGCCCACGCGCCGCCCAACCCACCGTAGGCGCTGGCGCGATGCCGACGGGCGAGGTAGCAATGCCGGACCGGCTGAAGATGAGGGGCCCGACTTGTCGTTGTCGCCGCTGCGTATGCTAGGGAAGGCCGTCGGCGGCGCGGGAGAAGTCGAGGTGCAGGCTTCCTGGTAGACGCTAAACTTGTTGCTCAGGGGGTAACACGAAGGGCGCTCCATCCATGCTCGCCGCATGACGGAGGCACCGAAATCGCTAGAGAGATCGACCATCCGCGCGACGCCGGAGAAGCCTCGAAGGTGTGCGCTGCCGGGTACAAATACCTTTGCATGAATGTGCCTGCAAAACACATGTTGTAGCGACGAGGGGGGCGACGAGAACAAGCGCAGGAGACAGCCGTAGAGGAGGTCGTTGGTCGGTCGCTGCGACGGGGCGGCCCGACCTGGGCGCCGGGTGCTGATGGTGCGCCGACGCACGACATTGTCGATGCAGAGGAAGATGTAGCCGCCGTTGTCGGCGAGGATGTAGCCGCCGTTGTCGAAGAGGAGGACCGTGACGCCCTCGAGCCTGACGTCCGGCATGCCTGTAGAGGAGAAGCACGCCGCCGAACGCCCGATCTTCCCGCGGGCCGCTGAGGTGGAAGCCCACTGCTATGCCATGCAGTGGGCGCCCTCCTCTAGTAGGAAGTCGTGCAGGAGGTCCGAAGCTGCGGGGATTTAGTAGTGGTGGAAGTACCTCACAACGCCGCCATAGAGGCTCCACTCTAGTGCAGCCGCCATGCAGCTGATGGCGTTAAGAGATGATCCCGAGCTCCTTGTTGGTCGTGGGTGCCCAAGGGTAGCTCGGCGATGAGGTCGTATGATGTTAGCTCATTGATCGTGTCCATGGTGGCAGCAAGGCGCTACCGGGCCCTAGCACCCGCCGGCCAGGCCGCGGTCGATGTCGCTGCCGATGCCGGGCGACGCCGCGGATGTGGCCAGCGCGGTGGGGCGAGGGGTTTGCAGTTGCAGGCGCCGGCAATACCGCCGCCATAGCGGCGGCGAGGTCGATGGCTCTCCATCGAATCGAGGCTCGAACCACTCGAAGGCCAGGCGGCGTGTCGCTGTGAGGCCGGGCCGACGAAGAGGTTAACACGGTGGCGATGGTCCTCAAGATCCATGCGAATCGCATAGCTCTCGAAGGCGGAGATGTAGTCGTCCAGCCTGCCCTCCCGAAGGAGGCGCTGCACTTCCCGCAGTGTCGGTGATGATGGGGGTCCGTCGCTACAGCAGTAGTGGGTGAAGACGCCCCACTCACCAAGGGCCTCGCCCGGATAACCTATTGAACCGCATCGCAGCAGTACCTGCCGATGGAAGGCGCATACCGAGCGTAGAAGTCGGGTCGATGTCCCTCCTTGAGCTCGAATAGCGCCCCGCCTTGCGACCCTAGAGGTCGGCGTTGTCGCCGCCATCGCATTCCAGACCTCCAGCGCAGGACGAGAGGAGGTTAGGTCCGATGACCTAGGGGCGGGTGCCACGGGTGGCGCGTCTGCAGGGGCGCCGCGGGGTGACGCCTTCTGCCGGGAGTCCCGCCGTCGCAGGTGTCGCGGAGAGGAAAGGGCAGCCGGTGTCTGCTGTGTCATCGATGACGATGTCGGTGACAGCCGTGCGCCACGGGCAACGCTATCCTCCCTCCCGCCGGGAGGGTTCCAGGGTCGGCGCCGCCGGCGGTGTCGCGCAGTGTGTGAAGCGGCCGCCAGATCGTGGCCTAGGGGCGGCCCCGGTCGGTAGCCGGGCGGAGCCGCTGGCTGTCCCCTCCCGCCGCGCGCCGCCGCGGGTCGCCGAAAGCGCGAGCGAGGTAGAGGGAGCGCCGGGGTGGTGTAGGCGAACTCCATGCGACGAAGACGCAGCCCGACCCAGTCGGGTTGCCGACCGATATTGGGTGCAGCTTGTCGCCGAGGAACTCCTTCAAATTTAGTGAACTCTGCATCTCGAAGCCATCGGTGGTGGAATCGCACTTGGTCTCCGGATACCACCGCCACCTGCACCGCTCGATTGGGCCGGTTGTGACATCGTCACCAGTGGTCCTCGAGGCGGAGAAGGTGGCATAGGGGCGGCGGTCTCTTCTGGCGCTGGCGGCCGGTGGCTAGGGCGGCGTCGTGTGGGTGGGCGGCGCGCACACCGGGCGGGCGCGGGCGGGTTGGGCGGCAGCTGGCGGCGCCAAGGTAATGGTGGGACTTGTAATCTAAGCAATCTCCTATAAGGTTTCCATATATTGTTGGAATACCTTTTACAAGCAATATTTCTTTATTTCCTAATAAGGGCCTTCCCTTATACGATTGGAATATTCTCTTTTTACACACCAAAAAGCCTAAGATAATCCTAACTTGATAACGGCAGAGTCGGAAGCGGGAAGGGAGGGGCGGCGGCGGGCGGGGGCGCCAGCCTCCTCACCGCGCCCCGGCCCCCTCGTGGGCGGCCAGCGCCGCTTTGGGCCCTCCTAGCCCGCCCAGTGGCTGGCCCAATTCCGTTCATGGAATTTTCAACATTTTTTTCAGAAGCAGTTCTCTTAACAGAACTGCCTGTGAAAATGGATATATTTTTAGAGGCAGATTTCTTAATGGGACCCCCTAAAAATGGATGTTCAGCAATGGTCATGCAGCTACAGTGCTCCCTGGAGACTGTTGGATAGTAAAGATTGGCAGTTTTATTTTACATTATACGGATAACTGTTGAATTCATGCACATGGGTTGTTGCTTGAATGTTGTCAGTTAGGCTGATACACAAAAAAAAAAAAAAAAAATCAATTGAGTCCTAGGCTGACGAAATCATGTTCTTCGAAGGCTGTTGCCGCCTGTACCTGACGCAAGCATCCCAACAAATAGGCCCATAGTGACTCACCTACTGAAAATAAATATGCAACGATTCTTTTGCAAAATATAATACAAACAGTATGTCATGGTTCTTTTGATTTGAGGAATATATATACCATATGCCTCCACTTCTTTTGAGAGAATCAAATTACTAACAATATGTGGAATGGAAGGAAAGGAGCAGAAGATATATAGATGGAAATGAGAGGTATCGAGAAGCAGAATAGCACCTCCTCATGACAAATTCACCCAATCTAGCGGAATCTGCCACCCTGATTGTTGGATCTACATCAGACCTCCGTGCACCCTTTCCTAGGAGAGAGTAAGGGAGCCATGCACCCGTTCCTTACTATTACGTCGAACAGAAGAAGGCAAGAAGCTGAACATGTAGATGGAAATGAGAGGTATCGCCTAAAATGTCACACACAAGAGGCAATGGAATTGGTCCAGAAGTTCAGCATGGAGCAGCTACAGCCTAGAGTCAAGTGCTATGCAGGGCTATAGACAGCGCGGCTCCTCATGACGCTTGAGGCGATCACAATAGGGCCCTCTTGTCGCTTTCTGGTCTCTACTATAATATTAGATGATTTTTTTTTTTATGTGACAGAAGGGGCAGAGCCCCTACTGGCATTTATTAAAAACACAAAGGAGTCTGTACAGATTACATTCGTGAAGCATAAAAAGAAACGAAAAAAAAATTACAAGAATTACGCAAAGAGCTCTAGCCATTGATCAATCTCAAGGTGGTAGGATGATTTTGCTCTTAGTATAACTAAAGCAAACTCTCGACTGAAGACCTCTTTGCAGCGATGAACTGAATGTGCAAAATTTCTGATGATGATGTCATTCCTCATCATCTAGATAGCCTAACTCATTGTGACAATAAGCTCCATGAAGAAAGGAACACTTAACTATATTTTATTCCTTTGTAGAAGTGCTCTGGCGTTTAATCTATCTTTTAAGACCAGCCAATAGAATAATTTTCTTTTATTTTGACTGAAAGAGGACCAAAGCCATCAGTGAGATCTATGAGGGTGATGCTGACCAATCAAATCTTTGTAAACTTGTTTGGTGGAAAAAAAGAGGAATCCCAGGGATATGTCAAAGTATCTATTGTTTCAGATAGTTGAAGATTGTCCAAAGTGTTGTAAAGATCTTGGAATTCTTGGTAGGATTCATTAGAAAGGGGCACGAGAAAGAGGTGTTGTCTAGGTAGAACTGAATGAGCTTTGCTTGGAGAGAGTCAGTGGTTTCTCATAAAAGAGAACAGCTCAGCAAAAGAAGCATTGTAATTAGTCTCATTCCATGAGTCAAACCAAAATAGACGAGAGGAACCATCTCGTTTAGTTACTTTTGAAAAGGTTTTATAGGATTCTAGCAGTTTTAGAATGTCTCTCCACCAGAAGGAGCTTCTGATATGAGCACCAACAAAAGGCAACTTGTCTGCAGTGTAATAATGATTCCAAACTAAATGTACCCAACGGATCTGAACCTTGTTGAAAAACTTATGTAAATGCTTCATTAGAAGGCTCTCACTCTGATTTTTGAGATCCAGAAACCCAAACCCCCTTCTGATTTTGGTTCACAGACTAAAGGCCACACTGCTTTGGAAGGTAAATGCTAATATCTGAACCCCGCCACAAGCAATGTTTCGTGTATTTGTCTATCTGCTTAATAACTGTATTGGGCAACATAAAAGTGCACATAGTGAAGGTTGGTAGTGTTGTAAGTACAACATTTGTCATTTGCAGCCTCCCTGCTTTTGTCGGCAGTGATAAAAAGCAACCAATCTCCTTTCACATTTTGAAACTAGAGGCCAAAAATCTGCCACATTGGGTTTTCTAAAGCTTAGAGGTGGACCAAGATAAGTAAAAAGGAGACTTTGTTTGGAACATCCCAAAGTTGATGCCGAATATGTAATCAATCGTGATATTAATACACTACTACAGATTCGCTCATCACTACCGCCGGTATCACTTGCCGAAATTTAGTCCACCGCAGCGATGAACCGTCCAGCGCTGGACAAACCAGAAATCTCCACGCACTTCGACCAATACCGGCGGTGAAGATTTATATCTCTACCGGTTTGAATCATTCCCCAAGCAAAGGTCTTGATGGACACAGATCACTCATGGGTTTGAATTAGAAACCGACAAATGATTCGACGATTGACACAACCGGGTTGATTGGAACCGATAGCGATTTGGGAGGGGAAGCAAAGGAACAAGAAAACAAAAATCGAAAACCGAAGATTAACACGCGATCGATTAACAAATGATCGATCCATTAACAAACGACACAAACCAAATTAAACTGTCATAGAAACAACCGATACAATAAATTAACATAAAAAGAAAGCGGCTGGCCTAATTAAGCCGCCTTCTTGGCCTTCTTGGCCGCCCGCACGGCCTTCTTCCCCGGGCGGCCGACTCCATCTCCTCCGTTTGGCGCCGGTATCCCCTCGCCGAGGTTACCGCCAAGTACTCGATCCGAGGGCGATGATGGACTTCTCCTCCAAGTGGTGATTCACCGCTGGCAGCCAACTTGGTCGGCCAGGCCGTTGAGCTTGTTGCCGGCGGCGCCGAGGCGATGCAGATGGACTTCTCCGCCCGGTCGGCGGCCATGTCGATCGTCGGGCGGCGTCACCGACCCGGCCGGCTTACGTGAAAAACGGGTAGAGAGGGGAGTGTGTTTGGAGAGCGGAGTGTTGGAGAGCGGACCGGAGACGTGGGGTTTGTGTAATGATAAATAGGACTCACCGCGGTTTCACGAGGAACAGTTGAATACAAATGATAGAAAATTAAGATTGACACGCATCATAATAAATAATAAACCAATTCAAGGAAACAAAGAGAACCCAAATTAACGAAAGATAAAGAGATTGCCATGCAACAGATTAACCAACAACTGAACCATTAGCAATTAACCACACGATCATTGTATCTTACACATCCACACAGATCGCACAACAGAAATTAACATAAACAAATAAAAGAAGAGAACCTAGGCCGCCTTCTTGGCCTTCTTGGTCGCGCGCTGGCCGGCTTCCCTGGCGGCGCCTTCCCGGCCTCCTCCTCCGCTTTGGCAGATCCCCTCGGCGAGGGTATCGGGCTAGAGAGTCGATCCGAGGGCATAGAAGTTGGCCCTCCCTCGAGGGGCAGATTCACCTTTGGCAGGCCAATGTCGCCGGCCAGGCCGTTCAGCTTGGTGAGGGCGGCGCGGAGGAGGTCCACAAATAACTTCATCTCCTCCCGTGGCGGCCATGTCGACGATCGTGGGCGGCGAAGTCCGGGCTTTCCCGTGAGAGGGGCACGAAAAGAGAAGTTAGTGTTGGATAACGGGAGGGGGAGGGCGGGGTATAAATGTGGCGTTTCCAAAAGATGATCCTCGGAAAACTAAAACCGAAAAAAAAGAATGTCGGCGACATCACAAGCCCCTAATGGCCGCCTCTCCCTCGCACTCAACGGCGACAGTATTTTCCAAAGCACAACCGATGTTAATTGTTTGTTTTTGACAAATTTTACATTGAACAAGTTAAGATTCAAATCAAATTTAAGCGCTATTTAATTGTAATCGCTCTTTGCATTGGAAACAAAACAGATTCGTGACGTAGGGAGCAACACATAGCAATAATATATATATAATTTTATTTTATTAATATATATATATATATATATAACAGAACATATAATAAAAATGATAAAAAAAAAAAAAAGAGGAAGGCCGCCGCCTAGTCCTCGCCCTCCTCCTCCTCCTCCTCCTCCGCGTGGCGCCGCCCTTCTTGGCCAAGGCCTCGAGGATGATCCCGCCAACCGCTCCACCTTGGGAGCGTAGTGGTTCATCTTATCTTCCAAATGGTGGATCCACCCTTGAAGAAGACCATGGCCGTCCGCCAGCTCCTTCGGCTCCCGGGGCGCAGCGGAGAGACGATCGAGGGTGAAATCCTCTCGATCATCTCCCCGGCGGCGATCAGCAAGGTCATCATCGCCGCCTTCTAGCCGGGCGCCGAAGGTCCATGCGGCGGTCCCGCTTAGGAGAGGGGGGACGTGGTCGGAGTCGAGTCGGAGTCGGAGCTAGGGGTCGGCCACCGGGCGCCCACCACCGGTTCCTTGCCCTTGTCCTCCGCCGCCTCCATCTCCTCCCCGGTGCGCTTTGTTGGATCCCGAGCCCGAGGCGACCATGGGTACCGATGAATGCAAAGGGAATGTGGCCGATTAGAGAACTGGAAAGGATGAATGCCATGATCGAGTGTGTGCTTAAATAGTGATTTAGCCGGCCGCTCCACTTCCCCACGCATCAACGCGGCATCAACCCAACCGCTTGGAATTCCCACGATCGCCGGTTGGAATTCGCCCACGATCTCTCTGGCAGCACCGCGTTTCCCGCGACGCATCAAGGCGCTCGAATTCCTGGGCTGCGTTTCTAATGGCGCGCGGACGACAATAACAGAAGTCTCCACCTTCATTGATCACCGCGGGCCCACACATGAACCGGCAAAGGATTAACAAATCGGTGAAACAAATAGTTATATCAGTAAAAATTGATTTATTGAAATCATTAATTTTATCTCGGCGTTAATGCATTGAGATTTCAACTAACCCCGCTACCGCCACGCATTAATCCGTATTATAAATTTTCATTTTAGTAGTACGTATATATATAGGCCGCCGAGTAGGTCATGGCTCGTGATACGCCACGGCCCAGTAGCCTTGAGAATCGTGTTGCTCTAGTCTTCACTACCGGTTCCGCTTTTAATTAAACCGACAAAGGTGTCTCTCGCTTCCCATGAGAAGGTTAGTCGAGCACCCCGCTATCGCGTCGACGGGTTATATCAATGTCGCGAATAACACTTGCCGGGTGCACTTTCGTGAAGAAATATAATAATGCCAAGAATACTAAAATGGCAAACTTCCCAAGAAGCAAAAAACCCCTTCTAAAATTGTTTTAAAATGAAGGGAGTTTTCGAATAGCAGAGGTCCAGGAGACTTGGCTAAACATAGGTTCTTGGTAGAATTAGTTAAGGAAGAGCAAATGAATTTTATTGCTCTATCCAAAACAGGCCGGGATTCTTTCCCCGGATCATGTCCTCAAAAATCTTTGTGTAGGACATGATTTTCTTTGGCACACCATGGCACCCACGGAAGGTCAGGGGGTATCCTGCTAGCTGCAGACTTGAATGTCTTCGACATTGGAGCCATTGATGAGGGAGAATTTTATGTAAAGTTCACCTTAAGAGTCAAATCAAATGACTTCAAATTTGTGCTATATACGGTTTATGGGCCAGCACGGCTTCGAACAAGAGTGCTTTTTAATAGAACTCGCCAACACGTGCTCCAAAGAATCCCTTCCATATATTATAGGAGGAGATTTCAACATAATGAGAAGGCCAGAAGATAAGAGTTCTGGGGATTTTGACCCTAAATGGCCAAATCTTTTAATGCTGTCATTGAATCTCTCGATGCTTAAGAAAATCATAATGGCAGGCCGCCAATACACATGGGCGGGGCGAGGGGACAATCCAACCTTTGAAGAGTTGGATAGAGTTCTAGTAATGCGTGGATTGGGAAATCATGTTCCCATTAACAACAGAGAGACCAAGGGATAGGAATATCTCGCACCACACCCCCTAGTGCTTAACATCGGCGCTTCAACCCACCTCACCCACAACCATCCTTTCAAATTTGAGAGGGATCGTTGATAACGAGATGGATTTTATGATATCGTTGCAAATATCCGGCAATCTTCATGCTCGGGTCTACCCCTCTTGAATGGTGGCAATGCAAGATCTGTAGACTCGCACAATATCTTACGGGCCGGGGCGAAAACATACAGCAGGTCATGTCGAAAAGAAAAAAAAAACTCTGTTATCTCTTTTAGACAACATTGATAAAAAAAAAGCTGATATCTCTCCCCTATCTGGTCAAGAGATTGATCTGAAGCACTATCTAAAAGAACATTTAGTTAATCTTCTGAGAGAGGAGGAACTAAAATGGTATGAAAGAGCCAAAGTCAAAGCCCTCTTAGAAGGGGATGCTAGTACTTCTGGTTCTTTCATCTAGTGGCCAATGGGAAACATCGAAAGCAACATATTTATAAACTTGAAAATGATCAAGGCGTTATCATAGGTGATGATCACCTCAAAAGTCATATTACGACTTATTACAAAGACCTCTTTGGCCAGCCGGAAAAATTCGATATCTCCCTGATGGAAGACCAAAAAACCTGACATCCCACGTGGTTTCACCCGCAGGAAAATGATATCCTTATTAGCCAGCCTTCATTGAATCAAGTGAGGGAGGTGGTTTTTCGAATGGAGCATAATAAAGCTCCGGCCCGATATGGATTCCCCAAGCGAATTCTATCGTGTTTCAGGGGAGTAATTAACGAAGATCTTTTATCCTTATTTGCCGAGCTGCATAGAGAGGCTCTTGACCTTTACAGCCCAATTTTGGTATTATTACTCTAATTCCAAAAGTGAATGATGCAATAAAAATTCAGCAATACATGCCTATTTGTGTTCTTAATGTGAGTTTTAAGATATTCACTAAAGTGGGCACAAATAGGCTTTATGCCCGACGGGAATATATTGGAAGGGGTCGTAATCTTACACGAAACCATTCATGAACGTCACACCAAAAAGAGAGACAAAGTGTCATTTTCAAAATTGATTTTGAAAAGACATACGACAAAAGTGAAGTGGCCTTTCCTTCAACAAACGCTACGAATGAAAGGTTTCTCCCCCAAATGGTGTCGGTGGGGTTCACAATATGGTCACCGGAGGAAGCGAGGGGATAAAAGTCAATGATGACGTAGGACCCTACTTCCAAACCAAACGCTGTCTTAGGCGGGGAGACCCTATGTCACCGATCTTATTCAACATCGTTGTTTATATGCTAGCTCTTCTCATTAATAGAGCTAAAAGCGGATGGCTGTTGACACCTGTTATAGCATAAAATTACTAGTCAACTAACATGAAATAAGGGCTTAAATTGAATATCAACCTAAGTCTAGGGGTTTAACTAACATAATTCTACGAGCTTTGGTGATTTATATATTTTCAGGGACTTAATAGATAAATACAGAGAAGAATGGAGAAAGTTCCGGAATATACAAGACATATGATGACAAGACTTGACCGTGAAGTAACTCAACCCGAAAAGTAAACTAAAACATTCTAGAAGACACCAGGAAGAGCCTGACACCTTGGGCCCACCCTAGCCTGGCGGCCGCCAGAGAGGATAAGGCCGGCCGCCAGGTGGGGCCAAGATGTCAGCCTCATCTTCGTAGGTCGGTTTGTAACTGACTTTGTGGTTGTATCTACACCGTTGCCAAGGTCGGTTTGATCCAAGGGCTATCGTTCATCGCCAAGGCCTATATAAGAAGACCCCCTGACCCCAGGGTAAAACCCTAATTCATTACTATCTCATTCTATCTCATTATCTCTTAGATGTAGAGGGGTCCCTGGAAAGGATCAACTCTCTCTAAGGGATTAGTGAAGTAGAATTAGCCATGTAATTAGAAGTGGATTAAGATCTAATTAGATCTAATCAACAGTAAGAGTTAAGAGGAGATTAGAGCCATAGTCCTCATTAGAGAGACTAGAGCTAATCTTGTTCCTAGAGTTAAAGTGTTGGTGATGGGAAGAGCTGCTGAGGAAGCACCGGACCTGTCGGTGACTCCTCTACATCTTGTACCATCGGAATCAAGTAACACTGGTACTTGATTCCGAGACTTCTATGGTGGATCGACTCCTTATTTGAGTAAGTAAATGTTCTTATTATTCTTATTGTTCACAACTTTTATTTGAGTACTTTAATCTGTAGGACCCTATAGATTAGAGGGGTAGCTTAGGTTTAGGCGTGGTGCCTAGACTGGGGTTACTTGTGATGACACCTTATATTCCGGGCCGTGTGGTAGATCAGCGGAAGTGACAAGTCCTGTTGAGTCCTTTGGAATCCACCCTCCGTCTATAAGACAAGTTGGGCATGTAAGTGCCGGAGGATTGCATGTTTCACCCATGTTTTCCTTTGGGTGCTTCCCTTTAAGACAATAGAAACATATGCTTACAAGGATAAGAATTAGACAACCATAGAAATCTCCTTATCTCTTTATCTTCTTCAGTACCTTGACCACTTTGCCGAGGGATTAGTTATATTTCTTAGTTACCTCACACCATCCTCCCCTGTGGATTCGATATTAAAACCATCTCCCCGGGTGAAATGCTCACCAAAGATCCGTTAAAACTTGCGGATTATTATATATATTTTTACGTAAGCTTAACAAATACCAACAATGGCCAAATAAGAGGTGTCGTCCCTCACCTTATAGATGATGGGTTATCCATACTACAATATCACGGATGACACATATCTTTTTATATTTTCTTTTCTTTTTTATATATCTTTTTTGGGATCCTCAGTTCCACACCTATCCTTATGCTGCACCCATAAACACAAGTTCAGGCCATTAGCATCTATAGAACATATCCTACCCCTTGGCTTTGAACTGTGTCTACGGTTAATCTAAATGATCATGAAATAACCCATTATAGGTGAGAATTCTGAAGTTAACCTCAGGCCAAATCCTATCCTTTACAAAGGATAATATTTGGATCTCATTCTAGAAAAGTTGCTGGCATGACCATCATGCAGTTTTCTGGAGGAACTTTTCTTTCCTTTTCTAAAGCAAGGTTTGTTCTTGACAAACTCAGTAGGTGTGATCTTTTTCTTAGAATCTTTTATGAACACCCAAAGGAAGAGAAGGAATCATCCTCTAGACCAAAGAAGAAGTTTTGATAGCCAGATCATAATCATTCCAATCCTTTGATTAGCTACCAATCCTAAATCATCAATACTCTAAAACCTCTCCAAGGGAAGAAGTAATTCTACCCTTGAATCTTTTATGGTGATGACTTTGGGAGACAAACTTCTAGCTTCACAGGAGATCTTTGAGTGCCTATAAACCATATCCTCTTAAGGAAAGAGTCTCTTAGAAAGCATCCTTATTCTTACAAAGGACGTTGGGAACCCAAGGATGGCATATCTAATGATGCCATAGAAGGAGAGCAAAACTATCTAGAATCCATTCATATCCTCTTTCCTTCTATTTCAGACTAGATAACTTATCCAAAGCCAATTTCAATCTCATCCTTGACCCCAATGAACCCTCTAGTGTTCTTTTTCGTAAGTCTACCTACGATCTTAGAACCCCTAAGTATAGACATCATGAAAGATCTATGGAGGACCAGAAGGAGCATTATCCATAGTTGGAGAACATCCATGAGCATAGGAGTTACATCCTAAATTTTTTATCCAATCCTTGCCCATGTGAACAAACTCCTGAATTGATTGCCATCTCTAATCTAGCCACTTATAAGATTTCAAACTCCCTTGAGATAACTGTTCATAATGATTTGGAAAGGGAGGTTGGTGATCTTATTGTCTTGAAAGTTGAGATTGGTAATTCAAGGAAAACCTCTTCATCACCTTAAATCATATTTGAAGGTTTCCCAAGGACGAGCTTTTTGTCCTAAAAATAAGCACTCTAGGGGAAGTAATTTGAGTATAGATCTTTTGCTATAACACCCCTTGTGTAGTGAGCATAGAGATATAATTATGAGTATATTCCTTCGGGTATTTTTGTTACTAACCATTTCAGGTCAAGAGTAAAAAGAACGAAGGATGACAATGTAAAGGTATGTCCAACCAATCATTGAGCAACATTGAATTACTCATATAATTCTTGCCATGTTGCTACCATACCTTGGTTATTGCTACCTTTAATACATGCTCAAGTTACTACACTATTTCATCTTCACTTAAGTAAATCTCTACAATGCTTTCATGTTACCATGTTACCATAGTATGTTTTGGTTTGGAAGTTTTGGTGACACACACTTCCAAAGGCTTTTAAATTAAGCGTGGTGCTTAGGTTAAAATGCCTTCCTTAATTAAATTAGACATGGAGTCTAGTTTGTTTATTGAACTAAATATTACTTGTGTAGACATTGGTATATTTTGTTAGACTAACCCCTGTAGAAAGAAAAGGTCTCAAACAAGCTTGGGGAAGCCCAGAGATGAACTCAGATCAGAGATGAAGCAAGGCATATGATGAATTCCAACATTTTGCAAAGGACACGATTCATTTATGGAAGAACTGTAAGTATCAAATCATTCACTTTGTCCTTTACTATAAGTTATCTTTGCCTTGATCCACATGCTAAGAGTGCAACCATAATTAAAATATAAGACATGAATAAATAAAATCTGTGCTAAGGTAATCAAAAAACCACCTTTTCATTAGCATAGATTGGATCATATGAACCTTGAGCAACAACCCCTTCTTCAACCATGTTGTATTCCCTCGGGTATGTGTCCATTGGCATTTTGCAGGAAAGGGTTATGCTAAGTCTATTCATAGAATGAAATGAACCTGCAAACCAAACTACCATACTAGAGATGAAGAGAAAGAAGAGGAGTGCCACGAATAAAATTTACAAATAAAAGCACTTGCTCAAGGGTAAACTCAAGAGTGATAGGCACATGGAAGAGGAAAGACCAATTCCACCAAGGAGAATCCAATTATGCTCTTCCTACTCACATGCCCCCATCACTCCACATGCTTGGGTTGTAATCTCTCTCATTTACCGTTACTCTTTTCTACAAGTTTGAATGATTTCGATACATAAAAAATCAAAACTTAAGTTCATAAAATCATTCCTTTAAAAAGAGTAAGGTGAAACATGAGATAAATAATCTATGCTAAAATCTTCAAAACCAAACTTTTCTGTAGCATAGAAAGTGACCTTTAGCCCTGTGACAACATTACCCTTATTACTACTTGTATATTCCTTCGGGTATGTGTTGTTCACTAATGATGCAGGAGTAAAACCGTGAGAGGAGCAAAAAGGTCCTAGCACAATTCAAAGGAGAAGAAAGAAAGGATGATGCAATAAAGGAGACAAGTTAGGAGCAAGATACATAAAAGGCCAATTAAGGAAAGCTCTAAGCAAAGGAAGGAACCACCACAAGGTTGTTACGATGCCTTCACAACCGAATAAAAGGTAACATCTTGAGGTAAGCTGTCATTAACTAATCTTTTTCTTAATTATGGCATGCTCATAAATAAAGAATCAAACATGTTGGAGTCAAAACCGAACCATACCCTTATGCTGAGCTTCACATGTTTAGTTCTTTGTTCCTAATAACCACTCTCTTGATCTCATAGCCCCCATTCATGTGAATTAAAATGTTGCTCATCCCGCTTTGCAAGATAGTCATAATCATTAAACTATTGATGCTCTATCTTATGATCTTATCACCCTCATCGTAAATAAATGAGATAGCTAAAACATTAACTCTGCCTTGTTTAATGTGCTTAAGGGTAGAGAAGAATGAATAAAGTTTTGGTTCCGCTGGTGTTTTCCCACCAACAGAGCCCCCTCGCACTTGATCTCTACTTTGTCTTTGTAAACAGGACGTACCGAAAGCAAACGTGGAGATGTATCTCACTCTCCCGCAATTCTACAAGGAAATGTCCCGACCCACAAAGTACGCATACTAAACAAGATGTTGCATGCTTCTACCGCCAAAGCTTCACTTAAACCATGAGACAAGCAAGCAACATGGGTGATGCCATCTTTAGAGATCACTATCTCGTGAGACGTAGCCACCAAGATCAGATGATACACTAGAGGAGTAAGTAAGGTAAGAAGTCTTGTTCAAAGGACTTAAAACATTGAACCCTCGCCTTTAGGTAAGCTCGGTAGTTATCCATATTTAATTCTTAGCATTGCATCTTTAATTGCATATCATATTTGTCTTTTTGCATCTTGCATTAGCATATTTATTTCCTTACATTGCATGATCATTTTTCCTTTAGCATATTTACATTTATGCATTAGCACCGCATTGAAAAATTCTCAAGCCCCATGTGAATAATTTTGTGGCGTGTAACAACCCATAAGGATATCCACTATGGTGGCACAAAAATAATTATGCATTCATCTAGTTGCATTTGCATTATAGTTCTTTGCATGCATATAAGTCTATAAAACCCAAAAACATTTAGAAGAGAAATCTTGCTAAAGTTCTATCCGAAAAATCATGATCTATCTTAAATATCTCTAGACATATGAAGTCTATGTGGCAAACCACTAACGCTTAATCAAGTTCCACTAGCTTTGTTGTTTATTTGAGTTCAGTAGGATTTCAAGGAAGAGAAACATGAAAGGGCTTATACTCTCACTGCCTACCTCAACTCCCACAACAGACCCAACACTTCAATCTAGCTTGGGGATAACACCCCTCAGCTATCACGATAAGTATCTCTACTACTATATTTATATTATTATTAGCTAATATTTTAGTTTGCTTAGTTTGCTAAGAGTCTAGTTCAGAAAGTCGCTTTAAAGAGTCTTTAGTACAGTGTGATCTTTAGAGTGTGAATAAATGAATAGGAGTGTACCATAGTTTTCTTTTCTACCAACATAAAATAATCTCTCAAGCTAAATCTCATGAATGGAAATGATGAATAGTTGTCCGCCGTAATTCCTTTTCAGTACCTAGCTTTCAAGCTTAATTTCTCTTAAGCCTTAAATGCAAAACCGCTTTGACTTGAGACTTACTTTGAACCCTGAAACCTATGGGTTGCAAATTGCTTGCTCTAAAGTCTAGGTAATTGACGGATATGATATATGAGAGTCCGAGCTGCTATTGATCTTACTCCTAGTGATACTAGATTTCTGGAGATTTATTTTGAAACTTTAAAAGTACACATGATAAGTTCCTCGCGGTGACGAAGTGTTGAACCTCCTACCACAGCCATATATACATGCTCCCTAGATTAGGAAAACCTTTTAACATATATATATATAGGCTGCTTGCTTTGCAATGAGTTTGTTCAATCTTTGTCGACCCTTAGAAACTTGTCATGCTGATCATGTACACTCCACTTCATTCCACTACATCCACTCCACTTGACTACATACACATATATGTTATTTCCATCCCGAAGTACGCATCCACCACATATACATTCATCACATATATACACCATATTTCCTATACCCATTCACTCATTGCTAGCCAATATCTTACAAAAGCTCCATTACATTTATCTCTCAAAAGTTATTACAAAAGAGATCCGGGTTGGAGATTAAAAAAAAAAAGGAGATGAAAAATAGACAAAAAAAGTCCTACGGCGAGTAGAGCCTACCTCCCTAAGAAAAAAAGAAGAATAAAGGGAGATGAAAAATAGACAAAAGTCCCACTCGGGCAGTAGAGCCTACCTCCCTAAGAAAAAGAAAAAAGAAATAATAATAATAATAAAGATGAAAAATGGACAAGTGTCCGAGGGTGAGTAGAACCCACATCTTTAAAGAGAGGAAATAAAAAGACAAAAGTCTAGGGTGAGCAGAGCCTACCTCTCTAAAAAAAAAAAAAATAAAGAAAGAAAAAGATACAACCTAGGTTCTCTATAAAGTTTCCAAATCCAAAAGAGAGAAGATTCCTCAAGGGGCAAAAAGTAAGATTTCCCATCATCTATTCTACACCTTACTACATTCATTACCATATATATATCCTATCCACCATACACATGCACCACTTGATCAGTGTGACTTGTAACTTTGGATCCATTGCTTGAATTTACAATATATGCTTAGTAAGTAAGTTTAATTTTCTCCCACCTATGAACTCCACATATAAGCCTTAGATATAGGGTGAGAGAGAAGAAGGCACAAAGTGCTACTACCTTAACCAGAAATATTACATATTATTAGAGAAAGGCAAAACAACCTTGTCGCCTTTAGTGAGGATCCACAAATACCACAAATGAGAGACTTGAGAGAGTCAAACTAGAAACTTTGAGTTTTATTTGAAAACTTGCAAAACTCGAATGACACAGTTGAACAAAGAGTTTGAGATATGGTGCTCGACTTGATTGTTCTATCTTTCAATTACCCAAGATCAAAAGAAACGGCTAAGCTCCATGGTTAAGGGTAATATGGGTAAGATAAAGAATGAACAATTTATTTTTATCCGAGGAGAAATTTTGTTGGAAAGCATGTGTATTGTTGAGACGTGAAAGTGTTGTAGCAACTCCCGATCCATTGTTAAGTTTGGCTTTGCTAGGGACTAGCAAAGGGTAAGCTTGGGGAGCTTGTTGACACCTGTTATAGCATAAAATTACTAGTCAACTAACATGAAATAAGGGCTTAAATTGAATATCAACCTAAGTCTAGGGGTTTAACTAACATAATTCTATGAGCTTTGGTGATTTATATATTTTTAGGGACTTAATAGATAAATACAGAGAAGAATGGAGAAAGTTCCGGAATATACAAGACATATGATGACAAGACTTGACCGTGAAGTAACTCAACCCGAAAAAGTGAACTAAAAACATTCTAGAAGACACCAGGAAGAGCCCGACACCTTGGGCCCACCCTAGCCTGGCGGCCGCTAGAGAGGATAAGGCCGGCCGCCAGGTGGGGCCAAGATGTCAGCCTCATCTTCGTAGGTCGGTTTGTAACCGACTTTGAGGTTGTATCTACACCGTTGCCAAGGTCGGTTTGATCCAAGGGCTATCGCTCATCGCCAAGGCCTATATAAGAAGACCCCCTGACCCCAGGGTAAAACCCTAATTCATTACTATCTCATTATCTCTTAGTTGTAGAGGGGTCCCTTGAAAGGATCAACTCTCTAAAGGGATTAGTGAAGTAGAATTAGCCATGTAATTAGAAGTGGATTAAGATCTAATTAGATCTAATCAAGAGTAAGAGTTAAGAGGAGATTAGAGCCATAGTCCTCATTAGAGAGACTAGAGCTAATCTTGTTCCTAGAGTTAAAGTGTTGGTGATGGGAAGAGTCTGCCGAGGAAGCACCGGACCTGCGGTGACTCCTCTACATCTTGTACCATCGGAATCAAGTAACACCGTACTTGATTCCGAGACTTCTATGGTGGATCGACTCCTTATTTGAGTAAGTAAATGTTCTTATTATTCTTATTGTTCACAACTTTTATTTGAGTACTTTAATCAGTAGGACCCTATAGATTAGAGGGGTAGCTTAGGTTTAGGCGTGGTGCCTAGACCGGGGTTACTTGTGATGACACCTTATATTCCGGGCCGTGTGGTAGATCGCGGGGAGTGACAAGTCCCGTTGAGTCCTTTGAATCCACCCTCCGCCTATAAGACAAGTTGGGCATGTAAGTGCCGGAGGATTGCATGTTTCGCCCATGTTTTCCTTTTGGGTGCTTCCCTTTAAGACAATAGAAACATATGCTTACAAGGATAAGAATTAGACAACCATAGAAATCTCCTTATCTCTTTATCTTCTTAAGTTCCTTGACCACCGCCGAGGGATTAGTTATATTCCTTAGTTACCTCACACCATCCTCCCTGTGGATTCGATATTAAAACCCTCTCCCGGGTGAAATGGTCACCAGTATCCGTTCGCTTGCGGATTATTATATGTATTTCTGTAGGCTTAACAAATACCAACAATGGCCAAATAAGAGGTGTCGTCCCTCACCTTATAGATGATGGGTTATCCATACTACAATATGCGGATGACACTATTCTATTTATTGATCACGACCCAGAACAAGCATAAAATCTGAAATTGTTGCTTTGCGCATTTGAGCAATTATCTGGGCTCAAGATCAACTTTCACAAGAGCGAAATCTTCTGCTATGGTGCAGCTAAAGAGATGGAGTCCTTTTATACCAATCTCTTCGGATGCAATATTGGGGAGTATCCATTTAGATATTTAGGAATCCCAATGCACCATAGACAACTCCTGAACTCTGAATGGAGAAAGGTGGAAGATCATTTCGAACAGAAACTATCTTGTTGGAAGGCAAAATACCTGTCATATGGGGGAAAACTAATTCTGCTTAATTCAGTCATAAGCAGTCTACCTATGTTCATGATGTCCTTCTTTGAGATACCCAAAGGGGTGATTAAAAAACTTGATTATTATAGATCAAGGTTCTTCTGGCAAGGCTCTTCAGATAAACATAGATATAGACTTGCCAGATGGGACATCCTGTGCCGTCCTAAAGACCAAGGGGGACTAGGTATCCTAAATCTAGAGTTGCAAAATAATTGCCTTCTAGCCAAATGGTTGGTTAACTTGATGAACACGGAAGGCATGTGGCAATCTCTTATAAGGAATAAATACCTAAAATCCAAATCCCTAACTCAAGTGACAGCCAAACCTAATGACTCTCATTTTTGGAGAGGCCTCATGCATATTAAAGAGGAGGTGTTGGCTAAAGGTTCTTTCATTATCAGAGATGGAACCACCACTAGATTTTGGGATGATACGTGGGTAGGAGATAAGCCTCTGAAAGCTAGATATCCATCTTTATATAATATTGTGCGAGATCCGCACACAACCGTAGCCAATGTGACGGCTACTAGCCCACTAAACATCTCTTTAAGAAGGGCTCTGGTGGATAATAAACTTACAGAATGGCTAACTCTAGTAGCACGGATCTCAAATGTCGAATTGGTGGATGGGTCGGACTACTTTAGATGGAGCCTAACCAAATCAGGGTTATTCTCTGTCCGCTTAATGTACCTCGACCTAATGAATACACAGTGTAACACCCGGCCCAATTTGGATGTGGCCCAGTTAGAGGCCTATGAGTGCAGAGTGCACATGTTTAGTACCACCTTGCTGGTTAAGCAAGGGTGGAGCCAACTTATAAGCCTTTATCTTCCAGCCATAGCACCTTCAGGTTAATCCTTTTACACGAAGCGAGGACGAAAGTGTAAGCAGGGTGCTATGTGTACGCGTGCGCGCCCCTCGGAAGGGTTGTGTGGTGCGGCTTTGGAGGGCAGAGTGTTACAAATGGTATCGAGCCGACCCTTGCGGTTTCACGGGCTGGTGTAGTCGCAGCTTGTTCGGGCATGGGGTACATGTGCCGACACCGGATGCACGTACGCGGCCAAGAGGGGAGGTCCCGGTTAAGTTGGCGCCGACGAGGGCGCCGAGTCCTTTGAGGGGGTGTATGTAACACCCGCCCAATTTGGATGTGGCCCGTTAGAGGCCTATGAGTGCAGAGTGCACATGTTTAGTACCACCTTGCTGGTTAAGCAAGGGTGGAACCAACTTATAATCCTTTGTCTTCCGGCCATAGCACCTTCGGGTTAATCCTTTTACACAAAGCGAGGATGAAAGTGTAAGCAGGATGCTATGTGTACACGTGCGCGCCCCTCGGAAGGGTTGTGCGGTGCGGCTTTGGAGGGCAGGGTGTTACACACGCACACATTCTCATCATAAGAAGATTTGGAAGATAAAAATTCCTCTAAAAATTAAGATCTTTCTTTGGTTTTTACAGAGAGGGGTAGTCTTGACCAAAGACAACCTCGCTAAGAAAAATTGGAAAGGGAGTCTGAAGTGCATATGCTGTAATAGGAATGAAACTATCCAACATTTATTCCTAGACTGTCCCCTTACCAAAATGATCCGGAGAATTATCTTTTATGCTACTAGTCTAACTCAACCTCGATCAATCACCCATATGTTCGAATTGGCTATCTAATCAAAATAAAAGATTAGAAATTTGATTTGGGTGGGTGTGGATGTCATGTGCTGGGCTATTTGGAGATGCCGTAATGATGTTATTTTTAATCAAATGAAATCTAACTCTATTTTACGATAATTTTCGAGGAGGAGCGCATCGGTTACGCTCTTGGGCCCTCAAGCATAAATAAGTGGACGAGACAGCCAAGGAAGCACTATCAACGACGAGCAAGAAATTAGAAATTATTGCTCTAGAGATTTCCAATAAAGGATGGAATCATTTATATTGTTTGAACTAGCTTCCCTGGTCGATTTATAAGACCATGGCTTTCTCTTTTCTTTCTTTGAAAGTTTGTGTAATAATTGGTCGCAGTACATCCTTGGATGTAGAGGCCGGATATGATTATCCATTATGTAAAAAAGAATGCACAGTAGCTTAAATGTACCGTGCTAGCTCTTGTGTATGATGTGGTGAGTGGACAAGCAACAGTGTGTCGTGCCAGGAGAGGTTTGCAAGTGGACGGGAAACTCAGGCATTGTGGATTTCTGATGCTTCTCAAGCCTAGATATCTAGCTATACTAGATAAGATGATATTGCTGCATTTTGCTACATCATTCACCGACCAGCCTATCCTAGATAACGTGATCCTAAAACTAATAAACTACAAGTCATTTTATAGGCATGCATGCCTGGCCCATAAACAATAAATACTACAGGTACTACACATTCATTCACGAAAAGTACAGTGAACTTGCTAATAATTATTAATTGAAAACATAAGCTCAGACACCAAGGAGCACATGCGGAGTGGGCTTGCCCGGTTTCTCCGATTTGGAGGATCGGGTGAAGCCGCATAATTTCCTAAGGCATTGTTTATATATGACGCCACTGCCTCTTAGAACATTCCAGTGGAAAAGAAACCCTATGCCAACTTGGATTTGTATCGAGCAGAGCTGTCAACCTTGAACTGGTTTGTAAGCAACTTCTTGCTCCATGATCTGCCAGTGACAATTAATTTCGCTGAGTCAAATTACTAAACCACAAGATGCTTGGATAGTAAACAGTGACAATTTTATTCCACAGTATACGGACAACTGTAGACTGATTGCATATGGGTGTTGCTTGAATTCTGTCTTTCAGGCAGGTGCGCAGCCAAACAGGAACCTAAACCTAGGATGATGAAATCAATTTACCAGTTCTTTTCTTAAATAGGACTCACCTACTGAGAAAAATATGCAACAGTCCTTTTGTTAAATGAAAGTAACAATGTGCCATAGTTCTTTTGAGGCCAATATATACTATGGCACCATTTCTTCTGCGCGAATCAATGTACCACTCAGAGAATTTTAACTGTGGAATGGAAGAAGGCAAAGATCTGATTCACTTTATTATACTGCGCCTAAATTAATAAATGTCAGATGGAAATGAGAGGTGTTAGGAAACGGAGTAGCACAATCTTTCATTCATGCTGCGCCTAAATTAAATGTCCGCTCACAAGAGGCACTGGAATATGTCAAGTTCATCACCAAGCAGCAGTATAGTTTTATACCTCATATATAGTTTAGTATCTATATTTGTTTTAAGAAATATATATAACGATACTTAGAAATAAGTTTATTTAGCGGCACTATTATTATTATACTGATTCACTTTAATCGTTGAATCGCACTACAGATACATACATGCACACCGACATCTATGAACAGTTCTAGCCATTGGCGTAGCCAAGAAGAAAAAACAGCTGGGGCGAACTTCTAATGACCGACTAAACCAAAATCAAGAACATTGCAATCTACATCGTATTAATGCATCCATACATTGTAATCACACAATTTTAATGAGAAGTCGAGATATTATCTCAAATTTGAAGAATAAATTGATAGTTATTGCACCAATACATGGTAAAATACAAAAATAAAAATAAAAAATAGATAAACCTATAAATTGATAGTTCTAGCCCACTATGAGTGCATTTGAAATGCTAAGAGCATAGATTTTAAGATTCTAAATTCACCACATGTGCCTCGTTATATATTGATAGACACGGTTGCTTACCACAGTAAGAATAGCATTGCTAAATCAGCTACATTCAGGTCCCTATAACGAATCTCTTTCACTGGTCCCCTATGTACAATTCCTGGCTCTATAACTGCTCGTGCGGCAATGACGAAGGGACCCTCTCCTCCCTTTCTGATCTGTTCTATAACTGGAGATAAGCCACATCTCAGGGCCTCCCCAACGCTAGCTACAAGTCCCGTACTGCCTCAAGCTAAATGCACAGGCCACCTCCGCATCGTAGTTTGGGCTGCTACTTTTCTCAATGCTGCCTCTTACATCCGTCAGACTGGCACATATCCTTTTCTTTGGCTTTTTCATTCACTTTGCAGAGCAAGCCACCACCGCAGCTCCCCATCGCTCCAGGACTGTTGCCTGCTACTTTTGTCAGTGGAAGCCAATGTATCTTCTGCAAGAGAACATGAAGCACTGCGAGGCTACACCATACAGTGGCATGGAAGATATGTGTGTATGTGGCATCTAGGGCAGTACGCCATGTAGGAGCGTTGGGGAAGCCCTCATGCATGTGTGACAGTCATGCCCCTTGAGAAAGCTAGCCGGCTGCATCCCATGTCAGAATGTACATCTGGGTCCACTATGAGCTCATCACATCGGCCAAGCATCATGGCCTTTGAGACTTGTTGATAGGAGCAGAGCTCGAACCACGTACTATCGATGCAGGAAATGCGAGAGCCCTGCAAAGTGCCAGCCCACAACTGCCAGCAGCATGATCCCAAACAATGGCATGGCCTTTGAGATCCGCTGAGGCCAAACAAGCGTACAAGAGGGACAGGCAGCTTGAATGAAAGATTATTCACCATCATCAGATTTCCAGGCACCAAGGAAGATAAAAAGGAGCAACTGTCACCAAAAGATCAGCGAAGGCTGTACCCTGTGTAACCCACCATGACAGGCACCATGGAAACACTTCATTCAGCTAACTAGTATGTAGAAGAAAGAAGCTACACCAATACGACGGGACCTCACCCAACACACGCAGCCAAAGTCCTGGGTTCGGACTCTGTCCCTGCAACGTGAGGGTTAGCGTGAGAGACACCTTCACACTGTTTGCCTAAGATTGTGTAAACAAAAACTATGGATACACATGTAGTTCATACCCTACTCGGTGAATTAAAGAAAAAAAATCATTTAACTGGTCAAAAAGAGTTTAATAAGTGTGCTTAAGTTGTGAAATTTGGAAACTACACGCTTTCCATCCAAGAGTACTGAGGAGAACCAGCCGAATGGGTAGCTCGTAGATGGCGCTGGCCTGTGATTTAATCATATTTTCTAAGCCAGGGAGTTTTGTCCCTACCAAAATATGGACTTGTCCTAGTGTTTTTAATTAGTAAGAAAATACTACCACTACTCATAGCATATGGGAATATCACTGGGAGGCATCTATTAGTAGGGAAAGTTTATACTAAATTTTGAATGTGAAAACACTAGAAGCCGACCTCACTTGGAGAAATAAAATTTTTTGGTTGTGTGTGATAATTTTTTTTTCTCCGGGGACGTTACAACATACATGCTTGAATTTGCCAAATAGTGAGTAATAAAGGAGAGGAGAAGATATACCAACTTGGGATCAACAGTCACAATTATATCATGCGTGCTCAGAGCATCTATGTAATGCTTCACATCTTTGAATATAAATACACACAACAATTGTTTGCAGACTGGCGGTAAGAAATTCAGGCAATTCAACTCTATGAAATCTATATATATTCAAGGGCACCCAGACTTTGTTTGGAGCAGCACCAAATTATCACTCATAGAGAAATTGTAGCTCCCTCCTCACAAAAAGAAACAGAACTTTTAGCTCTGCCCTGAGAATCGTGTTGAATGCAAAGGAAGGAAAGGAGCAAGATAGTAGAAATGGGAGCCATTGAGGAGCAAGATAGCACCAGCATTTTTGCACCAGTACAGCTACATGCATTGATGAATGCAGAGGCGGAATATTAATATATTCCCTTTTCTATAAGATAGCACAGTATTTTTGCACCACGATTTGCCTAAAGTATCTGATCCGCAAGATGTGTTTCACAGGTCATGTGTACAGAGCTGGTCAGTATTCTTAGACACGGGTAACGATGGAACAGTGGTGGATTACTCACAAGAGAGAACCGCACCAGTGCCGCGCATGCCCAATCCTGATGAAAGTGAAGAAAACATTGTGAATGATATGGCGAACACTGAAAATTGACTGAGACGAACTTAAGTACGAGTAATTGTCTAAAGGCAATTTGGCATGTGCTTTGGGTTTGCTTCTCAAAATTTCCATGCTGTCGTATTGTATCTTGCTTTCTTTATTAGATGGCCTTCCTATAATTGAAGGTACCATTAGGTTCCTAAACCGAATTACTGATGGACTCTCCAAGCCACACTCTCTGCACACTCAAGTCGTAACCTTTATACCATTTCATCTCAGCCGTTGAAACTCCAATAAAAATTAAGTTTTTCTTTTCTGTGAATAACAAGAGAATGAGATAAACAATGCTTAGGGAACTTCGATGCTTCGCGGAGACTGATCCGACCGCTGGAAAGGCAGCAGGCAACGGGACGCAATGGGAGGGAAGCGCCGGCAATAGATTGATAGGTCTATGGTCGGTGGGCCTTATGCAACAAAACACCTTCCATTGCGTCCCAAAACTAAGGGCGTTAGAGCAACTCCAACAGTTTGACAAATGAGTTTGACATTCTTGTTTTTTGCTAAAAAGTTCTAAAATGATGGTCCAACAGTTTGGCAAATACGCTTTGGCATTTTAGTGAGTTTGGCAATTGCAGCCCCCTCTACGCGCATATTTGCGCCGCGTTGGGAGCTTTGACATTTGGTGTGCATGGCGCTTGTTGAACACTATATTTAGCTAGAGTCTCACCAGCCCCGTCATGGCATTGGCATCGAGTGCTGCATGGCATCTAGTGGTGTCCGTGCACACTTTTCTCATTTGCCAAATAAAAATTGCCAAACTATTGGAGAAGACCTTCTTTTTTACTTGGCATCTGAATTTGGGAGTTGGCAAACAAGGGCAATTGCCAACCCACAAATGGCAAACTGTTGGAGTTGCTCACTCCAAATAAAGGAGCGGTAATTCCGTTTTCCTATTTTTTTTTGATCAAGGGTATTCCATATTGCATCTAGCTTTCTTTATTAGATGGCCTTCCTATAATTGAAGGTACCAGTAGTTTCCTAAAACGAATTAATGCTAGACTCTCCAAGCCACACTATTGAATGCCTCGCCTACCTGAATAAGTGAATATATAGCAAACGTCACAGTCATATTCTGCAAAACAAATATTGCAAACTAAACGGCCAATATATGCGGGGGCATGCTTCTTTGGAGCGATATGAAACTACTACTCATAAAGAAATTTTAGCTTGCTCATCGCAAAAGTGGAAAAAAACAGAGCTTGTAGCTCTGCCCTGAATCGTATCATGAGGAATGCAAACAAAGGCAGTGAGCTGATGATAGAAATGAAAGGCATCGGGAAAAAAAATTGCTTGAGCAGTTTTCTTCCAAGCTTTTTGTGAACTATCTGATCCCCAATTGTGTTTCCACTCATGAAAGGCGGGCCTGTGTGCATAGGTGCTAAGAGTTTTCAGAAGCGCGCTGCTTGGGAGCGTTGGAACAACGTTGGAGTAGAGCCAAGAGACAGAGGGTTTCGTTGCGCACATGGCCAGGCCTCAAGAACACGTACAAAGCAAATTGGCAAGGCGAGATTTTCTCAAGAACACATACAGGCCTTAATAACATCTGTGCAGAGGCTTCCAGACTCGTGCCCGACACTCATAAAAAATTTTCTCAGATAAGGATTGCAGTTGGAGTACGTAGTTGTCTATTTGCAAGTTATAGGCACCGATCCATTTTTGCTTCTCAGAGTTTCCGAGATGTCAAACAGTATGCATCTTTTATATATTCTGTTATTAGTCGCCTTCCGATTATTAAAGCTACCAGCATCTCCAAGAGTTTATCGAAACTGACGATCTAAATTATCATTTGGACAGTCATTTGTGAGTATCATAACTTTTAGATTTCATTGAGCTCTACAATTTTGGCATTTTTTTTTTGTCTTCAGCCGACTTCACTTTAAAGAGATATGAATTTATTTGTGCCCCTGAAAATCGGTTTCTAGACATAGTTGACTTAATAATACCACATCAAAAAATCATTCATTTTCAGAGACGGTTGACATAAGCAACCGTCCCTTGAAAATAGCATTTCTTTAGTACTAAGAATAGAATTTTCAACATTTTTTCAGAAGCAGTTCTCTTAACGGAACTGCCTGTGAAAATGGATATATTTTTAGAGGCAGATTTCTTAATCGAACCACCCCTAAAAATGGATGTTCAGCAATGGTCATGCAGCTACAGTGCTCCCTGGAGTGTTGGATTACACGGATAACTGTTGAATTCATGCACATGGGTTATTGCTTGAATATGGTCAGTTAGGCTGGTGCACAAAAAAACATCAATCGAGTCCCAGGCTAACGAAATCATGTTCTTCGGAGGCTGTTGCCTGTACCTCACTGTTTTCCAGCGTCTCAACAAATAGGCCCATAATGACTCACCTACTGAAAATAAATATCCAACGATTCTTTTGCAAAATATAATACAAACAGTATGTCATGGTTCTTTTGATTTGAGGAATATATATACCATATGCCTCCACTTCTTTTGAGAGAATCAAATTACTAACAATATGTGGAATGGAAGGAAAGGAGCAGAAGATATATAGATGGAAATGAGAGGTATCGAGAAGCAGAATAGCACCTCCTCATGACAATTCACCCAATCTAGCGGAATCTGCCACCCTGATTGTTGGATCTACATCAGACCTCCGTGCACCCTTTCCTAGGAGAGAGTAAGGGAGCCATGCACCGTTGCTGCGAAGAGTGGCTTGTGCATGCCCTGCAAATGAGAAGAGTCATTGGATATCCATGAGATAGGCTGGCTGGACATCCATCTGTGATCACCGCTGCTCGACGTACTTTCAACTACTACTGCTTGATCTAGAGGGCGCCACTATGGAAATGGCTGTTGGATATTCTGGAAAGAGAAAGAATGGTGACTACCTTAATTTGGACATGACTCATGCTGGAGTTGGGCTAGGGATTTCTCATTGTTCTATACTCTGAGTTGGTATTGGGCCAAGATGTAGGCTCACTACTAGAATTGTCCTCATTATCAATTTAAATAATATAAATGGCCCTGTTAAAAGGTCCTTATCTAAAAATTGTCCTCATTATCAATTTATCATAGATGGACCACTTAAGAGGTTCTCCTCCGTTCTCTGAAATCCTTAGGTATTTGAGGACACTCACACCTTTTTTGTCTGCCTCTAAAAAATAAAATATGCTAGCTTGTGAAATCATTTTTGTAGTGGCATCAATTGCACCATTACGAGGTTGCAGCTCAGTAGAATTCTTATAATCTCTTCTGTCACAGTTCCCCTCAATTTTTTTTCACTGTTGTTTGTAAAATAACCCGTCTTTGTAACCCGCCTGCTGCATCGCGTAGGAGTCAGTGTCTGCGGCCTATGCGTATTTACAAGTCAATTTTGATAATCTAGTAGGGATTGATTGATTTTACACAAAACTTTTTGATAATTTCAATTACGAATGGAGATGATGCTATAGGATAGTAGAGTGGCAATTTTATCTTTGCAATATATATGGCTAAAGCATGTATATGGGGAGCTTAAATGCTGCAGGTCAAACAACAGTCTAGACAAAGGCCGACTTGTAAATGCTGGGTGTTAAATAGCTCTTGCATGCACGTGGCAGATTTCCAGTGTCTCATGCAAATCCATAATGACTCGGCTACTAACGATGAGTATCAACCGTTCTTTTGGAAAATTAAAGTGAAGGTATGCCAAGATTCTTTTGAGGCCAATATATACTATGGCACTATTTCTTCATTCCCATATTTAGCTCTCTCCTGGGTACTATGTCCAATGCAAGAATGCGTGGAGCTGATGATAGATGGAAATGAGAGGCATCCGGAAATAGAATAGCACTGGTTCTTCGAGTTCCTCTTTGCCTAAATTGTCCGCTTGCAAGAGGAATGAGATCTGCTGAGAAGCTTGTCATCAAGCACCTACAAACTACACCGATAGAGAATAGAACAGAATCCTTTGATGCAAGCTATTGCTAAAATGTGCACTCGCGAAAGGTCTCTAACAAGTCCTTCTGCTACCCCTGCTCCCGAAGTTGTACCAACTGGAATCATGGAGAAATGCTTCCAGAGTGGAGCAGTGTCAGGCCAGATCCATTTCTCTGAAGCATAGTGTTGACGTCGCAGGGTGTCTGAATCACACAACAGCAAGGTCTAGCATGCCTGGGCCGCCACTTCTTCTGAGCGAATCAAATTACATCTAGCTCTGTTCCTTACTATTATGTGGAATAGAAGAAGGCAAGAAGCTGAACATGTAGATGGAAATGAGAGGTATCGCCTAAAATGTCACACACAAGAGGCAATGGAATTGGTCCAGAAGTTCACCATGGCGCAGCTACAGCCTAGAGTCAAGTGCTATGAAGGGCTATAGACAGCGCAGCTCCTCCTCATGACGCTTGACGCGATCACAATAGGGCCCTCTTGCTGCTTTCTGATCTCTACTGTAATAGGAGATGATTTTTTTTTTATGTCACAGGAGGTGCAGAACCCCTACTAGCATATATTAAAAACACAAAGGAGTCTGTACAGATTACATTCATGAAACATAAAAAGAAACAAAAAAAAATTACAAGAATGACACAAAGTGCTCTAGCTATTGATCAATCTCAGGGTGGTAGGATGGTTTTGCTCTTAGTATAACGAAAAGCAAAGTCTCGACCAAGACCTCTTTGCAGCGAGGTAAAATTTCTGATGATGATGTCATTCCTCATCATCTAGATAGCCTAACTCATTGTGACAATAAGCTCCATGAAGAAAGGAACACTTAGCTGTAATCTGATACCTTCTAGGACGACTGACAAATCATTTCAATTTGGGACAATAATATTCAGAGAATACCAGCAGGCCATGCCAAAAGGACAGTGAAAAGGCAAGTGTAGAAGTTCTTCTTCAACCTGATTGGAGCAAAAAACAGTCATAATTATCCAGGAGCATCCCTTTCCTTTTTAGAAGTGCTGTGGTGTTTAATCTATCTTTTAAGAGCAGCCCAAAAGAATAATTTTCTTTTTTTTTTGACTAAACGAGGACCAAAGCCATCTGTGAGATCTATGAGGGTGATGTTGACCAATCAAATATCTGTAAACTTGTTTGGTAGAAAAAGAGGAACCCCGAGGATATGTCAAAGTATCTATTGTTTCAGATAGTTGAAGATTGTCCAAAGTGTTGGGAAGATTGTCCAAAGTGTCTGAGTGAGCTTTGCTTGGAGAGGCTCGGTGGTTTCTCACAAAAGGGAACAGCTCAGCAAAAGAAGCATTTTAATTAGTCTCATTCCATGAGTCAAACCAAAATAGACAGGAGGAACCATCTCGCGTAGTTACTTTTGAAAAGGTTTTATAGGATTCTAGCAGTTTTAGAATGTTTGTCCGCCAGAAGGAGCTTCTGATATGAGCACCAACAAAAGGCAACTTGTTTGCATTGTAATAATGATTCCAAACTAATTGTACCCAAGGAACTTATGTAAATGCTTCATTAGAAGACTCTCATTCTGATTTTTGAGATCCAGAACACCCAAACCCCCTTCTGATTTTGGTGGACAGACTAAAGGCCACGCTGCTTTGGAAGGTTTTTTGTTGCTAATATCTGAACCCCTCCACAGGCAATGTTTTTCTGTATTTGTCTATCTGCTTAATAACAGTCATGGGCAACCTAAAAGTGCACATAGTGAAGGTTGGTGGTGCTGTAAGTACAACATTTGTCATTTGCAGCCTCCGTGCTTTTGTCAGCAGTGATGAAAAAGCAACCAATCTCCTTTAAAATTTTGAAAACTAGAGGCCAAAACCTGCCACATTGGGTTTTGTGAAGCTTAGAGATGGACCAAGATAAGTAAAAGGGAGACTTTGTTTGGAACATCCCGAATTAAGTTGATGCCAGAATATGTAATCAATCTGTGATGTTAATAGGAGATGAATCACATCTCGTTTGTGCTAGAGTTTATGAGCTCATCTAATGAGCCAGCCACAGTAGCTTTGATGTTAATTAGGTGCTGCATCCCAATGTTGTTTTCTCATTAGCACCGCCCCTGCATATAGTGCATACCCATTGACATCCATGCGCTCAGTTCGGTTTTGCTTCTTAAAGTTCTTGCTTGTTGCTACCTTCATAACAAATTAGATAATTTCCAAAACCATCTCAAGCATAACTATCTTATACTCAATCAACTTCATAGCAAAGAGTAATATCATGTTTCTGTGACACCAGTAAATGCATTATGAAAATAAATGTCATAATGCAGCTAGATATATATTATACTGTTGTTTTTCTTTATAAATTTTGTTAAAAAAACTTATAAAATATTTTACTTAAAACAAATCTCCAACTTGATTTATTCTAGGATGGAGGTAGCAAGATGGCAAGTTTCCATTTATTGTTCCTTTTGAAAGGATAGCTACTACAAGTTTCTAAAAACAAAAATTAAAAAGAGCAACTAGATTTTCCAACCCACATGCACTCTTTGTATGCAGGCGCGTCTTTAGCCATTTTAACACTCGATTCATCATCGGATTGAACCTTGGTCTCATGTATATAGGTGCCAAATTAAGTTTTGTTTCTCAGATTAACATAACAATTATGATAGAACAAAAAATAATTTGCTACAAAATAATAATGAAAGTGAGGCTGTACAATTAAATTTAATTGACCCACACACACACTAACTAATTTGTTAGAAGTCCACTAAAATAATGTTTTTAGCTGAAAAGGAGGGTGAACATTTGGAAAATAACGTTGGGTCCTCTTGAGCCAGCTTCCTTCATTCGGCTCAATGTTTCATATTTGCGAGAATGAGCGAGGAGGTAGCGGGAAGATTGTTGTCACGGTGTAGCATAGTTCTATTCTTGCATTGAGCTATCGCCCAATCGATGATCCCACCATCCTGTATTCCAAAGAGTTCAAGGGAGCTTGTTATCTTGGAGGCAGGCAACATGAGGGTTAGCCACACCACAGAAACATGTGTAAATACAAAAAAAAATTGGTTATACATATCGTTTATACCCTAAATGGTGAATTAAGAAAAACAAACTTTTAAATCTTGATAAAGTGGAAATTAACCAC
This sequence comes from Hyparrhenia diplandra, assembly GCA_015847255.1. Lineage (NCBI taxonomy): Eukaryota > Viridiplantae > Streptophyta > Magnoliopsida > Poales > Poaceae > Hyparrhenia > Hyparrhenia diplandra. The sequence goes on along the minus strand of JADLZK010004228.1, from coordinate 463,614 downwards.
ATGCTTGATGTCAGTGAGTGGCGAGGAGAAGCAGTTGGAATGGTTGGGATGTCCTTACTCATAGAGGGGTTTGCACCTGTGCTTAAATTATGTTTACTGTTTACTAAGCCAGGGTGTGTGATAAATTCTTTCTCCTGTTACAATATAAAAGGACATATTTTGTAACATGGACACATTTTGCTAGTAAGTAATACAGGATTGGGTGCCTTGATAACAAAAGTCACAATCATATTCTGCATATCATACGAAACTATTGAATGCGCCCATGTAATGTCTTGCCTACTTGAATATAAATGAACAAAAATGTTAGCAAGTTAAAGGGCCGATATATACTAGGACCCCTTTTCTTAGAGCAACACCAAATTATCACTCATAAAGAACTTGTAGCTCCCTCTTCGATTGCAAACTATTTGCTCTACCCTGATTACCATGCGTGTGGAATGCAAAGAAGGCAAGGTGCTGAAGACGGAAATGAGATCTCATGAGTGTCACTACCGATTTTAAAGCACGATCCTACAATCTAATATCTAAAGTTTCATGCCCCAATTGGAACTGGCATTCAATATATCACAACTGGTTCATGCGCCAACCTGATAATGATACTCAATATATCACTGCCGATAGTCTGTTATCGCTTTCGGGTCACCAAACTGGCAGTGATTGCCCCTATCACTGCTGATCAACCTCTGCTGCCTTGAATTCAAGTAGCGATGGGGCTTTTGACCTAGCAGTGATTATCAATTCTGGCACATTGGTAAATCACTTTGAATCAGAAGGGTTTGAACTACAAAATTCTCATCTATTGCTGCAAACATCGGTAAGGGATGTATGTTTATTCGAGGTCCATCAAAATTTCTAAAATTGAGTTTCAAAAAATAGAAAATTTAAAATGATTGTTTCGGGACAAAATTATCAGGTTGGCGCATGAACAAAATTGTAGAGTTGTAAGTTGTAGATCTCTTCTATCTCTACAACTTTGATGTAAAGTTTATCTTCTCATCTGACTACATTTTCAAAATGTTATGAATTTGTTTTTGTTGTACACCTATTTTAAGAGATGGTTCACAGCACCAACCACCTCTAAAAATCGATTCCTAGAGGGAAATGCTTCTAGACGCATTTAGAACACTATATTTTTTTAAGGCGGTTGGTGTCATCACGGCCTCTAAAAGATGATTTCTAGAGATGGACTGTCTTTTTGAACCGTTTCTAGATATGGTTCTTGATCGTGGCATCTCTGAAAAAATTAAATACACTTTAAGAATTGTTTTTCTTGTAGTGAACTTTGGATCTAAAACTACTCATGGGGGCAATTATAGATATATTTTTTTGAATTGATAGTCGAAGGAAGCATATTGAATCAAATATTATGGACTTTATTAGCAAACAAGTAGGATTGCAAGGTAAAACACATTATTATGGAGGAGACAACGAACAATATTGGCGATGGTAGTGACCAACAAGAAAAGTTGGAGTCATATGAGGGTGGCCACAAGACTGTCAAGATAGTATTGACCATGTTGGGATGTGTAATGATAAAATGGAAATCACAAATCTTGCATTGATATCGAGAGACTAGGGTACACGATTAGAAGAAGCAAAAGAATGGCTGGAGTGTCATACTTGGCTCTTTGAGGCCGTTGCTTTATATCATCAGGTTACTCGCAGCTGCCACCGTCCATGTCCCGGGCGTTGGGAGAACCCAAGCGCATGGATCTAGCGGTCCAAGGATGAAGGGTGTCGCAAAGACGCCGGCCATGGTGGAGGCGATTTTGCAGGGGCCAAGGGTACCCGCTTCTCCGCCTCATGGCCGGATCGTGGACCTGTGGGCGGGGCGGTGCTTCGCATGGTCCCCTTTGTTGAGGCTTCGCGACCGGGGCGTTGGTGACGCCCAACGGGTGGTGCAATCGACGGTGGCTGGCCGGCATGCTGTCGGGTTGGTTTCCTCGCTCCATGGCGCTTTAGCGTGGGCTTCAACGACGTCCGACCTCGCCTTGGTGGAGTGGCGGCGCCGGGCGCCGACCGTTCCTCGAGTGGGGTCCAAAGCAGATCCGCCGCATTAATCGCTTCTTCGCTTTTACTGTTGCGGTAGTGGCAGCCGGCTTAGGGCGGCTACAACGACGGCCAATTCTTTTGGATCAATGGCGTAACGGTGCGGCTATTGGTGGGCGCCGACAATCCTACCATGTTTCGACGACAAAGACGCCGCGGGTGCCACATTCCTCATTGGAGGTGTTGTTCTTATGATCTTTCTAGGTGAAAACCCTACAACAAAGGCTTTGGTAGGTGATGATGGATGTCATTTTCTCGTTGGAGACGCCACTTTTGGAAGACCCCTTCATTTGTCGGCTTAGGTGCCAGCCATGGTGGTTCCTTTGCACATATACCAGGTGCTTCGTGTTGTTGCCAGATCTCGAGCTCCTTGTTGGAGATATATTTTTTCCAAGAGATCATTTTTTTTTTTCTTAGTTGTGTCGGTGTTGTCCGTGAATTTTGTCTTACCCGAAACACTTTGGATACCTGTTTTGTAATAATTGGCCTGATTCTACCTATTGGCAGATGAAGCCGGTATGAATTATATCCATTATCTAAAAAAGCTAGGGCCCATGGATAAGTTTCTTCTCCCATTACAAAACAATGACACGTGTGGTACCAAATAATATAAAAGCAGAAGATGCCTCAATAGCAAAATTATTCCAAATCATACCTACATGCAAACTATTGAATGTGTCCACATAATGCCACGCCTACTTCAATACACACACACACCCCAAATGTTTGCAAAGAAAAGTGAGATTATTTTCTCAACAATATATATAATAGGGCGTCCCGCTTCCAAAAAAACCTTGTAGAAAACTTTTAGTTCCCTCCTCACCCCCAAAGAAAATGAATAGTATCATGTGCGTGCAATGCAAAGAAAGCAAGGAGCTGACGATGGAAATGAGAGGCATCGAGAAATAAGAGAGCGCGGGGGCGTGACATGAGCGAACCTTGGGCACCACCGCCTCCAGAATTCGGCATGACCATCCCGGGCATCTTCATCGTGTCGATCCAGCAGAACATCATCAGCTGGGGCCCAGGGGCGCTGAGGCGAAGATCCGATATCCAAGGATTTAAGACCCTAGTGCAAACTACAAAATGAATGTGCATTTAGATTCACAATATAACAGACATAAACTTTCTTTTTAAAAGAAGTTATAAATTACCATAGGCATTCATGCTAAAAGAGTAATAGGTGAATCTTAACCATATCCACTTAACATCTCGCAAAAATCATTATTCTTCCTATACTCAGATTTTATTTTGTTTTTGAATCATTGTTTTCCGAGTTGAGTAAAACGTTCAGGTCATTGTTTCTTCTTGTACCTTTCATGACAAGAATCATATATTATCTAACTCCAGAAGACAGTAGAAGCAAATAGTTCATGAATCGCAGACACGATAAAACTAATCACAACATATAATATGCTGAGCGAAAAAGAATCGAAGATGCTTGTTATCTAACCACGAAAAGAAGCCAAGAATAATAGGCTGGCAGCTGGTGCCCGTAGTGCAGTATTATGTTACAATAGATGTTTAAACCATTTAGGAAATAAGGTAAGTACAAAATATTAAAAACAAATAAGGTTTAGCGCAAGTGCAAAACAGCAAACTCCTACCTGTCCGCATATCTGATTAGCTCCGAGAGACCACGAGTTGTTCAAGTATAATCTTCAACGTGCGTGTGCTGCATGCAGATGGTTGCCGAGAGCGACGATGCAGCTAACAGCCAGTAGGCAGCCGTAGTGCCACTCTTGGGCCCATCACACACACGACGGCACCAATGGCCGGCCATCGCCCGTTGCCAAGCATGTCACCTTGAGGGTTATAGCTCAAGAAACATCACAATCTGCGTCGCACAGTTTTTGCTCCTAAACTCTTTTAAATTGTTATCTACACACGCGTAAGTGAAAAACTATGGATACACATGTAGTTCCCTCAAAAATCAGGGAATAAAAAAATCTTAAACCATTGTCACGGTAACGAATGAGAAGCCCAAAGACAAGAGAGACAAGAAGCCCAACTTGAAGTACGCCGGCCCGGAATGGAGAACATGAAGCCCAAACAAGTCCAAAGCCCAACCCGTTGCATCGGTGCTAGCGGTGGATCCGCTGTAATCGCTAAGAAGGAAGAGAGATTCGCTTTTGCATTCTATTCTGAGTTGTTAGAACAGAGTCGACGGCGAGCTGTGCTCGAGTGGCCGGCGGCGATCTCGCCCCGGAGTTGTATCTGTTGCTACTCGGAATTTATCAGAGATTCATCGTAGTTCGTAGCCACCCCTCTATCGTGCGTTACATCTGGTATCAGATTGCCACCGTTCCTTGGAATTTTTCCCCACCAATCTCAATCTCGACACAAGGCTCGTAATCGGTCGGATCGGATTCGATTGCTTGCCAATCTGAGTCTGATTTGCAATAAATCCACCCACCGCCGTTGATTGAGACGTCTTTGGCGCATCCCCACCAAACGAGAGTCCAAGTCGCCATGAAGATCGATGAGCAGTTGGCGTTGCTCTTGAAGAAGCTGGATGATCGACCCACGGCTCGACACGCTAGCATCGACCATCGCGAGGGGAACCGCGAGCTCACAACCCGCATCGACAACGTGTTCACCGCCGCCGATGACCTGCGCGCCCGCAAGTCGGACTTCGAGGAATGGCGCCCCACGGTCGACAAGCAAGTCGCCGCCCGCTCCCACGGTCGACGATCTGCGCAAGCAAGTCGAACACCTCCCCAAGTCGCCCACACACGCCGCCACGCTTCGAGCTCAAGACCGAAAGGTGCTCCAAACCGGACACCACTCGGCAAAGGTGCTGGCGTCCGCCCATCTGGATGCGTCCTCGTCAAGGGCAGCACCTGGGCCATTTGGCCACCGCGTCGAGAAAGGTGGCTCGGGGTGTGTATACACCCACGAGCCGCCTCCTCTCAAAGGTACTCCACCAGATCCACCTCCTTCGCACCATGGGTTCGAGTTCGTTCATGGTTGTTCCTGTCGCACTCATTCATGCTTAGGTCCAGCCATGCCGCAAGTAGATTTTCCCAGATTTGATGGTACTAATCCTAAACTGTGGGTCAAACAGAGTGAAACCTACTTTGATCTCATACCGAGTGCCTAAGGAAAACTGGGTTAAGTTAGCCACAGTCAATTTTGCTGGGCCAGCCGCTTTCTGGATGCAAACCATAGAAATGAATCTGAAACTGTGTCCCTGGGAACACCTCTGCCGCTTAGTGGTGGAACGCTTTTGATAGAGACCCGGTTTAACCATTTCATTCGTCAATTCCTCGCATGTCCAAAGAAACCACTACTGTCACGTAATACATAGCTCTATTTGATGATCTCATGCACCAGCTTTTAGCCCATGACCCATCTGTGAACCCAGCTTTTCTTACTGGCAAATTTGTTGATGGTTTGAAACCTGAGATAAGAGCTGCTGTTGTTTTACATCGCCCAAAAGACCTTGATACCGCGAGTTCACTTGCTCTCATACAGAGGACATTCCGGGCTGGCTTTTCAACAAGAGAAAGTAAGAAGCAAGAGTACTCTTATTCTTCCCACAAGACCTACCGTAAGCACTCCAATGTCATTTCCACTCCCGGGCCAGGACCGAAAAGTCGAGACTCACCGCCAAGCCAATCACTCCAAGAGGCAAACCCGATGAAAAATTGGCAAAGACCGATGACCTATCGAAGATCAAGGGGAGTATGCTTCAAATGTGGTGGCAAGTGGGGACCACAGCACAAATGTCTTGCTATGGTACCTCTCCACATGATTGAGGAAGTCTGGAACACATTGGGCAAATGTTTTGATGATTCTGTTGAACAAACTTCGATTCGGACCACGATGAGCTTATGGCTTTGTCGACCATGCTCACAAAGGTATCAACCCACCTCATACCCCTCAAACTGTATGCCTTTATTCATAGACAACCCGCAGTTATCCTAGTAGACTCGCAGTTCTCACAATTTTATCGATGAACATGTTGTTTCTTTGCTCTTAAGCCATGGACTCCTTTGACCAATTCCATGTCATTTAAAGTAGCCGATGGCTCTCTCATTCAGTGTACTCATGAGATTACAAACTGTTCCTGGACTGCTCAGGGGGTGTTATTTACCAACTCATTTAAAGTGTTACCCTTACAATGTTATGATGCTATTCTGGGTATGGAGTGGTTAGAAGCTTTCAGTCCTATGCAGATGGATTGGAAGAACAAATGGCTGAGTTTCAATGTTCAGGATTGTATTGTCAAGCTGCAGGGAATTCCTGATGCTGTCTTATCCATGCATGAGATTAGTAGCAGCCAGCTGATGGCCCTTGAGAAACAAGATGCTATTTGGCACACAGTAGAGCTCTATGAGGTCTCAGACACTCCTGCTCCTGTCTCTGACTCTACACCTCCACCAGTTCAGCAATTGGTTGAGGAATTCAAAGGATGTCTGTTTCAAGAACCATCCGAGTTCCTAATTCTCGCACATCCGTCTCATACCATTCCACTGATTGATGGTGCCCAGCCATTCAGGTTAAGACCTTACAGATATACACCTGCCCAGAAAGATGAAATTGAGAAACAGATTACTCATCTTCTCAAGTCCAATATGATTCAAGAAAGTACAAGCCCTTTTGCTTCTCCAGCCTTACTTGTGAAGAAGAAATCTGGTGAATGGCGTTTGTGTGTAGATTACAGAAAACTCAATGCATATACAAAGTGAAGAACAAGTTCCCTATGCCCATTATTGAAGAACTATTTGAAGAATTACATGGAGCCTGTTGGTTCTCTACCTTGGATCTCAGGTCAGGCTTTCATCAGATCAGTGTTGCTCCTGCAGATCGATATAAGACAGCTTTCCATACACACAATGGTCATTATGAGTACAGGGTTATGCCATATGGGTTGACTGGGGCTCCTGCTACCTTTCAAGCTGTCATGAATCATATTCTTGCACCATTGCTTCGCAAATGTGTGGTGGTTTTTATAGATGATATCTTAATCTACAGCAAAACTCTAGAAGAGCATGTAGAGCATGTTAGGTTGGTCTTTCAATTGTTGCAAGAAAACCAGTTCAAGGTCAGGTTGAACAAATGCTCCTTTGCTCAACAACAACTCCACTACCTGGGTCATGTACTGTCTCCCAATGGGGTTTCCACCAACCCATCCAAGATTCAAGATGTCGGTCAATGGCCTTCTCCTACTTCGTGGAAGGAGGTCGGTGTTTTTTCGGGGTTAGCAGTGCTATTATAGACGATTTGTCAAAAATTTTGGCATGATTGCCAAACCACTCACCGAAGTTGTTTGAAGAAAGGCAATATGTTTGCCCGGACTCCTATCTGTGAAAAGGCTTTCCAATTGCTTAAACAGGCTCTCATCTCTGCTCCAGTTCTGGCCCTACCTGATTTTTCTAAACCATTTGTGGTAGAAACAGATGCTTCAGATCTCGGCATTGGAGCAAAGATTTCAACAAGATGGACATCCTATTGCTTATGTCAGCAAAGCTCTAGGACGCAAACACCAAGGTCTCTCTACCTATGAAAAAGAAAGCTTGGCTATTCTGTTGGCATTAGAACAGTGGAAAGCATATCTCCAACCTACTGAGTTCATCATTCATACTGATCAAAAGAGTCTAACTCATCTGACTGATCAGAGACTGCACACTTACTGGCAACAGAAAGTACTGACTAAACTAATGAGTTATCAGTACAAGATTTCGTATAAAAAAGGGTCAACAAACTGTGCAGCTGATTCCCTTTCCAGAGCCCCCCAACCAACATCATGCCTGAATGCTATATCTATTGCTCAACCAGCCTGGCTACAAGATCTCCAAGATAGCTACATTGATAATACCATGGCACAGAAGTGGTTAGCTGCATTGGCCCTCCACAACCCTGATGGTCATTTATCTCTTCAGCAAGGTATTATTAAGTACAAATCACGTGATATGGTCATTCTCAATCATTGCGCCTAAGGTAATCTCTCAACTTCATGATTCTGCCATTGAGGACATTCAAAGCTCGGTGACTTACCAAAGAGTTAGTAGACTGTTCTATTGGCCTCACATGAAGAGCATCATCACAGAATTTGTAGCCAATTGCCACACTTGCCAGCAGCCCAAAACTGAGAGAATTCCTTATCCTGGTCTCTTACAGCCACTCCCTGTTCCACACAAATCCTGGATGATTGTGACTATGGATTTTATTGAGGGCCTTCCTACATCTGCTGGTTTCAATTGCATATTGGTCGTGGTGGACAAGTTCTCAAAGTATTCTCACTTCATCAAACTCAAGCATCCTTTCTCTGCACTACAAGTGGCTCAGGTGTTTATGGAACAAGTGTATAGGCTCCACGGCATGCCAGCTACCATTGTTTCTGACAGGGACAAAATCTTTACTAGTTTGTTATGGAAAGAGCTGTTCAAACTGTTAGGTACCCAACTCTGTATGAGTTCTGCCTACCATCCTCAGAGTGATGGCCAGACTGAAAGAGTCAACCAATGCATTGAAACTTTCCTACGCTGCTTCATACACTCATGTCCTCACAAATGGTCCCAGTGGTTACATTTAGCTGAATTCGGTATAACACTCGCCATCACTCATCTCTCAAAGACACCCATTCGAGGTTCTGTATGGTCATGCACCTACTCAGTTTGGCATCGACCCTGATCAGGATTGTTCTATTGCTGATCTGGATGAATGGTTGAAAAACAGGGCAATCAATGACGGCTCGATACAAAGAATGCTCCCTTCGTGCTCAAAGAAATAAGATGAAGAGTCAAGCGGACAAACATCGTTCGACAGGGTGTTTCAGGTGGGAGATCAGGTCTGGCTCAAGGTTCAGCCGTATGCTCAACACTCGGTCACATCTCGGGTCAGTCCGAAGCTATCTTATCGTTACTATGGTCCATTTGAGATTGAAGCTCGGGTTGGTTCAGTGGCTTATAAGCTCAAGTTGCCCCACAATTCTTCCATACACAATGTGTTTCATGTATCACTGCTGAAACCTGTCAAAGGTACTGCTCCACTCTCTGTTACACCTCTGCCGTCAGATGTCTCTACTGACCAGGTACCAGAGATGATACTGGATCGACGAGCTGTCACCAAGCGCAACCGGACCTTCACTCAACTACTGATTCAATGGAGTGGTCTGTCTCCGGAACTAGCAAGTTGGGAAGATGAAGATGACATGCTCCAGCGCTACCCGCACTTCACGGCTTGGGGGCAAGCCGTTGGTAAAGAAGGGGAGGATGTCACGGTAACGAATGAGAAGCCCAAAGACAAGAGAGACAAGAAGCCCAACTTGAAGTACGCCGGCCCGAATGGAGAACATGAAGCCCAAACAAGTCCAAAGCCCAACCCGTTGCATCGGTGCTAGCGGTGGATCCGCTGTAATCGCTAAGAGGGAAGAGAGATTCGCTTTTGCATTCTATTCGAAGTTGTTAGAACAGAAGTCGACGGCGAAGCTGTGCTTTCCGAGTGGCGGGCGCGATCTCGCCCGAGTTGTATCTGTTGCTACCGGAATTTATCAGAGATTCATCGTAGTTCGTAGCCACCCTCTATCGTGCGTTACAACCATGTGTTTATTAAGTCGTGACAGAGTGCAAACACACGCTTGCCATTGGAGAGTGGTGAGGAGAAGCGACAGAATGGGCGCGGTGTTATACTGTGCATTTGAAAAAAAAAAGAATGGGTGGGGTGTCTTCCTTAACTCGTAGATGGTGTTGACCTGTGCTCTAATCATGTTTACTATGATCATGACGTGTGTGATAATTTTTTCTCCCTTTACAACACACAAGCACATATTTGGTACATAGCTAATAAAGGACAAAGATGCCTTCAGAGCAAGAGCTTCAATTATATTCTGCATGCACAACTATTGAATGCATCTTTATATACACCTCGCCAACTTGAATATAGACACACACAATAAATGTTAACAAAGAAAAGGTGACAATTTGAAACGATTCTCTTCATTCTGACCAATATAAACAAGGGCACCCTTTTTTGGAGCGACAGCAAATTATCACTTGTAAAGATATTTTAGCCCACTCCTCGCATGAAAAAAAAAAAAAAAAACTAAGCTCTGCCCTAAGTCGTATCATGTGGAATGCAAAGAGGGCAAGTAGTTGATGATAGAAATGGGAGGCGTCGAGAAACAAGATAAGAGGAACAGTATTCATCCAAGTTTTACCAAAATTATCCAATCCCCATGATCAGTCTGACAGGCCAGTTTTGGTGACAAGCCTTGGCACAGGTATAGATATTCGGTTCAACTATGGTGTAGTTGTTAATGCATCATGGTTATGCTTAGTAGCACTTGACCAAGCAAACAGTAATCTGGAACAAGGTCGCCACTGATGAAATCGTGTGCTTAGTAGCACTTGCATGAACTTGGCCGATTACCAGCTTCTCAAACAGACATGTCCATGCTCGGCAAAATCTTTGCCAAAGGTCGCACCGTAGGGCTCTCGGCAAAAATGTCCTTTTTTTTTTTTTCCGTAAAGCCTTTCCGAGCACCCAGCATGTCCACGCCGGCAAAGAATGTTCCCTATTTTTTTTAAAAATCCTTTGCCGAGAGTCTACAAAGCGCCGGTCTTTGCCGAGGGCTTTTGCTCCGGCGCTCGGCAAATCTGGGAAAATGGATTTGTTGGCAGTCATTTTTCCCAGGATTGCCGAGTGCAGCTGCAATTGTGCTTGGCAAAGACTCCTTAGTCCTTTGCCGAGTGCTTAGTAGCACTTGCATGTACTTGCCCGATTTCCAGCGTCCCAAATAACCATGTCATGATAGCTGGCCCATATATGACTCAACTATTGAGAATAAATATGCAACAGTTGATTTAAAAATATTCCTTCTGAGTGAATCACATTTCCTTGGCACTCATAGGCAACTTTAGCTGTGCCCTGAGTATTATGTGAAAAGGAAGAACGCAAGGAGCTGATGAGATCGAAATGGGAGGAATCGGCAAGATAGCACCCAATCTTTTGTTGAACCCCTGTCTAAAATGTCCGTATGCAAGAAGCACCACAATGCTGGGAAGCTCACCATAAAACAGCTCCTATATAGGTATAGGTGAGTGTCACTTACTATGAAGTGCCATGGACGGCACCTCACGGTGGCACTTGTGGCAAACACATCAGGACCCTCTCATGCCTTTGTCAGTATTTTTTTTGACAACATACACCAAATTTGGAATCGTTTTCAACAGCATGATAAGTTTGGGAGCGCTCATGCTCGATCTACCTCCTATGTGCACTGTAGTTCTTGCCTATCATTTGTTTATGTTGTAGCCTTGTGGAAAGAAAAGTTAATGTTGATAGAGGACAATGTGAGTGTGGTTTTGGAAGGGGTGGTTGTTGTTTGTTCGTTTAACAGCTCGAATGCTAGAGGTTGGTCTCAGTTGTTGGTTATGGTGCACGGGAGGAGTTGTGGCACATGTTATGAACTGAAGTTGTAGCACTGTAGCACATGTTATGAACTCAACTCTCCCTCAATTTTGTCCCGTTATATTTGCTTAATTCATGCACATGTTATGGACTCAACTTTTGAAACCTAGGCAAATTTTTAGTATTTTTTTTCATTGGGCTGATGTAAAAAGTACCAAGCATATGGATGGTAATTAATGGCCTGTTTGATTGGGTTTCACGGTTTTGTCTTTACGATATTTCGAATTTTTGTAGGCTTTGACATTGGGCATGACATGAAGTATTCAAGTAACAATGAATGGAATATCCTTAAAGTTATCAGTTGTACATTGTGACGGCAAAAGGTGTCATTTCTTACTCTAGTCGGTTAGGTTTATTAATGGAAGTCTTTGAAATGTGCATGTATATTGGTCTAAACAATATTGACCATGTTAGTATGTGTCGTAATAAAATTGAAACCACACTGCTGCATTGCCATCGTGCAAATCCCAGGGGCAATGAGGAGAAGCAGTAGAATGGGTGTGGGCAGTCATGCACGTCATATAGAGGCCATTGCTTATATTATCATGTTTCGTATACTTGGGGAATGGGACATGTTTGTATGAAATAATAATGCAGAAGACGCCTTGATATATAGTAAGATTATTTACAACCATATCTGCATGCACAACTATAAATACATCCTCATAATGCCTCGCCTACTTGAATATAAATACACAACAAATTTATGCAAAGAAAAGGCGATAATTTGGATGTGGTTCTTTTTCTCACCAATATATATACTAGGGAACCCTTTCTTTGGAGCGACTTAACAAAAACCTAGAGAACATTTATCTCGCTCCTCGTGAAAACAAAAACAAAAGAACTTTTAGCTCTGCCCAAAGTATCATGTGCGTGGAATGCAAGGGAGGTAAATGCAAGGGAGGCAAAGACCTGCTGATGGAAATGAGAGACATCGAGAAACAAGACATCACTAGGGGCTTTCACCAAGCAGAATATCTGATCCGCAAGAGATGTTGGAAGTTGTCCAGAACCAGAACTACTGAACTTGGCCTGGTATGCACCAAAGCCAAGCCCTCGAGAATTGTAATTGTAATAGTAGTAGTTGTCTATTTGCATGGCATACGCTTCCTTTTCTCTTATCAGATTTTTGCGGTATGTAGCTTGACCTAGATTACATTTCGTTATTAGTCCCCTTCAAATAATTAAAGAAACCATTACGTTCCTAAAACCGACTGCCCAAGCCCTAGTCAGCTTTGTACACACCCACGTCCTAATAGCCTTTTTATTTATCATTGCATCTCAGATGTTGGATTACAGTAAAGGGATGATGTGTTTTGTGTGAGGACTCAGGACAGGGGTGGATGAGGAGAGGTGGGTCTAGGATGTTTCTGAGAGAGAGACCTTATTTCGTGCATGTCACAGTTGTCACGCGCTTTGTCACGTGTGATAACTTATTTGTCCCTTTACAGCAGACCTGCACATATTTGGTTGATCTTAATGAAGGAAAAAGATGTCGTGAGAGCAAGAGTCGCAATTACATTCTGGAACTACTGAATGCATCTATATACCTACTTGAGTATAAACACACACAATAAATGTTAGAAAAGTAAAGGTAACAAATTGAAACAATTCTCTTCATTCTAACCTATAGGTCCATAGAGCGCACCAGCTCTCACGCACCGGGCCGAGACAATTGCATGCGGGATTAGGCAGATGCGTAATTACCGCCAGGGGCATGCAGGTCTTGCCGTTAGTACTAGATGCATGTAGGTTTCAATTAACGCCGATATGCATGCAGGTCATGGTTACTATTTCTCTTTCCATACTAGGTGAACGTGTGTAGTATTTTTTGCTAGATTCTACGTGAGTGTTTTCCTTTATATTGAGCTTCTATTTACCATTAGGCATTAAGCTTTTAATAGTAATTTTACTATAGTGGATTTACTACTTCTCATCACTGAAGAAACAATATTTACAAGAATTCGCACCAAGAAATATTTACGATAATCTGCACTACAAAAGTACAAATACAAAGGATTTATGAGATTTTGCATTTTCAAATATTCACCAGAATTTGTGCTAATAATATTTACGACAATCTTCACTAATAATATTTACGAGAATTTGCACTAATAATATTTACGAGAATCGGCACTTAGAAATATAGTTACCAGGATCTGCACTAAGAATATATACGAGAATCATGCACAATTTGGTGCTTTGCAACTGTATAACCAGAGAAAAATTAACAAAATCAAATACGAACATCTCGTTCATCGTTAATACATAACACATGAAGATCTAATACAGGAATTATCTACGGTGATTCTGGATCTGCTGTAAGTGTGCGCATGCAAGATAGGGAACAAGGTAGTTACGAGAATACATGAATTAGTGTACACATGCATAGAAGATAGAAGTGAATTACTATTACTCTATAACTATAATATATATATGTCACCGGAATTTGATCCCCGGCCGATCGCCTGCAGATCGGGCTGGCCGCGCTTGCCACGGCGGAGGCCTGCAACGCGGCGGCAACGGTGGCCAGCAGCACGTACGCCAGCACCTGGTCGCACGAGAAGATCGACGCGACGTATAGCAGCAGCGCGCCGCCTGTACCCGGCGGCCACGGCGGTGCAGGCAGCCACGCCAGGAACAGCATGGCCTTGATATGTCCGATCCGTGAAGCTGGCTTTCTTATGCACGGAGAAGTTGGTCCAGTATCCGCATGGCCTGCATGTCGCCGACGGCGTGGTGCACGGAGAGCCCCAGCGCGAGGCAGCTGCCCAGGATCCGCGCGCGTGTCCTGCACGGACAGCACTGGTGGGGAGGTCCGGCACCGGCGCCAAGGAACGACGGATGTCGTCGTGCGCCTCATTGCTCACGAGCCAGCGGACGCCCATGCATGGTGTAGATACCGGCACGGCGGCACCATCGGCCTCCATCGACGTACGAAGGCCGCGCCGGGGTCGTCGGTGCAGTCCGCCGCGAGGTCGAGGTAGAGAACGGGGAAGCAGAAGCTGTGGCCGCCGGGCTGAATGAGGAACCGCCGTGGCCGTGCCAGAGAAGCTGTCACTGCGGCCGGTGAGGGATGAGGGGAGTGGGGAGGCTGTCGGTCGCGTCGTAGAGAGGCCAGCAGGGCTGTCGCCGGTCGCGTCGCGGGGGGCGCCTCCGGCGGCGTCGAGTGGTGGCAGGACAGCCGCCGGTCGCCAGGGAGCAGGGACGGAAGGGGTTCTGCGCCATGCGTGATCCGCCAATGTAGTATTTTTGTTGCCGGTGGAAACAATGGCACAAATCAAGGGATTTAATTAAATGCCTGCATGCATGTGGATTACCGAGGGGACCGAAATCAATGTCACGCGCGTGACCTGCGACCTGCGATGGCTGGATAAATGCATGGGGCGGTGCCCCTGGTGCGCCGGTTCGCGCTCGGCTCGTTAGTTGTGGTCCGGCTACAAAATTTGGTATTTTGTAGCTAGCTATGAACTAATAGTTCTATATATATATATATATATATATATATATATATATATATATATATATATATATATATATATATATATATATATTCAACGGCACCCTTTCTTTAGAGCGACACCAAATTATCACTCGTAAAGAAATTTTAGCCCACTCACAAGAAAAAAACTTTAACTCTGCCCTATGTCGTATCCTGTGGAATGCAAAGAAGGCAAAGAATTGATGATAGAAATGAGAGGCGAAACAAACCAAGATAAGTATTTTTCATCTAAGTTTTGCCAAAGTTATCCGATCCTCAACAGCAATTTGACAGGCCAAATAGATGCGCGACGTGTGCAGAGGTGTTAAGGGTTTTCTGATGCAGGCCTGTTTGCTGCAAATGTTTTGTAGCCACAACTGCTTCTGCATTTGATATTGCAAGATACATGGTACTATGGTAACAGTGATCTGTGCAGCCACAACAGCTCCCCATGGAGCATGACTGCGTGCCCATTCTTGAAAAACTCATAAAAACAAATCGGCAAGGCAGGTTGATGATAGCTTTTGCAGTGTCTTTTTGAGTCTTTCGTGGGCCCAAGACTCAAAATTTGTTGTGTGATGAATGGTGATAGGAGTAGTTGTCTATTGGAATGTGTTTCATTTTTTTTTTTTTTTTTCGGTTCTTGCTTCTCAAATTTTCCATGTTGTCACAGGTATGTAGCTTTCCGCTATTAGTCCCAAAAATATGTGGTCACAAAATACTTGTGGTGTATTCTGATTGAGAAATATGTGGTCACTAAAAGTTTTTTTTAGAATTCTAGGGCAAAGCCTCCGTCTATTAAGCATAGTTAACGCACAAAGACACATTGTCACAGCCCAAAGCAGATGGGGAAGCCATCTAAAGCTGTTGAAAGTTCTACCACACTGCATAGATGGGGAAGCCATCTAAAGCTGTTTAAAGTTCTACCACACTGCATAGGAGGCAACGCAACCTCAACGAACCTAAATGATCGAATAGCCAAAACAAGTAGAAACAGATTACAAACGGAGAGGAAAAGTAAGTCATTTTACACTGCATACCACAGATGTTGCAGTATTTCCGAGTACAAACGGAGAGGAAAGTAAGTCATTTTCGGTTCCTGATGTTTCTCAAGGCTGTCTTGAGAAGATGCTCTTCCTGAATTTTGATTCAGCATTTCATGGATAACATAGTGTCCTACCAGAGTAGTAACTTGTCTATGTGTTCTCACAAAACGTTCAGTGGCTTGGCATGCCACAGCATTAACTTTCCCATATGTAGTGCTTGTCAGTACATACTAGCTACTGGTGCTTGAGTTTGTACAAGTCATTTATAGGCATGCCTGGCCTAGTGATATAAGTATATAACAGTATCATTTTAACTGTACATTCATGGAACTAAAGAGTGAAACAGTAATAATTTTTCAAAACTTGTGTGTTTGTGTCAGGAACCTGCCATGCTATGGACTGGCATCGGGCCATGGGCCTAGTGGCCTACTGGGCCAAGTCGACGGCGTACGCACTTGAGGAACAAAACTACAAGAGAGCACCGTGGGAGCAGGAGGACGGCATGAACCAGAATATCAATTATCTCTGCATTTACCTTTACCTGTACTAGTTGTAGTTACTGTTCATCTTCCTCCCATCTCCCTCTACTTTTCCCTTTGTACCCAGATTCTAGAACCTTCTAGATACTTCTGCAAAGAAGATTAGTAGTCCGCATTGAGGGTTGCTAACAAAGGGTATCAGCTCCGCCGATTCACGGCATGGATTCGCTCGCTCCAGCCTTCGCTCGACGAAGTTCTCGCGAGGTTCGAGGAGGACGAGTCCCGGTGGGAGCAGCGCCTCCAAGTACCGGGAGTGGCGTGCTGCTGCCGCCGAGTCTCCCTTCGTCGTCCACGAGCGGACCCGCAGCGCGGTTCGATGCCGCGGTGGCTGCCGACAACCGGGAGGGTTGTTCGACTCCCTCCCGGACGAGCGCCTTCCAGCCGGAGGAGGAGGAGCTCCCGTCGTCGTTCACGCCGGTGGCCGACAACTAGGGCAACCTCTTCAACGGCGTCTCCGACGAGCCCGTCCCCCGCGTCGACTACTTACCCGACGCGGGTCGCCTGCACGTATTCCTACAACTCCACGCCGACTCCGCCTCCCTCCGCCCTCGGCGCTGCAGCCACCGAGGAGATCGACCCACCTTATTCGTCCCCTCGCCGACTCCACCTCGCTCACCCTGCGACGCTGCGGCCACCAAGGACATGGAGCCCGAGGAATCCCTACCTGCATCCGGGGAGCTCATGGAGCTGGAGGTGGACGAGAAGGTCGCACCGCCCATCGGCAGCGAGGAGCCCAAGTCCGTCGTCGCGCCCCCCAACGCCGCCAGCTCTTCACCGAAGCGTGGCCGCGTTTCCACGCCGACCGCGACTCGCCACCGGGGCGCCCTCTCGCTCGAATCCGCTGCGGCGTGTTCCTCTCGATCCGTCTCGGGCTTCACTCGGCCCAGCGGCGTGTTCCTCCGTTGGCCGCTCCGCTGGCCACGGGCGTCCTCCTCCGCGTCCCGCCTCGGCCGTTGGCGTGTTCGTGGAATGCATCGACGCCGACGACCTCCACGACTTCGGGTCCAAGGTCGCCGCCTTCTTCGACCCGCGGCGCCACGCCCTCGCCCTCTTCGGGAGATTTCGAGATCCGCGGCGGAGGCGCCCGCTCTCCGCGTCTCGCTTGGCGCCCCCCGGGCGTGTTCCTCAACTCCGCCGTCCGCTTCCGCCCCCCTCCTTCACCATCCGCCGACCGCTGCGTCGCTGCGGCCGCCCGCTTCGGCTTCCACGGCGGGCGAAGTTGTCCGCGACCTGCCCTCCTCATCCGGGCGCCGGGTCAGCCATCGCAATCCACGAAGAAGCTCCCCGCCTTCTGCGGCACGGCGAGCCCGCACCGCGGGACGGATGCAGCGGAGGTGCTCGTTTGGCGCTGGAAGCACCCGAAGCACCGGAGTTCTTCTTCGTCCACTACATGCTCAGCATCTTCGCCGCGGGAAGCCGGGCGCCACCCACTCGGCCGCGCTCCCGGGAGTCCAGCTCCACCCAAAGAAATACTCCGCAAAGCCCGGGCGACCGCCCGATGTTGCCCGCCGAAGGTGCTCGACCCGGTCGCAGCCATGGCGCCGCATGTCGCCATCGCCAACGGAAAAATGCCGAAGGCCGACGACTTCTGCGGCGACATCAAGGACGCCGTCCCCGGGGTGCGCCACACAATTCACCGCCCCGACCACCAGGACTACGCCGCACCGCGTGAAGTCCAAGCTCGCTGCGGGGCGGAGGAAGCGCCTCACCGCTCCTTCCTGTTTGGTGGCTACGCCGGCTCCTTCAGGCCGGAGTTCATACAGGACGCCGAGAAGCAGCAGCTCGCGCTGCAGGAGGGTGAGCGCGCTGGGTTCCTCGTCAGCAAGACGCCAAGCAGGAGAGGCACATCATCGTTGTTTCTTGCCTCGCCTGCTGCTATGTGGATGCAGCGCCGCTGCGCCCGCGCCGATGCCGCTGGCGCTACCGGAGGTGGGCAGCTCTGCCTCGATGGCTTCTGCATCCGCCACGCCCCCGACGCTGAAGGCTGCCATGGCCACGAGTCCAAGAGTGTGCTGCTTGCCATCTCCCTCGACTTCGCCATGCAGTTCGGCTCCAGAGATCGCGACGCTGCCGCCGTGGACCGCTCGAGCACGCATGCGACCGCGGCTACATCTTCGCCACCGCCGCCCTGGCCTATGCTGTCGAGAAGGAGATGGACTCCATGTACCTCTACTGCTACAGCAGGCCGATGTCTGACGGCCTGTTCGCATCGACGACGGCGAAGGCCGTGAGCCACCGACATGTTCAGGCTGCAGGTGGCGAACCATAAGCAGCATGATCCCAGCTTCCTGACATCTCTATGCTCAAGATAAGTGTTGTTCTTCTTCTCTATGATGGCCATCCTGTCCAGATCCACACGTTCAGTTTCAGCTCAGATCATGATACTGCTACCATGCAAGCTATATCTGAATTCTGTGATGGAAAATTTCCATTCATTGATGCTGAAGGCTCCATGCAAGATGGATTTGCTCAGCGTATAGACATCTTCCTGAGCACTGTGGTTAAGGAGATTCAGTTGGGCATTGAGTATGTTGACAGTGGTGTGCTACTGAGTTCCATCAAGTCTGATGAAGAGAGCGGGTTTCTGTTCACTCTTTGTTTTAGTTTGATTGCTGTGCAGTATAGGCCTCCATGGCCACCACCTATTCAGCTTGAGATGTGGAGTGATGGTGTTCATTATGAAGTCAATTTCATTGCTTCCTGGTTGACTGTTAGCACTGCAAGCCGGAGAGCTCCAAATTCATTGCTGCATGAGAGGAAAGTTGCGGAAGTGGCCCACAAGCAGGATCTTCCAAATGCTATGAATGGCACCGAGATTGTGGATAACCTTGTTCTCTATTTACTCAGTCATTGGCATTGGTACATTGAAAATACTGGTGCTCCAACAACTTATGTATATGGCCTGGCAATGGAGGAAGATCCACCTGATGCTGCCCAGTGCAAACCAACTTCGCAGATGCAAGAACTTTCTGTTGATGATGGACGAGGTGATGCTGCTGTCCAGTGCATTACATTACAAAGAACAACACTGAAGTGGCAGGAATTTCTAGCAGCAGGAGGCAGCATGTGTGCGCTGTGCAGAAATTCAGCTGAAGCCACCATATTCTTCGCCAACCAGGAAATGTGGTACAATGCTGATTGCTTGAGGTTTCTGCAGTTTCCTTGGGATCCTGGTTCTAATCTTCAACATCGGCTTGGGGGCAAGCCGAGTCTTAAGGAGGGGGGAATGTCAGGAACCTGCCATGCTATGGACTGGCATCGGGCCATGGGCCTAGTGGCCTACTGGGCCAAGTCGACGGCGTACGCACTTGAGGAACAAAACTACAAGAGAGCACCGTGGGAGCAGGAGGACGGCATGAACCAGAATATCAATTATCTCTGCATTTACCTTTACCTGTACTAGTTGTAGTTACTGTTCATCTTCCTCCCATCTCCCTCTACTTTTCCCTTTGTACCCAGATTCTAGAACCTTCTAGATACTTCTGCAGTAAGATTAGTAGTCCAGATTGAGGGTTGCTAACAGTTTGGTTCATGGCTCAACACGGCAAACTTCCTTCTTGGGCTCCTACACACAGTTGTGCCTTCCCGCATGGTCCTCGCACGCCGCGATGGCTTGGACTAGTGCTTCAGCTGAATTTTATAGAGAATTTGATCCTTTTTATTGCTTTTGATTTTTTTTGTGGTACATCAAATTCACCACTCCGGGTCATATTTATTTGGCTGTCAACAGCAATGATACAGGCTGGAAGGCACTTTGGCACCGGCGGCAGTATCATGATGCTCGGGTAGAATTAAGCACACAATATGTTCCCGATTGATGCTTTTACACACGCTTTCCACGGAAGAGTAGTTAAGAGAAGCAGCCGAATGGATAAGCTAATAGGGACGTGTCTTTCTTAACTGAGAGGGCATGGTCTTGTGCGTTAAGTCTGTTTACTTATCTAATAGGGACATGTGAAACTATTTTTCAATCTCGGGTTGCAAGACACATGAACATATTTGCTTGTAAGTAACAATACAGGATAAGATACCTTAATTGATATATATAGCAAACGACACAATCGTATTCTGCATACCAAGCTATTGAAGCACATATATGCCTTGCCCACTTGTTGCAAACTAAAGAGGCATATATATACAAGGTAATCCTTTGTTTGGAGCCACACCAAATTAGCACTCATAAAGAAATTTTATCTTGCTCATCGCACAAGGAAAAAAGCAGAGTTTTTAGCGCTGCCCTGAGCCATATCATGTGGATTGCAAAGAAGGCAGAGGGAGCTGATGATAGAAATGAGAGGCATCTAGAAACAAAATTGCAAGTGGAGCTTTCTCAATAGCTTTGTGTAAATTATCCCATCCCCAATTAGTTTTCCACTGGCAAAAGACAGGCTTGTCCGCAGAGCAGTTCAGACCCGTCAGACGTGTGTCGCTTAATTGTGATGGAAAACGATGGATTAGAATCAAGGATGAGGCACCACAGTTCGCGCGGGTGCCACTCAATCCTGAAGAACACGAAAAAAGGAATCGGCCACACAAGTTGATCACATCTCTCTGTAAATTCTTCATCTGTTGGCTGGTACTCAAAATTGACAGATGATGAATTGTAATAGGGAGTACGTTGTTATCTATTTGCATGGCATACACTTTCTTTTTGCTTCTCAGAATTTTCGAGTTGTCACACAGTATGTAGCTTTGATTGCATTATTAATCCCCTCCTGATAATCAAAGCAACACACCATTACGTTCCTAAAACCGATTCTCTGTGTCTTGTTCTGTTCGTCTTAATCCCTCCTCCTATTAGTCGACTAACACATGGAATCAGATTCACGATTTGGGATCCAGTTGGTCAATCCATACCCATCCTTTGATTGCCATCGGATTTAGGTCGCTGAACTGATGATATCTTCTGCACCTAGCACTCAATCGTTGATCTCATGTAATTCCTATTCGCGCTGATCGATTTGGGCTGCTTCATGGTCCTAGAGCTACCACCACCTCACGACCACAACACCCGAGAACAAAAGATGTTTTGTGTGATTTGAGTCCCGATTCCAAGATCCTGCTCGATCATCGCCTATTCTCCAAAAAGAACACCAAGCTAGAGCAACGTTTCATCAAGTCTAACCTCAATTTAGATCAACTCATCATGGAGTACAAGATTTGCCAAGATGTGCGCATGGCTACCTTGGAGAAAGCGGCAGGGCACTTCAACATGTGGCTTCAGGAGATGGAGGCATCGTCGACGACCTCCTCATCGAAGTTGGGAAGTTAGCCAAACGTTAATATTGATCTGTCCTTGAGAAACTGGTGATGTGCGAGGGACGCAAAGGAGCTTGGTCTCATGGAGGTAGTAAGCGGCGTGAGGGTTAGCGCAAGTGATATCATAGACAACATCACATAATGTTCACTTAAACTCATTTAAATTGTCTACACATGCATAAATAAAAAACTATGGCTATGCATATAGTTACCCTAAATGGTTAATTAAACAAAAAAAATGCTATCATGTTAAAAAAAAACTATGGCTATACATATAGTTTTTTTTTTACAACGTGTTTAAGTCAGTGATAAAGTGGAAGCCACATGCTTGCCATATTTGCAAGAGTGGTCAGCAGAAGCAGCAGAATGGATGGGATGAATCTTTTTTCTCCTGTTACAATACACTAAGCACATATTTGCTAGCTACCTATATAGTAAGTAGTAAATGAGACGATGCCTTGATAGAAAAGCATTGAATATCATTGAATGCCATTGAATGCCTCCCCTACATTAATATAAATACACACCAAATGTTTTCAAACTAGCGGCTTATTTGAAGTGATTCTTTTGTCTCCAATATATATACTAGGACACCCTTTCTTTGGAGCGACATAAAAACTCATAGAGAACTTTTAGCTCCCTCCCCTCGCAAAAAAAAAAAACAGAACTTTTAGCTCTGCCACGAATATCATGTGTGTGAAACTCGAAGAAGGAAAATAGCTAACGGTGGAAATGAGAGGCATCAAGAAACCAGAAAGCACATCGGGCAGAGAACTGGGACGGAGCTAGGGGGCGGGGGTGCAACCCAGGCTCCAGCCCCCCTACTGCTCCAAACTACATGCACTGGCGGCAACATCATGATGCTCGGGTAGAATTAAACACACAATATGAGCCCGATTGATGTTTTTCAACCATGGAGTTATGGAGGAACAACATGAGCAAGGCAGCTGACCTCGCCAATCTCAATTGATCCTTTCCTAGCACAGATCTAGCTTACTACTTGAGGAGTGTCTGTTGTAGCGCATCATCCTACAACTACTACAGACTAAAGGCACAGATCGAAATGGAGAACCATTTAAATGGTGAATATTAACAAAAAGACCATTTAAATGGTCATCAAAAAAGTTTAAACAACGTATTTTAAGTCGTGATAAAGTGGAAACCACACGCTTTAATTTGCATGGGAGAGTAGTCAGGACAAGCAGCGGAATGGATGGGGGTGTCTTTTATACTAACTCAGAGAGGGCGTGGCCCGCCTGCTGTGCTTTAACTCTGTTATTACTAAGCTAATAGGGACGTGTGAAAGATTTTTTTAATCTCCGGTTGCGACACACATGGACATATTTGCTTGTAAGTAACGATACAGGAGAAGATGTCTTAATATATATAGCGAAAGTCACAATCGTATTCTTCATACCACGCTATTGAATGCCTCCATATAATACCTTGCCTACTTGAATATAAATGCACTGAAAATGTTTGCAAACTAAAGGGGTAAGTAAATACGAGGGAAGAATCCTTTCTTCGGAGCGACACCAATTACCACTCATAACGAAATTTTATCTTCGTTCATCATACAAGGGAAAAAAAGAGTTTTTAGCACAGCCCTGAATCGTATCATGTGGAATGCAAAGAAGGCAGGGCGCTGATGATAGAAATGAGAGGCATCGAGAAACAGAATTACAGTAGTAGTGTTCTGCAAAGCTTTGTGTAAATTATCAGATCCCCAAGGAATGTGAAGAGTTGTGCAGGCCCGTCAGACACGTATCACTTAAGGCCTTATGCAGTGTACTCCTTGAGTGGTGCTAGGTTAGTACATTGTGGAGGGCCTAATGGATTAGAAGCAAGCATGAGGCGCCAAGTTTGTGCAGGTGCCGCTCAATCCTTAAGAACGCAAAAAAACAAATCAGCGACACACGTTGATGACATCTCTCCGATAAAGTCTTCATCTTGAATGACACACAAAATTTCCTAAATGATGATGAATTGTAATAGGAGTACATATGTTGTTGTCTATTTGCGTGGCATACACTCTCTTTTTGGCTTCTCAGGATTTTTGAGTTGTCACACAGTATGTAGATTGGATTGCGATAATTAGTCCCCTTATGATAATCGAAGCTCTATCTTCTCTGTGTCTTGTTTTGTTCGTCTTAATCCCTGCTCCTATCAGTCCACTAACACTTGGTATCAGATTCACGATCTGGGATCCAGTTGGTCATTCTGGTACCCATCCTTCGTTGCCATCGGATTTGGTCGCTGAGCTGACAATTTCTTCTGCCCCAAGCGGTCAATCATTGATCACATGTAATTCCTGTCCACGCTGATTATTTATTTGTGCGGGAATTCATTGTCCTGGATTAGTAGCTGCGACCACCACCACCTCACGACCGCTACACCTAGGTAGAAAAAAAATGTTTGGCATGATGAGTCCCGATTCCAAGATTTTTCTCGTTGAGATTCAACGACGCCAAAAATAACACCAAGAGCGTGATATCGGGCCAATTATGGGTTGTCTGGGTTCTAAAATATACGCAATTATTTTCTAAGGCAGGCCTTGTAATACAACCGCCTCAGTAAACGTATTTACTGAGGTGGCGATGTATATAGATGGAGGCGGGCATTTTAAGGGTGATTGCCTCGGTTAATTAAATTTTGCACTATACTGGTGTATGCATTTATGTACCAACAGTGAAAAATATTTTGTCACATCAATGAAAAAATATATCAAAATACACTACAAGTAAAAAAAAAAAAACCGTGAAACCATATATGTACTAGTGAGCTCATCCATCCTGACATAGTATCGTCAATTGGTTCCACGTGTTCTAGATATCTTGGCCATAGGGGGGCTCAATGCATGTATTCTCTCAATTGAAGAAATTGCAAACATATATTTACATGGGAGATTTGGCAACCAGCTGAATGCCTCACACATGGACATATTTGCTTGTAAATAATAATTAATACAGGATAAGATGGCCTGATATATATATAGCAAAAGTCAAAATCATATTCTGGGTACTAAGATATTGAATGCCTCGCCCACTTGTGAACATATAAATGCAGAACAAATGTTGCAAACTAAAGGAGCCAATATATACAAGGGCATCCTTTCTTTGAAGCGACACCAAATTACAACTCACCAAGACATTTTAGATTGCTTGTCGCGGAAGGGGGAAAAACAGAGCTTTTAGCTCTGCCCTGATCGTATCATGTGGAATGAAAAGAAGGCAGTGAGGAGAGATGATAGAAATGAGAGGCATCGAGGAAAAAAATTGCTTGAGTAGTTTTCTTACAAGCTTTGTGTGAACTATCCGATCCCCAATGAGGTTTTCACTGACCAAAGGCGGGCAGCTGTGCATGGCTCAAAGGGATTTTCAGACGCGGGTCGCCTGAGAGACTTGGAACAATGGTGGATTAGAGCCAAGCAACAGGGACATCTCATGCGCACATGGCTAGGCCTCAAGAACATGGACACAGGTAGTCTGCGAGGCGAGATGATGATATCTGTGCAGGGTCTTCCTGACTCGCGCCTGACACTCTGAGATATGGAACTATGGTAGTAGTCTATTTGCATGGCATGGACGCACCTATCCTTTTTGCACTTCAGAATTTCGCAGTTGCTTCTCAGAATTTACCAGCATATCCAAGAGTTTGTCTAAACTCACTCTCTAAATTATCGTTCGCACAGTCATTTGCTAGTATGATAACAGCGTGCTAGAGGGATTATAAGCGTGGCTGCACGTATAACAGCGGCCGCCGGATCTGGCCCTCAGCGACGACGTCTCCTCCACTTCTTCTCCGTGCGCCGCGATGACCCTAAGCAACGAGGCCTCCTCCGCCATGCCGAGGACTCCTCCAAGCGAGCCCGTGTCCGCGCCGCTGTCGTTGGGGAGGGGGGGGGGGTGGGGGGGTGCGCTGTCGTTGGGGAAGGGCGGCGCCCCGAAGGACGACGGCTCCTGCGCTGCCGACGGGCGCTGTGTGCTCACCCCGAGCGCCGCTGCATCGCCACAAAGCGCTGCCGCGCCGTGGAGGGTGGGAGAGAGCCGCACGTGGGGGAGGAGGGCGAGGGGCGGCAGCCGGCGCGTGGGGAGAGAGGGGCGCCGGCGCGTGGGAGGTGAGGTGGCATGTGGGGAGGAGGGAGAGGGGTGAGTCGCGTGGGAGGAGGGAAGTGTCGGTGCGGGTGGACAAGAGAGTGAGGAGAGAAACCCTAGAGTCCTTGTTATATGTGGTCCGGATAAAAGATGCATATCGACCAATAGCTAGGCCAGATTATCCGCGTGCCGGGCTTTTTAGGTTGCCCGCCACGCTTAATCGATTAACCGTGGGCGGGCAAAAGTGCTCGTCACGTAAAATAAAAACGCCCGCCACGATTAATCGGCCCATTAACCGTGACGGGCAAACTCAAAGCCCGCCACGGAAAAAAGATTTTTAGGTTGACGCAAAATCATTTCGTTACTAGTGTATAATACATTTCTTGTAAAATATGTCCTAGTCGGGTTGCAGCGAAAAACATAGTCGCCAACACACTACTACAAAATTGTACATTAATGCCGGGCTCAAATCCCCCTTCACCGCCCGGCGGAACCGCGCAGAACCAAAGCGGTAGTGATGTGGGGTTCGAAACACTATCGGGTCAAAACACCATCGGGTGATCCATGGACCGGTAGCATTTTTGATCCAAGCAATGCCGGTTCGAAGTCGACGACAGAGTTGATATTGAGAGCACCGGCCGGGCTTTATCGAACCGACACAAACCGAGGGGGATAACACTATCGGGTTAGATTTTGTCGACGATATATCGAAGAGCTAACAATGTAGGTTTACTTTGGACCCCGCCGCTGAACTTTACGTGAACACCGCCGGTTGATTTCAACCCGACAAATAAGTATTAGAGTGGACACTATCGGTTGGTTAATGCAGCCAACAATCTTTGTTTCACATCGATGACGGTTTGTAATTCAAACCGATAGTGTTTTGTGTAGTTACACTACCGGTTCGTTTGTCATTCACCGTCGGCCCATGCCAACCGATGTTTTTGTTTTAAAAAATTTAAATTTTTGCATTTATTCATGGAATTCAGCTCTTTTTTAAATCCGAAAAATCATCATACATTAATATCGTCAAAACATTACAGGATTTAATGGTTTACATACAATAAAATCCACCTAATGTTCTAGAAACTAAGCCTACATCAACTTCTAAAATAAGAAGACCAATGACCATAGAGTCATAGACATAAATAAAAGCATGACATCTTTCCAAGACCAATTAAGCAGAATTCTCGCAATCTTCATAAGTACGTGGGGTGGCTTCTCTTCAATCTTCAAGGCCGGCTAGTTTGCACCATTGTAGGCGATGATGGCTTCACCTTCGATGTTGTATTTTATGTAACAATTATTAGTGTAGCCTTGGACTTGAGCATAGCAATCTTCCCAGGTTAGATAGATCCCCAAGACGCGACCAACAAACACTACGCATTACGCCATGCTTGCCTATACATGTAACCAAAATAGGATGATAATGCTATGTTATTCATAAATGTTGTACAAGAAGCCGCGTGAGACATATATTTACAATATCCAAACCGGATTTCGAACAACACTAACTCATGAATTTCAATCACAATTCGAGCACTAGTATGTCTTCAATCATGTTGTAATTGACGATAATGTTTTAAAGCTCATTTGTTACTAAGGATCCAAACTGTTTGAAAGCAAAATCTATGAATTTCAATCACAATTTGAGCACTAGTATGTCTTCAATCATGCCGTAAGTGACCATAATGTTTTAGAGTTCATTTGTTACTAAGGATCCTGGACAGTTTGAAAGCAAAATCTATGAATTTCAATCACAATTCGAGCACTAGAATGTCTTCAATCATGTTGTAAATAACCATAATATTTTAGAGCTCATTTGTTACTAAGGATCAAGAACTATTTGAAAGCAAAATCTAAATATAAAAGGAAAATAATAGGTTGCGCTTATCCACACGGGCATTTCAACGAACACCTTAAGGGCAAAGGACCGACGCACTCACCAAGCTTTCATGCGCCTCGTGCGCTCCTATCTTGTCTCGAGAGGATTCGAGGAGGACAAGGTCGCGGCCGGTACGGCGTCGGGCGGTGAAGAAGAAGACGGCGTGAGGCCGCAGACGGCAGAGAGGGTGTGGTGGCGGTCCTCCGTCGGTGTAGAGGAAGACCAAGCGGCGAGGCAAGGCTAGGACAACGGCAAATTAGTTCTCATTCTCATAGGTAAAAACACGAACACCTAAAGGGATAATTAGTTCTCACCATGGAAGGCCGAGAGGATGCCGGCGTGGCGTTGGGGATGTCGGAGGAGGAGCGCGGCATGGGAGAACGCCGTCAAGCCTCGATTCATTCGGTGCGGAATGACCTGATGCGCGAACGGACGACCAGGCGGCGTAGGGGATGACGAAACGGCGACGTTGGTGTTGGTGGTGCTCGTCGGCGAATCCGGTGCTCTTTCGCGCCGGTGGGGAACAAGAATCGCGCTGAAGTTCAAATGACTTGCCAAAATTTTGCTCCGAGCCACTCATATATATATATTGGCAAGGCCTGCTTTTTTGGAGGAGAACGAATGGCGGGAGATTGAGATAGATTTGGAAAATTTCACCCCAATCCTGTTCACTGTCGGTTATTAACCACAACCGGCGGTGCTATAGCAATGCTTTGCCACTTCATGGATGATCATGTGCCCGTGTGAAGGATGTGTAATCCTCCTTGGTGGAAATAGCTTGATATTTTTTGCGGTCATGTACACCCAAAATATGACCCCACACAAGATCTTAGGTTTTTGTGATAAATATTTTAATTACTATGATTTTCTTCGAGCTAAGCTGGTGAAAAGAAGGCTAATTACACCATGGAAACACAAGAATTTTTCATGGACCTCTACAGTGATTTGCCTCCTAGGGCACATGAGACCCTGCGAAAAAGTCTAGCAGCATTCTGGCTCTTTTCGTGGGTACGCTCAGTTCAAACTATAATTACACGGTGGCGTCGTGCAAAAATTCAAATAAACTGGAAAAAGTACCAAACCAACTCCGAAAAATCTCAAACTTTGCGCTTGCTTCCCCATTTGTGTGTGAAAGGCTCAAAAAAGTTTGAGACCACATGGGGCACAAGAACATTAAAAATTAATTAGGAACCAATTAAACTACAACCATACAAATAATTAACCTAGTAAACACACTAATCATCATCATTGTCATCGGGATCATTATTCGGTCCACCTTGCGGTCCATGCACACGAATGTAGGTTTGTAAAAATATTGGGTAATTGATGTCACGGATTAAGTATCCGCTTGGGTCGATGAGGGTCAATGCCCTTATGATTGCACTCTCTCGTCGCCGCAAAGGTCGTAAATATGCTCGACCATAGATGTAATCTACTGAACGACCACTATCTAACTCGAGAAACCGTATGCGATTGTCGCCCTTCCATAGTTCGCTGGTCGAGGTGTGCACAGAAGTCCCAATCATACCCGAGTTGGTATGTAGCTTGGTCGAGAACGGCCGCCAAGCCACATGCAACATAAGCAAGATCATGGAGGAAAATCTGCGGTGGAAAAATCAAAATGAATGAAGATGATGTGAATCTATCTAATATGCAGTTTTAAAATGATGAATTTAATTTATTACCACATCATCCTCGTTGTAACTTCCAACATATTTGCTATATTGTGACGGGGGATATTACGAGAAGACAAAGCGTGTTTCTTGAAGTGCGAAAATCGCACAATGTAGCAAACACGCCAAAGTGTATCTACGCACAAGCAAACGGCATTGTATCGAGAGTTTTTGCACGGACATTCTACCGCTTCCCCTCTCCGGATTAGGTGGTCATTATTTCCTGGACACCTCGAAGGGATGGAAAAACTTAAATCACACCCGTATTGTTGATGACCATGTGATGTTCTAGATGTCGTGCTCTTCACAAAACCGTAGATAAAGAACCAGCTAAGTGATGTTTGTATCCATTGTACCGGGATAAAGTCCGTGACACATATAAATGCGACAAAATGATGTTGAGTTAAACTAATTATCCATGTATTTGTTATAATAAATAAGAAATAAAAATGTTAGAAAAAATTTCATACGATGACCGGATAAGGGAATGGCCTTGTGTCCACACCACGGGGCGAATGGCTCATTGCCGCGGAAACCTAGTTGTTGTGGTGGTAGCAAAGGTAGAGGACCATTCATACCACCACCGAGCGATAAAAAAGCAAAAAAAGAGAAAAGAAAAAGCTCATAAATATATATAATATATATATTGTTTATATGTATATATATAGGAATTGTAGACAAGAAAAATATCCTTACCAATGAAATATCCCGAGCCATGAACAAATCTCCTAAAGAGAGGGAGAGGGAGAGAGCCGAGTGGATTTCGTGAGTGTAAAAGTAGCAAGTCGAGCTCATGGGTGCGTGCGTGGGTATGTGAGTTTATGTTGCTTTGGCGCCTTGATTTATAGCGCTTATTATTATAGGTACATCACTTTGCAGGTGTTACGATACACCGGCAAAGAAATACAATGTCACTATGGCTCCGCTTTGGATGTCGATATTGAAGACCTTGGTATTGAATTTGGTTTAATGCCAATTCAGCCGAAGTATTGAAATTGGCTCAATATTAAAGCTATTGTTTGGATGTAGATAGAATTGCTAGGTAGAATTCATAAGGGAAATGACAATTCAGCATTTGGACATCCGATGACATTGGCAATTGACTCTCATCATCTTCTCTCCATCGCTAGTCACCCACCACCGTCTCCTCTTCTTCTCCCCTCGCGAGGGAGCAGCTTAGGCTCAGGTGAGGAGGGTGGGGCACAAAGGGAAGAGGGCAGCAAAGGGCGGGCCTCGACTCTCGAATGAGGAGGGAGGGCTGAGTCGGAGGAGAGGCTCAAAGATGGTGGAGGCGCCGGCGGCGCGAAGGAGGGAGCAACACCGCCGGCGAAAAAAAAAAAAAAGGAACGCCGCCTTGAAGGAATAAGATGGGCGCCACCGCCTCGCTGAAGAAGAGGCGCAGCGGGCGCTGCGTGGTGAATGCGCCAAGGCGGCCACCATCCGAAGCGTAGGACGCCGCGGAGAGCTATACCTCCGCCCGCCATGCTCAAGACGCCGCCGCCGCGCGTTCCTCCGCCCGCCACAACCGAAAGCCGTTGCCGCCGCAGCCGCCGCCCTCCGCCCGACACAAAACAAGCCGCCACCGCTGAGTTCGCTATATCTTGAGGGGTGGGGAAGTTGTTTTTTTCTTCGAGGAGGTGCGGACGAGAGAGAGGTGACCGTGGGTGCGAATGTCGCGGCAATACGGAGCCCGGGGGCGCGGAATCGCAAGGAGGAGCGCCTGTGTGAAACCCAATGCCGCACGATTCAACTCCATTTCCACCGCCCAATTCCATTGTCAATCCAAACGCCGGCATTGATGGTCGCCAATTCCAATTCTTAATTCCATACTTCAATGTCAACATCCAAACGCAGCCTACCGGTTATTTTTGTTATGTAGTCGGCAAGAATTCACGCCTCGCCACTTCACTCAGTTTTGCATGCATGCATTGTTGCAGTGCTGCTGCATATGTATGAGTAGATGCTTCACACAAGCTGGATTCCATATCATAGTGACGTTCTATGCAGCATATTGTTATAAATGTTTTTACTGACATTGAGGCTATATGGATGTGAATAAAATTTATTATCTTTGTATTTTTGTTTGTTGCGTATACATTTGATTTGGATATCTCGTTGTATTTTACCGACATTGCAAAGATATTTCATTCACGGAACCATCTTTTATTATGTTTGATGAAGGGTAAAAATGGGAACTCAAAGATATCGAAGAGACAAACAATATCCATAACAAATAAAAATACAACAGATAAGAAATTTAATTACATATATTTCCATAATAAAGACCTTAAATAAAACTAAATATACGATAACCAAGACCAATTCACGATAGGTCAATGCTACAATCAAAGTGTACAAATACATTAAAATTTAACCACCTCGGTAAGTCTCTTCTAGCATATCCGGGGGTCAAGATGCGGCAAGACTTGTAGAAGAACCGCTTGAGGAGGTTGGAGGATGAGATCCAGAGATAGATGATGAAGATGATACTTCACCCTGCTTCTTGTTTTGGCTCAATGTTGGAGAGGACAATGGACCCTGGACTTCATTCTTGGTCCAATGAGCATTGTTTTTCCGTTGATCCATATGATTCAAATGCCCTTGTGCCTGGTTTTGCATCCGCATTTTTGCCCCAAACACACAAGAGGAGGGCATGACTCTTAATATAAGTCCGTAGTTCGACCTGAATGGATCGATGCCCCTGTGAATCTTCGTACCCACGAAATCTCCAACATCCGGTCTCCCTCGATCTTCAATAAGACACTTCTAGCACCTCTTGTGTAAACCATTTTTGTGGACTACGCATATCTGTATGTGGAGGGCTTTCTCCCAAAGAGAGGCCATATGTTTGTGGAAAGTACTCCTAGCAAAGAAGATGGACGACGAAGAACAAGGAAACTAAGCAGAGAAAAAGTTCCTAGATCCAAAACCTAAGACACTAGAATTCAAAACTAAGCCCTCAGATATGAGGAGAGAGTAGGAACTACAGGGACCGAACCAAGAAGGCAAGATCGAACACAGAGAAATTGGGTGCAAAGCACAAATACGTCCCCCTTGCCGTTTAAATAGGCGAGATGTCGTGGTTGAGGCGACTACCATTGTATGGGAGGAGGGCGTGGCAGCCTTGCGCCAAAGATTGGTGTAGTGGTCAGCCCGTCAGAGTTGAGAACTATGCGGCCATTGAATATTTTGAAATCATAGTCGGGTCTCAGTTTTTACCCGGCGGTGACATTTAGTACCACTAACGGATATTTACCACCGGCAGTGATATACTTGATCACCGCCGGGTGTAAATTTACACCCGCCAGTTGTTTTGTCCGACATCGATTTAACCCGTCGACGCCGCAGCGGTGCACAACCTTTTCTCATCGGAAGGGGAGACACCGCCGTTGAATATCGGGTAACGCCGCCGCCGCAAAGCGCCATGCATGCACCGCACCGCCGCCGTGACCTATCACAGCCCCTGCACTGCAGGCCTCTGTGAACACGCGAAGTGAACGTGACAGCTACGGTATTGTACGTACTCGTACTACTCCCATGGTCAAAAAAAAAGAAAAAAATGCGATAGCCATCCGTTGGGCTGTACAAGTTTGATTCTTTAAATAGCCCAAAGAGTGCTGTGAACGTGCTACAACAAGTTAAGTGTCATTTGTTCGTGCTCCGGTCACAAGTAGCAGAAGTTTCCCGTCTCCAGTCTCTTGTCTCCCTCCCTCCATCCCCATCGGCATCATCTTCTAAAGGTACGTGTGGTTCTTGTAGCAATGGTAAATAATGTAAAGCATTCCTTGTTACAAAATAACTATGGTGTATTTAGATAAGTATCTATCTATGCTATCAAATAAATATCATTAGATTTCGTGAGCAACATCTATAGCAATGGTAATCCTAATTAAACTAGAGCACCGTTCTTGAAAAAATGGTCAAAACTGCTCGGGGGGATCGAACCCGGGGCTCGGGATTGGGTGCCTTGAAAAACGCAGCGGGCAGCCCAGAAGCGCCATTGGAAACGTCGTCTTAAACACGTAGCCGGTCGCCCTTGGTTGCCGCCAAGCATGGGGATTGAGATCAAAACGCCGTGCAAACACGCAGCCGCCCATCGGCCTTCGAAAGTGTCGGGAGACGGCCGGTGGCCATGGGATGAGTCGATCGCCGTTTGACTATTTTCATGGCGCCCGCCTTGGGAAATGACAATCGTCTGCATGCATTCCATGTCTTGTCACTATATAATTGTACACGGCACCCTCAGATTCGGTACCATCTCCATCGCTAATTAACATCTCTCTTTCCATAACCTCGATCACCAGGCAGCTTCATCGATGTATGTACAATGGCTGGTAACTACACCATGGCGTAGCTTCAGTTCACCGTCGAGTGCCTCCATGATGCCCTCTCGCAAGCTCAACGACCTGGCCGGCAAATGGCCCGCCAACGGTGGGCGTTGGTGGAGAAGGCCAACTTCTACGCTTTCAAGGTCGAAGTCATTGCCGATATCCTCGCTACGGGCGGCCGGGCGGCAGAACATGGCCCAGCGGCGGCCAGGAAGGCGGGCGGCGGCGCCTTTATTTTTATTTTTATCGGTTTGTAAATATATTATCTAGTAATATATATTCAACCAGTCGTTTTTTAATTTATCTGCATGTGTAATCTTCTTTTTCTATCGCTTGTTTTTTACTGTTCCTTGGTCTTCAAATCGCCCGGGTTCTTATTCAAACCTCGCGAAAGATCTCAGGTCCATCAAGACCACCGGGGGGAACGATTCAACCCGGTGGTGATCTAAGTCTTCACCGCCGGTATTGGTCGAGTCCATGGATTTTCTGATTTTCCCGCGCTGAACGGTTCATCACCGCCGGCGAGGTTCAAAGATCGCCGGTGGACTAAATTCTAGCAAAGGATGCCATGCTTGTGATGAACGAATCTGTAGTAGTGAACAGCAAGATTCGACATCAGCGAAACAATTAGTTTATACCCTAAATGGTGAATATTAAACAAAAAATCATTTAAATGGTCAAAAAAATAGTTTAATCGATGTGTTTAAGTCATGACAAAGTGAAAACCACACGGTTGCAACAGAGAATAGTCAGGTGAAGGAGAACGGAATGCTTAACTTGTGGAGGGCGTGGCCCTGTGATTTAACAATGTTTATTACTAAGCTAACAGGGACGTGTGATAGAATTTTTCTCTGGTTGCAACACAAATGGACATATTTTGTAACATGGAGATATTGGCTTGTAAGTAATAATACAGGATAAGATGCCCTTGACTTATGTAGCAACCGTTACAGTCATATTCTCCATATATATCAAGCTATTGAATTCCTTGCCTACTTGAATATATAAATGCACAACAAATGTTGCAAACGAAGGGGCAAATATATACAGTCGAGGGCATGGTTTATTTTGAGCGACACCAAACTACGATTCATAAAGAAATTTTAGCTTGCTCATTGCAGAAGGGGCCAATATATACGAGGGAATGCAAACTAAGGCATTGAGCTGATGATAGATATGAGAGGCATCAAGAAACATTGCAGGAGCAGTTCTCTCCCAAACGGCTCAATGGCTGGCCTCCGTTTGCCGGCTCTTGTGGCACAGCCAAGATGTCTAATAATGCTATGTGCAGTCGATTCATAAAGAAATTTTAGCTTGCTCGTTGCAGAAGGGGCCAATATATACGAGGGAATGCAAACAAAGGCATTGAGCTGATGATAGAAATGAGAGACATCAAGAAACATTGCAGGAGCAGTTCTCTCCCAATCTTTGACTAAACTATCCGATCCCCAAGAAATTCTCCAAACCCAAGAGGCTGGCAGGTGTGTAGAGCGCGCTGCTCAAAGTTTTTTGACTCGCATCGCTTGAGAGCGTTAGAATAATGGTGGACTAGAGCTACGGGACAGTGGCTTTCCTCGCACGCGTGGCCAGGCCTCAAGAATAGGGAATTCCGTTGCCGTTCATTCTGTTATTAGTCGCCTTACGATAATTAAAGTTGTACCAGCATCTCCAAGAGTTTATTGAAACTCGTTCTCTAAATTATCATGTGCACAGTCATTTGCGAATATCATAACAGCAAGCTCGAGAGATTATATGCATGGCTGCACGTATAGCATCATAGATCCCTATGCCCATACCAAAAGAAAAAAAAAAAAAATTACCCAAATCCAAAGAAGATTAATAGCTTAGCAATAACTAAGGTTAATACTGTAATGTAATAAAGTTAAATTTTGTAACTTTTTCAGATCATTTCTAAGATTTCTACAATAAAACTTTTGAACTTATTTCAAATAACAAAAATACTTCTTTGTTTTATAAATAGAGCAAAATTTGGTGAGAGCCTAAATTCAATTTTATAAATTCATTTATCACTGCAAAAATAAATGCAAAGATATGAATGCAACAAACAATTTCAAATAAAATTCTAAAAATTTGAGAAAAACACATTTGCCCAATTTAAATTGTAAAACCCTAATTGAATTCTTGGAAAAATCATAAAATTTTAAAAATAATTATTTTATTAGTGAAAAATATTCACATCCCAAAGTAGAAATTTTGGGGGTATGACAACACCGAGGATGGCAGCGCTAAGAGGGAAGGGTAAGGGGGCAAGGGCGCATTGGTTGAGGGGGGGGAGCGGCGCTAATAGAGAGGCAGCGTGTC
This sequence comes from Hyparrhenia diplandra, assembly GCA_015847255.1. Lineage (NCBI taxonomy): Eukaryota > Viridiplantae > Streptophyta > Magnoliopsida > Poales > Poaceae > Hyparrhenia > Hyparrhenia diplandra. Next base: position 427,518 of record JADLZK010004228.1, on the reverse strand, counting down.
TGAATGGGGTGAGAGAGAGAGGATGTGTGAAAATAAAACCCTAAGTATTGTATATATACTGAGTGTGATATGAGACCGATTATGGGTCATCTGGGCTCTGAATCTAGGCGATTAGGCAGGCCTTGTAATATAACAAGGCCTCAGTAAATGTATTTACAGAAGTGGCGATCTATATTGATGGAGGCGGGCATTTTAAGGGTGGCCGCCTCAATTAATTAAATTTTGCACTATACTGGTGTACCCATTTATGTACCACTAGTAAAAAAACATTTAGTCACATCAGTGAAAAAATATATCTAAATACACTACCAGTCAAAAAAAAATCGTGCCATCACTGAAAACCATATATGTACTAGTGCAGCTCATCCATCCTGACATAGTATGGGCAATTGGTTCCACGTGTTCTGGATATCTTGGCCATAGGGGCTCGATGCATGTATTCTCTCATTTGAAGAAATTGCAAACAAATATTTACAAGGTAAATTTGGCAACCAGCTGAATGCCTTACACATGGACATATTTTCTTGTAAATAATAATACAGGATAAGATGGCCGGATATATATAGCAAAAGTCACAATCATATTCTGGGTACCAAGCTATTGAATGCCTCGCCCACTTGAACATATAAATGCACAACAAATGTTGCAAACTAAAGGAGCCAATATATACAAGGGCATCCTTTCTTTGGAGCGACACCAAATTACAACTCACCAAGATATTTTAGATAGCTTGTCGCGGAAGGGGGAAAACAGAGCTTTTAGCTCTGCCCTGGATCGTATCATGTGGAATGAAAAGAAGGCAGTGAGCAGAGATGATAGAAATGGGAGGCATCGAGAAAAAAAATTGCTTGAGTAGTTTTCTTCCAAGCTTTGTGTGAACTATCCGATCCCCAATTAGGTTTTCCACTCACCAAAGGCGGGCAGGTGTGCATAGCTCAAAAGCGTTTTCAGACGCAGGTCGCCTGAGAGACTTGGAACAATGGTGGATTAGAGCCAAGCAACAGGGGGCATCTCATGCGCATATGGCTAGGTCTCAAGAACATGGACACAGGTAGTCTGCGAGGGTCTTCCTGACTCACGCCTGACACTCAAAAACATTTGCTGAGATATGGAACCATGGTAGTAGTCTATTTGCATGGCATGGACGCACCTATCCTTTTTGCATCTCAGAATTTCCAAGTTGCTTCTCAGAATTACTAGAATCTCCAAGAGTTTATCGAAACTCACTCTCTAAATTATCGTTTGCAGTCATTTGCTAGTATCATAACATCATGCTCGAGGGATTATAAGCATGCGTGCGCATATACCATCATGGATCCCTAGGCTGGCATGGCAAAAGAAAAAACATTATCCAAATCCAAAGAAGCTTATCTTAGCAATAAATTAAGGTTAATAGTAACAAAGCTGGGACATATAGTACTCAACATATATAGCTACAGTAAGGCATGGGCCCGAGCCCGTGATCCATCTTTTTTTTGACCAGCGGTCATGAGACCGGCGGCTCCTTGCGGGTTGCTGATCGCGTAGGTCCTGCTCGTCCGCCTCCGGCCTCAAGGCTCCTTCACCTACTGCTTGGTGACCCGGGCGGAGAATCGAGCGGCGCCGGTGGCCCGACGAGCTTCGTGGAAGCGCCACCATGACTGGCCTTCGAAAGACGAGGCGAGCTCGGCGAGCCTCCCTTGATCCGCGACGACCGAGCTCCGGTGGGCGGTGCGCCTCTCTGGGGTAGGGGAGATATCAATCACCTCCCGATGCGGCGGCGTAGGCCCGGCCCACCACGAGGCGCGGCTGTGCGGACTGCCTCTCCTGATCCGCGACGGCGGGGCTCCGGCGGCGGCGCGCGTCCTCTCTGGTTGGGGAGATTTCCATCACCTCCCTGATGCGCGGCGACGCAGGCCCGGCACTCCACGTGGGCGCTCCTGCGTGGACCGCCTCTCCTCATATGCGACGGCCGGGCTCCGATGGGCGGCGCGCAGCCTCTCCAGATCCGCGACAATGGGGCTCCGGCGGGCGGAGCGCGGATGGAGCCCCCTCGATCCGTCCTTGGGCGACACGGAGGAGGCCGCCTAGCCTCGATCCGGCCTACATCTCCACCTTGGCGTCCCAGGACTGCTCGCTGCAACGGACCACATCGGCCTCTGTCTCCACGTTGATCTCCTCCACGTAGAGCTCATGCCCGCCTGCCCGCCACGACGCAGCAGCACCAACATGTTGCCTCATCAAGCGGTAACGAATTGAGTACTGGGCGAGCAATTCCACGTCCCTGCCTCACCCGGCCTCCGCCTCAAGCTCAAGGCGTGCGCCGCCAACGCCCACCCCCCCTCTCCGATTCGGCTTTCCCATGGCTGGAGCAGCGATCGCCGTCCTCCATTCTACAGGGACGGCGCCCATGGAGATGGTTGGCGTGGGCCCCGTTATACGCGGGCGCCCGACTCCCGGTCCACCTCGGCGCACTCCTCCTCCAGATCTACGAAAGGAGGCAGCACCCTTTACCCTGGTGGTGACCACCTAGGTGTGCAGGATGGCATGGGTGCACAGGACGGCATGGCGGAGCTCGCCGATGTGCGCGTGGCCATGGACGACATCCTGTAGCTAGGCATGGGATACCAGATCCGGGGCCCCCTCGCATGTCGCCGCCTCCCTTGGCTGCCGGAGATGGTGCTACCATAGCGTGCAAGATCATCGAGCGAAAGCTTGCAAACAGTGACACCTATGGACGTCATGTCCCTTCCCGAAAGGCGTTGCGAGGGTGTTCTTGCATTGCCCATTGGCGACAATGGTGGCTATCCCAAATGCCACCGATACATCAACGTGGAGGGGCAACGGCTAGGCATTTGCCAGCTGCAAAGGGGGGTGTCTATATCCAATGAGTTTCTTTCAAGTTTATTTTGGTGCACGTCGTTCAAGGTGTGGTGGCTGATTCGACGACCGCTATGAAGCGACATCGATATCTTTAGCACTCGCCTTGAGTAGTAAACTCAATTCTTTTTTGGATGTAGTAGATCATGTACTAAAGTTTTTTTATTCTTAATTTTTATAATAAGTTTGTTTGTGTGTGGTCACGTAGTGGCTTTAGACTGTGTGCGCTACTACAGAGGCCAGAATGTTAATTCCATTATCTAAAAATTAAGGTTAATAGTATAATGTAATGAAGTTAATGGTTAGGGTTAATGGACTGTCTAAAGTTATAGGTTTTTTTAGAATAAAGTTTTAGAATACTAAAGAACATTTAAATGGTCATAAAAAATAGTTTAAACAATGTGTTTAAAGTCATGATAAAGTGGAAACCACACGCTTGCAACAGACAATAGTCAAGAGAAGCAGAGCAGAATGGATGAGAAATCTTGCTTAACTAAGAGCGGGCATACCCTGTGATTTAACTATGTTTATTACTAAGCTAAAAGGGACGTGTGATCGTATTTTTCTCAGGTTGCAACGCACAAGGACATATTTTGTAACATGGACATATTTGCTTGTATGTAATAATACAGGATAAGATGCCCTTGGTATATATAGCAAAAAAATCACAAACATATTATGCATAACAAGCTATTGAATGCCTCCCCTACTTGAATATATAAATGCACAACAAATGTTGCAAACTAAAGGCCGGGGACAATATATACTGAGGGCATGCTTTCTTTGGAGCGACACCAAACTACCACTCATAAAGAAATTTTAGCTCGCTCGTCGCAGAAGTGGGAAAAACAGAAGGCTGTGAGCTGATGATAGAAATGAGAGGCATCCAGAAACAATATTGCAGGTGCTGTTCTCCCCTCAGCTTTGCCTAAACTATCCGATCCCCAGCAATTTCTCTTCTGTTGCAAAAGGCCGGCAGGTGTGCATAGCTGATCAGAGCTTTGTGACGTGCGTGGCTTGAGGTCGTCGGAACAATGGTGGATTAGAGCCAAGCGACAGCGGCTCTCCATGCGCGCATGGCCAGGCCTCAAGAACAGGGACTCAAGTGGTCACAGTATTCAGCTTTCATTTTGTTATTACGTCGCCTTCCGATAATGAAAGCTACCAGCATCTCCAAGAGTTTATCGAAACTGATGCTCTAAATTATCATTTGGACAGTCATTTGTGAGTATCATAACAGCATGCTGGAGAGTTTTTTTTTGTGTGGGCTGCTCGTATAGCATCATGGATCCCTATGATGGGATGCCAAAATAAATAAAAAAAATCCAAATCCAAAGAAGAACAATAACTCAGCATTCTGTTATTAGTGGCCTTCCGATAATTAAATCCAAATCCAAATCCAAATCCATTTGCGTGTTGTGCTGGACCATCCATTGGTTGCGTTGCGTGTTGTGCAAAACTTATTTGAGACTTGTCAACTTGATATGTAAGTTTTTGACATTAGAAATTTTTAAGTGTAGAATACACTCATGAGGCATGTGAAAAAATTGTTAGCACAACCGGATCGTGACATAGTGAAATTAAACAAAACCTCCGAGAACATCTATGAAAAGAACAACATGTACTTATGCCAAAAGCTTTTACGGGATCGAAAGCACCTAAGATCCACCAAAAATGGAAGAAAATACATGCACAGCCGAGGTAAGCTTGCCTCTGTTTGCTGGCCCTGGTGGCACAGCCGAGATGTCTAATAATGCTATATGCAGTCGATCGATTTCATAAGCCTGAACTGAAGCATACCAGCAGTGAGAAATTTTGGATACACAATTTCTAATATGAGTGGACTTGATAGATTGACTCTATGTTTACATATAGCTAATAGGCCTTACTCTAAGCATGGTAGAGACTAGAGAGATTATAAGCGTGGCTACCAGCTACTTCTTGCATGAAGGTAGCATCATGGATCCCTATGGTAGCATGTAAAAGAACATATTGCAAAGAATATTAACTTAGAAAATACAATGCTGCCAAGGGCAGTTTTGTACCCATCTGCTGATCCATCCATCACTCCATAGTAGTTTTAGTTCACACAGCCTGCCACGACTTTCAGTTCCAGACTTCCAGTATGAAATTAATGTGGGAGAGTTCCAGACTTCCACATTGCTGATGAATTGTATTTGGAGCAAATGACTAGATCATCGGCCATTATCAAGCCGCATCAAATACGAATCCTACCCAAAGTACTATATTACAGTATGTATTATTAGAAATCCAGTTAGCCCAGCGATTTATTGTGAGCAGCAAGCACATGTGAACTGTTTGGTCTCTACCAGTCATAACTCAAGTGTAATTATCTGACCTTGTTCAGCTTTCCTTCTCTTCCACATGAGCTGAATGTTGATTTAGGTGAGCTGCTTTAATGCTCGAGGTCGAGGACATGGAGTGATACGGGCGATATAAGGCAACGAGATGCACAAACCACATCCAAAATGCCACCACCATATCCATACACATCACCTTGCCTTCCACTGAGACTTTTCAATCGATCCAGAAATCTTGTATAGGTTTAGATGATCTGTGCCAATTCTTTTAAACAGATTGAGATACAGATACAAATGCGACATAGACACACTCATATTGAGTTTTCGACTAGATATTGTGTAGGTATAGAAGGCATCGGGAATTACCTTCATTCTATGTTGCGGCTGTGCGGTGCCACCACAGACTTCCCGGGTGCACGCAAGCGGCGTCCTCATGCTAAAGATTTGTGTTTGCTTTTGTCCCTCTGCTAAGGAAGCAAATCTGGAATAGAGGGTCCACACCAAAAAAGAGAGGTGGCACTCGTAAGCTCTGGCGAGTGACATTGCCGTCTCCATGTCCCTTGGATCCTGTAGCTCTACAATTTTGGCATATATTTTTCTTCAGCCGACTTCACTTAAAAGAGATATGAATTTATTTGTGCCTCTGAAATTCAGTTTTTAGACGTGGTTGACTTAATAAAACCACATGGAAAAATTATTCATTTTCAGAGACGGTTGACATAAGCAACCGTCCTTGAAAATAGCACTTCTTTAGAACTGAGAATAGAATTTTCAACATTTTTTTTTTCAGAAGCAGTTCTCTTAACGGAACTGCCTATGAAAATGGATATATTTTTAGAGGCAGATTTCTTAATCGAACCACCCCTAAAAATGGATGTTCAGCAATGGTCATGCAGCTACAGTGCTCCCTGGAGACTGTTGGATAGTAAAGATTGGCAATTTTATTTTACATTATACGGATAACTGTTGAATTCAAGCACATGGGTTGTTGCTTGAATGTGGTCAGTTAAGCTGATGCACAAAAAAACATCAATCGAGTCCTAGGCTGACGAAATCATGTTCTTCGGAGGCTGTTGCCTGTACCTGACGGTTTTCTAGCGTCTCAACAAATAAGCCCATAATGACTCACCTACAGAAATAAATATGCAATTGCAAAATATAATACCAATGTGTCACGGTTCTTTTGATTTGAGGAATATATATACCATGGCACCACTTCTTTTGAGAGAATCAAATTACTAACAATATGTGGAATGGAAGGAAAGGAGCAGAAGATATATAGATGGAAATGAGAGGTATCAAGAAGCAGAATAGCACCTCTCTTGACAATTCACCCAATCTAGCGGAATCTGCCACCCTGATTGTTGGATCTACATCAGACCTCCGTGCACCCTTTCCTAGGAGAGAGAAAGGGAGACATACACCGTCGCTGCCACGAGTAGCTTGTGCATGAGAAGAGTCATTGGATCTTCTTGAGATAGGGTCGCCAGACGTCCATGTATGCTCGACGTAGTTTCAACTACTACTGCTTGGTCTCGCTTTGTGGGGCACAGCCACAGCCACAAGGAGGGGTAGCTAGAGGGGGCATGATCTAGAGGCCGCCACTATGGAAATGGCTGTTGGATATTCTGGAAAGAGAAAGAATGGTGGCTACCTTTGGACATGACTCATGTTGGAGTTGGGCTAGGGATTTCTCATTGTTCTATACTCTGAGTTGGTATTGGGCCAAGATGTAGGCTGTCTTTAAATAATATAAATGGCCCTGTTAAAAGGTCCTTATCTAAAAATTGTCCTCATTATCAATTTATCATAGATGGACCACCTAAGAGGCTCTCCTCCGTTCTCTAAAATACTGAGGTATTTGAGACTCACACCTTTTTTGTCTGCCTCTAAAAAATAAAGGACTGCACTACACTGCTTGCTTGCGAGGATTATCCCGATCCGCCCGCACACTACCTAACAAACCGTCCCGACCCGCCCGACCTGCTTGTGGCTGCTTCCTCCAACTTGCGCTGACCTAGACTGTCACGTGACTTCCTCCTGCCCCACCAACTTCGCTTGCGCCGAGCCGGACGGACCTGCACACACGCGACTTCCTCCTCTCCTCCAACTCCCGGGAGCGGTCAGCCCGCCGCCATGCCCGCCGCCAGTCACAACTTACCCTATCCTACTCCGATCTAGATCAACTTTTCCTCTAAGCAATCAACAAAGAGGTATCTTCTCTCCCAATCTATCAACAACAACATCAACAGGGATCCCCACGCTAACCACTCCAGATTGGAAATTACAGAACCCAATATGACGAAGACAGAACATCCATCCACTAATTGAAGCATTTATTCAGGCAAAAGTATCGTATTTCAAGTCGATGTTTGACAGATTGCTAGAAATTATCGAGAAATCGAGATGTGCTAGAAACTCACACATTTGCTACAAATTAACAAAGTTGTCTTGGATTGCAACAGGCCAAGATCATGAAGAAATTCACATAGCAAGATGTCGGTATCAATATGAACAAGAATAAAGAATGTGGCCCTTCAAATAGATCCAAGACTGATCCAGGGCAACAAATTTCGGTATTTTGAGTCGAGTTGCCACAAAATTTGGTAGTAAACTGTTTAACAAAGAACATAAACAGGCAAAAAGTATCAGGTGTTAGTTCCTCCTAGATTGATAATTGTATTGGCATGCAACAGGCCAAACTCATGAAGAAATTCACACAAAGAAGATCCCAAGTAGCAACAAAGACCCAAGTATTCACAAGATCATGACGACATTCACATACACCCATGATTGAAGCATTCATATTGGAGGCGTAAAGTATCATCAGGGAACAGGTAGCTTATTCCCTCCCAAGTGTCCTCCCAGTTTCCTCCCAAGTACTACTTTCCTTCATACAATTGCTAGTCGATCAACATATCTTCACAGATTTGCTAGTCGTCGAGAGATGGGTAGAAATTCACAGATTGCTAGTAAGAGATGTGGTAGAAAATCACGCATTTGCTAGGTACATGTCTTCATACTATTGGTGCCTTCTCATTGCTGTACAACATGTAGGAAAGAAGAGTATTAGTGCATATTAGTTTGCTAGTTCAACATGTAGGCCTATGCTCTAAAAGTCTAAATAATCTACTCCTCTCAGATTTGACATAGTAATACCAAGTAGCTTGTAATACTTGCTATCTACACAACTAGCAGTTTGGTTGTGACTTGCACAATTAGCTGGCCTAGCATTTATTTGGTTATTTGTAAGCGCTTTATTTTGCCCTAGCATTTATTTATTCAGTTAAACCTAAGCATTTGCTTGGTGTTGTGATGTGTTGCTTTGGTGACTAGGCAATCAACTTATCAATCTTATTTGTCGCCCATTTACTTACATGTATTTACACATATCATTTGCCTTTGCTGCCCCCTTTAGATGGTCATCCCAACATGCGTGAAAAAGAAAAGAGCTATTAGTTTCATTTACTTACAAGAAAGAGCTATTAGTTTCATTTACTTACATGTATTTACACATATCATTTGCTGCTGCCCCCCCCCTTTAGATGGCTGTCCCAACATGCGAGAAAAAGAAAGAGCTATTAGTTTTCCGAGTAGTTGCCTAGCATGTTGCAAGAACCGCTTGGATAATAACATGTAAATGCTTTTTGTAACTTGCGTGTCCTAGCATGGATTTGAATGATGACACTGAAATCCATTCTTTTGTACACAATTACCAACCATTTCAGAGCTGCAACTCTCATTGGAAGACACACACATCGAGGAAGAATTTGTTGGGGATCAAGGTGCTGAGAATGAAATTGTGGCAGCTCAGGATGAGGATGATGTTGACCTACGCTTCTTGGCAGCAATTTCTTCCCCGATGAGCCGTATGTCGAAAGTCGCTTGACACGGCCGAAGAGGCGGCGGCAAAGCTATAATGAATATGCTAGAAGAAAGGGCTTCTCTATAAGGAATGGGACATCTAGGAGGCTAGCGAGGACAAAGGAACTTGACAAAGCCTTGTTTGTGTGCAACAAGGAGGGAAGGGTAAAAAGGCCAAGGGTAATGAGCTAGAGATTGTTGAAGACGATGAAATCAGCGACTCGATCTTGAAGAAGCTAAAGGAAAAAATGCAAAGTGTATTGGCATGAAAAGGAAAAGAGAGACGATGAAGTACACTTGTCGTAGAGCACCTAATGTTGGTCAAGTACAACGGCTCTAAGTGGTTCGTCAAGCGCTTTGTTGCTTTGCATGGTGGACAAACCGCCGTTGGCAAAGTTTCTATGGTCCCACGCCGATCCCAAAAGAAGAGGTGGACTTTTGACCCTTCTACATAACCGCAACCTTGAAACCAAATAATGATGCAACTTATGTCCGATCTCTACGGATCTGCACATGCTTACCTTACCATGTCACTCACGCCGGCAACTTGAGAGCACGTGATATGGTCTCATGCAAAATGAAAAGTGACATGGCGTAAAACACTTTCGCACTTTGACGAAATGAAAAGGAGGACCCGGATTTGTTTGTCGAGTCAAGTTGGATGCGGATGATAAGGTGGAGAATATCTTCGGGTGGATGGGGCAGCAAGGGCTGCATACAAGCTGTACCATGATTGTATCTCCTTCGATAGCACATATCTCACCAATATCTACAAAATGCCATTTGCGCCTTTCATTGCAATCAATAGGCATGGTCAATCCATCCAAGTTGGATGTGGTTTCTTGAAAAATGAATCTGCAGAATCCTATATTTGGTTGTTCAAGGCCTTTGTAGAAGCAATGGATGGCCTGGAGCCAATCAACTTGATCACCGACCAGATTTGGCAATGGCGCGGCAGCCGTATGCGGTTTTTGTAGCTACCCCAAGACCGTGCTGCCGCCGTTGGCACATTATTTCCAAGATCGAGACCAGGGCTTGCTAGGTACTTTGACACAAAAAAAGGCTTGGAGGGGGAAAAGGCTTGGAGGAGGAGTACAATGAAGTCGTGAATTTCAGCTTGAGTCCTCAAGAATTTGAAATGAGATGGCAAGCAATGATTGTAACTCATGGAGCTGCTGAGAATGAGATCCTACGTAATCTATGGGAGATCGCATCCGTGGGTTCCCGCCTTTTTCATGGACAGATTCTACCCTTTCCTGCAGTCTACCCAAAGAAGCGAGGATTCAATGCTGTCCTCAAGAAATACGTAAATCCTAACAACTCAATTCTGGATTTTGTCCATCAATACAAGAAAATTCAGGACAAAACAGATGTGGCCGAGAACAACAAGGATTTCGGGATCGGACAAAGGCTGCCTCCAAAGATGGTCCGCTTATCCTTTGGAGAAGCATGCAATTGAGGTGTACATGAGAAACATTTATTACGTGTTCCGTGGCCGAGCTTCAGAGGATAGCACGGTATGTGTCCGTATTGCACCTACCCATATGTGTACCAATTGAGCCCCGTTGAAGATTTTGTCGGAGTTTATGGATCTAGAACCTATGAAGTTACTTACAATGAAGAGCTTTGTGTTATCAGCTGTCAATGCCGCAAATTCGAGAGAGATGGGATTTTTTGCTGCCATGTGCTAAAAGTTTTGACAGACAAGGGGCTGAAGAAAATCCCAGACCCCTACATTCTCCCCAGGTGGACACCACAAGAGAACTCAACCTCAATATCTGCATTGCAAGCTGGTGCTCAAGCAGCTGCGATGCCGGAGAAAAACAAGAGGGCAGTCCGCTTTGCAAATCTTGCAAACTTATTTGCAAACATATCTCGGCAAGCTTGTGTGTCAGAAGAGTTCACTGGGATTGCTACTGCTCATGGGCGTGCAATAGAGGCTGAATTTGCTGCTATAAAGAAGGCTAGGAAGGAGAAGAAGAAGGCACAAGCTGCTGCTACAGCAGCTCAGCAGCAAGGCAATGCTGTCCCTCCTCCACAAAAGAAGCGCGATGTCCCTCGTCCCTCCTCCACAAAGAAGCCGCTCCGTCCCCTCCTCCACAAAGAAGCCGCTGCTGTCCCCGTCCCTCCACAAAGAAGCCGCATTATCCCTCGTCCCTCCTCCACAAAGAAGGCAAGTTTGTCCCTCGTCCCTCCTCCTCCACAAAGAAGGTATTGCTGTCCCCCGTCCCCTCCTCCACAACAAGTCCCTTCTCCCACCGAAGCACTTCTCGCAGCGGGCATCTTTCACAAGAAACTAGTGCAAAGACCTATGGTAGTGTTGGACCCGCACATTACTAAGACAAAAGGCCGTCCGAAGGCAAGGAGGAAAAAGTCTTCACCGAAGTGCATACAAAGAAGCCACGCAAATGCAGTCTTTGTGGCTCTACAGCACAATGCAAAGAACATGCCGTAAAAAGATGGTTGCTCAAGATAAGTGATGAAGAGGAGTAGAGATTCGAGGGCTTAGAATCTATTTTGTCAAAAAAATTGTAATTTGCGTAGATGGTGCTGTACTTAAGTTAATGAGAGATGGTTGCTGAATTTTTTTTTCCCCTTCTCTCCAAACTAATAACCAAGGATAAAACATTTAAGTTTGGTCACTCTTTGATTTCCTTTTTTGGTTACATTTCATAACTGTGACACCTATTGTTCTCTACAAATTGTTCTCAGCCTATGTATTTTCCCTAGCTGTACTTTTATTTGCGTGTTAGCACAATATACCGGCACTCCACATCAAAAGTGCTTAGTTTTTCATACATAAATGCCTAGCTTTTGATACTAAATTGCTAGTTTTGTATTCCCACGCACCTTGCTTAGCTTTAGCTTATCCCACTAGTTTTCTTCATTCTTGGGGTGTGTCACCCACTTGTGTGTCGAAGAACTTCCGTATATTGGGGATATCTGTCTCCTTGAAGTTGTATATCCGACGGCCATCCCAAAGGTTGCGCATGCATGATCATGTGAAACCCGCAATCGTGGGTGCGCAATAGCACAACTCAACTTATTAGAGGCATCCAATGTGTAGAATCTCGCATCACAAGAACCGGTTTCAATTTTGAGCTTACTTATTTGATTGTTTTGGCACACCAATGTCCACAAAAAGCTCGTACTCTATATGTCTTTTTTTTTTCGGGTACCATCTCCTCCATAGAGCTTTAATTCCCTCTATGATTTTGTCGCAGCCTTCCTCTTAGCCTTTTGTCTTCCAAACTCCTCATCGAGTCCAATACCTCGAATCTCCCCGCCCTTAGGTTTAGAACCGCCAGGTAGTAGTGTCCCGCGCTCCTCGATCCATCGCCGCTTCCCAAGTTCTCAAGCACCGAACATGACCCGGGTCGTTTTTTGTTCACATCTCGTTAGTAACACAACAAACCTGAATTCTGACTTTTAGTAAAGGTTTCATTCGTCAACTCACCATCTCACGGTGGTCGAGGTGGTTATCATTAGCTTTGAATACGCTGAGACACCTCGTGCCTATCAAGCTGGCCCGATTGGAGGTATGTCTACCAAAAAATGAATAAATGTGTGAACACGCTTAAAAAAAGCTAATGGCCATGTGTAAAAATACTTGACTCAAAACAAGAAATGGTAAAGAGAAAAGGGGAAGTCCGACCGCGACTCTTAATGGAAGCACACGCCGCTGACAGGCTTGCCCTTTAATTTCTCTTTGTCAATTACTTGAATTGCAATCTCGCAAATCGTGTTATGTAGGTGGCCTCCTGGTTTTACCGAATTAGCAAGGTGGTGCGATGGACAAAGAACTCGCCACAAAACTATTGCTATCGTTGTCCCGCAGCCCACGTAACACAAACGATGTCAAAAAATGAACTTGGTAGATTGTAATCGTGAAAATGTTTAGCTTGAACTGAAAAAAATGCTCGGGCAAAATGAAGAAACTGCTACGAATAACCAAATAAATGCTAAACCGAAGGAGAAGTAGGTCGCTATTGCTAAAGTTGGTAGGTTGTAAGCGCCAGTAGAAGGTAGCCTAGCCGCCTTTGCTACAAAGACTCATCGCCTATACTCACAAAGATCGCCTTTGCCGCAGCGAAACTCATCGCCTATACTCCTAGACAAGACCTTGCCACCACCTACTCGCCCATAGCCATAGCCTAGCCTAGCTAGTTGCTAGCAAAGAGTGTGTACTATTGAATAAATGCTTAGGCTCAATTGAATAAATGCTAGGGAAAATAGATAAAATGCTTAGCCAGAGTAAATAAATGCGTAGACAAGAGTTTGAAAATGCCGCTACAGAAATCAAGAGAGCACGTACTCATTAGATTGCCTCCCACGAGTAGACCTTGCATGTGCACACACCGCATCATAGACCTTAGTAACATCTTGGTTGCAAGTGAAATCCTTCTTTGATGTGTAATCAACAAATGGTGATTCCAAGTTAGCCGGCCTTCGCAAAGTTCGTTTTGGTGCAAAGTTGAAAAGTAGGTGTGACCGACTTGTTTGCACTACTTGGATCTTCATCCCGTGCTTTCCTTTTTCTTGATGCGCCTCCTCCTCTTCTGTCCTCTTAAATGTTTCTTCCCGATATATCCTCAAGTGAGGGCCGCAGAACCCGCCAGAACCTATTGCATGCTTTGGGATTGAGAAAGGCCAAGATCAAAGTCCGGAGGGGTGAAGGCCAGAGGATGCCTTGCTGATTTGCTGGTTTGTGGTTTCTTTGCTGCATTGCTTGCTTCTGGTTTGTTTGATGCATCGGCTTTTTCTTGTGAACTAAGATCTATAACATTGTGCACCGAAGTGCCTTGGGCAGCAAAGAATACCGCATATAGAATAAAGAAGAAATAAGCAAAGATGGAAGGAAAAAAGGAAATAAAATGTAACAAAGACATAGCTTCACATTACCTGAATCTTTTTGTTCAATTGGATTACTTGGCAGCCGTAGCTTGGACTTCCTGTTGTGTGCAATTCCATCTTTCTTATAGTTTCCAGGAGGAATCACTTCAATAGGTACAGGGTTAATAGTTTTCTCAGCTTTTTTTCCTATTGGAGGATCAATAGGTGCACTTGAATGCTTTGCGAGAGGCTTCATCTTGTTTAGCGGCTTTCAGCAGCCTATACGGATCTTACTCACCAAGAAATCAAAGGCTCCCCGACCGCCGTGCTCACTATCCGGTATGTCATAAGTCGAGCCTTCAAAAGGAGGGGGTGAGCTCTCTTTTTTCAGCTCTATCTCGATTCTTCACTTGATTCTGCACTTGCTTCATCAGTTTCTTCTTGGTCAGTTTCTCCTCCTTCACTGTCGTCTTCTTCTTCTTCTTCTTCACTGCCAGCCTTCTTCTTCTTCTTCACTGCCAGCTTCTTCTTCTTCACTACAAGCTTCTTCTTCTTCTTCTTCACTGCCACCTTCTTCTTCTTCTTCTTCACTGGCATCATCTTCTTCACTGCCATCATCCTCAGGTGGTTGTCTTGCTTGCCTAGACCTGGGCTGCCTTTGTCCTCCATGAGAACCGGTTGATGGTTGTTGGATTGTGGATACTTTTTCTAAGAAAGTACCCACAAGGTCGGTGAAAACTAAAGACACAAGTCACTCACAACATTAGTGAGTTCCCTTTTTGTCGCAAGTGAAAACAAAGGACATGTTCATTAAGCAAATACAAAGAATTAGCAGAAATCTATATCAAGTGTAGATAATGGTATAATTGCCTAGGAACAAAGATATAAATGCATAGCAGAACAGCATAATTGCCGAAAGCAGAATATTAAAAGTGCCCAACAAAATAGTTTAGATCAGATTTAGTGGCGGACCTGATTAGATATGTTTGATGACACCTTTGAAGCCACAAATCTTTGGACATCATCCAATTAGAATAATGATGTTCGTGATGCAAATTGTATGGGCGTAACTTTTGAGCTGAACACGTTGAAACAAAGAGGAATCAGTGGGTTATTTATGTGGTAATCAAAGGAAAATGCAGATTACACACCTTCAGCTTTCCAAAGGAGCCGTCACGATTGGTGTCCAACTTAATAACTTGATCTACCATACTCCTTGACCATGCCGCAGCCCCTAGGCATTGTCGCTTGGGATGTCCAAATTGTCAACCAAAATAGAGAGTCTACATATAGGAGCTGCAAAGAAGAAAACTAGTATAAAATACAAACACAGTGCAAAAGGTAGAGAATGCGAGAAGAACAAGAAGAGATAAACTTACAACTAAGAAAAGGACACATCCCTTCAAAGATTGTCTTCTTCCTAGTTTGGAACCCGTGCTCTTGAGTTGATCAACCACAAACTTGCACCAATTGAGTTCTTTCACTCTAGAAAGGTCGGTGATTGCCGGATAGCATCTAGGGTCTGATTCCCATGCTTTGGTGGGGGGCACAAGAAAGTCGAAATGGCAATCATCATCCAAGACCTTAGGAAATCCTCGTTAGCTTTCTTGTTTTTCCCCAATCTTGTCAACACTGCCTTAATCTTAGGTGCTGTTCCTTGAGCAATTGCATACTTGGACTGAATGAAGTTGATTGCATTGACATCGAGCTCATATTTTACTTCATCGCCCCGATTGGCAAGTCAAAGAAATCATGCACGCCTTCAGTGTGTCACCTTGATCACACCTCTTCCAGAAGCACAAGTTGCATAGACTCGCATCAAAACAGTCCACCACTAGCCAATTTGCTAGTCTTGCCGGTAGCGCCTCACATTTCAGATTTAGAAGGCCACCGAACCCAACTTTATCGATCATATTGCGCTGAGCTCTAGTCAATTTCTTATTCAAATTTAACAAGCGTGGCGGGGAAGCACGGTTCCTTTTTCCCTCAACATTCCTTGTAACCCGAACAAGACAAGTCAAATGTAAGATGCTTAAGAAAATTTAGAAAAATGCTAAAGGTGACAGAAAAAAAATGCTAGAAGGGGTAGACATAAATTCCAGAAAAGGCACAACATGCATTCATTATCAAAAAACAGAAAGAGCATGGTCATACCTGGCTTGAAGAAGGTGCATCTTCACGATGTCGAGGTCCTCTAGCCATATTTCCCGCATACAATGAAAGAATGTGATCATTGTAGACAAAGTTGAAGGTGCAATGTCCCACTCGGGCCGTGGACATTGGTGTGCCAAAACAATCAAATAAGTAAGCTCAAAATTGAAACCGGTTCTTGTGATGCGATTCTACACATTGGATGCCTCTAATAAGTTGAGTTGTGCTATTGCAGCCACGATTGCGGGTTTCACATGATCATGCATGCGCAGCACTGGGATGGCCGTCAGATATACAACTTCAAGGAGACAGATATCCCCAATATACGGAAGTTGCTGACACACAAGTGGGTGACACACCCCAAGAATGAAGAAAACTGGTGGGATAAGCTAAAGCTAAGCAAGGTACGTGGGAATACAAAACTAGCAATTTAGTATCAAAAGCTAGGCATTTATGTATGAAAAACTAAGCACTTTTGATGTGGAGTGCCGGTATATTGTGCTAACACGCAAATAAAGTACAGCTAGGGAAAATACATAGGCTGAGAACAATTTGTAGAGAACAATAGGTGTCACGGTTATGAAATGTAACCAAAAAGGAAATCAAAGAGTGACCAAACTTAAATGTTTTATCCTTGGTTATTAGTTTGGAGAGAAGGGGGAAAAAAAATTCAGCAACCATCTTAACAAATGGAACAAAGGTGTGTTCACTTAGGCCTGCTAATGGGGATGAACCGGCACCACACCCACCCCTCCCCAAGCAGATTGCTTGTAATCACCCCAGCCCAGCCCACCCCAAAAGTTTAATTAATCATCCCAACCCACCCCGCCCCATAAGAATGGGTTAACCCATGGCGTACCGATATATCCCAAAATGGTTGAGCGTCCGCGGGCGGCGCCTTTGAGCCGTAACGCCGGATTTGGGCATGCCGGGCCAGCAAGATGTCGTGGGTTGGACTTGATGCGTGTGCGGCGGCGGCCGATGGTGTTTTGCTAATGCTAATATGCTATCCACCACAAAATATGCTAATGCAAAGGCATACTAATATGCTAATGCCTACCGATGGGCAGCCACCACAAAATATATTGAGCAAAAACTACAACGCATAAGTACAAGTACATGGAGTGAAGCCTAACCTTGCTAAAGAGAAGTCTGCCCCACCCTTTTATGATGAAGGTATGATGAAGAAATTGCTTCACCAATCCGGTCATCGCCGAAATGGTAGCTTGCGCCCTATGAACTCGAAAAAGAAAGCAGAGTCGCCTTCATTAATCAAATGCAAGTACAAGATCAACAATACATTTGTAGTGGCGCAAAGATCCCAAGGCCACGAGCTAAAATGCCTTACCAAATTAACAAAAATGCTAATACAAAAAGAAAAAATGACCTGGCACTGGAAGAATAAATGCTTATGTACAGATTTACATGACGAGAATAATAGAAGAAATGAGGTTTCGCAAGCCATTGTTAGATGCCGGTAAAGAGAGGGAAAGGCAAAGACCAAAAAGAGAAGCAAGATCAATTCATAAATGCACTAAAATGTTTTATTAGCCACAGGTTGAGTATAGTGTATTATCAGAATTGATTAGTAAATATAATGGTCCTGTCGACAAAGAATGCTTATGTAGTGGGTGAGGACAACATTTCGAAACAGTCAGAGATGCCTTGTTAGAATCCATAGAAGCAAGTATACCACAACCTATCATCCTGTAGGAGCTCCCGTTTTAGTAACTAAACGAGAAGAAAAGAGGTTTCGACCCACTACATACCACAACCCGAGAGGAGAAGCATTAGATTGGCAAACAAAGGTGACCAAAATATAGGAAAGGATACCCTTCAAATAGCACCGAGCTTGTACCTAGGAAACTAGGAGGGCTAATCAAGAAAGAACAAAACCAAGAAGATACTAACGCCGATTTCAATACGTAGCACTTCCAGAGGCCGGTGGAGATCGTGGGCGATGGAAGCCATCCAGTGCCGATAGAAGAGGGGAGGAAGAAGAAGAGTAATACACAAAGCATAGTAATGTAAATAGTAAAAATGACCACTATATGTACTTGCGACTGATCTTGTTGATGTCATGCTTCAATTAGTACAAAATCAAATCAAAAGTAATACACAAGGCGTAGTAATGAAGCTCGCCACTACAAATGGATATTTGCATCCGCTTCACTAATAGTCGATAAGGTGCCTAACTTGTTGCCCGCCCTAACCTATCGAACACCGATTTGGATGTACACGTAACACATCGGGCGCCGACCACATAGCAATATTTTGGGCCTTCATTCATTGAAATTACAGAATCTAGAGCTCATGCAAAGATGCAAACCAATGGATCTAGAGCTCATTCAGATTATACGGGCACGTAAATCGAAAAGAGTACACCCAAATAGCAAGGGCTAGCAGCGGAATGCAAATACCTCAGCAACTTCCTCGCCGCAGTTGTTGATGCCTACGCAACCACCCGTCGGGCGGCAACCTCCTCGAAACCCTAAACCTCGCCGTCGGGCAACACCGCACAAAGTCGATTCGCCCCCAATCCCGCATTGACAAAGAACACCGCAGGCGAGGAAGGATTTGATTACGTTAGTGATACCTCTCGCTGGAGCAGCTCTACTTGCAGCCTGATTTTGTTGTGGTTGTGCTTCAATTAGTACATAATCAAATCAAACGAAGGGCCAAACAGTTTTAAAAAGCGTAGTAATGAAGCTCGCCAATAGAACCCGACATTTGCATCCGCTTCACTAATTCTCACATAATGTGCATAACTTGTTGCAGCCCTCACCTATCGAACACTAATTTGGATGTACACACCGCTGACCACATAGCAAGAATTTGGTGGTACATTCAATCAGATTTCACAACCTAGGGCTCATACAATGACGTAAACCTATGATTGTAGTACACACGAAGCACATCGACACCGCACCATACAGGCAGTTCAGTTTGGGATTAGATGTGCACATAAATGAGGAACAAAGACATGATGTACATCCAAATAGCGGGGGCTAGCGAGGGAAATGGAAATACCTAACAAATTCCTCGCCTCAACCTCCAAGTAACCTCCCCTTGGGCGGCAACCTCCCGTCGGGCGCAACCTCCCGTCTCGGCGGCAACCACCACGTCTCGGCAAAGAACCTCCCCTGGTCGGGCGGCAACCTACCCGTCGTTGTCCCTTCACGCTGCGTGGATTCGTACCAAATCGGGGCGGTTAGGTCGATTCGCAGCGCATCCAGCACCTCAATACAGATTTGGTTGGGGAAGTGGTACCTCCGGTGAAGCAGCTCCCCGCTTGACGGCGGCGGCGGGAATGGGCAACCTCGCCCGTGGAAAGCCCGCGGTCGCGGGAGAGAGGGCGGCGGTCGCCGGAAGACGTCAAAGCGGGAGGCGCCGGATAGAAGACGGCGGTGCGCGTACCCCGCCAGACGACGACCGGACGCGAGGAGCTCAGATCCGCGGCGGCGCCCCTCCGCAGCACCCTGAGCGGGAGAAGGCTGCGCGGCGCGGTAAAGGCGCACCGCCGGCTGAAGTGGCAACGGCGAGGGAGTGGGTGCGGCGCGCCGGCCGCGGTGGAGGAAAGCGCCCGATGCGACGCGGATCGACACCGCCGCCCGTTCGCCGGTTCGGTGAGAGAGGAGAGAGGAGAGACGAGCGGGAGAGGAGAGAGGAGAGAGAGGGGCGCGGCTCGGCTCGGGTCCCCAAATTTCGAACAGTGTAGTGTGTGGGCCCCACCGCCGTCAGGACTTTTTTTCCCTCGCACGCCATCGGACGGCCATCAAAACAAAGACCCGATCCGACGGCGCCGAGAGGCGCCAAGCCGATCGTTCGCGCGCCCTGCACGCGCGAAATCTAGTATTTAGGAAAAATAAAATATGCTAGCGTGTGAAATCTTTTTGTAGTGGCATCAATTGCACCATTACGAGGTTCCAGCTCAGTAGAATTCTTATAATCTCTTCTGTCACAGTTCCCCTCAATTTTTTTTCACTGTTGTTTGTAAATTAACCCGTCTTTGTAACCCGGCCTGCTGCATCGCGTAGGAGTCGGTGTCTCCGGCCTAGGCGTATTTGCAAGTCAATTTTGATAATCTAGTAGGGATTGATTGATTCTACACAAAATTTTTTGATAATTTCAATTATGAATGGAGATGATGCTATAGGATAGTAGAGTGACAATTTTATCTTTGCAATATATATGGCTAAAGCATGTATATGGGGGGTGGGGGCATAAATGCTGCAGGTCAAACAACAGTCTAGACAAAGGTCGACTTGTAAATGCTGGTTGTTAAATAGCTCTTGCATGCACGTGGCAGATTTCCAGTGTCTCATGCAAATCCATAATGACTCGGCTACTAACGATGAGTATCAACCCTTCTTTTGGAAAATTAAAGTCAAGGTATGCCAAGATTTTTTTCAGGCCAATATATACTATGGCACTATTTCTTCATTCCCATAGTTAGCTCTCTCCTGGGTACTATGTCCAATGCAAGAATGCGTGGAGCTGATGATAGATGGAAATGAGAGGTATCCGGAAATAGAATAGCACTGGTTCTTCGAATTCCTCTTTGCCTAAATTGTCCGCTTGCAAGAGGAATGAGATCTGTAGAGAAGCTTGTCATAAAGCACCTACAAACTACACCGATAGAGAATAGAACAGAATCCTTTGATGCAAGCTATTGCTAAAATGTGCACTCGCGAAAGGTCTCTAACTAGTCCTTCTGCTACCCCTGCTCCCGAAGTTTTACCAACCGGAATCATGCAGAAGTGCTTCCAGAGTGGAGCAGTGTCAGGCCAGAGCCATTTCTCTGAAGCATAGTGTTGACGTCGCAGCGTGTCTGAATCACACAACAGCAAGGTCTAGCATGCCGCCACTTCTTCTGAGCGAATCAAATTACGTCTCATAAAGAATTTTATCTCTGTTCCTTACTATTATGTGGAATAGAAGAAGGCAAGAAGCTGAACATGCATGTAGATGGAAATGAGAGGTATCGTCTAAAATGTCACACGCAAGAGGCAATGGAATTGGCCCAGAAGTTCACCATGGAGCAGCTACAGCCTAGAGTCAAGTGCTATGAAGGGCTATAGACAGCGCAGCTCCTCCTCATGACGCTTGAGGTGATCACAATAGGGCCCTCTTGTCGCTTTCTGGTCTCTACTGTAATAGGAGATGATTTTTTTTTTTATGTAACAGGAGGCGCAGAACCCCTACTGGCATTTATTAAAGACACAAAGTAGTCTGTACAGATTACATTCACGAAACATAAAAAGAAACGAAAAAAATTACAAAAATTACACAAAGAGCTCTAGCTATTGATCAATCTTCTGGGTGGTATGATGGTTTTGCTCTTAGTATAACTAAAGCAAACTCTCGACCGAAGACCTCTTTGCAGCAATGAACTGAATGTGCAAAATTTCTGATGATGATGTCATTCCTCATCATCTAGATAGCCTAACTCATTGTGACAATAAGCTCCATGAAGAAAGGAACACTTAGCTGTAATCTGATACCTTCTAGGATGACTGACAAATCATTTGAATTTGGGACAATAATATTCAGAGAATACCAGCAGGCCATGCGAAAAGGACAGTGAAAAAGTAAGTGTAGAAGTTCTTCTTCAACCTGATTGGAGCAAAAAACAGTCATAATTATCCAGGTGCATCCCTTTCCTTTGTAGTAGTGCTCTGGTGTCTAATCTATCTTTTAAGACCAGCCAAAAGAATAATTTTCTTTTATTTTGACTGAAAGAGGACCCGAAGCCACCAGTGAGATCTGTGAGGGTGATGCTGACCAATCAAATCTCTGTAAACTTATTTGGTGGAAAAAGAGGAACCCCAGGGATATGTCAAAGTATCTATTGTTTCAGATAGTTGAAGATTGTCCAAAGTGTTGGAAAGATCTTGGAATTGTTGGTAGGCTTCATTAGAAAGGGGCACGAGAAAAAGAGGTGTTGTCTAGGTAGCACTGAATGAGCTTTGCTTGGAGATTCAGTGGTTTCTCATAAAAGAGAACAACTCAGCAAAAAAAGCAATGTAATTAGTCTCATTCCATGAGTCAAACCAAAATAGACAAGAGGAACCATCTCGTTTAGTTACTTTTGAAAAGGTTTCATAGGATTCTAGCAGTTTTAGAATGTCTCTCCACCAGAAGGAGCTTCTGATATGAGCACCAACAAACGGCAACTTGTCTGCAGTGTAATAATGATTCCAAACTAATTGTACCCAAGGGATCTGAACCTTGTTGAAAAACTTATGTAAATGCTTCATTAGAAGGCTCTCACTCTGATTTTTGAGATCCAGAACACCCAAACCCCCTTCTGACTTTGGTAGACAGACTAAAGGCCACGCTGCTTTGGAAGGTTTTTTGTTGCTAATATCTGAACCCCTCCACAGGCAATGTTTTGTGGATTTGTCTATCTGCTTAATAACAGTCTTGGGCAACACAAAAAGTGCACATAGTGAAGGTTGGTAGTGTTGTAATTACAACATTTGTCATTTGCAGCCTCCCTGCTTTTGTCGGCAGTGATGAAAAAGCAACCAATCTCCTTTCACATTTTGAAACTAGAGGCCAAAAATCTGCCACATTGGGTTTTGTGAAGCTTAGAGGTGGACCAAGATAAGTAAGAAGGAGACTTTGTCTGGAACATCCCAAAGTTGATACCAGAATATGTAATCAATTAGTGATATTAATAGGAGATTTATCAGATCTCGTTTGTGCCAGAGTTTATGAGCTCATCTAATGTGCCAGCCACAGTAGCTTTGATGTTAATTAGCTGCTGCATCCCAATATTGTTTTCTCATGAGCACCACCACTGCATATAGTGCATACTCCATTGGCATCCATGGGCTCAGTTCCGTTTTGCTTCTTAAAGCGCTTGCCTATTGCTACCTTCATACCAAATTATATAATTTCCAAAAACATCTCAAGCATAACTATCTTATACTTAATCAACTTCATAGAAAAGAGTAATATCATGTTTCTGTGATACCAGTAAATATGCATTATGAAAATAAATGTCATAATGCAGCTAGTGATATATATAGTGTCGTTAATTGATAACATTATACTGTTGTTTTTATTTATAAATTTTGTTAAACTTATACAATATTTTACTTAAAACAAATCTCTAACTAGATTTTCCATTTATTGTTCCTTTTGATTGTAAAGCTATTACAAGTTTCTAAAAACAAAAATTAAAAATAGCAACTGGATTTTCCAAGCCACATGCACTCTCTGTATGCAGGCCCGTCTTAGCCTTTTAACGTTCGATCCATCATCACATTGAACCTTGGTCTCATGTATATAGGTGGCAAGTTTTTTTCTCCAATTAACATATCAATTATGATAGAACGAAAATTAATTTGCTACGTAATAATAATGAAAGTGAGGTTGTACAATTAAATTTAATTAACGCACCCGCACACACTAATTTGTTAGAAGTAAACTAAAATAATGTTTTTTAGCTGAAAAGGATGGCGGACATTTGGAAAATAATGTTGGGTCCCCTTGAGCCAGCTTCCTTCATTCAGGTCAATGTTTCATATTTGCAAGAATGAGCGAGCAGGTAGCGGGAAGATTGTTGTCACGGTGTAGCATAGTTCTATTCTTGCAATCTTTTGAAGCATTGAGCTATCCCCAGTCGATGATCCCGCCATCCTGGATTCTAAAGAGTTCAAGGGAGCTTGTTATCCTGGAGGCAGGCAACACGAGGGTTAGCCACACCACAGAAACAACAGAAAAAATCACACAGTTTTAATTTAAACTCGTTTAAATTGTGGTCTAAACATGTGTAAATACAAAAAAAAATGGTTATACATATTGTTTATGACCTAAATGGTGAATTAAGAAAAACAAACTTTTAAATCGTGATAAAGTGGAAATTAACCACATGCTTGATATCAGAGAGTGGCGAGGAGAAGCAGTTGGAATGGTTGGGGTGTCCTTACTCATAAAGGGGTGTGCACCTGTGCTTAAATTATGTTTACTGTTTACTAAGCCAGAGTGTGTGATAAATTCTTTCTCCTGTTACAATATAAAAGGACATATTTTGCAACATGGACACATTTTGCTAGTAAGTAATACAGGATTGGGTGCCTTGATAACAAAAGTCACAATCATATTCTGCATATCATACAAAACTGTTGAATGCTCCCTTATAATGTCTTGCCTACTTGAATATAAATGAACAAAAAATATTAGCAAGTTACAGGGCCGATATATACTAGGATCCCTTTTCTTTGAGCAACACCAAATTATCACTATAAATAACTTGTAACTGCCTCCTCGCAAACTATTTGCTCTACCCTGATTACCATGCGTATGTGTGGAATGCAAAGAAGGCAAGGAGCTGAAGACGGAAATGAGATCTCATGAGTGTCACTACAGGTTTTAAAGCATGATCCTACAATATAATATCTGAAGTTCCAATATCGTGTCGTGCCCCGACTGGAAGTGGCATTCAATATATCACAATTGGTTGATGCGCCAACCTGATAATGATACTCAGTATATCACTGGCATGCATGTATACAATTGATTATGCTTTGACCCGATAGTCTGTTGTCGCTGTCGGGTCACCAAACATTATTCGAAATCAGACCTACATGCAAACTATTGAATGTGTCCACATAATGCCGCGCCTACTTCAACGCACACACACCCACCCCAAATGTCTGCAAACGAAAAGTGAGATTATTTTCTCAACACTGTATATAATTGGGCGTCCTGCTTCCAAAAAAACCTTGTAGAAAACTTTTAGTCCACTCCTCACCCAAAAAAAAAAAGAAGAATAGTATCATGTGCGTGCAATGCAAAGAATGCAAGGAACAGACGATGGAAATGAGATGCATCGAGAAATAAGAGAGCGCGGGGGTGTGACCTGAGCAAACCTTGCGCACTACCGCCTCCAGAATTCGGCATGATCATCCCGGGCATCTTCATCGTGTCGATCTAGAAGAACATCATCAGCTGGGGCCCTGGGGCGCTGAGGCGAAGATCCGATATCCAGGACTTATGACCCTAGTGCAAACTACAGAATGAATGTGCATTTAGATTCACATTATAACAGACATAAACTTTATTTTAAAAGGAGTTATAAATTACAATAGGCATTCATGCAAAAGGAGTAATAGGCGAATCTAAACAAAATCTTCTTAACTTCTTGCCAAAATTATTATTCTTCCTATACCAAGATTTTGTTTTATTTTTGAAACATTGTTTTCTGAGTTGAGTAAAACGTTCGGTCATTGTTTCTTCTTGTAGCTTTCATGACAGGAATCATATATTTTCTAACTACACAAGAAATTTGAACCAAATAGTTCATGAATCATAGACATGATAAAACTAATCTCAACATATAATATGCTGAGCGACAAAAAGAATCGAAGATGCTTGTTATCTAACCACGAAAAGAAGCCAAGGGTAGGTGGTCAGCCAGTAGTGCAGTATTATGTTACAATAGATGTTTAAACCATTTAGAAATAAGGTAAGTACAAAATATTAAAAACAAATAAGGTTTAGCGCAAGTGCAAAACAGCAAACTCCTACCTGTCCGCATATCTGATTAGCTTCAAGAGACCACGTGTTCAAGTATAGTCTTCAACGTACGTGTGCTGCATGAAGATGGTTGCCGAGAGCAACGACGCAGCTAACAGCCAGTAGGCAGCCGCAGCGCCACTCTTGGCCAGTGGCCACACATGACGGCACCAACGGCCGGCCAATCGCCCGTTGCCAAGCATGGCACCTTGAGGGTTATAGCTCAAGAAACATCACAATCTGCGTCGCACAGTTTTTGCTCATTAACTCTTTTAAATTGTTATCTACACACGTGTAAGTGAAAAAAAACTATGGATACACATGTAGTTCCCTCAATAATCAGGGAACAAAACATCTTAAACCATGTGTTTATTAAGTCGTGATAGAGTGGAAACACACGCTTGCCATTGGAGAGTGGTGAGGAGAAGCGACAGAATGGGCGCGGTGTTATACTGTCTATTGGGAAAAAAAAAAGAATGGGTGGGGTGTCTTGGTTAACTCGTCGACGGTGTTGACCGGTGCTCTAATCATGTTTACTAAGATCATGAGGTGTGATAATTTTTTCTCCCTTTACAACACACAAGCACGTATTTGGTGTTAAAAGGTGCAACCGCTAGGTTCCGTGATTTGTATGTAGCGTGAGATAGTAGATATCCTAGCTTGTTGTTTAGGCAATAGATTGATCATGTAAATCTTTTCTTTCTTTGCTTGTAAGTCAAGTTGATGTAACATGCCTTGCTAGGGGCTTTCCTAGCCTATATAACACGGAATCGTGAGCCTGGATCGGCATCACGTTACCCTAATTCTCACATGGTAATCAGAGCGCGATTCTGGTACCTCCTCCAAAGCGATGGCCTCTTCCTCCGCGCCGCCTGCCATGCACTCCATCGGCTATCCGCCGACCGAAAAGCTAGGGCGGAGCAACTTCGAGATGTGGAAGGCTCAGGTCATGTCAGCAATCAACGGAGCACAAATGGCTCACACCATCGATCCATCCTCGCCGATCCCGGCGAAGGAGATCCCCAAGTCTGCGAAGCCCGATGAGATGGTTCCCAATCCAGTATAAGGACTGGTTCGCCAAGGATCAGCAGGTCCTCAACTTCATCCTCTCATCGATCGGCAAGGATGTCATGTCCCAACTCGGGAACTTCACCAAGACCGCTCTTTGGGCGTGGGCGGCGACGAGAATTCGTTAATTTGCCCGATCCACGCGTCTTGTGGCGTGATCAATACACGTATGGCGCTCGCGGCGACTCGAGAAAGGGACCTCGGCGGTCACCGAATACTTCCGCGAAGATGAAGGCACTTGCGGATGAGATGGCGTCCCCGCGAAAGAAGCTTCGATGATGAGGAGATCATCTCCTACATACCGGGCGGGGCTTGATCTTGATTTCAACCCCGGTGTCCGCTATTGCAGCAAGGGTGGAGCCCATCACTATTACCGAGCTCTTCTCTCGGATGACGAGCTTCGAACAGCACATGGATCTGTTCGGGGCTCCAACTCGTCGACCCACCTCCACACCAAATAAAGCTGCTCATTCCGCCAAGGTCACCGAGTCTGTCGATGTTTTAGGACCGAGAGCCCGCCACGGGGTGAACCGGCGGTTTTGTTCGGGCCTCGACGAACACGGAGCCCGGCGGTTTGTTCGCAAACCGACATGGAGAGCGGGGTTTTTATCTTGGTTCGGGCCCTCGATCAAGGATCAAGTAAAGACCTTTACGTCCGGTCGGTGTGAGCCTTTTTTTGATTGATGGGGTCACCGAGAATCGGGCCGTGAAGCTTCGGCCGGCAGGTCGATGCCAAGCTTGTGTTCTGACGTGCGTACTTTGCGCCTCTCCTCTAGGTGTTCCTCGGCCGCCTTTTATAGTCCAAGGGGCCAAGGAACTTACTACGATCCTAGTCGATCTGAGAGGGTTGTTCGTAGAGGAACCGAACACCCAAACCCTTTACAAGGTAACCTGACTAGTGTTCTATCCTAGTTACAACAGAAGTCACCGTAGCTATGCTTCCATTGCCTTCTGGGAGTTGTTTGTGGCCGCAGGCTTGGATAGAACCCTGCGTACAACTCGGTAGAGTTCTTTGGTGATCCTGTATCCACAAGCCCCCGAGCATCTCAAGGTCGAGTCTTGAGGGTTGTTTTGCTCTTCTCGGGCGAGGCCTTGAAATGGTCTTCAAGATCATCTTACGGAGCGCAATTTTGAAAAAAATGCACCCGTAGGGTGTAGCCCCCGAGCTTCTTGCTTTTTGGCACAAAGAGCTGGAAGGTCTTTGAGTTCTTCTCCTCCGTCTTCGAGTTCTTCTCATCGTCGGGGCTCTTCTTTCTTGAAAGGAGAGCCTTGTTCCGCTATCCCCCGAGTATCTCATGTTTGAGTCATGAGAGCTGCCTTGCTCTTCCCGAGTGCGTCCTTGATGCGGTCCTTGTTGTCTCTTCATGCGGTGTGCACTTTGCTGAAAAAAAAAGTGCACCCGTAGGGTGTAGCCCCCGAGCTTCTTGCTTTTTGGCACAAAGAGCTGGAAGGTCTTTGAGTTCTTCTCCTCCGTCTTCGAGTTCTTCTCGTCGTCGGAGCTCTTTTTGAAAAAATCTTGCCCCGGGTATCCTCGAGCCCCGGCGTCTAAGAGCTCTTTTTCGCGGATGGAGCTCTTAGAGGTTCTTTTGCCTTACCCAGATTTTGACCGTTTCTCTTTTCCGTGCGATCCACGGGAGTCACGGTGTGCTTTTATCGCGCTCCGTTTTTCGGGACACGTCGCGGTGTATGGCGATCATTGCCATAAATTCCCTCCCGCATGATTTGAGGTGACCGCTCCTTTTTGGTGGTTGCCTCGTCTTAATGGACTTGGTCCATAGGCGATCTGGTTCCGCCTATAAATATGCCTCATTTTGCTTCGGTGAGGATCCAGAGTATCTTTCTTCTTCTCTGCTTCTTCTTCCTCTAGACAGTCTCCCTTCTCGTAGAAAAAAGCTTTGTTCTAAGCTTCGGATCCATGGCGGTGCCTTTGAGTGAGTTGGATCAGCCCCCGGGCGTCTTCTTTAGCCTTTCTTGGGTTCTTCTGTGAGTGAGGGATGTCTTGTGATCGAGAATAGTGGCGTGGCTATTCCCCCGTAGCAGTTCCACACCGGGAAAGTTTGAGGGGTGAGTGCGGGATGTCTTGTGACCTAAGATGATCTCCTCTTAACCTTCGTTTTTTCTTGGTGTGGGTCAGATAGGGTTCTTTCCCGGATGCCCTTCGATCCTCTTTGGTGTACCTCCTTGCTACTTGGGTAGACATATGCCGGCTTCCCAACCGGCATTGGTCGCCGCTCGTCTTCGAGGAAGGTTGTGCCTTTTGAGGAATTGCTGAAGATGGTGCTCTTTGGAGGCGCTTCCTTCTACTCTTTGTGGAGTTGAGCGCTTCCTTTGGGCTCTTTTCATCCCGCTGCGGCATGGTGAACTCCAGAGCCTTCTGCAGAGGGTTCTTTTCTTCGCCAGGTCGCTTATATTGATCTGGGGGCTCATTCGCTGCCGTCGTCGGGATTCTTCAAGCTCCAGGTGTTTATGGACTTGGGCGTAAGGGTCTTGACTTCGAAGTGACTCTGAGTTTTTGACCCTTGGGCTCTTGGGGTTCAGATACAGGTCCGAGCACTCCATCTTCTTCGCCGTTGGATGCCGGTTTCTCCTTCCTGCTGTACCGTACTCCTTAGGGTTGTGGTCCCCCGGGTCTTCTTTGTTTCTTGTACGTGGGAGTTCTTGTTGGGCTCCCGGGTGCATCTGAGTCTTCTTTGTATCTTGTAGGGAGTTGTTTCCCATGTACCTTGTAATCTCCAAGATGTTGAATAAAGAGATCTATCCTTTTATCTTTCTTGTACTTATGCTTTTTGTATGACTCGATCCGCCTTCGTGCGAGACTTGTTGCGCTTTGTCTTCGCTTGTCATTGATGTTGTCTGCCGAGTTCTTCTTCTTCGGATGACTTGATGTGATTGCGCCTTTAGAGTTCTTCCTTAGGCTTCCGGCTCTTATGTCCTTCGTGTAGGTTCGCGCGAGTTGTTTGGGATCACTTCTTGTGATGCCACCGTTGTCTCGGTTGATAGTTTGGCTTGTCCTTTTGTGGACTTGGCTGTTCATAGTGTTGAAGTCCTGCGCCGGGTTGTCGAGGATTGTTCTCGACCGGTCGCCTTTTGTCTTCTTGTAGATCTACGAGGTTAGCGTAGGATCTCGCCCTTTGGTTGTCTTTCCCTTGACGTGTCGGCTAGTCGCTCCCGGGTCTTGTCGTAGTATTTTTGGAGTTTTGCATCGGTGCTTGAGTTCTTTCCTCCGAAGGGATCGGCTTGCTGTTTACGTAGACATGGCCGGTGATAGTCCCGAAGTTCTCCCCGAGATCCAATCTTGTCTTTCCCGGAGTGTCGACCCGCCTTTTCGTGGACTTGGCCGAGAGTAAGTGTAGAGTCTTGCTCGGTTTGTCGGGATTGTTTCTTCGACAAATGACCTCGTCTTCTTTTTTCCGAGACTTGTCATGATGAGAGGAGTTCTGCTCTTGAATTCCGTGGTTCTTCTTTTCACGAGTATCACTCATCTTCTCTCAGATTAGCCGATAATAGTTTGTGGAGGCTTGCCCCCGGTCTTCGGGGTTGTTCTTCGAAGGTTCAGCTTGGTCCTTTTGTAGACTTCGGCGAAGGTGGTGGAGTCTTGCTCTTGGTCTTCGTGGTTGTTCTTACGAAGATTCAGCTTGTCTTTTTCGTAGACTTACCAAGGTGGTTGAGTCTTGCTCTTGGTCTTCGGGGTTGTTCTTCTCTCAAGATTCAACTTATCCTTTACGTAGACTTGCCGATGGTTGTTGAGTCTTGCTCTTGGTCTTGATTTGATTTTTCGAAGGTTCAAATTTCTTCTTCTTGCTGATGGTGGATGAGTCTTGCTCTTGGTCTTCGAGTTGTTCTTTTCGAAGAATCAGCTTGTCTTTTTTCAGTAGACTTGCCGAGGGTAGTTGTGGAGTCTTGCTCTGGTCTTGAGTTGTTCTTTTCAAAAAATCAGCTTGTCTTTTACGTAGACTTCTTTGAGGGTAGTCGTGGAGTCTTGCTCATGGTCTTGATTTGTTCTTTTTCAAGAATCGGCTCATCTTTGCCGTAGACTTGCCGATGGTTGTTGGTGCGTCCCCTGCTTTGCCAGTTTGTTTTCCTATGGCATGTGACTTGCGTCTCCTTCCGAGACTTGTCACGATTGTTCGGAGGGTTACTCGCACCCGTTAGGTTTCTCCTTTTAGGCCCTCTAGCATTTGTCCTTTCTTGAACTTGCTAGTGCATTTTGGTGGAGTCGTGCTCTGAAAGAGTTGTTCTAACTTCGGGGTTGCCTCTTCTCGGGCTAGGGCTCTCCCATGCAGTCCGGGTGGACTATCGCATGACGTCCCTTGAAGGGTTCTCGGTCCGGGCCCATTTAAGTGCACTGCGGACCGAAGGTCAAGATGGTTGGGTTCCTATTTCATAACACTACAATCCACCTTGCCCGGTTTGGGCTGCTCTACTTTCTAAGAGACTTGTGTGAGACGGTGGGTTTCTATTTCACAACACTACACCGTTCACGCCCGATTCGAAAAGGTCGTCGCCGTCATTGGATATAGTGGCACTTTCTCGGACCCTTGATGGCCTCTGCGACCTAGACGGGCCGATCCCAACGTCCTCTTTTTTTCAAGAGTCGGTTCACGATCTTCCGCTAGGATTTAAGGTGTGGACGCTATTCGAGCTAGGACTTCGCGTGGTTCCACCCTTGGGATTTGACCTCCGTTCGGTGGTCGGGTTTTGCCTTCTTTTGGTCGACTTCTTTCTTGCGCGGGTGCCAATTCGGCTGTCTTGTTCTTCTCCCGCGGGAGGCATGCGGCTTCACTTTGTTGGCGACTCATTTTACGTTGAAGTGCCCGGTGGTCGCGTATTTTGTGACCTCTTTGGATGGTCGGAGTTCTTCTCGTGCTTGATCTTCTTTCTTCTTTGAAGTATCGAAGAGTTGTTATTGCGTTACGCTTCTCTTCTCGTTGCCTTGAGTTCCTCGATTATGGATAGAACCTTCGAGCTGGTTTATGTGCCAAGAGTTTCGACTTCTTCTCCTTGCATTGTCATCGGCTTGTAGGTTCCCCGGTCCCAAAGACACCTTTGACGATGTATGGTCCTTCCCATGGGCTGGCGGTTTGTGCTTGCCTTCCGTCTTTGACTTCTCTTGAGTACTTGATCTCCCGGGTTGAGTTTTCTTGGGCGTGTGCTCTTGTCATAGTGCCTTAGAGTCCTTGCGGATATCTTGCATTACGTAGGATGGCGCTTGTTCGACTTCTTCTCGCACGGTCGATTTCTAGTCTTCTTGTTTGTTCTCCTTCTCCCTCTTCAATTGCTCGATCCTTGGAGAGCTCCATATGAGGTCTGCCGCGGTAGAACGACCGATCCATAGGTCGGGAAGAAGGGTGAGTAGCCTGTTGCTCTGTGACCGAGTTCTTAGGCCCCGCACGACTTTTGGGAGTTCTTCAATCCATTTGGCTCCGTAGTCTTTGAGTTCTTCGTATAACCTTGGCTTCGGTCCGGAAAGGATGAGTCCGTTTGCTCTTTTCGACTTGTCCGTTAGCCCTGAGGGTGTGCTACGGAGGCGTAGTCTATCCGTATGCCACAATCTTGTGCCCGATCTTGAATTCAGCTACCGTGAACGGTGATCCGAGGTCGATGATGATTCTGTTGGGCATCCCGAATCTGTGCATGATATCTTGGATGAGAGACGCTTTGGTTGAGCTGAAGGTGACCAATGGCTTGTATTCTATCCACTTGGTGAATTTGTCGATGGCGACGTAGATGTACTCATATCCTCCTTTTTGCTCTCTTGAGTGGTCCGACTTGATCCAGTCCCAAGACGAAAAGGCCATGATGGAGGTATGCGGTCGGGTTGTGTCTTTGGCACATGCGCTTATCTTGCGAACATGTGGCATCCTTTGCATTTTCGACGAGTTCTTACGCATCTTTGAGGGCTGTTGGCGGTAGTATCCTGATTCGAATGCTTTTCCCACGAGGGTTCTTGACGCCGCGTGGTTTCCACAAAGATCCTTATCGAGTGGATTTCTTGGAGGATGTCCTTTCCTTCTTGAGCTTATGCACTTGAGTAGTACTCGATGATGCTTTGCTCTCTTGTAAAAGATTGTCTTTGATGAGCACGTAGTTCTTGCTTCTTCTCAAGATCCCGGGTTGCTTCACTTTGTCTTCGGGTAGTGTCTTGTTCTTGATGAAGTTTATGATGTCTTCGATCCGGGGAGTTGTTCTTCGACACGGAGAGATTATCATTACTCCGTTTAGAGCTGCTTGCTCCATGTTGTATTCTTCTAGATTCTCCTTGATGGATGGTTTCAAAGAGTTCTTCGACCGAATACTCCGGTGGGACTTGGGCTCTGTCGGATCCGAGCTTGGCTAGCACGTCTGGCACGCTACGTTCGTATCTCTCGAGCACGTGTAGGATCTCTAGGCCTTGGGAGTTCTTTTTCGGCTTGCGTGCCACAGCGCAATAGAGGCCCATATTGTCCTTTGTGCAGTCCCGGTCCTTGTTGACTTGATTGATGACAACCGCGAGTCGCCAGATACTTATAGTCTCTTGATTCCCGAGTTCTTGCTATCTTGAGGCCATGGATGAGTGCTTCATACTCAGCCTCGTTGTTTGTTGCCTGCCACATGATTTGCAGCACGTACTTGAGTTGTCTTCCTTCTGGAGATATGAATAAAATCCCGGCTCCTGCTCCCCTAGCTTCAACGATCCATCGAAGTACATGTTCCAATGTTTCTTGATGTCGTTGGATATGGGTTGTTGGAGCTCCGTCCACTCTGCTATGAAGTCCGGTAGCGCTTGGGATTTGATTGCTCTTCTTGGGGTGAACTCTAAATTCAATGCTCCGAGTTCTACTGCCCATTTTGATATGCGGCCTGTTGAATCTCTGTTCCTCAGGATGTCTCCCAGTGGTGAGTCGGTCCACCACCGTTATCTTGTGATTTGTCGGCAGTGTCGTAGCTTCCTTGATGTGATCGGTATGGTGTAGAGTAGTTTTTGTGCGTGAGGGTACCGAGCCTTGGACTCGAGATAGAACCTCGCTCACGTAGTAAACTGGCCTCTGGACTTTGTTGGGTTGCTCGGGCTCTTCTCTTTCCATGATGATTGCTGAGCTGACCACTGTATTCATTGCTGCTATGTATAGCAGGAGTTCTTCTTGATCTTTTGGAGGTGTGAGGACTAGAGCTGTTGTAAGGTATTGCTTGAGTTCTTCAAATGCTTTGTCAGCCTCCTCTGTCCACTTGAATTCTCCTTTTGTCTTGATCAGTTTGAAGAAGGGTAGCCCTTTCTCTCCAAGCTTGGATATGACTCTGTTGAGTGCCGCCATGCACCACCCGTGAGCTTCGGGCGTCCCTTGACGCTTTGGGGTTGTGTCATCTCGATGATGGCTTTGATCCGCTTGGTGCCGGCTTCAATGCCTCTGTTGGTCGACCAAGAATCCCGATAGCTGTCCCGGGGTACTCCAAAGACGCATTTTGTTGGGTTGAGCTTCCACTTCCACTTGTTGAGGTTCTTGAAAGTCTCTTCCAGGTCTTGAATCAGAGTTTCTGGTTCTCTTGTCTTCACCACCACGTCGTCTACGTAGGCTTCGGCATTTTTGCCAATCTGCTGTCCCAAACAAGTCTCAGATCGCTCTTTGATACGTTGCTCGGCTTTCTTCAATCCGAAGGACATTGTTTTGTAGCGAAGAGGCACACCGAAGGGGTGATGAAAGAGGTTTTGCTCGATCTTCTTTCTTGATTAATCTCGATGGTACCCCGAGTAGCGATCAAAAGAATGATAGTAGAGCCGATCCCGCCGTGGAGTCAACTATTTGGTCGATCCTTGGTAGCCCGAAGGGATCTTTTGGGCAATGCTTATTCAGGTGCGTGCGGTCCACACACATTCGCCCGGTCCTGTGTTCTTCTTCTCGAACCGTAACCGGATTGGCTAGCCCGGTCGGGGATGTAGGATTTCTCGATGAACCCCGCCGCAGCGCTTTGCAATCTCCTTTTTGATGGCTTCCTTCTTTTACGTGAAAACCTCCTTAGTCTTTGCTTGATGGGTTTGGATCCCATGTTGATGTCGATTACGTGCTCGGCCAAATCCTTGGTACCCTTCGTGCATGTCTCGCGGTTTCGAACAAATATATCTTTGTGTTGCCTTAGGAAGCTAGTGAGCGCGAATTTCTATTTTGGAGATAGGTGGGCACTCGATGATCGCTGTCTTGGATGGATCACCCGTTTGTAGATCAATGTGCTTGACGCCTCCTTCTTTCGTGGAATCGAATTGCTTGCTTTTTTGGCCGGTATCTCGAGTTCTTACGGGATTGTGTCCTCGCCATCCGGTTGAGTTCCTTTTTCTCCAAGAGCTCCCCTGTCTTGTTTGCGATTTCCACGGCTTGTACGTCACACTCGAAAAGCTTTCTTGAGGTCTCCTTTGATGGAAAGAACCCCAAAAGGTGCCGGCATCTTTAGTAGAAGATACGGTAGTGTGGAATAGTCATGAACTTTG
Organism: Hyparrhenia diplandra; assembly: GCA_015847255.1. NCBI lineage: Eukaryota > Viridiplantae > Streptophyta > Magnoliopsida > Poales > Poaceae > Hyparrhenia > Hyparrhenia diplandra. The sequence continues at coordinate 392,436 of JADLZK010004228.1, read as the reverse complement.
CAATAGCGGTCTTCCCATGATGGCGTGGTATGGTGACTCGAGATCCGCTACTTCAACTTGATGTACTCTGTCCGGGTAATTTGTTGGAGATCCAAATGTGACTGGTAAGGTGACTTGTCCAACTGGAATGGCTCGCTTGTCCGGTACTATTCCATAGAAAGGGGTGCTCGAAGGAGCGATAAGTCCTGAGAGGTCCAGTCCCCATCTTGTCCAAGTGTTTCGAGAATATGATGTTCAACCCTCGCTCCTCCGTCGATCAACACCTTGGTAACGGTCACCCCTGGCTATTGTGGGTTCTAGCACCAAAGGGTATAGGGTCGGCATTGCCCACACTTGTCCATTGATCCTCCCCGGTGAACCAATCGGATATTGGGACCAATTGAGGTAGCGCGGTATTGCCGGGTTCTCGCCGCCATGATTGATCGGAGTGCCGGTTGTCTTGTCTCTTGCTCTTTGATCCGGTACTCCGGAGAATATGACGTTTAGGGATCTTGTTGCTTTCTGAAAATCCCCGTCTTAGGCTCTTCAATGGCTTCTTCTCTGTTTTTCTTGATTGTTCCCATCTCGAAAGCGAGTTGTTCCCTCCCTTGTACTTTTCCCGGAAAGTGGTACAATTTCCGAGCGTGTGTGGGAGCTCCGGGATGGTAGATGCAGTAGGTCTTCTAGCTTGATATTGCTTCGCTCTGTCGCCATTGTTGTTGTTGTTGAACCTTTGTTTGTAAGGTTTCTTTGACTTCTCCGCCATTGCGACGCAGTGTTGTCCGGTCCTCGCTTCTTTTGCTGTTGAGAGTTGTTCTCGATCTTTCTTCGAGCCTCACGAGTTCTTTCTTTCTCGAAAACGATCTCGGGTTCTTTCTTCAGCTCCGATCATCTTCTCAACAACAAGAAGCTTGAACTGCTCATTCGTCCTCGGGTTGTCCTTGTAGAAATCGAGAACCGCCATCTTGAGAAAATCCCGCTGCCGGCTTCTATCACTTCCCTTTCTAAGTGATGTCATGCACTTGGGATCTCATCTCCCCAAATCTTCGGTAGTAGTCTCTCGGGGATTCTCCTAGCTTCGCTTGAGGCTTTTCAACTCGGCGAGTAATAGGATGGGTGATGATACATGCGAAGTTGCTACTGAATGCTTTTCACCAAGTCTTCCCAAGATCGGATTGAGCCCTCTTCGATCTTGTTGAACCATTGGAGCGGTAGAGCCTCTAGGGCCATGGGAAAGAAAACGGCTTTTGCGTCATCATCTCCTCCAACCCGACTCAATGGATTGTGAGTAGACTCTCGAGCCATTGTCCGGGCTCGTTTTCTCATCGTATTTTGAGTGGTTTGAAGGCTTGAACTTCGGGGGTAGCTTGACTTCTGCAATCTTTTCAAATAAGCAAGGAAACCTGTCGTAGCTTTCCGTCGTCCTTTCTTCAAATCCTCCCGAGGTTCTTCCTCCTCTTGGATGAGTCCCGGTAGGTCGATATGTTGATTCTCGCGACTTCTTCCGTCGTCGGCTTGGTGGCCTTTCCCCTTGGGGGTCTCGTGTATTGTCCGTCATCCCTCCGAGGTGGCACAGGTTGTTGGAACCCTCTATCCTTCCCCCCTTTCAAAGACGTTGGATCGACTTCTTGGGACATGAGAGTCTGTTTGTCTTTGGCTGTGGCGTCCCGGGGTCTCTTTCTCGGACAGCCTTTTGCGGTGCCTCCTTGATGAGTCTGTCCTCGTCATTGGTCAGTAGCGGTCTTGAGCGGTCAATCAACCCTTGTAGTCTCTCGGGTTGCCCTCCTGAACGTCCTCGCCTTCTCTTTCAGATTTCAGCCTCTCGTACTCATGTAGATCGGCGATATTTGTTCGAGCCCGCATGCGTGCATTTGCTCTGATTCGGCGTCCTCCCTTCAGCTTATTTCTTCTCAGCCTTTCTTGACGTTGGAGTTCTCCTTCATCGTTGAGGGCTCTTTCGTCCGCCGAGATGTTGGATAGGCCTTCGTCGGTGGACCCGATGTCGGGGGCCTCTGGGCCGGTTAAGCGGAGTACGAGCCGTAGCCACCATGAAGACTTCCTTTTTGCAGCCGCGGCTTTCGGTCCGCCACTCCTTCCGCCCGGGATGGACCTTATGATGATGGACCTCCCCTTTGTCCCCTACGTTGCTTGACGATCGGCTTTCTTTGAGGGTTCTTAGCTAGTGGATGATGCACTCCTCTGGGGTTCTTGTCAATATGAGCCCTCGTTGCGCGCCCTCCAAAGGAATCTCCAATCTTCTCTTCGCAGTAATCCCGGCGCCCTTGAATACGCTGTCTTGGCTGCATTGTGTAATCCAGTAGGAAATTGGAAAGGTAATCTGACCGGTGTCTAGGGTTATATCCGAACTCGCCTTCTTTCTCCGAGTTGGAAAAGTATTGGTTGAAAAAAGTTTACGAGTTGGAGTAGCTTCCCTCTTCCAAGCCGGAGTTGGAGTCGTGCTTGAGTTGCTTCCGAGTCCATATTCGGGTCCCGGTTGTCTACCTTCCCCGAGTTGGTTTCGGGTTTGGGCCCTTCGTGTTGGTTCCCGAGCAAGCTTCGAGTTTGTTCTCCGTTTTCGGCGGCTTCGCAATCGCCGCTTGTTGGAGTTTCTCGACGAGTTCTCGGTTCTTCGCCTTGGAGTCCATGATGGCGCAGCCTCGAGTTTAGCCGTTGTCGCCGATCTCGCAAGCCCATGATCCGAAGATGATCGTCTTCCTCGCCGACGTACTCATGATGTCGTGGTCCGCCGACTCGTGGCTGAAATTCGACGAGAGCCCCTACCGCGCGCCCGGTGCCGATGTTTTACGACCGAGAGCCTCGCCGCGGGGTGAACCGGCGGCGGTTGTTCGGGCCTCGACGAACCCGGAGCCCGGCGGTTTGTTGCGCAGTATGACATGGAGAGCGGGGTTTTTATATCGGTTCGGGCCCCGATCAAGGATCGAGTAAAGACCTTTACGCCCGCCGGCGTGAGCCTTTGTTTTTGATTGATGGGGTCACCGAGAATCGGCCGTGAAGCTACAGCCGCTGGTCGATGCCAAGCTTGTGTTCTATACGTGCGTACTTGCGCTCTCCTCTGAGGTGTTCCTCGGCTGCCTTTTATAGTCCAAGGGGCCAAGGAACTTACTACGATCCTAGTCGGATACAGAGAGGGTTGTTCGTAGAGGAACCGAACACCCAAACCCTTTACAAGGTAACCTGACTAGTGTTCTATCCTAGTTACAACAGAAGTCACCGTAGCTATGCTTCCATTGCCTTCGGGAGTTGTTTGTGGCCGCAGCTTGGATAGAACCCCCCGCGTACAACTCGGTAGAGTTCTTTGGTGATCCTCAGATCCACAAAGTCCAGATGGCATGCGCGCCTAGGTCATCCTGCCTCCCCCGTCGTTCGTCAGATTCTTCAAAAGCACCTCTTAGAGTTTGTGTCAGAGTCAAATAAAGGGACAGTCTGTGATGCTTGCCAACAAGGCAAGAGTCACCAATTACCGTATCCCAAGTCTACAAGTGTGTCATCGAGTCCATTAGATTTGATCTTTTTCCGATGTATGGGGGCCAAAGACCGAGTCTGTAATTATAATGTCGGTTTTATCGATGATTTCAAAAATTTACTTGGGTTTATCTCCTCGAAACACAAATCTGAGGTGTTTAAAGTCTTTCATGACTTTCAAAATATGGTTGAGCGATTGTTCAATAGGAAGATTATTTCCATACAAACGATTGAGGTGGGGAGTATCAAAGACTCAATACCTTCTTTCAAATAAGATAGGTATAACCCATCTTGTGTCTTGCCCACACACCCATTAGCAAAACGGTGCAGCCGAGCGCAAACACCGTCATATAGTAGAGACAGGCCTTACTTTGCTAGCTCAAGCTTCTATGCCTCTGAAATTTTGGGGACGAGGCATTTATTACAACTACCTATCTTATCAATCGCATGCCTAGCAAAGGAATTGACAACCAAACGCCTCTTGAAAGATTGTTTCATCAAACTCCAGTTTATTCCACTCTTAGAGTGTTTGGTTGTGCTTGTTGGCCTAATCTCCGTCCTTACAACAATAAAAGCTTCAATATCGATCCAAGCAATGTGCCTTTCTTGGCTATAGTCAAATGCATAAGGGTTTTAAGTGTCTTGATATCTCTACAGGACGTGTTTACATCTCAAGAGATGTTGTTTTTGATGAAAATATCTACCCTTTTGCTAATCTTCATTCCAACGCTGGTGCTCGACTTCGGTCGGAAATTTCCCTTCTTCCTGAACATCTTTTTTCTTCTAATGATCTTGGGTATGATTCAAATTGTGACTCATCGTGTGCTAACCCAACTAATCAAGTTGTGGAAGAAGATGTTGTTTCAGGAAATCAAACTGGAGAAGAAAATCCGGTGCAAAACAATGGAGAAATCAGTCCTACACGCTTTGTTTTCGGGAGGGAGACAGGCTCGCGATCCCAGGCTGATCCGCCCCCTGTGCAGCAACTTGAAGCCACCGAATCAACTTCGGATAGCGAGCCTGATCCGGTCGACCGGTCTGGCGCTTCTGGCGCTGGTACGGGTGCCACTCCTGGTGCGCCATTTGGCGCTCCGTCGTCGTCGCCAGGGGGGACAGCAGCTGGTGGCGGGATCGGTGGGATCGGAGGATCCGGATCTTCTACGCCGCTGGATCACTGCTCGTGTGTTGCCCATACTTTGCATGCGTCGCCATCATCTCCAGCTCCAGCTCCAACACCGTCTCCTTCGCCGGTTGTGCAGCGCCCTCAGACATGATTGTAGCATGGCATTCGTAAGCCAAAGGTGTACACTGATGGTACAATCAGGTATGGCCAGCTAGCAGCTACTTCTGAGGAGCCTACAACTCTTAATGATGCTTTATCTAATCCAAATTGGAAGAATGCTATGGATCTTGAAATTGCTTTGCATTAGTGAAGAATAAAACTTGGCACTTAGTTCCTCCTCAACGTGGCCAAAATATTGTTGATTGTAAGTGGGTTTACAGAGTCAAAAGAAAAGTCGATGGAAGCATTGACAGATACAAAGCAAGACTAGTTACTAAGGGATTCAAGCAAAGGTATGGAATTGATTATGAAGAAACCTTTAGCCCTGTTGTTAAAGCAGCTACTGTTCGGCTTGTATTGTCTTTAGCTGTGTCCAATGGCTGGCATCTTCACCAGCTTGATGTTCAGAATGCCTTTTTGCATGGTATTCTTGAGGAGGATGTATTCATGCGACGGCCGGGGATATGTGAACAAACAGCACCTCATTTTGTGTGTAAGTTAGACAAGGCTTTGTATGGTCTTAAGCAGGCTCCACGAGCGTGGCATGCACGGCTCAAATAAAACTGGCTGTTGCTTGGTTTTACTCCCTCAAAGGCTGATACATCTTTATTTTTCTATAAGTCTAGAAAACATGTGATTTATATGTTAGTATATGTTGATGACATAATTATTGCCAGCTCTTCTCAAGATGCAAAGGATGACTTTTACTTCGTGATCTTGAAAAAGACTTTGCCATTAAAGATCTTGGGGAGTTGAGTTATTTTCTTGGTATTGAGGTTAAGAGGAGTCATGGAGAGCTTCTACTCAAGCAAGAAAGGTATGCTACAGATTTGCTTAAAAGAGTTAATATGAGTATTTGCAATTCGGTAAGCACACCAATGCCAGCATCTGAATCCATTACTAGTGGGAGTTTGTTGGGATCAGAAGACTCCACAAAATACAGAAGTATAGTTGGAGCATTGCAATATTTGACACTTACTCGACCTGATATATCTTTTGCTGTTAACAAAGTGTGTCAGTTCCTCCACTCTCCTACTACAGTTCATTGTGAAGCTGTGAAGCGCATCTTAAGGTACATAAAAGGCACTTTAAAGCTTGGGCTTCGGATTGGTAAGTCCAAAACAGTTCTTGTAAGTGCATTTTTAGATGCAGATTGGGCTGGGTGTCCAGATGATCGTAGATCAACTGGAGGTTTTGCTATTTATCTTGGAGCAAATCTGATCTCTTGGAGTGCTAGGAAGCAAGCAACAGTCTCAAGATCAAGTACAGAGGCTGAGTACAAATCAATGGCAAATGCCACAGCCGAGGTCATGTGGGTGAGAAAGCTTCTTGATGAATTGGGAGTACCTCATCCAATGCATGCTTGTCTTTGGTGTGATAACTTATGAGTGACATATCTGTCAGCTAATCCAGTTTTTCATGCCAGGACTAAACATATTGAGATTGATTTTCATTTTGTCAGAGAACAAGTTGCTTCGAAACAACTCAGAGTTCAGTTTATCAATTCAGGAGATCAGATAGCAGATGGTTTTACTAAACCACTTCCAGTACAAAAGTTAAAAGAGTTTCGAGACAATCTCAACCTCACTGATGAGTTGTGATTGCGGGAGGGTGTTAAAAGGTGCAACCGCCGTGTTCGCGTGATTTGTATGTAGCGTGAGATAGTAGATATCCTAGCTTGTTGTTTAGGCAATAGATTGATCATGTAAATCTTTTCTTTCTTTGCTTGTAAGTCAAGTTGATGTAACATGCCTTGCTAGGGGCTTTCCTAGCCTATATAACATGGAACCGTGAGCCTGGATCGGCATCACGTTACCCTAATTCTCACATTTGGTACATAACTAATAAAGGACAAAGATGCCTTGAGAGCAAGAGCTTCAATTATATTCTGCATGCACAACTATTGAATGCATCTTTATATACACCTCGCCATCTTGAATATAGACACACACAATAAATGTTAACAAAGAAAAGGTGACAATTTGAAATGATTCTCTTCATTCTGACCAATATATATACAAGGGCACCCTTTTTTGGAGCGACAGCAAATTATCACTCGTAAAGATATTTTAGCCCACTCCTGGCAAGAAAAGAAAAACTTAAGCTCTGCCCTAAGTATCACGTGGAATGCAAAGAAGGCAAGGAGTTGATGATAGAAATGGGAGGCGTCGAGAAACAAGATAAGAGGAACAATTTTCATCAAAGTTTTACCAAAATTATCCAATCCCCAAGATCAGTTTGACAGGCCAGTTTTGGTCTCAAGCCTTGGCGCGCACAGGTATATATATTCGGTGTTACCATGGTGTAGTTATTAATGCACCATGGTGTAGTAGCATATGACAAGCTTTGGTTTTGCAACTTTAGCTCTGTCCTGAGTATTATGTAAAAAGAAAGAACACAAGGAGCTGATGAGATGGAAATGGGAGGAATTGGCAAGATAGCACCCAATCTTTTATTGAACCCTTGTCTAAAATCCGTATGCAAGAAGCACTAGAATGCTGGGAAGCTCATCATAAAACAGCTCCTATATATAGATATAGGTGAGTGTCACTTACTATGAAGTCCATGGACGGCACCTCACGGTGGCACTTGTGGCAAACACATCGACCCTCTCATGCCTTTCTGGTCTGTATATTTTTTGACAACATATACCAAATTTGGCATCGTTTTCAACAGCATGATAAGTTTGGGAGCGCTGATTTGTTTATGTTGTAGCCTTATGGAAAGAGAGGTCAGTGTGGATGTGGTTTTGGAAGGGGTGGTTGTTGTTTGTTCGTTTAACAGCTCGAACGCTAGAGGTTGGTCTCGCTTGTTGGTTATGGTGCACGGACGAGTAAGTCTGAATACAACTGAACTTGTGGCACATATTATGAACTCAACTCTCCCTCATCCCCTTATATTTGTTTAATTCATGCACATGTTATGGACTCAACTTTCGAAACCTAGGCAAATTTTACTATTTTTTGCATTGGGCTGATGTAAAAAGTCCCAAGCATATGGATAGTAATTAATGGCCTGTGTTTGATTGGGTTTCGACGGTTTTGTCTTACGATTTTTCCAATTTTTGTAGGCTTGGAGTTCAAGTATTGGTGACATAGGGCATGACATGAAGTATTCAAGTAACAATGAATGGAATATCCTTAAACTTATCAGTTGTACATTGTGACGGCAAAAGGTGTCACTACTTACTCTAGTTGGTTAGGTTTATTAATGGACAGTCTTTGAAATGTGCATGTACATTGGTCTAAACAATATTGACCATGTTAGTATGTGTCGTAATAAAATTGAAACCACACTACTGCATTGCCATCGTGCAAATCCTAGGGGCAATGAGGAGAAGCAGTAGAATGGGTGTGGGCTGTCATGCTCGTCTTATAGAGGCCATTGCTTATATCACATCATGTTTCGTATACTTGGGGCATGGGACAAATTTCTTCTCCCGTTACGACACAAACTAGGACAAGTTTGTATGAAATAATAATGCAGAAGACGCCTTGATAGCATGATTATTTACAGTCATATCTGCATACGCACAACTATAAATGCATCCACATAATGCCTCGCCTACTTGAATATAAATACACAACAAATGTATGCAAACAAAAGGTGATAAATTTGATGTGATTCTTTTCTCACCAATATATATATATATATACTACGGAACCGTTCTTTGGAGCGACTTAATGAAAACTCAGAGAACATTTATCTCGCTGCTCGTGAAAGCAAAAACAAAAGGACTTTTAGCTCTTCCCAAAGTTAAAAGGAGGCAAAGACCTGCTGATGGAAATGAGAGGCATCGAGAAACAATACATCACTTGGAGCCTTCACAACACTAGGGGCCTTCATCAAGCAAAATATCTGATCCGCAACAAATGTTGGAAGTTGTCCAGAACTACTGAACTTGGCCTGGTATGCACCAAAGCCAAGCCCTCGAGAAGTGTCCTAATCAGTGCATGGAGAGATTCATATATGTAATTTATATTTTAGCTTTTTAGCCTAGATGCTCTGTAATCCCCTTGTACATAAACATTCTTTCATTTAATTGAAAAACAAAAAAAAAATAGGTAGGGGGCTTCCTTCGGATTCGGTCAAAAGAAAAACAAAACTACTGGAAAAAAAAAAAGATGGGTACATGTGCAGAACTTTTTGGAGTTTTCATACGAGAGCCAGTTGATAGCGATGGAGCAGTGATGATTACACCTGGAGGGAGCCCAATCCTGAAACGCGGAAAAAAAAATGGCAAGGGGAATTGATGATATCTGTACAGCATCTTGACACGTGCCAGGCACTGAAAATTTACTTAGAGATGAATTGTATTAGCAGTAGCTGTCTATTTGCATGGCACACGCTTCCAATAATTTTGCACAAGCCACAGTCAGCTCTTAACTGATTTTTGTGGTATGTAGCTTTACCTAGAGCTTTCATTTTGTTATTAGTCCCCTTCCAATAATTAAAGCAACCATTAGGTTCCTAAAACCGACTACCCAAGCCACAGTCAGCTCTGTACACACCCAGGTCCTAATACCCTTTTTCTTTATCATTGCATCTAAGAGGTTGGATTACAGTAAAGGGCTGATTTGTTTTGTGTGAGGACTCAAGACAGGGGTGGATGAGGCCAGGTGGGTCTTGGGTGTGTCTTAGAGAGAGACCTTATTTACGAGTGATAAATTATTTCTCCCTTTACAGCAGACATGCACATATTTGGTTGATAGTAATGAAGGAAAATGATGCCGTGAGAGCAAGAGTCGCAATGATATTCTGCATGCAGAACTACTGAATGCATCTATATACCTATTTGAATATAAACACACACAATAAATGTTAGCAAAGTAAAGGTAACAAATTGAAACGATTCTCTTCATTCTAACCAATATATATACAACGGCACCCTTCTTTGGAGCGACACCGAATTATCAGTCGTAAAGAAGTTTTAGCCCACTCGCAAGAAAAAAAAAAAAAAACTTAGCTCTGCCCTAAGTCGTATTATGTGGAACGCAAAGAAGGCAAAGAGTTGATGGTAGAAATGAGAAGCGTCGAGAAACAAACCAAGATAAGTAGTTTTCATCAAAGTGTTGCCAAACTTATGCGATCCCCAAGAGCTGTTTGACAGGCCAAATAGATGGGGACATGTCAGAGCTGTTAAGGGTTTTCAGACGCGGCCTGTTTGCTGCAATTTTTTTCGCAGCCGCAACTGCTGCTGGAATTGGCATAGCAAGATACTCCCTCCGTTTCAAATTGTAGTTCAATTTGGCTTTTCTAGATCCATTTCTTTTACTGTGTATCTAGACATAGTGTATAGTGCATAGCAAAATCAATTAATCTAGAAAAGCAAAATGAATTACAATTTAGAATGGAGAGACTACATGTTACTGTGGTAACAGTGATCTGTGCAGCCACACAACAGCTCCCCATGGAATATGACCGTGCGTGCCCATTCTTGAAAAACTCATGAAAAACAAATCGGCAAGGCAAGTTGATGATAGCTTTGCAGTGTCTTTTTGAGTCTTTCGTGAACCCAAGACTCAAAGTTTGTTGTATGATGAATGGTGATAGGAGTTGTTGTCTATTGGCATGTGCTTTTTTTTTTTCGGTGTTTGCTTCTCAAATTTTCCATGTTGTCAAAGGTATGTAGCTTTCCGTTATTAGTCCCAAAAATATGTGGTCACATACTACTTGTGATGTATTCTTATTGAGAAATATGTGGTCACATACTACTTGTGATGTATTCTTATTGAGAAATATGTGGTCACATACTTGTGATGTATTCTTATTGAGAAATATGTGGTCACTAAATGTTTGTTTTTAGAATTTTAGGGCAAAGCCTCCGTCTATTAACCATAGTTAACACACAAAGACACATTGTTACTATTAAGTTGCAAGCACCAACCAGTTCAACCCAAAAGCTTAAGCTGATGGGGAGAGGTGGACAATTCACTTATATTTCAATAGTTACAGCCCGAAGCAGATGGGGAAACCATCAAAAGCTGTTTAAAATTCTACCACACTGCATAGGAGGCAACACCACCTCAACGAACCTAAATCGAATAGCCAAAGCAAGTAGAAACAGATTACAAACGGAGAGGAAAGCAAGTCATTTTACACTGCATACCACTGATGTTGTGGTATTTCCCAGTACAAATCGAGAGGAAAGTAAGTCATTTTAGGTTCTTGATGTTTCTCAAGGCTGTCTTGAGAAGATGCTCTTCCTGAATTTTGATTCAGCATTTCATGGATAACGTAGTGTCCTACCAGAGTAGTAACTTGTACATTCATGGAACTAAAGAGTGAAACAGTAATAATTATTCAAAATTTAAGGTGTGTTTGGTTCATGGCTCAACACGGCAAACTTCCGTCTTGGGCTCCTACACGCAGTTGTGCCTTCCCGCTTGGTCCTCGCACGCCACGATGGCTTGGACTAGTACTTGAGCTGAATTTTGTAGAGAATTTGATCCTTTTTATTGCTTTTGAATTTTTTTTTGTGGTACATCAAATTCACCTCTCCGGATCATGTTTATTTGTCTGTCAACAGCAATGATACATGCAGTTCTTTGGCAGATCATGATACTTGTGTAGAATTAAGCACCCAATATGTGCCCGATTGATGCTTTTACACACGCTTTCCATGGAAGAGTAGTTAGGAGAAGCAGCCGAATGGATAAGCATATCGGGACGTGTCTTTCTTAACTGAGAGGGCATGGTTTTGTGCGTTAACTATATTTACTTAGTGAATAGGGACATGTGAAAGAATTTTTCAATCTCCGGTTGCAAGACACATGAACATATTTGGTTGTAAGTAACAGTACAAGATAAGAATCCTTTCAAAAAAAAAAAACAGTACAAGATAAGATACCTTAATTGATATATATAGCAAACGATTGAAGCACATATATGCCTTGCCCACTTGTTACAAACTAAAGAGGCATATATATACACAAGGTAATCCTTTGTTTGGAGCCACACCAAATTACCACTCATAAAGAAATTTTATCTTGCTCATCGCACAAGGTAAAAAACAGAGTTTTTAGCGCTGCCCTGAGTCGTATCATGTGGATTACAAAGAAGGCAGAGGGAGCTGATGATAGAAATGAGAGGCATCCAGAAACAAAATTGCAAGTGGAGCTTTCTCAATATACCTTTGTGTAAATTATCCCATCCCCAATTAGTTTTCCACTGGCAAAAGACAGGTTTGTCCGCAGAGCAGTTCAGACCCGTCAGACGCGTGTCGCTTAATTGAGATGGAAAACGATGGATTAGAATCAAGGAAGAGGCACCCTGTTCGTGCGGGTGCCACTGAATTCTGAAGAACACGAAAAACGAATCGGCGACACAAGTTGATCACATCTCTCTAGTAAATTCTTCATCTGTTGACTGGCAGTCAAAATTTACTGAATTGTAATAGGGAGTACGTTGTTATCTATTTGCATGTCTTACGATTTCTTTTTGCTTTTTTTGAGATTACACAGTACAACGCAGACACTCAACACGCACGCACACTGAGAATTTTACTGACAGCTTTGATTGCATTATTAATCCCCATCTGATAATCAAAGCATCAGTAGGGCGCTGGCGGAGAGCTCACTGCGCCTCCCTGAACCCTACCCGCGTACACCCACAGAATCTGATAGAGGTGTTACCAAAAGACTAAACTACCCTTTAATCATTATTAGAAGGAGGAACCGGCTTAAAATAGATTAATGGGAGGAACTGGTAGTTCCTCGACCAGTTCCTCCAGCACGGTAAAAAATTCTCTAATATTTTTTCAAAACTTATGGTGTGTTTGGTTCATGTCTCGACATGGCAAACTTCCGCTTTGGGCTCCTACACTACACGCAGTTGTGCCTTACCGCATGGTGCTTTGCTTGGACTGGTGCTTGAGCTGAATTTTGTAGAGAATTTGATCCTTTTTATTGCTTTTCATTTTTTTTTTTTGTGGTACATCAAATTCACCTCTCCGGATCATATCTATTTGGCTACCAACAGCAATGATACAGGCTGGAAGGCACTTCGGCACGTACAGCAGCATCATGCTGCTCGGCCCTACTGATGCTTTTACACACGCTTTCCATGGAAAAGTAGTCAGGAGAAGCTAATCGGGATGAGAGGGCGTGGTCTTGTGCGTTAACTATGTTTACTAAGGTAATCGGGACATGTGAAATTTTTTTCAATCTCCGGTTGCAAGACACACGAACATATTTGCTTGTAAGTAACAATACAGGATAAGATACCTTAATTGATATATATATCAAACGACACAATCGTATTCTGCATACCAAGCTATTGAAGCACATATAATGCCTTGCCCACTTTAATGTAAATGCACAAAAAATGTTTGTAAATTAAAGGGGCATATATATACAAGGGAATCCTTTGTTTGGAGCCACACCAAATTACCACTCATAAAGAAATTTCTTGCTCATCGCACAAGGAAATAAAAATAGAGTTTTGAGCGCTGCCCTGAGTCGTATCATGTGGATTGCAAAGAAGGCAGAGGGAGCTGATGATAGAAATGAGAGGCATCCAGAAACAAAATTGCAGTTGGAATTCTCATGATAGCTTTGTGTAAATTATCCTATCCCCAATTAGTTTTCCACTGGGAAAAGACAGGCTTGTCCCCAGAGTGGTTCAGACCCGTCAGACGCGTGTGGCTTAATAGTAACGACGGATTAGAACCAAGGAAAAGGCACCCAGTTCGCGCGGGTGCTACTCAATCCTGAAGAACTCGAAAAACGAATCGGTGACACAAGTTGATCACATCTCTCTTGTAAATTCTTCATCTGTTGACTGGCACTCAAAATTTACTGAACTAGGGAACCTCACCCGCGCGTTGCTGCGGGAATTAAGAAAATGCAATGATAATAAGAGGAAATATCATGATATCATCTCTGCACGATAGAGATATATGAGCTTATTATAGAAAGTTGAAATACCAGTGTATGGAGTATACACAACTATTTTTTAACACCAAAGTGCCAAGCTATTTGAACTGAAGTATCTGAATCGAGTATAACCAAAAAATTATTCAAATCACACAATGTATCTTGCGGTAATTTTAAAAAAGGACTCGTAATTATTTAGTTGAGTGAGTCCTCGGCAGCTAACATAATTCCTCCTGCTTCATTCTTCATGGCTGATGTTGAGAACAATCTGCAATGGTTAACTGTATTAATAGCGAGTATAGTATAGATTTCAGATATTATTATTGATTGCAATGATACCAGTGTATTGAATATACACAACTATTTATTTAGACCACAGTGATAAGCTAAAACCAATTAAAAAAAAAGAGTTGTGCAATAAAGCAACCTAAAACGAATCAAAAGCAAAATTGTAGATCTGTAACTCAACTCAAGTTTTTCTCATTCAGATTTGTCAATCTTTTGCCTATTGTTGGCAATAAACTACTACTATCAGGTAGTAGAGAGTAATTAAATGGTAGCTTTGTCTTACTGTCACATTCAAGAAAACCAAAATACCAGTCATCTGTTTCTCTTCTCCAACAACAGGAAAGTAACAACTGAGCTATGTGTCTCAGAGTCCCTCCTTCCAGGGCATTTCCTATCGTTGCCATATCACACAGCTCGAATATAGAGCCTCACAATTTTTGTAGAGTCATTTGTTGGTCTTAACACAGGACTATCAGAACACCCTGTAGAATTGAAAAGTCAATTTTTGGTCTTAACACAGGACTATCAGAACACTGAAGCAAAGGGTTAAGAGAACGCTAAAAAATGGCAGCAAAAAAAAAAGTGCCTTAAATTTTGTCAAAAACATGTCTCCTGGCCTTGTTGCCATAAGGACCAAATGACCAACAACATTATTATGTGGTGGTGTCATCTACCAAAATAGATACCAAAAACTTAAATAATTACTGTCCAAATATGCTTATTTTACATGATCACCAATGCCTAATTTGAGTCGGAACCTTCTGGAGGCAGAAATTCCATAAGCATCATTCATTAAACCTACTGTTCTGAAAAAAAAAGGCTACCTAGCTGAAGAATTTCATAAGCATCACCCATTAAACCTACTAATGTCTGCCTATCCTGAATTAGCATGATACTACTTGTATCAAATAAATATGCAATATCCGAATAGCAAGCCCCAACCTGTTAACTGCTTAGTGAGGCATAGGGTTTAAAAAGATGAGACATAGGGTCTGGTTTTGATGTTTAAAAAAGATGTATCTCTCAGAAATTTGTATCTTCAGAATGAAATAAACCGTACCCTCGATTCCTTGATTTAAAGAGTAGGGATCAGCATACAAAGTTGCAGTGAGAATTTAGAGATGACTAAAAGTAAATAAATAAATAATAGTACAATATAAAGGACATACTGACTTCAATACTTGATAATGATGATAAGACATTTCCATCTTGAGAAAGATTAAGACAAACCCCATGGGGTGGATCATCCATTAGAAGCTTAATCTCTTTCTGCATTCTCAGATCATACACAACAGCCTCGCAATATGAGAAATCAACACCAATAGCCTCAAAGTAGAGTGCGTGATTCGTCAGTATGAGCCTCCCTGCAGAATCATACACATTAAGAACCTCATGAAGAAGCACAACTCAGCAGCGCTGATCAAAATTACCATAAGGACGGAGGGTGCTTAATCAGACCATGTGGACGTCCTGATGTGCTGAAGAACTGGCGGGCCCCCCGCCGTTTTTCGTGGCCGCTGGCGCCCGACCCGCCGCTGCCGCCCCGCCCCGAGCTCCTCCAGCACGCCCTCCCGGGCGCCGCCGCCGCGCAGGCCGCGGGTGCAGGGGAGGCGCTTCTCCTGCATCTCAATATATCTCAGATCGAAATAGAAGTCGATCGATACAGAGATGGAGGTGAGCCACGCGGCTGCCTGAGGACATGCTCGCGGACGTCTCCGCTGCTTGACGCCGCCGCGCAGGCTGGCTGTATGCCGCTGCGTCTCGCAAGGCCTGGCACGCCGTCATCGACGGGCACAGGCTGCTGCGCGCCGAGCTCCTCCCGCTCTCCATGTCCGGCATATTCATCAACTTCTGCATGCTGGGACTGCCCGAGTGCGGTGGTACGGCGCGGGCGGGCGAGCCCCGCAAGCGGCGACGCCGGTGAGCGGTGCGTCAAGAAGCCCCTGAGCGAGGCTGAGTGTGGCACTGGACGCAGCTCGTCGGCAATGGCGAGCAGCGGCTGCAGCGGGCGGGTCGCCGCCATCGCCGGGCGGGTCGCCGTCCGCCTCCAGCTCCCGCTTCCCTTTCGCCCGGCCCCACCGATGCCGAGGACCGGATAGGACCATCAATCGCCGCCGCCGAGGAGCGGATACGACCATCGAATCCGCCCGCCGACGGTCCACCCCCGCCTCAACGCCTTTCCACCCGCGCGGCCGCCAATCCACCCAAAGACGCCTCTGCTCCCTGCGCGGGGCGCGACTCTGCCGCAGCCCGCCGCCGCCGCTGCTTTCGACTCCTTGTCGCCGCCTCCCCGGGTGGGGATCGGTGTGCGTCGAGGCAGGGTAGGGGAAGGTTGAAGAATCTGCTGAGGACGCAGACGGTCGGGTGGATGACGTTGTGGATTATGTGGTGGACGGGGAGGCCGACAGTCCTCGGACGATGCGGGGTGGGGGCGAGGTAGGGGAAGAGGCCGCGGGCTTCTGCTGCAAGGCGGCTTTGCTATGTTCAGTTACCAGTGGTATGGACCAATCAAAAGCCTGAGAACTCCCTGAGGATTGCTAGTGGGGATCTCCTATATAAGAGTTATAGATTGTAACAGGGAGTACGTTGTTATCTATTTGCATGTCTTACGATTTCTTTTTGCTTCTGAGAATTTTCGAGTTGTCACACAGTATGTAGCTTTGATTGCATTATTAATCCCCTTCTGATAATCAAAGCAACACACCATTATGTTCCTAAAACCGATTCTCTATGTCTTGTTCTGTTCGCCTTAATCCCTCCTCCTATTAGTCGACTAACACATGGAATCAGATTCACGATCTAGGATCCAGTTGGTCAATCCATACCCATCCTTTGATTGCCATCGGTTTAGGTCGCTGAACTGATGATTGCTTCTGCACCTAGCACTTAATCGTTGATCTCATGTAATTCATATTCACGTTGATCGATCTGGGCTGCAATTCATGGTTCTGGAGCTACCACTACATCCGAGAACAAAAGATGTTTTGTGTGATTGAGTCCCGATTCCAAGATCCTGATCGATCATCGCCTATTCTCCAAAAAAAGAACACCAAGCTAGAGCAACGTTTTCATCATGTCTAACCTCAATTTAGACACTCATCATGGAGTACAAGCTTTGCCAAGATGTGCGCATGGCTGCCTTGGAGAAAGCGGCAGGGCACTTCAACATGTGGCTTCAGGAGATGGAGGCATCGTCGACGACCTCCTCATCGAAGTCGGGAAGTTAGCCAAACGTTAATATTGATCCGTCCTTGAGAAACTGGTGATGTGTGAGGGACGCAAAGGAGCTTGGTCTCATGGAGGTAGTAAGCGGCATGAGGGTTAGCGCAAGAGATATCATAGACAACATCACATAATGTTCACTTAAACTCATTTAAATTGTCTACACATGCATAAATAAAAAACTATGGCTATGCATATAGTTTATACCCTCAATGGTTAATTAAACAAAAAATGCTATCATATTAAAAAAAAAACTATGGCTATACATATAGTTTTTCCGTACAACGTGTTTAAGTCAGTGATAAAGTGGAAGCCACATGCTTGCCATATTTGCAAGAGTGGTTAGCTGAAGCAGCGGTATGGATGGGATGAATATTTTTTCTCGTGTTACAATACACTAAGGGCTTGTACAGCAGTGAGACAGCTGCTGTCTGTAAGTTCTTGGAATTTACAAGACAGACGGCTTATACAACCCACAGACAGCTGCTGTCTATTTGCCTATCTACAAAACAGCACAGCACAATTTGTAGATAGGCAAATAGCACAATTTGTCTATTTGTCTATTTGCCTATTTACAACACAACACAATTTAATTTCTGTCTATTAATGTCTATTTGCCTATCTACAGTCTCTCCGTGAGGTGCAGCGTCTGTCTGCTATCTCCCCGGCCATCACGTGGCCATCATCAGAGGAGCAGGCAGCGGTGCGACTGCAAGCAGCAGGGCGAGGTTTCCTTGTCCGGCGGATGGTGCGGAAGATGCGAATGTTGCTCAGCGTGTCGCTGCAGCAAATCGCCGTCTACACGCTCAACCACTCGGGCTCACCTATACATCTTGCAGCTCCAACCAAAGTAGAGATCGGGGTGTGCGGTCTCCCAGTGCGGCGAACGACCAGCACCACCCAGCAGCAAGCCTTGCCAGCGCTGGCACCCACTTTGGTGTCGCTGGATAGGCTGAGCGCACTGCTGCCGCTAGCTGTCGGGCTCTTCCCATGGGATCCAGGACGTTGTCAGCGACTTCCTCGACCACTATCCAGCACTACAGCTCGAGGACGAGCTGGTCTTCGAGGGCGGGGGAGATGTCATGTGGGGGCTGACAGCACCAGCACCAGCACCAGCCAAGGCTCGAGATGCTACCAATGGTCAGCAGCAGTAGCCCGAGGAGGTTAGGAGTTACTGGCCAACATTAGGCAAGCCCGAGGAGGCCTAGATGTTGGGCGGCTGAGAGTGTTAGCTATTAATAGCAGTCAAGAGGGAGTTGAAGAGTTATTCTTGTGAACATGAGAAGAGAGTGTGAAAGAGAGATTAGGAGCTGGGCAGCCGGCTAGGCCAGCTCCTATATATATCTGTAAGCCGCACCTGTTGAGGAATAAAGAAATAAGAAACAAGTTATCTCTAGTCTCATCCCCTGCTACCTCTGAGTCTCATCCCTCAATCTCTCAAGCTCTTGGCAAAGCATAAGGCCTAGTTATCCCTCTTATGAACTAATGTTCACTACAACACTAACTGCAGGTTTGCTGTTGGTTATTAATTTTGCCTTCTTCGACGGATCATGTGCTCACTGGCACGTCTACTCCAGTACAGTATTTGGGCTACTTCAACTGTTACAAAATGTTTTTTTTCTCTATACATTGGAGTTGGAACATTTAACTGAATAAGAAATCATTTAATTACCTAAAATATGGGGTACCTGAACAGATTATACAAATGGTTTCAAATTTGTTTAGGCATTTGATTTGTAGTCGTGGCTTATATATACTCTTACTCAACAGAAAATCATCGTCAATACTATTGAAATTGTGTGTGCCACCCAAAAAGCAAGTTAGTAGCGATATTTTTTTGGTGTACAGTCAATTACATGTGGCACAAGAAACTGAACAAATATAATTCTAGCCAACGTTGTGTGAACAGTATGCCCGATAACTTAATAATAGAGGTATTTATTCATATATATTCAGTCGTTTTTTCTAATTCCATGTGACCATCCAATTCAGAACTGTGAGTTGAGGTTAGAGTTTTCTGAATCTTGCTCTAGTGTCAGCCTAATTTCCTATCAATGCTTCCCCTTCAACTAGAAAGTTGCCATCCAAGATTTCAGCATTCTGGCATTATGTTATTCTCTTCAAACACTATATACTCTTGCTTCAGGCCATCGATGTAGTCCTTGTTTGTATAGCTACACACAAAATAATTCCTTCCTTTCTAACCTTGTCTGCTTTCTGATGCACAGGTTAATCCAACAGTGTGCCAAATCCATACTCTATGCAGAAAGTAGGACTATAGTAAAATAAATTCCTATGCTATTATATATCCCTACTATGATCTAGATTCTCTGAATGGCGTGTGTGCAGGAAGGGGCTGGAAGGTGGTTGATAAGAATGAAAACTGTTGGTGGGTTTGTTAATGGTGCAAGGCGATAAACAGTGATACGAATGATTTCTTAAGACAAGATGCAAGATTTCTGCTCTGATTTCTCCTCCTAATCTTGCTATTAACAACCTCATGGAATACTTAGTTGCTATTAGAAAGCCTAGCTGTCTCCTGTGCATACGTACTGAGAATATAGTGACATTAAAGTTTATTATGCAATATAGTTCATTCAGTGCATAAGATATCCATTGCCAAGACATGCGATTGTTTCTTCCTCACTTGTTTTGCCATCGTCCTTTTGTGCGCTCTTTCTTTTATGTGAACCTTTTCTGCACTCTTGGTAACATATATTTTTTTTGTCGAGTCAGGAAGGGAAACCCCCACCCTAATATTTTTGGTATTTTTAATAATGCCTCAGCCTGAGATTCGCTCCCACTGGGATTCGAACTCGAAAACTGAGAGGTGCCTCTAGAGTGTCCAGGCTGGCTGGGGTAACCAACCGAACCCAACATCCTTTGGCCTCTTGGTAACATATATTAATACACTGGCATTAAAATAAGAAAACTTAGCAAGCCGCCATTGGTATTTCTGGGAAATCTCCTATACTTGTCATCTCACTGCAGGTTATGCGTCAAGTTGCATGTTATTTTTAGTCCTTCCTGTATGAAGTATATGTTGACCACAATTAACTAGCAATGCCCTCATGGCCAAAATTCTTTCTGTGGTTTATAGATTGCACTATATGCTGATGTGATTCATCCAAGCCTTTTATCAGCTAGGACAAAAGCACCATGCTGAGCATGCCAATATTCTGGATTTTATAAATATCCATGTAGTAGCACAAAGAAGGTACAGTTACTTAACTTTATTTATGCAGAAAGGTCATTGTTGCACAGGAACTTTCTGTGGAACTATGATTAGGTTATAACATGGGAGACAATGCTATTTTGTGAAATGTATGTTCCATTCAAGGTACAGTGATATTTTGTTACTTGTGAAATGTAATTTGAACA
Source organism: Hyparrhenia diplandra (assembly GCA_015847255.1). Classification (NCBI taxonomy): domain Eukaryota; kingdom Viridiplantae; phylum Streptophyta; class Magnoliopsida; order Poales; family Poaceae; genus Hyparrhenia; species Hyparrhenia diplandra. Next base: position 371,925 of record JADLZK010004228.1, on the reverse strand, counting down.
ATACCAGAGATGGTAATAATATTGTCCGTGAGATCAAGCGACAAGCATGGACAATAAGCTTGTGTGCATAGTATTATAAATATAATTTTATGCCTTATCTATTTTTACTTCTATACTCCCTCCGTCCAAGAGTAAATGACGGTTTGGGAAACGTGCCACTGTTACTATCTCAACGATTTGTAGAAAATACGTGAAACATTTATATCTCCAAATAAATTTGTTAAAAAACTAGATTCCAAGATCTATCTAATGGTACTAATTATGTATTACAAAGATTAATATTTTTATATATAATTGCCGGCAGTGGAAAAAAACTTTTTGTCTCGGGAAGCGAGAACGACGTTTATTTTGGGACAGAGGGAGTATGTGCAATGGGCAAAAAGGAGCGGGCTATTGGAACACAAAATAAATCAAAAATTGGGCAGTGACATATCATACTTTCGTATTACACAGTGCCATCTATCAAAACACGTTGCCCCCAAAAAAAATATTTGAAACATGTTATCTTCCTTCGTTGGAGGCAACGCGACGAGTAATAATTGTAGCAAGGCACTTGTGGCGCATCACATGTTCCTGCCTCTTGCAACGTAAAACATTTGAAGTAATAGTGACCATGTATCGCATCGAAGCACTACTAAACTGATGCAATAAAAATCACATATTGCATCCTAGCAATCCGCTGCAATAGTACTTCTGAATTGCATCCATACATGAAACCGGTGCAATACCACCCACATATTGCATCAAAACCAATGCTAATGCAACCAAAATTGACCGATGCAATATTTTCTACCTATTGGATCTTTGGTTCAAAATCGGTGTGATATGCCATACCTATTGCATCGACATGAATTACTATCGCATCAATTTCATTCCCGATGCAATAATGCTTACCTATTGCATCAATTTACTATCGCATCAATTTCATTCCCGATGCAATAATGCTTACCTATTGCATCAGATTTCCAAAATTGATGCAATAGCAACCACCTATTGCATCAAATTTGTGATTGATGCAAGGAGAAGTGATGTGATAGGGTCAAAAATTAGTAGTGCGACGACCTACAGCCGCAGCCCGCTACAGCTGCAGCGGTGGCCGTGTCGGGGCCACCGTTCTCCTTCGTCGGCGAGGTGAGCCGTGCCCGCGGCTTCAGCTCGGCGCTGTCCTCCTCCAGGAGGGCGGCTGCAGGCCGGCGAGCTGGCCACTCCATGGCGGGCGGAGGGTGGTCTCCTACTGCGCGACGCACGGCCCCGCACATCTGGGCGTGGGGATCTGCGCCACGGGCGCTACTCCTAGCCCATGGCGCGGGGCACGAGGGCACCCAGAAGACCCTGCATTGCTTACGGGCGGGGTTCTACATTCCGGGGGACCGCACCTTGGTTGCCGACTTGGTGCGCAGCTGCGTCACTGCCCGGCGTAACAAGGCGGCGGCCATCTTTGCCGGCGGCCTACTCCGGCCGCAGGCGTGCCGTCCCAGGTGTGGTCCGATATCTCTATGGACTTCATCGAGGGGCTGCCCAAGGTCGGAGGCAAGTCCGTCATCCTCACCGTCGTCGACCGCTTCTCCAAGTATGCACACTTCATTCCGTTGGGCCACCCGTACACGGCGGCTTCGGTGGCCCGCGCGTTCTTCGACGGCATTGTGCGCCTTCACAGGTTCCCGACATCCATCGTCAGCGATCGGGACCCCGTCTTCACCGGCCACGTCTGGCGCGATCTCTTCAAGATGGCCGGTGTCGACCTGCACATGAGCACGGCTTTTCGTCCGCAGACGGATGGCCAATCGGAGGTGGTCAACAAGGTGATTGCCATGTACCTCCGTTGCGTCACTAGCGATCGCCCTCAAGCTTGGGTGGACTGGCTCGCCTGGGCGAAGTACTGCTACAACACATCGTACCACTCCGCCCTGCGCGCCACGCCATTCGGGTGGTCTACGGCCGCCCTCCACCGCCCATGCTGCCCTACCGCCCCAACTCGGCTCGCACAAAGGCGGCGGGGGCGCTTCTACGGGACCGGGATGAGATCCTGGCGGAGGCCAGACAGCGCCTCATCTAGGCGCAGCAGCTGGCCAAGAAGTACTACGACGCCCACCACCGTGATGTGGAGTTTCCGGTGGGCGCTTGGGTCTGGCTCCGTCTCCTTCACCGCACGGCGCAATCCTTGGATCCTCGCGCGAAACACATGCTTGGACCTAGGTGGGCTGGCCCCTTCAAGGTTCTCGGCGGATCGGCGGCGTGGCCTACCGCTTGGAGCTTCCGGCCGGCGCTTCGGCTCCATGGCGTCTTTCATGTCGGCTTGCTCAAAGGCGCATCGGGGCGGCGTGCCGGCTGCCCCTGGGACTCTGCCGACCACCGGGATGGCCGCATCCTTCCGACTCCACAGCAGGCGCTCCAGGCTGCCTAGCGCCGCGGCATATGGCGTGTGTTGATTTAGTGGCATGGACTGTCGGCGGACGAAGCAACATGGGAGCTGCTCATCAAGTTCAAGGAGGCGTACCCGACTCCAGCTCGAGGACGAGCTGTTTAAGAAGGCGGGGAGAGATGTTATGACCGGCAACACCTATAGCCGGCGTAGAGCCGGTCGTGGCTAAGGCCACCGGTCAGTAGATGGGCTAAAGGCCCAAGTTATATTATTTATCTATTTTAGAGAGTTATTATTAATATTAGAGTCTCCGGACTATAAATATGTAATCACCCGGAGGTGGAATATTAAGCAGAAACATATTATTGTTTCCGGCTTCCTCAGGGAGCCGGGATTTAACCCTAGCCGCCTCCTCCCCCTTCCTCTTGGGCGAGCAGCGGCCAAGACAAGCGCCCCCCGCGTCTCCAATTCCCTCAAACCTCGACCTAAACCTCCCGCTCGAATCCCCAAAGCAATCACCCCTATAACCTACGGACTGTTCGAGGGAGATCAAGGAATCCTAACAGTTGGATTGATGCCCAAACGGAGGGAAACTTGGACGGATTGAGCCGCCACCACATCTTTTTTTAGATAATGGAATTAACACTCCAGCCTCTATAGTAACGCACACACCCTAAAGCCTCTGCGTGACCACACACAGCCAAAAAAAAACTTTAGTACATGAAGACATATGTACTAAAGATCTACTACATCCAAAAAAGAATTGAGTTTACTACTCAAGACAGTGCTAAAGATATCGATGTCACTTCATGACGGTCTTCGAATCGAGTCACCACACCTTGAACGATATGCACCAAAATAAACTTGAAAGAAACTCATTGGATGTAGACAACCCCCATTGCGGTGACAAATGCCCTCATTGTTACCCCTCCACCTTGATGTATCGGTGGCGTTCGGGATAGCTACAATCAATCTTTTGTCGTCCTGCACAACCCGTGGTGACCACCGGGGTAAAGGGCCGCCCTCCTCCGTAGATCCGGAGGAGGAGCGCGCGCGGCATGTACCGGGAGTTGGCGCCGCGCGCATACAACGGGAGCCCACGCCAATCATCTCTATGGGCTTCGGCTTGTAGAATGGAGGACGCGCACACGCCGCTCCAGGCCATGGGAAGGCGGATCCGGAGAGGGCGGGGTGGGCATTGGCGGCGCACATCTTGATCTCGGGCGGAGGCCGGGTGATGCAAATGCGTGGAATTGCTCACCGGTACTCAATTCGTTACCCCTCGGTGAGGAAACATGTTGGTGTTGGCGTGCTGCTGCGCGCCGTAGCGGGCATGCGGGCGGGAGACAACACGCGGGCATGAGCTCGGCGTGGACGAGATCAACGTGGAGATCGCGGAGGGCCAGGCCTGCATCGCCCGGCGCGCGGGAGGTGATGGATATCTCCTCTACCGCGATTCTTGACCCACTTTCTTGGATCCAACCCGGCTTGGCGGCGCGAGAGTAGTAGCGGCGTGCACGCAGTATGACGCCCAGCGGGGCGGACGGAGAATGCGCACCGACCTCCACGTGCGGGACCGATCCGTCACGCCCGCGGCAAGGGCCGCAAGGCCCCCGGGCGAAGGTTCCCGGCGAGGTCGGGCGACCCGTCGGCAAAGGAAGCCGGGCGCCACCGGCGCTGCCTCGGGCTGCGACGCCCCGGGATCGCTCGTCCGAGAAGACCGGCTTCGCTTCAGGATCGCCCGTCACCGGCTTTGCATCTCGGCGCGGTGGAGCGTCGGCGTCAGCGCCGGCGGGCGCGTGCGGCGCGGGCGACCGTTAGGCCAGCGCCATGGAGATCGGCGTCCGCTGAAGAAGGAAGCCCTTGCGGTGGACACCTCGGCGGCGATGGTGGAAGCGGAGCCGACCATGGCGGCACGAAGGAGCCGAGCGTCGGCTCCGCCGCCTGTTTGGCGCTGTGCTCGAACTGAAGGAGGCGACGGGCAGCGGCCCTAGAGGAGATGGGCCTCCTCTTGATGGAAGCGGCGGCGGCGCGATGCGGATCTTGCGGCTGAAGCGTAGCGGCGGCGTGGATCCCGCCGGGGAAGCGGATCTGAGCACCCAAGGCCCCTGGCTCCCCGCCGCGGGACGAACAGCTAGCCGGCGCGCAGTGGAAGAGGCCCGCCGCCGCCTTCATTGCGCCCGCCGCGTACTTACGACGGCGTGCTCTAGCGGCGGCAAAGGAAGCTGCGCGATCAACAGCTAATCGCCACGGTGAGGAGATGGACGGGGAGTCCAATCCTAGGATGTGACGCCGGCGGCAGCCTAGACCGTCGCCACTGGCACACGATCGCCTTGCAATCGCCGGTCAAAGGGCTCCGTCACATACGGATCCGTAACTATAGAGGTGTTATCAGCCGCCACCACATCTGGCAAGTGATGAGCCAACAGCCCCAAATCCAACTGGGTAGCCAGCACCGGTGAGGAGTACTGAGGGGCCGGCGCAGCTCTGCCTGCCGACCTGCAGTGGTACTACCGGTCGCGGCGGATCTGCACGGGTCGCCGTCGTCCGCTTCCACGTACGCGCAGGCGTAGCAGCTGCCGGCGGTGGCGTTCTGGGACCTGCGCGGCGCCGCCGCCGTCGATCCCGCGGGCAGCAGGGGCAGCCCAGCCGACGGTGCTTGGCTGGTCGGGATGTGCTCTGCTCCTGCTCTGCTCCGCCCTGCGCCCAGTGCCGGCGTCCTGCTCACCCCGCCCTTCCCAGGTGCGCATGTTGGATCCGCTCGGCGTCGTCTAGAGACGACGGCTGCGTACAATGTGAAGCGAGCTGTCCATTTGTTCTGGCGGCAACATCATGATGCTCGGGTAGAATTAAGCACACAATATGAGCCCGATTGATGTTTTTCAAGCATGGAGTTATGGAGGAACAACATGAGCAAGGCAGCTGACCTCGCCAATCTCAATTGATCCTTTCCTAGCACGGATCTAGCTTACTGCTTGAGGAGTGTCTGTTGTAGCGCATCATCCTACAACTACTACAGTCTAAAGGCACAGATCGAAATCGAGAACCCTTTGAAGAACTTTATTAATTCTCTAGAGAATTATGAAGTACACGTTCCCACTTGAGGATTTACATTTTTCATTGCGCCTAATGTATCTGAAGTACAGGTCGATATGCAGCTCTTGGTTCCAGGGGCCTCGTGAAGCCGCCGGTTAATTACATCCACGATATTGGACCGTGGAAAACCTCGATTAAGCTCCGTGAATGGTCGTCATCTTGTAATCTGTATCAACATTCCCCGAGTATCAATGCTGGCAAGAATAGCCATATAAGTGTACCCCAAAGCCTCGTTGGTCTTTGGCTAGAATGATCCGGCCTCATCGGTCACAGAATTCATAGTGATGTCTGCAAATAAAATGTGTTCAGCCTCGTCGGTCACGGAATTCATGATAAAGTCTGAAGACAATGTGTATGTGTCTGTTCGGCCTCGCCGGTCATGAACAAAAAGGCTCTAGCCTCGTCGGTCTAGACTAGATGTTTCCGGCCTCGTCGGTCGCAGAACTGTGATGATCTCCAAGCCTCGTCGGTCAAGGAGAGAAATGTGTCCTACCTCATAGAAACTTTGGTTGATTATTTGAGAGACTTTATAATGAAACTTTGGTTGCCATGTCAGACATAGATAAACCTTAGTTGAGCCAATAGTATATCTGTAAGGGAGACAAATATTTGAACTCAGGTAAACAAGCAAGCCGCCTTTGCATTGTACCACAAATTGTCCTAGGCAAAGTAAATGGTACCGTCAACATATATTTTTTTATCATTGGGAATGAGCTTTCACATCTACGAGTGACGACGGGCCGTGTATAATAGGCCGCAGTGCTGAGATTATTTGATAGCTTATGGCAGCCACAAGTAACTAATTTGCAAACATTCTTAGTGATCAGTTAGGGCGTTGCATGTATTGCTTGACTGATAACACACACAATACTGAAAAGCTAGGCCTCTTTGCCACTAGCTGATACACGGATGGACTGGTGTGCTGATGGAATTAACACAGTAGAATGGTTGCTGAACTAGCTGTCAAACTATCATGGGAGGGTCACCATCATTGAGGGCCATATGCTTGCCGAACTAATATAGCCTGCTCTAAATTTGTTCGAGATCTCATATTGCAAAAAGCTAATATAGGAAACTGCATCATATTTGCCTACTTTGAGAATTTATGGTAAAGCTGAGGGCCAACTTAATTTGCAACAAAGACAAGGTAAGTCGATATGTATGGCCTCTCTTGCAGTTCAAATAAATTAAACATTTACAATGCTTTGTCATCGGACATACATGGTCACAAAATAACAGAGGTGTTTGACCACTTTCTAAACAAATGATCTCAATCTTTCCAAAACTGTGTTACAGAAGCACGTGCAAAATGTTACATCTTGAAACACCGAAAGAGCTTAGCTGAAACAAATCATTAAGTATATGGCAACTCTTAAGTGCCGCAGAAATTTTTTTTTTTGAAGTTTCACCGGGGGGCTCCCCACCTGAATATATTCAAGTGCCCTAAAATGGCTGATAACCTCGTTTTTGAGGAAAACGAGGCCAAACCCTGTCCAGTTAATTGTGGAAAACCGGACTAAAACCGTACAACGGCCTCTGAACTGAGGCAAAGGTGTGGCTAAACCACAAAAGAGACAAACAACAACAACAAGCTCTCCAGCATTGGAGAGAGAGGTGGCTATCCACAATTACAACAAAAGAGAGAACTTAGCCCAAACGAGGGAAACTCTAGACGAGGCCGCAAGGCGCCCACCGAGCGCCGATCTGCGCCCCCGCCGAACAGCATACTCGCCGCTTTCACCAACGCCGTAGAGCCCACCTCCACTCCTCGTAGCTACGCGCTCCACGGGGTGGAAAGGGGACTAAGAATGATGGCGGGCGGCAAGCGAAGGATCAGCGGACACAACGACCTCCCATCGAACCGGTGGCGACATCCTCCAGCACATCCGGGCCCACTTGCCACCACCCAACGCCGGCCACGGGGAGGAATCCGTAGGGGGGATGGCGGCAGCGGTGGAAACACCACCCGGCATTTGATATTCTGGCACCACCAGGGAGACCGTCGACGGAGCAGAGGCGCCAACGGAGGGCACTCGTCGACGTCGGCGACGCCAAACAACCGAGGCCAAGAGGGGCGACAACAACACGGGGAGAGAGCACACGGGAGAAACACAAGACCACGGCACGAGCTGGACTCTACTCCTCCACAGTGGCGCCCTCAAGAGGGTCACGGCGTCGAAGACGTCGCCGCCACTCTCTAGAGAAATAGAGCTAGGCTTTCGCCGGAGGGAGATCGGCAACACATCGGTCGTAGAGTTGGGAGGAAATCAACGCCCCAAAGGAGGTGAAGCGGCGCCAATGGCGTCGTCGTCAATCGCAAGAACCGAGCCTTGCACGGCTTTCGTCGGGGTTCCCAAACTCATGAACCAAAGTTCGTCGATTTAGAGGCCAAAAGGACAGACCATGCCGGCGTCGGAGGGCGCCGGTGGAGCCGGGACGAGAGGCGGAAGAACGCGTTGCCCCACCGCCCGGCAAGCCAGCGGCCAAACTGCACGCGAAGCCTGCGAGAGAGCGAGACCGGGCACGCTGCCCCGCCGCCCGGCTTGCTCGCGGCGAACTGCTGCCCGCACCATCTTGCTTGTCGTCGTCCAGGCGGCATCAGCACGCCGATTGAGCTCCCGGGGGGGCACGGTCGGGTGTGCCCCCAAGGAAAACCGACACGGGGCGTCCGCCAGGGCGATCGGGCAGGACCGAGGTCCCCCGGCCGCCCGCGACCACCGAGGATGCCCATGCCGAGGAAGAAGAGGAGGAGCGCGGCCGGAAACGGGAGACCGCCGCTCGCCGGAGACGAAGAAGAACGCCCGGGAGGAAGGAGGGGGGGGGTCGGGGACGGGAGGCGGATCCGGGCTTGGAGCCGCCGCCGCGCCCGGAGATGAGGCTGCCGCCGCGCGAGATGGGGCCGCCGCCGCTGGCCGAGCGGCGAGCTGGAAGGAGCCTTCACCGTCGCGCCCGGAAGTGCCTAGCCTCGCGAAATCGCCCCGCCGCCACCTTCCTCACATGCGGCGCCGGCTTCCGGGCCGCGCGCTCGAGGCGGCGGGCCCGGATGGCGGCGGGCGGAGGTGGCGGCTGGTGGCTGGGGTTTCGCCCCGAGCCGCCAGCGGGAGGACGGCAGGAGGCGGGGGGGGCGGGCCTCGTGCCGCAGAAAATTAGTAGACATACACTTATAATTTTGATCACACAAGAGCTGTCTAGCTAGTCACGTGTGTGTGCCTATCTCTGCTATATTTCTGAACATACACATGGAAGCGGAACCCTCAGCTAGGCCTGTGATCATACATATTCATTTTACATCTTGCTTGTTACACACTGAAAAACTGTACTGCACTATGGAGACATATCTACTGAAAGTTTACATGGCTGAACACTATCAGTGTCCACGCCTCGCTGCTCCTCGGATGGTGTTCACAGACAAGCTTTGCTCATTACAAACAATACTGCATCGCATCTCCACAATGGAAGCTGAACTACTGTTGATGTGACACTGCACTGCTTACTTCACATGAAGAAAGTTCTTCACAGCCTTCCCCAAAGCACACTCCAAATAAGCTCTATTTGTTTCAACACTACGGGCTCTGTGCTTTGTTAAATGAGCTGATTAACGATAAGCCATTTTTTACATCACAAAAGACTCCCTCAGCTGAACATCATCAAATGCCCACTTTGCAATTCTTATCATTGACAAGACGCTCATTTCAGCAAACATCGGCCTTGCATTCTCTGAACTTGCAGCATGATGCCATTGACTATCGTTGCACACAGCATACAGCTAAATTATACACACTTTCACTTCTGCACCCGAGGCCACGCCTACAAGCCAACTATCTCTGCTCTTTGCTGAAACACTCAGTCACTGAAGAATTTGTATTACTGAACCTGCTACTGCATTCACTTGTGAGCTGCTACCTCTTCTCAATCTGAACCACACATACACACATATCTTCTACTCCAACTAGCTCTTGCTTGCCATGGCAATTGAGGCCCTCTTCACTTCAACAACACCTCACACCGTGCCAACATGGTACTACTGATCCTAATACTTCAACTGTTATGGTATTCCAACACATCTCCTAGCCCATCATGTTACGTCTGCTTTCTAACTGCAGAACAACACTTCAGCTAGCCATTTCAATGAATCAAATACTAATTCAGCCAGCCCTCTTTCTCACTGCGGCATAACATCTCTGCCTCTCATCAGTTGCAAGCTCTGCTTGTTTCTCACAACACCAGCTTGTCTTCATATCAAATCTTTACTGCCCTGCCACTGCTTTGACTAACTTCTCTATCCTTCTTTCTAACCGCACTACCCTGTCTCTCATAAATTTCAGGCGCTGCTCATTTCGCCAACACACAAACTTATCAACAGATCAGACCCCTACTGCTCTCCATGACTGCTTCAATTGTTTATTGTACTCTTCAGTCTTTCTCCATACTAATCTCTGTATCTCTCTCTCATCTACCAATAATTTCTATATCAATCTTCTTTTTAACTGCAGCTCGACATTATTACTTGACACCAAATCTGACCCCATTTCTCCTCTACTCAATCTCACTTCACTTACAGATCAAATACTGCTACCCTGCCACTACTCTTGCCTCTGCAATCTCCCACTTTCACTTCTCATGATATTGCTCTTTAATCTACAACAACATGCATACTGCTTCACCTCCACTGAACCATGCATCACTAATCAAATCTTTCTGTCTTCTGCTCTCACATGGCTACATGGCTACAACAACACAGCAGCAACACTTTCCCTCCACTGGATCATGTAACACTTCTTCAAACTAAGGTGCGTCATCTACTCCCCTCCTATCCCAACATCAAGCACCACGGACAAGGAAGCCTGCTGTTGATGGCCACTAAGAAACAAACAGAGGCGACTTGATTGGATGAACCAAATCACATTTCTCAAAGGCAACTTACAGATTGGCAAGCCGATCGTTTTATCCTGAGGCAGCACAAGATTGACGAACCAATCAATTCTGAGGCAACATAAGATCGGCAAGCCGATCAATTCCGAGGCAACAAGATTGGCGAACCAATCGATTCCGAGGCAACATAAGATCGGCAAGCCGATCAATTCCGAGCAACAAGATTGGCGAACCAATCGATTCCGAGCCAACATAAGATCAGCAACCGATCAATTCTGAGGCAACATTTGGGTTGGCGAAGCCAATCCTTTTTCTGAAGGCAACAGCAGCATAGGAAGGGGAAAGGATGTCATCAGCGGCGACTAATGCTCACTAATGCTGACGGTGTGTGTGCAGGTTTTATGGCGGTCGTGTGTGCAGCAGCACGGCGGCGATGCGGCAGCATGGTGCCTGGGCTCCGGCGTGGCATCTCCCTTTTCGTGCGTGTGGTCTAGTGTGTGCTAGTGCGGCAACACGGTGGCTGCAATGCGCATGTGTGCAGCAGCACGGCGGCGATGCGGCTACATGGTGCCTGGTGGCAGCGATTGCCAGCCACCCCCTGGGAAGAGAACGAGCTGTGCCTTTATACTGGAGGCTGGGCCTGTTGGACGGTGGTGAGAGCATTGGAACCGGTCGCTGCATGATGGCGTGGGCTTCGTAGCCGAGAGTCGCTTCCGTGAGAAGGAGCGCCTGTCAAGGATCGATCCTGCATGCTCGGTGAGAGCACTTGCTGTCCATTCAAAGTTCAAACTTCGAACTTCACGAGATGCTTGCTTGACCATTGACAGATGCTATTATTAGATGGAAGAATCTGAATTGTGTACGTGCTAAACAATAGCCTGCCTATTTGGCTGTAGGCTTAGTGCATGTATTCGTATATATGCAGCGGTTGTGGCCTAAGGACAAGATGAAAGTCTCACGTCGACTCTAGAAGCAAGGAGCATTTTATACGTGATACTCTGGCTGCCATGTGGGTCAAATAGTTGTTGCAGCGCTCGTAAGCCAGATTGATTCATGGGGCAATATAATTAATTATTGCCACAACTTAAATTGTAAGTATTGCTCCAGATGGGGTAAGTCTTATAAACGGGCATAAATCTTAATGCCGCGTAAATGTTCAAAATGTCGTATTACAAACTGCTCCGTGTACTCATCCATGGTGCCTGTCTTCCTCAGCGATGCTAGCTCACCCAGCGGGTTCCTCCTCGTAGCTGGGCCGAAGCGCTCGTTGACGTACTGGGCGAAGCTCGTCCAATTTGCCAGTGACTTCTCTTGGGACAGCCTTATGTACCACTGATGTGCTCCTCCTGTGAGATGATATGAGGTGTACCAGAATTGCTCTATGGCTGGCGTACCTTGTCCCCTGAAGAATTGTTTGCAGCGGTTCAGCCATGGCAGAGGATCGTCCTTCCCGTCGTACGTCGGGAAGGACAGCTTGTGCAAACGGGGTGCGAGGCCTGGGAAGTGCTCTGCTGGGGGGAAGGGGGCGGCGCATGCGCCGCCGGTGCTGGCGTCCCTTCTGGCAACGGCTGTAGCACGAGGTATTTGGCCAACATCTTCTCGGATCAGCTGTTGTGACCCGATCATTGATGTGTTGCTTCCCCGTCCGTCCTTGCCTTGATGAAGGCGCGGCGGTTTCCTCCATGCATGACTTCATTGCTGTCTCAGCCTCCTTCAAGAAGCGCGATGCGTCTTACCTCTGCCGGATCGGTGCGGAGAGGACAACAACTTGATCGGCAAGCGTGTCGAGGGCGGCGGTGAAGGTGGAGAACTGATTTCCCAACTCGGTCAGCATCTTCTTCGTCTCGATGTCCATGGTGGTGGGTGGATCATAGTGGCCTCCGGATACCGGTTTCACAACCTAGATCAATCTGGCGTGACCGTGGACACGTGGCAGGCGAGCCTGTAGGCGATAACACGCCCGGCGGTTGAGGCGGTGGCGGCAGCGGCGTGGGCGGCGGTGGCGGCGCGGCGTGGGGCGGCGGCGTGGCGAGGTGGCGGCGGCGGGCGGCGGTGGGTGCGGGTGGCGCGAGGAGAAGATAGAGAGACAGGAGATAAATTTCTTTATTACATGTTGCCTGAAAGATTACAGACCCCTTACTTTTATAGCCCGGCTAGTGGGACTTGTAACGCAAAGCAATCTCTCTAAAAGGTTTCCGTATAGATTGGAATAACTTTACAAGCAATCCTATTTATTTTCCTAATAAGGGTCTTCCTTATAGATGGAATATTCCGTTGCACACCAAAAAGTCTAAAATAATCCTAATCAATTTACTTATTTATTCTCTAATTAATTGCCGAAGAATCCGCGGAAGAGAAGCGGAGGCGGCGGCGGCAAGACGCGCCTGCCCTGGCGGTGCCGTGCTTGCCCTCCTCGGGCCTCGTGGGCCTGTTCTTCCAGGCCCTATTTCCTGGCACATGACACGTGAGATGAATATCCTTGACAGCAAAAGACCCTCAAGTCATTTTTGGATCCTTGTAATTAAATTCATTGTACTTCAGTCACATATTTGAGATGGGCTATATAATTTTCTATAGCTTTACTTAAGCTGGAGAGTACAAACATAGGATGATCTATGGTATCCATTTCTTATCTCCCATCCCATGAGTTTGGAATAGACTTATTTGTGAACCTTGGAAAGTTATAGAATCTCAAATTCCAAGCCAAATATCCTAATTTATTAAGTTAGTAATAATTCCTCCAAAATGATGGGATCCAGACCGCCAAGGAAATTTGTTTTCTCAGTCAAACTTCAAGGAAGAACCACCAAGGGTACAAATTAAGGAAAACTTGATAGCCCAGAATTCAAGGAAATTTTTTTTGTGGGCCAAATTTGTTGTAGCATTGTTTCCTCTATGATTTCTTATATTAGTTTGTCCATGCAATTACATCTATGCTATATACTGTATTAGTCCACGTGTTGATGGCCCAGATCTCTTTTAAACTCCATTCGGTATAATAATAATTGATTGATTTGATTTACCATTCCAATAATTTTTTAACAGTCGTTCAATAGTCAAGTTTGTGTTGTGGTTTGTGTTGTATAATAATAACTGATTGAATGATTACCACTCTAATAATTCTTTAACCGTCGTTCCTTCCTTCCATTCTCTAGGTATGTTTGTGTTGTAGAATGATTCGTGCCAGGTTAGCTTTTTTTGCTAGATATGTATTTTATTTTCTATTTTTTTGTTGGAACTCGCCGGGGGTTTCGGCCGCACAGTTTTAATTAAAAATTCATCAATAGTCAACTTTGATGAGTTCAACTACTAAAGGGCAAGATACTCTATATATGGGTTACTATAGAATGCATTCATTTAAAAGTCTCATCTACGTACTGACAATAAATGTGCACCAATTCTTTTGCACAATAAAAGTAGCAATATGCCACGATTCTTTTCTTGCCAATATATACCAAGGCACCCTTTCTTCATGGACATCAAATAGAAGTTTAGCACATTCTTGAGTATTTTGTGGAACGGAACGATGCAAGCAGATGATAGAAATGAGAGGTTTCGGGAACCAATTAGCACAGATAATCCAATTGAAACTTAGTCTTTCAAGAAAAAGGACTCGAAGAGGCATTGGATCGTATCCACCAGCTCAATAGAGGAGTTCGATCAGGAGATCCCTTGTCATCCTTATAGATTGTTTTGGCTGCTGATTTTATTCAATCTCTCATAAGCAAAGCAAAAGAGAGTGGCTCCTCCTTCAATTACTAGTAGATTCACTAATGCAGTGATTTTTATGAAGGGTGATGCAAGCCTACAGTCAAATGAACGTCATGATATCTGGACTTATATTTGTGGTTCTTCAGTTTTGACAACAAAAAAAACATATGGACACCCTAATAGAACTAGACAAATCCACCCTGCTTATACTTGTGGCTATGGAAATCATCCTGTCAGAACAAAATAAAGATTTTTTCTGGCTTTGGCTCAAAAGATAGACTAAATATTAGAGCCCTTTTGAGAAGAAAACATAAGCCCCTTAAATACTTTTCATCTGTGCTATATGACCAGCAAATTGATGGAACTTGGAGCATGGGCGTTGGCTGCAGAACTGAAGTGGTGCAATGAAGTGCGGAAAGAGAAGTCTCGTGCAGCAAAGGAACGCAGACAAAGAATGGGAGGAGCTTGCTAGAAGAAAAAAAATGGCATGTGAAGTCAACGAACATGTGCTTGTGATAGATTGTATGAGCAGGAAGTTGAGCCACAAAATATTCTAGAAGAGAAGTTTGATAACCAAGTTGAGATAACAAAAACGTTTGGAAGAAGGTTACTGTCCTTGCCTTGGGAATTTTCCTCTTACTTCAAAACCAAGATTTGTTCTTTTACGATATGGTTTTGTGAAGTTCTGGTAGTGTATGCTTGAAATATCCATTCATTTCATTTTACAAACAATTACGAAAATACTGTCTCCAATAGAGGGTGTATTCACATGAGACAAAAAATGTAGCACTGCTGCAGTACAGGGGTACAAAAATGTCGCTGGGGGCTATCCTCATTGGTGTGGCATCTGTTACAGACATAATATTTTTTTCATTGTAAGGAGTAGCTACCCGTGCTAAATTTTGAGGTACTCCGATACTCCCTCCGTCTCAAAAGAGTTTGGTTTTGCGTTTTTCAACTATGTCATTTGACCATCCATCTTAGTCAAATTTTTGTACAAATATTATTTATTTTGTTATGATTTATTTTATCACTAGAGATACTTTAATAATGATTTATTCATTTTATACTTTACATATTTTTTTTGAATAAGGCGAACGGTCAAACGTGATATCTGAAACATAAAACGGCACTCTTTTTAGGATGGAGGGAGCACCTTCGATGCTTGTGTAATAAGGACATTTTGTTATAAATCCATGGTATGTGCCTGCCACAGTGCCCATTGAGAATATTTCCAGCTAGAATGGTTTTGCATGCCAAGCCACTCTAGAGCGACAAACGCCGAGAAAAATTCAAACTAGGCAACAATGCACAACCTGGCCATCCTAGGCGTGACCCACACTCGTTTATTTAATATAAATATAAATACTATCAAATATGTACCAGGGTTCCAACGAAAAAACCCTTATTATCAAATGTTTCATGGAAGAACGATGACAAACAAACCACATATCCATTAGTTATTCATCTATTCCTGAACATACGAGGCTTCTGCAGATGTACGAACTACACAACACTTGCAGCAGCCTGTAGTGACTTGCTCTACATAGCCAGATGAAGACACAAAATTCATATCAAAGCTCGTTTCTCGAAGAGATAAATAACTTTCCAGATGATTACTTTTTCATTTGAAATCATTTAAGTTCTGTAAATTCTATAAATTTCTTGCGTGTACAATTTAAATTTTTGGCCCTGACTTATGAGTTCTGGAAATATTAATAGAACTTAATATATTTGTACTAATCCATGGCGTTGGGTGAATCAGCCTCTGCAGTCCTATCGTCATGGTCTGCAGCCACCGAGCATCGGCTGGCAAATCAGGGATCAAACCAATTCATCCATTGTTCAATCTGCAGGCTCTCCTAGGTACCTTATCTTTTTTTCAAATGAATCAAGATATTGGCCCCTTGTATGATTTCAGATTTTATTTAGGTATATTTGGGTAGTATAGATACAAATTATTGTATTACGGTTACTGTTTTAATGTTTAATTCCATGTATTTACTTAATTTTCTCCATATTTTAGGTGTTGCCAGCCTAAATACGCTTTTATCCGTAGAAAGAGATGTTTTGGGAAACATTAATTCTTATATTGTCTCTAATGAAAGCCAGAAATAGTTTTTCAAGAAACGCTATCGATTCATTATTTAATTTAGGTAATAGTATTTTGTTCTTCTTTATTACTTTCTAATTTCTAATATTATAATTATAATTATAATACTGATATTATCTTTCATAAGATTTGGAACGAGGGAGTACCATGTTACTAATAATTATTTATTCATATTGGATAATCATGCCATGCCTGGTTATAAAATCTAGAACATAACCTAGGCCCTAAGCATGCTCAAATTGAATCTGATCCGAAGAACAATAAGGGCTCTTAAGTCATGATATTATCTGTATATTCCTTGTGGGTTAGTTTGTAACCTTCATGATGGTGCATTTGTGGGAATTTCAGCCAAAGAAACTATATATAGTGGTTTAGTGTAGATGTAAGTTCAATTTTTCATGGTCTCACAGAAGAAAATAAAGTTACCAGGAGATGTCCTCCAATCTCTACAAGTCACTAATTAATTAATGGATTTTTAGACAGTTTAATTTAATGAAATCAGGACATTAAGAACAACTCCATATACCTACAGCAATCGACAAGTTTGATTTGTTTTGTTAAAAACAATATTACTGTATTTTTTTTATTTTTTTTTTACAATGCAGCCAAATGTTTCTTGTTTCCACTATATAAAATTCCTTCTCTTTGGATACATAATGATGGAAGCTTGGGCAGTTTGGAAAACTCCTTAGGTAAATTAGTGTCATAGATTATCTTTAAGTTGCTACCATTCAAGGATAGTGTGTGGTTTAATAGTTTCTTTGCATCTATACTTGGACTAAGATTACGTGTACTATTCCTGTCAAATTTGGTGGCTGTTAGTTGAGAAGCAGCCAGCCAATGAGCATGCACATATCTGCTCACAGTGAAATTTCACCTATGGGTGAGATTGTGTTTTATGAAGAAATGAAAAAAAAAATACTGAACCGTTTTTATTTTGCCAAGGAAAAAAAAAAGTGAGAACCCTTTCGAAATCAATGGGAAGACCATCCTTGTTGACAAGGTGTGCTGGAAACGAATCATTTAGATCATCTTGATTGACCATCCTTGTTGACCAGCGGGATGGATTGCCATCAAATCATTTCAAGTGAGTTGTAAACGTTTGTCTAATTTAATTTTAACAAATACACAGGATACCGGAACCACTGGTAAATATTTTAGCAGCCGAGAGGACCGAGCAAAAGAGTCCATAATCGACCAAACAAAGCAGTACTTTTTTTCCTTCATTTTTTCAAATCTGCAGTGTTGTCGGCATGCAAGACAGCAACGGCGAGGTAGATACATATGTAACACCCGGCCCAATAAGGATGTGGCCCAGTAGGGGCCTATGAGTGCAGCGTGCACATGTTTAGTACCACCTTGCTAGTTGAGCAAGGGTGGAGTCAACTTATAAGCCTTTGCCATCTAGCCATATCACCTTCGGGTTAACCCTTTTACATGAAGCGAGGACGAAAGTGTAAGCAAGGTGCTATGTGTACGTGTGCGCGCCCCCCCGGAAGGGCTGTGCGGTGCAGCTTTGGAGGGCGGGGTGTTACAACATATGTGTGGCAGGCTTACAGGTACCACCAAATGCATCATCTGGGCAATGAATTTCCTCTCCCAAAGTAAATAATAGATCTGCTATTATAATTTGCACTTGTCAATCTAAGGGACCACCAATTCAAATTAATATTGGGCTAAAGTTGTTGTAAAATTATTTCGAGCTTTAGATTTAAACCACATACAAGAAAACTGCAACATTTAAGCAATAACTAAAAATCAAAGCAAACATGCCCTCTGGGGAACATAAAATGTGAAATATGTATGCTATGAGTGAATTTGAAGCATAAGCAAAACAATTCCTTGCTTGCACATGATGTTTTTTATGTCCTTAGCAAGTTACATATATATGTCCTGTTTGACTTGCCATGTGTGATTTTTTTGGGGATCTTTTTGCCATCTCTTACAACCCTAGAATGATCTATAACTAATTCAGCTAGCTGAAAGCTACTTGTGATCCATCATTGATGCCAAAAAAACATACCTTTTCCCTTATCATATCACATTTTACTGTACAACTATTCAAAAAATACGAGCAGTTCATTTAACAAGAAACACACATTCTATGAAAAAAAAAATAAAAACACACATGCAGCTCATCAACGAATGGAGAGAATCAGTACCAATGAAGTGATAATTACTGGTGGTGGTTACAAGAATAGTATAATCAGAGAACTTTTAAGGTTGATCTTGCTTACATTCTTCATAGTTGGCCAAAGGATACAAATCCAGACTTACATATATTCTTGGAATTTGGCTTTGTCAAAGTCTGGGCATGAATTTGATGGTAAATTGATAAATAGTGAAACTAATATACTAGGATGCCATATGTCCTAGCTATAGACACGTGCGTGTCGTCACGTGCATTGCCACTAGTATTAACAAAAAAGACCATTTAAATGGTCATCAAAAAAAAAGTTTAAACAACGTATTTTAAGTCGTGACAAAGTGGAAACCACACGCTTTAATTTGCATGGGAGAGTAGTCACGACAAGCAGCGGAATGGATGGGGGTGTCTTTTATATTAACTAGTATCGCGCCGCGTGCGTTGCTACGGGATAACTAAATTTTGTATAAAAACACATAGATCGCATGATAAAATAACAGTACTATGAAATTAAATAATAATATTAAAGTAACATTTCAAACACACAAGTTTTATATAAAAACACACGAATAATAGCGGAGAGTAATCCGCGTCCTTAATTGTGTTCTTTATTTGTTAATTAATTAGTAGACTTCCTTTGTTGTATGTGATTTCCTTGCATGTGTGCATGCCTGGATGGTTGGGGAGAGTAATCCGTCTCCTTGATTGTGTTCTTTATTTGTCAACTGATTAGTACACTTTTTTTGTTGTGATGTAGATTTTTTTCCCTCAAATTACAACATTGCCTTCTATTGAAGGGTGCCCATGATTGACAAAATTATGTTCTTGTTTTTGAAATCACAACGGATCTCACCTTCCAATTGGAACGGGAAGGATCGCTATACCATTTTACTTTTTGTAATAAGTCAGATTTATCTATCTTTCACTCAAGTTTTATACAAAAGTGCACAACATGTACAATGAAACCAAGTTTGTTAGATACGTCATATCATTTTTTTCTAACCACCATATCATTTATTTCGGTAGCGCATTTTGTAGATGTTAAGTCAAAATGTATTTTTATAAAGTTTTTTTACAGAGAGGAGCGGGAGGTGTAGTTGTTTTTTACGGAGAGAAGGAGGAGCGCGATTGGTGGGTGTCTTGAGGAAGGTTTCTTTTTTAATCACGGTGTTGCATGCGGGCAAGGAGAGTGACAGGTGTAATATTTTTTTTTTTTAGAATCACGCGTTGCATGGTGTAATCTTTTCTTTTTTTAGAGTGTTGCATGCGAGGGCAATGTGAGATGGCCTGGACTAATCTTTTCCTTTTTTTTTCTCACGTTGTTGACCGTGGTTTCCTTTTTCGCAACGTAGGGGACAGAGGGAAGCGGGGCTGGTTTCGCATGGGAGGGCAGATGCAAGTATCAAAACATATCATTATTAAAAAAAAAGTACCAAAACATATGTCGCACCAAAAAAAGTCTTAGTTTTGTTATTTTTATGTTGTATAGAGATTTTGTGTCTCACGGAAGGCAGGGAGCGAGGGGTGGTTAGTGTGCATGCGGCTTTTCTTATTTCCTATTTTGAGTTTTCTATTTTGTGTCTCACGGAAGGCGAGGGTGGTTAGTGTGCATGCAAATTTTTCTTATTTCCTATTGTGAGGTTTAGTGTGCATGCGAATTTTTTTTATTTCCTATTTTGTGTCTCACGGAAGGCAGGGGAGAGGAAGGTTGATGGGGAGCGTGGGGGACGGGGGGGCCGCCGCAGGGATTGCATGTTGCGGTGGGGGGAGGGGAACTGAAAACTTTGTCGCACCATCCGGAAGTCTTACTTTCGTTCTTTTTATGATGTAGAGACTCGAGAGAGGGCATGGCCCGCCTGCTGTGCTTTAACTCTGTTATTACTAAGCTAATAGGGACGTGTGAAAGATTTTTTAATCTCCGTTCGCGACACACATGGACATATTTGCTTGTAAGTAACGATACAGGATAAGATGTCTTGATATATATAGTGAAAGTCACAATCGTATTCTTCATACCACGCTATTGAATGCCTCCATATACTACCTTGCCTACTTGAATATAAACTAGGGGATTCCCAGCGTTCTTCTAAGGGAATTAAGAAAGAATGCAATGATCATAAGAAAGATTTTCATCTTATCATCTCTTTTCGACAGGGACATGAGCCTATTAGAGAGAGTACAAATACCAGTGTATTGAGTATACACAACTATTTATTTAGACCACATTGACAAGCAATTTGAACTGAAGTATTTGAACCGAAGCGTCGAGTAAAAACAAATAATTGTTTAGATCACACGGTGTATCGAATGTTGCAGAGATGTTGACTTGTGGTAATAAAATATAAGACAGATGATGTAATTCCTTATATATACATTAGTTATTGAAAGAGGAATAGTGTAAGTTTTAGTTCCATCCTGTAGTATCATGTACATTAGTTATTGAAAGACCACCTGAAGCCCCCTTCTTAGCTCTTCAAAGGAATGCATTACTTGGCAGTCAAGGCCCTCAGCAAACTACATATAGAATATCAAAGCAAACAATTCATCATTAAGAACAAAGAAAATACAGTAAGCCAGTAGGCATACTCCCAAACAAATCAATACCAAACATCAGCAAGATAGTGATGGAAATAAAATAAAATAAAATAAAATAGAAGGAAAAGCAGACCAAAACATTAGAACATCTACCTTGATTCAGTTGGTACCATACTATGCTGACGGTGAGCTGCTGCAACAGAATCTTGTTCAGTAATAACATTGGGTGGTTCTGTACCCAATTCGACAGCACGGGCATCAAGAGCCTCCTCAGTGGCCAAAATGCTATTAGGAGCTATGTCGAGGTTGAGATAAGGACGTGCATCTAAGTATTCCTTAACCATACGTTGCACATCCTTTGGACTGAAGAAAAGCATGGGAATATTGTTAAAAGCAAGCAACATATCAAATTCCAAACTGCATACAAAATGCCATTGAATTCAAACTAAACATTTGCTGAGGTGCTACAGAGCAAATGAATTCATTTCTACATAACAAATGAAAGCATGAATACAACAAATGAACACAAAAGTTTTCACTGGCATGGTCACTTATACTGCTTATTCACCCTCATAAGTATCCCACTATGCGCTTGACCATGCATGTGGTAGAGGTGTTAGGAAAATGAAATAATTCTTTTTTGCACATTACAGGCTTATATCTAAATTAGCCTCTTCAAAATACCATAATGTAGTTCAAATCATGGTCTGAAGAAATATATCATGGACACCTGTGCCACGGGTATGAAGAAATATATCATGGTCTGATGCTTACTGTTAAGCATTCCAACTTTTATCTCATCTTCTCAGTGAAAGGAGTAACCTTTAAGGTGAAAGTATTCCAGTGGGAGAACCTGTAAAAGTAATGTTTCTGATTGAAGCTAATTCATATCACATTTAGACTCCAAATTAGCATGAATATTTATACAATTATTGCAGAGTAATGAAGAACTAACCTTAAGCCGTTCACTGTTCCCATGAATACAATGATTAAGCAACGTATGTCTTATGCATTTTTATAAGATGTAGGACCTAAATAATTTATCTGCACTCTTCTGTATAGCACTATCATTGATCTAGTTAAGCTTGGTGAACCAAACAAACATCAATTACTTTGTGATCCCTTGTATGGCCAACCGATTTCAGCTCCTTCAAGAAAGACTAACAAAGTATCTGCATTTACAACAAAGCGCAACGAAGAAGAAGCCTGAACATGTGGACGCAAAAATTAGCTCCAGGGAAGAGTTGGCCCCATCTACATTACTTTGCTGCAAAATAAATATAATATATATATTTAAACAGTTTATATTTATGTAATGAGAACAATTTAGCAATATTTCTTTTGGGAGAAACCCAAGGAACTGGTGCTGGTGAGTACGTTAGGGAACCACATGGTGCTGGAACGGTGAAGGATGGGATACACGCTGTTCCATTGGAAGGCAGAGCAATATTCTTGTGGACATTTCATCGAGCAGCTGATGGGCATAGAACAGAAGGATGGAGGGGACGTCAACTGAGGAACATAATCATGGAGAGGAAGGACCGAAGGAGAAGGCAGAAAGGCAAATTATATTGGAGGAAAATTAGGATTAAAGATTTGGGAATCTTGCAAGACGAAGAGAATGAAGAAGAACAAATTTCTCAGTGCTCTTACCAGGCTCGTCACTTCCAGGCAGTAGGGTTGAGGCGCTGTTGACGTGGATGGTGATTGCACGGGTACGGGCGTCGGCGTTCTCTGTGGCGGGGCATTGGCTCGGGGTGGGAGCGGGCACCACACTCCTCGATGCGTACTCCGTCGGGGAACACCGCACATTCCCCGGCTCATCGTCGGTCCTCGGCGGCACCGGCACTGCCTCTGCCAGCGCTTGCGAGGGTCCCGCATCACCTGCACCAGCACCACGGGAACTCAGTTTTTATCAAATTGGGCGTGTTCGATGAGCGAGCAGGCTACGAACCAAAATTGTGGAATCTGATACATCATGCATCTTGGCCGAACTAACGGGTTCCTGAATTTGAATATCTGAACCAAAATTGTGGAATCTGGTAGGGCGGAAGGGGCTGAATTTGTGGATCGAAGGAGAAACTTATGTGTGACCGTCGTGGGGGAAGTGTCGGTGGCTCGTACTCACCGGCGCCGGCCGGTGTCGGGAGAGGCGGCCGGCGTGGAGACTCGGGGAGGCGGCACCTTTGGTCAGCGTCTGTGGCTGCGTAGTTGATGTACCGGTTGGTCGACAACCCGCTGCGCTAGCACCCGCCACCGGTGGGGAAGAGGGCGCCGTCACCACTGCTTGGAGGGGAGAGGAAGCCGCCGGATCTGCTGGGAGGAACCGCCGCCGCCCCGCGGGATGGCCGTGCCACCACCGGGGGGCTTCGCCAACACGGATCGAGGGGAGCCGCCCGTCATGGTCGCTGGTGAAGAAGAGGGCTGAGCCACCAGCCGCGAGCTCGCCACCCCATCCGTCGGCGATTCCCGTGGCCATCGTCGTCATAGCAGTCCCCGAGCATGATGGCTTCGTCGCGCACCGGCCATTGGACTTCGAGACGCGCCACGCGTGCTCTAGGGGGCTCCGGCCAGCCCACGCAAGGATCTCCAGCCCGCCGCCGCCCCGACCAGGAGGTTAATCGAAAAATCAATACGATTAACCACTTGTGGAGGGCAAAGGAAACGGATGGATTTAACCGGCTCGAGGACCCATGGTGGCGGTGAAAAATGGCGATGAGGAATCGGGACGGCGTCGGGCGGCGCAGCTCCACGATGGATGCGCCGGAGGAGGGGGAATGGAGGCGGGGATTGGGGAAGGCCGCCGGTGGATGACCAAGTGGGTTCGGTGGAGGGAAGGCCGACGGTAAGCATTGATGGGGAGGCCGGGCCGCGAGAGGAAGAGGAGGCCGACGGTCGAGATGCCGGCGAGAGATGAAGGGGAACAGGCCGCCGCGGTGACGAATTTATTTTTTCGTCCATCGTGCGCACGAACGAACGAACGGAGCGGTAGGAGCGGAAACGGAAAGATGCGTGTCCTATGTGCATGTGCAGAGAACTCCTCCAGTGACCTCCTTCTATAGGGGTTATAGATGCGCCAAAAATGTTTACAAACTAAAGGGGTAAATATATACGAGGGAAGAATTCTTTCTTCGGAGCGACACCAATTACCACTCAAAGAAATTTTATCTTTGCTCGTCACACAAGGGGAAAAACAGAGTTTTTAGCACAGCCCTGAGTCATATCATGTGGAATACAAAGAAGGCACGGAGCTGATGATAGAAATGAGAGGCATCGAGAAACAGAATTTCAGTAGTAGTTTTCAGCAAAGCTTTTTGTAAATTATCGGCTCCCCAAGGAATGTTTCACTGGCAAAAGAACATGTGTGCAGAGTTGTGCAAGCCCATCAGACACATGTCGGGCCTTCTGCAATGTACTCCTTGAGTGGTGCTAAGTTTGGAGAGAGAACAAAGAAGAGTCACTCCTAACATTGTGACAAGTGATGATTTCTTCGAGTGATGCCTTATAGTGATGGAAAATGATGGATTAGGCCCTCCACAATGGTGAGCGGTGCCAGAAAAAAATCCGTAGGCCCCACGTCTAATTTAGGCAGCGCTCTTCATGCGTTGCAATGTGTGGCGTCGCTTGGCATCGCTTCGTTGGACCCACCAGCCCCACACACGAAAATAAAAAAAAAATCAAACACCCGTACAGCCGTGGTCGTCGTTCACATCCCCGCTCCTGAAGAGTCAAGACGGATCTGGGAGCACGCCTTTCATGGCCGCCGTCATCCTTCCATCCCCGGCTCTGCATGCACACACCGGCGGACGCCCCCACCTCCCATGGCCACCCCTCGCCACCCTCCTCCTTCCCTCCCGAGATCCACGAGCACACCGGCGGCCACCATCACTACCTCCCATGGCTGCCCGTGCGGCCGTGCCTCCTCACACCGAGCGCGGGTGTCCACCTCCCATGGCTGGATCCGCCTGAGGGCAAAGCCACCAACAACCGCCGCCGATCTGCCAGGATGGTGAGCGCTGGAGTCTGGAGATGTCCGTCCATGGACGGATCCGCCACCGCCAGACGGCCTCTGCTCTGCCTCCCCTTCCGGAACAAAATCATATTTTATTGTTTGCACAGTTCCTGGAACCGGAGCAACTAGTTGCGCCGCTCTCCATTTTCCTGGCAGCACTTCGAGTTGGCTTCACTGCCTGCAATGTGTAGAGCGGTGCTAAAAATTTCTCTCTCCATTCCTGGCACCACTCAAGCTCAACATTGTGGAGGGCCTTAGAAGCAAGCGTGAGGCGCAAAGTTTGTGCAGGTAAAGTCTTCATCTTGACTGACACACAGAATTTCCTGAATGATGACGAATTGTAATAGGAGTATATATGTTGTTGTCTATTTGCATGGCATACGCTTTCTTTTTTTGCTTCTCAGGATTTTTGAGTTGTCACACAGTATGTAGATTCGATTGCGATATTAGCCCCCTGCTAATAATCGAAGCAACAAACCATAAACCGATGTGCCACGCTCTGTCTTCTCTGTGTCTTGTTCTGTTCATCTTAATCCCTGCTCCTATCAGTCCACTAACACTTGGTATTAGATTCATGATCTGTGATCCAGTTGGTCATTCCCTACCCATCCTTTGATTGCCATCGGATTTGGTCGCTGAGCTGAAAATTTCTTCTGCACCAAGCGGTCAATCATTGGTCACATGTAATGCCTGTCCACGCTGATTATTGATTTGTGCAGGAATTCATGGTCCTGGATTAGCAGCTGCGACCACCACCACCTCACGACCACTACACCCAGGTAGATTTTTGTTTTCCTGCAGTCCGGCTTGTGTTCTACAGCCCGTGGACCACTACTACAAAAAATGAACATCCATGGCAGTTTTTTTATTTACGGTGGCGAAACTGCCACCGAGCTAAGGTCACCATTAATTATGAAACCACCACCGCTAAACCAAATAAAAAAAAGCAAACCCTAACCCTAATGGGCTGGGCGGATTGGATCGCCGCCGCCACCGCCCTACCGCGCTGGATCCGGCGGCGCTAGATCTGCACCGCCATGCTCGGATCTGGCCTCTCCGCTACCGATTCCCGGCCGTGCACCTTCTTTGCCCTTGGAACGCCGGATCCACGCCGCCCGCGCCGGATCCTCGTGAACGCCGTCGGATCCTCCTCCATGAATCTTTGGATCCACATCGCCGCTTGGAGCGGCCGCACCCTCAATGCCACCGCGCGAGCTCGGCGGGAGGGAGGGGAGGGAAGGGACAGGGTGGGGTGGGCGGGAGGGAGGAGACCGGGGCGGAGAGGGCCAGGAGGGGAGCTCCTCCCCATTTGTCGCCGATGGAGGGTGTTGACACCTGTTATAGCATAATATTACTAGTCAACTAAATATGAAATAAGGGCGTAAAATGAATTTCAACATAGACTAGGGGTCTAACTAACATAATTCCACGAGTTTTGGTGATTTATATCTTTTCAGGGACTTAACAGATAAATGCAGAGAAGAATGTAGAAAGTTCCAGAATATATCTCACATATGATGACAAGACTTAACCGTGAAGTAACTCAACCCGAAAAGTGGACTAAAACATTCTAGAAGGTACCAGAGGACACCAGAAGAAACAAGAGGCCGAGGGGACACAGGGGCCTGGCGGCCGCCAGAGCCATTTAGGCCGGCCGCCAGAGCCATTTAGGCCGGCCGCCAGTGTCCTAAGCCCACTCCAGCCCATTCTGCGTGAGGTCGGTTTGTAACCGACTTTGAGGTTGTATCTACACCGCTGCCAAGGTCGGTTTGATCCAATGGTCATCGCTCATCGCCAAGGCCTATATAAGAAGACCCCCTCGACCCCGGGGTTAAACGCTAATTCATTCTATCTTATTCTATTCATTATCTCTCGGTTGTAGAGGTGTCCCAATATAAGGATAACCTCTCTCTCGGGATTAGTGAATTAGAAGTAGATTAGAAGAAGATTAGCCATATAATTAGAAGTAGATTAGACATGTAATTAGAACTAGATTAGATCTAACTTAGATCTAATCAGAGAGTAAAGGAGAGAGAGGAGCTATGCTCCCCGCTCGAGATGTCTTCGGAGTATGGTATGTCTTTGTATCTTCTCTACAAGACTTATGATTCACATATTTATCTTCTCTATTTACTTCCATCTTTTACATATATGGTTAAGTATAGTTGTTATGCTATTGCATGGGATCTCCGCTCGTATTGAGGACTCTAGTTATTCATGGTAGCTTGGCTTGTAGTCCAATGGTAGGGCCGGTCCAGGTGGGACCCTACCCACCAGGGGTTCAAATCACGGTGCTCGCGCACCTTTTAAGGGATTTTCCGGGATTTACCGGCGTTATGCATTAAGTGGTAGCGGCGTTCCGTCAACGACGCAGGCGCCTATGGTGACTTCCGAGAATCTCCAGACCTGCCGGCCGCCCAGCCTTCCTGAGGTGCTCACGAGGGGGTAGGGTTAGCGTGCGTGTGTTCATAGGGGTGAGTGTGCGTGCGGGTTGTGAGCGTCTGCGTTGTACTGTGTAATTCTCAAAAAAAAAGAGTAGTAATTTATAGTATAGACTTGGTGTCTAGGCTATAGGTTACTTGAGATTGCACCCAACCCCACGGATAGTTTGTGGTAGCCCTGTGGTGGACAGCCACGATGGCGATGTATTCCACCACGTTTGGGTTGGTGTTTGTAGGATCAGTAGTCGGAGCTTCCTAGCCCCCTTCTCATCTCTTTACGGGCTAGTGTTCGATGTCCCGAAGTGTTATGGTGTAATTGCAATCATAGAACCTAAGTAATAGAGAAGTATCCAGGAACCTTGATCTCTCCCTTTGACCTCTTGATTAGTTTAATTATGCTTTGATATCTTAGGTAGGTTATTATTTTATGCTTAGATATTACTTATCCTTTAACAATTACCTCCTCACTATAGTCTAGTGGTTTGCTAAGTTAGTGGATACATGATTGTGACTTATTAGAATTCTTTAGCCAAAGCTTCCCCTTGTGGATACGATACTCTAGAATACTCATCCTAGGAAAAGCTACAATGGTAGGTGTTACGTAAACGCTGCGTAATCCTTCATATTCTTTTAGCACTTAACAAATGCCAATAAGCTTTTTTGGTGCTATTGCCGGGGAAGCAATTGGCCTAAAGATTCTAATGATGATCATGATGTCTCCGCTAATTTAGTGTATCACTAGCTTTAGTAGGATTATCCTTGTTACATTGAATTGTGGAATAGACAGGACAAAAGATGTCGTTGCGACCTTCCGACAAGATTCCACGAGAAAAGAAGAAAAAAATTGAAGAACCCGGGGTGCCTGATCATTCAAGATTCATTAACATTGGAACCCTGCTATCTCAAAGGTATGTATTTAAATATATTATTCTAACCATGTATAGATTGAGAAGAAGTCGCCGTCACATGAATTCAATGAAAATATCTCAAGTGACGTACATAGAAACCTGCAGATCGTGGTAAGTATGATTAAAAGGTGAGAAAGTCTTGCTCATGGACTATAAATTGATTGAGTAGTTATCATTTAATTTCTTGCATTGCATTGCATGTTTACTTGATCAACTCATGCATTCACTCCGCTTAGTTTATGTTTTCTCATAGTAGATCCATTGCATGTTTAGTTCCTTTGCATCCATCCATGTTGTTTGCATTTAAAAAAAATCCTCACCTTGATCATGCTCTTTCATCTCTATTTGGATAAATCTCTATAGTGCGTTGATGCTACCTTTATCTATTATAGTAATCTTTGGTTTGGGAGTACTGATATCATACTTCCATAGGCTTTTAAATTAAGCGTGGTGCTTAGGTTAAATAGTCTTCCTTAATTGAATTAGACATGGAGTCTAGTTTGGTTATTGAACCAAGAATTGTTTGTGTAGACATTGGATATTTTGTTAGACTAACCCATGCAGAGAACTTTCATATCCAATTCGGGTAAGTCAAGAGATGAACTCATATTAGAGATGAAGCAAGCCATATGATAAACTCCAACCTTGTACAAAAGACACGGCTCATTCATCATTGATAAAAGAATTAAAAAGAGTCTATGCTATGTCTATTCGATGAAGAAGAGTGTCATACAACACGATCACAAAAAGTAATCACTCTAAAGAAGTGGATGGACAAAGCTACAGGCCATAAGAACATCAAAGACAGGTAAGTGAATACAAATCACATATTTGTATACAACTTTGTCTTATGTTCTAAAATAATAATAATATATATCCGAGCATACGAAGGCTTTAAAAAAGAAAAACAACAACATGTTCCTAGGACAAGTTCCCTTCGGGTATTCTTGGTCACTAAACTTGTAGGGACAAAGGATGAACAAAGTATAAGGACATGGTGATTGCAACACACGATTAGGAACGGTTCAGCATTCACACTTAAAGTGTCGAGTGACAGGGAAGGCTCGAGCATGGGGGAGGGAAGTCGACTCCTCTAAAAGATCATCCGACATTACTCTTCCTCCTCTCAAGCTTCCATCACTCGACATGTTGGTTTGCAATCCCTCTATTCACTATTACTTTGTCTCTCTAAGTTTGAATGGTTAATAGATGTCTTACATTAAAATCAAACTTAAGATATAATAAAATTTCCCACTAGAGAAAAAGTAATAGTGAGCACTTGTTTCTTATCCAACCAAAACCTTTCCTAGCATAGAAGCAACCTTTAGCTCCATGACAGTTCTACCCTTGTTTACAATTACTTGTATTCCTTCGGGTATCTTTGTCAACTAATATTACAGAATAAAATCATGAGAGGAGCAAAAAGGTCTAAGCACAATTTAAAGACAAGAAAGAAAGGACGATGCAATAAAGGAGACAAGTGAAGAATAGGATACATAAGAGGCCAAATAAGGAAAGTTTCAAGCAGATGGAAAGATCCACCACGAGGTGTTACGATGCCGGCATGCTTCAACAATTAAGGTAACATTGTGAGGTAAGTTGTCAATAAATAAGCTTTCCCTTAACTATGGCATGTTTATAAACAAAGAGCCAAACATGTTAGAGCAGCACCCTTGCTTGATCCATCTTCATTAGCTCAACATGTTTTGTTTCTTTAGTTGTTCCTACCACCATTCTCTTGATCTCTTAGTCCTCATCTTGTAAGCCGATGCTTACCTTGCTTTTCGAAGAATCATAATCATGCTTTTGATTTAGATAAGAAAACCCTTCCAAGAGTCAACGAGCTTGATTTGATCCAAAAATTTTTAATCACAAACAATCATGCTCAATCTTCTCGATCTTGTCACCCAAGATAGGTTTAAGAAAAGCATATAATAAATCAACTCTATCTTGTTTGATGTGCCTATGGTTAGACAAGAATGAATGAAGTTTTGGTTCTGTTGGTGTTTTCCCACCAACGAGCCCATGCACTTGATCTCTACCTTGACTTTGCAAGCGGGACACACTTTGAGCAAAATGGTGGAGAAGCCTACTAGTCTCTCCAGAATTCAACAAGTGAATGTCCTACAAGCATGCACACTAAACAAGAAGCTGCTTACGCTTCACTCCAACTCATAAGACCAGCAAAGAACATGGGTGACGTTGTCCTTCACCATCTCAAGGAGCACAACCGTTAAGATCAGATAATATACTCAAGGAAGCAACAAGGTAAGAAGTCTCGTTCAGAGGACTTAAAACACTGAACCCTCGCCGAAAAGGTAAGATCGGTAGCTATCCATATTTACTTTATTACATTGCATAATTGTTTTCCTTTAGCATATTTACATTATAGCACTAGCCTTGCATTAGAAAAGAAAATAAATATTTGTTAGATGCATATACTTTGAAAAACTTTAAGTCCCATGTAAGTAATTTTGTGGTGTATAACAACCCACAAGGATATTTACTTGTGGTGGCATAAAAATAAAATAAATATGCATGCATCGTCATCCTTATTTGCATAGAAAACCCCAAAAATATTTAATGTCACAAAAGATTTCGAGACATGACAAAAAGCAATGTGGCTAACCCCTAACGCTTAATCAAGTTCCACTAGTTTTGTTATCTATTTGAGTTCAGCAGGGATCCCAAGGAAGAGAGACATGACACATATGGTGTCCAAAGATTAAAGAAGATCAATCAACCACCATCACTATCTATCTCTACTTCCAACTATCAAGAACATCGAAGACTATGTCAACATCCAAATTTTGGGGAGTGCAACCCCCCATGTATCCGAATAAGTATCCTTCTATCTTATTTAATTTTAGCTATATTTGTTTGCTTTATTAGAAAGATTTAAAAAGATGCATAATTAAGGAAACCAAATAAATAGAGTCTATATAGTCTTTGTTAAAGAGTCTTAATTAGAGTGTGAGAATAAAATAAACTCTGAAGATAATCTCTAGCCTTGGAGATGATGAATAGTTGCTCCGTCGTAATTCCTTTCAAGTACCTACCTTTCAAGCTTAATTTCTCTCGAGCTTTTAAATGCAACTGCTTTGACTTGAGATTTGCTTTGAACCTAAAATCTGTGGGTAGCAAATGCTTGCTCTAAAGTCTAGGTGATTGACGGATATGATATATGAGAGTCTGAGCTGCTATTTATCTTACTCCTAGTGATACTAGATTTCTGGAGATTTATCTTTTGAAAATTAAAGTGCACATGATAAGTTCCTGTGTGACAAGAGTGTTGAACCTCCTACCACAAGCCATATATACATGCTCCCTAGATTAGGAAAACCTTTTGACATATATATAGGCTGCTTGCTTTGCATTGAGTTTGTTCAATCTTTGTCGACCCTTAGAAACTTGTCATGCTGATCATGCACAATCCACTCCACCACACTCTTTTCCACTTGCATTATTGCTACTTCTACTCGAAGTATGCATCCACAAAGCATCCACCAAATATTCGCCAAAAATGTTCTACTCCTATCCCGAGAGAACAACCAAAAATATTCACTATACCCATCCACTCATTCATTGCTAGCCAACATCTTACAAAAGCTCCATTGTATTTATTTATCTTTCAAAAGTTATTACAAAAGAGATCCGGGTTGTAGTTAAAAAAAAAAAGGGAGATAAAAAATGGACAAAAGTCCTACGGGCTGAGTAGAGCCTACCTCCCTAAGAAAAAGAAAGGAGATGAAAAATAGATAAAAGTCCTACGGGCGAGTAGAACCTACCTCCCTAAGAAAAAAGAAAAAATAATAATAATAAAGATGAAAAATGGACAAGTGTCCGAGGGTGAGTAGAACCCACATCTTTAAAGAGAGGAAATAAAAGACAAAAGTCTAGGGTGAGCAGAGCCCACCTCTCTAAATAAAAAAAAACAAAGAAAAAAAATATACAACCCAGGTTCTCTATAAAGTTTCCAAATCCGTAAGAGAGAAGATTCCTCAATGAGCAAAAGTAAGATTTCCCATCATCTATTCTATACACCTTACTATATTCCCTACCATTTTTATTCTATCCACCATACACATGCACCACTTGATCAGTGTGACTTATAACTTTGGATCCATTGCTTGAATTTACAATATATGCTTAAGTAGATTTAATCTTCTCCTACCTATAAACTCCACATATAAGCCTTAGATATAGGGAGAGAGAGAAGAAGGCATAGTGTGCTACTTGCCTTAACCAAAAATACTACATACTATGAGAGAAAGGTAACACTACCTTATTGCCTTAGAGAGGATCCACAAATACCACAAATGAGAGATTAGAGAGAGTCATACCGAGGAACTTTGAGTTTTATTTGAAAAATTGCAAAAACTCCGTATGACAGTTGATCAAAAGAGTTTGAGATATAGTGTTCGACTTTGACTGCTCTATCTTTCAATTACCCAAGATTAAAGAAAAGAGATATAAGCCCCAAAAGGTAAGAGGTAATAGGGGTAAGTTAAAGTTTTAAAAAAAAAGTTTATCTTTATCTGGAGAGAAATTTTGTTTGAAAGCATGTGTACTTTTGAGGTGTGAGAACGTTGTAGCAACTCCTGATCCATTGCTAAGTTTGGCTTTGCTAGGGACTAGCAAAGGGTAAGCTTGGGGGAACTTGTTGACACCTGTTATAGCATAATATTACTAGTCAACTAAATATGAAATAAGGGCGTAAAATGAATTTCACCATAGACTAGGGGTCTAACTAACATAATTCCACGAAGTTTTGGTGATTTATATCTTTTCATGGGACTTAACAGATAAATGCAGAGAAGAATGTAGAAAGTTCCGAATATATCTCACATATGATGACAAGACTTAACCGTGAAGTAAGTCAACCCGAAAAGTGGACTAAAACATTCTAGAAGGTACCGTGAGGACACCGGAAGAAACAAGAGGCCGAGGGGACATAGGGGCGTGGCGGCCAGAGCCATTTAGGCCGCCCGCCGTCCTAAGCCCACTCCAGGCCCATCTTCGTAGGGTCGGTTTTGTAACCGACTTTGAGCGAGGTTGTATCTACACCCGCTGCCAAGGTCGGTTTGATCCAATGGTCATCGCTCATCGCCAAGGCCTATATAAGAAGACCCCCGACCCCGGGGTTAAACGCTAATTCATTCTATCTCATTCTATTCATTATCTCTCGGTTGTAGAGGTGTCCCAATGTAAGGATAACCTCTCTCGATTAGTGAATTAGAAGTAGATTAGAAGAAGATTAGCCATATAATTAGAAGTAGATTAGACATGTAATTAGAACTAGATTAGATCTAACTTAGATCTAATCAGGGAGTAAAAGGAGAGAAGAGCTATGCTCCCTGCTCGAGATGTCTTCGAGTATGGTATGTCTTTGTATCTTCTCTACAAGACTTATGATTCACATATTTATCTTCTCTATTTACTTCCATGTTTTACATATATGGTTAAGTATAGTTGTTATGCTATTGCATGGGATCTCCGCTCGTATTGAGGACTCTAGTTATTCATGGTAGCTAGAGTAGTAATTTATAGTATAGACTTGGTGTCTAGGCTATAGGTTACCCGAGATTGCACCCAACCCCACCTGATAGTTTGTGGTAGCCCCGTGTGGTGACAAATGGCCGACCGATGGCGATGTATTCCACCACGTCCGGGTTGGTGTTTGTAGGACCGTAGTCGGAGCTTCCTAGCCCCCTTCTCATCTCTTTCTGTGGCTAGTGTTCTGATGTCCCGAAGTGTTATGGTGTAACTGCAATCATAGAACCTAAGTAATAGAGAAGTATCCAGGAACCTTGATCTCTCCCTTTGACCTCTTGATTAGTTTAATTATGCTTTGATATCTTAGGTAGGTTATTATTTTATGCTTAGATATTACTTATCCTTTAACAATTGCCTCCTCACTATAGTCTAGTGGTTTGCTAAGTTAGTGGATACATGATTGTGACTTATTAGAATTCTTTAGCCAAAGCTTCCCCGTGGATACTATACTCTAGAATACTCATCCTAGGGAAAAGCTACAATGGTAGGTGTTCTGTGCGCTTGCAGAATCCTTCATATTCTTTTAGCACTTAACAAATGCCAACAGAGGGCCCGACCAGGCCGGGTGGAGGAGGACCCGGCGTGAGGGAGAGAGTGAGGGACTTGTGCAGCTGGTGAGGGGGTGTGAAGTCGGGATAGGGCTTGTTGTGGTGTTATATATGGTGACATTGAAGTCGGGCTCTAATGGGCTTTTTCAGCTAGGGTTTTTTTCGTCTAGGCTGGAACTCTGAGCCTCATTAACCCATGGTTAATTGATTTACTGTGGTGGTTATTATAACTGTCACGGTTAATAAAAAATAACGGCCATGGTTATTATGTTGGAAGTGCCTTGCAAAAGATTTAATGTGGTAGTGGACATTGATAGATGAGAATGGAAATCTGTAACTGAAAACATCTAGTATATCATGTCTTTTTTTTCTTGTAGTGATAGATTTTTTTTTGAATACGCAAAAGATCTATGTATCATTGTATTAAGTTGAAGAGTTTCACTTCTAACTGGCACCTAGATCTTAGCAGATGATCTCTAGGTCAATATTACATCAAAGGACAACCAACATTGACATCATGATGCGACCTAGGAGGTGGCCTGGTGTCCTCGTGGCTGAATAGTTGGGACGAGTTTATCGAGCGCTTGGCATTGTCCGCTATCGTCGCCGTTTGAAGAGCTTGTCATACGCCTCCAGCGCGACGCGGATGGTGCTGATGGATCCTTGATGAAGCTAATACATTGCATGATCGGCACCTCTCCTCGCATGGAAGCGACTACTCGAGAGAGGGGGCTAAGCCGCCAACCGCCAGCTCCACCACGGCAACAATGTGTTTAAGTCGTGATGAAGTGGAAACCACAGGCTTAAGTCGTGATGAAGCGAACTGGGAGGGACAATTGGTTTATACCCTACATGGTGAATATAAATCCAGAAACCATTTAAATGGTCATAAATAGTAAACAATGTGTTTAAGTCGTGATGAAGTGGAAACCACACGCTTGCAGTGGTGAATAGTCAGGAGAAGGAGCGGAGGTATTTTGCCTAACTTATAGGGCGTGGCCCTGTGCTTATTATTAAGTTAATAGGGACGTGTGATAGAATTTTTCTCTTGTTGCAACACACATGGGCATATTTGCTTGTAAGTAATAATACAGGATAAGATGCTGACATATATAGCAAAAGTCACAATCATATTCTGAGTATACCAAGCTATTGAATGTGTCTCTGACTAACATATAAATGCACAACAAATGTTTGCAAACTAAAGGGGGCCAATATATACAAAAAAATCCTTTCTTCGGAGCGTCACCAAATTGCAACTCAGGCAGAAAATTTAGCTTGCTCGTTGTAGAAGAGAAAAAAATTAGCTCTGCCCTGAATCATATCATGTGGAGTGCAGAGAAGGCAGTGAGCTGACGATAGAAATGAGAGGCATCGAGAAACAATATTGCAGCAGCAGTTTTAATGGCAGCTTTTGCCTACAAAGAAGGCAGTCACCGCAATGCATGTGTCGAAACCCCTTGTACCGCAGACATCATTGAAGCAGCTTGCAGGTTGCCACCCATGAGCAGAGGAGAGGCAGTTGAAGCACATGCGATGAAGATCTGCTGGGATGTGCTGCCATGGTCGACGACTCGATGGATGGCCTAGGTTTGTTGGCCCACGTGTCATGGCACAGCCGAGATGTCTAATGATGCTGTATGCAGTCGATTTCATAAGCCTGAACTGATGTGTACCAGTGAGACAATTTGTATACACCGTTTCTCAGAGTGGACTTGATAGATTGGCTCTAAATTTACATATATAGCCAATAGGCCAACTTATGGTAGCATCATGGATCCCTATGGTAGCATGTAAAAAAGCATAATGCCAAGAATATTAACTTACCAACAATTAAGGTTAATAGAATGTAAAAAACTTAATTGTTAAGGTTAATTGAATGTAATAAAGTTCTGGTAAAATATATCCTGGTCGGCTACATAAAAAAATAATCATCAACAGCAGGATTTGACAGCAGCGAAACAATTAGTTTATACCCTGAATGGTGAATATTAAACAAAAAACTATTTAAATGGTCATAAAAATAGTTTAAACAATGTGTTCAAGTCGTGATAAAGTGGAAACCACACGCTTGCAATGGAGAATAGTCAGGAGATGGAGCAGAATGGATGGGGTGTCTTGCTTATAACTTATAGAGGGCGTGGCACTGTGCTTTCACTATGTGTACTACTAGGCTAACAGGGACGTATGATCGATTTTTTATCTGGTTGCAACACACATTCATGGATATATTTTGTAATATGGACATACCAAGCTATTGAATGCGTCGCCTACTTGAATATAAATGCACAACAAATGTTTGCAAACTAAAGGGGGCAATATATATACAAGGGCATCCCTTCTTACCATTCATAAAGAAATTTTAGCTTCCTCTCGCAGAAAGAAAAAAACAAACAGAGCTTTCAGCTCTGCCCTGAACCGTATCATGTGAAATGCAAAGAAGGCAGTATGCAGATGACAGAAATGAGAGGCATCGAGAAACAATATTGCAGGAGTCGTTTCCTTCAAATCTTTTCCTAAACTATCCGATCCCCGAGATGTCCAGCATTCGCAAA
Source organism: Hyparrhenia diplandra (assembly GCA_015847255.1). Classification (NCBI taxonomy): domain Eukaryota; kingdom Viridiplantae; phylum Streptophyta; class Magnoliopsida; order Poales; family Poaceae; genus Hyparrhenia; species Hyparrhenia diplandra. The sequence goes on along the minus strand of JADLZK010004228.1, from coordinate 335,070 downwards.
AGGCGTGAAGGTGTCCAGAGCTGTTCAGAGATTTAAAACGTGCGCTGCTTAATGGTGATGGAACAGTGATTGATGGGAGCCAACAGAAAGAAGCTCTCATCGCGTGCGTGGCTCTCAGTCATGAAGAACACACAAAAAAAAAACAAATCGGCAACAAAAGTTGATGACTCTCTGGAAAGTCTTCATCTTGATGAATTGTAATTAATAGGAGTACGTTGTTGTCTATTTGCATGCATACGCTCTTTTGCTTCTCAGAATTTTTGAGTTGTCGCACGGTATGTAGCTCTTCAATTGCGTTGTTAGTCCCTTCTGATAATCAAAGCAACAAACCATTACATGTTCCCCAAAACCGATGTGCCGCGCTCTATCTTCTATGTGTCTTGTTCTGTTCAAATTTATCCATGCTCCTATTAGTCAACTAACACTTGGTATCAGGTTCACAAGACCTAGGATCCAGTTGGTCACTCAGTACCCATCCTTTGATGTGTTGTCTTGCTTCACTCAAAGGGCGTGGCCCTGTGCTTTAATCATGTTTACTAAGGTAGGGACATGTGCTGAATTTTTCTCCTGTTACAATACACTAGCACATATTTGCTAGCTATATGCTAAGTAGTAAACGAGAGGATGCGTTGATAGCAAAAGTCACAATCATATTCTGCTACGAAACCATTGAATGCCTCCCCTACTTCAATATAAATGCACACCAAATGTTTCCAAACTAGTGCCAAATTTGAAGTGATTCTTTGGTCACCAATATATATAATAGGGAACCCTTTCTTTGGAGCTACACGAAAAACTCATAGAGAACTTTTTGCTCACTCCTCGCAGAACAAAACAAAAAAAAAAACAGAACATTTAGCTCTGCCTCTGAGTATCATGTGTGTGGAACGCAAAGAAAGCAAATAGATAACGATGGAAATGACAGGCAATATGAAACAAGATTTCGGCCTCTGCCAACAAGATTTTCCCTCCTGCTGCTCTATCCTCTCATTTAGTACTCAGGGCAGAGCTCCTTGTGTTTGTGTTGGCAATGAAGGCCAAAAACGACCTTGTGTTTGTGTTGGCAACAGGATCTCCATATCCACAAGAGATGTTCAAAGTTGTACAGAGTTTTTAGACGCAGGTCGTTTAATTCTTTATGAGGGAACACAGGTCGTTTAATAGCGATGGAACATCCAAAACCGATCGCAGATACGCTTCTTTTTGCTCCTCAGAATCTCTGAGATGTCACACACGGTATCTAGCTTTCAATGCGTCATAAGAGCGATGAAAATTTACACCAGCATAGCTAGATATCATAAGAGCAAGTACTTATATAGTAAGGGGTCTGTAGCTTATCTGATGCTGACGTAGAGGAGAAAATATATATGAACGAACTATAAGTTTTTTTTCAAGCCAAACGACAAACTTTTATTGAACGGATAAAATGGTTACATTGTTCGCCAAAGAATTTAAAATGCTACGTTAACTAAGGGCTTCGTTAACCCAAATACATGAATCCTTAGTGCAAAACAATAGTCAAGATACGCTTGTTTTGCTCCCCGTGGACATTGATAGATAAGGAGAATGGGAATCTGTAGCTGAAACCCAAGTGTAGCTTCTACATCGTGTCTGCTTTTCTTGTAGCAATAAATTTTTTTCTCGAATATGCAAAAGATTTGTGTATCATCATATCAAGTACAAGAGTTTAGTCAAATAAACAACGCGCTTCAAAACGAGCATCGAAGGAGGCCGATAACACAGTCGTAACTGGACTATCCTAGCAGAAGATCTCTAGGTCAATATTATATAAAAGGATCAACCAATACTCACGCCACGACGCAAACCTAGGACGTGGCCTTGTGTGTTCGATACGGATCAGCTGCGAAGAGTTTGTCCGGTGCATCGCCGTCGTCCGCTGGTAGGTCGACGCGGACGGCGCTGATGGATCCTAGATGAAGCCCATGCACTGCATGATCACCAGCTCTCCTCGCTTAGAAGCGGGTACTAGAGAGAGGGGCTGAGCCGCCAACTGCCGACTCTGCCATGGCAACACTGCTTATATGAGGACTGAGGAGAGGTGGCGTTTGGTAGTGTTGTCGCAAACTGGAATGGCTAGCTGTCATCAGGACCTCATCCTCCAGCTGGGTGGCCACCATTGTCGCGGCTTCATCTTGTAGCCATGGGGCAACCGGAGGTGACAGAAGTTACTCCAAACAAGTCCCCGCGACAATCCAATTGCGGGCAAGCGAAGCCGCAAAGTCCTTCAACATCGGGTCCTTCGTGATGGTGCGAACGTGCTTGCCATCCGGCCACAGCTACAGTGTCAACGGGTCAGGCTGGACAATGCCGGTCTCGCTGGTCAGGCTCAGTTTTCAACACCAATCTAGGAGAAGGCTGGTGCTGTCTGTGCAGCCCCTGCCGACGGCCCGCGCCGCCAGGCCCGGTCCTGAGGAGGGGCGAGAGGGGCGACCGTCCCAGGTCCATAATACCGATGGGCCGCGACCCGTGTATGTCTACGCTAGTATACAGAGTAATAATACGTGTAATATATGTGTGTCGGACCCCCAACTCCCCGTGATCAGCATGGTTCAAGGCGCACGCGATGCGAGAGCCAGGAGTCACGCGAGGAGGGGCCTGGCGGCGCGGCGTTCCACTTTCTTGCAGAGCAGAGGGGGCGGCAGCTGGCAAATCACTGGGTCCTAATCTCACCTCTCACATGATCCCTAATCTCTAAACTCTTGTTTGGTAATTGGCAGTTTCAGTTACAGCAGAGGAGGCAGGTCTACTGCAACTCGGTGCATCACCGCTGCAGCACACCGATAATTTGCCCGTGCAATCCTGATGCGACCGTTCGCAAAGAATAAAAATCGTTCCCTTGCTTTGTTGCGGTGGAAAATTGATGCGTTGATCCGGTGACCAGTGTTCACACGTAATCCCCAATCCGCATAGGGCAAGGGCGGCAGCAACCAGGTACGAATCCCTATCCTTTCCTATGACTATGATCCCTAATTGCATATTTTCTCTTTGTATAATTTTTACTCTTTGACTAATTATTCTAAATTTTAATGCTATCATGTCACCAAGAAAGTATGCTTACGGCAAAAAAAAAAAAATGAAATCTATTTGATACACAAAGAGGGCCATGCAACAGATAAAAAGAATAATAGATTACTTAAGACCTATAGGATTGGTGGGTTTGAGTCTAGTATGATACTGAGATCTACAATGTCACGAGAGGTTAAATGGATTGGCAACACTATGCATTGGGAAGGATTGTTGGATGAAATTGATATTGAAACTATCATCAACGACCTCACATCAAGGAATGTTACACGAAAATTTTTGAGGTAACTCAATATGTATACACATTAATTCATATGAATATTGCTTTTTACATTCAGTTAACTAACCGTTAGTATCCAAATGGTATATGTGTATACTACCAATAGATAGTATTAGTAGTATTATCGTGTTCATATAAAAAGATCCAAAATTTAAGCTTTGTCCCAGGTCGCCAAATACTTAGGACCGGCGCTGCGTGCCCGCTCCGTCTTCATCGCTTGACTATCGGTGGCAAGAATGGCAGCGTTGTTGGCCCCACCATGGTCATGCAAATCTCCAAGGTCCGCCGACCCAGCAGAGCGACCCGTGGCTCATTCGACGCGAGCCCCAAGAGCCCATGCGCCTTGATTGCTTGCAGTTGTGCACAATCTGTTATAGCATAATATTACTAGTCAACTAAACATGAAATAAGGGTTTAAAATGAATATCAACATAAGTATAGGGGTCTAACTAACATAATTCCACGAGTTTTGGTATTCCATGACTTTATAGGGACTGAACAGATAAAAGCAGATAAGAACGTTGAGAAACCTAAGAGTTTGCATCCCATACGACGTGAGGCAACTCAACCCAAAAAGTGGACTAAAACATTCTAGAAGACACCAGAAGACACCAGGAGGAAGGAGATGTGGTTGTGGCCCAGGACCCTGGCGATCGCCAGGAAGATCCATGGCGACCGCAAGGTGGGTCCCACATGTCAGCCTCTCCTTTCTATGGCGGATCACTACCAACATTGAGGTTGCATCTATACCGTTGTTCAAGGTCGGCTTGATCCAAGGGTCCCTGTTCATCGCCAAGGGCTATATAAGCAGACCCCCTGACCCCAGGGTGAAACCCTAATTCAGTATCAATAGGCTGAGACCCTGAGTCTCCCTCTAGGTCTAGACAACTAGAACTAGAAGAGTTAGCATGCAAGAAGGGATTAGATCTAGATAGATCTAGTCTTTAGAACAAGAGAGATAGAGAGAGGGAAGGGACCGGTGGCGGTGCCGGCCTGTCGGTGCTACCTCCACAACTTGTACCTCGGTAGAAGTTAACCTACACTTGGAATTACTCGGTAATCTACTTCTTCATTTAGTAAGTATATTGTTTATAATTATTCTTATTGGTCTGCGAGTCTCTTTTGAGTACTTTAATTTGGCGCCTAGATTAGAGTAATATTCGTAGTGCAAATGTGATGTTTGGACTCGGGTATCTCGTTAGATACACCCTACCTTCCAGAGCGTGGTAGTTCGTGGTAGTGACAAGTACCATTGATTTCTTTGGAGTCCACATCCCGTAGGATAGGCCAAGTAGGACCCTGTTGCTGGAGGATTGCACGTTTCGTCCCTGCTTTCCTTTGATTACGTCCACATAAGGATAATATTAACATGGCTTACCAAGATAAGAATTAGATATCTTAGTAATCCTTTCTACTATCTCAACCTTCTTAAAGTCTTGTGCTACTCGGGTTAAGATTAGATCGTACTCTTCCTCTCCCGTTTCTCTCGGATTCGATATTAAACCCTCTCCCTACCGAAGTGCTTACCAAGTATCCGTTAAACGCAGTTATACAAATTATAAATATTTCTCAGAGGCTTAGCAAATACCAACACACCCGATGCACGGAGGAGAGGCAATTGAAGCACTTGCCGCTGGGATGCATGGTAGCCAACGACGACTCGATGTGTGGTCTCCGTTTGTTGGCCCTTGCGGCACAGCCAAGATGTCTAATAATGCTATGTGCAGTCGATTCATAAGCCTGAACTGCTAGTGAGAAATTTTGGATACACCATTTCATATGAGTGGACTTGGTAGCTTGGATCTAAGTTTACATATAAAAAGGGACATTTGCCTGTAGGACACACAAAGTGACGCTCCTTGGCCGACCCGACATCGCCTTTCTCCATATTTGTCGAACACACCGCCGTTTGATGTAATTTGGCCCATGGACACCGAGGGGAAGAGAACCACAAAACAATTGTCATTTGTAAACCGTAAGGCCAATGACTATGAAATTTTATCAGATAACAAGATATGATAGTTATCTACAAATCATCGACACTCATTTCCATAGAAAACCTAATTAAGGACATGATATGGCGATTTAATTATTCTTGATGTCATATCATGGCCTTAATTAGGTTTTCTATGAAAGTGAGTATTAGATGATTTGTAGATAACTATCATATCTTGTTATCGCTAAAATTTCATAGTCATTGGCCTTACGGTTTACAAATGACAGTTGTTTTGGTGATAAGTTTCTCTCCCCTAGGTGTCCACGGGCCAAATTACATCAAACAATAGTGCGTTGTAGCAAATATGGAGAAAGACGATGTCTGCCAGCCAAAGAGCGTCACTTTGGGTGTCCTACGGACAATTTTCCCTATAAAAAATAGGCCTTACTCTATGCGTAGTGGAGAGATTATAAGGATGGCTACCAGCTACATCTTTCCCGAAGGTAGCGTCATGGATCCCTATGGTAGCATGTAAAAAAAAACATATTTCCAATAATATTAACATACCAATAATTAAGGTTAATAGAATGTAAGAAACTTATCTGTTAAGGTTAATGGACTATCACTAGTAGTGAATTTCTTTTTGGCGGTGGGCGTTTTTGATTTCGGAGGCGGGCAAGGGTGCCCGCCACCCTCTAAGGTCACGGTAAATGAAACTTTTCATGTGGCGGGCAAAATGTGCCCCGCTCACGGTTAATCCAAAAAAACGACAAAAAAAGCCCAAACCCGACCCGCACCCAACCGGGTCTAGGCCTAGTTCTCGACCTCAACGCCGCCGCAAGGCGGCCGGATTCGGCCAAGGGACACGCTAGTTGGCCGGATTGCCGCCGCGCCGCTGGAACTGTCGGGCTCGCTATGGGGGACGCCTGGATCCGCCCGGCTGGGGCGCCGCACACGTGGCCGCTGAGAGGGAGGAAGTGGCGTCGGATCCGAGGTGGGAGAGTGCCGCGGCCGCCGGATCTCGCCCCTCGGCGACGGCGTCTCCTCCTCCACTTCTTCTCCACGCCGATGCGATGACCCTCGGCAATGAAGCATCCTCCTCCATGCAAGTGAGTCTCGTAGTCGCCGCCGTCGTTGGGGGAGGGAGGCGGGGCGCCGCGCCGTTGGGGAACACTAATAGAAATGTGATCTTCTATGACGATTTCCTTGTGATGATTTGAAATTTTGTCATGCAATTGTAGTTTTTAGTGTTGAATTTTGTAACTTCGTCACGTATCATGAGTGACGGTTTAAGCCACTAAAAATAAGGACGAAAAGCAATAGAGCGTCACAAAACAATAAATTTGTTCGTCACGATAATCATTCCGCCTAACCTAGGTGGAACCAATCATGAATGCAAACCTTCATCACAAAACAACATACTCATCGTCACAAAACAACAATGTCCATACTTTAGCACCAATTTGGGTCCCACATGTAAGTGTGGGTCCGACCCTAGACCTAGGTGTAGGCACCACGGTCCCACTACTATCGACGTGGCGACGTGGACCCACCACACGGGCTCATGTTGTAAGCCACGTGGCATTCCATCCACGTGGGCCCACCTCCTTGGTACCACCGGCGTCAACACGGACCCCACCATAATGGTCCCACACCGCATCGGGTCCTGCAATTATGTGGCGTTCCACATCAACTAGGGCCCCACCACCACTGTCCCCACCACCGCGGTCCCACTAGATAGAACAACATAACAATGTGGCATCCCGAGTCCACATTGGGACGTGGACCCCACCACCATGGTCACACGATGTAGTGGTCATACTGCCACGTGGCACTCACTTTGTCATGGGACCCACCAACTTGGTCATTGAAACACTTTTGTCATAGAAGATTCCAAATTGGCCATTGAAACACTCTCAAGGACGCCAGACTCCGGCGGGGAGGCCGGATCTGCGCTTGCCCAGCGCACGCCGCCGACAAGACGTGCCTCACCCCGAGCCCGTCGCTACTGTCGAGGGTGGGAGAGAGACGGCGCATGGGGGAGGAGGGGAGAGGGAGGACAATCGGCGCATGGGAAGAGAGGGGCCGGCGCGTGGGAGGTGAGGCAGGCAGCGTGTGGGGAGGAGGGAGAGGGGTGACTCGCGCGTGGGAGGAGGGAAGTGCCGACGCTGGGTGGGAAGAGAGAGTGAGGAGAGAAACCCTAGAGTCCTTGTTATATATGGGCCCGATAAAAGATGAATTTGGGCCCCGAATAGCTGGGACAACATTATCCGTGGCAAGCTTTTTAGTTGCCCGCCACGTTAATCCATTAACCGTGGCTGTCAAAGGTGTTGTCACGTAAAATAAAAACGTCCGCATGGTTAATCGGGCCATTAAACGTGATGGGCTAACTCAACGCCCATCACGGAAAAGATTTTTCAGGTTGACGCAAAATCATTTCGTTACTAGCGTATAATATATTTCGTAAAATATGTCCTGGTCGGTTGCGGCGAAAAACATAGTCGCCAACAACAGGATTCGACATCAGCGAAACAATTAGTTTATACCCTAAATGGTGAATATTAAACAAAAACCATTTAAATGGTCATAAAAATAGTTTAAACAATGTGTTTAAGTCATGACAAAGTGGAAACCACACGGTTGCAACATAGAATAGTCAGGTGAAGGAGAGCGGAATGCTTAACTTATGGAGGGCGTGGCCCTGTGATTTAACAATGTTTATTACTAAGCTAACAGGGGCGTGGCCTAGTAGGAGCCCCTGTTGAGCTGAATTTTTACCCCGCACCCCATATTTAGCTATTGGGGCCTGAGTAGGGGCTATCTTGGAGTTGCTCTAACAGGACGTGTGATAGAATTTTTCTCTGGTTGCAACACAAATGGACATATTTTGTAAAATGGAGATACTTGCTTGTCAGTAATAATACTGGATAAGATGCCCTTGACTTATGTAGCAACCGTTACAGTCATATTCTCTATATATATCAAGCTATTGAATGCCTTGCCTACTTGAATATATAAATGCACAACAAATGTTGCACACCAAAGGGGCCAATATATACGAGGGCATGCTTTCTTTGGAGAGACACCAAACTACCACTCACAAAGAAATTTTAGCTTAGCTCTGCCCTGAGTCCTATTATGTGGAATGAAACAAAGGTAGTGAGCTGATGATAGAAATGAGAGGCATCGAGAAACAATATTGCAGGAGCAGTTCTCTCCCAAGCTTGGCCTAAACTATCCGATCCCCAAGAAATTGTCCAGCCCCAAGATGCTGGCTGGTCTGTAGAGCTGCTCAAAGGTTTTAGACTCGCGTCGCTTGAGATTGTTGGAACAATGGTGGACTAGAGCTAAGGGACAGTGGCTTTCCTCGCGCGCGTGGCCAGGCCAGGCCTCAAGAACAGGGAACTCCATTGCCGCTCATTCTGTTATTAAACGCCTTGCGATAATTAAAGCTGTACCAGCATCTCCAAGAGTTTATTGAAAGTCGTTCTCTAAATTATCATGTGGACAGTCATTTGCGAATATCATAACAGCATGCTGGAGAGATTATATGCATGGTTGCATGTATAGCATCATAGATCCCTATGCTGCCATGCCAAAAGAAAAAAAAATATCCAAATCAAAAGAAGATTAATAACTTAGCAATACCAAAGGTTAATACTATAATGTAATAAAGTTAAATTTTGTAACTTTTTCAGATCATTTCTAGATTTTACAATAAAACTTTTGAACTTATTTCAAATAACAAAAAATGTCTCTTTGTTTTATAAATAGAGCAAAATTTGGTGCGAGCCTAAATTCAATTTTATAAATTCATTTATCACTCGGTAAAATAAATGCAAAGATATGAATGCAACAAACAATTTCAAATAAAATTCTAAAAATTTGAGAAAAACACATTTGCCCAATTTAAATTGTAAAAAACCTAATTGAATTCTTGGAAAAAATCAGAAAATTTTTTTAAAAATAATATTTTATTAGTAAAAATTATTCACATCCCAAAGTAGAAATTTTGGGGTATGACAACACCGAGGATGGCAGCTAAGAGGGAAGGGTAAGGAGGGCAAGGGCGTGCATTGGTTGAGGGGGAGGGAGCGGCGCTAATAGAGAGGCAGCGTGTCCGGATGGGGTGAGAGAGAGAGGATGTGTGAAAATGAAACCCTAAGTATTGTATATATACTGAGTGTGATATGAGACCGATTATGGGTCATCTGGGCTCTGAATCTAGGCGATTAGGCAGGCCTTGTAATATAACAAGGCCTCAGTAAATGTATTTACAGAAGTGGCGATTTATATTGATGGAGGCAGGCATTTTAAGGGTGGTCACCTCAATTAATTAAATTTTGCACTATACTGGTGTACCCATTTATGTACCACTAGTAAAAACATTTAGTCACATCAGTGAAAAATATATCTAAATACACTACCAGCCAAAAAAAAAACCGTGACATCAGTGAAAATCATATATGTACTCAGCTCATCATCCTGACATAGTATGGGCAATTGGTTCCACGTGTTCTGGATATCTTGGCCATAGGGGCTCAATGCATGTATTCTCTCATTTGAAGAAATTGCAAACAAATATTTACAAGGGAGATTTGGCAACCAGCTGAATGCCTTACACATGGACATATTTTCTTGTAAATAATAATACAGGATAAGATGGCCGGATATATATAGCAAAAGTCACAATCATATTCTGGGTAATAAGCTATTGAATGCCTCGCCCACTTGAACGTATAAATGCACAACAAATGTTGCAAACTAAAGGAGCCAATATATACAAGGGCATCCTTTCTTTGGAGCGACACCAAATTACAACTCACCAAGATATTTTAGATAGCTTGTCGCGGAAGGGGGAAAACAGAGCTTTTAGCTCTGCCCTGGATCGTATCATGTGGAATGAAAAGAAGGCAGTGAGCAGAGATGATAGAAATGGGAGGCATCGAGAAAAAAAAAATTGCTTGAGTAGTTTTCTTCCAAGCTTTGTGTGAACTATCCGATCCCCAATTAGGTTTCCACTCACCAAAGGTGGGTAGGTGTGCATAGCTCAAAAGCATTTTCAGACGCAGGTCGCCTGAGAGACTTGGAAGAATGGTGGATTAGAGCCAAGCAACAGGGGGCATCTCATGCGCATATGGCTAGGCCTCAAGAACATGGACACAGGTAGTCTGCGAGGGTCTTCCTGACTCACGCCTGACACTCAAAAAAATTTGCTGAGATATGGAACTATGGTAGTAGTCTATTTGCATGGCATGGACGCACCTATCCTTTTTGCATCTCAGAATTTCCGAGTTGCTTCTCAGAATTACAAGAATCTCCAAGAGTTTATCGAAACTCACTCTCTAAATTATCGTTTGCAGTCATTTGCTAGTATCATAACATCATGCTCGAGGGATTATAAGCGTGGGTGCGCATATAGCATCATGGATCCCTAGGCTGGCATGGCAAAAGAAAAAACATTATCCAAATCCAAAGAAGCTTATCTTAGCAATAAATTAAGGTTAATAGTAACAAAGCTGGGACATATAGTACTCAACATATATAGCTACACTAAGGCATGGGCCCGAGCCCGCGATCCATCTTTCTCGGACCAGCGGTCATGAGAGCGATCGTGTCCAGGTCTCGACGGCCGCCGGCGGCTCCTTGTGGGTTGCTGATCGCGTAGGTCCTGCTCGTCCGGCCTCCGGCCTCAAGGCTCCTTCACCTACTGCTTGGGGACCCGGCGGAGAATCGAGCGGCGCCGGTGGCCCGGACGAGGTCGTGGAGGCGCGACCATGACTGGCCTTTGAGAAGACGAGGCGAGCTCGGCGAGCCTCTCTTGATCCGCGACGGCCGAGCTCCGGCGGGCGGTGCGCGGCCTCTCTGGTAGGGGAGATATCAATCACCTCCCCGATGCGCGGCGACGTAGGCCCGGCCCACCGCGAGGCTGTGCGGACTGCCTCTCCTGATCCGCGACGGCGGGCTCGGCGGGCGGCGCGTCCTCTCTTGTTGGGGAGATTTCCATCACCTCCCCCCGATGCACGGCGGCGCAGGCCCGGCCCTCCACGAGGCGCCCTGCGTGGACCGCCTCTCCGATATGCGACGGCCGGGCTCCGATGGGCGGCGCGCAGCCTCCTGATCCGCGACAATGGGGCTCCGGGCGGGCAGAGCGCGGATGGAGCCCCCTCGATCCGTCCTTGGGCGACACGGAGGAGGCCGCCTAGCCTCGATCCGCCTACGCCTCCACCTTGGTGTCCCAGGACTGCTCGCTGCAACGACCACATCGGCCTCCCGTCTCGACGTGGATCTCCACGTTGATCTCCTCCACGTCATTTGTGAGTATCATAACAGCATACTGGAGAGTCGCATCATGGATCCCTATGCTGGGATGCCAAAATAAATAAAAAAAAATCCAAATCCAAAGAAGAAGAATAACTCAGCATTCTGTTATTAGTGGCCTTCCGATAATTAAATCCAAATCCAAATCCCTTTGCGTGTTGTGCTGGACCATCCATTGGTTGCGTTGCTGTGTTGTGCAAAACTTATTTGAGACTTGTCAACTTGATATGTAAGTTTTTGACATTAGAAATTTTTAAGTGTAGACTACACTCATGAGGCATGGGAAAAAATTGTTAGCACAACCGGATCGTGACATAGTGAAATTAAAGAAACCTCCGAGAACATCTATGAAAGAACAACATGTACTTATGCCAAAAGCTTTTACGGGATCGAAAGCACCTAAGATCCACCAAAATGGAAGAAAATACATGCACAGCCGAGATAAGCTAGCCTCTGTTTGCTGGCCCTGGTGGCACATCCGAGATGTCTAATAATGCTATATGCAGTCGATTTCATAAGCCTGAACTGAAGCATACCGGCAGTGAGAAATTTTGGATACACAATTTCTAATATGAGTGGACTTGATAGATTGACTCTATGTTTACATATAGCTAATAGGCCTTACTCTAAGCATGCTAGAGACTAGAGAGATTATAAGCGTGGCTATCAGCTACTTCTTGCACGAAGGTAGCATCATGGATCCCTATGGTAGCATGTAAAAGAATATATTGCAAAGAATATTAACTTAGAAAATACAATGCTGCCAAGGGCAGTTTTGTACCCATCTGCTGATCCATCCATCACTCCACAGTAGTTTTAGTTCACACAGCCTGCCACGACTTTCAGTTCCAGACTTCCAGTATGAAATTAATGTGGGAGAGTTTCAATATGAAAGTACTTTCATCTTCAGTAGTTTTAGTTTGAGTTTTAGTATGACTGTGCACATATCTCGCACCATATAAGCAGAATAGCAATAAGACCACATTGCTGATGAATTGTATTTGGAGCAAATGACTAGATCATCGGTCATTATCAAGCCGCATCAAATACGAATCCTACCCAAAGTACTATATTACAGTATGTATTATTAGAAATCCAGTTAGCCCAGCGATTTATTGTGAGCAGCAAGCACATGTGAACTGTTTGGTCTCTACCAGTCATAACTCAAGTGTAATTATCTGACCTTGTTCAGCTTTCCTTCTCTTCCACAGGAGCTGAATGTTGATTTAGGTGAGCTGTTTTAATGCTCGAGGTCGAGGACATAGAGTGATACGGGTCGATATAAGGCAACGAGATGCACAAACCACATCCAAAATGCTACCACCATATCCATACACATCACCTTGCCTTCCACTGAGACTTTTCAATCGATCCAGAAATCTTGTATAGGTTTAGATGATCTGTGCCAATTCTTTTAAACAGATTGAGATACAGATACAAATGCGACATAGACACACTCATATTGAGTTTTCGACAAGATATTGTGTAGGTATAGAAGGCATCGGGAATTACCTTCATTCTATGTTGCGGCTGTACGGTACCACCACAGACTTCCCGGCGTGCACGCAAGCGGCGTCCTCATGCTAAAGATTTGTGTTTGCTTTTGTCCCTCTGCTCAGGAAGCAAATCTGGAATAGAGGGTCCACACCAATACATGGTGCAGATATATGCAGCAGACACTTGGACCATGAGTCATCTGATTTAAAAAGGATACAATAACTCGCATGTTAGCCAAATAGTCCGCACCACGTCTCTGTAAGGATGGTCCTTATCCAATTTCCCTGCGCCTAAGGGCAGGTGACTTCACCAAATGCATAGCAACAGTCAAACGAATCTGGCGTGGTTAAGCTCTTTCCGTTAGCCCCGCTTTGACTCAATGTTATAAACTTTTCTTGTTTGGTAACATACTTAATTTCTCCCATTTAATTTAAGCATGAATTTGAAATCTAACATCGCGCCAAACGACTTCCTTCAGTATGCCAATACAAATTGATCTCTTAATATTCATTTTGGTTTTCTGATGTGTACGTATATGTTTTTTTTACGCAATCACCAGGGGGTCGATCAACCCCACCTGAATTTTTCTCCATTGATTCCGGCAAGCCGGTGATGGACGGTGCGGAAGCACCGATTGTTTTGGGGGTACAAGGCACATGGCCTAAAGATTTTACACCAACATAACTCAAAATGTTGATTTAGGTGATGAAACCAGATCGAATACGCATGCAGATATATACCTTTGATGTTGCATTATGTCCCAGAAGTACAAATGGAGAGGATAAAGTAAGTCATTTTAGGTTCCTGATGTTTCTCAAGGCTCACTTGAGAAGATGCTCTTCCTGAATTTTGATTCACCATTTCGTGGATACCATAGTCCACTACCAGAGTATTAACTTGTCTATGTGTTTTTCACAAAATGTTCAGTGGCTTGGCATGCCACAGCTTGAACGATCCCATGTGTAGTGCTTGTCAACATATTAGCTACTGGAGCTAAAAGTAATTTATAGGCATGCCTGGCCTAGTGATACAAGTATAGAACACTATCATTTTTACTGTAAAGTCATGGAACTAAAGAGTGAAACAGTAATAATTATTCAAAACTTAAGGCGTGTGTTTGGTTCACGGCTCAACACGGCAAACTTCCGTCTTCCGCTCCTACATGCAGTTGTGCCTTCCCGCATGGTGCTCACACTCCGCGATGGCTTGGACCAGTGCTTGAGCTGGATTTTGCAGAGAATTTGATCCTTTTTATTGTTTTTTTTTTTGGTACATCAAATTCACCTCTCCGGATTATATTTACATGGCTGTCAACAGCAATGATACAGGCTCGAAGCCACTGGCAGCAGCATCATGATGCTCAGGTAGAATTAAGCACACAATATAAGCCCGATTGATGCTTTTTCAAGCATGGAGGTATGGCGCAACAACATGAGCAAAGGCAGCAGACGTGGCCAATCCCGATTGATCCTTTCCAAGCATGGAGCTTGCCCAGTTACTGACCATGCCGTCCAGCTTGGCTGTAGAGGGAACAAGACTTCGTGGTGAGGAGTGTCTCTCTCAGCGCATTATCCTACACCTACCAAAGACAATGGACATATATTTGCTTCTAAGTAACAATGCAGGATAAGATGCCCTGATATATATAGCAAAAGCAATCGTATTCCGCATACCACGCTATTGAATGCATCCATATAATGCCTTGCCTACTTGAATATAAATCCACCAAAAATGTTTGCAAACTAAAGGGGTAAATATATACGAGGGAAGAATCCTTTCTTGGGAGCCACACCAATTACCACTCATAAAGAAATCTTATCTTGCTCATCACACAAGGGGAAAAAAATCAGTTTTTAGCGCTGTCCTGAATCGTATCATGTGGAATGCAAAGAAGGCAGCAGGGAGCTGATGATAGAAATGAGAAGCATCGAGAAACAAAATTGCAGGAGGAGTTTTCTGCAAAGCTTTGTGTAAATTATCAGATCCCAAGTTTTCCACTAGCAAAAGACAGGAACATGTGCAGAGCTGTTCAGATCTGTCAAACGCGTGTCACTTAATACTGATGGAAAAACTATGGATTGGAACAAAGAGAGAGGCTCCTAGTTCTCGCGTGGTGCTCAATCCTGAAGAACACAAAAGAACAAATCGGCGACACAAGTTGATGACATTTCTCTGTAAAGTCTCCATCTCTCTGTAAAACCGATGTGTCGCGCTCTATCTTCTCTATTTTATTTTTTTTGACTGAATTGGCCTCTATCTTCTCTGTGTCTTGTTCTGTTCAACTTAATCCCTACTACTATTAGTTGACTAACACTTGGTATCAGATTCATGATCTGGGATTCAGTTGGTCATTCCCTACCCAGCCTTTGATTGCCATTGGATTTGGTCACGGAGCTGACAGTTGCTTCTGCTCCAAGCGCTCAATCATTGATCACATGTAATTCCTGCCCACGCTGATTGATTTGTGCGGAAATCATGGTGCTGGATCCGCCGCGGCGACCATGACCACCTCAGGACCACTACACCCAAGTAGAAAAAAAAATTGGCATGATGAGTCCCGATTCCAAGATTTTGCTCGATGAGATTCAACGCCTCTTCGCCAAAAAGAACACCATGATAGATTAATGTTTTATATCAAGACCAACCTCAATTTAGACCGACGCGTCATGGACTCCAAGTTTTGCCAAGACATGCGCATCACTACCCTGGATACACTGTTTCTCATATGAGTGGAGTGATAGATTGACTCTAAATTTAAAAATAGCCAATAGGCTTTACTCTAAGCATGGTGGAAAGATCATAAGCGTGGCTACCAGCTACATATCTTACCCGAAGGCAGCATCATGGATCCCTATGGTAGCATGTAAAAAGACATGTTGCCAAGAATACGAACTTACCAATAATTAAGGCTAATAGAATGTAATAAACTAATTAATTGTTAAGGTTAATGGAATGTAACACAGTTCTGGTAAAATATGACCTGGTCGGTTGCAGCGAAAATAATAGTCGTCAAGAAGAGCAGGATTCGACACCAGTGAAACAATTAGTTTATACCCTAAATGATGAATATTAAACAAAAAACACATCTAAAATGGTCATAAAAATAGTTTAGACAATGTGTCTTGCTTAACGTATAGAGGGCATGGCCCTTTGCTTTAACTATGTTTACTAAGCTAACAGGACTGTGTGATGGAATTTTTCTTTGGTTGCAACACACATGAACATATTCTGTAACATGGACACATTTGCTTGTAAGTAATTATATAAGATGCCCTTTGATAAGTCTGCATACCAAGCAGTTGAATGCCTCGCCTACTTGAATATTTAAATGCACAGCAAATGTTGCAAGCTAAAGGAGCCAATATATATATACAAGGGCATCCTCTCTTTGGAGCCACACCAAATCACAACTCGTAAAAAATTATCTTAGCTTGCTCCATGCAGAAACAGAAACCAAAACAGAGCTTTTAGCTCTGCCCTGAATCGTATCATGTAGAATGCAAAGAAGGTAGTGAGCTGATGATAGAAATGAGAGGCATCGAGAAACGATATTGCAGGAGCAGATCTCTCCCAAGCTTTGCCGAAACTATCTGATCCCTAACAACTTCCCCATAGACAAATGGCGGGCAGATGTGCATAGCTGCTCAAAGTTTTCAGGCGCGCCTGGCTTGAAGCCGTGGTAACAATGGTGGATTAGAGCCAAGCGACAGAGGCAGTGTATCTTGATGGGGTGAGAGAGGATGTGTGAAAATGAAACCCTAAGTATTGTATATATACTGAGCGCGATATCGGGCCAATTATGGGTTGTCTGGGTTCTGAATCTACGCTTATTATTTTTTGAGGCGGGCCTTGTAATACAACCGCCTCCGTAAATGTATTTACTGAGGTGGCGATCTATATAGATGGAGGCGGGCATTTTAAGGGTGATTGTTGGTTAATTAAATTTTGCACTATACTGGTGTATGCATTTATGTACCAACAATGAAAACATTTTATCACATCAATGAAAAAAATATATCAAAATACACTACGAGTAAAAAAAAAAACGTGACATCACTGAAAACCATATATGTACTAGCTCATCCATCCTGACATAGTATCGGCAATTGGTTCCACGTGTTCTAGATATCTTGGCCATAGGGGGCTCAATGCATGTAATCTCTCATTTGAAGAAATTGCAAACATATATTTACAAGGGAGATTTGGCAACCCGCTGAATGCATCACACATGGACATAGTTGCTTGTAAATAATAATACAGGATGAGATGGCCTGATATATATAGCAAAAGTCACAATCATATTCTGCGTACTAAGCTATTGAATGCCTCGTCCACTTGAACATATAAATGCACAACAAATGTTGCAAACTAAAGGAGCCAATATATACAAGGGCATCCATTCTTTGGAGCGACACCAAATTACAACTCACCAAGATATTTTAGATTGCCTGTCGCGCAATGGGGAAAAACAGAGCTTTTAGCTCTGTCCTGGATCGTATCATGTGGAATGAAAAGAAGGCAGTGAGCAGAGATGATAGAAATGGGAGGCATCGAGAAAAAAAATTGCTTGAGTGGTTTTCTTCCAAGCTTTTTGTGAACTATTCGATCCCCAATTAGGTTTCCACTCACGAAAGCCGGGCAGGTGTCCATAGCTCAAAAGCATTTTCAGACGCAGGTCGCCTGAGAGACTTGGAACAATGGTGGGTTAGAGCCAAGCAAAAGGGTCCCCAGATGCGCACGGGGCCAGGCCTCAAGAACACGAACACAACAAATCTGCGAGGCGAGATGATGATATCTATGCAGGGTCTTCCTGACTCGTGCCCGACACTCAACAAAATTTGCTGAGATATGGAACTATGGTAGTAGTTCTATTTGCCTGGCATAGACGCACCTATCCTTTTGCATCTCACAATTACTTCATTGCTTCTCAGAATTTACCAGCATCCAAGAGTTTGCCGAAGCTCACACTTTAAAATATTTTTTGCAGTCATTTGCTACTATCATAACCATGCTGCAGGGATTATAAGCGTGGCTGCATGTATAGCATCATGGATACCTATGGTGGCATGCCAAAAGAAAAACACTATCCAAATCCAAAGAAGATTATCTTAGCAATAAATTAAGGATAATACTATAATGTAATAAAGTTAATGGTTAGCTTAATGGACTGTAGTAAAGTTATAGGTTTTTTTAGAATAAAGTTTTTAGAATATCAAACGAAACATTTAAATGGTCATAAAAAATAGTTTAAACAATGTGTTTAAGTCATGATAAAGTGGAAAACACACGCTTGCAACAGACAAATAGTCAACAGAACGAGAGCGGAATGGATGAGAAATCTTGCTTAACATAGAGAGGGCATGGCCGTGTGATTTAACAATGTTTATTACTAAGCTAACAGGGACGTGTGATAGTATTATTCTCTGGTTGCAACACACAACGACATATTTTGTCACAAGGGCACATTTGCTTGTAAGTAATAATACAGGATAAGATGCCCTTGGTATGTATAGCAAAAATCACAATCATATTCTGCATAACAAGCTATTGAATGCCTCGCCTACTTGAATATATAAATGCACAACAAATGTTGCAAACTAAAGGCCAGGGCCAATATATATGAGGGCATGCTTTCTTTGGAGCGACACCAAACTATCACTCATAAAGAAAGTTTAGCTTGTTCGTCGCAGAAGTGAAAAAACAGAGCTTTTAGCTCTGCCGTGAATCATATGATGTTGAATGCACATAAAGGCAGTGAGCTGATGATAGAAATGAGAGGCATCGAGAACCAATATTGCAGGTGCAGTTGTCCCGTGAGCTTTGCCTAAACTATCCGATCCCCAGCAACTTCTTCATTCGCAAAAGGCCGGCAGGTGTGCATAGCTGATTAGAGCTTTCTGACGTGCGTAGCTTGAGGTCGTCGGAACAATGGTGGATTAGAGCCAAGCGACAGCGGCTCTGCATGCACGCATGGCCAGGCCTCAAGAACGAGGACTCAAGTGGTCACAGTATTCAGCTTTCATTTTGTTATTACGTCGCCTTCTGATAATGAAAGCTACCAGCATCTCCAAGAGTTTATCGAAACTGATGCTCCAAATTATCATTTGGACAGTCATTTGTGAGTATCATAACAGCATGCTGGAGAGTTTTTTTGCGTGGCTGTGGATCCCTATGCTGGCATGACAAAATAAGAAAAAAAAAATCCAAATCCAAAGAAGAAGAATAACTCAGCATTCTGTTATTAGTGGCCTTCCGATAATTAAATCCAAATCCAAATCCAAATCCCTTTGCTTGTTGTGCTGGACCATCCATTGGTTGCGTTGCGTGTTGTGCAAAACTTGTTTGAGACTTGTCAACTTGATATGTAAGTTTTTGACATAAGAAATTTTTAAGTGTAGACTACAATCATGAGGCATGTGAAAAATTGTTAGCACAACCGGATCATGACATAGTGAAATTAAAGAAACCTCCGAGAACATCTATGAAACAACATGTACTTATGCCAAAAGCTTTTACGGGATCGAAAGCACCTAAGATCCATAAAAAATGGAAGAAAATACATGCACAGCCGAGATAAGCTAGCCTCTGTTTGCTGGCCCTGGTGGCACAGCCGAGATGTCTAATAATGCTATGTGCAGTCGATTTCATAAGCCTGAACTGAAGCATACCAGCAGTGAGAAATTTTGGATACACAATTTCTAATATGACTGGACTTGATAGATTGACTCCATGTTTACATATAGTAGCTAATAGGCCTTACTAGTCTAGGCATGGTAGAGAGATTATAAGCGTGGCTACCAGCTACTTCTTGCCCGAAGGTAGCATCATGGATCCCTATGGTAGCATGTAAAAGAACATATTGCCAAGAATATTAACTTACCAGTAATTAAGGTTAATATAATGTAATAAACTTAATAGTTAAGTTTAGTGGAATGTATGTAATTAATAAAGCTGTCACAGACTCACAGCACATCAGAGGGCCCATGGGCCACGCGCGCACACCAGGGGTGCAGCCCCGTGGACGGCCGCCGCCGCCGCCAACCACAATTGTCGCGTCATTACCCTCGTCATCAAATTATCTTAGGCAACAGTTATTTAGAAAATAAAATAGATTTACTTCATATGCAAGGCAGTATTATTTAGGAAACTAGGGGATTCCCGCGTTGTTCTTGGGAAGTAAGAAAGGATGCAATGATCATAAGTAAATGTTTCATCTTATCATCTCATCTTGATAGGGACATGATCCTAATAGATAGAATACAAATACCAGTTCATCGAGTATGCACGACGATTTATTTAGAACGTAGTGATAAGGTCTCTGAACTGAAGTTATTGAACTGAAGTTGGAAGACATGCAATTGTTTATAGGCTTCTAAAATTGGTGCGAGCAATCCTACGCTGTTGTCCGTGTCTGCATCCGGCGCTGCGGGAGACACTGCGTCCAGGCTCATCCACCTTCACATCGTCTCCCACCTCTCCTCCACAACCGCCAAGCTCGCCCAGCTCGCCGTCGACGCGCGCCTCATCGCCCGCGCCGGCCACTTCCTCCTCCTCCGCCTCCGTGGACGACGGCGACGTCTCCTGCCTCCGCATGGGCTCCGCGGCCTCCCCGCGCCGGCCACCGCGTTGGAGCTTTCGAGCACCGCGCCCGCGCTGCCGCTGGTCTCCGTGTCCGCGTCAGTCTCTGCAGTAGCGACGCTGCTCGACTCTGCCACCATCGCCGGGTCCTTCTGTTGTTTGCTTAACTAATACGCTCACTTTTGAGCATGAAGTATTATATGCAGTTTTAACTTATGTTAGCTGTTTTTCAGGTTTATAACAGTAAAAATTAGACAGTGGAAGAAGGTTTTGAAATATTGAGATAAAGAGGTAACATAACTGAATTGCGTGCTTGCATTTTATTTTAGAACTTGCACCACTATGTTTCCAATGACAAAGCACACCTCGGTATCTTCTTCCTCTAATGCATCATGTTTGGATTGCGACCTTGAACTGGTTATTGGCTAGGCAGTGATCCCAGCTGTCAGGGGCTGAAAATCAACAGCCTAGGTTGCTGTCGGCCCAGGCGGCATTGCCTGGACACAGCCAAACAGGGTAGAGTATTTGTGATCTCTTCTCCCTAAAGCTCTGCACCACCAGCATGTACAGACTACAGAGTTCCAAGCAACTGCCGGCAAAGCAAGAGACGTTGATTTACTTGCCCCTATCACTAAAGGGTGTCCAGAAGGCCTTGCAATACTCCCTTGTAGTACATGTTAGTCGTTTCAGGAACTCCAAATCAAGTGGTGATAATGGAGACAGCACATAATTATGAACTCCAGTAAAATTATCACCTGTAAGATTCACTTCATAGAATATGATGTTGCACCAATAGATGAATAGATGGTGGCCTAGATCTTCTCAAATCCTGCAGTCCGATAGTCCATACAGAACTCTAGCAGCAGAATTGAACTCGCAGTTGTGATCTGACCATTTGTTCCCTTGCCAAGCAATTTGTAGGGAATTAATCTATCAAAATAATAAAATGGTACAGTTCAATAAGATGAAGCAAAAGCAAACGCAGATCATAGATGCTAAACTGCTTTTGCAGCTACATTAAGCCACAAGACTATGGGTGAAATTGGCTCACCGATTGTATATTGAATCCTTGTATCAAAATTGGCTCAAATTGGTTTATCACATTTATGATCCACTAAATCAATTGAGTTTAATTACCAATTCATTTTGCTTTCAGTTTAGATACCATATGCCTTGCCAAAAACAAAGGCATTTTATATAGAAGTAGGTTAACAGATTAAATTGATGACAGAAGGAAACAAACCTAAGCTGAATTACTGGAACAGAGGCAAATCAGAATCATTCCACAACAATCAGTGTTGTTAGCAGCCTCACTAATCATTGTCAAGGACATCTGATAGATTTAAGCAGCGATAAGAAACAGAAGGTACTGGTTTGGCTCTTGAATGCCTGAAATTTGAACAGAAGATAATTAACAAAATTTAAAACAAATCAGCAGCACCGCCAGGGCGAGCGACGACAAGAAGGGGAAACTCACGGCTGGGGAGGGTCGGGTCACGCACGTCGGAGCCGGCACGGAAGGACTGGACAGCAGAGACGACGTTGACGGCGACGCAGAGGAGCGCGGTGGCGGCCGTGATGACGCTCGGACGATCAGGAGCGGGTCAGAACCAACGCGGACGGGCCGGCCCCGCCGCCGCGGCGCTGCCGCGGCATGTCCCCGTCCCACCGGCATGCGGCGAGGATGAGGAGGAGGGCCCGGCCCCGGCGACGACGCGGCGCTTCCAGCGGGCTTCTTCGGGAGGGGGATGGAATTCTCGGCACTCCTGTCCGCGTGCGGCCGCGGGCCGGGTTGCTCTAGAACCTCGCGACGAGGAGTCGCGGCGTTCCAGGGTGCCGCACGGCGCACTGGCGTGTGTCAGGGACTTCCTCAACGGTGTCGACGACGGCAAGGAAAACGCAGGAAACGCGCTGGGGACGATTCGCCATCCGCGCGGGGGCAGAGTGCCGCTGTATGCTGTGCTAGCCGAAGCCGTCGCGGGGCCGTCGGCTGCGAGCTCGGCGCCGTCCTCGAACCAGCAGCTGGCGACGTCGTCCATGGCCGCTCGCGCCGTGGCCGGCCAAATCCGATGTCGGGGAGCCATGGCCGTGCTAGGAATCTCAGCCGCGCCGGGATGGAATAGGCCACGCTCCTCCCGGCCAGCCGCGCCCAAGCCCGCCGCCCAGCTGTCCTGATCGGCATCGGCCTCTGCTCCTCCCCCTGTCCTCCCATCTCTGCTGTTCTCTTCCACGGTTCCACCATCTCTGTTCGCGGCTGCTGGACACGAGAGAGGGATAAGGCCAGGGACAGCCACGTCCATTGGCCGGTGGGTGGGTGGGACTTTATGATCTCGAGAGAGCAAGGGCAGGTGAATCGATCGGTCACGCGTAGGGGAGGAGGCGGGCGGCCGCCGACGCTTGCAATTGCGAGGTAGGGGAAGAGGCCGGCAGGGGAAGGCCGCGGCCAGAAAAACTTTTGGCTACCGAGTAGTTTCAGGATGATGTTGGGTGGGGCGCTGAGGTGGCACCCCGCGTGTCGGAGAACTCCTCTAATGCGGTTCTCTTTACAGGGGTAGTAGATAGAATAAAAGGAGATAGGATCTAGATTGCTTAGCGTGCAAGTCTTCCCCGGACTATAAATACAAGGGGATGTAATCCATTGAATTTTAATCAAGAAACAATTAAAGTGGTAACACCCAACAGCTCCGATCTCCGGCTCCCTCCCTCTAACCCTAGCCGCCGCCGCCCTACACTTGCCCTCACATCGCGTGCTCCGCACCGCACGCACCGCCGCCCTACCCCCGCTGTTCACCGCTGATCCTTGCCGTCCGTCGCCTCACAGTCGCCAGAGTCCATCCAGACTGTGACACTTGGTACTCGGATACCACTCGATTCTCGGCTTTTACCACCGCCCTCGAGATCCGATGGCCAGCGTATGGACAATCATGTTCATGGAGAGCTCCGCCAAAATCGGCGACTACGAAGGCGATACAAGCACGATGGGGAGAAACAGCAGGATGCCTCGTCAACCAAGAATGACGTTGCAACCACATGTGCCGCCACCATGACCACCCCGATGACATACGAATGCCAACACCGATGACAAGGATGCCCCCAAAGGGCGCCACCACCGCTTCCGTCGCCCCCACCACGACCATCGCCACCGCAAGCAATGGGCATGTCCACACAAAGGACACCCCCCCGCCGCAGTCCGATCGAGATCCGATGTGGAGGCTACCACCAACGCTCATCACCGCCGACGAAACGCCTACCCAACTAAGCCAACATCTCACAACAACACGGATGGCACAGATGAGCTCCACAATCACCAAGCAATTCAATTGCAACCAACATGGAGCTCCTACCACCATCGTCAACGCCACCACGATGTCGCCTAACGTCGCAACAACGTTGCCTGACGTCAGCGCCGACCAACTCTCAAGGAGAAGCCGGCACCTGCCCTCAACAAAGTCGCAAACTTCAGTCGCGCCGACCTCGACGAGAGATGGGACATGCGCAAGAGAAGGACACCTAGAGAACAACTCTCGGCCATCAGCATCCATAATTGGGCTAATTCCATGAAGAGGTGGGACACACACAAGAAGGTAACCAGCCCAAATTCATTACCTTCATCTTGGATCGTCACAAACAGCAAGTGGCGGAACAACCTCGCGTCATCGAACAGCGAACGCCGGGACATATGCAAGCAACAGTGCACACCGCGCCGGGACATACGCAAGCAGGAGTGCACGCCGCAGACAACAACAACAACAACAACAACAGCTACCGTACTCACATGGACAACATTGGCGCCGTGATCGTCAACCTAATAGCACCACCCACCACCGGTCAAACTGATCTCGCAAAGCAAGTTGGAAGATCCACAACCCTCCATGATTGTGGAGATTATCAACCGGTATCTGCAGATTTAATTGTGGCACCTTTACCTTCCATGATCTACCCTTTCCCCAAAGAATGGCAAAGCAACAAAGACCACGCACCAAGGTAGACAACCACCTATACTTGCCAACCATCCGGCGACCGACATAGA
This sequence comes from Hyparrhenia diplandra, assembly GCA_015847255.1. Classification (NCBI taxonomy): domain Eukaryota; kingdom Viridiplantae; phylum Streptophyta; class Magnoliopsida; order Poales; family Poaceae; genus Hyparrhenia; species Hyparrhenia diplandra. Next base: position 310,383 of record JADLZK010004228.1, on the reverse strand, counting down.
AGGAACCCCCCGGAAGGGCATGCCCATGGATCATCAGCCCATCAAAAGCAAAGTGCCACCTCCGGTATTGTCTCAACACCAGCTTGTGGCACGTCAGGCGCCTCAGACACTTGAGGGAGCAGCAAACCCACAATCATGGGTTTCTCATATGCAACACCTCTTCCATCCGCGACGCACCTTCCCAGATTGGCCCATACGGTACGTAACTTTACATCTAATAAGAGTGGCACACCTTTGGCTCATCTGCATGACCAAAGGCACACCATTGGAGGATTGGGACACCATCAGATGATGTCTCGCACGCAGCTTCAGGCCGCTCCCCAAAGGCGACACTACCGGCGATCTCGCGCCACCTCGACTTGATGACACCCGTACATCTACATCTACGGGTTTGAGTTTGCCAAATGGACTCCACGCAACGCTACGGGACACACTACAGCGGGAGGCGCCCCGCATGATGGACGCAGCAAACCCACCTTTCCCGTCACCTCGATGCCCCCATCTCCTATGAGGTCTTCAACGAGCTCCGACTTGGGAGCTCCACCACCGACAACATGATAAACGCACCACACACACAGGTGATCTACCTCACCAACCCCATCGCAACCCCGGAATCTCATCTGGCCGAGCCTCACCAGCACATCGAGCTCTAGGCTGGAGCACCGGCTTAGATGCTGCTCCAGGTGGCTGGCTTCCACTCCCTGCCTTCGCCGTGCGCACACGCCCTCCCAACAAGCATACGGCTCATGGAGGAGCACCCTCATGGCTTCCTCGAGGACGTCAAGACCCCGCTCTTCAAGAACTACGACGAGAACGATGACAAGGAGCACATGCCGATGCAATGGTCTTCTACCTCGTCGACCACCTCACTACCCTGGTGGCCTCCACCCAACTTTGCCCGGTCAATGGGTTCCCAACAATCGGCCTAGCACCGAAAAAGTGGATGCCACACTCTTTGGTACATGATGCTTCAGTTACTCTGTCAGTGGCAACAACCATTCAACACCACAGCGCGAGGACGCACTATCTAGAAAAGGGGAGGAAATCTGTCATAGCACATCGGAGGGCCCATGGGCCATAGCGCACGCCGCCAGAGGTGCAACCCGTGGACGGCCGCCACCGCCAACCGCAATCGTCCCGTCATTATCCCAGTCATCAAGTTATCTTAAACAACAGCTTATTTGGGAAATAAAATATATTTACTCCATATGCAAGGCAATATTATTTAGGAAATAGAATAAAAGGAGACGATCTAGATTGCTTAGCGTAGTCTTCCTCGGACTATAAATACAGGTAAGTACTCTATTGAATTTTAATCAAGAAACAATTAAAGGGGTAACATCCAATATCGCTGGTCTTCAAGCTCTCTCTCTAACCCTAGCTGCCGCCATCACCACGCCACCGCCCTGTGCTGCCCTCACAAGCGCGCTCCACACCGCGCGCCCGCCGCCCTACCAACGCCGTTCGCGGCGATCCTCGCCGTCCGTCGCCTCACGTGACGCCGGAGTCCGTCCCGATCGCGACAAAGCTCGAAAAATATGTTTTGGTCGATTCGACAGCAGCGAAACAATTAGTTGATACCCTAAATGGTGAATATTAAACAAAGAAACATTTAAACGGTCATAAAAAAAAATCGTTTAAGCAATGTGTTTAATTCGTGATAAATTGGAAACCACACGCTTGCAACGTGGAATAGTCAGGAGAAGGAGAGCGGAATGGATGGTGTCTTTGCTTAACCTATAGAAAGGTCGTGGCCCTATGCTTTAACAATGTTTATTACTAAGCTAATAGGGACCTGTGATAGAATTTTTCTGTGGTTGCAACACACATGGACATATTTGATTGTAAGTAGTAATACAGGATAAGATGCCCTTGACATATATAGCAAACGTCAGTCATATTCTGCATACCAAGCTATTGAATGCCTCGCCTACTTAATAACTATATAAATGCACAACAAATATGTTGCAAACTAAAGGGGCCAATATATACAAGGGCATTCTTTCTTCAGAGGCACACCAAATTACAACTCAGGAAGAAAATTTAGCTTGCTCCACGGAGAGGGGAGAGAAAACAGAGCTTTTAGCTCTACCCTGAATCGTATTATGTGAAATGCAAAGAAAGGCAGTGAGAGCTGATGATAGAAATGAGAGGCATCGAGAAACAATATTGGAGGAGCAGTTCTCTCCCAAGCTTTGCCTAAACTATCCGATCCCCAAGAAATTGTCAAACCCCAAGAAGCGGGCAGATGTGTAGAGCTGCTCAAAGGTTTTAGACTGGCGTCGCTTAAGAGCGTTAGAACACTGGTGGATTAGAGCCAAGGGACGGTGGCCATCCTCGCGCGGGTGGCCAGGCCTCAAGAACACGAGCACAGCAAATCTGCGAGGCGAGATGATATCTGTGCGCGGTCTTCCTGACTCGCGCCAGACACTAATCAAAATTTGCTGAGATAGGATAGGAGTGCTATGGCATCATCGAACGGAGTGAATTTCCTGTGTATTCGGTATTCCATCAGACAAGATATTGACTTCACTGTTCTTGCTTGTTCCCCAGGGCTGTCTTCTCTCCTTTTGGATCTCTGCTTCTTTAACCTGTTATTTTGGCATGCCAAAAAAATATCCACATCCAAAGAACAGCAGGATTAATAGTATAATGTAAGCACTTGCGATGAAGATCTGCTACGATGCGCTGCCATGGTTGATGACTCGATGGCTGACCTCGGTTTGCTGGCCCTCGTGGCACAGTCGAGATGTCTAATAATGCTATATGCAGTCGATTTCATAAGCCTGAACTGAATTGTACCAATGAGAAAATTTGTATAGATCATTTCTCATAAGAGTAGACTTCATAGATTGGTTCTAAATTTACACATATAGCCAATAGGCCAACTTATGGTAGCATCATGGATCACTATGGTAGCATGTAAAAAGCATAATGCCAAGAATATTAACTTACCAATAATTAAGGTTAATAGAATGTAAAAAACTTAATCGCTAAGGTTAATTGAATGTAGTAAAGTTCTGGTAAAATATATCCTGGTCGGTTGCATAAAAAAATAATCGTCAAGAGCAGGATTTGACAGCAGCGAAACAATTAGTTTATACCCTGAATGGTGAATATTAAACAAACAACTATTTAAATGGTCATAAAAATAATTTAAACAATGTGTTCAAGTCGTGATAAAGTGGAAACCACACGCTTGCAATGGAGAATAGTCAGGAGATGGAGCAGAATGGATGGGGTGTCTTGCTTATAACTTATAGAGGGCGTGGCACTGTGCTTTCACTATGTGTACTACTAGGCTAACAGGGACGTGTGATCGAATTTTTATCTGGTTGCAACACACATTCATGGATATATTTTGTAACATGGACATACCAAGCTATTGAATGCCTCGCCTACTTGAATATAAATGCACAACAAATGTTTGCAAACTAAAGGGGGCAATATATATACAAGGGCATCCCTTATTACCATTCATAAAGAAATTTTAGCTTCCTCGTCGTAGAAAGAAAAACAAACAGAGCTTTCAGCTCTGCCCTGAACCGTATCATGTGGAATGCAAAGAAGGCAGTATGCAGATGATAGAAATGAGAGGCATCGAGAAACAATATTGCAGGAGTCGTTTCCTTCAAATCTTTTCCTAAACTATCCGATCCCCGAGAATTCCAGCATTTGCAAAAGGCGGGCAGGTGTGCAGAGCTGTTCAGAGATTTAAAACGTGCGCTGCTTAATGGTGATGGAACAGTGATGATGGGAGCCAACCGAAAGACACACAAAAAAAAAAAATCGGCAACAAACCATTACATGTTCCTAAAACCAATGTGCTGTGCTCTATCTTCTATGTGTCTTGTTCTGTTCAAATTTATCCATGCTCCTATTAGTCAACTAACACTTGGTATCAGGTTCACACGACCTAGGATCCAGTTGGTCACTCAGTACCCATCCTTTGATGTGGTGTCTTGCTTCACTCAAATGGGTCACTCAGTACCCATCATGTTTGCTAAGGTAGGGACATGTGCTGAATTTTTTTTCTCCTGTTACAATACACAAGCACATATTTGCTAGCTATATGCTAAGTAGTAAACGAGAGGATGCGTTGATAGCAAAAGTCACAATCATATTCTGCTACGAAACCATTGAATGCCTCCCCTACTTCAATATAAATGCACACCAAATGTTTCCAAACTAGTGCCAAATTTGAAGTGATTCTTTGGTCACCAATATATATACTAGGGCACCCTTTCTTTGGAGCTACACAAAAAAAAAAACTCATAGAGAACTTTTTGCTTACTCCTCACAGAACAAAACAAAAAAAACAGAACTTTTAGCTCTGCCTCTGAGTATCATGTGTGTGGAACGCAAAGAAATCAAATAGATAACGATGGAAATGACAGGCATCAAGAAACAAGATTTCGGCCTCTGCCAACAAGATGTTCCTCCTGCTGCTCTATCCTCTCATTTACTACTCAGGGCAAAGCTCCTTGTATTTGTGTTGGCAACGAAGGACAAAAAAAGACCTTGTGTTTGTGTTGGCAAGAGGATTTCCATATCCACAAGAGATGTCCAAAGTTGTCCAGAGTTTTTAGACGCAGGTCGTTTAATTCTTTTATGAGGGAACACAGGTCATTTAATAGCGATGGATCATCCAAAACCGATCGCAGATACGCTTCTTTTTTGCTCCTCAGAATTTCTGAGATGTCACACACGGTATGTAGCTTTCATTGCGTCATTTGAGTCCCCTTCCGACATATAGTTAAAGCAACCATTATGTTCCTAAGACCGATGTGCCGAACTCACTAAGCCACACACTCAACCTCGTGCTGACCTTTTTATTTATCATCTCGTCTCAGCCGTTGAAATTCCACCCCATTTTAGATTACAATTTTAATTTTTTTTGTTTTTTAATTATTGTATTTGTAAATAAAATTGTAGACTCTCCTGTGGGAGTACTTCCACAAAACCGAGGATTATTGCCGACATATATGGAACCAGTTACACGGATTATTCTCTGAAAATTTACACCGCATAGATAGATATCATAAGGGGGTTGTGGCTTATCTGATGCTGACGTAGAGGAGAAAATATGAACGAGCTATAAGTTTTTTTCAATAGCCAAACGACAAACTTTTATTGAACAGATAAAATGGTTACATTGTTCACCAAACAATTTAAAATGCAACGTTAACTAAGGGCTTCATCAACCCAAATACGTGAATCCTTAGTGCAGAACGACAGTCAAGATATGCTTGTTTTGCTCCCCGTGGACATTGATAGATAAGGAGAATGGGAATCTATAGCTGAAACCCAAGTGTAGCTTCTACATCATGTCTGCTTTTCTTGTAGCAATAGATTTTTTTTCTCAAATACGCAAAACATTTGTGTATCATTATATTAAGTACAAGAGTTTAGTCAAATAAACAACGTACGCGCTTCTAATGAGCACCGAAGGAGGCCGATAACACAGTCGTAACTGGACTATCCTAGCAGAAGATCTCCTCGCTTAGAAGCGGGTACTAGAGAGAGGGGCTGAGCCGCCAACTGCCGTCTCCGCCATGGCAACACTGGTATGGCTAGCTGTCATCAGGACCTCATCCTCCAGCTGGGTGGACACCATTGTCGGGGTTTCATCTTGTAGCCATGGGGCAACCGGAGGTGACAGAAGTTACTCAAAAGAATTCCCCGCGACAATCCAACAGCGGGCAAGCGAAGCCGCAAAGTCCTTCAACATCGGGTCCTTTGTGATGTCGCGAACGTGCTTGCCATCCGGCCACAGCTACAGTGTCAACGAGTTAGGCTGGACAATGCTGGCCTCGCTGGTCAGTTCACCAAACTCAGGCTGAGTTTCAACACCAATGTAGGAGAAGGCTGGTGCTATCTGTGCAGCCCCTGCCAACGGCCCACGCCGCCTCGATCGGTCTTCATCGCCTCTGACCATCAGTGGCGGGAATGGCAGCGTTGTTGACCCCACCATGGTCATGCAAATCTCCAAGGTCTGCCGGCCCAGCAGAGTGACCCGTGGCTCATGCAACGCCGAGCCCCGAGATCCCACGCGCCTTGATTGCCTGCAGTTGTGCACAATCTGTCGAAGCCCCTGCACCGTATACATTGTTGGGGCAGTTTGCAGGTTGCCACCGATGCACGGAGGAGAGGCAATTGAAGCACTTGACGCTGGGATGCGTGGCAGCCGTCGACGACTTGATGAGGGGCCTCCGTTTGCTGGGCCTCGCGGCATTGCCAAGATGTCTAATAGTGCTATGTGCAGTCGATATTCATAAGCCTGAACTGCCAGTGAGAAATTTTGGATACACCATTTCTCTATGAGTGGACTTGGTAGCTTGGCTGTAAGTTTACATATAGAAAATAGGCCTTACTCTATGCGTAGTGGAAATATTATAATCATGGCTACCAGCTACATCTTGCCCGAAGGTAGCGTCATGGATCCCTATGGTAGGATGTAAAACAACATATTTCCAAGAATATTAACATACTAATAATTAAGGTTAATAGAATGTCAGAAACTTATTTGTTAACGTTAATGGACTATCACTAGTAGAGAATTTCTTTTTGGTGGCGGGCGTTTTTGACTTCCGGAGGCGGGCAAGGGTGCCCATCACCCTCTAGAGGTCACGGTAAATGAAACTTTTCCCGTGGCGGGCAAAATGTGCTCGCCACGGTTAATCCAAAGAATACGACAAAAAAAAAAAGCCCAAACCCGCACCCGCACCCAACCGGGTCTAGGACTAGATCTGAACCCCTCGACGCTGCCGCCGCCGCTAGATCCGCCGCCACGCGGCGGCGGGACGCGCTACTAGCGGATCCGCCCGGGCGCACCGCCAGAACCGCCCGGATCCGCCGCTGCGCCCCCGGAACCGCCGGGTCTGCCGCGAGGACGCCGGATCCCCGCCGGGACGCCCGCACGCATGGCCGCCGGAGAGGGAGGGAGGTGTCGCGTCGCCGGATCCGGCCCTCAACGAGGACATCTCCTCCTCCACTTCTTCTCCATGCCGCCGATGACCCTCGAAGAACGAGGCCTCCTCCTCCATGTCGAGGACTCCTCGAAGCGAGCCGGTGGTCGCGCGCCGTCGTTGCGGGAGGGGGAGGGAGGTGTCGCTGTCGCTGGGGAAGGGAGCAGCCTCAAGGACGACGGCTCCGCGGCGGAAGGCCGGATCTGTGCAGGCCCACGCTGCCGACGGTGCCGATGCCTCACCCCGAGCGCTGCTGCATCGCAACGAGCACTGCCACGCCGCCAAGGGTGGAATAGAGGCGGGAGCGTGGGGGAGGAGGGAGAGGGGCGGCAGCCAGCGTGGGAAGAGAGAGGGGTGCCGGCGCGTGAGGTGAGGCGGTGCGTGGGCAGCAGGGAGAGGGGTGACTCGCGTGGGGGAGGAGGGAAGTGCTGGCACGGGTGGGAAAAAGAGAGTGAGGAGAGAAAACCTAGAGTCCTTGTTATATATGGGCTCGATAAAAAGATGCATTTTGGCCTAAATAGCTGGGCCAAGATTACCATGGTTATAATAGATTAACTGTGGCGGGCAAAAGTGCCCATCACGTAAAATAAAAAACGTCCGCCACGGTTAATCGGGCCATTAACCGTGATGGGCAAACTCAAAGCCCGTCATAGAAAAGATTTTTCAGGTTGACGCAAAATCATTTCGTTACTAGTGTATAATACATTTCTGGTAAAATATGTCCTGGTCGGTTGCAGCGAAAAACATAGTCGTCAACAGCAGGATTCTACATCAGCGAAACAATTAGTTCATACCCTAAATGGTAAATATTAAACAAAAAACATTTAAATGGTCATAAAAAATAGTTTAAACAATGTGTTTAAGTCATGACAAAGTGGAAACCACACGGTTGCAACAGAGAATAATCAGGTGAAGGAGAGCGGAATGCTTAACTTATGGAGGGCGTGGCCTGTGATTTAACAATGTTTATTACTAAGCTAAGAGCAACTCCAAAGCGGTGGCACCCAAATCAGGGGCCCCCTGTTTTTGATTTGGGGGTTACCCCTACTTTTGTTGGCTCATTTTGTTGCTTCCACTCCAACGGCAGCACCTAAATTTGAACCCCCAAATCTGTTTCAGAGGACAATGACAGATGGGACCCACTCATCATTGTCTCTGTCTTTTATCTCTTTCTTCTTCCTCTGTACAGCAATGGAGGAGAACGAGCAGAGCTATGGCTATCGGGACTCCAGGGAGGAGCTATGGCTATCGGGACTCAGGGAGGAGCTGCCCTTGGCGCACCGGGGATAGGCCGCGACGACCCGGAGGCTAGGGGCGAGCCGCCATGTACACGCAGGCCCTGCGCCGCCGCCGCGTCCATCGATGGCCATGTCGGAGGGGGGCGAGGAGCACCCGCGTAGATCCAGCCACCGGTGGCAGGGGGCAACGCACTTTCGCGTCGCGAGGGCGGGGCGCAGCGAGGCAAGGAGAGAGGGCGCGCTCGCGCACGCCGGAGATGCACCACCGATGAGCTCGGAGGAGAGAGGGGTGCTCGCACTCGCCAAAGGGGTTGCTCTGGCGCTCGCCGCAGGAAGGCAGGACGGCGGCCGCGCTCGCCGCCAAGGCAAACTTCCGTGCAGTCCGCGGCCGCGGTGGTGTACTCGCCGGAGGGAGGCAAGACGGTGGCCGCGACTTCGCCGGGGAGAACCGCGCTGGCGGAGGGACCGTCGCGCCGCGATTTCTGTAGGGCGCGAGGAATCCCAGTATGGGGTGTGGGGGTGACCCAACAAATTTGTTGGGTCAGGGGGCAGTTTTTGGTGGCCCAACAAATTTGGGGTCCCTAGTAGGAGCCCTGTTGGAGCTGAATTTTGACCCCTGGACCCCATATTTAGCTATTGGGGCCTGAGTAGGGGCTATCTTTGGAGTTGCTCTAACAGGGGCGTGTGATAGAATTTTTCTCTGGTTGCAACACAAATGGACATATTTTGTAACATGGAGATATTTGCTTGTAAGTAATAATACAGGATAAGATGCCCTTGACTTATGTAGCAACCGTTACAGTCATATTCTCCATATATATCAAGCTATTGAATTCCTTGCCTACTTGAATATATAAATGCACAACAAATGTTGCAAACAAAGGGGGCAAATATATACAGTCGAGGGCATGGTTTATTTTGAGCGACACCAAACTACGATTCATAAAGAAATTTTAGCTTGCTCGTTGCAGAAGGGGCCAATATATACGAGGGAATGCAAACAAAGGCATTGAGCTGATGATTGAAATGAGAGGCATCAAGAAACATTGCAGGAGCAGTTCTCTCCCAATCTTTGCCTAAACTATCCGATCCCCAAGAAATTCTCCAAAACCAAGAGGCGGGCAGGTGTGTAGAGCTGCTCAAAGGTTTTTGACTCGCATCACTTGAGAGCGTTAGAATAATGGTGGACTAGAGCTAAGGGACAGTGGCTTTCCTCGCACGCGTGGCCAGGCCTCAAGAATAGGTAATTCCGTTGCCGTTCATTCTGTTATTAGTCGCCTTACGATAAGGTTTACGATAAGGTTAATAGTATAATGTAATAAAGTTAATGGTTAGGGTTAATGGACTGTCGTAAAGTTATATGTTTTTTAACAATAAAGTTTTTATAATACTAAAAAAACATTTAAGTGGTCATAAAAAATATTTTAAACAATGTGTTTAAGTCATGATAAAGTGGAAACCACACGCTTGCAACAGACAAATAGTCAACAGAAGGAGAGCGGAATGGATGAGAAATCTTGTTTAACTTAGAGAGGGAATGCCCTGTGATTTAACTATGTTTATTACTAACCTAACACGGACGTTTGATAGTATTTTTCTCTGGTTGCAACACACAAGGACATATTTTGTGACAAGGACATATTTGCTTGTACGTAATAATACAGGATAAGATGCCCTTGGTATATATAGCAAAAATCACAATCATATTCTGCATAACAAGCTATTGAATGTGTCGCCTACTTGAATATATAAATGCACAACAAATGTTGCAAACTAAAGGCCGGGGCCAATATATACGAGGGCATGCTTTCTTTGGAGCGACACCAAACTAGCTACCACTCATAAAGAAATTTTAGCTCGCTCATCGCAGAAGTGGGAAAAACAGAGCTTTTAGCTCGCTCGAATGCAAAGAAGGCAGTGAGCTGATGATAGAAATGAGAGGCATCGAGAAACAATATTGCAGGTTCAGTTCTCCCCTGAGCTTTGCCTAAACTATCCGATCCCCAGCAATTTCTTCATTCACAAAAAGGACGGCAGGTGTGCATAGCTGATCATTGCTTTCTGACGTGCGTGGTTGAGGTCGTCGGAACAATGGTGGATTAGAGCCAAGCAACAGCATTTCTGCATGCACGCATGGCCAGGCCTCAAGAACAGGGACTCAAGTGGTCGCAGTATTCAGCTTTCATTCCGATAATTAAAGCTAACATCTCCAAGAATTTATCGAAACTGATGCTCTAAATTATCATTTGGACAGTCATTTGCGAGTATCATAACAGCATACTGGAGAGATTATATGTGTGCCTGCTCGTATAGCATCATGGATCCTTATGCTGGCATGCCAAAAAAAAAAATCAAATCCAAAGAAGATTAATAACTCAGCATTCTGTTATTAGTCGCCTTCCGATAAATAAATCCAAATCCAAATCCCTTTGCGTGTTGTGCTGGACCATCCATTGGTTGCGTTGCGTGTTGTGCAAAACTTGTTTGAGACTCGTCAACTTGATATGTAAGTTTTTGATATAAGAAATTTTTAAGTGTAGACTACACTCATGAGGCATGTGAAAAAATTGTTAGCACAACCGGATCATGACATAGTGAAATTAAAGAAACCTCTGAGAACATCTATGAAACAACATGTACTTATGCCAAAAGCTTTTACGGGATCGAAAGGACCTAAGATCCATAAAAATGGAAGAAACTACATGCACAGCCGAGATAAGCTAGCCTCTGTTTGCTGGCCCTGGTGGCACATCCGAGATGTCTAATAATGCTATGTGCAGTCGATTTCATAAGCCTGAACTGAAGCATGCCAGCAGTGAGAAATTTTGGATACACAATTTCTAATATGAGTGGACTTGATAGATTGACTCCATGTTTACATATAGCTAATAGGCCTTACTAGTCTAGGCATGGTAGAGAGATTATAAGCGTGGCTACCAGCTTCTTGCACGAAGGTAGCAATCATGGATCCCTATGGTAGCATGTAAAAGAACATATTGCCAAGAATATTAACTTACCAGTAATTAAGGTCAACAGAATATAATAAACTTAATAGTTAAGTTTAGTGGAATGTACGTAGTTAATAAAGCTGTCGCAGCACATCAGAGGGCCCATGGGCCGCGCGCGCACGCTAGGGGTGCAGCCCCGTAGACGGCCGCCGCCGTTGCGTCATTATCCTCGTCATCAAGTTATCTTAGACAACAGTTATTTAGAAAATAAAATAGATTTACTTCATATGCAAGGAGTAGAATAAAAGGAGATAGGATCTAGATTGCTTAGTGTGCAAGTTTCCCGGACTATAAATACAAGGGAGATGTACTTCATTGAATTTTAATCAAGAAACAATTAAAGGGGTAACACCCAACAACTCCAGTCTTGGGCTCCCTCTCTCTAACCCTAGCCGCCGCCATCACCACGCCGTCGCCCTGTGCTTCCCTCACACGCACCGCCGCTCTACCACCGTTGTTCGCCGCAGATCCTTGCCATTCGTCACCTCACAGTCGCCGGAGTCCATCCAGACTGTGACACTTTGTACTTGGATACCACTCGATCCTCGGCCCTCACCAGCGCCCTCAAGTTCCGATGGCCGGTGTATGGACAATAGTGTTCATGGGAGAGCTCCGCGCCTAAATTGACAACTACGAGAAGGTGATACAAGCATGCTGGAAGAAACAACAGGCTACCTCGTCAACCAAGAATGACGCCGCGACCACAGGCGCCGCCACCATGACCACCCCCGACGACATACCCCATGGGCATCGCCAACGGCAACAACGCCCCACAAATGCTAACACCGACGACAACGATGCCCCCCAAGGGTACCACCACCGCTACCATCGCCCCTCCACAACCATCGTCATCGCAAACAACAGGCATGTCCACACAAAGGACGCCCCGCTATCGTAGTCCGGATCGGACCCGGATGTGGAGACTACCATCGACGTTCACCAGCTGCTCAATGAAACGCCTACCCAACTAAGCCAACGTCTCCATGCAGCAACATGGATGGCGCAAATGACCTCCACAATCACCAGACAATTCAATTGCAAGCAACATGGACCTCCTACCACCATCCTCAACGCCACCATGACGTTGCCTAACGTCGCCCGACATCAGCACCGACCAGCGCATACAGCAACCAGCCCTATGCTGCCCTCACATGCGCGCTCCACACCGCGCGCCGCCGCCCTACCATCGCCGTCCGCCGCCGATCCTCGCCATCCGTCGCCTCACAGTCACCGGAGTCCGTCCCGGCATCGTGACAAAAGCTCGTAAAATATGTTCTGGTCGACTGCAGATAAAAATAGTCAACAGTAGGATTCGACAAGCAATAAATGATTAGTTGATACCCTAAAGGGTGAATATTAAACAAAAAACATTTAAATGGTCAAAAAACTTGTTTAAACAATGTGTTTAATTCATGATAAAGTGGAAACCACACACTTGCAACGTAGAATAGTCAGGAGAAGGAGAGCGGAATGGATGGTGTCTCTACTACAACATAAAAAGAACAAAAGGAAGACTGTTATTTGGTGCGGTAAAAATTTCGCCTCACCTTTCACCCCCTCCGTGCGATCCCGCACCCCCTTCCCACGCGGTCTCCTCACACATACAATCTATATTTGGCAACACCCAATCAGCATCTGCATGGAAAACATGCCAATTGTATTAGGCAACCACCCAATCTCCTCACACATGCAATTTATATTAGGCAGCCACCCAATCTTGTGATCCTGTGTCCCCTTTCCATGAGGTTTCCTTCCTGCCCGATCTCTGCTCCTTCTGCTCCTTACCTCGCGACGATGATGCCCACCCCTCCCATGCCCGGCCAAACATAGGGGAGACCTCACCTCGACACGACAACGCCTTTACACCGCATCCACCACTCCCGCCCCGCAACTCACCGCGTTGCCGCCGCCTGCCGACGACAGCTCGGCCTTGCGCCTCGCTTTCCGCCCACCGGGCTGGCGTGATGGAGCCCGACATCGAGACCTGGCCGAGTCAACAACCATTACCGCCTGCCGGCGCATGACCACAACGTAGACACCAGGGAGGTCGTTGTGATCACCTTGCGACGTCGTCTCTGTTCTTTGCGGTAGGTGACCTCCGCCGCTCCTCCAATCCAGTCCTTTTGTTGCACGATAAGCACCGCCACCTCCGCGCAGTCTCCCTGATCTTTCAATGGAAGCCAAACAATGTATATTTAGGGCCTTTCCCAAGCCATGGCGGACTGCGCCACCTACAGCCTCACCGCACGCCAGCTACTTCGGCGAGCCTCCGGCGCCGAGCCGAGCAGGCTGTAGTGGCTGCCCTACATACCTCACCCTCCCGGCGCGCACAGGTGCACCACGCGCGCACACAGCGCGTAGTGCCATGACCGAACAAAGCAAGCACCACCATTGATGTAAAAAAAATCTATACATGTTATATTCTCGATGCAGATATATAGCTGCTTGTGCATGGTGTATATCTTGAACACTTGATGTCAAATAATCAACCTCTGTGATACACTTGGTATTGTTTACGATGTCCGGACATATTATGGTGATTATTGGTGAGCGATCCAGTATGTCACTTTAACATCATTGTTTAATTTTATAGTATTGTTACCTTATCATGTGATCTATGTTTTTATACAAAATTTTATTATCCCGTAAGCAACGCACGGGCGTTTAACTGATCTTTACTTAACCTATAGAAAGGTCGTGGCCCTATGCTTTAACAATGTTTATTACTAAGATAACAGGGGCTGTGATAGAATTTTTCTCTGGTTGCAACACACATGGACATATTTGCTTGTAAGTAATAATACTGGATAAGATGCCCTTGACATATATATAAATGTCACAGTCATATTCTGCATACCAAGCTATTGAATGCCTCGCCTACTTAACTATATAAATGCTCAACAAATATGTTGCAAACTAAAGGGGCCAATATATACAAGGGCATTCTTTCTTCGGAGCCACACCAAATTACAACTCAGGAAGAAAACTTAGCTTGCTCGACGGAGAGGGAAAAGAAAACAAAGCTTTTAGCTCTGCCCTGAATCGTATTATGTGAAATGCAAAGAAAGGCAGTGAGAGCTGATGATAGAAATGAGAGGCATGGAGAAACAATATTGGAGGAGCGGTTCTCTCCCGAGCTTTGACTAAACTATCCAATCCCCAAGAAATTGTCCAACCCCAAGAAGCGGGCAGGTGTGTAGAGCTGCTCAAAGGTTTTAGACTCGCATCACTTGAGAGCGTTGGAACACTGGTCGATTAGAGCCAAGGGTCAGCGGCTCTCCTCGCGCGCGTGGCCAGGCCTCAAGAACACGAGCGCAGCAAATCTGAGAGGCGAGATGATGATATCTGTGCAGGTCTTCCTGACTCGCGCCAGACACTACTCAAAATTTGCCGAGATAGGATAGGAGTGTTATAGCATCATGGAGCGGAGTGAATTTCCTGTGTATTCGGTTTTCCTGTGTATCATGGAGCGGAGACAGGGACATCACTGTTCTTGCTTGTTCCTCAGGGCTGTCTTCTCTCCTTTTGGATCTCTGCCTCTTTAACATGTTATTCTGGCATGCCAAAAAAACAAATATCCACATCCAAAAAACAGCAGGATTAATAGTATAATGTAATAAAGCTTTTAAAAATATATATAAATATCCAGGTGGGTTGTTAAGGGGCTCATGGCTCAATGGTAAAAAAAAAATTGGTTAGGGGGCACCCACCCGGATTCAAATCTTGGGTGCGACACTTTATCCCGGATTTATTTCGAGATTTTCCTACTATGCATTAAGTGGTAGGCGACGTCCCCGATATAGCGAGGCGCCAGGTGGTGACTTCGAAACTTCAAGATTTGCCGGCTCGGTCATTCGAAGGTCTTCATAAGGGTAGGGTTTGCGTCACATGTGTTCATAGGGGTGAGTGTCGCGTGCGTGTTGAGCGTCTGCGTCTGCGTTGTAATCTCAAAAATCTCAAAAAAAAAAAAAAAAATCAGGTGGGTTGCAGCAAAACAAAAGCACAGCAGGATTAATAGTATAATGTAATAAAGCTTTTTAAAAAATATATATAAATATCCAGGTGGGTTGCAGCAAAACAAAAATTAACGTCGACAGCAGGATTCGAACCTGCGCAGGCAAAGCCCAACAGATTTCGAGTCTGTCTCCTTAACCACTCGGACATATCGACGACTCTGCTGCAGTCCCGCGTTTTCTAACCTTTAATTGGTACTATTCCGATATAGCCAAATCTGTATTCGAGTCGTACATCTCGTCCAGAGCGAACGCCCGCTGTAATAAAAATAGTAGCCAACCCAACGGGCAACAAAGTAACGCCATCCATGTATTGAATTAAAATAACAGAATTGTTCTTTATTGAACTTCCTCAAGCTACAGTCACGTTTAAACAAAACCTGCCCACCTTGCTTGCTTTTGTGCACATACTCGCCAAGTTTAACATCAGAGGAAGATTTGGCAAAACTACATCCAAAACCAAGCGTGCGTTCTACACAATGTCTGGTACAAAGGCATCCACTACTGACTGCAATGACTCAGAAGAACGGGACATCATCATTTCTTCTGCTTGCTCGACACATTCAGCTGCTGGAGGTTGAGCAGCAGGTCGCTGGAGTCCAGGAACACCTTGTTGGCTGAGGCGAAATCGTGTGAGAGATCTCCCTTGCAGCTTCAATCTGCCTCAGGGCAAGGAAGGCAGGGTTGTTCGCGATGGCTTGACCAATCAGCTCCGCACTCTTAGCCTCTCCTGTTCGCACACACAACAAAGACCAGTAAGCATGTTAGTGTTTCTCTGAGCAAAGGTTCAGCTCAACACACATCATCAAAACAGGGACACTCAATATCTCTATTTTGACCTTCCACTGCCAGCTCAGCAGCTTGACAGGACAAATTGATAATAGCACGAGGGCAGCAATAAATCTTATTATGATGCAACTGAAGTCATCAAAATAACTGTTAATACTTTGGTTTTGCTGCATGGATTGGTTTCTTACCTGGGCCCTGATAATTGCACTTCGCTTATCTTGCTCAGCTTTCTCAACAATGAACTTAGCACGCTCGGCTTCCTGGGCAGCCACCTGCTTGGCTTCAATGGCATGAGTGAACTCCTTCCCAAAGCTCAGGCTTGTGATGGAGACATCATCAAGAGCGATGTTGAAGAATCTAGCCCTCTCAGTCAGTATCTTCCTAATCTCCCTACTCACAGTCTGAAATTGGTGGCAGAAAGGAGTAAGCAGAAGCACTCTTAAGTATTTATTAGTAACTTCTTTCGAAATAAAATAAAATATAGGTGATATACAGAAGATAAGTTCGATGATTAGTAACTTCTTTCGAAATAAAATAAAATATAGGTGATATACAGAAGATAGGTTCGATGATACCTCTCTCTGTGTGATCAGCTGACTAGCATTGTATTGAGCAACAACAGCTTTCAGTGTTTCATGGATGATTGATGGCAGAACTCTCTCATTGAAGTTCTCTCCCAGAGTTCTGTAGATGTATGGTAGCCTCTCTGGCATAGGCCTTGTGAGGACACGGAGACCAATTTTCACCTTTCAAGACAAAAAAGCAGAAGAGATAAGTACCTCAAAATATTAAATGAATCCCTGTGATCCAAATCATCATAAAAAAAATCACATAGCACTACATGGTACGAAATGAGTTGCATGATGAATGATGGCTTCTATTACCAAATAAATGTTCATTATAGAGTGATAGAAACTAGTAAACCAAAGGGGCCACATCTAAGAACCAAATTAGAGCATTCTACAGAGCATGACAAACATACTGTACAATAATTCATCACATAAAAAGGAGCATTGGAGTGGAATACCGATATTATAATACTCCAGGCAGAAAGGTAACTAAAATAAATGCAGGTAAATGAGCATGCAAATGTCTAAGTAGCGGCCAAAAAGGCCATATATAGCAACAATCAATATTTGTCAAAACCACAAGATGTTCTGAATTTATCCGGTTCATTGAACACGACTTTTGCATGAACAAATATTTCAAAGAATTCAGACAAACTACTGGTGCTGAAATAATCATAAAAGCCAATGGCAGCTATTAGGTGATCAAATGAAAAACAATAAATCAAGGAAGAAACATGTTTGTTGGCCCAAATTTCAGCTGACCAATGTGATGCAACAACCAATGGACGCAGAAGCGCATGGCAAGCAGCAAGCAGCAAACAGCAACATTTACGCTGGAACTAAAGACAGGATCCAAATCAGGAAGAATGGCAGGCTGGAAGAAATGAACTAGAAGTGATGTGCATATTTAACAACTATACACAGGCTCCAAATCATGAAGATGAAGAATGGTAAGCTGGCGGAATCGAACAAAAGTGATGTGTATACTTACCATCTGAAGATCCCGGCTCCCAGAAGTACTCTCAACAAGATTCGGTCGAGCACGGACATCATAAATGATTGGCCGTTCAAACCATGGAATCATAAAGTGAGTCCCTTCGGGTATACCTGCAAATAGAAATTGTTTGGTGTAAATTGAACTGATTCCTGTCAAATTGAAGGAGAAATTTTAAATAGAAACCCCAATCAACAAATGCCCTAAAAAGTCAAATAGTACAATAAAGAGTTTTTCACTAATTTAAACAATTGTATAAGTACATCAACAAATTTTGATTCACCAAAAATATCACAATTGACAAAAGGACTACAAATAAAGGTGCCATAAAAGATCAACCCTCAGTTTGAAGCCTGTGCTCAAGATAACTGAGCAAGATAAGTATGCACCTATATCAAAACAAGATGTTGCAAGCTGAATGTCACGTTTTTCGCATCCAAAATTTTATATTATACATATTCAGTTATAAGCCCATTCAAGCAATCACAATATACTAAGATTATCCAAAACTTTACACTATTTACATAGGCCTGAAATACAGCTTCTGGTGCATCAACACAAAGCTAAACTGCTAATAATTCAAGTTATTTGTGATTACACATGAATGAAATGGAAAAAAACATGCTTTGTTAGCTTAGCTCTTCATTCTAGCTAACAAAGAATAAGCATGCACAGATAAAAATATGAAATAAGAAAAGAGCTAGAACGATAGCTAACATTTAATTGTGCCCAATTGTGGCAATAGGCATGTAGAACTTAATTAAGTTTGTATCAGTTCTCAAAACATAAAACTCACTAGCAAAGTTGACTCGGGAACAATCATTAGTGGAAAATAATTGATCCATAAACCTCAATCGTCTCCCGCCTTGACATAAAACTAGCACTAAAACAAAAAACTAACATGTTTCATGGCAGTATGATGGGGTGAATTCACACTATCATCACATATAATATGTTTTGCATACTTGCTATTATTTCACAGGAAATGATAGAGTGTTCAGGCATAAAAACTGTAAAGATAACTAAGAATCATCACAGTCAGACATATGCCCTTTCCCCATCAAAAGGATATCCAAGGCCAAGACACCAAATCTTTTTCTAAAAAATTAATAGTTTGTCACACAACAATGACACCTCTTCCATTTTTAAACTACAAAACCAAATTGGGTGCATCCAGAAATGCTGCAGATAAATAGCATGGCCACAAAACATCCTTTCATATGCAAACCATGATCTAGACATTTATCAGGAATAAAGCATTTCAAAATGAATGAAGTCAAAACTTTGACATTTGAATCATGTATAGCTAACATAAACACAAATGTAGTAGATTCTTTTTTTTTTTTTGAAAGGGTAATGTAGTAGATTCTCATCTAATCAGGTGAATATTTTCTTTGAAAGACAAAGAGTATCAAAGAACATTGCCACGGGTCTAAATAGGCCTGGCAGCAACAGGCCCAAAGAAGGGCCAGAGCCAGCTGGGCGCAGGAGAGAGGCCAAACTTAAGTTTGCTTAGGAACAACTCATGAGCAGTATAAATATGGGGTAGGGGAGCATGTATTCATAACAACAACGCAAGAAACAGAGATTTATTCCTTAAGACTCTCCTGCTCCCAGCCCCCCTTGCACCGAACCTCTTTGAGAGCTGCCTCTAGCCTCCCATTGCATGTGGCTTATGGGCAACCACAGGCCGCCATCGCCTCCCCATTCCCCATCCTCCTACCTCCTACAATCTACAAAGTCCACCATCGCCTCCCGTTCCCCATCTTCCTACCTCTTACAATCTACAGTCCACCTACCACCAACATCAACCCATCACAAGCATAAATCAGTTAAACTAACATGTCTCAGAAATTAAAAACAGAAATGTTTCAGTGTTCATCATGGTTAAGGAAATCACATGAAAACCTACGGGTTCAACTACAGCACAGAGCACACAAATGCATAGAGCCATAGACACGTCCACATTGATACCTTCCGTAAGTGATTGCACTTGCCCATGACAAAAGTTTTTTATTTCAAGATTGTAATGTAAGAATGAGGTAACCATGGATTTTTCTTGCAGTACATCCACAACAACTAAGCTCATAACACTAGCCAGCAGCTAGTTCCAAGTTCCATTATTCCAACTTTTAATCAATTTTAGGTAATTCAAGACAGCAAAATTTGGAGCCGTCCACCTACCCTAACTGTCCAAGTTAGATAGCATACGCATTGTTATATAACAGAAAATCATTCAATAATAAAGATAGCAAGCACTTCAAACAGGGACAAGAATGGTGAAATCAGTAGTAATGTAGTACAATTTGGAATGCTATTGCAAGCACCTCATGTTTTGTTTTGCCAATTGTTGTACACGATTCGTATCTAATTTAAAGGGGTATGTGCCCAAAAATATCAACAATATCTTGTACCGCAATTCACGGAAGCACAAGATATCTGTAGCCACATTTCTCCCAACGACAAAAAGGATGCCAGTACTGCTGACTATTCGGCAAGTTTCTACTGCTGCGCATGCTACTGCCACCCAGAATTTGTCTCTGCAGAAGTAACACGCATGGTTATCTCAAATTTATTGGATGTGCCTAGAAATCCAAAGAAACCTTCTACGGGACACGAAGCTAGGGATAAAGTTCGTCGCAGCGAGCACAGCGTCCACAGCCACATTTCTCTCCCATCCAATCGCACCCCAACCAAACCGCTTCCATTCCCCACGGAAACAACCAACCAACCACCCACCGCTCGCAAATCGAAACAGACAGAAAACGGAGAGGGGGCGGGAGGGACGCGCCAGACCTTGTCCTTGATCCCCTGGATGCGGTTGAAGACGATGGCGCGGTGTCCGCCCTCGACGTTGTAGAGGCTGTTCATGGCGGCGTACACGGCGGCGCCGCCGAACACGGCCACCTTGACCAACGCGCTGGCCCCCGCCGGGGGCACCGGGATCCGGCTGCCGCCCTTCACGTTCATCCTCGCCGCGCCTCTTGCCTTGGGGAGGGGCCGCCGCCGGTGGTGGGGACGCGGGACGAGCACTTGGGGGCGGGGGGCCGGAGCGCGGGCGGCTAGGGTTTTTGTAGGGTTTTGATTTGGGGGGTGGTGGTGGTGCGGTCTTGTTTTGCTTGGGAAGGATGGCGGCGGGGGTGATCTGAGCCGTTGGATTTTCAACGGGCGGTGTCGGTGTGGCGCGGCAACGAGTGAGTGAGTGGTTTCTTTCCTGCACGGCAAGAAAAGGGGATGAGGAGGACCCTGCTGGTGTGTCGTTGAGTCACTGCCGTGTGGGTCCACGCTGCGGTGCTTCGAGATGGTTTCCGAGCGGTGGTGGTGGGACTCTGGCCTCCACCAGTATCGCAGATCCCGGACTCGGGCTCCAAGGATGCCACGTGTAACTCTGTCCCTCAAAGGATCCAAAATAATAATATTGGTTTTTAATCAATTTATTATAAAAAATAAACTCATATACTAACTAGTCTGATGATGTTTGTTTGGTACTAAAAATGTATATTATTTATTATTATTACTTGTTCGAATTTGATGTACTAAAAATATGACATAGTTTTAGAGAATTGCATTCTTTTGGCAATGGAGGACTACGGGAATCTTGTTGTCTTGTTCTACTTTTTTAACACAAAAGTAACAACCTTGGGTTTATTTTTAGGACAAAAATCTTGAACTTTTTAAAAAAAATTGACAAAACGTTCCAATGATGCTTGGACATGTAGACAGACTATTGGTAGTCTTGCTGAATGGTGAATTGTAGGTTATCAAACCCCAACTTTAACCATACGCTTTTATTTAATATTTACTATATGTGAATTGTTTCACCCACGGGTCGTTCGGTTGTCAAAAAATCAGCAATTTTTTTTTTCCAACAATCGAATAATAATTAGTTGTTGGTGCGTGTATACATGTATATACGATTAATTATGCCTACATCATGCTATGTACATTTTGTTTTTTTTTTTTTTTTTTTTTTGGGGGGGTGTGGGGGGGATGCATGCATACATGCATTTGTGCGTCGCTAGGAATTACAGAAAATATGTTTTTTAGACGAAATTACAGAAAAATATATATATACGAAGGTATATAATAGAAAGGCCTACGAGCCCAAGACCAAAGACCAAGCAAGGCCTGCGTCCTCACCTAGCCCGAGTGGCCTATGGACCTCATGCTGAATCCAGCCCAACCCCTGCGTGGCCCAAAGGAAGCAAAGGAACAAGCTACCTGCTGTGTCTCCCGTGAGAAGCCTACATGAGTCACGAAGCTTGATGCTTAGCCTTCAACCGTTTCAGCAGCCTGTTCTACGCGTTGGCGTCCGTGTCCGTGTCCGTGCAAGGGGGTAGCGCTGGCGCTAGGGACGTCCGATAGGAAAAATTCCATCGGACGCCCAGCCCGGCCCACCTGCTAGCTAGCCATCGAACGATGCCCCCCCACTCCCGCACGCGCATCCATCGGACGGTCCTCTAAAAAGAAAAGTCACCTCCTCCAGTTGTCCCCCACCCACACTTGTCGGCCAGTCTGCCCCCACCTCGCTCCCTGCCAGCGCCGTGACCGTCCTCTCGGTGGCGGGGCCGCATGCCTATCTCCAAAGATGCGAACCAGGGACGGCGATTGCAGCGGGAGAAGCCTTGCCGACGGGGAGGCGGCGCGCGAGCAAGCATGTCATGGAGACCATGTCGGAGTTGAGGAGGACGTCGCGAGTTGCAACATATTAGTCAACAAATTGCAACACCGGAAGAAACATGTTGCAACATCTAAAAGTCAATTGTTGCAACATTAAAACAAATGTTTCAACATCTCGAAATCGGCGGTGTCAACATCCAAATCGACACATGCGGTCCATGGAAATCCATCCGCACAAAAATCGACAAAAACATTTAATGCAACAAGGGGAATATGAACTGCAACATCCAACAAAACTATTGCAACAATGGTAATCCATCCACTGAAGCATGACCAAAAACGTTGCAACATTCAAGAACAACTAGTGTTGCAACAAATGATGAAAACCATCCAACAAAACTATTGCAACAATGGTAATCCATCCACTACAACATGACCAAAAACGCGTTGCAACATCAACATGACCAAAAACGTTGCAACATTCAAGAACAACTAGTGTTGCAACAAATGATGAAAACTATTGCAACATCTACATAGAACCATTGCAACAACGACAGAGAACCATTGCAACAACGACGCAGATCTGAACCCTGAGATCTCGCCCCTACTGCAACATCAATTGAAACTTACTGCAACAATCTGAGAACACCATTGAAACACCTGGGACTAAGCAGCGGACTGCCAATGGATTCATAAGCAAGGTAGAGGACAACACCACCACGGGGAAGGAGGCACTGCCATCGGGGTAGGAGTCTGCCACCTCTGCCATCGAAGGTGTTGTAGATGTCGCATCCACTAGAGGGTCGCCATCTTCATGTGCCCCGGAGGGAGCCCGCACCCGCCGGTGGGCAAAGTAGCATATCCATGCCGGCTGTAGGTTAGGGGAGGGCCCGAACTTGACGCCGCGCAGTTGAAGGAGCAGGTCGGGGCCGGGGACCGGGGGGAGCGACTACGTCGCGTCGGGGCGGGGAGGAGGACGTCGCGAGCCGGTGCGGGCATTTGCGCCGGGATGGGGAGGAGCAAGAAGAGCCCGCGGAAGCACTTGAAGAGCCGCCGTGTGGCTCGCCGCCCGGGGCTGGGACACGCATCGTTGAGGAGGGCCGACGGGAGGGATTGACGCCGGGGAGGGGCACATCGGAGACCCGGCGGCGGATGTGGAGAAGAAGGTGGCGCACGGCAGCCGGGCCTTGAGGAGAGGGCGGTGGCGTTCACCGGTGTCGCAATATGGAGAACATGCATGGGCGGCGCAGCCATGGGAGCAGCAGCGTGCGGTTGCAGCGGCGTGCGGCGGGCATGCAGCAGGAAGGAGGCGGGGTAGAGAATGAGTGGAGGAGGAAGAGGAAGGTGGGTTGACAGAGAACGAGTGGAGGAGATAGCCCTTCGAGCGGATAAGACGAGTCCAGTGTGGGGAGTAGCTAGTTTGGGTCGATGGCCCATAATAAGACGCTGTCCGATTAGATTAGGACGCTCTAAGTAGAGCATTACTGCCGTGCAAGTGTCAGCGCTGCCGCTCGACGAGCCCTCGCTGCTCCATGCGACCTCGCCGGCTCGTCTAGACACCAATTGTTCCTGAGTCCCTTGTTGAGCTAGATCTATCTTGTATTTCAGCTAGCATGTAACGCGGCGCTTCATGCAGGTAGCGAACCAATAATATACCGAGTACACGACATGCAACAGAGTTAGTTGCAATGTAAACAAGTGTACGCATAGCAATTTCCCCATCCAACTAACGTGTTTGTCCACCCTGACATCAGACCGACCAGCAACATGGTGGTCGACATTGCACCGATCTGTGAACCTCCGCACCTACTCTCTATATTTCACGTAAACCACGTCCCCTCAAAAAAAAATATGGGGAAGCGTGTGGTCGTGGCCTGGCCCTTGCCCATAGGGCCAGCGGCCTTGGATTCCGGTTCATCCTTTGGTTGTTCTCTCTCTTCTCTGTCGCAGTCAACGAAAGGCGTAGTGCCATAGTGGGCCATAAAGAGTGAAGAAGAGATAAAGGGAGAGGAAGAGGGATGCACTAGTAGAGAATGGACTTCTACTCTCGAGGCCGTTTTCACGGTTACTCCCGACACTTTTCATGCCTGAGAGTAAAGGGAGCTCTATTCCCGTGGGAGCCTCCAACCCGGAGTAAAGTCCCCCGCTACTGCCCGTCCATTGTCTCCCTCTTCTCAAGCCAACAAAAGCACTACTACGAGGAGTGATTTTAATCGGTGTTCGGATTTTATTTTCCGTGGCGGGTATTTGGGAAACCGCCACGGAAAATAGGTGGCCTGGCACCCCTTCCCAGGGAAAAATAATAACCATGGCGGTTTATGTAATTTGCCCACCACCATAAATAAAGCCCCGAATACATGTCCAAATAGCCCAATAACAACCCAAATCATCCCTAACTATATATCTGGGAGTTAGGTTTTCACTCCTCCTCACCCGCCTTCATTCCCTGGCCGCACTCCTCTCTCTCTCTCACACCGGACCCTCTCCTCTCACACACACACACGGGCCCTCCCCCTCCCGACCCGATTTGCTGCATCGGCGGCCACCCCGGACAAGCGCGTGCGGCCCTCGTGCGAGGAGCGCGGCGGCGGCGGCGCGGCTCCAAAATGGCGGCGGCGGCGCTCGTCGGATCCCTCTCCCCGACGGCGCCCGAGGCGGATTCGCCCCCGGCGGTGGATCCGGCCCCCCTCCGGCGGCGCGGCCGTGGCGGCGCGGCGGGGATCCGATGGCCCGGCGGGCGTCGAGGTCTCTAGCGGCGGCGGCGGCACCCGGGGGATCTGGCGGCGGCACAGATCCCGGGCCCGTTTGGGCCTGGATCCGGGTTTTTGCTTTTTATTATTATTTTTATTTATTTACCGTGGCGGTTTTTTGTTAAATAACCACCACGGTTAATCGATTTCGCGGCGTCTGGGCGTGGCCCTAGCTGCGTGGCGGTTTCAATGCCCGCCACGAAAAAGCAAAAAAAACCGCCACGCAAAATCATTTCGAGAAAGTAGTGAAGGTAGGCGGTGGGCGAGGTGAAGAAGAAAAGGGAGAGGAAGAGAGAGGAAGAGGGATGGGAAGGCGGAGCGTAGGGCGCAACAATGGGCAAAAAGGCGTGCCATATTGGTGGCGGCAAAGGCGCGACGCGGCGATGAAGAGGTGGTGCTACACCCGCTTCTGCGGCGGCGGTAAGGATGGGGCTGCGGTGGCGCGGATGTCCGCCAAGTGTGTCCGCGGCAGCGGCGGCGCAGCGCTCGCGACCCAGCGGCTAA
Organism: Hyparrhenia diplandra; assembly: GCA_015847255.1. NCBI lineage: Eukaryota > Viridiplantae > Streptophyta > Magnoliopsida > Poales > Poaceae > Hyparrhenia > Hyparrhenia diplandra. The sequence goes on along the minus strand of JADLZK010004228.1, from coordinate 284,930 downwards.
GTAGTGGGCGGTGGCGGCGGCGGCTCCCAACGGCGTGTGCATGGCGGCAACACCAAGGGCCTGCTGGCAAGACGCGGGCGAAGCGGCGTCGAGCGATCGAGTTGGGAGAAAGGCGCCCGGCGCTCGGTGTGGTGCTCCGCACGCGTGAGGGGCTAGTGGCTGCGTAGCATGGGATGAGGGCTAAGCGTGGTGGTAGTGGCCCAAGGCTGCCCACCACGTCGAGCAGAGGCATGGTGACCATGCTGGAGGGGATCCGGCCGGGTAAAGATAAAATGGGTGAAGACTCAAGGACGGTCACCCAACCGTGGAAGGATAGAGACGAGCATGGAGAACTGAACAAGATTTGTCTTCTATGAACAAGATTTGACAATCCCATAGGTTAAATTTATTTTCTACAAAAAAAAAGATTTGACAAACCCATAGGTCAAATTTATCTTCTACAAACAAAATTTGGCGATCCCATAGGTCTGTACAAGAGACTAGTGCAGACGTGCAGTTACAGAATTTTATTCTGAGAGTTGAGATTATTTAGTGGGTAATTATTATCTTAGTTCTCATTTCTCAACTAGGCAATTATGTAAACTTTGGTTTTTCATGTTTAATTTAGTATGGCATATGTTGTAAGTATGTTTGTATACAATACACTTATTAGAAACATCATCATATTATTAGAGCTATATTTAGGGCTGTGGTGTATATTCATAATTCATATCCAAATCCACACCCATGTTAAATGGGGGAGGGTATGGGTAAAAAAAAATTATCCATAGAAATGGGGAGGGTAGGGTGTGGGGATTAAACTATTTATCCATTAGATATACATAGTATCTAGAAAAATTAATTATCCATTGCATATGGGTGAAAATGGGGAGGATGAGGATTGGATACTATATAATTGGTTTTGGACATGAACAAAAGTGGGTATGTCCATACCCTCCCCAGTGATAGGCCTAGCTATATTAAAGGTCCCATGTTTTTGGCTTCACTCCTGGCCAATCAATGGATATGACCGGGCTGTCTACAAAGTCAAATAGACCATAAATTGCACGAGTTACCACACAAATTATAGGGCACATATACTGGCCTGTTTTTATTTGTTGAAACCACACTCCAAATTATTAATCTTGTACATCTATAGAAGATCTTAATCAAACTGACATAACAAAACCTCTCTAGATAAATCGGCAACATGACAATCAAAACAATATGTTGGATGGTTTTTCTTGTTGTCCACCGTAAACAACATCGATCATCTCCTTTTCCATTGCCCCTTATCTGATGTCCTTTGTTAAAATTACCCCTTTTAGTAAAAAACAAATGAGAACCTTAATTTTAAGGGATAGTTTCAACTTCCATATTGCTTTGTTTAGAGGTAAGGCAAGTTGGTTCACAAGATGTTTATACACTTACTCAATTTAAGATTTTTGATCCCCACTAGTAATGCTCTTCTAAATTAAAGAGATATTAATGGGTGTAGAACTAAAAACACTAGCTAATGAAATGGGTGGTTCTTTTCTATAGATGTTGTATAGAGATGGGTATTGTTCTTTTAGAGGGAGTTCCTAAACCATCTATATCCTCCTAGAACCTAATCCGTGTATCATTGTGAAGCTTAAAAGTAGATGACCAAGCCTGACCAAAAATATGAGTTTCTAGGTTTCCACTTAACTTCACCAATGGTTTCATTTTTGGCACTTATTCCTAAGAAGCTCTTACCAAAACCCCATATTCATTACTTAATTAACTTATATAGGCATTTACTAAGTAAGCAAACATTTTTTGAGTTTTAAGATTCAAAGATTCCTAGGCCACTTTGATACTTTGGTAAAGAAAAAAAATCCTATTCCGCCACCTATAATTTTTTCTTAGGGAAACCGCCTTGCCAAAAGGGAGGCAACCTTTATACGTCTAGTTTGTTAAGAATGTCTTTTGGTACTTCAAAGAAATACATCATAAACATAGCAAGCCTACTAAGAACTAAGTTAATTAATACTATTCCAGCATAGGACAAACACTCTCCTTTTTACACTACTACTGGATTGATTTTGCATGGCGTTTGGCAAATCTTAATTGTGGCGGGTTTTTTCCAAACTACCATAGTTAATACCTCGATTAACCATGATAGTTTTTTTAAAATTAACCACGACAATTAAAAAAAACACGACAAATATATTCAATAACAGTGGTGGTTCTTTTAAAAAAACCTCAATGGTCAATATGGTCGGGGTCCAAGAGCCCAGATAGGCCCGATAGAGGAAACATGTATAGCCCATGAGTTAGGGTTTCCTCATCACTCCCACACCCACTCCTCTCCCACACTCTACTACACACCGCGGTCCTCTCCACCCAACACGCCATACTCCACACTGACTCAAACGGCGCACCCTTCCCTACTTAGTGCCACGTGCCTCCCTCTACTTCCACTCCCACCCCAACTCCTCTACTCCAACTCCTTCAGTGGCCACAATATGGAGGCTCCCCAGCTGCATAGGGCGTGAGCCTCTCCCAGTCAGCATGGGATATGGGTCACCGCGGGGGCTACGGCGTCGGGCGATGGGCGGCCGGCACGATCTTTACCGCGAGGGCTAGATGGAGATGAGTATTTGAGCACCGAGCTGCGCGCTCTACACTCCAATCTCCTCCAGATCCGACGTGCCCCATCCCCTCCACCCTCCAAGGCTTCACCACTGGTGGCGCACTCTCCTCTCCCATCTCCTCTGGATCCCCCAACGGTGGTCAAATCTGTGACCGTGGTGGCCGGATCTGCCATTGGTTGCATTGCCACATGTGTGACTGGCGGCGATTCACCACCGGCACCCGGCTGGCGGAGAGGGGGTCACGGTGGTGGTGCGGCCTCTCCGATGGCAAGCGGGTGCGGTGGTGGTGCGGATCCGACACAAGCAACATATAACGGGGGTCAGGCCTAGATCCTGGCCCGTTAGGGTTTTGATCTGGGCTTTTTGTTTTTTTTATTTACCATGACCTTAGCTCTGTGGAGGTTGCAAAAATGCCATGGTTAATAGAACACCGCCAGTGTTAATATTTTCAGTAATAGTGTTAGCTACTTGTTGGCGGTCATTATCGAAGTAATTAATACCACCAACTTATATCCAATTCATAAGAAACACTCAAACTTATGTCACATAAACCGTTACTTCTAACCTAGTTCCACTTGTATTCGAAGAAAATATGTTTTGTAGGTATAAAAGTGGAAACAGGTGCAAGTACGCCAAATAAAGCTGGAAAGCGCACATCGAAGCTGCGCTTTGGACAAGGGGAGCACCACTAGGCCAAAACCAACGCGAATCGGACAAAGCACCCTCGGGGGATAACCTACAATGGGCCACAAGCCCGCCCAAGAAACACGGCGTGAGGCCGGCCAACCCGCATCGAATGCGCCGCGCGCGATGCATGCGCCGTGGCCTCGGCTCCAATTCCGCCCGTGGAAACATGTAGAAGATCAAGATCTTCTTGGAGCTATTGGTATGATCAATATAATTCCTTTATGTTGGTCAATGCTATGTTCTCCATATTGTTCTTGTTCTTCATTTATCAATATAGCTATGAACTAGAGTATAGTTCTTATGACATGATCTTGCCATATGGAAACTTTGTGCTTAACCCATCATATATACATGTTTAGACTAAGAGCTAAGTTGAGATGTTGAGTTCTACCTTGAATTAGTCTTAGTTGCTGTTGGATTATAGGTTCGCTGCCCGCCCTCGAGGCGGGTGCTCTATTAGAAGGAACCTGGGAACGGGTAAGCCTTGTCGACACGCTAGAGTAGTGGCCATAGCGTAGACGTGGTGACTATGCTAGAGGTTACCTTCCGGACCGGTCCATATCTGAGACGGGCGAGGTGGTAGGCGGCAGGTGGTGGCAATACTGTCCGGCCCTTGTAATCCCCGTCTCTCGTATGGAGTAGATGCTATGCCCAGGTATCGCTGGCGAGACGAGCCCTCCGGTGGTCGAAGTGAGAAAAATAGCAACCATGACTAACTTAACTTAGAATCTCTAACATTACAAAAGAATGTATGTATATCTCTTGTCTTAACATAGTTATTTAGGATATGCCTAATCCTTATTAGATCTTTATCCTTGAGATTGATTCAAGTGTGTGTGTCAAGTTATCTTACCACTTGGTTTATCCCTGTTATGGATTGTGGTCTATTGCATAGTCGTGTTATCTTGTCCATATTCATATTAGAGACTTTTACACCATGCCTTCCCCATTGGAAATACGATACCCGAATACTTCGGTGAAAGCTACAACGCGGCATTTCCGCGTAAGCTTGCGGAACTCTTTACGTTTGCGTTAAGAAACATAACAAGCTTTCTGCGCCGTTCTTAGGAAGGCGTTGGTTTAGAGAATCTAATAGAACATGTTCATGATGACGTGCATGTGTAGTAACTATTGTTCATGATAGGTTTATCTTAAAAGTAAAAAAAAAAAATTATTAACAAAAGCAAGTACATGTCTTCAAGTTAGTATGCACCTTCGGGTATGCTTGTCACTAACCATTCCAGGTTAGGATCAAGAAGACCATAGGACATATGATGCTTGAGGGCATGGAGCGACATCAACCAAAAAAAAAAAAAAAAAAAATTTGATGTTGATCTTGCCTTGCTAAAAAAAATACTATATATATATATATAAAAAATCACCACGAGCGTAGGGTGCAAAATCAACAATGAATCATAAATTCCTCCACCCTGCCATCTCATATATATATATATATATATATATATATATATATATATATATATATATATATATATATAGGGTGATTTATTGGAAAACTTCAAAGAACTTTCAATACCTATTGAAGCTGCAGCCAGCTTCCTTGTCCGTCCCGCACCAGGCTGGGAGGTGCGCACATGTGGGTGGTCCCCCGCGGGCCCAACCAGCCCACCCAGCCCAACCACCCAGCCCAACCAGACTGGATGCATATAATCCAGGTCAAAAATGCGTACGAACTTTTTTGTTGCGACGATGCATACGAAGCAGTGGTTTGAGTGAATTTGAACCAGTTCTGTCGATGCATACAAACCTCCCCGCGAGCTAACTGTTTCACCTGACACAGGCTGACACATGCTGACATACGCTGACACATGCTGACATGCACGCACCCACTCGAATTTCTTCCGTTTTTTTCACGATAATTCCTCAACGAAGCATCGGATTCAAAAACGGTTTTCACCACTAAACTCCTGATAATTTTGTGCACAATTCAAGCTCCACTTTGAATATTTTTTTTCAAAAATTTTGAAATTCAAAATTTTGTGCACGAGGATAAAGAGTTTATGCGTCCTGTCTGTGCATATAAACTTGTGTGCGAGTGCATAGAAACATGATAGGTGCTCTCATCTTCTCCAAATTTTGAATCATACCACATAAGGGCTCATTGGATGCATATATTCACTCGTCCTGGTGCATATAGATGTTTTGGCATCGATATTGCCTAGAAGCTAGTGGTTGAGATGCATATATTCACTCGTCTAGATGCATATAAACGTTTTAGCGTCAGCATTGCATATAAGTTAGTGGTTGAGATGCATATATTCACTCATCCGGATGCATATAAAAGTTTTGGAGTCAACGTTGCATATAAATTAGTGATCAAGATGCATAAATTTACTCGTCCGAATGCATATAAATTCACTCACCTGGTTGGGGAGGAAGCCGCGCTGCCGGGCAAGGACCGTCCAAGCGACCAAGCTCGCAGTTTGCCCTACCCCGTGCCCGTGGTTGTCGTCCAACATCCGCCGTGCTTCGACATCATCTCCCCTTCACACCCACAGCGCATGCATATGAATCGAAAAAAAAAACGAGAGGATGTGTCAAACATTACAATCCATTGCGCATGAAGCATACAAAATTAGGGTGGAGTTGCATATAAGCATAAAACAGAACAGTGCATACAGATCAAATAATCACAATCCATTACTCACATGAAGCATACAAATTAAAGTGGAGGTGCATACCAGCATAAAAAATTAATAGAATAACAATGCATATGGATCAAATAATCACAATCCATTGCACATGAAGCATATAAATTAAGGTGGAGGTGCATACAAGCATAAAAAGAACAATGCATACAGATTAAATAATCACAATCTACTACACATGAAGCATATAAATTAAGGTAGAGGTGCATACAAGCATTAAAAATTTAATAGAAAAACAAAGTGCATACAGATCAAATAATCGCAATCCATTGCACATGCTTACATTGTCGCCTCACTAGTACCATGCATACAAATCTATCATACCATACATACACATCACACGAACATACAAACACATCACACACAAAGACATACAAAGCCGTTTGTCGCGTCGTGCCCTACACGCCCATGTCGCCGCCGTCGCGATTCCCTACTCGCCCACGCCACAAGAACCGCGTTGCATACACCACGCCGCCGCCGTCACCATAGCCTGCACGCCCACGCCGCCGATGTCGGTCGTCGCCGCAAGTTTCGATGTATGCGCCATTTTCCTAATCTGTAAAAAAAAAATACTTTTTATCTCTCAATTTCCACCATGCATACAAATCGCGAAAACACACCATGTTAGAGTGGAAAAATGTGTGGAAACATGCATACAAAACCAAAAATGCTAGTTAATTGCGCCGCGATAACGAAGGACCGAGCAATGGAAACAAAATTGAACAAAGGCATACATGACTCGACATATAATTAATAGAAGAACAAGGCATACAAACCAAAAAATCACGCGAGGCACTTTAGAGCATATAATTAACAGAAGAATAAAGGCATACAGCCATGCATATGGCATTGAAAAATAGTGCATATAAACCAAAATAAGCTAGTTACACATGAGCAAGCAAAAATTGAACCGTGCATACATGACCCACATATAACTAATAGAAGAAAAATGCATACAAAACAAAAATCACAGGACACTTTTAGGGCATATAATTAAAGAACAGTGCATACAAACATGTGCGGGGAATATTTTGGCCACGACCATGTGCACGCTATCTCAAGGCATCGCTCGCACCTGGATGCATACAAACACATCAAAAGAATTCATACAAAATCGAGGCTAACAAAGAACAAAAACAAGAAGAAAAGCTAACAAACAAAGCTATTATCTTGATTCGGTTCAAACAAGCGTGAAGCGATCTAGTAGTACTTCAATTCAAAAAGACGGAGAGATGGAAGGGGACGCATACCGAATATATCTGATTAGAAATAAGTAAAGAAAAAAAAAAAAAAAATTCGGATCGACCTCTAGTCGGGCGTGCGGCGAACGATTGCTTACTACTCACCGAATAATCACGTGAATAAAAATTCAGCTTGTTTGCTCACCATCTTTGCCCCGGCTGAAGTACAAAGAACCGGCCCCACCGCCCATGAATCGGCCTCCACCGCCCATGGATCTCAGGAAAAACAAAGAAGACAATATGAAATAAAAGAAGAAAAAAATACTACATGACAAAGAAAGTGATCTTGACACCGGCGCCCGCATCCACATGGTCCTCGAGGCCCGATCGCCGCCGCCAGATGCGCCATGCCAAGCACCCTACCATGGCGCTCTAGTGGACGAACAGAGCGGACGAGCTTGCCCGCGAGGTCCAATGCGTTCTTTGGTCTGTCATGGGGAAGGGACAAGAGGGGTAGCGCCGTCGCCGCCCGAGGATGGCTAGGGGCTGCGTGTTGGCCCGTTGGGGTGGGGGGCTGGCGGCCGCCACCGGGGATGGTCGGGTCGCATCTTCACCGTGGGGAGAGGGGCGCGATTAGGTTTGGACTAGTATATATAGGGCCCAATAAGGTGGCCGATGGGTCATTTGCGATTGGGCTATTGGGTAGTCGGTTGGGTGCAACCAGGTTGGTCAAGGCTTCCTATAACTATTGGAAGCCTTAAGCTCCTAATAGCATTACTATATATATATATATATATATAGACACACACACACACACACACACTAACTCTATGCGGATGGAGAGAAAGTCATCATCAAGAGAAACATGATCATCATATACGACGGAATGACTACGATGCATCACTCACAATTCAATCATAAATTGTGAATGATATCAATCAAGGTGAGAGAAACAACCCAAAAATAGTTGCTTCCTTTCCCAAATTTTATTTTCACCGCTACATATTTGATAGATTTTCATATATCTCATTACTCGTTTAATTTCCTTTTAAAATCCATGGCATATTTGTTTAAATGCATTCATCCACCCCATTTGCATTGTTTTGCATATAAAATAAAAATGGTTCTTGTTTCATCCTTCAATGTTCATACAACCTTTGAATCAATCTCAAATTCTTCATTTTTCATGCTACCATTCTCTATACTAGTATGTTTTGGTTTAGGAGTGTTGGTCATTCGATGATCATACTCCCATAGGCTTTTTAAATTAAGCATGGTGCTTATGTTAATTAGCCTACCTTAATCAAATTTGACATGGAGTCGAGTTTGGTTATTGAACTAAAACTATTAGTATAAATTTCGGATTTGTATGCCTAGACTAACCCCGCAAGTATTTCTCAAAACCATAAGGGTAAGTCTTTTGAGGTAGATTCATAACAAAGGGAAATCAAAGTTCAATAGGTGAACATTGAATAACCTTGATTAGAAATAAAATAAAAAAAAAAATTAATTAAATAAATAAATAATAAAGAGAAAGAAGAAAAGGAGGAGTCTCCTCCTCTGCGCCTAAGCCGCCATGAAGGCCCAAGGTCCTATACGCTCTTGGGTGAGTAAGGCCGAAGCCTCATGACCTTTGAAGTTGGACCATTAAGATGCTACCGCGGAGGGTCAACACCCGTGTCATCATATCTTTGCGGTACATACGCACTCATGTAAAGCAAAGGTAATGATCACCAACTTGTTTAAACTCACAATCGTCTCCGGATAAAATCATGTTTCCCTTGTTTATGAAACATGGCCAAGGTTTGATGCATTCACATGGGCACATGTGGTACATCCATAGGTTTTTTAAAATCAAGCATAGTGCTTGGGTTAAAATGACCTTCTTTAATCAAAGTTAGACTCGGCGTTTAATTTTGGTCAATGGACCTTGAGGCATTGCTCTCATAAACAATAGAACTATCTTTACGGGTGGAGATAAACCAAGGCTAGTCTTATAATTCATCTTACAATAGCCTTGTTTGAGTAAGAGAAGTCCGTGAATAAAAAAACATGATAAAGATCCTCCCTAAAAAAAATATATATAAAAATTTTCAAAACCTAATTAGCTCAAATATCCACTTCCCGCATATGTTCTTCAATGAGGTAATCACGAGGATGGTAAGTCCACTCGTGATCTACCATGTCCTAACCATGTAGGGGCACAGGTACAAATTCGGTCTTTATGATTTGAGCTAGTTTGGAGGAGGATCCCAACAAGGGATAGATTGAGATGGTTTCAACTCGCCGATAAACTTCATCAAGAATCCGAGTCACGCTGTAGAAGGCACGACCCGTGTCGATCACCCTCCTGCTACTCTATCGGCAATCGAATCCGTCATGAAGGCACCATCTGCACTAAACACCATGACCGACCTTACCAAGATGGTGTAGGCAAACCCATTCTATGGATTGCCTAGCAAGGACGCCGACGCACATCTCTAACACTTCACGGAGTTATGCAACACCGTCAACATGGCGGGTGTTGCACCGTAGAGCATCGAGACTCCGCCTATTTCCGTTTTCCATCCTAGGAAGCGAGACGATGGTTCTATCAAGACCCGTAGCTATCAACATATGGAACAAATGTTCCATGGCATTCCTTGCGAAGTTCTTCTCGATAGACAAAACCCATGCCCTTTGTGGAAGAACCTTCAACTTCCAGCCAGACAACACTAAAGTCTATCCTGGATGTGTGGGAAAGGCTGCAAGAACACATCTTGCCTACCCACACCACATAGGGTAATTCTTCACAACATCAAACAACGGGCCAACTTCCACATCCGAAGCCCATGTTGATGTTGTTTCTTTGAAGGACCCCCTTCTCACTCGTCGCCAATAGAGCTACAACTCTTTAGTGAGAAGATGGTCAACCAAGGGTGAAATCGATCGCACTCAAAAATCGGGAAGGTAATTACGCACAATTCAAAATATTTTATAAATAAACCTTCCTCGAGAAGATCATATGCTAGAGCAAGTTAGAATTATTAAAATCCTAACTTATGATAACTTGCCTCTAACAAATGATTAAATGTCCTCCTTAAAAAACTTTGAAAAACAATCTAGCTCAAATTGTTGCATCCTACATAAGTTGTACAATGAGGTAATCACGAGGGATGGTAAGTCCACTCGTGATCTACCATGACCCAAACCATGTAGGGAAAGCCAAAAGTAAAGGTACGACCCGTTCTCGGGCTTTGAGCTAGCTTGGGGGAGGATAACAACAAGACAAGCTTGGGGGAATCCTAACACGCTCAAAGGAGGCCACGAACCAAGATCGGGCCATGGTCAGTACCAACTAGCAATGCTCTCGGTTGCATCATGAAAGGTAAGTCGAGCTAGCTTTATGGGGAGGACTCCCAGTAGAGGTAAGTATGCATTTACCAAATTTCCCAATTCATTTATTCTCCTTTGCTAAAAAAAAATATAAATAAATATATAAAAATAATAATAATAATAATAATAATAATAATAAACAAAAAATAAAATATATTTTAAAAAAATATATATATATCAAAGGAAAAAAAATTAAATATGATAAAAACAACAAAAAGAAGAATAATAATAAGATTTATTCCACTCTTATATGTGAGATAGGAATGCTTATGTTCAAAGTTGAAATGATGAATAGTTGCTCTGTTTATAGTTCAACTTGCGCCTAGTTTATAACTCTCGAATTCCCTATGTTTAGATTTGTTGGATAAACTTTGCCTCACCCTAAAAACTTAATGATTTGTGGGAATACAAATATATGATCCTTCACTAAGTTATTGCCCGATATGATATGGTGCAAGTAGAATCTGCTATGACTTTGTTCTACAAGAAGCTTATCATCCGGAGAACAACTTTCAAAAAAAAAATCCTCAATGATCAAACCGTTAAAATTGTGATAACTTATGTCGAAAACCTTTGTCATACTCCTATGATCAATGATGCTAGGATATAGGGTATGGGCTATGCAAAAAAAATGGACACGAGTCGCAAATAAATAAAACAATGGGTACTCGATGCCCGCCTAAAAAAAAAAAAAAAGAGAAGAATAATGGACAAGTGTCCGAGGGCGAGAAGAGCCCACTTCTCCCTTTTAAAAAAAGCTAGCCCATAACCTCTCAAAAACAAAAAGATCTAACTTATGCATCTTGATCAAAGGTTATGACTCGTTCCTTCATATGGTTTACTTCTTGAGATGACTTGAGGAATAATAAAAATATGACCAAATCTCCCATGATTAGTTGATCAAAGAATGAATGACTAGTGCTTCTATTAAAAACCATTCTATCTTGCAATGACCCAAGAGTTGGAAAATATTATAAGCCCCACATGACTTGAGTAAAAAGGATGGTGCAAAAATGGCAACTTATTTAAACAAAGGAGGAACACTTAGTTTATAGTTATAAACATGATGCATTTTGAAATATCTCAATATTGAAGCAACTCCCCGATCAACAACCAAACACTTGGCTATTTGCTCGGGGAGCAAAGGAAGCTTGGGGGATTTATTGGCGGTCATTATCGAGTAATTAATACCAACTTATATCCAATTCATAAGAAACAAGTCAAACTTATGTCACATAAACCGTTACTTCTAACCTAGTTCCACTTGTATTCGAAGAAAATATGTTTTGTAGGTATAAAAGTGGAAAACAGGTGCAAAATACGCCAAATAAACTGGAAAGCGCACATCGAAACTGCGCTTTGTACAAGGGGTGCACCACCGTGCCAAAACCAACGCGAATCGGACCAAAGCACCCTCGGGGACACAACCTACAATGGGCTATGCTAGAGGTTACCTTCGGACCGGTCCATATCTGAGCCGGACGAGGTGGTAAGCGGCATGGTGACAACCCCCTCCTCCCTTGTAATCCCCCACGCCTCGTATGGAGTAGATGCTATGCCGGGTATCGCTAAGGCGCACCAGTGCGCCCAAAGGTCGGTGAGAAAATAGCAACCATGACTAACTTAACTTAGAATCTCTAACATTACAAAAAGCATGTATGTATATCTACCGTCTTAACATAGTTATTTAGGATATGCCTCGCTCCTTATTAGATCTTTATCCTTGAGATTGATTCAAGTGTGTGTGTCAAGTTATCTTACCACTTGGTTTATCCCTGTTATGGATTGTGGTCTATTGCATAGTCGTGTTATCTTGTCCATATTCATATTAGAGATTTTTACACCATGCCTTCCCTGTGGAAATACGATACCTTGAATACTTCCGGGTGAAAGCTACAACGGCATTTCCGTGCGCTTGCGGAACTCTTTCTGTTTGCGTTAAGAAACACCAACACTACTCATTTTTTTGAAACCGGTCTTCAACTACCTTCATTGAATGCCCAAGTATTGGGGGGAAGAGAGGATATTTACATCCAAAGATTTGTGAATATTGTTCTATTTGATCCTTTATGCCTCCCCACAGCTCATAAAATGATTTTCATGCTCTTTACTTGATCCTAGTAACGCTCCATAAATAGTAAAGTGTCATCAGTACATTGCATAATCAAGAAGGTCTATGTCTACCAAATGTGGGATCAAGTCTTGAATTTGACCATCCTCTATTTTAGGTACATAGTACTTCAACTTTTTGTTCAACTCAATTCTTATTTTTGAGGAAAGCAACACATGTAGGTAAACTCGACATAGGGTTTTATATTCCATGAATTGGTGATATATAAGCTATGCATGTGGATAACAACACCATCCCTCCTTATGTGGTGCACATCGACTCCATCAAAAAGGAGGAAGAAGGAATCATAAAACACAAACTTAAACATACAATTGGCCTGGTAGTGCACTCACATGACCCATGTGTGCACCTTCAACGAAGGAAGGAGAAGAGGATAGGTTGAGAGTTATTAGGACCTCCACGGTGTGGTCTAGGAGTGATGTCCAAAAATAGAGTCAGAGTGTTTGGGCATCACTTCCAACACTACAGGTATGTAGTGTTTGGTGGAGTGAAGCCAGGAGAACAGTGAAGTGGAGCCGGTCAGAGGTCAATTCACCGATGCCAATTTGATAAACAATCATTTGTTTAGTCTTGATGAGAACCTACGAGGTGAGGAGCAAGGGATAGAAGTATTTTATTTCGGTGGGGACCAAACGCTGCAAATTGCATCGGTACGTTGTTCCGTTTTCACACTGCAGCTCAACTTGTTTGATGCTCTGATTTCATTGTATGCCCCCCATTTTTGGCATCCTTACTACATGGAGGGTCTTATTTGGACTCTTAGGTTAGTGTGTCCACTCACCAGTTTCTGTAGAATGGGGCTGACCTTTGAGGGCACCGGTGTGATCACAACAATATGGTAGGAAACAATGGTTAGGGAGAGTTGACGACGGAGCATCACGGTGTCGAGTGTTCTACGGTGTCCCTATGATTAAGGGGTCGATGGTGGGATTGAGGGAGCGACGGCGCCACATGGTGCTGGTGCATGTATTAGTAGGATGGGGCGGCTAGAACCAGCGGGGCTAGGGTGCCGACGAACAGGAAGATGAGTTGAACACTAACCGGGTTATGCGATAGATCGAGCTTACCATCCTAAAATGGAAATTGCCACCCCTGCCCTTGCCTCGTGTGCCGCCTCTCATCGGCCACAACTCTAAACCCTAGTGTCGCCGCCCTACCGCCCAACGCCGCCTTCTCTACGCCGCCAACGAGCAACCCCGGCAACACCCTTACAAGTCGGTGTCATCGGTGTATTGCAAAAATCAAGAGGCCTCTCCATCTACCAAATGTCGGATCAAGCCTTGAATTTGACCATCCTCTTTTACTCTAGGTACATAGTACTTTTAACTTTTTTGTTCAAGTCAATTCTTTTTCTTGAGGAAATCAACACTTACAGGTAAACTTGGCATAGGATTCTATATTCCATGAATTGATCATATATGAGCTATGCGTGCCTATATATGCAATCGATGGTGATGGGGTCAAGGGGGCGACAAAGCCACCGATTCTTTGGTGCAAGTAGGGAAGTGCCGGTGGGGGCTAGATAGGGCAGCAATAGAACCGGCGGGATGATGGCGCCGACGCGTAGGAAGAAGAGTTGCACATTTTCACACACTCACCCGAATTACGCCATGGGTCGCGCTTAACCGCATCTCCATCCTAAAATTGGAATTGCAAAGAGACACGTTGATTAACTTCTTTATCTCTCTCTTATATTATTACTAGCAAATTTGCCTGTGCGTTGCTATGGGGTAGCCATGAAAACGGATCGGATACGAACGGATATCACTCATATTGTATTTGTTTTCATATTTCTATCGGATCCGGATTCGGACACGGATAGAGGTCCGGATACATATATGAATACGGATTGTCTCGATTCACGAATACAAATAATAAGTATCGAATACGGTATGAAACGGATTCGAGAATGTCGAATACAAATATCTATTCGGATATTGAGTAAAAGCAACATGCTCGTGGTCGTGGGTTATTTGCATTGAGAACTTCACCCATATCAGCATTTACATTGCCGATCCGAGGATCCCGGAATTGACCTAGCTCACGGTTATAGTGGTGTCTCCTCATCAAGTGGTGCCGTGCAACGCAATTGCTTTGTTGGCCAGCTACGCTCGCTCGATACATCCGTTTTTGGCGGTCGGATATATCCGATAAATTACCGGATTATTCCATATCCGGGATAATCATGATATCATATTTGTATTTGATATCCGCCTAAGATATCCGTATTTATATCCGTATTTGAATAAAATATGCATATCCGTATAACTATCCAAATTTAGTTCACATTTGTTCGGTCGAATGGACGGTCGAATAAATATCTGTACCATTTTCATCCCTAGCTATGGGTAAATAAAATCAACAATATATTTTTTACCTTACATACTTACGTTGCTACGGGTCAAGAAAAAAAAAACAAGAAATTTTAGAAGCTGGTCCAAAGGAACCCTTGCACACGTGTTGGCAACACAGTGACCTCGCATGGCTGCAAGCGTGCCAGAAATATTCTGGTTAACCCAAATTTGATTATCAACCAGATCAGGCTTTTTCGAAATTGAAAATTGAAATTGAAATTGAAATTAGATTTAATCTAATTTTTTTAACAAATCGCTGAGCTCCGCGGTGCTTGATTCTAGGGCGGGTACCCTCTTATATAGGCAAAGCCTAGCCTCTCCACGATTCACATTGCAAGGTGGTACTAAATGTCGCAATAGCAAGCCCACGTATGCGCATGCCCTTCTTCTCTAGTTCCCTCGTTCTCAGCCAAATCCCAATAACAAGTTGGACGGCCAATCCCAAAGACAAGTTGGATAAAATTTCTTCTACGAACGTGATGAGCATTAGCCCATGAACGTCTATGCTCACGCATTTATTCTAGGTCATATTTGCACTGATAAGGAACCGAAGCGGCTTTAGGTCCACGGAGAACCGGGCGGTGGACAACAGGCAGAGATTTGAATTGGCTTTTAGACCCAAGAAAAGGACGACAAAAAAAAAGACGGTAAACCAGAAATTTTGGCCTTTTGGAAGGGGAGACGAAAGGGAGGGGGAGACGATGAAATTTTTTTCGCTTTATTAGCATATATATATATAGATATAAATGTAAATATAAATATAGATATAGATATACCACCAACGATTTTGCGTTGACCACCTACATCTCCATCTTAACTTCTTTCTCTCTCTACATTTATATACCCTCCAAGGGTTTTGCGTGGAAAACCAGTGGGGCATGGTTGACAGTCGATTACAGTACGACTGGCAGCGGCAAACCAGGACGAATTTCGAAAAAGTAGCTTTACCTTCCGCATCGTCACTCGCTCACACTCTCAAATTTCCGTCCGCAGTCCGCTTCCGACAAAAGAGGCACGTTGATAAACTTCTTTATCTCTCTCTCTCCTATACCACCAATGATTTTGCATTGAAACCAGTGGCGACGGCAACCAGGACCAGTGACAGTAGCTAGAATTTGTAGATACAGTGATCCATTGTCTAAAATTTTTGTTAACCGCTACAAATTTAATATACGATATACAAGTATATGAATTACAAAACATAATTAAAGAGAAAAATGTAAACACACAACTGTATTAGAAGCATGTTGTAGAAAGTAGGAGAAATGAGAATTGTCTATTCTTTCTATTGTTTTTTCACTAAATGCTTTCATAGCAGGGAACTAGCCTGTATTTATAGGAGTCGGACTCCTCGATTTCCCTTTCTAGATATTTTCATTGGATACTCCACTCTTCTTCCGAGTACTACTATTTTCCTTCTCCCTTTGCTTTCGAGATTCACCCTCATATCAATTATTTATCAACGAGTATATCTTTCTTAACATAAAATTGATCCATCACACCAGAATAATATGCCATTACTTAGCCTACTCAATAAAAGTTACTATACAATCATCCAAAAGGCTATTAAATAGTTTAATACGACCGTGCATTCTAATAATAGATTAAGGCCTATGCACTACAAGAAATTTGACATTCTAAGACAGATGAATTTTTGTCATGTATAGCCCAAAAACTGTCACAAAAAGCCCTAAGATGACGGAATTCGTCCGTCATGGCGTCCGTCATATAATGAGCGTCACAAAATGTTTTCAAGTGGACGGATTTTTTGTTTTCGTCACAAAACCTCCATACATTTTGTGACGCTTACCGTCATATAATACTACATTTTGTGACACGGGTCAACGCGTCTTGTAATACAATCTTGTGTCACAAATAGTGTTTTAACCATGGTTAAGAGGTCGGTTATGCTAGTTTTTGTGACGATAAAAAGTCATTCATGTATAGATAGTTAACCATGGTTAAAACCTGTCACATATTGTGAGGCCCCTCATCTAGGGTCCAGGCCCATATTAGGGGGCCCAACCAAATTGAAACAATAATAATAGGGATAATAATAAACCAGAAAACCAATTATATTACCATAATGACCATACAAAAGTGCTTGTTCCAACACATGTTTCATACAAACATACAACAAAACTTAAAAGAAAATGGGTTGCCGAGCCAACTAAATAAATTCCAACATCTAGGGCCAAGTTGTAGCCAACTGAAGCACCAAGTTCCCGCACCATAATGGTTCCAACCCACCGCCACCCAAGTGCAAGTTCAAGCTAGCGACCATTGCAAGTTCAAGCCGCTGACTGTCAAACAAAAAAAAAATAATGAAGTCGCCAGGAAAATGTACTATGTAAATAGTAACTAATGGAATCACACTTTTCATTTGATGGCATGAACTCATGTAACTCTAAAGCAATTTTCCAAAGTAATGAAAATCAATAGTATATTTTAATCATGTCAAAAAGAATGGTTTTTAGATTCCTAATGCTACAGACCAACATATCTATCATCTATGAATGTACTCACCTTGCAAATGTATGTGCTGACTTGTAGCCACCATGTACTCCATATGTCATCACCATCACCTCGATACGCAATGGATTACACCAACAAAAAAAAATAGAATCGATAACTAACCAAATAATAGTGACAATTAGACAAGAAACAAATGGATAGAGTAGATCAACAAGATTACGGATGATAGGATTAGGAAAAAGGTAGGATTAGATATTGATAGGATTAGGTATGCTAGCCTCGGCTTGAATAGCCATAACATTCGTGCTCACATCCATCCCCCGCCATCACTTAGATCAGCCCTAGTGTTGCATGAGTGGACGTTAACCACGGGTTCAATGGCAAATAAGTTCGCATCATAGGTCTAGTAATTTCACTCAATATTGTAGAGGCCTCTCGGTATATGAATAACACCCATAAGTCAACACATGTCGGGTACCGTATGTTCGTAATCATCCACTGTTTTGCCATCGCCTTGAGTTTGACAACACAATTGTTGCATAACCGCGGATGATGCTAGAACATTCGACATCGACCCGCGTGAAGACAAAGAACAAAGGTGCTCTCAGCATCATTGGCCATAATTGCAAATACGACATCATTTAGGGCATGAAATCATCGAAAACTTTCGACCTCGGGCATCAAGAAAGCTCACAGGTTCCTCACAAGTCCAATCACGAGGCATGTAAGTTTCTCGACGATTCGATGAACTAAATGAGAACAAACCACATTTGTACCTCACCTTTCCAGTCCTCACAAGCCATGGCATTATGACTACCATGAATTCAACATAAAGGAACCCGTGCACCTCAGACACGCATCATTGGCAATAAGAGTCTACTCAATTAGATGGAATGTTATTAGTTTGAGAACGCGGCATCGGATTGATATAATTTAGTAAGTTACTCACCAAGTGACCGAACAGAGTCTTTGTATCACAGACTAGCTGGCAGAAAAAATAATGTTTTTGAGAAAGCAACATCAGTTTCATATGGGGAAAATAATGATTTGTCTGTGTAAAAAGAAACCTCGATTCTACAAAGAAAGTTAAGACCTACAATGTAATGAAATTAGGACCTATACTAAAGATCTACGATAACCAGCCCTAATCTCGTATACCTTGACGGAGATTTCATACCCTCGAATGGCCACCGAGCACGATGGCGAGCCAGGTTGCCACGCAAAGAAGATCTTGCAGAGTTCGGGTCGCGGCGACGGTGTGGCGCGAGGTCGCGGGCGACGGTGGCGGAGTTGCTTGCCGTCGATCTTTGCGGACGACGAACGGGTCCCGACGCGCAGTGACTCCAGCTAGCGTGACCCGGCGGCGCTCCCACGGCCGGAGGAGGAGGAGGTCCGTAGGCGGCGGGGTTCCGCGGCCCACTACCCCCTGCCACGGATGGGGTACCGCACCGTGGACCTTCTCTTCGAACGACGAACGGGGTCCCGCGGCGCAGCGACCCCGCGTGACCGCGGGCGCTCCCACGGCCGGCGGGGAGGAGATCCGGTAGGGCGGCGGGGTTTCGGGCGGCACACTACCCCGTCCACGGGACGGGGTCCCGCCGCGATGGACCTTCTCTTGAACGACCATGGCGGTCGGCGCCAAAGCCGGGGTGGGCTACGGCGCCCTGAGTGGGCGGCGGCAAGCGGAGGCGTCGGCGAAAACCCTAGGAGAGGAAGAGAGGAGGAGGTGAATGAATCGAGAGGAGGAGGGGGCCGGGTAGGTGGGATGATAGGATAAGGTTACGAAATTTTTAGCTGCCCGGCCGTGAGCCCGTTCTCGCCGCTCGTTTTGAGGAAAGAGAGGGAAAGGGAGCACGGAGGGAGGGAGGGTTTCACTTTCATTTCACCCTTGATCTCATCCATCAAATTGGCCTTCGGGCCGGTTTTTCAGCTCTAGATGGATCCAAATCGAAAAGTCATGAACACGTGTTTTGTAGGTATTAGAGTCAAATTTTTAGTTTTCAAACTTCCGCGGCTCAATTTCGAATTTTCAAATTTTTATACTTCGGGGCGAGTTTTTCGGGGCCCTAGGCGGCCTCGTTTGAAAAGTCATGAACACGAAAGTTCATAACTCATCGAGATCTACATTCCGTACTTTGGTGACTTTTGCATCCGAGCAAGCGTTCGAAAGCGTAGTTCAAAAACCACTAGTTGCCCACAGAGTTGCATAAACTCTCGTGAGATACGTGGATTTGCGACTAGGGTTCGCCAAAGCCTCCCTCAAATGCAAAAAGTACCTATGTATGGAATGTACATCCCGACGAGTTCTATCAACTTCGTGTTCAAAAGTTTTTCATCCGAGGCCGTTTAGTGCTCCGCTTGGCCGAGGTTTGACCAAGTCAAACGTCGGTCAATTTGAAATCGGGGGCCTTCGGGCCGGTTTTCAAGCTCTAGATGGATCCAAATCGAAAAGTCATGAACACGTGTTTTGTAGGTCTCTTCAAGACCTACGTTCGGTATTAGAGTCAAATTTTCAGTTTCAAACTTCGGCGGCTCGAATTTCGAATTTTTAAATTTTTGCGGCTTCGGGGCGAGTTTTCGGGGCCCTAGACGGCCTCCGTTTGAAAAGCCATGAACACGGAAAGTTCATAACTCATCGAGATCTACATTCCGTACTTTGGTGACTTTTGCATCCGAGCAAGCGTTCGAAAGCGTAGTTCAAAACCACTAGTCGCCCACGAGTTGCATAAACTCTCTCCGTGAGATACGTGGATTTGCGACTAGGGTTCGCCCGGCACTCCCTCAAATGCAAAAAGTACCTATGTATGGAATGTACATCCCGACGAGTTCTATCAACTTCATGTTCAAAAAGTTTTTCATCCGAGGTCGTTTAGTGTTCCGTTTGGCCGAGGTTTGACCAAGTCAAACGCGTCGGTCAATTTGAAATCGGGCCTTCGGGCGGTTTTCAAGCTCTAGATGGATCCAAATCGAAAAGTCATGAACACGTGTTTTGTAGGTCTCTTCAAGACCTACGTTCGGTATTAGAGTCAAATTTTCGCCAAACTTCTCGGGCGGCTCGAATTTCGAATTTTCAAATTTTTGCGGCTCGGGGCGAGTTTTCGGGGCCCTAGGCGGCCTCCGTTTGAAAAGTCATGAACACGGAAAGTTCATAACTCATCGAGATCTACATTCCGTACTTTGGTGACTTTTGCATCCGAGCAAGCGTTCGAAAGCGTAGTTCAAAAACCACTAGTCGCCCACGAGAGTTGCATAAACTCTCTCGTGAGATACGTGGATTTGCGACTAGGGTTCGCCAGCACTCCTTCAAATGCAAAAAGTACCTATGTATGGAATGTACATCCTGACGAGTTCTATCAACTTCGTGTTCAAAAGTTTTTCATCCGAGGCCGTTTAGTGCTCCGTTTGGCCGAGGTTTGACCAAGTCAAACGTCGGTCAATTTGAAATCGGGGCCTTCGGGCCGGTTTTCGAAGCTCTAGATGGATCCAAATCGAAAAGTCATGAACACGTGTTTTGTAGGTCTCTTCAAGACCTACGTTCGGTATTAGAGTCAAATTTTCGTTTTCAAACTTCCGGGCGGCTCGAATTTCGAATTTTCAAATTTTTGCGGCTCGGGACGAGTTTTCGGGGCCTAGACGGCCTCCGTTTGAAAAGTCATGAACACGGAAAGTTCATAACTCATCGAGATCTACATTCCGTACTTTGGTGACTTTTGCATCCGAGCGAGCGTTCGAAAGCGTAGTTCAAAAACCACTAGTCGCCGTTTTTATTTTATTTTTTGCTGTTTTCTTCCTAGTCAAATGAGCAATGCATCCTCAATTTTGTGAGAGTTTTCTTCCTTTCAACGAGGATCCAAATCTAAAAATTTAAAATTAACACAATAGTGTTTTGCCTTGGAATCTAAATTAAATGAGCAATTGAATATGATCTTAGAAACTCCAAATGCAAAAGAAAAGGGGAAGATCAATCACAACAGCAATAATATTATACCAAAGTGAGCTAAAGACCGAATATATATATACGTACTAATACATATTAGTTGTTCTCCATCCCTACACTAGCACTAATATTAGTTGTTCTTCATCCATCCCTACATATATAATAATAAATAGGTGTTTTGCATCCATCCATGCGACCCGCGACATTAACTAAGTTACTAACCAAACTAAAGATGAGTACCGCATCCGCCCATCCATCCATCCAGCCAGCAATACATACACATTGTTCACAAAATAATAAGCCCACTAAACAGTGGGCTACCAAAAGGTCGGGCAGGGGGTCATGCGGGGGTCTTGCGGGAGGGGGCTCGGGCGGGCGCCATCACTTCTTGCCCAGCGGGGCGCCATCCAAACTGGGCTTGGCCGGAGCCAACCTTGACTTCACGCCCTCCAGGTCCTTGCCGAAGGCGTCCAGCTTCTTACGGGTCCCCGCTGGACCAATCCGGTCGTCGTCCACCTTCGAGGGGCGGCACGGCGAGCCTCTCGTTCAACGGCTCCGTGATCGAGGCGGTGATGGCGCTCATGAGATGGGTCTTGGAGATCTGCAAAGTCTAAAGGAAAAAGTCTACATCACCCCCTCAACTATGGGTGGTAGACTACATAACCCCTAAACTTTGAAACGGTCTATATCACCCCCGAACTTTCAAAAACCCAGGTCAAATTACCCTCTAAAGCAGTTTTTGAAAAATCATAGTAAATCACGTGAAAAATCGTAAAATGAAAAAATCAAATTGTGTTAGACTTCGGAATGAGTAGATCTACACCATGAACATATAATAGGGTATGCTTTAGTTCATTTTTTTTGCTGAGCTTTAAATTTCTGTTTTTTCCTCATAGGTGTAAAAAATTGTACTAAAGCATACCATATTATATGTTCATTGTGTAGATCTACTCATTTAGAGTCTAACACAATTTGATTTTCATTTTACGATTTTTCTCGTGATTTACTATGATTTTTTAAACTGCTTTAGGGGTAATTTGACCTGGTTTTTGAAAGTTCGGGGGTGATATAGACCGCTTTCAAAGTTTAGGGGTTATGTAGTCTACCACCCATAGTTGAGGGGTGATGTAGACTTTTTCCAAAGTCTAAACAAAAGCAAAGTGTTATTAGTTTGAGAAAGCATGATCGTTTGATAGGATATAGTAGGTTACTCACCAAACACAATGCTATATCATATGATAAATACATAAAGAGACAACAGTCAAAAATAATGAATTTGAGAAAGGAACATAAGTTTCATAGGGGGAAAATAATGATTTGCTGCTGTAAAAAAACCTGAGTCCTAATTGGGCTAACAACACCGTAGCCCCATTCCATCCTATGCCATCACTTAGATTAGATCTAGTGTTGCAAGGATTGGATGGTCCCCAACGGTCTTTGTAAGATCCGTGATGAGAAATGCTTTTCCCAATTTGTACCACGGGCGCCGCAAAAATCGAAGCAAATCAATTATGTGAATACTTGATCAAACACATGCCTCTTAATTTGTTTGTCTCCGCCTTTTTCTTATATCTAATTACTGCCTTTTAATTGAAGATGAGAAACAAAAAATGAATGGACACCATGGAATATGCCTATTCTTCCACCGACGACCATCGGCCTTGAGTTAGGGGTTCATTGATACCTAGCCACCATAATCCTTACACCCATGACATGTTGGTATTGGCATGTATAGAATCATTAAACCGTTGCATGCATATAATCCTTGCACCCTTGCATGCATATATTCCTTACACCCTTCCATGCATATATTCCTTACACCCTTACATGCCAAACCTTGGTGGGGCACCAAACAACCATCCTAACCCAATTGTTCTTTGAACAGTTGTTGATACAAGCATATTGGATTACCGACATGAATAAAGAGATAGGTAGAAGAACTAGTGTTCACATAAAGGCGACCATCTCATTATTGCATTCACTAAATTATGCACATGGCCAATAATAGTTTACTAAAATTAGAAACTACCAAATCGGTAGCCATCTAATGAAATCATTATGCATCATTGGCCAAATCATTAGCTATCTACCTAATCATACCTCCGATTCTACAAACGAACTACCAAATCGGTAGCCATCTATCGAAATCATTATGCATCATTGGCCAAATCTTGTACCTCGATTCTACAAATGAACTAATCTAGATTCTACAAATCAAGTTGGATGAACACTTACCTCCTTCCTGGCGCCGGGAGGGGCCACGCTCCATGATGGCAAGTCGGAGATGGGAACCGGGCCCGAGGAGCCGACGACACATCGATTGCCGCCGGGGCGGCGCAGTCGGATGTAGCCGCCGACACTCCTGCAGATCTCCACCGCCGGAGGCGACGAGTCTGCGATGCTCACTGGCGCCTTGGCCTTGCCAGTGGAAGCCATGGCCTTGCCCTTGCCCTTGGCCTTGCCCTTGCTCGTGGAAGCCCCGGCCTTACCCCCGACGCCGGCGTCGTTGCCCTTTGCCCCCCGCCCTTCCTCGTGGAAGCACCGGCCTTGCTCTCCGACGCCGCAGCCGTCTTCTTGGTCGAAGACGGCGGGGTTTTACCCCGGCCCCGGGATCTTCCTCCTAGGCGTGTGCGCCGCCTCCATAGCACGGGCAACGGCCTCGCACGCTTTGGTTGCCCGCACCGCCGACGCCTTCTTGGAGGCCGACGGCTTCCTCGAGGTGGAGGCCATGGTCGGCGGAGGACCCGTGAGGGCGGGGTCCGCCTGCACTCCATAGCCCCCGCCGGGGTCCCGCGACGCTTCGCTTCCTCCTTGGACGGACCATGGCGGTCGGCGGCGGAGCAGGAGGGGGGCCGCGGCGGCGGAGCAGTGGAGTGGGCTACGGCGGCGGCGGCGGCGAAACCCTAGGAGGGGAGCAGGGTGAATCAATCGAGAGGAGAGGAGGGGGGAGTGAATGTGACGGTGTGACGGTGGGGGTGAAAACGCTGCTACGGTGACGCGGTGAATAAGGATAGAGTGATCGCCGTGGGTCCATGGTCAACCCGAATCCATCCTCGAATTTTAAGACACTATACTACAATCTCGACGAATGTTCCCGCCAGATCGCAATGGTCAAGGCGCTTGAACCATCGATCCCGCGTCATGGGTTCGAGACTCCCGCCCATGTTTTGCATTTTTTTACTATTTATTTTACGTGACAGCGATTTTCGTGTCACAAAACACCCAAATCGGCGTCACAAAAAGCCCCCCGCCGCATGGGTGCCCGATGCCCACAATATATGACGAAACCGGGTAGTATAATGTGACGACAACTTTTTGGGCGTCACAAAAAGTCATGGTGTTTGCTTTTGTGACGACATCGTTTTTTCCGTCATATTATGGCACATTATATGACGATTTTAAGCCCCGTCACGAGGTCATTTTGTCATAAAATGTCAGATTTCTTGTAGTGATGAAAATCTTATGCATAGCTGATGTGTTCGACTCGATTATTAATTTGTTTTTTTTTCTAGCTATATAGGGAGAGATTGGAAGAGAGAAAAAGAAAACCCGACTAAACGAACATGCTAATTGGATGAAGATTTTGAGACATAACTATTGTTTATAGATGATTCATGTGTGCCGCTACTTATCGTCCGGCGCATGCCACCACCGCTATCGTTTAGTATATTTAATTGAAGCACAACTCAACTAGGGAAACTGGTCACATGGAGAAATATGAAGGGGCACAAAAAAACCTGCACAACATATCGCAAAAGGCCGCGAACACTTTCGATCATACATATGTACTTCGATGTGATTTTTTGGGATAATTCCTTATTTGGCCTTGAAAAAACTTTATCTTGCTTATCCGGCCCTTTTTTTCTTGAAGTTGTCTATTTGGCCTCAATACGAAAGTTTCTTGCTTATTTGACCTTCCGATAGAATTCTAGGGTTAATGGTGTGAAGTGGTAGATAAAATGTCCCCTGGCTAGGAAAAGAAACTTCACTACACACACTTTTAGAGTATGTACACATACCTTTTTTGTGTATTAGTTTGCGTTCACTTTTGATGGAAGTAACGTACACACATACGTACTAAATTGTTAAGTGTATATACACATACTTTTTTAATTATACATAAGAACACTATATACACATGCTTTAGGATGGAAGTATATACACATACTATTTGAATTTGAATTGGGTATACATATATAGACTTCGCTCGGGTGTCGGGTGCGACGAATGCAAAGACTGGATCTCGGACTCGACTTGTAACGGCGATGGGTCTCTAGTGACCAGCCAGCCAGCGTCGCGGTCGCGATCTAATACACCCGGAGGAGGGAAGGGGAATTCGGACGATGCGGGCGAGAGCGATTAGTCCACGAGGAGACCGGCGCCCGCCTCTAGGCATTGGACATGCCGTCGGCGAGGATGTCGTGCACATAGGATCTGCCCGGGGCGCCGGGCGTGGTACTATGCCATCGGTGAGATGTGGAGAGGATGCCGCGCGACGCAGGTCCGTCGGCCCACCGGCGTGGTACTATGCCATCGGTGAGATGTGGAGAGTTGTCCTGAGGTGCACCGGTGGGGAGGTCTGCCGGCCGCTGGGCGTAGTACTATGCCATCGATGAGATGTGGAGAGTTGTACTGAGGTGCACCGGTGGGGATGGGAGCGCGGTAGAGGAAGAAGCCGCCGCCGCATCCAACTGCATCTGTTTTTTTTTTCTAGCCAAGGGTAAAATAGACTTTCATCTACCACTTCACACCGTTAACCCCAGAATTCTAACTTAAGAACAAATAAGCAAGAAACTTTCATTTTGAGGCTAAATAGACAACTTCGAGACAAAAGGTCCAGATAAACAAAATAAAGTTTTTTTCAGGGCTAAATAAACAATTATCTCTAATTTTTTCGTTTTTTTTGCGTGGTGCATAGTGGTCCATGGACCACCGGAACCACCTTGCACCTCCGCCCAGGACGAATGTCGTCAAAAAGTAGCTTTCTCTCATTTCTGCTTTCTCTCATTTCTGTCCGCAGTCAGCTTTGACAACAAAACCCTGCGGCAGCGAGCCTCGGATCCCCCACCCCTTCCGCAACTCCCAGACCCAGCTGCCGCCGCCGCTCCCACCTCCATCACCGCTGCTAGACATGGCCACCGATCTTCCTGCGACGGCGCTGGCGTCTGCATGGTCTGCGGCGAGGCCGCGGCGTCTGAGGTGGACCAGCTCCGGTGCTCCACCTGCGCCACCCCGTGGCACTCGCCGTGCATCTCCAATCCCCCGCGCTTGCTGAGGCCGCGACCTGGATCTGCCCCGACTGCTCCGGCGGCGACCCTGCTTCCCGCGCAGCTCCTGCGGCAGGTGGTGGCGAGCTCGTCGCTGCCATCCGCGCGATCGAGGCCGACACCTCCCTCTCCGACGCAGAGAAGGCGCGACGCCGCCAGAACCTTCTGGCTGGCCGATCTGCTGCTGCATCTGCTCCCCCGACGATGTCGACGACGGCGCAGATGATGGCGTCCTCGACATCCTCACGAAGAACTTCAGCTGCGCCATCTGCATCAAGCTGCTGGATCGCCCCGTCACAGTGAGCTCGATCCTCTCTTCTCTCTCCCTCCCTCCGCCGGCTCTATCATTCGATCTCGAACTCGAAACGGATGTGCTTTCGCGATTTCTGCTCTCTTGCATCCACGGATCTGCGTTCCTGTCCGATCCGTCTGCTTCTGAACTCTTGCATCCATGAATCTACGTTTCTCTTCACATGGTTTCCGATTTCTGTGTGGTTTATTTCTTGCATCTCTTCGCTACTAGCTTCTAGTGGTTCTGTCAATTCTTGTTGTGAATTCAGGGGTTCCTACTTCCCAGAAGTATATGCTTCTTTGTTTGCGACTTTACTACCGCTTTCCCAGCAGTATTGTAAAGCCAGAGCCAGATAGATACTGTGTCAATGGTCAAAAGCTGTCAAAGTTTCTGTGGAGTAATGCTATTTTTAGGTGTTATTGTGTAGTATGCAGTCCTATGCCAGTTTTGACGCCGTGAGTTACGAAGTAATGATTATATTGATCTATACCAAGATAGACATAATCTGGCTGTACAGGGATGATCTTACTCCACGGCTCCTCGTACTGAATCAGCTTTAGCGCGTGATTCATCCTCCACAAAACTGGTTTTTCTTCTATATCTCAACCTTGGAGTTCAACGATTGTGCTTTCACTGCTTGTCGACCTTTGTAGTCTTTCCCTATTTTGTTTTTGTGTTTCTTCTACTGTCATGCGCTAACATATCTTTGCATATATATAGTTCTACAAGAAACAGCTTGATGGCAGTTTTGCTTTTTTTTTTTTTTTTTTTTTTGTTTCTTCTATTTGCCAATTCTTGTTGTGGTTCTACTTCTATATATGCCATGATTTCTACTTGCGAACATATCTTTCCTTATACTTGTACCAATTCCTGAGGAGCTCATTCTGTATAGCAGTCTGCTATGCTATATCATTTGCAATAATGTCACCTTTCTGTTCTTGTGTTGCTTTCTTGGATTCTGGGCATAAATCCTAACCTTGGGAGCCAAAAGAAACTGTCGTAGTTATAATCTGGTACTTTTTCAACAAAATGGCATGTTTTTAAAGTATATCGTATCTTTGGCTCATTTTTATCATATTGCCAAGCATTTTTTTTTTATGCTGACTAGGTTTTGACATGATCTTTTTCTTTCTCTACCTTCTACACAATGCTTCAAGTTTATGTGTTTACAACTATAAAAAATTACATTGTCATGGGGGTTGTTTTACCTTTTGTAGTTTGCATGTAATTTTTAAATATTGTATTACTACTAGGAATCTGTTAGATTTATACTTGAATTTGAAGAGTCTGTTCATTTCTAACACTGCATAAATAGAGCGCAATGCTACTTTTAGGGCGTCCTGTTTTATGTCCAGACGTCAAACTATGCCATTTTCGCCTCGTAGGCTATGAACTAATGACTGGTGACATAATTTCTAATTAATCTAATTAATGTCCCTGGCCAAACCTTGTAAAATTAATTTCATCCTAAGAATGAAACCTGGTTTTTATTATTTTCATCCATAATTTTGCTTTGTGAGTGTTTGATGATGGTCATTGATGAGTAGGGTTCCATACGGTGCTCAGAGCTCTTGTAGGATTTCCTAAATGTTCTGTTTGTTATGAGCATATATGGCGATATCAAATGATAAGTTTTGAGTCGCATTGAGCATTGTAATTTTCAGTTGGCGCATACTTTTCAGATATTCATATACTTTATCGACAACCTGTTTTGTTTGCCAATTTTCGTAATAAATGAGTTGTCATTCCCCTACTTCTGCAGCATATATTGGCAAACTCTTATTCGAATAACATGTACCGATTTTTCTCCTTATGGATTTATATAATGGTTTAGTCTGCCTGTTCCTTGCTATGCATTTATATTGTTCATCCAAATGCTGAAAATAAAAAATTAGCATGAAACATGAAAATCAGTTGCTGACACACACACACACCTAATAGACATCTAACTGTTTGACATTTTATTTCAGACTTTTTTTGTATTTGTTGTTGTTATTAGCCTCTTAACAAGATGACTGAACATTTTTGTATTTTTGGTTTGTGTGTTATTTATTTATTATTATTATTATTATTTAAGAAATGTTGCTAGTTCAAATAAATTTTGCATGGAAAATTGCATAGGGAGTGTGCAATAGAAACATGCTGGAGGCAGTAGTAAAGTGGAGGGAAATGCATATATAGGAGTGAGTAGGGAATTCCTCCTGCTATTTTAAGTAGGAGAGAATTGCACTAGACTATGATCAGTTTATTCTATGTGCACTCAACAAGGATTTGAGCCTTGTGGCGCTGCAGCGTGCAAAGTGGGATGGTGGCTGGGTGGGATGCGGAGGACAAGTTGTCTGTGCATTGGGGCTGCAACCGGCCACTATTTTCTTTTTTTGGTTATTGGTTTTAGATGGAGGGCTGGCAAGCGGTATAAAGTCGTGGGGTTGCTAGCAGAGTGGGGGCAAAACACATAGAAGCGAGCAAGGAACGCCTCCTACTTCTTATGTAGGAGAGAAGAGAACTGCTCTAGACCATGATCTATGGATATTGTATTAGCAGTGTGGCAGTGTCAAGTAGAAATTTCTGCCAATTATATTATATGTTCAGGAATGGTTCAGCTTTTTTTTCATTAGATTAATCAAGCAACCACCTATATATATGATTCACACCTTATTGTTCATCCAAAGAACATCTCAACTCTATATTGCTCCTTGTAAAAACTCTGTTCTCTTTAGAAGTACGTTTTGTTTCAACAGGTCTTCATGCAAAGTTGTGTTTGAAAATTGCAGCCATGTTTTTTTTTCTCAGTGACATATTTGACCTTTTGTTCAAACATGTATATTGATTCTTTGTGTATTTACTTTGGGTAGCCATAATACATCTGTTCATCCATTGTTTACAATCATCCGTTAAGCATTCATTTCATACCATAAGTAATACACCTTTAATTTTTCAGACACCATGCGGCCACAATTTTTGCCTGAAGTGCTTCAACGGATGGACACGTGAGGGAAAAAGGGGATGTGCAAAATGTCGTAAAACAATCCCATCGAAAATGGTGGTGGAACAACCTAGAATCAACTCCAAAATAGTTGAAGTCATTCGTAAGGCCAGGATGTCAAAGGCTACTAATTCAACTGGTTCAGTAGAGTCGCATGGCCATTATATACAGAATGATAATAAGCCCGAAAAAGCATATACCACTGAAAGAGCCAAGCGAGGAGGAAAAGCAAATGCTTCAAGTGGCAAGATTTTTGTGACAACTGCACCAGAACATTTTGGACCTATCCTTCCTGAACATGACCCCAAGAGGAACATTGGCGTCCGAGTTGGAGAAAAATGGGAAGATAGAATGGAATGTAGACAATGGGGCGCTCATTTTCCTCATGTAGCTGGAATTGCTGGCCAGACCACACTTGGGGCTCAGTCAGTTGCCCTATCTGGAGGGTATGAAGATGACGAAGACAATGGAGAATGGTTTCTTTATACTGGAAGGTTTGACAATCTGACTACATTTCCTCTTCTATTCTTTTGTTATGTAGTCATAGATATGTTTCACTATATTAAAATGTGCATAAAATAACAATTTATACTAATGCAGTGGTGGGAGAGATTTAAGTGGAAACAAGCGAACTAATAAGAAGCAAGCTTTTGATCAAGACTTTGTGAAGTTGAATGAGGCTCTCCGACAAAGCTGCTTGAGGGGGTATCCTGTTCGGGTTGTGCGGTACGTATGTTTATTTTCTTTGGGCATGCATATGCGTATGCTTGAAATTACAATAATGTTCAGCAAGTAGGTGATACACTATGGTCTACCGATGCTTGATTTTGCTGGTGTAGACATATGATTTATAGGGGCATTTCTCGTTGTTATGAGCTGTTTAGTAGTGAGATAATTTGGTATTCTTTGCTATCTTTGAACTTTTGTCTAATTATATTATCTTGATATAGGTCCCATAAAGAGAAACGCTCTTCATACGCTCCCGAATTGGGTGTGAGGTATGATGGAATTTACAGAGTTGAGAAATGCTGGAGGAAGACTGGTATTCAGGTAACCTGATTTCGTGCGTAATGTAGCTCCATGCTTTCGTAAGGTTGTATGCATGGAGCTACATTACGCGTGAATGATTCTTTCCTTTTTTTAAAAGATAATAAATTCCATGCTTGTGGTACCTTCCAAATGCTTATTACCAGCTAATAAATTAAATAGGATCATGAAAAAGTTTTGATTGTTCGTCTGCCTTTTCCACAGGGGAAGTTAGTCTGCAGGTATGTCTTTGTACGCTGTGACAATGAACCAGCACCTTGGACTAGGTTTGACAAATACTTACTTTATTTTTCTTGGACTATTCTACTGTACACTGTGCCATAACTTTTATAGGGTAAAAAGCTATATAGTCCTGGCTGACACAATTGTCTTTTGGTTGTCATCAGTGATAATCATGGTGACCGTCCACGGCCATTACCCGACATTCCGGAGTTAAAAGATGCAATTGATATAAATGATAGAAATGAGCTACCTTCATGGGGCTACCACGTGTGTACATCAATTCATCTGTTCCTATAGCTTCTTCCAGTATATATCACTCAACTGTTGTTTGACTAGTTTATATTCACTGCTATATATTATATACAGGAGAAGGAACAGTGCTGGAAATGGCTGCGTGAGCCGCCAACGAGCAAGAAGAGCAAACAAGTCCAGAGAAGAAGAAGGGGTAGAGCAAGGAGTGATAAGATGTCTAAGGCTGAAAGACTCCTGAAAGGTTATCTTCTGTTCCCCTCTATCCATTTTTTTGCAGCACAATTGCTAGGTTGTGTTTGTTGCTTGATTGAATTCAATGTACCGCATGCTTAGTGTTGTACAATAACTATTAATTGTTCTATTTATATTTGTTGCCTTCTCCTCTGCAGGGTTTAGCTGTTCTATCTGCTACAAAGTGATGAAAGAACCACTCTCTGCTCCCTGCGGTGACAACTTCTGCAAGACCTGTCTGCTGGGGGCATATGATAACAAGTCCTCCGTGAGAGAAAGAAGCCGTGGCGGTCGTACTCTCAGGGCTCAGAAGATCGTGAAGAGGTGCCCATCCTGTGCAACTGACATCAGTGACTTTGTAGCGGATCCACAGGTACGGTACAATCTATCGACTAATATGCATGTCTGTCACAAAGTGTGGTAGGTCAAGCTTGTAGAGTGTCCCTAACATATAATATATGCTTGGTGATATTTATTTTTACTTTCAGATCAACCGAGACATGATGGATGCGATTGGGTCTCTACAACAGAAAGTCGAAGAAGGTAACAGTAACACCACCAAGGATGTTCCATATGGTGGTGATGACACGGCTGAGGAATTTGATGGTGGTGACCAAGAGGAATATGATGACAGCGGTATGGAGAATGATGAGGCTGGGTGCAGCTTTAATGTTGAAGAGGGAAACAGTGATGAGGATTACCCAGCTGATACGGATGCTGATGCTTGTGGCAAACTTTTGCTTGGAAACAACGAGAAAGACCAGCAGCCCTGCCAGAAGCGCAAGGCTGACGTTGGCACTGATGGTCCTAATAAAAGGATGGCAACCAGTGCTGACTACTTGGAACTGGAACAGAATAGTAAGAGTGATGAGGCAGACATGTAAAACCGATTGCGGTCATGTTGTGAGCAGCGATTGCCGATGGTGGTTGCTGAAGAGAGAGACTGTATGTGAAGAAAGAGGCGGTGGAGGTGCAGGGATGCTGATGACCTGGAAACACATAGTCAGCATGTTGTTGTAGGCTCTGCGTTTGTAGACATTGTATGCATGTATGTCGACTGAGAGGTTTTGGGCTGTTTTCGTTGATTGCGTACTCTTGTTGGGAACCGGATTGCGTAAACATGGTTGTGGAAAACTTGTTGGAATACCTGTACTGTGGTTTATTTTATCGAAAACGATGTTTACACTATTTTAAGTTACTAGTAGATATGTACTTGCGTGATGCACATGTTTATGGTTGTGATCGGTAACGTTCTCTATTAATTAGATGTGTGCTATGTATAACTTTTACTTGTGGAAGAATAAGGGTTGCTTTCTTCTTCTAGGCCGGCTAGACACCTAGAATTGTTAGGAATCATCTCTTGAGATGTGCTACAGGGTTCTGTTTGGTTGCATATAGGACTGGGGACTATGGATTAAAAGGGGGGACTAGTAGTCCCAAAAGTCTCTTCAGATGTGCTAGTAGTGGTATAACTTTACAGCCCATGCCCCTTAATATCAATGATGTTTTGGCCTTATACTTTAGTCACTTTTAGTCGCTAAACCAAACATGCTACTAGTCCCTATTGTCTAATCCCTTTTAGCTTCTAGTCTCTAGTCCGTGAAACTAAACATGCCTCTAGTTGTGTATATGCTTTATGAAAGGAATTTTCATAAGATATTCTACTCTCTCTAGCCATCCATCAATATATCCTTTTACTAACAAGATTGCATTAGAGCGAGCGCTAGGTACATGTACTAGATATATTGCATGACCGCTTCATATTGAAAAAAGAATCTTGAATGAGTATAAACTATTGACAGTGATGTTAATTAATTATAGCAAAGAACCTATAATTTCATAATTGTACGTATACTGAATAATTAGCGAGTATCGGATTTCAAACAAAGTGTTTTTTTCTTTTTGTTACATAATATAAAGTTTATTTAATTTTAGTGGCAAAGCACGGGGAGATCGTACGTTGGGGTCAAGTTTTTATCTTTTTTGTTTCTTTATTTTCGAACAACTTTAACATAATATATTTTTGTAAGGCAAAAACTGTGGGGAGATCCTCTCACACCACTTCATTCAACATAATATATTAAAGTGCCTTTGCAACAAAACAAAGAGCTGGGGCCGAGCAACCGTTGCCTGTGCCTTTGCTTGCGGCAAATAGCGCCAAGGAGGTGTCTGCTGGCCTCAGGAGGTGCTGAACCGGTATGCTCCAAAGTTTGGTAAAGCCGGTCGTAGTTCTACTGTTGAGCGGAGACACAAATATTATTTAACTCTGGGCATTCAGTTCAGTTGAGCACTAAGACTATCCGCACTCATATTTCTATATCATCCCTCACATCCGGTATACATCCTACCATCAAATAATTCCTTCATTTAGGAGAGGATAAAAAACAAACTTTCGCACTCATCAAGATTCCCTCTTTATATCTCGACTTTTTATATCTACTATCTAACTATTATCAATGGGGTCCACATGTAATTTTAACTAAATATACCCATATGAGATCTAGTTTTGAAGAATTTAATGAAAAGAATTTAATGGTGCAATCGAATTTAATTTGGCTGTTTGATTTTTTAAGTTATAACATTTTTAATGTAAGTGAAATTGTGGGGCCGCTGCTATCCCATGCTTTCTTTCCCACCGCGCGCATGCTTGCCTTGGCTGACGTGACAGTAGCGTAGCTTCCGTACACGCGCTACACATACCGGCTGTTTGGCTGTCGGGTGCTTTCCCGAAGCACACGCAGTAACCCGCTGCAGCATATTTTCTACTCTAAACACCAACGTGGCGGGTGGCGTTGCCTTTCCAGTGTGCCAGTGCAGGCAGTCTAAACTCAGCCAGGCAGTGCAGGCAGTCTAAACTCAGCCAGGGGTGTTCAGTTGGGTAAACAGTAACCCAAAAAGTGCTACAGCTGCCTGTCACATCGAATCTCTTATCGTATTTTTAGAGTATTAAATATAGGTAAATAAAAACTAATTGCACGGTTTTGGCTGAAAAAGTACGAGGGCGAATCTTTTTAAGCCTAATTAGTCCATGATTAGACACTAATTATCGAATAAAAACGAAAAATCTTCTGATGGCTCAACCCATAACTTTTCACCAACTAAACACCCCCAAATAATCGCCGACCGCTAGCTCCCCTCCTGCAATGCAGCCACCTTTGCATCAGCACACGACGCGGTGGCCCACACCATCCATGTTTTGTTTTTACCACCATTGTCGCGTTGTGGATTCCTATTCTTATGGCCTCATGGAACACAATGTTGACGAATTTGGGATCTATTCCTTTTTACAAGTGGCATTTTACCCGTATTTTATTAAGAGGGAAAGAGTTTAACTAAAACCGTACACGATGGCAAGAATGGCCAGAAGCCACACAACCACAGGTCCACAGCCACGACAAGGGCCTACACTACTAGATCTATAAAAAAAACAGCCCAAGAAATATTCAACTAGCTCCTTATGCAAATTGATGACCTCAAGTGGTGCTAGTAAAGATAGTCAAATGATGACTGTGTATGGAAATACAACGTTCCAATGAAGTTCAAAATTTTCATTTGGATGGTTGCCCATTAAAGAATTCAATCAGGGTTTAAATAAAGGAAAAAGTCTAAATCACACCCCCACCTTTGGGAGGTGGTCTAAATCACCCCGACCTTTAAAATGGTCTAAATCACCCCACGAACTTTTAAAAACGGTCAAATTACCCCCTAAAGCAGTTTTGAAAAATCATAGAAAATCATAAAAAAAATCATAAAATGGAAAATAAAATTGTGCTAGACTCCAAATGAGTAGATCTACGCAATGAACATATAATATGATATACTTTAGTACATTTCTTTTACAACTACGAGGAAAAGCATAAATCTAAAGCTACAGCGAAAAAAAAAATGTACTAAATCATACCATATTATTTGTTCATTGCGTAGGTCTACTCATTTGGAATCTAGCACAATTTTATTTTCCATTTTAAGATTTTTCTATGATTTTCTATGATTTTTCCAAACTGCTTTAGGGGGTAATTTGACCGGTTTTCAAAAGTTCAGGGGGTGATTTAGACCATTTCAAAGGTCAGGGGGTGATTTAGACCACCTCTCAAAGGTGGGGGTGTGATTTGGACTTTTTCCTTTAAATAAATAAAAAAGCAATGTGCCATTTATGATAAACTGGAAACCACCGGCCATATTCTTTTTTCGATGCACTTTTACCGACTTTCTTTGGTCCTTTTGAGGAACACACTTGGCTGGTAAAGCTCACTGACTAATTGTGCTGATTTTCTAGTAGGGTTCGTTGATATTTTTTGAGGAAAGAAATGAAAGGCAACACTCTTTTAACTCTTTTATATCACTATTACACAAATTCTTTTGCATTGGAAAAACCGTGACGGATTAATGCCTCTATTAGTCGTGGTATATTTTTTAATTAATCGTGACAATTATAAAAACGCCAAGCAAAATCGATTAACCAAGGCGGTTTTTCTAGAAAAGCCCGCATTGGAAAATAGCTCATTAACCTTCACGGTTATTATAAAAAGCCCGCCTTCGTTAAAAGGCCAAGCCCACCGTAGAAAAGCCCAACCAACCCAACACATGCCTTTTAATATATAGGTTAGGGTTTTCTCACCTCACTCACTCCTTTCTCCCCACCCCCACAGCGTCGTGCCCCTTCTCCTCCCCGACTCACTCAGCATCGCGCCCCTCACTCCCCAGCCCGTCGACTTTTTCTCCCATTCTCCCGCTCCCGCCTCTCTCTCTACCATGGTCATGTGCTCCCAGCGAAGGCACGGTGATAGGAGCCACACGCGTCGGGGTCGAGGAGGGGCGCGGTGGTAGCTCTCGTGCGATTGCACCGGGCGGTAATTGGTGCCACACGTGTGGGCCAAAGGACGTGGCAGAGTGTGCCTAGTGCAACGGTAGAAGCCACATGCGGACTAGATGACGTGGTGGCGGCCTCTGGTTGGAGCCTCTCCAGCGCGGATCGACCTCTCCTCCAAAGGCGGATCCACTTTTCTCTAGCATGGATCGACCTTCCTCGGCGTAGATCCGGCTTCTCTACGTGGATCCACCTTCGATGGTGGTGGAGAAGGATCTGGATGTGGGGCGCGCTGACGAGAGCTAGATTCTCGGTGGTGGTGGCGGATTCGATGGCGACAGCCCGGATCCCGACCGGTTGGGGTTCGGATCCGGCTTTTTGTTTTTAATTTTTTATTAACCGTGGCCTTCCATCCGTGGTGGTTACAAAAACGGCTACCCGCCACGGAAGTTCTTTTTGTGTAGTAGTGTATGAGCCGGAGGTTACAGACAATATGGAAGACTTGGAACGACTTAGTGTCTAACAAGACTTTGACACTAATCAAGACATGGCACCCTTGGCTCAAAACGAAGTTGAGGCATGTAGCAGATTAGATGATAAACTTGATCTCGTCTAGTGTTAGTACATTGTAAAAGCTTGAAACCTTGTTTTGGACCTTTGGTGTTCGTTACGATTTCTATGAAGCCACGACAAGGGTAATGCGATCGGTGGTGCTTGCGTAGTGAAAGAATGAGGGGTTGGGCAAATAAAATGAACTAGTAGTTGTATAATTGATGGTATTGGCACATAATTTTCTACAACTCCCCACGATTCTTGTGCTCCATAGATTTGGTGATCTAGGAGCAGATCTGTAGATTTTAGAGCTACTCTAAATCTAAAGTGGGTTTGTGTAGAGTTGAAATTGACTTCAATGGAAGCTATCAAATCAAAGCCCTGTTCCCATATTAGCGCTTAACCTTGTTTGGTCACCAAAATATAACTCTAATTCCCATAGTATGCCACCGAGCGCGAGCTGTCGCCGGTCCGCCGCCAGCTGCACCCGAGTGAGCTGCCGCCAGTTCGCCCAGCCGCCGCCCGCAAGGGCACCCCCACACGAGCCGCCTTTGGTCCAACGTGTGGGAGCCGCCGCCGGGACACCTTGTGCGGCGCTCCTGCCCGTCGCGCCCGATCTGCCAAGCCAAAGTGAAGGATACTGGCCGCTCGCCGCCGCCCCGGCCGGTGACCCCCGAGCGCGCTACCATTAGCTCGTCGGCGCGACCCCATTCACATCCATTGTCGCACCTCTGTTGCCCACCACCACACTGTAATTCACTCCTTTCCGAGGCTGTGAACTCGCACGCCACCTGTTTGAGGTTTTGCCAAACTCCCCGAGCGCACTCCTCTTTGCTACTTGGTGGTCGTTTGTTCTGTTTTTTTCCCAATATGGTGGAAGCCCGAAGCTCGTGTATTTGCAATAATGTTTCTAAATATAGCTTAAACTATAGTTGCGGCTATTTGTATGCCCTTTCTCGAGACAAAGCTATAGCTTGTACTATCTGTGGGAATTTTTAGATATTCTTTGAACTTGATCCTGTTATTGATCTCTAAATTTTCTAAATGAATTGTTTGGTCGAAGTGTGTACTCTCTCTTTGTTCATATCTTGTGAATGTGCATAATAGTGTGGTAACACAATGGTATACAAAAATTTATTTATTATTAATCTTGGCTACATCAACATATTAAATAACTTGCAATCAATGAAATATATCATGAGTTGTATGTCCTTGTCTTTTCACTCGTTAGTAAGATAAAATTGAGTTTATTGTAGACGACCCTCCGTGCGTAACGATAATAGACGACTTAAAGCTGGGTGGGAAACCCAAGATTCCGCCGCCGGCACCGGCGCTTTGCGAGCTGACGACACGATTCACCAACCACCCACGCACGGCGAGGGAGTGACGACGAGTGAGTCACTCTCCGAGTCCGTTTCCTTTCCTATATGGCCGGAGCAAGATTAGTTGGCAGACTCGGCCGCCACTCCTCCACCTCCTTGCTCCTGCCCCGTCACGCCGCCGGACACCCCCGGCTCTACTCTCCTTCCTCCTCCTCCTGCTCCCAAGGTACCGTCCCCCCCAGCTTCCTTCCCCTCTTTCTCCTACCCTGGGCGCTTCCCATCCTTGTGTCCTGCCCGCATGGGCGACCGCCCCCTGATTTTACAACATCCCTTTGGATTCAGTTGCAAGAACCGGATTGCCAGGTTCTTATTTGGGTTCGGGCTGCGTAGAGGTGCTCGGATGGTGGTTTAGTTTTTCCCCTTCTTTCTTTTGGGATCAAATCAGTTGGTACGGGGCTGATGAAACCGTATCGTATCGGATTGGGTACTGTGTGTGACGAGGAAATGCGTGACTAATTAATGAATGGACATACACTGAGGTTGACTTTCAGATTCCTGTTGACAGAGTTTACATCACTGCCAGTGACTGATGTAGAGCACAGCTAGGTTTTGTGAGCCAACAGAGCACAGCTAGTACCCACTGAACCTATGCGATGCAGGGGAAAATGGGCGTATTAGTTTCTCAACCAATCTATGTTGGAGCCAGTAAACATGGTTCTTTCCCTCCTGTATGTACCATCTCTAGATTTGTCCCTTCCATCTCCTTTCTTAATTGTTGTCTGACTTGATTTTACTTCAGTCATGAGTCGAACCTTTAACTAACTACTATAAGGCAGAGGAGGCCAAAATGACCATGTTAGCTGAGGAACAACTGCTCAGGATCAAATTACTGTTTATCTGGCAGAAGGCAGTCCAATATGATTACTGCTTTCTTGAATAGTCCAATCGTCTTTATGGAAGGATTGCTCTGTTTCTGTTAAACTGATAGGATGCAATTAGTTGTTAGGAAAGTCAGTCCGATTGACAGATGGATATCTTTAAATCTTGTTATCTTCATGATAATTTTCAGTCACTTGGAGAAAAATGGTAACTGTGATTCTAGACACTTTTATTTTGTTGTGACTACACAGCTGATTGTTACAGGTCAGTATTCAAAAATGGGTGATTCGAGTGAGACGAATGGCCACGGCACTCTTACTCGGGTGCTATTCTGTGGTCCATATTGGCCTGCTTCTACTAACTACACCAAGGAGTATTTGCAGGACTATCCATTCATTCAGGTTGGTTGCGCTTTTTACATGGTGATACTATGTAGAAGATCTGCTGATTCGTGTATCTGTCCATTGTATTTAGCAATATTTATATTGTACTAGTAGTAGGCTTAATGTTACCAAAGTTTGAATTTTGAAGTTACATTTTATATTTATATACATCTAATGCTGTTGGAGGGTTATAATTTGGAATATACATTGCAATATATCATTCTTGTCCTCTTCTAGTCAGTAGTTACCATTGCTGCTTCATTTATGTTTATTTGGCCCTTGTAATGATAGTTTTCCCTCCAGAGAAACCATGAGATGGTCACATGTTCTCGAAAAGAACATAAATCAGGACATGCTTTGCCCTCCAGAACAACCATGAGATGGTCACAGCTTCTTGAAAAGAATAGAAAGCAGGGCATGCTTTGCTTCCCCAATGTCAATAAGAGGAGTAATCTGATCACATAATATCATACAAATATCTGATACTGATGTGTTTCTTAACAGTGAGCTTCCTTATAAAATGATATTTTTCAACTAATGAAATATTACAATATCTATGCACTAGCTCTTGCAGATTTGAATTTGTGAAAGCTTAACACTAGAAAAGTTCTATAAGCTAGGCTTAGGCTGGTCATTGGTTCCTTGTTTCCATGTTTATTAGGAATAGTGTACTCAAATTCTGAACCTCATTGTAATATAGTAGTTTGACAGTAGGTTACCTCGAAATCTTGAGATATGAGCATATCTTTTTGCACGAGTCGCATTCGACTGTCAATTCTTTTTGCAGGTTGATGAAGTAGGTCTTGAACAGGTACCTGATGTCATTCACAACTATCATATATGTGTAGTAAAAAATCGGCGTATAGATTCAGATATCATTGCCAAGGCAACTCAGATGAAGATTATAATGCAGTATGGTGTTGGGTTAGAAGGTGATTCAAATTTTGATGCTATCTTCTATACTCATTCAATCTGTCAATTTAACTACCCGTATTATATTAACTGCATATTTTCAACAGGCGTTGATGTAAATGCTGCTACAGAACACAAAATCAAAGTTGCACGGATCCCAGGAAGTACGACAGGAAATGCCGTTTCTTGTGCAGAAATGGCAATCTATCTTGCTCTAGGTGTTCTGCGTAAACAAGTATGTGTTGTATGCCTAGTAGTACTGACCATGTGGAAGTTGGAAGTGCTATCTTTTTTGTATCAGTTTTTAAGATTCTATTTGAAGAAAGTAACATTCCAACTTGACCGTTTTCACATTCATAAACAGTTAACAGTTTCTACACTTCTTAAGATGTCATAATTTGTAACTAATCTTTCTCTATGATGCAAGCAAGCATGCTTATTCTGCAGAACTAGATTCTTCAGTTAAAATCCTAGTATTGTATGCAAGACTAATACAAACATAATCGTTTAAGCTACCAGCTTTGAGTTTGAGGTCTGCAAGTTTGGTTGAAAGTGAATATTCCAAGTTCTACTTTTTGTCTAAAATCTGCAACAGTTATATGGTCCATCCCCATTTTATTATGTTTTAAGTTAGGCAGTTAATTAGAAATCTATTACTGAGACATTGTCATGACTTAGAATGCATTTTCAGAGGAAAAAAAGATTATGTGATGCTGCAAAAACTGTTGCACATTGATGACTATTAAAACTAGTCCCCTTTTTTCTTGGATTGATGATGTTTTCCAACATTTTTTCTGCATTTGAGATAAGAATTTGATCAGTTTTTTCTAATAATGTATTAGCAAACATACGAAATATACAATCATATGAGAAACATGATGATCTACTAGTACCATTTCTGTTTGTAAATCATAATAACTTTACTTTATAATGGTGATCAAAATAATAAATGTTTTAATGTTTATACCTTAGTGATACCTATATAAGAACACACTAGATTTAGTACCAGTGTGTCCACTAATTTCAGTAACTAAAATTTTTGGCGATTGGACTAATCTTTGGCTCATCATGTATATACTGTAGAGGATATGTAGTCATTGCTTTTAACATATACACTACCCTCGTAGCTTTCATCATCTTGAAGATAACTTGTTTAAGTTTCGTTAAAGTAACTTCGATCCCTTGATATGTGCGCTATGGCGCTACCATGGTTTAACATTGGGCATTTAACTTGCAGAAGGAGATGGATGCTGCTGTGAACCGGAAAGACCTTGGTATTCCAGTTGGAGATACATTATTTGGCAAAACAGTATGGTTGTGGTGTATACACCATTGCACCTTTGATCTACATTCTGATGGAAATATCCCATTCATGTAGCTGTTATCTGTTCTGTGCAGGTCCTTATCCTTGGATTTGGGGCCATTGGCGTTGAACTTGCCAAGCGACTAAGACCTTTTGGAGTAAAAATTCTTGCTACGAAAAGAAATTGGTCATCAGACACATTACCATCTGGTAAGCTCCACTTTTCCATTTCCTCCACATCATGGCCTTTATAAATAGTTTCTATTCTGCTCCACCTGCTTAAAAACATTCCAATGCAGATGTTGATGAGCTAGTTGACAAGAAAGGTGGCCCGGAAGATATGTATGAATTTGCCGGTGAAGCTAACATTGTTATAACATGCATGACCTTAACCAATGAAACAGTTAATACCTATCTTGGTGTACTTTAGTACAAATATTCCTTCCAGATGACCTGTACTTGACGTTGATTAGGATGTCATCATCTTTTACAGGTTGGAATTGTGGATCATAAGTTTCTTTCGTCGATGAAAAAGGTATTTCTTGTTTCTGCCATACTGATCTCCATGTGATCAGATTTGGGGGCTCCTCATATCTTTGACCCCATCACTGGTTAAGGAATGAACCATGAGTCATGCTGTCAGTTCAAAATATTTGTACTAGAAAATATAGTTGGATAAACAGGTGTCGCCACCATCTGTAATCGATTAACTTTGACTGCCTTATTTTAAGCAGGGATCATATCTGGTCAACATTGCCAGGGGACGCTTGCTGGACTACAAGGCTGTGTTTGATCACCTGGAATCGGGCCATTTAGCTGGTCTGGGGATTGATGTTGCTTGGATGGAGCCATTTGATCCAGAGGATGCTGTTCTGAAATTCCCAAACGTTATCATAACTCCACATGTGGCCGGTGTCACTGAATATTCCTACAGAACTATGGCAAAGGTTCGCGCTTCGTGCTTGATTAATTGCTCCATTTGAATTATGTCATCGCCAAATCTTTTCTTCAGCATTGAGCAACCACCCGAGTAGTATGATTGGTCAGGAGATATGGACATGGCGCAGCCAAACTCCAGTTGTTAGTTACTGTAGATGACATTTTGACACAGAGCCCTTTGATAATTACTATAAAGTGATGAAGCTCCTCATGCTAGGATGAACGAAAACGCTACGCACTGTACGAAAGAAAAGAGTCATTGTTGCTATTTTGGATACTTGTGGTAACTCTTGCTCTGCCTTTTGCAGTCTGTTGGTGAGACTGCCCTTCAGCTGCATTCAGGGAAGCCGTTGACAGAAGTAGAGTTTGTTAACTGAAAGTATAATAAAGAGGAAAAGTCCAGGCAGCAGCCGGACGCAGATGCCATTCGTCGGCTATTAAGTTCAGCTCGGAACTGCTAGCTGTTACGATCATTAGTAGAGAATAATGCACGGGTCGGCGTAAAGATTTACTCCCTCCGTCCCAAAAAATCATGCAACTAGGGGACTCCATTTCTGTCAACTTTACTAAAGTTTGACCAAGTTTATAATAATTAGTATTAATATTTATGTCTCAAACAAATATGAAAATATATTCTACAATTAATCTCTTGGTACTTATTTTGTATTAGAAGTGACTGAAATTTGGTGAAAGATGGAATTGCTTGACTCCTCGAAAAGCCAGTAACCAGATGTTTGATGGCGATCTTCCATGAAAACTCTGCCACTGGCTGCCTGGCCATTTTCTTGCAACATTGCTTCATCAGCTAATAAAACGTGGTCCCCAGAATATTCATTAATCTCAGCTTGATCACGACGGCTCTCTTTGTTAATGTCGTATTCACGTGGAACACGGTCACTTTTTAAAAAACCGAAGTAGTTGATCCTGGGACAGTTGTCGGTTGGGCACGGTCACCTTTATGAAGAAAACCAAGCGAGCTTTTCTCGACTCTTTCGTGTTGCCCCACCGGGCCCACCTGGCAGCCGCTGTTTCTTTGAGAAGGCCTTGACAAGATTCTCCTATCAGTCGAGACTCGAGGGACTCTCCATCACCGTCGGTTTTCAGTGGTTTTGCGACCAATGAACCAGCTGATACTGATTTGTTTTAGAGAAAAACAATATACCGTGACTGATAAGCCGAAGCTCATATAAGTTCAAGCGAGGGAGTTGCATAAAGGTAATCGATATTGTTCGATTCATCACATGAGGGTATTCGATGGTAATCATTCACATTTCAATCATGCAAAGTCTAGGAGGCAATAATATCCCATATTACTATTAGAAGACTTTTTACGACAGCGACACGGTCCACCAAAACATAACTTTGACTTCTCTTTTCTATAAAAAATATTTATTGGAAACTTATATATGCATATATTTTTATGAAAATAATTTTCAAGACCAAACTATTGATATGATTTTCACATTAACAAACTCAATGACGTAAAAGTTATTTATAATTTATGTTCCCAATGTTTGACCCACACCT
Source organism: Hyparrhenia diplandra (assembly GCA_015847255.1). Lineage (NCBI taxonomy): Eukaryota > Viridiplantae > Streptophyta > Magnoliopsida > Poales > Poaceae > Hyparrhenia > Hyparrhenia diplandra. Next base: position 240,603 of record JADLZK010004228.1, on the reverse strand, counting down.
TTTTTCCAAAATGTCATCTAATAGTGATATGGAGGAAGTATAATACTCCCTCCATTCCAAAATATAAGTCAATTTGACTTTTCTAGGTTCATCCATTTAGTTATGTATCTAGACATATTATTGTATTTAGATACATAACTAAATGGATGAACTTAGAAAGTCAAAGTAACTTATAATTTGGGATGGAGTATAAAATAATAGTAATTGTTCTGGTTGCTTTAGGTAGGCACACCAAGAAAAATAAAATGTTTGGAGGCATAAACCAAGCTAGTACCTTCTAATAATTTTATATAAAATTTTAAAAAAATCGCCTAGCCCTTATAAAAAGGTAGTGCACTAGTAAGCATAAACAGGGGGAAACAGAAAAAGGAGAAGGGTGATTAACAGTCCTTTTTGTTTTGCTATATTCAAGTCAATGGCGGGAGCGAGATGGGCAGCTAGGCCGGCCCCAGCACAGCAGCAGCTCCCACGCGCCGCCGCCTTCGCTGCCGCCGGCCGCCGCGGCGGCGATTCCCCTTACCTCCCGCGACCGCGAGGTACGACATTCCGATTTCCCGCCCTTAATTGTTCCGTGCTCAGGTCCCTCCTGCTCCTGCTTCGCCTAGCTTGTTCTTTGGTGAGTCCTGGGTCAGCTACGGAGGTGAGGTGACGTGTGGTGTGGCTACGAGCTGCTTGATGGCCTCGGTGGCGGGCGTCGAGGGGGATTGTTCCGTTCGATCCGTTCCTGCAAGAACCGCGTGGGTTATTGGTTTCCGGCCGGGAAGATGCAACTCGTTTTATTTTGGAGGAGGAATCTGAAAGTACCTGTGTGTGTTCGGTGAAATGCTGAGGAGAGAAAATGAGCCTTTTCAGAAGCAACTGCTTTTAATTAATTGTGTCAGTTGTTTTGTTCATGCTGTTCTTCCACTGCAGGTCATTTCTCGACAGTGGCTTGTGCAATCGAAAGCAACAATAATGGGTACAGCAGCAAGGTTACAAGGGTGCTATTCTGTGGCCCCTATTTCCCTGCTTCCACGAGGTACACCACCGAGTATCTGCGAGACTATCCATTCATTGAGGTTTGGTTTGGGACACCTCTTCCTCCACTCTTGTTTTTCAACATCTGAACAAACTGATTGCCTGTAATTTTTTCAATGTGAAATAAAGCCACCACCCCCACTCACTCCAATTACATCTGCATGCAGGTTGACGAAGTGTGCCTTGAGCATGTGCCTGATGTTATCCACAACTATCATTTGTGTGTCGTAAAGAATCGGCGCATAGATTCAGATATCATTGCCAAGGCGACCCAGATGAAGATTATTATGCAGTATGGCGTCGGGTTAGAAGGTGACTACAAGTATGGTATTATCTTAATTAGTATATCTGCATTGCTGCCTTCTGTTATATTAACTTCACGATTTCCATCAGGTGTTGATGTAGATGCTGCTACAGAGCACAAAATTAAAGTTGCTAGAATACCGGGGAGTATGACAGGAAACGCAGTCTCTTGTGCAGAGATGGCAATCTATCTTACCCTTGGTGTTCTGCGGAAGCAAGTATGTTTCTATAGATAGCAGTTATGAATTTTGATGAGTTGGAAATTGGATTTGCTCTTCACTTTTGTTTCATTGTTTTCTGATGATTCTCTTCAATGATCGTTCATGGCTTCTTTTTCTTCACTATGTAGAGCATTTTTAATACTGTATCAAGTTATAATATCGATACTAACCAAATTATCAGGACTGATCCCATCATGTGCATTTAACAATACTCCACGAATGTTCATAGAAGCATCTTAAGCAAGCAGGAACTTTTCTTCACTACTACAGCCTCAGTCCATAGTATATATCTACAGGAATAACAAAGACAAAAATAGCTGTTCTTCATGCTTTGGTTTCGGGTATCCACTTTTATGTTTTGATAGATAAACATGTATACCAAGGGAAAAACTTTGAAATTTATAGTGTTCATCTGTTTTGTTATTTCAAGCCTAGAAGATACTATGAAGTTTGTCAGAACTGAAAACTTAAATGCATTTTCATGAAGGCAGTAGAATTCTGGTGTACAAGCTTGACAGGACATTAAATTTAGTTTCTGTTACAACTGTTTTTAGTAGAATAAAAACATTTATTTGCTTTCTTTTGTTGTATTAATAAAAATTAGCTGCTTTCTTATATAATGAACCATTCATGTTTTGGATTTTGGGCATTACTTTGCAGAAGTTGATGGATGCTGCTGTGCATCAGAAGGACCTGGGAAGTCCAACAGGAGAAACAATATTAGGAAAAACAGTATGCTCCTGAGTCTAGATGTGGAAATTGATTGTTTCATTTACTTTCCATGATAATTATCCCATCTGTGTAAGTAATTGCATTTGTGATTGTTGTCTAGGTCCTTATCCTAGGATTTGGGGCTATTGGTGTGGAAATTGCCAAGAGGCTAAAACCATTTGGTGTAAAAATTCTTGCTACTAAAAAGAAATTGGTCATCAAACTCATCATCATGTGGTAAGCTGCTACTGATATCATGCCTACATGAAAATTCGTTTTTTGCGTTCCTCCTGTCACTTCAAACATTCCTTGTGCAGATGTTGACGGGCTTGTAGATAAGAAAGGTGGACCAGAAGATATGTATGAATTTGCTGTTGAAGCTGACATAGTCATAACATGCTTGCTACAAACCAATGAAACAGTTAGTTCTTCTTTTGGTTTATTTCTTTCCCTCTTCTATACAGACAGACTTTTTTTTACTCTAGTTACAAAGCAAGCATATTTGTAGGTTGGAATTGTTGATGATATGTTCCTCTCATTGATGAAAAAGGTTTGTGCATTTAATTCTGATAGTGACTTAAATTTTGTTCACAAGAAGGTTTTGTTACAAAAAGTTTTCCTGTTATAGTTTTTTTTTTTTTTTTGAAACAGTTTTCCTGTTATAGTAATACTGAATAATTAAATTAAATGTTACTGGCGTCTTTACATGCCTAGGGTTCGTGTCTGGTCAATATTGCTAGAGGAGGCCTTTTGGACTACAAGGCTGTGTTCAATCACCTTGAGTCAGGTCATTTAGGTGGTTTGGGTATCGATGTTGCCTGGACAGAGCCATTTGATCCAGAGGATCCCATTCTGAAATTCTCGAATGTTATTATAACACCACATGTCGCTGGAGTCACTGAATACTCCTACAGAACTATGGCAAAGGTTTGTTCTTGTTTTCTGTATGGGCTGATTATTTTCATTACTCATGCACTTGCTGCTGTCCCTGCTGTGCTTTGACCGCGTGGGTGACGGCTGTACTGCTGACCCCACATCACAATAATACTAGTTCTTTTGCAGTAAGAACTGAGTAATTCTTACATATACCACATATAAATAACAATACTGCTCAACTGGATTTGTTAATATTATGTATTTATTAAATGATATGTTACAGACTCCAAGGGGTTTGTTACAAATACAATGTTGTCTCTGTTTCTGTGGCCATTTCCATCTGGTAGTCAGTTTTCTCTTTCTTGTGGTGCAGGTTGTTGGTGATGTCGCTCTCCAGCTTCATTCAGGGAGACATTCACCGGAATAGAATTTGTGAATTAGATCAGATGGTGGCATGCGTTAGTGTTTGTTCCCTGTTGAGTTCAGACAGGTAACAATAATTGTTTGTGTGATGAGCGAGCATTTCGCCATGTCCAAAGGAATTATTGATCGATCTCCCCAAATTGAATTTGTATCAAGCAAGAGTACTGCATATTACAGCAGATGTATCTACATGATCTTCGCAGAGCACAAGAATAATAGTGTTTGTCTTTGCTTACATTAATTCGTATCAAATATTGATGGGAAGCTTTGTTGCTAGCCTTTTGAGTTGTGGCCTCCTATGCCAATGGGCCAAACCAGCTTAGGATGGGCTCGTGGAGTGAACAGGCCGAATTCATGTTGGACAGCACCAGAGATGAGGCCCAGGTCTCCAGTACAAATCAATGGTCATAGCATCGTGATTCCCCGGCCCGCACATTTGAATATTCAAATTTCCCAAGATATAGCCTGGGGTGCAGATACTGAGAGATTCTGAAAAGGGGTTTATTTTCCCCTCCAAATAAAAGACTCATGAACTTCACCAATGTATGGCTCTTCATTTTGACAGTTTATCATTTGTCAACTAAATCATGTGGGGAAAAATTTAAATATTGTCATTGCATTTTAATATTCTCTCTCTTACTGTTCATGACGTTTTTTTTTTCCTTATGTTTAAAGGTCATGGTATGTTTTTTTTTGATAACTAAGGTCATTTGGAACAAAGTTCCACCCTTTACCATCCGGAAAAGGTACACGACGGTAATAACTAAGGTCATGGTATTTAATGGGGTCATAAAGAAAAAGAGTCACAATTTTTTTATCTCAACATAGGTATAGAATTATAGACACTCATATACACACGTATATGTATAATTGAACATATATATACGCTCTCTACCTATATGATCACCTCTCCATGAGGCTAAGTTATCAGATCTCAAAATTGAAGAAGCCACCATGGGCTCCCCACCACTGATGAACACACCTATGAAAAAATAGAATTGTTAAATCCTGAAATAAATACAGGGATTGATATACAGCCAACGATACCAAGTCAAAGATTTTAACATAGAAGTAACGATCCAACATAAGAAATCTTAATTAAAAATGTGCCAAAATGCACATGGTCATGAAAAAAAAAGGAAGAAGTAAATGAGATGATCCATTCTTGTAAGGTTGATTCGTTCCATTTTCTAATTTGGTCTACCCATTTTTGTATTTGTGGAATCCGTTTCCGCATTTAAGGAAACGAGATTGGTTTTTTTTCCGTTCGTTTGTGCAGGATCCCGTTTTCATGTGGAATTGACCCTACTTTTTTCCATTTTTCATTTTTCGTCTCTCTGTCCATACATTTCGTTTCCATAGACCCACATATTCCGATTCCGGTTCCAAACCCGTATTCTCTAACTAGATTCCATCTCTGCCAAAAGACACCGAAACAGAAGTAATGTGGTTTTTCTGTCCGTTTTCGTCTGTTTTCATCGCTATATGCTTGTGCCTTTTCCATGGGGCGCGCTTGGTTTAATGAAAACACCCCAGCTACTTCAATCCTAGAGTTCAAAACAAGTCATACTGCTGGACCCGCCCCTTGGAACCCAAGAGGGAAAACCTGCCCCCGGCCTAGAACCCTGAGTCAGGTGGTTCTCTGGACCTTCCCCGGTATCACCATGCCAAGTGCTTACTGCCGAGAGACGCGCAGTCGGCGTAGCCATGGGAGGAGATGGACAAAGCATTGGGCGGAGGTGACGACCTATTGGGGCAGTGAGTGCGGGCGCACGGGGCTGCTAATCTGTTGGCGCATGGCTGCATGGAGTGGACTAGCGAGCATGGGTTGCGGCGGCCTGAGTCGAATTAGTACAGCTCGGCAAAACTGGAAGAGCATTAACTCCACCTTGCTGGAGCTGCATATATCATTTTTGCGGCGGCCGGCCGGATGCCCCACTCCAGCCACCAAACCCTAGCCACCAACGATGCTTCCCCTGGCGACTCGTCTCCTCCGCCGCCGCCGCCGGTGGTGGAGAGGGCGTTGGACCTGCTGGGCAGCCTGCCGACGGACGTCCTCGAGAAGCTCCTCGCGGGCCTGCCCGCCGGCGACGTGGTCCGCACGTCCGTCCTATCCCGGCCGTGGCGCCGCAGCTGGGAGTCCGTCCGGGGCCTTGACATCGAGCTCCACGACGTCCCCGACGATGCCGGCGCCTGGGCCTCCGCCGCCCGCTTCCTGGAGCGCTGCGCGGGGCCCGTCGGCCGCGTCAGCATCCGCGGCGTCCCGCGCAGCGTCTACCACCGCGCCGACGACTGGGTGGGCGCCGTCGCCGGGAAGAGCCCGCGCTCGCTGTCCGTCGCGCTGCCCCTTGCCGCGGCGCTGCCGTCGCTATTCCGCTGCGACCCCGCCGCGCTGACCGAGCTGGAGCTGCGCCGCTGCGCGATCCCGGTGCCGCCTGCCGGATTCGCGGGGTTCCAGAGACTGACCAGGCTCGATCTCGACGACGTGGTCTTCACGGGTAGGAGGGCGTGGGTACAGCTGCAGGCCATGGTCTTGGCTGCTGCGCCCACGCTCGTGGAGCTCCGCCTGCAAGACGTTGCCTTCTTCCCTGTCACCTACGACGGGGGATCCTCCGAATCTCAGGGCGGCGGCGGTGGGTCATCCAGGCGCCCAACCTCCGGCGGCTGGTCGTGTGCCTGAGCTTCGCCGCTGGCGTCTGGGAGCTTGGGCCACTTCCCAACCTGGAGGTGGCCAGAATCTTCCTCGACGACTCCGCAATGGAGGATATAGACTACGTCAAGATGTTCACTGCAATTTCCAACGTCAAGGAGCTTCACCTTGGCAACTTTTACATGGCCACACAGGTTCTTTTTGGAGCGCATCTCTCTTTTACATATATACACACATGCATGCTGCTTTAGTGAAATTCGAGGCACTGCATGGACATACAGTCCTATACATAGTCATACACAAACGCCGTTGAAATAGGATCAAAAGTTTCCCTCCTCACATGGCATGCTAGTCATATAAACATCTTTTTGAATAGCACTAAACCTCACATGCTAATAAATTCATCTATAGTACCCAAACTCTCACACTATTATATAATCAAGGCTCACCTCATTTAATTAATAATCAAAGCGGACATCGTAATGTAACAAACTCTTGCGTCTCTATTGCCACCTTATTCTTGTTCCGCGGCGCATCACGCCTACAAATCTACCATCGTGTGGTATGCCCCTCGGTAGACTGCGAGCATCTTTTGTTGATAGTTGGCACGCCAGGTAGGGGTGTGTACTTGATCCATGTCAACAAGATGGTACGTGTTCCGAGTTCTCCCATCTCCCCTGTTCCCGAGCATGCAAGCTTTCATGGTCAAATCTACATGTCCTAGGTCATCAACGCCGACGACAAAGGGGGAGATCGCCAAGGTCAGACAACTCGACCTTGTAACAACCTCGCCGGCACCAGTCCCAGCACCAGCAATTCTGTAGGCACCTAGCTCTAGTAGATTTGATCTTAGAGCCACTTCTATGGTCATATTGACCAACAAGCCGACCGCTCTCTTCCTCGTTATACCGGGAAGAAGATCTCCAATGATGACATGTTGAAATCTATCAATCGGCTCGGTCAAGGGCTTGTCGAGTGTTTGACCCTGGCGAATCGGCCTGAGTCTAACCATTGCTCGATGAGGAACCACCGTTCCTATGCTTCAATGGCAAGTGTGATGGATGCCCTATCCACTCGTGCTGACCTAATATGCGTTGCAAGCACATTGTCATCATTTCGACTCTAGAAGGACGAACCAAACACTTAGAGGGGGTGCACTAGTTGCCCCTCCATAGCCACCACCGGGCGCTATGAGGGCTACCTAATCGTCACCGCCACGGCGGAGGGGCGCCGCGGTTGCAATCTGAGGCCTCGTACCATATCGATCTAATACACTTGCGTGGCTGGGTGCTCCCCTTGACGAGATGCTCCAAGGGCCCAACCCTTCGGACTACGCCAACAATGATGCTACATACTAGGAGATCATGAGGGATCCATAAGTCCACTAGCTTGGCGACATCCACTCCCTCATAGATCCCATCACCGACGGTCAACAAATCTTTTCGCTTCTTGAGGAGTCACTCCAAACCATACTAGAGGATTCTTTAAGCTCTAAATCTTAGGGCTTGACCGAGAGGTGTCCCCCGAGGCCATCCCAAACTTTCTTCCATACCCACCAGCTTTGGGGCGAGCTCTTCATGGTGAGCCTTGATGAGCCACCTATGAATGGGGAAATTGAAGCGGCTCGCGATGCATGGTCGCGAGGAATGTCAACCATCAACGACCGGGGAGAATGAACCATCCTCTGTCAAAAGCCGCCACCACTATGGTGGATTAGGACAACTATGTCGACTCTCATGGGAACGATTGTCCCGTTTGTTATAACTTTCGATGACGAATTCATGTGCATCGATGACCGGGACCTGTATGCGAATGCCAAGCGCAAATCTTGGCGTGGTCGCGCAATGAACTCACCATACTCGGTCCATCACCCTAGGTCGCGAAGATGGCCACAATTGTCAAAGCAGCTCATTGCCAAATCAATGAGCTTCGCCAAGAGATTCCCATTAATGGGATCCACGACGCTTGGCGTAACATTGACGGGCATAAATTCTCATGACATGAACAAGAGATTGCCTACCACCAGGACTACGAGGACGAATTTGGCGACACCCTAAAAGCTCTCCGACCCATCGCTGGGAACTCCGAAGGTGGTGTCGCCGAAGATCCAAAGGGCCCTCACGCTTTCACCAAGGAGCTCTACCTCTCTAAAGGCCCTGGGTATTCAAGGTCACTAGGGTCAAGCCCTACGATGGACACATGAAGCCAACACGATTGGTTGCAATCCTACGGCATAGTGGTGCGCGCCACCAAGGGTGATTTCAAAGTAATGACAAATTACTTGCTAGTCTTGATAGCACCCACCATGATGAGTTGGCTCATGGGCCTCACCCAAGACACCATCAGATCCTAGGAATATTTGAAGAAAGTTCTCAGTGATAACTACATCGCTACATATGTTCATCCGGACACCAAACAAGGCCTCACCCGCAACTATCAAATGTCTTGTGATACTCTCCTGAGCTTCACTAGACATTTCCCCAAGGTGTGGAATTTGATCTCAAACATCGCTGAGGTCATCACTTTGCCTTCACTTTGGGACTCCATAACCGTGACCTTCGTGCCAAGTTTAACAACAAGCCACATGCAACAATTGATGAGATGCTAAATATGGCAACAAATACACCAACGCCCGAGGAAGCCGAGATCATGACAATGAGAGCACCAACAAATAGCTTCCTCCTCACCATCCTCATCTTGATGATGATTGGCGCAACGATGATTTGTCATCATGACCATCGGGACCACCGCCATGATGACCGCCGGGACAAGCCCGAGGGTCCAAAGCTTAGTTTCTTTGTCTTTGACTTGAAAATATCATCGCCATAGTCGATGAGCCACGACCAAAGTGTAGCTTTGACAACATGTACAAAATGCTCCTCAAAGGCCCATGTATGCTCCATAAGAACACCAAACACTTGATGAAGGACTACATCGTTTAGTCGAAGATGTTCGAGCAAATGAGAAGGACACCTCAATAAGCTGCTGCAATGACGGACACCAACCACCCCTAGGCGACAAAGGCAGCTTCAAAGAGACAAAGAAGGAGGTATCCACCATTTTTGGAGGTGTAGCCTCGATGGAGAATAAGAGAGACCGCATTGTCACCTCCTACCGAGTCATCTCCGCCTTGACAAGCAACTCTAGCGCTGATCCCAGCTACGCCCTTGGTCTCATGTCCCCATCACCTTTGACAAGACAGACTAGTGGGTTAACATCCCTTACACGGGATGTGTTTCCTCCTCATGCTAAGCGCTACCTTAAGAAGGTCTACATCGATGGTGGTTGTGCCCTCAACCTCCTCTTCATAGAAGCCTTGGGAAGTGCCCAACACTCCTTGTGTGGGTAGTGCCCAACAAGGCGTCCCACCCCCTTGGGAAGATTACTCCTTTAGTTCATTTCAAAACCATCGATAAGTTCCAAACTAAACACATCAATTTCTATGCCACCGACTTCAACACTGCATACCATGCCATACTTGCATGATCATAAGCTCGCCATGTTCATGACTATACTACACTATGCTTACCTAGTGCTCATGATGTCGGTTCACGGAGGAGTTCTTTCCCTTGGGCCCACCCCTCCGTCACCTATGCTTGTGAGGAGGAAATTAAGCCTTGACCTCACCCGAAGCGGTGACCTCCTCCATGTATATGGCAAGCCTAGTGATGCCCATCATCAAAGAGCAGGAGATCCAACAACAGCAAGCTTTGCACGTCCAGAAAGTCTATGGAGACAAAGGAGGTAAGCCTAGGGCTTGATAACCCTACCAAAGTCGCCTAGATTGGGGCTCATTTCAACCCTAAATAGGAAAGCATGATCGTCTCCTTAGTAATGCGTGTCAATGCTGAACTATGTGCATGAAAACCTACGGATATACCGGGGTACCGCGGGAGATGATCTCGGGCACTCCTTAAACGTCTCGCCAACAACCAAGTCGATCAAGCAAAAGCTCTGCTGATTTGCGCCAGACAGGAAGGAAGTTGTAGGGTAGAAATAAAATGGCTCCTAGCAACCGAATTTATTGAAGAAGTGTATCATCTTGAATAGCTGGAAAAGCTAGTTCTCTGTTTCCCGTGCCGCTAGGGTTTCCAATTTCCACCTTCCAACGGCACGACCACAACTTCAACAAGCCTTGTGCTGGGCTGCCCCCTGCTTCCTGCACCCTCTCCACCAGACGCATCGAGAGGGATGTCGCATCCGGTGGCCATGAGGCTGGATCTAGTGGGGAGACCTGACGGTGACCCTAGATAGGCTTGGTGGGCCCATGGATGGGTGGGTGCTCGCCGGGCTTGTCCATAGATTTTCTTATTTATTTTATTGACCGAGACCGGCACCAAAATGCTCAAAAGTTACGTGCATTTAAAGTGATCTTTTGTCGAAGGTGTTTTCATTGCCCGCATCGGTGAATGCTAAATATGCCCGCATCAAAAAAAGTTTTCTATAATAGTGTCATGTTTATCGTCTAAACAGCTTTGACGTTACACACGTTTAGGCACAATTTAAACCACTGTTTTTTTTGACTAGTTTGACCATTTAGGCACATGTCAAACGTTTAATATTTTTCTTACATGAGAATCTTCAATATCAGAATAATATTATAATTACTTATTAGCTTGATCACTAGCAGGCCTTATACATGGTTTGATATTTTAAATTTCTTTTGCATGGATTTGTGTTCGAATTTGTTTTCGACACTGTGAGCTTGTTTAATTTTGGAGACACAATATATGTCATGTGTCTTCATTAGGTCACACTTAACATGTGGCTCTCTGTATACAGTGTCCATATTGTCGGCCCATCCTTATGTCGATCATGAAATACAAAAGGCATAATAATAACTAGCTAGTGTAGATAGTATAGATGAGCCTGATACCCAATCCCTGCTAGAGACATCATCATCAAACATGTTAGGAAGAGGTAAATTTCTATGTGGTGACGATGTGACACAGTCATAACTTGTTCAACAACACATTTGCTGAAATGCATGTAGTGCTAATAATATACTTCCAGTCATCTGTTAATTCTCCATTTTGCTTCCCATAATTATCCCCTGCAATCATGTGCAATTTATTAGTACATCCTTCTGAACATAGTGTTGTGAGATATTCTTTCCACATACTTATTAGTGTTAATTATTATCTGGCTAGCGACAATTCTATTATCTGAAGAAAAATCGGCTAGTAATTCATAATGGATGCAAATGTGAAATGAACAAATTGACTCTGGAATGTAAAACAGAATAAATTTCTTATCTTTAATGTGGTGTAAGTGTAACTCATATTATTTGAGTGTGCCTATAGTTATATGTTGGTAGGATAAGTAAATGTACAAAAGGAAATTATATATATCTCTAATATATGTAACTCATGTTGTGAGAGTGCCTAGTTGTTCATGATCCTTTAGTGCCTCCTTATAACAGTTGTGCATGTACATATTCGGACATCTATCACTCCTAACACTACATTGAATTACAAAAAATAGGTCCTGTGCATAATTCTGATGTTCATATGTCACATGTTCTTGTTCAAAATATTGAATATCATTATTAGATCATTATAACTTGACATAGAGATGATGTTACATAACAAATGGATATTATGAATTTCAGGCGGCCGCAATCAACATATTCCTAGATCTTCTGTGGAGATTTCAAAATCTACGCATTTTAAGAATTGATGGAAACTTTAAAAGAATGTCCAACAAAGCATCTATTCGACTTTTCTCCATTCATTGAAACTATTGAGAATAAGGTAATTTAATTGATGATATCTTATATTGCCGTCACTATATGTTATTATATGATAATTTGATCGCTTGAACAAATTCTAAATATAGTTACATGATTTTCCAGAGATGGTACTGAAGTTCACAAAATAGCGGAATACACATTCCAGTGCGTGGCATCAGGAACTATGAAAAATTTGAAATAATGTTGCATCTCTGAAGAATATATAGGAAGTCTTCTTCAAAGGCATCAGGTGCTGAAAGAATTTGAAAGAATACTGCAACAAGCAGCACAGGCCTGATTTAAGCATGTGGAACTTCTTTTATTTCTATGTTGTTATCAATTGGAAAAATATAAATGTCGTTAATACTTCTGTCGTCCATGTGATATTAGTACTTTGAGATAAGTTATGGGATTTATTTGACTAATAACAGTTTCTTTTATGTGGAAACCATAGTATCTTGGCTGGCTAGTTGCCAATGTTTTGTGACATCTACAATTCAATTAATGGCTTTAAATTTCTAGTGTTTTGCGGTAATGCTGGCGAAACTATACATAGTTTTGCAACACTTTTTTTTTTCTATTCCTTAATATAATGGTTTTGTTTCTCCAGTTTATTAGAAATCAAACTGATAGGTTTTGTGATACTGGATAAAATACTAGATTTTGTAAATCCAACAAAAAAATATTCCTGTGAGGCAAATAATTTGGTGACCTATTTGGTAAATAAATTAGGGGCATTGAAATGTTTAATATTGTAACTTGTGCTGAATTATTACACTTAATAAAAGAGATGACTACTTGCCTGTTTTGGTTGGCTTGCTATTTTATGTGGCCGTCATTTTTGTTGTTGCCTCTGATAGTATTGCATAAAACAGGACCCATATATACTTTTTCATTGGAAATCCAAACTAGCCATTTCAAAATCACCTCAGCCCTTCCAATACTTTCATTTCTCTCTTGCACTTCCTCATCCGGAACCCCTGCCTTTTTTTCCCTATTTCTTTTACATCACACGCAGGTTCGATTGGGCGGTTGGGAGACACGTCACCGGCGAACGTTGTGGCGGTGAAGGTGGCGTGGGGAGCAGCGGTGTCCCAACGGCGACGCCTCGGGTGGCGGCGCGGCGGCGGTGGCGTGGGGGCGGCGTGGTGACGGGGAAGGGGGGGCGCCGGGCGGCGCCCGGGGGCGGTGGCGCTGCACGGCGGGCGCGGGCGGCGGCGCATCGCGGGGGCGGCGGCGCGGAGGCGATGGGGGTGGCGGCGCGTGGAGGCGGTGGATAGCTAGATAGATAGGACTATTTTTATTGTTTGCTTATCCCCAAAGAGATTACATGCCTTTGCTTATATAGCCCGGCTAGTGGAACTTGTAACCTAAGCAATCTCCTATAAGGTTTCCTTATATGATTGGAATACCTTTTACAAGCAATATTTATTTATTTTCTAATAAGGGCCTTCCTTATAGATTAGAATATCCCCTTTTACACACCAAAAGCCTAAGATAATCCTAACTTGAAGGCACGGCCGAGTCGGACGCGGAGGCGGCGGTGGCGGCGGCGCCCGCCCCACCCCGCCCGCGCCCCTGCCCCCTCGTGGGCGGTCGCGCGGCGGTTTAGGCCCTTTTAGCCCGTCGGGCTGGCCCAATTCGGTTCATGACATTTCCCCACCGTTCGACGAGGCGGCGCGTCCCACGTGCCGCCCAAGCCACCGGTAGTCGCGAAGGGAATGCCGATCGGGAAGTGGCGATGCGGGGGCCAAAGTGGAGGATGAGAGGACCCGACTTGTCGTTGTCGCCGTTGCGGGCGCCGCGTCATTGTCGGAGAAGGAGAAGTCGAGGTGCGGGCCGCCGAAGTAGATGCTGAACTTATAGCTCAGCGGGGGCTGCACGAAGGGGCACTCCCCATGCACGCCGCATGACGGAGGCGCCGAGGGTGCCGTAGAGCTCGAGCATCCGCACGTCGCCGGAGGTGTCGTGAAGGAGTAAGTCGTCGGCACAATAACCTTCGGCGTGAATGTGCTCGCAAAACACATGTCGATTTACGAAGGTGGCGGCGAGACGAAGCGAGAGGAGATGGCCAGAGAAGGTCGCCGGGGCGCCGGCATGGGCAGCCCAATCGGGGCTCCTGCGCCCATGGTGCTCCGACGGCAACGTTGTCGATGTGGAGGAAGACGTCGCTGTTGTTGTCGAAGAGGAGAACCGTGGCGTCCTCGATCCTGTCATCTTGGCGCGCCTGCAGGAGAAGCACGCTTGCTGGGAACACTTGGTCTTCCTTGGGACGGTTGGGAAGGTGGAAGCCCACTGCTACGCCATGCAGTGGGGCGCCGTCCTGAGTAGGAAGTCTGCGGGGAGCTCCCAAAGCAGCGGGGAGGTAGTAGCGGTGGAAGTACCTCACAACGCCATAGTGGAGGCTGCACTTTGGCGCGGTCGCCGCAACTCGATGGCGTTCGTGATGATCCCGAGCTCCTTGTTTGTTGTGGTGCCCATGTGTAGCTCGGCGATGTGGTCGTTCGACGTCGGCTCATCGATGGTGTCCATAGAGGCAAAGAAGACGCCGCCGGCACGCATCCGGCCGGCTAGGGCCCGCGACATCGTCGAGAAGTGGCGGCGCGGTCGGCGCCCGGGGTCCACGAATGCTTGCAAGCAGTCGGGTCGTCGTCGTAGCGGCGGGCGAGGTCGATGGCCTCCTCCATCGAATCGAGGCTCGAACCACTCGAAAGTGTTGTGCGAAGTGTGTCATTTGTTGACACCTGTTATAGCATAATATTAATAGTCAACTAAACATGAAATAAGGGCGTAAAATGAATATCAACATAGACTAGAGGTTTTACTAACATAATTCCACGAGCTTTGGTGATTTATATATTTTCGGGGACTTAACGGATAAATGCGAGAGAAGAATGGAGAAAGTTCCGAATATACATCTCATACAATGACAAGACTTGACCGTGAAGTAACTCAACCCAAAATGTGGACTAAAACACTCTAGAAGATACCGAAGACACCGGAAGAGACGAGAAGCCGAGAGGATACCATGCCCTGGCGGCCTCCAGGCAATTTTAGGCCGGCCGCCAGGCAATTATGGCCAATCAGCTTCGTCTTTTTATGTCGGTTTGTAACCGACTTTGAGGTTGTATCTACACCGTTGCCAAGGTCGATTTGATCCAATGGTCATCATTCATCGCCAAGGCCAATATAAGAAGACCCCTCGACCCGGGGGCTAAACCCTAATTCATTCTATCTCATTCTATTCATTATTCTCTCGGTTGTAGAGTTGTCCCAATGTAAGGATAACCTCTCTCTCAGGGATTAGTGAATTAGAAGTAGATTAGTCATGTAATTAGAAGTAGATTAGCCATGTAATTAGAACTAAATTAGATCTAACTTAGATTTAATCAAGAGTAAAGGAGAGTGGAGCTATGCTCCTGTTCTGGAGATGTCTACAGTGTTTGGTGTGTCTTATATCCTTTCTTTGTAAGACTTATGATTCACATATTTATCTTTTCTATTTACTTCCATGTCTTACATATATGGTTAAGTATAGTTGTTATGCAATTGCATGGGATCTCCGCTCGTATTGAGGACTCTAGTTATTCATGGTAGCTAGAGTAGTAATCGATAGTATAGACATGATGTTTAGGCTATTGACTACCCGAGATTGCACCCAACCCCACGGATAGTTTGTGGTAGCCGTAACACCCTGTTTTTAAGCATGTCATTAGCATCTGCATTTCATGAGCATAATCATCATTTAATCATATGCATCCACGCACATGAAATGATATATGTCATTTGTTTGCTTAAATGCATTGAATTTGCTTTTTATGCTTTGCCTCGTCATTTCATGTATGAAATGTTTGCATAAATAGTTGTTTAATTTTTATTTATTCTTAGAAATGTTTATGGGATGTTTTTAGGGCAAGGTTGATGTTGGTCATGTTCCTTAATTTTATTTTATAATGATAGTTTGACTTGGTTTGACCTTGTTTGAATTTGAAAGTAATTTATCTCTTTTTGTTAAAAAGTCCTAGCTAGGGACCTTGCATGTGGGTGCACTCTTCATGAATTGTGTAGATAATTTCTTGTAGAACAAAAGATGTTATAGGCCGGTTTCATGATTTTGCGTGGAGCATGTTCGAAAAGACGAAATTTGTTTGAATTGAGTGCAAATTAGGGTTCCCTCGATCGTCGGAGCACTCGTGCTTCGATTGCTCGTAGTTTCAAATCCGAGCCAAACTAGACAAAACTTTCTATACGTGAAACGCTTAGAATTTCGTGAGGAACATTTCGTTCAATTGGAGTTTTTGTCTTTGTTTCGGCTCGTATCTCGAGGTAGAGAGCAAAACAGTTCAAATTAGGAGTTTTAGTTCAAAAAAAAAAAAAAGAAAAGAAAAGGGAAACCTTGGCCGGCCTCTTGTCTCGACGTGCCGCCACCCGTGGCCGCGTGTCGCACGCCCACCCGTCCCCCGTCCGCGCCGGTGCCTTGTAGAAGGAGGAAACGGTGTCCCTTGCATCGCACTCCACTTCCCTTCTCTCCCTTCTTCAGCAAGCGACCAAAGCGGCGCCGCCCGCGGCTCTCCCTCGTCATTGCCGGCGTCGGGCCTCCTCTCCACCGCATCCCCGCTCGATTCCTTGAGCCATCCACCTCATAACCTCGCCCGGCCACCCTTCCGACCTGCTAGAGCCCGGACCGAGCCAAAACGGTGCCAACTCGGCCACCTTCACCGGCCGCCTCGCCGGAGTTCCTCCGCCCACCGCCGTCCCGTGGCCCCGCTTCCTCCATCCATCTCCCAGCGCCCGGCTCGTGTTCTAGCACCCTTCACCGTGTTTTAGCCTCGACCAAGGTTTCGCGGAAAGTGAGGGTCCCGGTGAGCCGAACGCACCGCCCGTCGTCGTTTCCACCGCCATGGCGCCGCCCCGCTGGCGTGCTCGTCGCCCGTGGCCTTCGTGGAGTTTTTCTTTGAACTAACTTGCGTTCTCGCTCTACGTTATGCCTTCCACCTTGTGCTAGGGCGAATCGTGGCAACTTCGCCTCCGTTGGCCGGACCGTCGCTTCGCCCGAGGCGGCATCACCGTCGGCAACCGGGCTCCGCCGTCGGACATCACCCGGCCTCGATATCCATCGATACTGCGGGTTTCCTCGTCGCCCCCTAGAGTCGCGGCTCGTACACCTGCCCGTTCGCCTCGCCCGTCGCGAGGGAAAAACCACCGAACGCCGGCGACGCGCCGACCGCGCGCCGCCTTTTTCGCCCGTCGAGCCGCCACCGTCCGTTTTGCTTTCGGGGTTTTTGGTGCGGGCGATAGATCTCGTCAAGACGAACCCGTAGGTGCCCTCGGATCCGCCGGAGACTCAACGCCGGCGAAGATCCGCCGCCGCCGCGCCCCCCGTCTCCGTGTGTGGCCCGACGTGCGGGTCCTAGCCGTCAATGGATTTTCTTTTTCTCGTTTTTCATTTTCTAGAAATCATATGCATGCTTGTTTAATTCATAGCTCCCTCGTTTTAGCTCGGTTTTCGATGCAACAAATTTTGCCGTGATCCTTGTCAATAGATCTACATCTACGGGGATAAAAATATGAGTTTGCATTTTCTGGTAGTTTTATATTTATCTAGATTTATTGCAATAAATGCCATGTTTCTAGGTAAATGCATATCTAATTTTTGGTGCATGATAAAATAGTGGTGCCTGTACAAAATGTTTATGTTTTGGATGTAGAGTGCAGGAAAAATAATATACATGCTATGTTCTGTTGATGAAATGTGATTTTTGATTTATGTGCTAATTACCATGCTTTCCTAGGAAATTCATAGAAAAATAATTACTAGGGTTCTTGCCATGCTACTTTTTGTACATGCATTTCTTACTTGTTATGAAGCTTTTCATGTTTATGGTTAGGCAGTTTCTTTCATTTCATAGTATAAAAGTATTTTCATGCCTAGTTTCATTACTAGCTTGTCATTTTTTGTGTAGGTCAGCATATGCCTGTTTTTGCTATGAAATTTTTATGATAGGCATGTTAGACCAGTATGATGCTGCTGTAATTTTTGTAGATTTTTCTAAGGTGTTTACCTATTTACCATAATTATGATGCATGGAAATTAGCCTAGAAATGCATGTTGATAGTAGGGTAAAGTGTATTGATAATTTTATTGTATGTTCTTAGCATGAATAGGATCTGTTGGTATACTTGGTTGGATAAGCTTGGCAGTTTGGCAGATTTTGATTCCTAGCATTATATGATTTATAGTGTGCAAGTGTAGTGTTTGAAAGGGAATGTCATTTCATGTACTTTAGTTTATCTTTTGGCTTGATCAGTAGGTTTGCTAGGTAGATTTTAACCTTGTTTACTTGCTGTTCAAGTTTGAGAAGAGTTGCATGATTAGTTTGCAAGATATAGGAGTTGCATGTTGCTTGTTAGGTTAAAACAGAGCCTCTGTTTTCTCTGTTTTCGAGGCTGTTAATGTCAGAATCAGGTCTGGAGTATATTGAATGTTTTGTAGATAATTTCGTTAGCTTTCCAACGAGTATTCGTTTGCTGCATTTGGAGTTATAGAACTCCCCTGTGTGACTATTTTAGTGCAGACATGTCTTGCTGCCCTGTTTTTGTTAGTGCTATTATGTATGAGTGATGTAGGTTAGTATGGTTGCTTTATGTAGTTTTAATGGTGTGTCTACAGAAGAGATATCCACTTACTAGTGTCATACATCATAATGCATTCATCCATCATTCTACCTTATTTATATGCAAAGTATATCTACATTGCATTCGGATATTAATTCTTGCATGTGCATGCATCATCTCGGGATCGGAGGAGTTAGTTCGGGAGGAGATCAAGGAGCAGGAGGTCAACCTTCATCGTCCCGGAGTGCAGCCAAAAGACCCCATAGGAGAAGGAGGACTGTGATTCAAGCTTCCAGAGGACCCTGACTCCTTCTTCCTACTATTTTCTGAAGGCAAGCCCCGGTGCATGCTAAACTTTCCTATGTTTTCTCAATTAATTTGTTGAGTCCTTTTATGAATGCTGCATTAAGTGTAGGATATGGTTGAAACCGTTGGTGCACAGATATCCTTGCTGAAGTTGTTACCCTACCCTAATAGCAGAGTCTAGGTTAAATGCTCAGTTATAATGATTGCAGTAGACAGTGATTTCCGGTCACTGAGAGGATGTTTGTAGTTAGTCACATGGGTGACTAACAAGCTGCTGCTGAGAACCTGACTAATAAAACATGTTAAGGTTGGATGGATATTGTGGTCTTTCCATCTGATCGATTAAGGACCGGTACTTTGTCGGAAGGCGGTCGGAAGTTGAACGTACCTGTTCATATAGTAGGCTCCGCCGGGTCGTGAGCCACGAAGCTCCTGAGAATGCTAGGGGCCGGTACTTGTACGCTTAACGTCCCTCCTAGGCGTGGTTGGTGAGGTTAATCGGGCGCAAGAAGAGGCGCCGCTGGCGTCGTTTTGTTGCCTGCTCACTTGGTGGCTCGAGAGGAGGGGGTTGCCGACAGGTCCGGAGACTTTACGT
This sequence comes from Hyparrhenia diplandra, assembly GCA_015847255.1. Lineage (NCBI taxonomy): Eukaryota > Viridiplantae > Streptophyta > Magnoliopsida > Poales > Poaceae > Hyparrhenia > Hyparrhenia diplandra. The sequence continues at coordinate 221,155 of JADLZK010004228.1, read as the reverse complement.
CCCCTAACGTCTTGGGAGTGATCGGGTCCTACCTTCGTACCCGTAGGCCCGGTTGATGACGAGGTATTCGCTAGGCGGTCGATGTCGATTCGAATCGCCATCTCTCACGGACGGTGAGAACCCGGGATGCTTCAGCGGCACTTTGTAGTCTTAATATCACAATAATGGTTATTCTTATTCATCTTTGTTGATGTTAAAATGTTGATCCGTTACTTATCTTTGTTATTTATATATTCTTGAGCATATGTTTTAATCTTGACTATCTGAGAACTTATGGTTATGTATGTAATAATAACCTTTTAACTTGGAAGAATTCAAGTAGTATGTGTAGGCGCATAATCAACTTTATTTTTGAAATTAAATGTGAGTCGGCCAGCTCTAGATAAAGCCAAGCATAATCCTTGGAGTCTTTTCCTTATTTTCTGGTTTAAGACGGGTAAGTCTCGCGGAGTTCAATTGAGTACTCACGGGTTAATTCCTGATGTTGCAGGTGACTCCGTCTAGCATGATTCTATCCAGATGTGATGTCTTTGTGGTTGAAGAATAATGCCTAGGGCATGGCGCTCTCCTTATTTCCCTCTGTCTCTTGCTATTACAGGGGGTGACATTATGTTGGCACTATCTTATTTTATTTCCGTGGTACAACTATTTTGTTTTTCGAAAGCTATTGCTTCCACTCAAATTATTTTGAAATAAATGTGCACATCGCACTCGATTAATATATATTGAATTTGGTTTGAGATACCGCGGATTGGGACTCTTCGAGCTCAACGATCTTGGTTGTATTGTTGATGAGTTTGAAATCACTTTCGAGAGATTTCGAATACCGGGTTTATATGGACTCAAGTGTAGATCTGCGATTGCTTCGGTAATTCGCGAATTATATTTGATTTCTTATAAATTGGTCGGCTCGGTCATAGGCGGCATCGAGCTTAGTTCGAGTACTTAACAATCCGATCCGGTATTAAAGTTAAAATGAACCACTAATGCATTTGTGAAAATTTTTGCGAAACAAATTTTTTTTTCGGTGGTGTGAGTAAAGGATTTGCAAAATTAATAGTGCCATGGTCATACCCTTATGCCCAATTAAGGATAGTCGGTGGCTTTACTAACTTGGGATGGGTTATTGCATCATATTTTGTTGTTTGTGCTTGGTTGCCGTGCGGCCAGTAGTACGGGGCTACTCACTTGAGTAGTCATGTATGGATCGAAATACCTCTACGCCCCCTGTAAATGATGTTCAATGTCTCTACGCCCAAGGTAAGATGTGAGCCGTGAGAGCATGATCGGGACAAACACCGGTCTAGGGGGTAAAAATAAAATGTTTTGAGAGCTCCGTGGTCGGGTAGTGCCCCCAATAGACTTGTGTATGGGTACACGGGTGTCTTTGGGTGTAAAATGTGTTTTCCGCAAGGTATGCGATGTCGTCGGGTGGACCTGACGAAGCAGGTTTATGCAATTTAAATTCATGCATTGCATAAATATCTTGTGGGCTGAAATGCAATTGCAGTACACTAACAACGCAAATCGTGTAGATCGACTAGTTGCGATTTGTCTTCTTTTGAGAGAACGTTAGATGTGCCACCATTTATACGAGTAGTATCTTATCTTTCCTATTACGTGAGGGCGTAAGATACGCTCATGCATCATGTCATTCATGCATCCGCACCAATAAAAAGAAATAAAAGAATTTCTTTTCCTACCTTTATTCCCCGTCTCTCCCCTTTAGTAAATACTTGTCCCTTTTTGTTAAACCGACCCATCTCGTTCTCAATCTCACACAATCTTCCAAATCTGTTACAATTGGCTCTCTCATCCCCGGATTAGCAAGAGTATTATTTGAGATAGATTGCTTCACATGCCAGTATCCTCGCATAAGGTTAAGCGGATCGTGTAGAGACCCCAAACCATAGATGACCACACCCTAGGTAAACCGGATCATCACTAGTATTGACCTTTCCATTCTTGCCGAATATCACCGAATACGAGCTATCACCGAAGGAATTGCCAACAATGCTACAAACCGCACAATATTAAGTTTGGATATTGAAACAACCAAGGTTTTGCTAGGGGCAGCTATTTTTTCGTTTCTAGAATGGATCTTGTTTCATCGGTTGTCGGCGGAAATGAGCTGATTTTCTGAGAGTGGATTCCTATCAACCTATCATGATCATCACCATCCCTAGGTGCCAGATGAGAAGCCAGAGATGAAGCTCAAATTGGAGATGACAACGACAATCAGGACGTTAGTGCTGCCCTATTCTCCCTAGGAGTTTCGTCGTTGCAAACCGTTTCCTTAGATTCCGCTAGCATTAGTTAGTATGTCTATCGTAAGGAGTAAAATCTTACCCTCAGTTGCCACCCACCTACCCTATCCCTAGTGATTCTATGTATCAAGAGGCTATCGACATAGAAGACCTTGGAGTAAAACCAGACTCTACCTATGTCAATTGAGCCCTTGAAGGATTTAATGGAAGAGTTCCATTCTCGTGAAGCAATGTGCGCGATTTTGATTGGATCATGCGTACATTGGGCCGAGAAGTTGATTTGCTACATAATCCGTATCGACCATAATTATTGTGATGATGGGTGTGCTGCCATTGGATTTATGGTTACGTGTACTTGTTAAATGAATTTATTATCGCAATAAATTCTGCGTAACTTTAAATTCGATGCATTTACACTATGTTAACATCATCTGAGAATTATTATTGGTTGGATTATGTAGATGGTTCAAACACGCTCAGGTGCTGGAGGGAGCAACCAACCTCCACCACCACCTCCTGTCAATCCGGAACTGTTCTTTGACGAGTGTCTAGGTGAGTTGCTCAACATCTCGCGCAACACCGCACGGGGTGGAGGAAATCGAAACAATAATGCAGAAGATAGGATCCATTCATACAAGGAATTTAAGGCCACCGATCCACCTAAGTTCACACATTCAAGTGAACCAACCGAAGGCGAAGAATGGATGGTTTCAGTGGAGGAAAAGTTCGGTTGTTGGAATTAACGAGAGGTGCAAAAGGCTGATTTTGCCGCTCATTTGCTTGAAGGACCCGCGAGGAATTTGGTGGAGAAATCATCGTGCCACCTACCCGGCTAATACTTCTATTACCCGATATGTTCACGGCGAAGATTCCGTGGCGCTTGTATTCATCCAAGTGTGATTGCTATGAAGTTGGGTGAATTTATCAAGCTTAATCAGGATGACAAGACCATCACGAAGTACCTGGAAGATTTCAATCGATTGTCTCGATATGCACCAGACATGGTGGATACTGAAGAGAAGAAAATAGCCAGTTTTAGAAGAGGGCTTAATGCAAAGATGCGAAGACTATTGGAGCCCGGTTCAAAAGAGCTTCAATGAGTTCGTCGGTGGATTGCTTGTTGCGGGAGGAGAGCAACAACGCATATGCCGCTGCCAAGAGCAAGAAGAGACCCATGGAAACTAGCTCGAGTCGAACAAGGTTCTACTCATCGGGTCCTCCAAGTTACCACCAACCGGATGCCCCACTACAAGAAGAGCCCGCGCTTTGAGAATCCTCGCTACGGGGCGGCTCTGTTACACTTGCTCCGGAACCCACACACGGATCTTGTTGGATATAATGCTTCCACTCGCAACAAGTGCTATAATTGTGGGGCGCCAGGACATTTTTCCCGGTTCTATCCACAACCCAGGAGTAATCAACCCTATAGGCAGAAGATTGGACAAATTAACTCCACCAATGTTGAAGAGAGCCCAGAAGGAGAGTCTGTAACTGCTGGCACTTGCCTAGTCAACAATCACGATGCTGTGGTATTGTTTGACTCTGGATCATCTCATTCTTTTATGAGTCAAGCTTTTGCAGAAGAACATAATGAGCAGATATCAGATTTGGGTTATGGTTACCGTATTAGCTCAGCAGGAGCTGATCAACTCACCAGGAAGGTTGTCAGAAATGTACAAATTAAAGTTGGGGATTTAGAGATTATCACCTCCCTAATAGTATTACCCGGGCTGAGTTTGGATGTTATCTTGGGAATGAATTGGATGAAGACATGGGGAGTAATTATAGACACCCTGACTAGGGTCATCCTGTTGAAAGATCCCCGTGATGGAAGAGAACATCAGATAATTCTTCCCCAAACACCCAATCTAAATCGTGTCTCCGCCGCTCTACAAGTCACCCGTATCTCAGATATACCAGTGGTATGTGAGTTTCCCGATGTTTTTCCGGAAGACTTACCAGGGTTACCACCAGACAGAGATGTAGAGTTTGCCATAGAGCTGCTACCGGGAACAGCACCAATCTCTAGAAGACCATGAGTTGGCGAATTGAAAGTGCAAATTCAAGAATTGGTAGATAAAGGTTTGATTAGACCAAGTTCATCGCCATGGGGATGCCCCGCTCTTTTCATGAAGAAGAAGGACCAATCTTTGAGAATGTGTGTGGATTACCGACCACTCAATGCGGTGACGATTAAGAATAAATATCCTTTGCCACGCATTGACATTCTCTTTGATCAGTTGTCCAAAGCAAAGTGTTCTCCAAGATCGATCTTCGTTCGGGCTACCATCGGATCAAGATCGGACCACAAGATATCCCGAAGACCGCTTTCTCTACAAAATATGGGTTGTATGAGTATCTTGTCATGTCCTTTGGCTTGACAAATGCTCTCGGCTCATTTATGTGCCTAATGAATTCGGTATTCATGCCCGAATTAGACAAATTCGTGGTCGTGTTTATCGATGATATTTTGGTATATTTAGAGAGTGAAGAAGACCATGTAGCGCATCTCAGGATTGTGTTAGCCAGGCTTAGAGAGCACAAGCTTTATGCTAAGTTCAGCAAATGCGAGTTTTGGTTGAAGAAAGTGCAATTTCTTGGACATGTGCTATCAGAAGATGGAATTTCAGTCGATCCAAGTAGAGTTAAGGAAGTCATGGATTGGAAGGCGCCGACCTCTGTTACAGAGATTCGGAGTTTTCTTGGTTTAGCCGGGTACTATCGTCGATTTATACCCGACTTTTCTAAGATCGCCAAACCAATGACAAGGTTATTGCAAAAAGAGGAGAAGTTTGTGTGGACACCGGAGTGTGAGACAGCTTTTCGTACACTACGAGAGTTGTTAACAACCGCTCCAAAGTGCTTGCCTGACCTGATATTGAGAAACCTTTTGATGTGTTTTGTGATGCATGTGGTACAGGTCTTGGATGTGTACTCATGCAAGAAGTTAGAGTGATTGCCTATGCATCACGACAATTACGCAAAACACGAGGTGAATTACCAAACTCATGATTTGGAGTTAGCGGCCGTTGTGCATGCCCCGAAGATTTGGCATCACTATTTGCTTGAAATGTGTGTCATATTTACACGGATCATAAGAGTGCGAAATATATCTTCGCGCAAGATCAGTTGAATATGAGACAAAGAAGATGGCTAGAATTAATCAAAGATTACAATTTGGAGGTACACAACCATCCGGGTAAGGCGAATGGCGCTGTAGACGCCTTGAGCCTGAAGGCATATTGTAGTATTGAGCAACCATTGCCAGAAGAGAAGTTTAATTTAATGCACCCCGCAGTCTTGCATAACATACAAGTGCAAAGCTCTCTAGAGGAGAGGGTAATAAAAGGGCAGAAAACAGATAAAGGTATCTCCTTCATCAAGAAGAAACTCGAGAAAGAATCAAGTAAACATTTCAAGATTGATGAGAATGATGTTCTATGGTATGATAATCGTCTTGTTGTACCCAAAGATAAGGAACTTAGAGATCAAATTTTGACAGAAGCACATTCTTCTACCTTATCTAACCATCCAGGCAGCAACAAGATGTATAGAGAATTGAGGTCACGTTTTTGGTGGACCAAGATGAGGAAAGAAATCGCAGCTCATGTAGCCAAGTGCGATAACTGTTGTAGAGTCAAGGCCATTCACATGAAACCTGCTGGACTGCTACAACCCTTGCCACTCTCTGATGGGAAATGGGTTCACATCACCATGGATCTTATTGTTGGACTTCCACGTACCCCGCAAGGATTTGATACTATTTGGGTAATTGTGGATAGACGGACCAAAGTAGCGCATTTTATCCCAATCAACATTAGCTATGAACCACATCGATGACGCGAGAGATCTACATTTCTCGGGTAGTTCGTGCGCATGGTTTACCCAAGAGCATAGTGTCGACCGAGGATCAAAGTGGACCGATAAATTTTTGGAGTGCTTACAAAAAGCATTAGACACAAAACTACTTAAGTAGCTCGGCATGCCAACCGCAAACAACCGGACAAATCGAACAAGTAAATCTGATTTTGGAAGACATGCTTTGAGAGCATGTGTTTTATCTCGCTAAAGGCCTATGGGATAAATGGCTACCATTTGCGAGTTCTCCTACAACAAATGGCTATCAAGCAAGTATCAAGATGGCCCATTTGAAGCTTTGTATGGTAGAAAGTGTAGAACACCTTCGAATTGGGTTGAAACAGGGAGATAGAACCCACTACGGTATATCGACCTCATTGATGAAGCGAAAACGAAGGTTAGAACGGTCGCGAAACATATAGCTGCAGCTCAAGCCCGCCCGAGAAAAGCTATCTTTGACAAGCGTCGAGAAATTTTGGAATTTAGAGTTGGTGATTTTGTGTATCTTAAAGTGTCACCGATGAAGAGAGTGCAACGCTTTGGAGTTAAAAGAAAGTTAGCACCTAGATTTGTAGGTCCTTACCGTATTGTTGCCAGAAAAGGAAAAGTGTCTTACCAATTCTACAGCTACGATGAGTTGAGATCGCCTCTTTGATGTCGTTCATGTATCTCAATTGAAGAAATGGTTGAGAGTGCACGAAGAACGCATTCCAAAGAAATGCTGAAGTAGATTCTGATCTAACTTATTTTGAAAGGCCAATTCAAATATTGGATACTAAGGAAAGGACAACTCGTAACAAGACAGTGAAGCTATACAAGATTCTATGGAGTAATCATGGGGAGAAGGATGCTACATGGGAAACAGAGGAGTATCTTCGAGAAGTTTATCCCGTATTTTCTAACGAATGGTTAGTACCGACAAAATCTCGGGACGAGATTTTCTTAAGGGGGTAGATTTGTAACACCCTGTTTTTAAGCATGTCATTAGCATCTGCATTTCATGAGCATAATCATCATTTAATCATATGCATCCATGCACATGAAATGATAGATGTCATTTGTTTGCTTAAATGCATTGAATTTGCTTTTTATGCTTTGCCTCGTCATTTCATGTATGAAATGTTTGCATAAATAGTTGTTTAATTTTTATTTATTCTTAGAAATGTTTATGGGATGTTTTAGGGGCAAGGTTGATGTTGGTCATGTTCCTTAATTTGATTTTATAATGATAGTTTGACTTGGTTTGACCTTGTTTGAATTTGAAAGTAATTTATCTCTTTTTGTTCAAAAGTCCTAGCTAGGGACCTTGCATGTGGGTGCACTCTTCATGAATTGTGTAGATAATTTCTTGTAGAACAAAGGATGTTATAGGCGGTTTCATGATTTTGCGTGGAGCATGTTCGAAAAGACGAAATTTGTTTGAATTGAGTGCAAATTAGGGTTCCCTCGATCGTCGAGCACTCGTGCTTCAGTTGCTCGTAGTTTCACATCTGAGCCAAACTAGACAAAACTTTCTATACGTGAAACACTCGAAATTTCGTGAGGAACATTTCGTTCAATTGGAGTTTTTGCTGTTTCGGCTCGTATCTCGAGGTAGAGAGCAAAACAGTTCGAATTAGGAGTTTTAGTTCAAAAAAAAAAAAACCTTGGCCGCCTCTTGTCTCGGCGTGCCGCCGCCCGTGGCCGCGTGTCGCATGCCCACCTGTCCCCCGCGCGCCGGTGCCTTGTAGAAGGAGGAAGCGGTGTCCCTTGCATCGCACTCCACTTCCCTTCTCTCCCTTCCTCGGCAAAGCCGAGCGGCAAGCGGCCCGGCGGCGCCGCCCGGCTCTCCTCGTCGTTGCCGGCGTCGGGCCTCCTCTCCCTTTGCATCCCCGCCGATTCCTTGAGCCATCCACCTCGCAACCTCGCCCGACCACCCTCGACCTGCTGCTAGAGCCCGGACCGAGCGAGCGGTGCCAACTTCGGCCACCTTCACGGGCGCCTTGCGGGAGTTCCTCCGCCCACCCGTCGTCCGTGGCCCGCTTCCTTCATCCATCTCCCAGCGCCCGGCTCGTGTTCTAGCACCCTTCAGCCGTGTTTTTAGCTTGACCAAGGTTTTAGCGGAAAGTGAGGGTCGGTGAGCGAGCGCACGCCGTCGTCGTTTCCACCGCCATGGCGCTGCGCGTGGGCGTGCTTCGTCGCCGTGGCCGCCGTGGAGTTTTTCTTTGAACTAACTTGCGTTCTCTACTCTACGCGTTATGCCTTCCACCTTGTGCTAGGACGAATCGCGGCAACTTCGCTGCGTTTGGCGGGACGTGCGCCTTCGCCGAGGCCGGCATCGCCGTCGGCGACCGGGCTCGCCGTCGGACATCACCCGCCCGAAATCCATCGATACTCTGGGGTTTCCTCGTCGCCCTAGAGTCGCGGCTTCGTCGTCGCCTGCCGTTCGCCTCGCCGTCGCCCGAGAAAACCGCCGAGCGCCGGCGACCGCGCCCGACCGCCGCCGCCTTTTAGCCCGTCGAGCCACCACCGTCCGTTTTTGCTCGGGGTTTTGGTGCGGGCCCGATAGATCTCGTTAAGAGCGAACCCGTAGGTGCCCTCGAGATCCGCCGGAGACTCAACGCTGGCGAAGATCCGCCCTTCGCCCGCGCCGCCCCTGTCTCCGTGATCGACGTGCGGGTCCCAAATCAATGGATTTTCTTTTTCTCGTTTTTCATTTTCTAGAAATCATATGCATGCTTGCTTAATTCATAGCTCCCTGGTTTTAGCTCGGTTTTCGATGCAACAAATTTTGCTGTGATCCTTGTCGGTAGATCTACAGGATAAAAATATGAGTTTGCATTTTCTGGTAGTTTTATATTTATCTAGATTTATTGCAATAAATGCCATGTTTCTAGGTAAATGCATATCTAATTTTTGGTGCATGATAAAATAGTGGTGCCTGTACAAAATGTTTATGTTTTGGATGTAGAGTGCAGGAAAAATAATATACATGCTATGTTCTGTTGATGAAATGTAATTTTTGATTTATGTGCTAATTACCATGCTTTCTTAGGAAATTCATAGAAAAATAATTACTAGGGTTCTTGCCATGCTACTTTTTGTACATGCATTTCTTACTGTTATGAAGCTTTTCATGTTTATGGTTAGGCAGTTTCTTTCATTTCATAGTATAAAAAGTATTTTCATGCCTAGTTTCATTACTAGCTTGTCATTTTTGTGTAGGTCAGCATATGCATGTTTTTTTGCTATGAAATTCTTATGATAGGCATGCTAGACCAGTATGATGCTACTGTAATTTTTGTAGATTTTTTTCTAAGGTGTTTACCTATTTACCATAATTATGATGCATGGAAATGAGCCTAGAAATGCATGTTGATAGTAGGGTAAAGTGTATTGATAATTTTATTGTATGTTCTTAGCATGAATAGGATCTGTTGGTATGCTTGGTTGGATAAGCTTGGCAGTTTGGCAGATTTTGATTCCTAGCATTATATGATTTATAGTGTGCATGTGTAGTGTTTGATAGGGAATGTCATTTCATGTACTTTAGTTTATCTTTTGGCTTGATCAGTAGGTTTGTTAGGTAGATTTTAACCTTGTTTACTTGCTGTTCAAGTTTGAGAAGAGTTGCATGATTAGTTTGCAAGATATAGGAGTTGCATGTTGCTTGTTAGGTTACAACAGAGCCTCTGTTTTCTCTGTTTTCGAGGCTGTTAATGTCAGAATCAGGTCTGGAGTATATTGAATGTTTTGTAGATAATTTCGTTAGCTTTCCAACGAGTGTTCGTTTGCTGCATTTGGAGTTATAGAACTCCACGTGACTGTTTTAGTGCAGACATGTCTTGCTGCCCTGTTTTTAGTTAGTGCTAGTATGTATGAGTGATGTAGGTTAGTATGGTTGCTTTATGTAGTTTTAATGGTGTGTCTACAGAAGAGATATCCACTTACTAGTGTCATACATCATAATGCATTCATCCATCATTCTACCCTATTTATATGCAAAGTATATCTCTCGTGCATTCGGATATTAATTCTTGCATGTGCATGCATCATCTCGGGATCGGAGGAGTTAGTTCGGGAGGAGATCAAGGAGCGAGGTCAACCTTCATCGTCCCGGAGTGCAGCTAAAAAGACCCCACAGGAGAAGGAGGACTGTGATTCAAGCTTCCGTGAGGACCCCGACTTCTTCTTCCTACTATTTTTAGAAGGCAAGCCCCGGTGCATCTTTGAACTTTCCTATGCTTTCTCAATTAATTTGTTGAGTCCTTTTATGAATGCTGCATTAAGTGTAGGATATGGTTGAAACCGTTGGTGCACGAGATATCCTTGCTGAAGTTGTTACCCTACCCTAATAGCGAGTCTAGGTTAAATGCTTTCGGTTATAATGATTGCGGTGAGAGCGGTGATTTCCGGTCCACCGAGAGGATGTTTGTAGTTAGTCACATGGGTGACTAACAAGCCTTCTTGAGAACCCGACTAATAAAACATGTTAAGGTTGGATGGATATTGTGGTCTTTCCATCCGATTGATTAAGGACCGGTACTTTGTCGGAAGGCGGTCGGAAGTTGAACGTTACTGTTCATATAGTAGGCTCCGGCCCCGTCGTGAGCCACGGCTCGTGAGAATGCTAGGGGCGGTACTTTTTACGCTTAACGTCCCTCCTAGGCGTGGTTGGTGAGGTTAATCGGGCGCAAAGAAGGGTGCACGAAACGTCGTTTTTGTTGCCCGCTCACTTGGTGGCTCGAGAGGAGGGTTGCCGACAGTCCGAGACTTTACGTCCCCTAACGTCTTGGGAGTGATCGGGTCCTACCTTCGTACCCGGTAGGCTGGGTTTATGACGGGGTATTCGCCACCGGGTCGATGTCGATTCGAATCGCCATCTCTCCGACGGTGAGAACCCGGGATGCTTCCGCGGCACCGTAGTCTTAATATCACAATAATGGTTATTCTTATTCATGCTGCCGATGTTAAAATGTTGATCCAGTTACTTATACTGTTATTTATATATTACTGAGCATATGTTTTAATCTTGACTATACAGGACTTATGGTTATGTATGTAATAATAACCTTTTAACTTGGAAGAATTCAAGTAGTATGTGTAGGCACGTTAATCAACTTTATTTCTGAAAATTAAATGTGAGTCGGCCAGCTCGGATAAAGCCAAGCATAATCCTTGGAGTCTTTTCCTTATTTTCTGGTTTAAGACGTGTAAGTCTTGCGGTACAATTGAGTACTCACGGGTTAATTCCGATGTTGTAGGTGACTCCGTCTAGCATGATTCTATCCGGATGTGATGTCTTTGTGGTTGAAGAATAATGCCTAGGGCATGGCGGTCTCCTTATTTCCCTGTCTCTTGCTATTACAGGGGTGACATTATGTTGGCACTATCTTATTTTATTTCCGCGGTACAACTATTTTGTTTTCGAAAGCTATTGCTTCCGCACTCTGAATTATTTTGAAATAAATGTGCACATCGCACTCTGATTAATATATATTGAATTTGGTTTGAGATACCTGCGATTGGGACTACCGAGCTCAACGATCTTGGTTGTATTGTTGATGAGTTTGAAATCACTCGAGATTTCCTAATACCGGGTTTATATGGACTCAAGTGTAGACTGCGATTGCTTCGGTAATTGCGAATTATACTTGATTTCTTATAAATTGGTCGGCTATGTCATAGTAGCCCTGTGGTGACAACCCCTGATGGTCGACGTATTCCACCACGTTCGGGTTGGTGTTTGTAGGACCGTAGTCGGGCTTCCTAGCCCCCTTCTCATCTCTTTCGTGGCTAGTGTTATGGTATAATTGCTATCATAGAACCTAAGTAATAGAGAAGTATCCAAGAACTTTGATCTCTCCCCTTCGACCTCTTGATTAGTTTAGTTATTCTTTGATATCTTAGGTAGGTTATTATTTTATGCTTTGATATTTAATTATCCTTTAACAATTACCTCCTCACTATAGTTTAGTGGTTTGCTAAGTTAGTGGATACATGATTGTGACTTATTAGAATTCTTTAGCCAAAGCTTCCCTCGTGGATACGATACTCTAGAATACTCATCCTAGGGAAAAAGCTACAATGGTAGGTGTTACGTGTAAACTGCGAGATTCCTTCATATTCTTTTTAGCATTAACAAATGCCAATAAGCTTTTTGGCGCCGTTGCCGGGAAGCAATTGGCCTAAAGATTTTAATAATGATCATGATGTCGCTAATTTAGTGTATCACTAGCTTTAGTAGGATTACCTTTGTTCTGTTGAGTTGTGGAATAGACGAGGGACAAAAGATGTCGTTGCAACCTTCCGACAAGATTCCACGAGAAAAGAAAAAAGGATTGAAGAACCTGGGGTGCCCGATCATTCAAGATTCATCAACATTGGAACCCTGCTATCACAAGGTAATCATTTAAATATATATTATTCTAACCATCGTATAAATTAGAAAAGAAGTCGCGTCACAAGAATTCAATGCACACATCTCAAGTGACGTCTGAGAGAAGCTGCACATCGTGGTAAGTATGATTAAAAGGTGAGATAGTCTTGCTCGTGGACTCTAAACCTATTGAGCGTTATCCTTTTAATTTCTTGCATTCATTGCATCAATTCATGCATTCACTCCGCTTAGTTTATGTTCTCTCGTAGTAGATCCATTGCATGTTTAGTTCCGTGCATCCATCCATGTTTGCATCTAAAAAGAAAAAAATATATCCTCACCTTGATCATGTTCTTTCATTTCTATTTGATTAAATCTCTATAGTGCTATCATGCTACCTTTGTTTACTATAGTATGCTTTAGTTTGGGAGTATTTCTATATGCATATAGGATATTTCCAAAGGCTTTTAAATTAAGCATGGTGCTTAGGTTAAAATGCCTTCCTTAATTGAATTAGACATGGAGTCTAGTTTGGTTATTGAACTACAATTGCTTGCGTAGACATTGGTTATTGTTTTTGGACTAACCCCCTCGAGAAAATTCTCAAATCCAATTCGGGTAAGTCAAGAGATAAACTCATATCGAGATGAAGCAAGGCATATGATGAACTCCAACCTTGTGCAAAAGACACGGCTCATTCATCATTGATGGAAGAATTGTAAGTATCAAATCATTCGCTCTGTTTTTGCTACAAGTTGCCTTTGCCTTGATCCATATACTAGAGTGCAGCCATAAACAAAATTTTGTAACATGATCTGTGCTAAGAATAATCAAAGAACCATCTTTTCACTAGCATAGATGAAATCATATAAACTTTGGACATAACCCCTACTTTAATCTTGTTGTATTCCTTCGGGTATGTGTCCACTAACATTTTGCGAGGAAAGGTGCGTGCTATGTCCATTCAATGAAGAAGAGTGCTATACAACACGATCATGAAAAGTAATCACTCAACAGAAGTGGATGGACAAAGCAATGGACCACAAGAACATCAAAGACAGGTAAGTGAATATAAATCACATATTTGTATACAACTTTTGTCTTATGTTCTAAAAGAAAAAAATAATAATAATATATATCGAGCACATGAAGGCTCTAAAAGAAAACAACAACATGTTCCTAGGACAAGTTCCCTTCGGGTATTGTCGATCACTAACCTTGCAGGAACAAAGGATGAACAACGTCTAAGGACATGGTGATTGCAACACACGATTTGGGACGGTTCAGCATTCACACTTAAAGTGTCGAGTGACAGGAAGGCTCGAGCATGGGGGAGGAAGGTCGACTCCTCTAAAGAACATCCGACATACTTCTCCTCTTCTCAAGCTCTCATCACTCTGACATGCTGGTTTGCAATCTCCCTACTCACTATTACTTTGTCTCTCTAAGTTTGATTGGTTAATAAATGTCTTACATTAAAATCAAACTTAAGATAATAAAATCTCCCACTAGAGAAAAAGTAATAGTGAGCACTTGTTTCATATCTAACCAAAACCTTTCCTAGCATAGAAGCAACCTTTAGCTCCATGATAGTTTTACCTTTGTTTACAATTACTTGTATTTCTTCAGGTATCTGTTGTCAACTAATACTACAGGAATAAAACCATGAGAGGAGCAAAAAGGTCTTAGCATAATTTAAAGACAAGAAAGAAAGGACGATGCAATAAAGAAGACAAGTGAGGAACATGATACACAAGAGGCCAAATAAGGAAAGCTTCAAGCGGATGGAAAGGTCCACCACGAGGTATTACGGTGCTTAGGCATACTCCAACAATTATGGTAACATCTTGAGGTAAGATGTCATTACTTAAGCTTTCCTCCCGAATGGCTTGTTCATAAATAAAGAATTAAACATGATAGAGTAACAACTTTGCTTGATCCAACTTCATTAGCTCAACATATGTTTTGTTTCTTTAGTTATTCCTACTACCATTCTCTTGATCTCTTAGTCCTCATCTTGTAAGCTAGAATATTGCTTACCTTACTTTGGAAGAATCATAATCATGCTTTTGATGTTTAGATAAGAAAACCCTTCCAAGAGTCAACGAGCTTGATTTGATCGTCGAATGTTTTAATCACAAACAATCATGCTCAATCTTCTGATCTTGTCACCCAAGTTAGGTTTAAGAAAAGTGTATAATAAATCCATTCTATCTTATTTGATGTGCCTATAGAGAAGAATAAATGAAGTTTTGGTTACTGTTGGTGTTTTCCCACCAACATGGCCCATGCACTTGATCTCTACCATGACTTTGCAAGCAGGATACACTTTGAGCAAAAAGGTGGAGAAGTCTATTAGTCTCTCCAAAAATTCAATAAGTGAATGTCTTACAAGCATACACACAAAACAAGACAGCTGCCTACATTTCACTCCAACTCATAAGACCAAAGAAAAGAACATGGGTGACGTCATCCTTCACCATATCAAGGAGCATAACTATCAAGATCGGGTAATACGCTCAAGGAAACAACAAGGTAAGAAGTCTCGTTCGGAGGACTTAAAACAACGAACCCTCGCCCGAAAAGGTAAGATCGGTGAGTTATCTAATGCATAGCATATTTAGCTCCTTGCATTGCATAATCATTTTCCTTTAGCATATTTACATTACAACACTAGCATTGCATTAGAAAAAGAAAATAAATATTTGTTTGTTGCATATACATTGAAAAACTCTAAGCCCCATGTGAGTAATTTTGTGGTGTGTAACAACCCAAAAGGATATTTATTGTGGTGGCATAAAAATAATATATATATATATATATATATATATATATATATATATATATATATATATATATATATATATATATATATGCATCATCATTTTTATCTTGCATAGAAATAATAAAACCCAAAAAAATATTTAATCTCTTTGAAAGATTTCAGTGCAGACAAAAAAAGCAACGTGGCTAACCCCTTACGCTTAATCAAGTTCCATTAGCTTTGTTGTCTATTTGAGTTCAAGCGGGATTCCAAGGAAGAGAGATATGACACACATGGTGTCTAGCGTTAAAGAAGATTAATCAGCCACTATCACTATCTACCTCTACTTCCAACCATCAAAGAGTATCAAAGACTATGTCAACATCCGACTTGGGAGAAGGCAACCCCCATGTATCCGGATAAGTATCCTTCCATCTTATTAGCAAGATTTGTTTGTTTTAGAAAGAAATAAAAGATGCATAACTAAGGAAACCAAATAAATAGAGTCTATATAGTCTTTATTAAAGAGTCTTTGTTAGAGTGTGATAATAAAATAAATTCTGAAGATAATCTCTAGCCTTGGAGATGATGAATAGTTGCTCCATCGTAATTCCTTTCAAGTACCTACCTTTCAAGCTTAATTTCTCTCGAGCTTTTAAATACAAATCTGCTTTTGACTTGAGATTTGCTCTGAACCTAAAACCTATGGGTAGCAAATGCTTGCTCACGAAGTCTAGGTAATTGACGGATATGATATATGAGAGTCTGAGCTGCTATTTATCTTACTCCTAGTGATACTAGATTTCTGGAGATTTATCTTTTAAAAATTAAAGTGCACATGATAAGTTCCTGTATGGCAGAGTGTTGAACCTCCTACCACAGCCGTATATATACATGCTCCATAGATTAGGAAAACCCTTTGACATATATATAGGCTGCTTGCTTTGCATTGAGTTTGTTCAATCTTTGTCGACCTTTAGAAACTTGTCATGCTAATCATGCACACTCCACTCCACCGCACTCTATTCCACTCCACTCTACCCCACTTGCATTTATGCTACTTCTACCCTGGAAGTACGCATCCACAAAGCATCCACCAAATATCCACCAAAAATGTTTTACTCCTATCTTGGAAGAGAACAACCAAAAATATTCCCTATAACCATCCACTAACACATTTCCAGCCAATGTTTTATAGAAGCTTCATAACATTTGTCTATCTCTCAAAAGTTATTTCAAAAGAGATTTGGGTTGTAGATTAAAAAAAAAGAAGAAAGGGGAGATGAAAAATGGACAAGTGTCCTACGAGCGAGTAGAGCCTACCTTCCTAAGAAAAAGAAAGAGTAAAGGAGAGTTAAAAAAATAGACAAGTGTCCGCAATAAAACAATGGGTACTTAGATGCCCGCCTCTCCATAAAAGAAAAATAAAGAAAAGAAAGAGATACAACCCAGGTTCTCTCAAAGTTTCCAGAATCCAAAGAGAGATGAATTCCTCAAGGAGCAAAAGTAGAATTAGGCTTTCCCCTCACTGCACACACCTCATTCATTCCATACACCTCACTATATTCCCTACCATATCCATTATATTCTTTCCACCATACACATGCACCACTTGATCAGTACGACTCGTGACTTTGGATCCATTGCTTGAACTTACAATATATGCTTAGTAAGTAGATTTAGTTTTTCTCCCACCTAGAGCTTCGGATATACGCCTTAGATATAGGGTGAGAGAGAAGAAGGCATAGTGTCCTACTGCCTTATTCCAAAAATACCACATGTTATGAGAGAAAGGCAACACAACATTAATGCCTAAGTGAGGATCCACAAATACCACAAATGAGAGACTTGAGAGAGTCATACAAAAGGAACTTTGAGTTTTATTTTGAAAACTTGCAAAAACTCCAGAATGAAGGTTGAACAAAGAGTTTGAGACATGGTGCTTAACTTGATTGTTCTATCTTTCAATTACCCAAGATCCTAAGAAAAGGCTATAAGCTCCATGGTTAAAGGTGATAGGGGTAAGTTGAAGGTTGAAAATGTTTTTTCTAACATAGAGGAGAAATTTTTTTGAAAGCATTTGTACTTTTGAGGTGTGAAAGCGTTGCGAACTCTCCCGATCCATTGCTAAGTTTGGCTTTACTAGGGACTAGCAAAAGGTAAGCTTGGGGAACTTGTTGACACCTGTTATAGCATAATATTAATAGTCAACTAAACATGAAATAAGGGCGTAAAATGAATATCAACATAGATTAGGGGTTTTACTAACATAATTCCACGAGCTTTGGTGATTTATATATTTTTAGGGACTTAACAGATAAATGCAGAGAAGAATGGAGAAAGTTCGGAATATACATCTCATACAATGACAAGACTTGACCGTGAAGTAACTCAACCCAAAATGTGGACTAAAACACTCTAAAAGATACGGAAGAGACGAGAAGCCGAGAGGAGACCATGCCACGGCGGCCGCCAGTAATTTTAGGCCGGCCGCTAGGCAATTATGGCCAATCGGCCGTCTTTTTATGTCGGTTTGTAACCGACTTTGAGGTTGTATCTACACCGTTGCCAAGGTCAGTTTGATCCAATGGTCATCATTCATCGCCAAGGCCTATATAAGAAGACCCCCTGACCCCAGGGCTAAACCTTAATTCATTCTATCTCATTCGATTCATTATTCTCTCAGTTGTAGAGGTGTCCCAATGTAAGGATAACCTCTCTCTCAGGGATTAGTGAATTAGAAGTAAATTAGTCATGTAATTAGAAGTATATTAGCCATATGTAATTAGAACTAGATTAGATCTAACTTAGATCTAATCAAGAGTAAAGGAGAGTGGAGCTATGCTCTGATGCAGAGATGTCTCTGAGTTTGGTATGTCTTATATCCTTTCTTTGTAAGACTTATGATTCACATATTTATCTTTTCTATTTACTTCCATGTCTTACATATATGGTTAAGTATAGTTGTTATGCTATTGCATGGGATCTCCGCTCGTATTGAGGACTCTAGTTATTCATGGTAGCTAGAGTAGTAATCGATAGTATAGACATGATGTTTAGGCTATTGACTACCTGAGATTGCACCCAACCCCACGGATAGTTTGTGGTAGCCCTGGTGGTGACAACCACGATGGCGGCGTATTCCACCACGTTTGGGTTGGTGTTTGTAGGACCGTAGTCAGAGCTTCCTAGCCCCCTTCTCATCTCTTTCTATGGCTAGTGTTCTGATGTCCCGAAGTGTTATGGTATAATTGCTATCATAGAACCTAAGTAATAGAGAAGTATCCAGGAACTTTGATCTCTCCCTTTGACCTCTTGATTAGTTTAGTTATTCTTTGATATCTTAGGTATGTTATTATTTTATGCTTTGATATTTAATTATCCTTTAACAATTACCTCCTCACTATAGTTTAGTGGTTTGCTAAGTTAGTGGATACATGATTGTGACTTATTAGAATTCTTTAGCCAAAGCTTTCCTGTGGATACGATACTCTAGAATACTCATCCTAGGGAAAAGCTACATTGGTAGGTGTTCAGGCGCTGCGCATTCCTTCATATTCTTTTAGCACTTAACAAATGCCAACAGGCGCGTAGGCCTCCGACGAAGAGGCTGACACGGTGGCGCTATCCCTCAAGATCCATGCGCGCGCATAGCTCTCAAAGGCGGAGATGTAGTCGTCCAGCTTGCCCTCCTGGGAGGGAGGCGCGTACTCCCCTGTAGTGTCAGTGATAATGGGGGGTCCGAAGTCGCGTCGCAAGTAGTGGGTGAATCGTCCCCACTTTCAGTAAGGACCTCCTCCCTTCGGACATCCCGAGGAACCCAGACTGCAGCAAGACCCGTCGGATGGAAGGCAACATATCACACGTAGAAGTCGTGGTCGATGTCCTCCTTGAGCTCGAACAACAGCTCCATGTTGCGTATGCGAGAGGTCGGGGTTGTCGCGGGTCGCCGTACTCGGGACCTCCAGGCGCGTGACGTAGAGAGGGTTAGGTCCGTTGACCCGGGGTGAGGTGCCACGGGTGGCACCGCGAGGAGCGAAGCGCCGCGGGTGGCGCTGACGAGGGGCGCCACGGGTGACACCGTCTCTGGGGAGTACTAGCGCGGTAGGAGGTGTCGAGGGAGAGGAGAGGGGCGTCGGTCTTGTGGGTGTCATCGCCGACGATGTCGATGACGGCCGGTGCGTCACATACAATGTCATCATCCTCCCCTCCGGTGGAGGATGGCGGTCGGCGCCGTCGGCGATGTCGCGCGGCGGAGGGAGCGGGCGGGGTAGCGCCTCTCGGGCGGCCCGTGCGCGGCGGCGGCAGCGGCCCGGGCTGTCCTCCGGCGTGGTCGTCGTGGTCGTCGGCGGAGCGGAGGTAGGGGAATCTTCGGGCGGTGTAGACGTGCTCCATCGCGGCGCAGCGCCGTCTCGATCTCGTCGAAACGTCGACCGATCTTGGCGTGGTTGTCGCCCGGGAGTGCCTTCAGCGCCATGGTGAACTTCGGTCATCTCGGAAGCTATCGGTGGTGGGAATCGTCACGGTCTCCGGATACCGGTATCCACACCGGAGACCGGTTCAATTGGGCGGTTGTGACACGTCACCGACGACCGTTCGAGGCGGTGAAGGTGGCATAGGGAGCGGCGGTGTCCGACGACGATGCCTCCGGGTGGCGGCGCGGCGGCAGATGGCGTAGGGCGTCGTGGTGACGGGGAATGGGCGCGCTAGCGGCGGGCGACGCGGTGGCGCGGCGGCGCGGGCAATGGCGCAGCGTGGGGGCGGCGTGGGAGGCGGTGGGAGTGGCGGCGCACGTGGAGGCGGTGGAGAGCTAGATAGATAGGACTATTTTTATTGCTTGCTTATCCCCAAAGAGATTACATGCCTTTGCTTATATAGCCTCGCTAGTGGGACTTGTAACCTTAGCAATCTCTATAAGGTTTCCTTATATGATTGGAATACTTTTTACAAGCAATATTTATTTATTTCTTAATAACGGCCTTCCTTATAGATTGGAATATTCCCTTTTAAACACCAAAAAGCCTATGATAATCCTAACTTGAAGCGGCGGTCGGACGCAGAGGGGAGGTAGGAGGCGGGGCGGCGGCAGGGCGCCGGCCCCATGCCCGCGCGCCCGCCCTGGCCCCCTCGTGGGCCGGTTCAGGCCCTTTAGCCCGTCCCGGCTGGCCCAATTAAGGTTGATGACACTTTCCCTCACATCCTGCTTCACGTACACACAACACCACCAGGCAAATGGAATTGCCGATTCAGCCAGTGCCAGCTATGCTCACATCAAGGGCCTAACCCGTGAGCTGTGCGCTCACACACATCCCCAGGACTGGTCCTGGCTTGGTCAGAGATATCCCAAAGGGTTAGGCAGGGTCAAGCGGGGAGAAGGCCAGGGGAGATCAGGCTAGGTTTTCTACATGCTTTGGTACGGTTTGGGTCTTGTTGTGATGAGCGTATCCCCCATGGGACGGTAACAAACAGTAACAGATATATGTCTAGGGCCGGCAAGAGTTCCTTTCACGATGACTGAGCCTCTTCCCCGTTAGAGCATGATTATCAAGACAACTGTTTGCCAGTAAGTGTGTCCAATGATCTCTGTCTCATTGGGGTTTGAGTCTTGTTTTTATAAGGTATAGTTACACACATGTAAATGTACACAACTGTGCCATTGCTAGCTAGGGATTATATCCTCTCGCATGTTCTGCCTTTTAAAGACTACAACATTTGGTGGGCTTAAAAAACTATTACATGTTCAAGTGCCTCTCTAGAAGTGTGTCGAGCGACAGCACTGGACCGTTGATCTATCTAGCTTGTTATTGGGGTATTCAATGCTAAGGCGGCCTCCTCTGTCACCTGAGGGACTCATAGGGATTGACTACCGAAGGCTCCTTGTAGGCTCGTCATCAGTCACCTCGAGCCTTCGATTGTCAGTGCCTTCTTCTGAAGCCTCATCTCTTCAGTCTCTGTCAAAGGCTCTTTCGGACCTTCAGTATCCACCTCAGTAGAAGGTAGTTAACAACCATTTTTAACCATCAAAGAATCCACTACTACAGAAATCTTTCTTGAGGCAAGAATTTTTGATTTTTCGTGGCGTGCAAAGGCGTCCGCCATGGTTTGTAAGGTTAGGTTATGGTTAATTGTGGCTTAACCGTGGTGGTTGCCTAAAGTCACAACCAATTTTCAGGATAAAATGGGATGCATAAATCTTACGTATTCCCAGAGTTGAGTCACACACATAAGCTAACAAATTACAAGGATAGTATCATCACTGTGTATATTACATAGTGAACATTAAATAAACATAGTCTTTACACACATGCGGAAATAGAAGATAATTCTCTCGCTTGTAGAGCACCATCACAAGGATGGTCGACTGGTGAATTCAAACCTAGCAGTCCACAGGGAAGTTCCCATAACCTCCAACATCTGTTACTGAGGTGGGATTTTCCAAAGTATACAAAGTAAAGCAAGAGTGAGTACCCTTCTTACTCAACAAGTATAACATGGGTCAATAAGGCTCAAAAGGATGACGCAATGACGCAAGCTTACTGCATTTAGCACTTAAGCCCCTTATCGCACATGATCATAAACATAAGTATCATCGTTTTACTGCCATCACCATCACTTTGTTAACTATTCTCGCCCTCGTAACCTTCATGCACATTCATTATTAATAGCATCATTATAGTAACCAGATATTTTGTGAGTTGTCCGGGACGCCGTGACCATGAGCACGATTGATATATCGCTTTGATCAAGCTCTCGCGTAGAGGTTTACACTCCGACTGCGGGCGTGATTTATCCTTTCGCCTAAGGTGATTGGGTCTTGACTTACTTTCGAGGTAGGTCGGCAGAGTTCACTATGAAGCCTTTGACACGTTGATCTAACAAGTTAGGACTACTAGGTTTTCTTGGCGGGGAAGATATCGGGAACCCCCCTTTCACATGGCACATTCCTTCACAGTTATACACATATGAATAGAAGTAGTCGTATACCCAAAGTGTCAAGGACCTATGGTTCCCTCTTCAGGTATCCTCTAACAAGCTAGAAAAGGTCCTGAGTACTGAGATAGAAATAGAGCCATGTAGCCCTCAAAATTGTTCTGTAAGTCCCAGCTTTGCTAGTGACACGTAAGCATGCCCTAGAGGCCACGATACAAAAATTTGAAAGTACAAGAGGGAGTGGGGAATGAGGAGAAGCTCACCGCGACTTGAATTTGGCCAAAACTAATACAGGGGATGATGGGTGATGGTGAATGGCGGACAACGGGGCTCTTCAAAGGCGATGATCACCGAGGGTGAGCGAATGAGGGCGAACAGAGATGAATGAGAGGTTTGGTAGATCACTTACGTCTCTACAAAGGTTGAGGAGGACCAAACCATGGCGGCGAGGCGGCGGAATGGCGACGACGAGTGCGGTGGCTCTAGCGGCTTCGTGCTCTATGGTTTTGAGCGAGGTGAGAGCAAGGTGACTGGAGTGGGAAAAATTGGATTAGAAATAAGAGTGGAGACAAGTGTATGACTCCACATAACCAAGCCAGGCCGGGCAGAACGCTCCCCACAATTGAAGCGAATCTGCTGGCGCGACAACGGTGGTTGCGGCCCGCTAGCGTGTGCGATGCAAAGGTGGCGAGATAACTAAATTTTATATTGTACAAACTATTATTTAGTTATTTTTATATGTTACTGATGATGAATCTTGCCATAGACACTCAAGTGGATTACTTATTCTATAGTATATGTCCGTGTGGGAATAGTTGTAAACCCGCAAGTATTTGTACGGTGAGGATAACATAATTTGTTTTTAGGTTTTATCAGATTTTTAAGACACACAGTACGCCTATGTGATAGGCACTAATATCTCTGCATACACTTTCATGTGTATAAGAAGTTATGAAGATGTGTCGAACTTACTCGTGGATTTATTAATGCATGAAATAAATAGATCGAAGATTTATTCCGGCCGATATAAAACATTATCTTAGGTGAATTAAAAAACATATAAAATAGAGTTTGTGCCTGCGCTGTCCGTGATTGATTGTGTTACTTTCACAAAAACTTGTTTGGATTAAATATTACTTTAATTTAATAATATTGTTATCTTATCATGTGATCTATAGGTTATTATATAAAATTTAGTTATCTCGTACCAACGCACGGGCCCTTAACTAGTGCGATGCAGTGTGGCGAGATAACTACTTACTACCTATAAAGAACAAAACATGGACATTTTTTCGTGCGGTAAAAATTTTCAACCGTCCCCTCTCTGCCTCCGTGCGATCCAGGCCGCGCCCACCCCTCCCCTCACCCGTGCGATCTGTAAAAGGAAAGAAAAAAAGGAAACACCATGCACCGGTAAATCTCATTATTATACGGAAACAGCGCCAAATAAGGACGCCGGTGATCACGGTGTGACACCCCTCCTCCTCATGCGGTAAAACCTTCGCCATAGAGATTTCCAGTCCACCATGCGATCTCCTCTCGTTCCTTTCCCACCGGTGAAATCCCCCATCCCTCCCCTCGCACTGCCGGTTTGAAGCAGTCCACCCACGCTGCACGCCTGGGCGTTGATCGCGGGAGGAATCCGGTGCTGGGGTCGCTGGTGGGTGCTGGACGTCCGAGCCGTTCAAGATCGCCGCCGCAGACTGATCATCAGCTTCGTCCAGGTTTTCCTCTTACGCTCTAACGGTTCCTTGCTGTCATCAAACCAATCCGCCGGCCCGCTGGTGGCGATTCGGAGCCGGCCCTGGCCGACTGTGGCCGACTGCAGACAACCAACGGACGGCAAAAACCCATGGCCAGTCATCTTCTCCTTTTGGTCAAAGAGATTTTTAATTGAGGGATTTTGCTTGGTTACAAATCACACTGCAACTGCACTGATATATTGATCGATTTAAGTTTGCAGTCGAGAATCAGATGTTTACATGGCTGGTATTCAGATGTATGACTACATTGTGAAAATTAGGGTTGAGATCATTTTGGCATGTTGCAGTGTGTAGTTTCTTTGGACCCGTTCTTGAATTTTTATGGAGGCCTTGGTTTCTATTTTCTCACTGAATATAGGTACCCGTGAATATACAAGGATTCAAGGATAACGTTCTCACATGCTGTTCCTCTTTCATATCTAAAATCTTGTTTTATGTTTGTTCAAAAGATTCTGCCTGCTGTCCAATCGCAGTCCAGTTGATCCTTTGGGCTAGCCTATATGGATAGCAGTTGCAGCCGTGTTGCAAAACCAGCCACTATGGTAGTGTATTAAGGATGTGAATAAGACTACTTTAAGCTACCATGAAATTAACAGATCAGCCATGATGAAAGCATTTACAGCTCACCATAGTTCAACTATGCTGCTCCAATTCGCTACCTGTATGTGTTCAAATCTGCTTAGGTCAAACCTGATAGTATGGTTAGCATTGCTGATATTGGAGATTTAAAGAGCACCTTTTGCCAGATCGTGTGATGCGCCCTTCCAGTTTTCTAATTGAAGTTACTCCTTCCAGTGTAGCATGCATGCTTACAAATTAGTGTTTCTTGCGTTATAGTAGAGATATATCATACCCAATCACTTCTTTAAATTATATATAGTTATGTCAAGTTTCCATGTAAGCTAAAAATTACAGTGTATACATTTTGGAGTTTCTAATATGGTCTCTAATAAGTTCGATTAGACTGTTCTCAGGAGGAGTTTTCAAGCTCGAGTTAATCTTGCCTAAAACTAATTTTTTGGGTTCATATATTTGTTAATTCTTTCAGGTTCATAAATGGAAAAGATGGTGTTCATTCTCTCTTTAGAAGGGATGGAGCATGTCAAGGCAGAGAACAAAGTCATTCTTACCAAGCTATTTCTTGATGTTTGCAAGCAAATCTTGCCTGTCCTAGGTAACTCATCTGCAGATCTGCTTCGTTCTCAGCTGCATATGAATTTGGAGTTTTGGATGTTTGCAAACCGTTCTGTGTTCCTTTATGCTTGTTTGGGATAGAATATGCAGGGCACATTAGTACTCATTTGTGTTCTTTTATTTAGTTAAATTAGATGAACAAATTAAAATACTTCACATTGGTTTTATGAATGAAATTTATTTGCACTTTAACTGGACAAACAATCATCATAAGCAAGTGTCGCAAGCACGTGGTTATCACAGATGACATCCTTTGTTCAGATTGTGACAATGAAGATTGCTAATTATTTCTTTTGTAATATTATTTGCCAGTCTTGGTCCATCCTTTTATTTGATGCTTCATTTGCCATAGCCTTGTGATGTCCAAGTGTATTTAAACTGATCTTTGGCCAACTTAATGTAGGTTTTGGCAGCTCTTGGTATTGTTCGTCAAGGTGTTGATGTTATGCTAAGGAAGTAACTAAATTCAGTCCTTGATGCCGAGCTTGATCCTAACTCCTGACTGGTCCTCCAAGTTGAGGAGTTTCGACTATGAACTGCTAGCTGCAGCTAGCATCTGTCAGGTTAGTTCAGCAGAGAAAGTTGTCTTATGTATGCTAAAAAAGGTTCACCAATTCTATTTGTATTTGTGAGTTTTGACCAAAAAAGTTTGATTTGCATTTCTTTGTATTTCTAATTCCTACCTCTTCTTTATTGTATTTGTGAGTTTGGTTCAAAAAAGTTTTGGTCAAGGTTCAGCATGTCGCAATGTATATCAAGCAATGGTGAGGCCAGCAAAGGATGGACCCAATGAAATTCGAAACTTATTTGTTCTCCTGAATCAAAAGTACACAATGGATTCAGAAGATTTAGTGTTTGCTTAAGTATTTGAAACTTTGATCAAGAAATTCTGCTCCTCTTGGAATGTCCATGAATTCAATCTCCAACTAAAATCAAACTTTGGGAGAGCTACCTTCACAGCCAGTAGCCACTGCATAGTAGAAAAATAGCAAATTCCCTCTGTATTTTAGCAGTGGTGTTTGCATCAAGGTTCAAATTACTTATAAAGTAATAAGAGCCCTCCTATATGCTTAAATAGTTTCAATAGGAAAACTCTTAATTTCCAAAGCTAGGAGGTAACTCAACTGGCTTACACATTGTTTCATTCAAGATGCAATTTTTTCAAAGCTGAACTGCAAACCTTCAGGTCCTATAGATATTCAGGGGCTTTGTGTTACAGATTTCTAGGCTCTGGATCAAGTTATGGCCATTTACCACTTCAAAATACTGCAGTTCATGAAACAACTATTGATATGTTGGGGTTGCTCAAAGACTATACCATAAATAAATTCATTATAAGGCTCTTGTTCCACATCGAGTGGACCTGGTACTGGGATGTGCTGATTTTGTCCACAAGTTGAGAGAAAATCTTTCACAAGTGATAAAATTGTGGTATCTTTTCTACTCCTCAGATTTCAGCTAATGTTCACAAAGATAAAATTATTTGCAGCAGCCTGAATATACCTGTCGAAAACCTTGGGTCATCGACCCATCATCTACACATAAGTATTTTTGCAATCCAAATTTAGTATTTCTGCTATTTTGTAGGCTTGTAGCACACATGGACTAAGTTCTTATGTTTCTGAACTTACAAGTTGCCAGGCATACAACAGTTTTTTTTGCTTTGGCACAAGGACCATGTGCAAACTATTGCAGTGCAACTCAACTGAACAGATAGGTGTGAACTGAGCACTCAAGCCAAACCAGTAGTATAGATGCACTTATAAAGGAAAAGAAATCATAGTAATAAAGACATCAAAGGCATGCCTAAACCATCAATGAAACAGTTGAAATAGTACTGAAAGTTTCAAGGGTAGGATTACTATAATTTTGAAATAGTAGGTAACTTAAGTTGCTTTGATCATGTGATGTATATGCATGCAAGCAACGCCCAAAAGGTTCTTAAAAAGGGCAGCAACCAACATGAATTTGGTAATTTCTATTGAGAAAACTGTGATATGTAACCAGGGGTTGTCAGTATCACCTTTTTTTTTTTTTGAGTGCCTCTCATCTGGGTACAGCTGTAGTATCTGTTCATACATGTACACTCACACCACCACACACGCACACACCCCACACTCACACACACCATACACGTACAAGCTGACCTACAACTACACTCGAACTCGAAACCGCGTCCTTATCGAGATCACCGAATAATCCGTAGATGACGGGCACGCCATATTCCTATTGTGGCTCCACGCGTGAGAGGCTGCAGATTTATTTCGAACCTCACCGTTCCCGATGGGAAAATTGCGGGCGAGCAGCGCCGATCCCACGACCACCGCCTCCACCACCTGGAGACGGACCACTGAGCTACGGCTCGTTCCCCGTCAAGATCACCTTTTATGATATGCAGGAGCAGAGGGGGCGAGCAGAGCAGGGAGAGGAAGAGAGATGGAGGGAGAAGAGGCAGCCTCGGCTATCACCCGGAGGTGGCGCACTGGTGGAGCAGCTCCAGGCACCACCACCGCCCGGACGCTGACCCTCCTCTCCACCTGCATGTGCTGCGGTTCAGATCGCGCCAAGGCCGGAGCAAGAAATGCCGCCGACTTCGAGACGCCGCCGCCACCGAGCAGCGGCTGCTCGCGCCTCGAGATGTCGCACCGCCTTAGCCACCGCTCACCTCAAGCCCGCCGCCTCCTCGGATCTTGCCTGGAGCTACCGGCCCGGTGAGGCTAGCCCACGGCGGGAGGAGAAGGAGAGAAGAGCGTTGTAGCAAAGAGAAAGGGGAGCGGAAGGGAAGAGCACTCGTAGCATAGTAGCGAGTGGGTCCCACATGGAGCAACTATGGTTATTCATGTACGTATACAAAAATACTTGCATCATAATTTGGATTTGCTATAAAATAAGCTAAATAATTATAGTGATTTAGGTTTGGTTATTTGATTCTACCAACAAACTTAAGGATTTGTTTTGATTTAATAGCCACTATTTTCGTAAAAGAGAGCTAAAGAAAATAGTCCTTTTTTATTTTTGTACACATTTCTTTATATTATAGGGAAATTATTTTCTACTCTCGTGAAATAGTTACTCCTATGTGTATATCTCTAGATATAGGGTGTATATGACCTAAATGAGTTTACGTGGATGAAATATAGGGTGTATATCTCTAGATATAGGGTGTATGTTAAGTATACATCCATACGTATGTGGATATACTTTTTTATATACAACAGTGAGTGGCATTTAGTTAAAGATTACTAACACATACAATGTATTTTTAATTCAATTTATATTGTACAAACTATTATTTAGTTATTTTTATATGTTACTGATGATGAATCTTGCCATAGACACTCAAGTGGATTACTTATTCTATAGTATATGTCTGCGTGGAATAGTTGTAAACCCGCAAGTATTTGTACGGTGAGGATAACATAATTTGTTTTTAGGTTTTATCAGATTTTTTTAAGACACACAAGTACTGCCTATGTGATAGGCACTAATATCTCGCATACACTTTCATGTGTATAAGAAGTTATGAAGATGTGTCGAACTTACTCGTGGATTTATTAATGCATGAAATAAATAGATATATTTAGGGTACTTTCAAAAGTACCCCTAATATATATTTTTTTCAAAAACTAGTACCACAAATACGCATGCGGTCATGTGATAAAAATCTCAACACATACTTTTCAACACAAAATCCATAAAATGTCTTGCAACACTACCGATTCCTGCGCGCTTTCCCGCGTGGAGAAATCATTTCCGTCGGCCGCTCACGGAAAGGATACCCTTTCCGTGAGCAAATGTAAAACCAATCACAGATATCCGTGATTTACCCACGGGGAAAGTCTTTCCCGTGGGTAAATGGCCCTTTCGTGAGGAAACGCCTCACGGAAAGCGCAGGAATCCGGTAGTGCAACGAAGTTTCATATCGATCTATATATATGCTGTAATATCATAATAAAGTTCAGAGGCTAAGATATGTGAAATAATAACATATCTGTGGGTATTATCTTTGGCAAATTCTATCTTAGAATACTCCAATATAAAAACATATTACATATACTTATTAATTTGACAAGCAGAGGCGTATATATAGATGGTTTGATATTTTAATTTTCTTTTCCTTCGATTCGTGTTTGTATCATTTTCGACACTGTGAGAATGTTTAATTTTGGAGACACAATGTCATGCATCTCCAATAAGCCGTACTTAACTTGTGGCCAAGAAAAACTAATTTATTTTTTCTAAAAGATACTGGGAAACTAAAGATATCTTTAGCCCTGCATGCCCCTTTCTGTTTACACTGTCCATTTTGGGCGCATCCTTATGTCTCATGAAAATACAAAAAGCATAGTAATAACTACCAAGTTTAAGTAGTATAGGTAAGCCCAATCCCCAATTAATCTCTGCTAGAAATATCATCAAACACATTTACTGAAATGCATGTAGTGCAAATAACATTAGACTTTCAGTGTTCTGTTAATTCCCCAATTAATCCCCAGCATTCATGTGCAGTTTATTACTACATACTTATGAGTGTGTTCAGTGTTGTGAGAAATTCTTTCCACATAATTTACTACTACTTATTAGTGTTAATTAATTATCTCACGGCTACAATTCTATTATTTGTAGAAAAATAAGCTAATTCATAATGAAAGTCTATATGCAAATATGAAATGAACAAATTTACTTGAAATGTAAAACAGAGTAACATTCTTATCTTTAATGTGTATTTTAACTTATTTGAGTGTGCCTAGTTACGTTGGTTGAATAAGTAAATGTACAAAAAGGAAAAAAAAAGGTGTGCCTAGTTGTGTAATTCATGGTTTGAGAGTGCCTAGTTGTTCATTATCCTTTTGGTGCCTCCTTATAACAGTTGTGCATGTACATATTCGGTCATCTATCATCCCTGATGTCTACATTGAACTAGAGAAAACAGGTCCTGCATATTTCTGTTGTTGATGTGCCACATGTTCTTCTTCGATCAAAAGATAATATCATTATGAGAGATGATGTTACATAACAAAAAGATATATTATGATTTTCAGGCTGCCGCAATCAACATATTCCTAAATCTTCTGGGGAGATTTAAAAATCTATGGATTATAAGAGTTGATGGGAACTTAAATGAATATCCAACGAATCAACTATTGAGCCTTTCTCCATCCCTTGAAACTATTGATATTAAGGTAATTTAATTGATGATATCTTATTGTTATTTTATGGTAATTTGATCGCTTGAACACATTCTAAATATACTTACATGATTTTGTAGACATGGTACTGATCCAAGTCCACAAAATAGCGGAATACACTTTCCCAGTGGCATCAGGAGCTATGAAGAATTTGAAATAATGTTGTATCTCTGAAGAGAAGATATAGGATGTCTTCTTCAGAGGCATCAGGAGATGAAAGAATTTGAAAGAACGTCGCAAGCAGCACGGGTCTCCTTTAAGCATATGGAGCTTCTTTTTTTTTTTCTGTAGTCTGTGATACTAGTACTTTGAGATAAGTTATGGGATTTATTTCAATGTGTAGCTTGGTTAGCTCGTTGCAATTGTTTTGGGATATGAACAATTCGGTTAATGACTTTAAAATTGTAGTGTTCCATGTTATGCTGGCAAAATTATATATGGTTTTGGATTTCTTTTTCTATTCCTTTATATATGTGTGGTGGTATATCGAGTAAAGGCATTGTTCCCAAAGTTTATTAAAAATTTAATTATCGAATACACTGATAGGTTTTGTGATAAATTAATGTACTAGATTTTTGTGAATCCAGCAAATAAAATTATTCCTTTGAGGCAAATAATTTGGTGACTTCTCTGGAAAATTGGAGGCAGTGAAAATGTTTGGTTTTTGTTGTTATCTTTGATATTACCACACGTAAAACAGGCCGGCCTCTATTTTTTTTCATTGGAAATCCAAACTAGCTATTTCAAAATCACCTCAGCCATTCCAGTACTTCCTTTCTCTCTTGCAGTTCCTCATCTGGAACAACACCAGCAGGCAAGGGGAATGGTCGATTCGGCAGCCAGTGCCAGTCACACGCTCTCACACCCTCAGGACTGGTCGCAGTTTGGTCAGGCAGGGAGGACAGGGAGATCATGCTAGGTTTCTACTTGCTTTGGTATGGGTCTTGATGTGATGAGCGTATCACCATAGGACGGAAAACAATAGTAACAGACGTCTGGGTCGGCCGTGAGGGTTCCATTCAAGCTGGCTGAACCTTCGCCCATTACACACTACAGGAATCCGCTCCTTTGCCGAGTGCAAAAATATTTGCCGAGAGCAAAATGTCGGGCACTCAAAGAGCTTATTTGCCGAAAGTGCCAAATAGAAAAACTCGGCAAAGAAAAACACTGGCAAAGAGCTTCTTTGCCGAGTGTCAAATAAAAACACTTCGGCAAAAGAATTCTTTGCCGAGTGCCAAAAAAAAGGCACTCGGCAAAGAGGCTCTTTTGCCGAAAGTGTCTTTTTTTGCACTCGCAAAGCATGTTTTCAAATCAGTTTTGAGGCCCTAAACGAGCTTAAATAAAAAAGTTTTCAACTACAAAGTTTCATAACTTCTCAAGCTCTACAAGTTTATTTTGGTCATTTCTTTATTTGACAAAGCATCAATAACGTTGTTCACAAAACTTACATCTTTTTCATATCCTTTCATAGTTTCCTACAACTAGAAGAGAGATTAATAAGATTTTCGAACAATGTTACTAACATTTTGTCATATCCTTTCATTGTCTCCAAAAGATATGAATCTTTATAGTACAAAGCTTTTTGATTCCAATTCATCTTATCATGCAAAACTAGGTCTAAAAGCGCTCTCAAATTTAAAATTCGAATTTTTTCAAATGACCTCGGATGGAAAAACTTCCTAAATGAAAATGTAGATCTCAAAAGTTATGAAACTTTGTAGTTGACAACTTTTATTTAAGCTCGTTTAGGGCCTCAAAATTGGTTTGAAAAACCCGTTTTTGCCGAGTGTTTTTTTTACACTCGGCAAAGAGGCTCTTTGCCGAAAGTGTCTTTTTAGGCACTCGGCAAAGAGGCTATTTGCCGAAAGTGTCTTTTTTGGCACTTTCGGCAAATCCTGTTTTCAATCCAGTTTTTGAGAACCTAAACGATTTTAAATCAAAAGTTGTCAACTACAAAGTTTCACAACTTTTCAAGGTCTACAATTTTTATTTAGAAAGTTTTGCATCCGAGGTCATTTGAAAAATTCAAATTCTGATTTAGTATAATATATGAGGAGCTAATACGTAATCTAAACACAAGTGACAAAGGTGTAGTGCAAAGGTAAGGCAAGAGACACGCGAGGGAGAGGTTGTGGGTTCGAATCCCACTCACCGCAAAGTGTGAAAATAGTGTAGAAAAACTTGGAAAAAAGACCATGGTTGAGGGCAAGTGGTAGCTAGTCGGTGGTGGCCTCTCCAAAAAAAAAAAAAAATTTTTTTTGCTATTTTTTTTGGTTTTTTTTCGACTTTTATCTTTGCCGAGTGTGTTTTTCTTTGCCAAGTATTTTTTTGGCACTCGGCAAAGCCTTTGCCGAGTGCCCGACATTTGGCACTCGGCAAAGAATGCTTTGCCGAGTATTTCTTTGCCGAGTGCGTTTTTTGAGTGCGACTTTCGAAAGCCTTTGCCGAGTGCAAAGGGGGCTTTGCCGAGTGCGACGAGCACTTCGGCAAAGTGCTTGGATTCCCGTAGTGACAAACGGGATTTATGTAAACAACTATTTCTCGGTAAGTGTGTCCATTATTGTCGGTCCTCGATCTCATTGGAGTTCATTTGAGGTTTAAGTCTCTTTTATACTTGTAGAGTACCGTGACACACATGTACATGATTCTAGCTGTGGCGGCGGGCGGGGTCATGGTCATTGGCCGTGGTAGAGGTCGTGGTGGCCGTGGTGATTCATCTGGGAGAGTGGATCTGGGGGCACGAGACAAAAAGTAACATCAAATGTTTCAAGTGCCGTAAGTATGGACACTATGCCAACAAACACCTAGAATCAAAGAAGGAGGAGGCACATCATGCTCATGTAGATGAAGGCAAGGAGCCTCAAGCTCTCATGCTTGCAGAGACTGAACTTGTTGTTTCAGGTGGCAACATTACGACACAATTCTTTTTGCGTGACACAGCCTGCTAGTGGGTTAGGATCCAAAACTGAAACCAGCCCAAACCAAACACTACCGGTTTCTCGCACTTTCCGTGGGGGAAATGATTTCCGTGAGCTAACAGAAACAATCGCGGGAAATCATACCCTTTCCCGTGAGCCACGAGAAACAATCACGGGAAAGAAAAAGCCCACGGAAAAAATATCTTTCCCGTGATGCATAGCTCACGGAAATACCCATCCCCTTTCCCGTGAGACGGGGGCTCACGGAAAGGTAACCGCCGTTAGCCCAGCCCCCCACTCCGTCCCCTCCGTCCCCCTTTCCCGTGAGATCTCCATCTAACTGATGGGAAAGACTTTCCCGTGAGCCGTCTTTCCCGTAGGCTAAACAGAGGCCTCTCGTGAAAGGGCCCCATTTCCCGTGTGGCGGGGATCCCGCTCACGGGAAAGGCGCCACGGAAAATTTTTTTCTTTGATTTTCATCTCCAAACTTTTTCTACAATTGTTGCACATCATATGGCACTCAATATTAAAGTTTGGTGAATTATTGACTTTATTTGATATATTTAGGTAATTATTCTCTTTTATGGGAATTTTTGAAATGAGGCCAAATTTGAACTACAAGTGCTTCAAATTGTTAAAAAAAATTAGTAGAAAATTTATATTCCTCATACTCAACACAACGTAAGACCTTGCATTTAAAAAAAAATAACGGTCCGGAACATCTTAATACGAAATCATGAACGTTAATCCGTGTTCGAGTGGTTTAAAAATTCTAGAAAATAAACCGATGTGCAAAAAATCATGAAATTTGATAATATGTCATGATATCTTATGCCGAGGCTATGATAAAAATTGGGAACGTTTCGCACAAGTTGGCACCTACGATGTTCACAAGCTCCAACATCTACGTAGAAGTTTCATGTTTGTTGAGAGTGATCTAGTGTGATTTCATGTGGATGTGGCGGTCAAGTTGTGGTTTGGCTACGAAAACTTTTTCTATATGCAAATGCACTTCGATATTGTGTCATGTCTATTTTTGAGAATTTTTGGATTATTTTTGTAATTATTATAATTTTTGTTGCGCTTAAGTAAATGCAAATAGAGATAGAACCACATGAAATAATGGCCAATTTTTTTTTCAAGGATCAATTAGGAATGGTGAGTGTATGTGGAAAGGTATTTATGAAGTTATCATGATCAAACTTTCAAAATATATATGCTAGAAAAAGAAAGAGAGAGCAATAAAAATTATTTCTAGAAAACCCCTTTCCCGTGAGTCGCTCACGGAAAGCTAAGCTCTTTCCCGTGATCCAGCGTGATTTGCTCACGGGAAAGGGTTGGCGGACCCACCCGGTGGCGTGGCGGTGATTAGGGTTCGTGTTTTTTATATTTCCTTTCCCGTGAGAGATCCGGGCAAATCACGGGAAAGAGCTTGCCTTTCCCGTGAGCCACCCGCATCTCTCACGGGAAAGGAGTTTACGTTTTTTTCTAAACAAAGTCAACCTAGCTCACCTCACTCACACTCACGCACTCTCACACACGACACACGGACACACACACGCACACCGCCGCCGCTCCCCGCCGGCCCCGCCTCCGCGCCACGCCCGCTTGTTCGCCCCGCTTGAGCCGCCCCGCTTGCCCACCGGAGCAGCGTGAGGCGCCGGCCGCCCCCGCCCGGCCGCCGCGCCCGGCCACCGCATCGCCACCATCCGCCGCCACGCCAAGGGCGGTTACGCAGCCGGCCGCGCCGTGCCACGCCTCGCGCAGATCCTCGCCCCCCCGCCCTGCTCCGGCCGCCCCTGGCCCGCTGCCGCCGGCGGCCCGCCCCGCCACCACCGGCGCCACGGCCACCACCGGCGCCTACACGGAAGGGGAAGAAGGAGGGAGGGGAGAAGGAGGGGCGGTGGAGTAGGAGGGAGGAGGAGAAGGAAGGGGAAAGGAAGGAAGGAAGGAGGAGGAAGGAAGAAGAAGGGGAAGGGAAGGAGGAGGAGGAAGGAAGGAGAAGGGAGGGGGGGGGAAGGAAGGAGAAGGGGGGGAGGGGGAAGAGAGGTCCCGACGCCATCCGCTCAAGTACTGCCCCGACGCCGCCGCGCCGGGCACACCTTGCACCGCTGCCGCCCGGCCGGCCGAGGTGAGGTCCCCGTCCGCCCGCCCGCCGCCTTTCGCCGCAGTTGTCGGCCATCGTGTTCGATGTGATTGTCGGCCATCGTGCCTCGATGTGATTGTCGCCATCGTGCCCCTGGATGTGATTGTCGGCCATCGTGCCGTGCTTTGTTTGTATATTGGAAACCTCCCGTGTAGGGAGGTTCTATCGAAATTTTGAACTTATCCCCTGTTTTTTTTTTATGCAGAGAGGAACCCTCCGAGCCGAGTTGCTTGCCGAGCCGAGTCTCTTGGCGGCCCCCGATCTTCTTCCCCGCCGGCTAGCCTCGACTCCACCGCGACCCTAGGTATGACCCCTCCTTCCGTGTCATGGTCGTAGCTAGATCGCAAGCAGCTTCGCTTAGGGCGTCTCCCGTTCGAAAAAGATACGGTTGGAAGTATGCGAGATCCCCGCATACCTATAACCGTGATCTGCTTCGAATTGTCCACATTTTGGACGGCAGGATGCGTAGATGAGGTCGATTCCATGCTCCACCCTCTCGATTCGAGTTTTGGCAAGATCTCCCTCAAGTTGTTCTTTGAATACGCCTCCCCTCTCGGGGAGGACGTATATTTGGAGAACAAATGGGGAGGTGTCCGCCAAATTCTATCTCGGATAGGAGTGGAGCATGGAACTGACCTTATCTACGCATCCTCGGGTGGGATTAGGACCTATCTTCACCTACTAGATGGTAGGATCCTTGTGTAGATGCACCGCATTATTATATTCTCGCCAATATGATAGAGAATGGATGACCGTGGCGTGGATATAATGATGGTCGGAGGAGTTTTGGAGATTATGACCTTGAATGGGTTAAGAAGAGCAAAGATTTCGTGGACAAGGCTTTTCGCAATGCTCGAGGTGCGAGTAAGGTTTGGTGTCCATGCAAGAAATGTGAGAATAAAAAAGGCAAAGTAAGGAGGACATGTCTAAACATCTTCCCAAGTATGGATGGACGGATGGCTATAAGCGGTGGATCTTCCATGGTGAAACCGAGCGTATGAGAGATGAGGTCGTGAGGCAACGTATTGATGATCTTGCTTCGATGCGGATAGAAGACATGATAGATGACTTTCATGCCGAAACTTTGAGCAAGGACTTGGGGATGAGGGGAGGAGGAGCCGAAGAAACCGCAAAAGGCCTATTATACCATGTTGGAGGCGGCACGTAAAACCCCTTCACGACTATTGTGAGGTCTCCAAACTAGATGCCATTTCACGCCTTATGGACTTGAAGGCCCGATGCAATATTAGTCGAGACGGCTTCACCGACATGTTGACGATCTTTGGGGGCTTGCTTCCGCGAGGTCACGTCTTTGCCAAAGAACATGTACGAAGTCGAGAAACTCCTCAAGGTACTCAAGATGCCATACGAAAGCGGATACATGCTTGTGAGAACGGGTGCGCCTTATTTAGGAAAGAGTACAAAGATGACACGCACTATCCAAAGTGTAAATCCTCAAGGTTCATAGAGGTAGACCCCCGTGAAGACGGTGAGAAGAGGCAACTTTGCTGTCCCCGTGAAAATCCTACGGTACCTTCCCCTTCGGACCGAGGTTACAACGGATGTACATGACCGAGGAGTCTACGAAACGTATGACATGGCACAAAGATGGGCGCCGCTACAATCCGGATAAGATGGTACGGCCATCCGATGCCGGGCATGGACCCATTTCAACAATATTCATCCCGACAAAGCTATGGAGGCTCGTAATGTGCGTGTTGCGGCCGGGCAAATGATGGGTTCAATCCTTATGGAATGATGGCTGTCCCATACACTTGTTGGCCTCAGATTTCGTTATCCCGCACGAATCTCCCCCGCGTCTGGCATCCAACGAAGAACATTCTTTGTCTTTAATAATTCCCCGCCACCCCGAAATAAAATGGGTGTGTTCTTAGAGCCCGTGATTGATGAATTGATCAAAGGTTGGAATGAAGGGTTTTGGACGCATTTAATCGAGCTTTGAAGAGAAATTTCGTGGATGTACGTGTGGTACCACTACTCCCTGCATGATTTCTTGGCGTATGGGATATTCGTGGGTCGGTGTGTGCACGCAAGTTCCCTTGCCCAAAGATGCAAGGCGGCCGTGAGGTTCACCCGGTTGAAGAAGGGTGGCAAGTATTCTCATGCTTCGACAAGCATCGATTTCCTCCCTCCCGACCATGCATTCAAGGCTAGACAAGAAGAACTTTACGAAAGGTCTTCAAGTTACGGACCCGTAACCGAGATGATGACATCCGGGCGAGGTACGTGCTCAAGTGGATTCTCTTGTGGGTCGATGAAAATGGTGTCTTTGTGGGTTATGGCGAGGATCATGCATGGACTCACAAGTCGATTAGAGAGGCTCCCCTATTATGATGACCTTCTTCTTCCACATAACCTTGATTTAATGCATACTAGAAAAGAACATCGCCGAGTATTTTCTTGAAACATTCATGGAAACTAGCAAGTCAAAGGACAACCGCTTAAGGCTAGAATTGATCCGCAGAGTTGTGTGACGTAATCAAGCAAGAAATGAAGCCTCCTAGCAATGGCAAGAGATGGAAAAAACCTAAGGCTGATTACGTGTTGAGTAGGCCCCAAAGGAGGGAAGTACTTTTGCAATGGTTTCGAGAAATTAATGTTCCCCATGGGTATGCAAAAGAAATCGAGGAGGGGAGTGAACTTATCTACTATGCGAATCAATGGGCTCAAGAGTCATGACTACCACATATGGATGGAGCGGCTTCTTCCAATGATGCTTCGAGGCTATGTCCCCGATCATGTCCGGCATGTGATGGTAGAGTTGAGCAATTTCTTTCGCAACTTTGTGCTAAAGAGTTATCTCGGACCACACTAGAAGAAATGGAAAAAATGGCACCCGTGTTGGTCTATAAGTTGGAGAAGATATTTCCGCCAAAGCTTCTTCATTCCGATGGTGTATTTGATTTTGCACCTTCCATATGAGGCAAGGGTGGGTGGCCCCGCACGCTTTCGTTGGTGCTATCTTTGTTGAGAGAGTTCGAAGCATGTTCGGTCCGACCGTAAAAATAAGTGTAAGATTGAGGGTTCCATCGCGAAGCAAAGGTTCGGCAGAGGTGTCGACTTCACATCAAAATACTATGGTGACAACCTTCCTAGCTCGCATTATCCACCCCCTCGTTACAATGCCGATGAAAATCAATCAACCCTCGGCCTTTTCCAAGGAGAACTAGGGCGTGCAAGTGGTTCAAAAATAAAGATCTTGACAAATCCAGAGTGGATCAAGATAATGAATTATATACTTTTCAACCTCGGACGAAGTGCTTCCTTACATACAATAAGTCACAACTCTAAGCATAGAACCTACTTGTCTTCTAGTACTTAATATTCTGCATCCAACCCTTTTGTCTCTCGTTGGTATAGGAAATTTTAAAGGCAATTAAAACGTCAACGAACGCCGCTGAAGCACATGAATTGGATGCCCGCTTAGACGGTGCCGGCAATGGAAAACCCGATTTCATTAGTTGGTTCAAACGCCGGTCTTGTCCAATTCATGTTAAATAACGCCTCGTTTGATATGCTAACGAACCGTCTCATTTCATTTATCCCTGCTTGAGCTTGCGCGACCGACCGATCCGGGTATGCATCCCGAAGCTCATACAAAGGTTGCCAATGGCTTTGAGACCGTGGGTTAGGTCATTTACCGGTTATGACGTGAATGGATATCGCTACCACACAACGAGCTATGAGCGAAATCGACCAAACCGAAAAACCACAAATACCGGAGTTTTCACTAAAGGTGATGATGGAACTAGCACTAAAGGTTATTATGGAAGAATTGAAGAAATATCACGAGCTCCATTTCCCGGCTCTAAACGGCTTGCTCCCCGCCGCTAGTAGAAATATGATGATCCGTGATGATTTGCTCGTGGACGCTGCACACTTTAGTCCACGTATGGATATGTCTTCTATGACGAAATGTCCATTTTCGTCATTAGTGTGCGGTGACGGTTTTGGCTTGAATATTATTGACGATACCGACAATAAGGTCACGTAACAATTAAAAAGAGTTCGTCATAGATTGTGTTTTGCTATGTCGACTCGTTTGGCACACCTAATGATCAAACAACTTGGTCACAGATCAGTTTTGGTAATCATCATTAGATAACTTGTCTGTTTTTCGACGCGTTGCCCCTGACGGCGTGGGTTGCGTCGGCGCTTCTCGCTTTATTTTTTGGCGCCACAGCTCGCTTCCCGCTTTATTTTTTGGCGCCACAGCCGCCGCTCCACTATAGGTTGGGCTTTGCCTAGAGTCCCGCAACACGGCCCGCTCCATTTTTATTTACAAAGTGGGCTATAGGTCCCGCTGCACGCCAGTTGGGCCTTTCCCACATGGCCTGGCCTGCTCCATGTTTTTTTGAAGTGGGCCCTAGGTCGACGGTGGTGATTTCAGCCCGACCCGCAGTTTCCCCTATCGGTTGCGCCAAAGTTAATAGAATTTCGCAAAAAAACAGCTCCCCGCGAAGGTCAAACCAGCGACCAGCGCGTTGCACTGGTAGGAGTGCTACCACTGCACTACATGACCTTTCATGTTAAAGTTATGAAGTTTGTTTATTTGTTAGCTGATTAATAAATTTCTCTATGATGTCACACGTTATGGTCCGACCCATGATCGTGTTAACATGAGCCCCGATCACAAACATACGAGGGCGGTGAGGGTAGTGGAGTCGCGGGGCGCGACGTTGTAGCACCGCATAGCATCGCCTGCACTCATCGCGAGGGCAGAGCAACGCCGGGCGTGGACAAAACTACAAGATTGGTTCGATGACTTTGTGTTTGAATTATATATGTGTTCACAGATGCATATATGAAAGGCTTTGAAGAGTTTATGAAATTTGTTAAAGAAAGATTTCTCGAAGACACGAAGATATGTTGTCCTTGCCGCGATTTTCTACACAATATTACCTAAGTATGGTGGTTCATCCGGGATGTTGGTGAGTAGAAAAAGAAAACAAAAAAATAGCACCAAAGTTGGGTACCCGGGGCCGTAGGCTAGAAAACCTTTATGTCCCAACCAGTTGGTCCACAAGTACATGTTCGTTTTTTGCTTGCAACCAACGCTGATATCCATCTAAAGGGTAACAGCTCGGTGCCAGCCTAGCTATGGCCTAACTCAGTCATGTGTGTGGACGTCCCCAACCCACTCCATGCCAAAAAAAAATATATATATAGATAAATAAAAAGGAAAAAAAAAAAATATCAAGGATTCCAACCTCCACCGTCATGTTGGGTGGAGACGAATTTAACTAATAAACCATGTGAATCTTTTTGTTAAATGTTTTCAGCTACCTCTATATAGACGAAACTACTATATCAATTGAAGTTAATCAAATTATTGTACTCTTGCAATTTGTTTATGTGCTCTAAAAATTATGAATTTTTTATGCTAGCTTACTTTTCACGTGTATGATTTGTGATAAAAATTTCATGATTATTGGATATAGTATTAGTGAGTTATCAATTATCTTGCAAAAATGTTAAAAATATGCTTTGTAATGGGTTTGAACCATGAAGCAAGAGCATTATAACCACTTGTCTTTCCATTGAGCTACAACAACTTCTATGCCATTTGGTGAACTTTAGCCTATATATATGAACCATCTACGCTAGCAAGTAATGCACCTCCACCATCCACTCATGAAGTTCGTTACGAATTGTTGGACAACTATAGTTTCTCTTTTTTAATCTTAACTAAAAGTTCTAACTAGTCTTTCTCCCTCATACGAACTCGGAATGTGTTGATTCTTTTTCTAAATGATTCTAAAAGCATTCTCTATCATCTCATAAAACTTTCAAATGATTTTGACAAGGTGGCCCACATCTCTCACACAATGTCCCACATCTCTCACACATGTCCTAGTGGATGATGCTCATGCCGGTGTGAGATTTGTAATACCACTTTCTCAAAATCATCTCAAACTTTTGAGGGCGTTTATGGAGCCAAACTATAGTGTTGTGTGCATTTGTGCAATTTTTTTAGACCAAGTTTACCTATTACTGTAATTATTTGTTGATTTACTCAACAAAAAAATATTAAAAAAATACCCTAATGTAGCTAAAAATTCTAAAAATTTACAAGGACACCTCCTTTTTAGTGTAGAATCTCGACAAAAAATTTGAGTCGATTCTAATGGCCCACATCGCTCCACCGATGTCCTAGTCAAAAGATGAGAGATGCTCATGCTAGTGTGAGATGTGTAATACCACTTTCTTCAAATCGTCTCAAACGTTTTTAGGGCGTTTATGGAGCCAAACTATAGTGTTGTGTGCATTTGTGCAATTTTTAGACCAAGTTTACCTATTATTATAATTATTTGTTGATTTACTCAACAAAAAATGTTAAAAATACC
Organism: Hyparrhenia diplandra; assembly: GCA_015847255.1. Taxonomy (NCBI): domain Eukaryota; kingdom Viridiplantae; phylum Streptophyta; class Magnoliopsida; order Poales; family Poaceae; genus Hyparrhenia; species Hyparrhenia diplandra. The sequence continues at coordinate 179,400 of JADLZK010004228.1, read as the reverse complement.
CTAATATAGCTAAAAATTCTAAAAATTTACAAGGACACCTCCTTTTAGTGTAGAATCTCGACAAAAAAATTTGAGTCGATTCGGAGATAGTGTTGATGCACATCCTCACAATGGTCCACATCGCTCACCGATGTCTTAGTCAAAAGATGAGAGATGTTCATGCTAGTGTGAGATGTGTAGTACCACTTTCTCCAAATCGCCTCAAACTTTTTAGGGTGTTTATGGAGCCAAACTATTGTGCTTGTGTGCATTTGTGCAATTTTTAGACCAAGTTTACCTATTATCAGAATTATTTGTTGATTTTCTCAACAAAAGATATAAAAATGCACTAATGTAGCTACAAAAATCTAAAACTTTGCAAGGACACATCCTTCTAGTGTAGAATGTTGACAAAAAAAATTTGAGTCGATTCAGAGAAAGTGTTGATGCACATCCTCACTATGGCCCACATCTTTCACACATGTCCTAGTTAAAAGGTGAGAGATGCTCATGCAAGTGTGAGATGTGTAGTACCATTTTGTTAAAATCACTTGAATTTTTTTTTGTGATGCTTGTACACCAAAATGTGTTTAGATTTGTCTAGCCACTACAGTAGTAGCCAAACTTAATCATGAGAAAATATGATTAAAATAAAATGCGTAGATCTAAAAAAAATGTTATAGAAGTTTGTAGTTGACAATTTTTTTTTTTTTATCGGATATCATTTTATCATCATAAGTAACTAATATTAGGAAAACATGCACTAAAATTATTTATAATATTGTAATCTAATTTTCTTTTTTGTGCTAGAATTCTATTTTGGGCCATAATACCCGTTGGCCCAAATTAGTGGATGGATGATCTCAGTTGTCCAGGTACGTAGAACGATTCATATTGTGGCCACCACATATGAGTTCAGCGTCGATCCACGCTCCCAACCCTAATTCCCCACAGCCGCCGCGCTCTCTTCTCTCGCGGTCTCGTGGATCCAGCGCCTCCAGTGAATCTCTTCGACTCCGTTCAAGAGGGGCGACAGGGGAGGCGATCCGTTCCTGGGGCCGAATCCACCGGTTCCCCTCCCTCCGACGGCCTCGCGGCGTCGCTCCGGCGGCCGACCGGCCTTCCGTTCCTCGTTGGCTTGCTGTTCCTGGCGCTCCGCCCCGTCGAGTCGCGGGACATGAGGTTCTGGCCCGTCCACCCTCCGTCGTTCAGGTCGTCGCCGAGCCCACGCTATATATATGTTTCTCTGATCCACCCAGCTCCGTCGATCCTCATCATTTTCAGCTTTTAGTGACTTCGATTTCTGAATTCTGATGCCTCCCTCCGTGCGTGCATGACTTCCGTGGATCGGTACTCGGCAGAGGCGGCGAAAGTGGTGTCGTGTATGCTGCGGTGTGAGCCCTTTTGTAGGTGCTAAGAAATTGAGAAAAAAAAAAAATGCTCGTACAGGAAAGCAAGCCTTCGTGGAATAAAACCTGTATTCTAACAGTGAAGTGCGTGTGGTCAGATGCGTCAAGTTCAATAGCCAAGTAAGTAGTCTGTTGCGATGCATGCTTGCCATGCCATCGCTGATTCCTAAGACTGCTATGCATCGGCTCTCTTTCCATCCAGCAGGTCGCTGAGCGCAATAGCTTCATGGAGGGAGTGAAACTAGAGAGGGAAAGGCAACCTAAGGTTTGTTGTCTATATCCATCTTCTCAAACTGAAACTGAAATTTATTTATTTGTTCATTGGTGTTGGTGCTATCGTCTTTCTCATGTCTCTCTTTGGCTGCATTGGAGCAGGGACAAGCAACACAAGCTACTTGTGTTTCGTGTCCTGTTTAATGTGCCTCTTATACATCATTATGTTGTCTTCTCTAAAAAGATTTCATTTGTCATACACAAGACACTAAAAAGTACTACTTGGAATTATTCTCAACATTAAATCTAGACACAGTATTTGTAGCTGAACCTGCTAAATCAATAAATAAATTTATTTCTGTAGTACTCTGAACGTAAATCTTATAGAACAACAGTAGTAGAGGTAATAAGATTTTAAATATTTCTGTAGCCCTATGATGTGTCGTAGTAAATATTTAATTAACATTTTATAATGATAGGGTCATAGTATTAATTCAAGCTTGTTTCCTTTGACTTATAACTCGTACAACTTCGAATTAGTTAGTGTTTAACCAAATTTAGTATCAAATTTACATTACCAAAGTCATTGCATCAGTCCATTGAATTGTTACTTATTTAGTTATTTACACATGTTCTTTCCACTTGTAAAGCTCCGCTCTTTACTCGTGTAGTCATGCTAGGTCCATTGATCATGAAGCAATAGCTCTTCATTTAGTGCATGCTGCTATCTTTAGCACACACGCTGTTGTCTAGCCATCTAGTGGACAAGAGTCTTTCTTCTGCACGCTGCTGTCTTGCCATCCAATGAACAAGAGCCTGTTTGTTATTTACTTGATAAAGTTCAACTTGTTCTTTATTGGTCCTTTTGTCCTACACTAGTGAATAATTAGAATTTGAGGTCTGAACTATGCATTTGATGGCCTAGTCTTGTGCTCTTCTCATTCTGCAACACACCTATGTTTTTTTCACTAATTGATCCTTTATTTTTTTTTTCTTATTACAGGCTGCTGGTTTGCGGTTCACAGGGATAAAGATCCGCATCTGCCCTCATGGCCACAAAGTCACTTTATCACAGTAGTCATCAGTGCCATGATACAAGTTGCTATCGTTAGAAGCCCATAATTCTTAGTGTATGTATATGGGTTGTAATAGATGTTTCTGTCTTTGAAATGAGTACAATTTTTGTGGACCGTTGGAATACTGGATCTATTTATTTTTGGAATTTTATTTGATCATTTCAATATTATTTGCAAATAGTAATGAAACCATGTGCATCTCTGTGATGAAATTGATGTCTTTAGTGATGAATATATAATTATTGCTGTGATGAATTGGTAATTACATCTGTGACGAAAATGAAAACCAATAATAGCTTGCCACGTGGCGGACCAAAATAAACGGCGTTAGGCGACGACTTATGACGAACACGTGTCTAATGCAAATCGTCCATCGATTGTTAACGGCGCCATTAACGCCCGTCTAGAACGCCGACGGTTAGTCGATAATGACGAAAAACGATGGTTCTTCCATGACTAAAAGGCATCGTCATAGATTGAAACCACTTCCATGACGACACTTCATTCGTCCACGAATATAGGCACATTCGTGGCGAAAATATACATTTCTCACCCGATGACCAAATGTGACGACCTTTTGACGATTTCGAAACGTCACTAGCTCGTCACGAATGAATTCCGGTGACGTTTACGGCGTCTTCGGTGACCATAGGGGAACGTCACCCATGTCAACATACCTACTTGCCATTGGTTCGATCCTGAAATAACAAATTCGGACCTCGAACAACTTGGGATTGTTCAGATTCGACAAGATTCCCAGATGGCCGTAGATGATGTCTACATTGTGGCTCAACATGCCACACAGTTTATTATCTCCCATGGTGTTGCCGGGATGACGGCGGCTTAAGGGTTGGGATGTTGTGCGTAAGGTATTGCCACACGGTAGACTACCCGTCCCCAAACGGGGAATGCAAACACATATGAGGGAGAGTTCTTCCAAGAAGAAGGGCTACAAGGTAAATTTGTGATAGAAATAACCGGGCCCAACGAAATGGAAGTAGACAATGAAAGTGTTGTTGATGATGAGGAGGACGAGGAGGTTCGAGATGCGAAGGACTTACAGCTACTTGAGAAATTACTTAAGGACAAATGCGGTCTTGACTTCGTTCCTCCTCCCATGGATCCCGCCAATCTTCATATGTTGGAAGACGTAGACATGGATGATAGTGATCACGAGGATTATGATCCGACAAAGTCGAAATCGTGACAAGGGGATGAGGATTATTTCTAATACATGTAATACTATGCATCTCTTAATAATTATGTTCGATTATTGGTTTTTCATCTCTTCATAATTATGTTCTATTTAATTTTGCATTTTTACTAATTATGTACATCTAATTGCGTGTCATTCAAAAAGATGCCTCAAACGAATGTCCTCAAAAAAATGACCGGGAGGTTCGAAGTGTAGCCTCGCTAGGGCAAGGGCAACAGAGAAGGGGAAGCGTCGAGCCACCACCACCGCCACGGGGTAGGGGCGGGCGGGCGTCGTGCACCCCCGACCACCGTCGCCACCACCGGTGGTGCACGAGGAGGAGGAGGAGGAGGAGGAGGAGGAGGAGGAGGAGGAGGCGGAGGCGGAGGCGGAGGACGTGGACCTCTCGGCGTCTCGGCCGCGCGGACCGCTCGGCGTCGCACCACGCGGAGGGGGACTAGCCGGAGTACGGAGGGGGGGTTCCTCTTCCTCTCGCCGAGGCGTGTCTACTTGCGCGAGGCCCCTCCGGACTCCCTTGATCGACTACTGGCGAGGACCGTAAACCCGACCATAAGACCAAAAGACGGGCAAGGTAATTTACTTTACACTTTAGCACTACTTTCTTATTTTTCGTGTTTCAAAATCATAATAGGAACTAATCATTATTCTTGATCATTTGGGCAGGTCTTTTGTTGTCACCACGAACTTCGGTTCAAGGGCGCCTTCCCAATGGCATTCTTGGTATTCTAGTCAAGAAGCACTACCCCGGCCTTGTTACCATCGACCGGAGTAGAGCATGCTTTGTCACGTCGTTCCACCAATCACGTGGACTTTGAGGACAACTATGATGAGGATGGCATTAAATATAGTAACAAGGCAGTGCGTGTGATCAAAGAGTTTTGGGTAAGTCTATGTCGCACTGTAGTGTACAAATACATCGCTTCAAATTCTAATGTTAGAAATAATGACTTATTACATTGCTTCTATGTGCAGAAATACTTCAAGATCGAGGAGGGATTCGAGGCTGAGGCGGATGAAGTGGCTCTAAACGCCTGTTTCAAGCTTGTGTCGGACATGTGGTACGAGGCACGCGCATGGCCGTCGGGACATGGTACGCGACATACGATCGAAGGAGGCTCGATAAGGAGGAATGGAAAACGCTGAATCTGACCAAAGAACAATACATGCAGGTAAATATTGAATGCTCATACTAAGTTTAATTATGCTTAATGTGATTTTTATAATATGTGTTATACTTGGTGTCCTGTAGGTGATTCCGCGAGTGGTGCTTGTTGCATAGGCGTTGCTGGGAGCTTCAGGTGGACAAGTGGGTCGACACAGATTATCAGGAGGTCCACAACGACTACCGGGAACGGCGTGCCATGATGCCAGGTGTACCACACCATCAAGGCAGCCTTAATCTCGCGGCCTACCAAGCTAGATATGTAAGTGTTATCCAATTCTTATTTTCTGATGTGCAACTCAATACTTTCTAAGCATTCTATCTACTTTTCTTTTTCTCACACGAGGAGCGAGACACATGGCATGCCAATCAAGACGCTTCGAGGCCTTTGCTTGCTCCCACACGGGCAAGTATAAAGATCCCGCGGTCGTCTTCAACCCTGAGGCTGGGCCCGAAGCCTACACCAACCCGACCGCCTACGAGAAGATCAGTAGGTACACCGAAGTGGCGAGGGAGCAGTATGGAGAAAGCTTCGATCCCCACAGCCACGGCATTGATGGGGACATCGCCATGATCGCCGGAGAAGGCAAGAAGCACGGGCGGTACTATTTGGGTGATAGCGTTATCAACCCGCACAACACAAAGAAGCTATCGAGCTCAGAGCACGCTCGGGGGCCCGGTGATACACGAGCGGCCAACCACTTACCGGGCTACGGTCTTGGACTTGAGGTTTATTTATTTTTATTTAAGGTTCATTTATCGTTACATACTCTTTCACCGCGTTCTAACTTTGTGTTGAAATAGGCCCAGATAGAGGAAGAGAGGAAGTGACGGGAAGAGGCTGAGGAGAGGGAGCGGGCAAGGGCTCAGGCGGAGCAAGAGAGGGCTCGAGCGGAGCAAGAGAGGGCCGAAGCTCTCTAGCGTACCTCCCGGTGTTGGTGGCCAGCTTGGTGTGCGGTGCCACCGGAGATCGCCTTCCGCCACCGCCCGTCTTAGTCCCCACCGCCCGTCTTAGCCCCCACCGCCCGTCTACGGTCGGCCGTCGATCTTCCCTCCACCGCATGGAGCCTCTCTCCCGTGAGTTTGTCTCCGTAACTCAAAATATGCATATATGAATGTGAATGGATATGATCTGGAGTTTTGAATGCACCATGAGATGTGCACGTGGACATGTGGTTGTCGGCCATCGAGCCGTTGTTTTCTTGCGGGTTGGAAACCCTCCGTGCGGGGGAGTTCTTTGCCGAAATTTCTAACTATTTATCTTCTTTTTTTCAAGTTAATAGAATCTACCTTGAATTTTGTCTCACAAATTTCTAACTATTTATCTTTGCCTACGTGCGGGATAATTCTCATGTCTCGAACCCAACTCCGAACCAATCTCAACCGGGACGCTTGGGAACGCTTCGGAAGGTTGGAGGTGGTGGGTAAATTTGTCATGATTTAGGTTCAAAAACTTGTGCACTTGAACTTGTGAACTTGGATTTTATGTGAGTTTGTGAACTTGTGGTTGAACTCATGGACATGTGGTTGAACTTGTGACTTGGTTGGATCTTATGTAATATATGTGGTATTATGGATTTATCGAGCTATATATGTGATATTATGCAATCTGTGGTACATATTTATATGTGTCAATTATGTCTTTGGAACAAAAAAAAAAAAAAAAACCAATTTCCGTGAGTAGCTCACGGAAAGAGGCAAAACCTTTCCCCGTGAGTGGAGATTGCTCACGGGAAAGAGGCCAAATCTATCCCGTGAGCACAATGCGACTCACGGGGAAGAGCTTCGATATCCCGTGAGCTACTCCGTTACGCTCACGGAAATCGAGCCAAAACGCCGTTTTTGTGAAACAGCCACGTAGGCCATAACGGGTTCCACACCCTCCCCCCGTTGACGCCCGTTAACTCTATCCCGTGAGCTAAATAGGATCACGGGGAAAGGATATCCCGTGCGTAGTTTGATTGTTCACGGAAAGAGAGATTTCCCCGCCCTTTTTTCCCGTCATGGATATCCCGTGTTTTACCCCTAGGAAAGGCTTTCCGGGGGAAAACGGCCTTTCCCGTGAGGAAGAGCCTCACGGAAATCGCCTCACGAGTTCCGGTAGTGAAACGTGTGGAAAAGGAAATTCAACTCGCCAACACCATTCTTCCACCCACACCAACCAAACCAATCCAAACCGTTACTTTTTTCTCGCCAAACCCAGGACCAAACCGTTTCTCTAACTACGGTCGAAACCCATGACATACCAAATCTATACCCACAAGTTTTCTAAGCCCTTACGATAACAAGAGAGGAAGGCAAATTGATGTGGCTCCGACTTTGCCGTGGGGCTCACATATTGATCCGACGATGTCAATTGGCATGAAATAGCTGCATGCTAAAATAAACCATCTGCAACAAATTGCGGTCAATTTTGATAAAATTTTATAATGTGAACGCGAAGCTTTTATTCCTAGGGTTCGACTTTGATGTCGGGGCCCACATATTGATCCGACAAAGTGCCAATTGGGATGAAATAGTTGCATGCTTCAATAAATCATCTACAACAAATTTCAATCAATTTGGATAAAATTTTATAATATGAACGCGAGCTTTTATTTCTAGGGTCCAGCTTTGGCGTGGGGCCCACATTTTGATTTGATAGTGCCAATTGGCATGAAATAGTTGCATGCTTCAATAAATCATGCTACAATAAATCATCTTCAAGATCGATAAAATTATATAATGTGAACACGAGCTTTTATTTCTAGCATCCAGCTAATATTGGGTTTCTTATATCGTGAACCGCTCTAATCCATGGGCTCCTTGACGGTGGAAACGAGAGGAGGTTGATGGTCCGTTGGCCTCATGCATACATGACCGAAGCGATGCCTCAATGCTTCCTAGCAGTGAATGCATGAGGTTTAGTGGAGGTTGTAATTTTTTTTTTTTTTTGGGCTTGTGGGGTATGCTTGATGATGTGGCGCAAGGAGGTGCTAGAGAATTAGGCTAGTGGGGTTTGTTCTTATAGGAGTAGTATATGTGTTACAAACTTTATGTTACATCACAAGTTGAAGTGTTACTAGAGCCAAAAAAAAAAAAGTGTTACAACAATTGTAACACTAAACAAATGTTTCCATAGTAACATAAACTAGTCTATATTGGAACACAAAAATAAAATATTACTAAGAGAGCTAGTAACACTTTTTCCAACCTATAATAAGTTGGTGTTAGGTCACTCACAATCACGAAAACCACCTTAGAGTCTATGGACCGGCACGTAGACATTTTGATGACATGGCAAGCCATTTAATGAACAGAGAAGGAGAAAAATGAGGAAACGACGTCTATCAAAGACACGGTGTCTCACGAGCCAACCGAGGCCACAAGACTCTACCCAAAATAGCGTTGTGGAGGCATGCATCGTTTCCATGGATCCCGTACTCCCTCTCCCTCTCCCTTTCCCTTCTATTTTAATCTAGTCTGATGCATCTATGTCACATATTTACCTTGCCACACATGATCCTTCTTTGATTGTAGCGTTTGCAAATGCTCATTAAATTTTAGTCTCTATAGAAACTACAACAAGAAACCATGCACTGGGATGGATAGAGTCTAGAACACAATTAATTCATATAGAAACTAGCTATGGACTCTATGCACTGTGAGTGCCCTTACTATATCCCTGCGCTATACACTACATAGTTTTCAGTCAATAGCAACACACAAATTGTGTTGTAATATGCCCTTTTTGGGTGCAATAGCTGAAATTGCAACCAAACGATTTGGTAAACTTGAGATGCGCAAAAGTCCGTGGTATTAACCTTCAACCACGATGGCCATTTGGGTGTTGCAATTATTTTTGTATTGCAACCCAATGAGGTGTTGAAACAAGACTATATTGCCACGCTCTAGTTGGTGCTATAGTATCCTATTGCAACATTTCGGGTGATGCTAGAGGTCTCAATGGCATCTAACACCCGGTGTTGCGGATTCAAAAAGAGGCGTTGCAAAGGATTGTATTGCTACGCTCTAGTTGTGGTTGCTACACGTTTTTGCCACAAACTTGCTTTGGGTGCTATAGATGATCCCCTCTATTACTACGAACTGTGTTTTGGATGCTATACTTGTCAATCCATATTGCCACCAAAGGTTTTGGGTGCTATATGTGTTCCTTTCTATTGCTACGAAATTAATTTGGATGCTATACTTGATGATCAATATTGCCACCAAAGGTTTTTTTTTGGGTGCTATATGTGTTCTGTTTATTACTACTGAAATTTATTTGGATGCCATACTTGATGACCAATATTGCCACCAAAGTTTTTTGGGTGCTATATGTGTTCCCATTTATTACTACGAATTGTGTTTGGATGCTATACTTGTTGACCGATATTGCCACCAAAGTTTGCTTGGGTGCTATATGTGTTCCCATTTATTACTACTGAATTGTATTTGGATGCTATAGTTGTTTACTAATATTGCCACCAAAGGTTTTGTGGGTGCTATAAAATAACCACCACAATTGCCACCAGCTAGGATTGGTTGTTATAGGTTGGCCATTATATTCTTGCCAAAACCACACGTTTTGAATGGTTGTTACATGTGGCCACCTCTATTGCTTCGACCTTTATAACATCGAAAAAAATGTGTTGCGATAGGATAAAATATCTTTTCCCACGAATATTGTTGCTACCATAATTTTGTAGCTATTGCCACATGTCTATTCTCCCACGCTCATTTATTTGGACCACCAATAATTTAACAATATAATACGGGATCAATAATAATAATGTATTTTTGGGTGCAATAAAATGTATATATACCGAGCTCCAATATAAGGGGCTTCAAATATACATCAATGTCGTTTCGGAGATTTTGGACCAGGTATCAACATTGACAATATCCGGTTAGATTGTTTCGACACAACCAAGGAGGCAAATTGTAGGGTATTAGGACAATCGGCCATATGGAGTATGTCGTATTTTGCATCCCAAAGGGATTGAAGCCATCGAAAGCAAGACCCGGCCGATATTACGAGCTTCTTCTCGCAAACCAGCCATATTTGTTATCCACGTGCTTCCATGCCTTTGAGTCACCGGGTGACGCATTTTTCCATCATTTACCAATTCTTTCTTATGCCACTTTGCAAGTCCACGATGTCCGCTTCGACATATACATTTTTTTTTTTGTAGCCGAGGAATAAGAGGAAAGTAGCGTAGAATCTTCACCGGAAGCCGCTTCGATATTTAGCACCATCCCGGTCCGTGCTCTTGACATGTTTCCACCTAGACTCATTACATATGGGACAATTATGCGAGATTTGCGTGCTCATCAAAAAATAACACACAATCATTCGACATGCGTGTATCTTGGCGTAGTCAATCCTAGCCCTCGAACCACCTTTTGCACTTTGTCAAACGAGTCGGGGATACAATGGCCTTCGGGGAGAACCTTTGAGAACAGTTAAGTATGGCCTCCAAACATGCGTTACTAATACCATACAAGCACTTTATCTGAAAAAGTTGCACGATAAAAGAAACCTTTGTTGCCGATTTGCATCCTGGATACAATTCCTTCTTTGCCTCCTCTAATAATTTCAAAAATATCTCTGCCTGCTTATTTGGTTTGTCATCTATGATTTTTTTTCATGTATAGAGCCACCGATAATGTTTCTAATCATAGTATTAGTGGCGGCGGGGGTGATCACTTGGATCTTCTTCATCGTCTTCTCCAAAATAAGGTGGTGTGGCGACTTCGTTGTCACCAACATCAGCATCATCGATAGGTTGTGCATGATCTTCGTGGTTCTGTTATACCAAGTACTACCTCGATCGGTGATGAAGAAGTTTGGCCTTCTTCGAACTCATTGATGAAACAATCGGCAAACCCACTTTTTACTAAGTGAAGTTGAATCTGAAACCTGTCATTATATCTTGTATATTGCATTGACATGTACCACATGGGCACACAAGAGACAATCCAATAGGTCTAGATGATGATGAGGTATACTTATCAATCCAAGTTCTGAAATTATCCTTCCACTCTTCTGATTGTCGAGGCAAGCGCATCCAACTCCTATCTTCGTGTGATGCAGACATTGATCTGCAGCCCAAGAACATAATGAGCAAATAATCATGATCTATACCTAGCATATGCCCATATATATATATGCGGGGGGATATCGATATAGCTACGTTACCTTTGCCGCGAGAGGGGCACCGCCGGCGATAAGCGGGGGGCGCGCCCGTCGCCAAGGGTGGATCGGCGGAATGCGGGACGTCGGCGTCGACCGGGATGCGAGCGTAGAGTCCCCCCGAGTATTCCAAGCGTCTACTAGGATCGTTTAGTGGGCTCTTTTTAGTTAATTGGGCGGCTGGCCAGCTACTAAACAACGTGGCGATAGACAAACATAAGTGCAACCAAGTAAAAGTTCATTGCAATAGGTGTGTATAAGTTGCAATGCCAAATGGATAGTATTATAACCATACAAAATGGTGGCAATACATACATGTTATTGCATCTTGTGGCAACAAAGGATGCAATAGCCACCTATCTATTGCCACGAGGTGCAAAAAAATATTGCAACCCAAATAAGTGGTTGTGATCTTTGCGTTCATAAGCAACCAACGCTAGTATGGATGCCATAGTTCATTTTTATTGCAACACACGACATGCTAATGCAACATAAAATTGTTGTTGCAATACTTTCCACCAATTGCCACAAAAATCCTTAAAATGGGTGCAACAAATACGCCATCATTTTGCAACCAAAAAAAATATCGCAACACAATTTTTGTGTGACAATATGGACGCATATTACTACCCGGTTCACCGGTTGGGTGCCATAGTACCCCCCTATTGCACCCAAATGAGTGGTGCTGTCTAAGTGTCTAGTTGCAATTGATCGGAAACTATGTAGTGATAGTAGTAGCATCCAAGCCAATACAAGTTATAGATGCACACACAAGGGGGCCTCGGTTGCATCAAAACCCTAACATATCTCTCGCCCACTACCTAGACACCCACCGTCACACCACCACCTTATCCTACCCAACACCGCAGACAACGCTTGACGCCTCTATATCGTCGGCACCCCAGCGCCAACCCGATTACTCTGAAAAGGCACATTAGGGGTGGTCAAGATGCACATTAGGGGTGGTTCCTTCAGCCACCCCTAATAAAAACACCCCTAATGTGGTTTCACATTAGGGCGGCTCCACGCCGCCCCTAATGTGACCACATCGAGGGCGATTCTCGCTGTAGCCGCCCTAATGAGACGACATTAGGGGCGCCTTCAATTAGCCACCACCTAATAGGTACACCGGCATTAGGGGTGGTTTACTCCAAAACCGCCCCTATAGTTAAATTTCAGAATTAAATATATAAAAATATATATATATACATATAATTCACGAAATAATTTATAATTGCCATAATATGTCCATACTTCAAATAAACATATACGCATCATTCAAAACTCACATATTTCAACATAAGTTTCACATAAAGTCACATCAACATAAGTTTGACATAAATGTCGAGATACAATTCACATAAAGTCATAAATTCCACAATTTCCCATCATACAAGTCACAAAGTTCACATAAAGTTCATAATTTTCCATCATACATATTTCCCAAAGATAAGTTGAGTCAAAGCCCTAGGCTTAGCCTTTCCAACTCACGAAGATGTTGATACTTTGGATTGTTACGCAACTTCGAGGTACGGTCGATGAAGCTACCTTTGTGATATATAATTTGATCTAATATAAATTCACAAAGGCTACCGACGAAATCCAAGAGATGGTCATCTTTGTAAGGGTCACCACTTTTCCCCAAGCGTTCTCGACCTACACAATCACCAATATAAGAAAGGAGTGAGCATATATATATAGGAACATTGTGAGCATAGATATATAAAGAGAGAGAAAGAGAGAGAGGAGTGAGCATGTATACCAAGTTCGGGTGTCTAAGGTAGGAAAGGCTGTTACTCATCGCCATGCATACATAATATCCATAATGTACACTTCCCGTGGCTGCTTAGGACAATTTGTATATATAAAATTGTTAGGTAATGTAATTCAGATTATGCAAAGATCTTGAAATAAGTCATACTTACGGGAACGTGTGTTTTGACGTGCAACTTATCCTTCCTTCTTGGATTATGTCTCCCACGGTGGTTGTTAACATACCAAATGATGCATACTGCTCGAACCGATTTCACAAATGCAACTTGTTAGTATCCAAAAGTATAAGTTAGGAGGTTATATACTAACATATAAGATGGTTGTCGATATACATACGATTTTAGAATCGCTATGAAGTCTTTATACGTGGCCGGTTCATAGTTTAGTGAATCCATAACCCACGCCTGGCCCAACTCGACATCAACACGTATAGCAATCCAAAGATTACTGCACAAATTCAATCATAGGAAAATGATGAGCCCATCCGCGTATAACATGTATTCGAAAAGCTTTATGTGCAGGTTGAACTTACTTGAAGTGGTAAGGTAGCCATATCGTATTGTTATGTTGCAGATTTTTGAAAGCCATGGCTAAGTACGCCGCCATCCTAATGGCCTCATCCTTGATCGCCTTCTCCCGAATTGTCTCTTTCTCCGCCTTGGTCTTTCCAGATTCTAATTCTTTGCCATTCAAAGTCCTTGTCCAGGTCGTCCTGAGTTGGCCTATGCCTGGGTTCACGTGGGAAAGGATCCTCGGGGCTTACATACCCGTCCTCACTATCATCGTCGCCATCATCGTCATCTGAGTCGTCACCATCGTCCTCACCACCGTCCTCACCCATCATCCTCCTTGAACGGATCAATTGTACCCATTGCATCTATATTCTTGTCTACCTCATCGATGAACTCCTCATGATAGCCGGTTCTTCCTCTTCTAAGGTTTTCTTATGCTCGGGGCTTTTGGATGCAAAGTGCCTCTTGTCGGGGCATTTTATGATTTATTCTAATCTAATAGAAGGAAAAGATTTGGATCATGTCAATCGTTGAGCGAAAAACGAGTAGTACAAGAAGTAGAGGCCTCGAGATACATGCTTCATCATCGGCCATTAGGTACAAATTGGACTCAGATTTTTTCCCCTTGTCATTTTATCCATTCCAAACTGGTTGCTTATAAAGCCATCCTAGTTTAGAAGGTTACAGAGGGCCTCAAAATCATCATAGTCGCCGCCTCAGCTTAAAAGGTTTGCATCATTGCCTATGCCACTGCCTCAGCACATATTTTCACAAGTATATAAAAGATCATTGCATTTTGTTTGTAAAGTAATGCAGCAGCAAGACAGCTCCATGTTTGATACTCAAAATTGCTGAAAAATAGGAATGCAGCAGCAAGACAGCTCCATGTTTGTAAAGTAATGCAGAGCAGCAGGACATTTCCATGTAAAGTAATGCAGCAGCAAGACAAATTTGAGAATTCTAACACAAATCCTAACCAATGTGCCATATATGTTGAAAAAAAAAAATCAACAGGTACATTTAAATCAAAAGCATTTGAAGTTATATGAAAAGCATTTGAAGTTCGATATACCAAAAGCAGAATTCTACAGCAGGACAATTATATATCAAATAACAGGGAGTGGCTCAATATTGGCATATGGAAATATGAATATATATTGAAATTAGCAAGCAGTTTGGACTATGAATAGTTCATCTGTACAGTGGGAATTAAACTGATTAGGAAACGAAATACTTAGCCAAATACTTGTATCAAAATCGACGAGGAGTGGCATGCTCAAATACTTGTATCAAAATGTGACAGGAAGACAACTATCAATGTGCATCACAGGCGCGCTGGCATGCTCAAAATTTAGCTCAAAATCCATCCAAAATCCACGGGCATCATAGGCGGCATTTCATCATGGCAGCATTTCATCCAAACTCACAGGCATCATAGGCGGTCGGCATTTCATCCAAAAATCACAGGCATTTCATCCAAAATCACGGGCATTTTATCACCTGCGGAGGGGAAGGCGCCGCAGAACCCAAGCACGGGAAGGCGGGGCCAGCCACGGGAAGGCGGGACGGCTGGCGCTCCCCTCGCGGATCCACCCTTGGGGAAGGCGGAGACGGTGGCGGCCGGCGTGGAAGGAGGAGACTGGGGCGGAGCCGGCACGGGGAAGGGACGGGGAGGGCGGCCGCCCGGACGGAGACGGGGGCGGGAAGGGAAGGGGCGAGGGCGGCCCTCCCCGGGGACGGGAGGCGGCCGCGGCGGCCTCGCGTGGAGAAGGGACGGGCCGGGGAAGGAAGGCACGAGGACGGGCGAGGCGGCGGCCCTCCCGAGACGGGGAGGCAACCCTCGCGGATCCGGCCGGGCGGGGACGGGGAAGCGGCGATGGGGAGACGGGCGGCGTGTGGAGAATTTGACAGCCGACGGCGCTGTCGTCAAGAAGAAAGCGCCCGGGACTTAGCCAATTTTGGCCACCCCGCCGCTGGGCACATGATATATACCAAACCCTAGGTTTGGTTAGGGGTTTCGGGGGAGCCACCCACGTAGTTAGCTTTCATTTAATAAAAAAAAAAAATTGTGACTAAAGTCTTTGAGAGATTAAATGATATTGTTTCGGGGAGCACCCGTCGGGCTTCAAAAACGTAAAACAAAAATATGGTTACAAATTACTTCAAAAAATATTGTTTCATAAATGTTTTTGAGAGATTTTAAAAAATACCAAAACATTTATATTTTTTTAGGGGAGCACCCCATCGCCCTGTCTCCGTCGAAGTCGCAAGTCGCGCATTTTTTCAGCGTAAAATCGCTAAGCTTCTACGCCGACGGCGGGATTCGAACCCACAACCTCGTGCTTGCGCGTGACCCCTCCCTACCACTTTGCACTACACACTCACATGTGTCCATATCTCATTCCGCGTCCCCACATATTATACAAATCCGAGTGTAAATTGACTATTTGAGGCCCTAAATGGATTCAAACTAAAAAGTGGTCAACTACAAAGTTTCATAACTTTTCGAGATCTACATTTCATATGTACAAAGTTTTTTTATCCGAGGTCGTTTACGAAATTTGAATTTCAAATTTGAGACATTTCAACACAACTTTTGCATGCCTAGATGATTTCAAAGTAAAAAGTGGTCAACTACAAAATTTCATAACGATCTACATTTCATATGTAGGAAGTTCTTCCATCCGAGGTCGTTTACAAAATTCAAATTTCAAATTTAAGACATTTGAACACGACTTTTGCATGACTAAATGATTTCAAACTAAAAAGTGGTCAACTACAAAGTTTCATAACTTTTCGAATTTGGGTTACAAATTAAGAAATAATAATAAAATATGGTTACAAATTATGACATATTTGGATTTCAATTTAAATTATTTATAGTGGGGTTTTTAGTTTTCCTAGCTCTAAATGGTTTTTAATTTAGAATTAATACCAACTATCATCACCTCAACACGGTCTACAATCTATCATCGCCTTGCCACTACTTTTTAGAGCCCAAGATGTTCTCAATTTGAAAAGTCACAAACACTGAAGTTTTTTTTTTTTTCATTTTAGGTCATTTAGTGCTTCGCTTTGACCGAGTTTAACCAAGTCAAACTTTCAAATTTCAAACTAATGATGCCTTGCCGCTACTTTGAATAACACTTTCTCAAAAAGCAAAAACGACCATATAAATATTTTTAGTTCTCCATGAGATCTAACATGCTTCTATTCAAATTTTTCAATTTGAAATGATTTAGTGCTTTTTTGACCAAGTTTGACCAAGTTACATTAGGGGTGGCTCTATATACAAACACCCCTAACAACATTAGGGGCACTACTTTGACTAACACATTCTCAAAACAAAAATAAACATATAAATATTGTAGATCTCCATGAGGTCTAACATATTTTGTATTCAAAAGTTTTTAATTCGACGACATTTAATGCTTTGTTTGACCAAATTTGACCAAGTTACATTAGGGGTGGTTGTATATATAGCCACCCCCGATACACATTAGGGCGGTCAGAACTTCAGTAGCCCCTAATGTGACCTCACTAGGGGCGGTTTGTCCCGGGCGGATTTCGCACACATTAGGGGTGGCTCAAAGTATGAGCCGCCCCCTAATCAAAATGGCGACCACCCTCTTAGTAGGCTTTTTGTAGTAGTGAACCTTCCTTGACACCCGGCCGCGGCCACTCACGCTCCTCCCTCTCCCACAACAACACTCCCATTGCTAAGGTGTCAACTTTCGCCTCTACTCATGCCGATGCTAGAGATCTATCCCCGTCCCATGCCTCTCGCCACCCCACGCTAGCCAAGAAGAATATGTCCTCTGCTACCATCGACAAGAAGATTAGGACTTCTAATGTGCCCACATCCATAACCTAGCTGTCCAAATCCCATGGCGACGTCGCCGCTGCTGACATGGTGGTACACTTGCTCATTTTGCTTTGTTGGTTGTCTCGAATGTCTTCAGTTGTCGGGGTTGAGAATGGGACCAAATGTATTAGGACGAGGTGGCATCACATGTCGACAAACCACCCATGCATAGCCATGATAGGGAACGGGAGCAAATTTGTAGTCGTTGGGGTCAAGAAAGGGAGCAGATCTGCCAGGAGGAGCTACCTTCTAGCGCTGCTAATAGCTGGATCAACCTCCGTGCGCTACCACTAATGGGTTAATTTAGCCTCTGAATGTTGCGACTGGCCCGATCCAGCTTATCTGCACCGCAACCGACTAGATCTGGCCTCACTATGCCACCACCGGCAGGATCCACCCTACTTGAACCGCAACTGTTGTGAAGAGAAGGGCACTATCAGGCTCAGAGAGGAGAGGATCTTAGGAGGGTGAGGGCTCTTGGGAGAAAGAGGGCATTGGGAGGGATCGAGGCTATGCCGCCATGCTCCATAGGGAAAGGGGTGGTGTTGTTGAGCTGAGAGGGGAGAGAGGCTCTGGAGGCTGACTATGCTAGGGAGGAAGAGAGCCTTTGGAGGGAGAGGGTACGCCACCGTGCTCTGGAGGGAGAGGGTTGCCGTCGGGCTCGAAGGGAGATAGGCACTTAAGGGGAGTGGGGTGCCGTTAGGCACAAAGGGGTAGAGGGGATGATCGAGGGGAGAGAGCAATGAACTAATGAGAAGTGGTAAACCTTAACTTTGGGTTATATATGAGCCCACTAGATATGGGCATTGCGAGTCGGGCCAATATTTATGGAGCCAGTCTTATATATATTTGCCCTGTCTCCAAAAATAGATTTACCAAGGTGATTGTATTAAGATGACTTCCTCTCGGAAATAGAGGGGATTTAGAGGCGATTGTCTCAAGGCACCCACCTCGAGTAAATGGAGATAACTTTCTCCGTTAATAGTCCGGCGTTTTAGGAGGCAAATTTGGATTTTGTGCTTGTTTTTGTTAATGTTTTGGTACAACTACCTAAATTTGTTTGGGTACTAGTAGTGGGAACCGCCCCTAAAAAATACTTTTATAGAGGCACTTAGAAGCGGGACACCGCAAACGCCTATCTTTACTGTCATATCATAGTTGCGGATTTTTGAAGCCCCCCCCCCCTAAGAGCGGTTTTGACACTTTCGCAAAGAATGTGTCACTACTACAAAAGTCTACTATGGGGACAGCTCCCTTTTTTAATAGGGGCGGTTCTTGTTCGAGCCGCCCCTAGTTGTGGTGCGAGCCGCCCCAATAGTGTCCATAGTAGGGGCAGTTGGTGGTCCATAGTAGGGGCGACTCTATATTGAGGCACCCCTACAAAAAGTTGCCGAATTTTGAAATTTGACACTAAAAAAAAATTTTTAAAATTGACCTCGGATGGAAAAACTTTCTAAATAAGAATTATAGATCTCGAAAAAGTTATGAATCTTTGTTGTTGGTCACTTTGTGAATTGACTTTATTTGATGCCTCAAAATGTGGGGTTTGAATGTCTAAATTTTAAAATTTAAATTTTTCAAACGACCTTGGATGGAAAAAAAACTCCTAGATAAGAACGTAGAGCTTGAAAAGTTATAAAACTTTGTAATTGACCACTTTTTATTTTGAAACCACCTTGTCATGCAAAAACTCCGTTGAAATGTCTCAAATTTGAAATTCAAATTTTGTAAATGACCTCGGTTGGTGTAACACCTTAAATGAAAATAGTAGATCTTGAAAAGTTATGAAAGTTTGTAGTTGACCATTTTTTTTATTTGAATATATTTAGGGCCTCAAATAGTCAATTTTCACTAGGATTTGTATAATACGTGGGGATCCGGAGTGAGGTATGGTGACATACACATGTGTAGCCTAATGGAGGGGAGGGATTGCGCCTTGAAAGCAATAGGTCGAATCCTCGGTCGGTGCGTAGCACGCGATTTAAATACGCGACTTGCGATTGATTAATAAAAAAACTTGTTTTAAATTTTGAAAACGCGATTTTCTAGAATTCACTGTAGGGGCGGTTGCATCACCAGCCGTCACTATAGGAACGGTAAGTTAGGGGGCTTTACGAGCCGCCCCTACGGTGGCTGCGTGTGGTAGTGTGTTGATCTCCAATCTGTGGAATCAAGGTGTGCTCTTGATACCTTTTGTCAGCGTCAAATATTCATGGTAACATGAGACAAAATCAGTACGAACTTTGGGAGAAGGGGCCGGGGCAGAAATCAAAGGTAGGGATCCGGATTCCGGCCACGCATACTCCTACACTCCCAACTCCCAAGACCGTGACAGGAGTCCCACCTGCTGCGACAGCCGTTTCCTGCGGGCCGGCCCACATGCAAGTGGCGGCACATGCACCGACGAGCGCGAAAGGGCACCTGCAGACCACGATATAATTGCCTGATAGAGGTCGTGCAACGCATGCAGATTATCGGTGCTGCCAAATCCACGTCATATTAACCTCTAGCTCTGTGCATTTCGTTAGGCAGCTAGCGTGTCTCTTTGAATCCACAATGTACGCCAGAGCCTGATCGATGAGCCAGATTAGTTACTGAATTATTACAGCTCGGTAAAACTGGAAAGCATTCACTCCACTCCACCGATGGAGCTGAAATGAAATGCTCCAAATTCCCAATCCCCATACCCTAGCAGAGACGGCGAGAAAAATCACTGCATCCAGCAGCCACCAACCATGCTTCCCCTGCAGGCGAATCTCTGCAGCACCCGCAGCCGGCGGCGGAGCGTGCGGTGCACCTGCTGGACGACCTCCCGACCGTCGTCCTCGACAAGGTCCTGGCTGGCCTACCCGCCGGCGACGTGGTCCGCACGTCCGTGCTCTCCCCGCCGTGACGCCGCCGCTGGGAGTCCGTGCCAGGCCTCGACATCGAGCTCCACGGCGTCGTCCGCGACGACGACGACGAACGCGGCGGCCGCGGCTGGTGGCGCTCCGCGGCTGGCTTCCTCGAGCGCTGCGCCGGCCCCGTCGGCCGCGTCAGCATCCGCGGCGTCCCGCTGGGACTCTACCACCGCGCCGACGACTGGGTGCGCGCCATCGCCGGGAAGAGCCCGCGCTCGCTGTCCCTCGCGCTCCCGCTCGCCACGCCGCTGCCGTCGCTCTTCCGCTGCGACCCCGCCACGCTGGCCGAGCTGGAGCTGCGCTGCTGCGCGATCCCGGCGATGCCTGACGGCTTCGCGGGGTTCAACAGGCTCACGAAGCTCGATCTGGACGACGTGGTGTTCACGGGTGGGAACGCGTGGGGGCAGATGGAGGCCATGGTGTCGGCGGCCGCGCACAAGCTCGTGGAGCTCCGCCTGCGAAACATCGCTTTCACCGTCGCCGTTAACGGCGGGGCCGTCGTCCCACCAAGCGGTCGGCGGTGGGTCATTCAGGCGCCCAACCTCCGGCGGCTGGATCTGTGCCTGCGGATCGCTGGCGCTGGGCTCTGGGAGCTGGAGCCGCTGCCGAACCTGGAGTTCGCCAGGATCTTCCTCAACGACTCGGCAGAGGATAGAGACTACGTCCAGATGTTCACGGCCATTTCCAACGCCAAGGAGCTTCACATCGGCAATTTTGACATGAACACACAGGTTCGCATTTACTACCCGCTAGCTCTTGCATTGGTCCCGCGCGCTTTGAGATCGCATCGATCGATCGATCTCTTTTGCATCGCTGCCGCTTTCACCATTATTGTGGTTTGCTTGCTTATCCATTAAATTTATGTGTATCACGAGCTTTGTTGTTCAATTCCAAGCCATATATTCGTATATATAGGTCAAATGGTTGCTATCATGATTGTTATATATACCAGTGCTTAATTATTGCATTACTTGTATGAAAAATATAGGCTTCAAGATATTATACATACTTTGCATATGGTACATTGTACCGCATACTTATTATATAGGAGCTGTGTTATCCTACAGGCAGAACGCAGGCATGGTCCATGCATTTAGTGTTTACAAATAGTTTAAATGATGGATTAGATTTAATTTGTACTGTGTCAGTAAAAATCTGTATAAAATTATTATATTTTTAAATGTAGTTTTTTAAATAAAATTCAAGGGATGAACGCATAATTGCATAAGGTGACAAAGGTAATAAACAACTATATATATTGATATATATATACAGTCACATCTATAAAGATCCTTTATTTTTGGTGTAGCTAGCTACGGTGGCACTATATATGAATGAGTAGTAACGGTCCGGCCACAAGACTCAAAGACATTGTTCATCCACTGGGGTATAGTGATAGGTTTGTTATTGTTATACTCGAGGCCGGTACTATTAACGGGTTTGTTGCTGTTAAAAAGATACCCGATAATGTTCCTTTTGTTACTGTACTCAAGACCGCTATTGTTCCTTGTCGGGTTTAATTTGTTAATGTTACTCGAGATCCAACATTTTTTTTTGGCCACCCTCTTTTCTCACGTGGGACTTCACTCTAGTATAGTGATACAATGGTTGCATATATAGTACCAAAAGTTCCCCTTCTCACATGCTAGTCCTATCTCACGGCCAACTAAAAAGTTCATCTAGCAGCCAAACTTTTATGGTTTGAAGCTGTTTTCTGTCTGATAAAATCTTATGTTGTTTTGTTTTGAGAGATTCTTTATACCATGGCTGATAAGTTCAAGCGAACAGTCATTCAAATGCTTGTTTTGATGTTTACACATGATTGGCCACCGTTTAAACGGTTTCTTGTCCACTTTGACCATTGGTATGCATAAGTCTATTCTTTGATTCAGTGACTACTAGTGCCTAAGCTATATGCAAACCCCCTGTTTTCGTTTAGATGCCTGTAGATACCCAAACAAATGTGTTTTAGGAGGACACTACTTAGGAGATCTCAAGTGACAACATACAAGAGACCAAGTAATTTAGCCATAAATATACCAGTTTTAATTCATGCACGCATGAGAAAAAAAAGGGAGTAGACGTTGCAGTGATGAGCTTTGAGGATTGAATCTTACACAACCTATCTATATACCTGCAAATTGAAACCTAGTATATGATGTTAAGATTCAATTCTATCATGTCAAAAGAACAATAGTGCAAAAACAAGTCAAGTGCAGCTTAGTACACCTAACATATTTTCTCAAACCTAGCACCCCCTGGGGCCCCTACAAGTCATGTCAAAAGATTGTAGGACCATAAGCCCTGCATGCCCCTCAATTTAGAGTGTCTTTGTCGGCCCATCCTTATATATATCGATCATGAAACGTTTAGATAGTATAGATGAGCCCGATCCCAACCTCGGTTGGGACATCATCAAACATGTTGGGATGAGACAATCATTACTTGTTCCAACAACACATTTACTTAAATGAATGTAGTGCTAATTAATAATATAGTTTCAATCTTTTGTTAATTCCCCAAATCTGCATTCATGTGTAGTTTATTATTATTGTATCCTTATGAACATAAACTGTCATGAGATATTCTTTTCCACATAATCTGTAACCACCAATGTTAATTATTTGGTTCTAGTTCTATTGTTTTTAGTAAAATAGGCAAATTAATAATGAAGTCTATGCAAATATAAAATGAACAAATTGATTGTTTGTTGGGTCCTCTGTAATCTCCTTTGTTCTACAATAAGTAAATGTAAAAAAGAATACATTTCTTATCTTTAATGTGTAATTCATCTTATTTGAGTGTACCCAAGTTGTACAGAAATTAAAAGAAGTTACATATCGTTAATGTGTAACTCATGTTTTGAGAGTGCCTATTCATTATCCTTTGGTGCCTCCATTGAATAGTTGTGCATGTAGACATCTGTCATCCTTGATGTCTAGTTAGAATTACAAGAAACAGGTCCTGCATAATTTTGATGTTCATATATATGTCACATGTTCATGTTCAAAAGATGGAATATCATCATTGGGTCACAATAACATCATAGAGATGTGTTACATAACAAAATATATTATGATTTTCAGGCAGCGGCAATCAACATATTCCAAGATCTTTTGTGGAGATTTGAAAATCTAAGGGTTTTGAAACTTGATACAAACTTTTATCTTCCACCACATCATCTGTTCAATCTTTCTCGATTTCTTCAAACTGTTGAAATAAAGGTAATTTATTTGATGATATCTTATTGTTGTCACTATATGATATTTTATGTTACTTTGATCCCCTGAACACATTCTGAATATTACATTATTTTTCTAGAGATGGTACAGATCAAGTCCGCAAGGTAGTGGAATACACATTCTCAGTGGATATGTTTGAAGGAAGGCAAATCATCTTTTGAGGCACCTGGAGCTGAAAAGAATTGCAAGCAGCACAGGTCTGCTTTAAGCATGCGGTGCATTTCTGTGTTGTATTTCTGTGCATTGGAACTTAAACATGTAAATTCCATGTCGTATTTCTGTCCATGACACTAGTAGTTTGAGATAAGTTATGTAATTTATGTAACTAAGGAGAGTTTCTTTTATGTGGAAACCATAGTTTGCTTGGTTGGCTAGCTTGTTGCCAGCATTCTAGGACATCAACAATAATTCAGTTAGTGGCTTCAGAATTCTGGTGTTTCATGGCGAAATTATAATTTTTTTTTTTGAAAAATTGTTCTTAAAACTCCACGCTTTGGTAGATCATCGTTGAGATGGATACATTCCATATATTTTAGTGCTAGACATTGAATATCAGCACTTTCCTGCATGGCAGATCGAGTAGGCAGTACAGTAGCAGATTGACATACGTTTTGAGGACTTTAGATGTTGATCGGAGACTCCGATCTCTTAGTAACAAAATTTGTAGAACTTTTCAGTTACCTACCACATTTTTTCGTCGAGCATTATGTGAGCCATCGCGTTCTGAATATATGCTTTCAGTTTGTGTTGGAGTACAGATTCAATTCCACCATCAGTTTTGGGTGTCAATTTAGGAGTTCGTCGAAGCAGAATTGGTTGTGTGCTATGGAGATTTATATAGTACTTCATATGAAGTTTTCATCAAGTATTTAAACTCTAATTTTGGTTGGATGGATTGGGAAATATGATTTTTTTTTTTCAAAACAGTGTTGCTGCTGCTAATAAACACAGAACATTTCTGTCACTTAATTGGTAGGCTGTTCCAAAGTAGAATATGGCAAAATTTGACCTTGGTTTGAATACCAAATTTTAGCATGTTTGGTGAAGACGCATGGGAGGTTTATATGTTATTATCTCTATTACGGCTTCAAAAGAAAGACGCAAATAACGCTCCAGCTGGGGCTGTTTTTGCTCATTGTAAGTGATCTTTGTAGTGTATGTACTGAATTATGTCGCTAGTGACTTTGACCTTGAGTAAAAAAGGCAAAAGTGAATGTAGCGGTGGTTTGCTATTGTTTTGGTTTATTATTTTCATCACCTATGGAATAATGTCTATAATAATATCACTCATGCAGAATTCCATAACTCCATACTAGACTCCAGTTCATATTTTCCCCTTCTCCATAACTGATCACATCGCTGGTTGCTTGTATGTAGGTTCCTGCACTTTTGTCGGACGTACATAGGCACAACTGTTTGGACTTTGTATTCTCTGGCCATGTATGTTGCTGATATAAAAATCGAAACAAATTCTCATAATGTTGCTTGAAACCAAACAAATCTAAGCATGACATGCCATCAGCCGATCTCTTGTTTTTCATGATAAGCTTATCAAATTTTAGTGTAAACACAGGCCCTTCGATGTATGAATCTTCATGCTTCAAATTGTTTTCATCCGATGGTCTTCATTCAAGGAGCTGAAAAATTCACTGGTAGCAATATTACCTTATTCCCAGCCTCACCTTCACATGTGAATTTTATAGTTTCTATATATCACACATCTTAGGACGTTGAGGAACGGAACGGATTTGAATCTAGTCATCCTCACTTCTCCTGCTCAGAAAATTGGGTTTTCGACAGATTTTCAAATTATAAATATAGGGCCTGTTTGGCACAGCTCTCTGAGCAGCTTTTTGTGAGCAGCTTCTCCGCTCGCTGTGCCAAACGGGCAGCTCTCTCGCCGCTCTACCAACAACTCCCGAAAAATACGCTGAGACAAACCCCGCGGCTCGGTGAAGCGGATAAAAGGTAGCTTTGCCCCAGACTTCCTTTGACACAAGTGGACCCAAGCACCGGTCAGATTTGCCCCCCATCGAAGTCGGCGCGGGTCGTCGTCTCGTCGAGGCAGGCACGGGTCACCAGGGCGGCACGGGAGTGGAGTCGCCGGGTGCGGTGAGGGCGGGGCGGCGCGCCACCCCAACCTCCTCGCAAGACGGCCCTGGGCAAGGCCACCCCGAGCTCGCGCAGCACAGCGGCGGCGCTGGGCAGGGCCACCCCGAGCTCCTCGCGAGCGCAGGGACAGCGACGGCGCTGGGCATCGCGTTGAGGAAGGCAACAGTAAGGGCAGCGACGTGGGAGGATGAGACTTCGGCGGCGGGCGGAGCGGCATCCGATGGCCGTGAGGGCCGGCGATGCCGATGGGCGGAGCGTGAAGTGGATAATGACCGGATGTGTAGGGAAAAAAAGAAGGATATTTTGGTCATTTGTTTTTTCCTAATTAAGAGAAGCTGTTTGCCAAATGGTCTGTCGAAACAGATTCAACTCTACCAGCAGAGCTGCTTTTAGAGCAAAAGCTACTGAAAACTGATTCATTCATGAAGCCAAGCTGTACCAAACAGGCCCATAGTTTTTCTCTTCATATGATTCTCTCATATCGCTCAGTGTGTATGTTTCTTCATCAAAGCATTGTTTTGCCTCTTTTCATCCTTGCTGCAGGTTTGCGGCTTCACTCGGTAGTGATATTCACTTTCAGTGTCCGTTCTTTGTTAAGTTGAGCTATTTTCTGCTTTTGAAGCCAAGAACCGACATTGAAGATTCATCACTGCCGGTTCAATCAAATCTGACACTGATGGTGCTAGCACTGAAAGCCAATTCTGTAGTAGTGTTTACTACTGCATGATTAATTGGATAGCTGACGGTGATATCTGTTTTATAGCCAGACTTTAACAAGCAGATTTCAGTGTCCGAACAACCTGACGGTGAAACTTATGATCACCACTGCGCTGAGCCGCCCAGCGATGTGGTGTTTTGACCCATTGCGATTTTAATCGCTGGATCATATATTAAACCGATGCTGCTAGCTTGTTCTGTCGCCTATTAAAATAGGTGGTGTGCTTTTCCACCTATAAACCGGCAGTAAAACTTCTTATATCTGCCGGTTTGTTTGTGCGTAGCGTATTGGATCACTAAACAGCAGTGCTAAATGTTCCACTGCCAATTCGGCATATGACATGGGGGTGAGTGGTACCGTGTTCACTACTGGAATCCTCATGTTTCCCTAGAGCCAAAGCCCTAGGGATATCCTTGAAAAACTCTAGGGAAACGATTTTCCTAGGAAATTTGGTAGGGAAAAAGTTTCTAGGGATAATTTCGACTGGGGAATGGCAAGTGCCCTACGGTTTTGGCTGAATACCCTAGGGAAAGCTTTCCCTAGGAAATTTGAAGCCCTAGGGAACTGTCAAAATTTTTTTTTTTTTAAAGCGGACCCCACGGCGTGGGAGCTCGGTCCCTGCCGCTCCCAGGCCCCGGCACCGCTCCACCACGGCGAGGTCCACCCTTGGCCGCCCGCCGGGCGTGTTGGCCCGGTGAGCTCCATCCTTGGCCGCCGCCCGGCGCGCGCGGCCCGGTGAGCTCCATCCTCAACCGCCATCGCCACGCGAGGCCCGGGCGAGCTCCACCCTCTGCCGCCCCGCCCATCGTGCGAGGCCCGGCGCTCCGCGCCTCTAAATCCGCCGTGGCCCCGGCTGCGTGTGCGGGGGTGCTGGACCGGCGAAGCTCCGGCGAAGCTTCCCCGCGCCGTGGCACGCGCTTCCTTGACCCCGGCTCCGCGTGAAGGGGTCGCGCCGGGCTTGGGCCCCTGCTCGGCGTGAAGTGGCCGCTTGCGCAGACCGGTGAGCTCCCGGCCTAGGCGTCGCGGCCCGGCCTTGGGCGCCGGATCGGGCGAAACTCCGCCCGGCCGCGGCGTCGCGCGAGGCGGCGAAGCTCCGCCCGTCGCGGGCGCGCGCCCGGCCTTGGGCGCCGAACCGCGAGCTCCGCCCCGCCGTGGCGTCGTCGCGGCGGTGAGCTCCGCCCCGACCACGGGCGTCCAGCTCCGCCCCGCCCCGCGGCCGTCGCGCCCGAACCGCGAAGCTCCGCCCCGCCGGACAACGGCCTTGGAGCACGGCGAGCTCCGCCAACAAAGAACGGACACCGGCCCGAGTCCCTTGTCTCCACCGCCAAGAGGATGAGGATGGGAGAGAAAGAGATAAGGGATGAGGAGAGAAAGAGATAAGGATGAGGTACGAGAGAGAGAGGTGAGTGGTGGGGATGGATTTTGAAGTGAAGGTGTGGCGGTGGATCAACACCCTAGTTTTAAGCATGTCATTAGCATCTGCATTTCATGAGCATAACCATCATTTAGTCTCATGCAATCATGCACATGAAATGATAGAGATCATTTGCTTGTTTAAATTTATTTAATTTGCTCGCTATGCTTTGCCTTGTCATTTCATGTATGAAATGTTTGCATAATTAGAAGTTTAATGTTTATTTATTTGTAGTGATGTTCAGAGATGGTGTTAGGGGCATATTTGATGTTGGTCATGTTCTCTGATTTGATTTCATAATGATAGTTTGAATTCGTTTGACCTTGTTTGACCGTGAGAGTAATTTATCTTGTTTTGCTCATAAGTGCTAGCTAGAGGTTTTGCATGTGTGTGCACCCTTCATGACTTGTGTAGATAATTTCATGTAGAGCAAAAGATTCTATAGGCCAGTTGCGTGAAAATGAGTGGAACATGTTCGAAATTTTGAAGTTTGTTTGAATTAGGATTTACTTTGACCCCGGAGTAGATTAGCTTCGACCTATCGCGGTTTCAAATCCGAGCCAAACTAGACAAAACTTTCTATACATGAAACGCTCAGAATTTCGCGAGGAACATTTTGTTCAATTGGAGTTTTTGCTAATTCGGCTCGTATCTCGAGGTGGAGAGCAAAACAGTTCAAATTTGGAGTTTTAGTTAAAAAAAAAAGGGGAACCGTGGCCGGCCACCGTCACGCCGCCACCGCGACTGCAGCGTCCGCGTGGGCCGCGCTCCTGCACCCTATCGGCGCCACGCCTTCAAGGGGGACACGGCACCCCTCGCTTCTGTCCAAGCCATCCCCTCCCTTTCCCTTGCCTCGCCTGCGGGAAGGCGGCCAGCCGAAGCGGCTCGGCTCGCCCGCCTTGGTTATTGCCGATGTCGCCATCGTCGATCTCGCCCGCCCGACGCTCCAAGCGCCCATCCCAGCTAGCTAGAAGCCTCGCCCAGCTCGTCCTAAACCCCATCGACCGCCACCAGCTCGAACCGCGCGAGAAAAGGTCGCTTTGCCCGTCGGCAGCGGCAAAGTTTCTCGCGAGTCCCTCCGCTCGTCGTCGTCGCGTGGCCTCGCCTCCTCAGTCCCTCTCCGACGTCCCACTGCCTGTGTTCTAGTCCCCTAGAGCCGCGAGCTAGCCTTGACCAAGATAGCTCGGAAGGTTAGTGTTCAGGTGAGCCGGGAGGCGTCGCCTCGCCGCCGTGAGCACGCAGCGTCGCCCGCCGCCATGTCGCCGCCATGGGCGTGCTCACCGCCCGGCTCATCGGTCCGGTTTTCTTCGACCTAACTCGTGTTCGGTGACCGCCTTGACGAGTTGCGTATTCGTGCGGGATCAATCGACGGGACTCGCCACCGTTTAGCGGGAACCCGACCTGCCGGCCGCGCGTGTCCGCGACCACCGCGAGAGCCCGCACGCCCGCCGGAGCTTTCCGCCCCTGCGTATCCGCTAGTCCCGTGCTCGTCGAAGGTTCATCTAGGAACCACGAAGCTCACCAGCGCCCCCATTGGCCACCTCCTCGCCGAAAACAGACAAGCGCGCCCGTCGATCGCCGACCACCGCACCGCCGCTCGCCCGCCCGCCGTCCTCGCCACTAGAGTCCACCACGCTTTGGTAAACCGGTGCGGATCGATAGATCTCGTCCCCACGAATCCAACGGTGTGCTCGGTTTCGCGGGAGGGCGAACAACGGCGAGATCCGCCCCCAGCGCGAGGTTGCAGCGCCGCCGCTCCCCTCTTTTTCTCTCTCAGCGACACGCGGGCCCCGGCTCTCGGCCATTTTTATTTTCTGTTTTCCTTTTTCCGGATTGCATGCATGCCTTAGAAAATTCATATCTCTCGTTTTAGCTTAGAATTGCATGGGACCAATTTGGTTGTGCTCCTTGTCAATAGCTCTACAGGATAAAATTATGACTTTGCATTTTACGGTAGTTTTTATATTTATTTAGATTTATTGCTTTAATTGCCATGTAAATAGGAAAATGCATATCTAATTTTTGGTGCATGATAAAATGTTCATGGTTTTTCATGTAGAGTGCAGGAAAAATATCTTACATGCTATGTTCTATGGTAGAAGTGTGATTTTTGATTTATGTGCTATTTACCATGCTTTCTTAGGAAATTCATAGAAAAATAATTAGTAGGGTTTTTGTCATGATACTTTTTGTACATGCTTTTGTTACTGTTATGAAGCATTTCATGTTCATGGTTAGGCAGTTTCATACTTTTCATAGTACAAAGTATTTTCATGCCCTTTTTTTATGCTAGCTTGCCATTTTTGTGTAGGACAGTATGTGCATGATTTTGTCATGAAATTTTTATGGTAGGCATATTAGACCAGTAGGATGTTCTGGTAATTTTTGTAGATTTTTCCAAGGTGTTTGCATATTTATCATATTTATGTTGCATGGAAATTAGCCTAGAAATGCATGTTTATAGTAGAGTATTGTGAGTTAATAATTTTATTAGTTGTTCCTAGCATGGATAGGACCTGTTGGTATGCTTGGTTGGATAAGCTTGGCAGTTTGGCAGATTTTTATTCCTAGCATGTATATGATTTATAGTGTGCATGTGTAGTGTTTGATAGAGCATATCATTTCATGTGATTTAGTTTATCCTTTGGCCTGACCAGTAGGTTTATTTGGTAGTTTATAACCTTGTTTGCTTGCTGGTAGGTTTTGGTATGCTTTGCATAATTAGTTTGCAAGTTATTAGTGTTGCATGTAACTTGTTAGGTTAGAACAGAGTCTCTGTTTTTCCTGTTTTCGAGGCTGTAGATGATAGAATCAAATTAGGACTGTATGGAATGATTTGTAGATAATTTTGTTAGCTTTCCAACGAGTGTTTGTTTGCTGCATTTGGAGTTATAGAACTCCCTGTGTGACTGTTTTAGTAACAGCATGTCTAGCTGCCATTTTCAGTGTATTAGTGAAATAGGGTGTTTGCTTGATGTAGATTACTAGGGTTTCTTGTGTAGTAATAATTGTGTGTCTACAGAAGAGATATGCACTTATTAGTATCATTCATCATAATGCATTCATCCATCATTCTACCTTATTTATATACAAGCATGTTTCTATGCATTGGTATTAATCAGTCTTGCATATACATGCATCATATCAGGGATCGGAGGAGTTAGTTCGGGAGGAGATCAAGGAGCAGCAGGTCAACCTTCTTCATCTCGGAGTGCAGCCAAAAGACCCCACAGGGAGAAGGAGGACCGTGACTCCAGCTTCCAGAAGACTCTAACTTCTTCCTACTACTTTTCTGAAGGCAAGCCCCGGTGCATGCTGAACTTCTCTATGCTTTCTGAATTAATTTGTTGAGTCCTTTTATGAATGCTGCATTAAGTATAGGAAGTGGTTGAAACCGTTGATGCACAGATATCCTTGCTGAAGTTGTTGTCCTATCCTATGTAGGAGTCTAGGTTAATTGCTCAGTTATAATGATTGCAGTAGACAGTGATTTCCGGTCACTGAGAGCATGTTTGTAGTCAGCTGCTGCTGAGAACCTGACTACTAAAACATGTTAAGGTTGGATGGATATTGTGGTCTTTCCATCTGATCGATTAAGGACTGGTACTTTGTCGGAAGGCGGTCGGAAGTTGAACGTATCTGTTCATATAGTAGGCTCCGCCGGTCGTGAGCCACGAAGCTCGTGAGAATGCTAGGGGCCGGTACTTGTACGCTTAATGTCCCTCCTTGGCGTGGTCGGTTGGGTTAGATCGGGCGCAAGAAGATGCGCCGAGGGGGTCGTACTCGTTGCCCTCACTTGGTGGCTCGAGAGGAGGGGGTTGCCGGCAGTCCGAGACTTTACGTCCCCTAACGTCTTGGGAGTGATCAGGTCCTACCCTTGTACTAGTAGGCACTGGTTTATGACGAGGGGTATTCGCCCGGTGGTCGATGTCGATTCGAATCGCCATCTCTCTGGATAGTGAGAACCCTGGATGCTTCAGCGACACGTAGTCTTAATATTACAATAATGGTTACTTATTCATGCTACTGATATTAAAATGTTGATCCAGTAACTTATACTGTTATTTATATATCGCTGAGCATATGTTTTAATCTTGACTATACAGGACTTATGGTTATGTATATAATAACAACCCTTTTAACTTAGAAGAACCTGAGTAGTATGTGTAGGCGCACTAATCAACTTTATTTCTGAAAACAAATGTGAGTCAGCCAGCTCCAGATAAAGCCAAGCATAATCCTTGGAGTCTTTTCCTTATTTTACGGTTTAAGACGGGTAAGTCTTGCGGAGTACAATTGAGTACTCACGGGTTAATTCCGATGTTGCAGGTGACTCCGTCTAGCATGTTCTATCCAGATGTAATGTGCTGTGGTTGAAGAATAATGCCTAGGGCTTGGCAGTCTCCATATTTTCCCTGTCTCTTGCTATTACAGGGGTGACACTATGTTGGCACTATCTTATTTTATTTCCGCTGTACAACTATTTTGCTTCGAAAGCTACTGCTTCCGCACTCTGAATTATTTTGAAATAATTGTGTACATCGCACTCTGATTAATATATATTGAATTTGGTTTGAGATACCTGCGGATTGGAATTACTTGAGCTCAAAGATCTTGGTTGTATTGTTGATGAGTTTGAAATCACTCTCGAGATTTCCGGAATACGGGTTTATATGGACTCAAGTGTAGATGCGATTGCTTGGTAATTGCGAATTATACTTGATTTCTTATAAATTGGTCGCTCTGTCACGGTGACGGGTGATTTCCCTAGAGAAGTAATCGGAATCCTAGGGAAATCCAAGTTTCCCTACGAATTTGAAAGGGAACCCTAGGGAAGCCATATTTCCCTAGGAAATTTTAGAAAACCCTAGGGAACACTAAAAACCCTAGGGAAACAGGTGAATTCCAGTAGTGCGTTCACCATTGGATCATACGTCGAAGAGGCTATGAAAACTATTTATCACTGCAGGAACCCACTCATGCTATGAACCGATAGTGAAAGTCCTAGTTGTGATCAAACTATAGATAGTAGTGGATACACTCTCAGTGATGAGAATAGCCCAACTGCAAGGGATGGGGTGGGCCTACATAAGGGATGTGAAAAATACTTGTCACTGTAGGAACTCACTTTCGTCTTATTCAAAAAAATTATGCCAAGATAGTCAAACTTAAGTCATTTTTATAGATCTTTTGTTAATAAAGCATGCCACAGAAAAAAAAAGTAGTATTTTGCACAAAGTTTTTAATAAGGCAGTGGTCAAACTTGGAGTTTAAAAAAGTCAAACGAATTATAATTTGGAACGGAGGGAGTACGTAACCAGTAAAGATTCATAAAAATAGCTAGATTTCTCTTTTTTTTTTTTTTAAGCTAGATTTCTTTTTAACAAGCTAGAAAATCGTAACCATTGGTCCATCGTGACTTTATCTATACAAAAAAAAAAAATTGGAACGACAGACTGCCACTCCATTTTTCATTAAGGGGTGCAGGGTTCAAACCCAGGCCCTCGTGGCTTAGTCACTTCGACCACGACCAGGCTGCTCTAGCCAGTTGGCCCGCGAGAGCCTGACTTACGTACCCTTTGAACTATATAATGAAATCATCAAACCCTTGTAGAATCTCTCCACCAACATCATGGCCCCTGTAGTCCAAGTGTATGACGCATAGATAAACATGTAATCCAAGTGCATGGCGCATAGAGAAACAATCTCAACTAGATGTAAGGTACCTGAAATCTATAACTAGTACGAATCTATGTTCTGTGTGCTACCCTTTGATTACCTATGCACAAAATGCTAATGTATTTGTTCGATGAAAAATCCTACAGCACATGGGAGTTGGGACGGTCAGTCAAGGGAGGTAGCTCTATTATGTGATCCCGGCTGGGCGGTTAGGCAAGGAGGAGTCAAGAAGGCAACATCGACAAGGCTGGTGATGTCCGTCAGGCAACTACAGATGAGGACGAAATTGGGGATTAGGATAACAAAGGGAGTGGCATCGGTTGATTTAAAGTCACTCCCCCCGCTCGCTCGCACAAGAGAATGCATGCATCTGTGGCCACCTCTCGTGGTGACACATATGCCTCTGGTAATTTTACAAAAAAAGATTTCTGTTGTCATTTTGCAGAGACCTCCTTCTGCCCAGCCGAGTGCCAAGCTCCCCCTCCTCATTCCCTCTCTCCATTATCTGTCTTCCCCAGCCACCCTACCACAGCTTCATTTTCTCGGTCTCTCTCCCGTCTCTCCCCCCCCCCCTTACCGCCGCCGCAACGTACCTCTCCCGTCCGCGCGCTGCCTCCATGGCTCTCCTTCCCTGCCCTTTCCTATTAATGTCGCCCCAAGCCAGCATGAGCAGACCTCCTTTGCGTGACGACTCGATGAGGGAACAGGGGTAATCGAAGAGGAGGCGTCCACGGAGTGTGTTGAGGAATGAAGAGTGGGCAAGGCTTCCCCACTTCCGAAGATCCCGTGCACTCTCCGGATCTGGCGCAAATCGGATCAGGCTGGCCTTGACGACCGTCGATCCGGCCAGCATGCAGAAGCCCGCAGTGCGTACACGGCAAACTCTAGCAATCAGGTGAGTGGTGACTGAGCTTGAGCTCCTATAGGGCAATTGGTTACCTGCCCAAGACCTGGCTAGACCACCTTCAGCCAAGAAACGGTGTTTGGTTCTGCTTGGCCTGGCTCTAAGCCAGGCTCCATCGGGCCTCCGTACGCCCCTTGGCGAAGCCCCCATAAAACGAGATGGGTGGCTTTGCTTCACTGCCCAATGCCCTTGCTCGAGCTCGAGTGCGCCGCCGGTGTCCGTCGCTCGAAGTCACCGCCGCCATGCTTGCTGCTCGGCGGCTCCTCCCTGCGTCATCTGCAGCGCCCTCGCTGCCACCACTCCATGAACGATCCCATGCTTCACTTCCACGCACGGAGATGCCCTGCTCCTCCAATGCTCCTCCATGCGGTTGTAGATGCTCTGTGTGAGGCCAAGCAGCAAGCGAACGGTGACTACGACACAATCTTGCTCCATGTTGGGGTAACGCTTGCCCATGTGCGCGTCTAATTATTCTGCTGTGATTTGTTCCTTATTTGATTTGCTTGCTTCTTTCCTTTTGTTGCTTCTCGTTCCTCCCTATCCCAATCATGCGAAGTAACTGGATTTGCATGGTGGCATGACTGAATGGGGCGCACAAAGTGGATCTGCTGGGAATAAATTAAAGCAATGCTTGTAACTCTGACTGGAGGAAAAGTGTGGCTCCATTTTTGGTGGGGAAGAACACAATTCGGGTAGCAATACGAGCTCGATTTAGCCATCCACGAGCTTGATTTGACCGCTCACATGAAGCTTGCTAGTGTCTAGGGTGAGAAACGCGGAGCATGGGACAGGTTCAGCCATGGCCACGATGGAGGTGCTCATTGGCAAAGGGCAGACTAGCTACTCAAGGGAATGCTTCCAAGCGGTAAGCTTAATTACCAGGATAAAAATGTGCTGATTATATATGAAACAAAGCAAGCAACCAAACAAACTCTTGTTGAAACCAGGTTAGGACAGTTGCCCAACCAATGCTTATCCATGTTGGCTTGCTAGGAACATGCCTAGTATAGCCTTGCTCTAATCTTAGCCAGGGCTCCAACTAAGCCGAAACCAAACACACCCATAGATTCATTCATCTTTCTTCTAGATTTCTATTTTATGTGTACACGAGGATATGTGGCAACTACATTTTTACCTTACTTCTACTAATATTTTTTTTTTTCATATGCTTATATAGCTTTGGGCAGGTAATGTTCGATCTCCACCATGTACCATGTTGTACTGTGATTGGAAATTTCTATTAATTCTCGTAATGTTATTGGTTAGGAAGTCCGAAATAATTTCAAGAATGGATACAATAAAAATTTCATATGCGTATTCAATTCATTCATAGGATCCAAATGGCCCTACTCCGAAACAGCCGCGTCGTTCTCAGAAATTGACTTCGGAAAATCTAGTCGAAATATTGCCATTCGCGAATTCCCAAAGACGGAGTACGGATTTGATTCTGGAATCCCATTCTGGGCCCAGGCCCAATCTGAAGCCCAAGCCCAATGACCAGTGCTCTCCCGGAGCTGAACGAAACAGTCCACACGCTCCCAATCCGAATCCATGGCCGTCCTCCGCGCGTCGCCGCCCTTTCTCCCGCAGCCGCCACTCTCCCAGTCTCAGTCAAGCGCCGGCGCCCCACCACCTGCCGCAGAGTCGCGGCCACAGTCGTCAGACACGGTCCTGCTCCTACCACCAGGGGCGGCCATGGAGGCCGCGCCAAGAAAGGGCTGCTCGCGGCAAGGGGAAGAAGAAGGCCGCTGGAGGAGGACCGGTTGCTACCCTGCCTGCGCGCGACGGAGGCGGGGGTCGGTGCGGCAGCAGGCGTCGCGAGGGAGGAGGACGACGAGGGCGAGTACCTGGCCCGGGAGGCCGGGTGGGGCGTGCGGCGGATGGCGCGCGTCGGCGAGGAGATGCGGCGGGTGGCGCAGGTCCAGGCAGAGGCGTTCCACGTCCCCGTCGCGCTATTCAATGACTTCTTCTTCGATTTCTTCAAAGTGAGCAGAGCACGTCTCTATCTTCTGAGCTAGCTAGCTTGCGAATTGATTTGATTTGATGGATGGATCTGTTGGTACTATACTCATGGTGTGATTGATGCTGTTGGTGGCGTGTGGGTGCTTGTTGCTTGCGTCAAGGTTAGGCCGAGGTGCTGTCGGCGCTCATCTACAGAGTGAGGAACACCCCGACTGACAGGTGAGCCAGCCATGCTCTTGGTACCAATGCCAGATACTAGTACTTGGATTGGATTTTTAGATGAATGGAAGTTTGATTTTGTCTAGAGCAATGTGTTGTTTTTGGTAGGAGATTCTTGTTCCACTAAACAAGTTAGTGGAATGTTCAAATATACATGTTAGTGGAATGAAAGTTATTGGAATGTTCAAATATACATGTTATCTGAATATGTACTTTACACATCAGATTGAGTTCTTGTTTCAACTTAATGTGTGTTCTGAACAGGCAGCAGCAAACTTGTATTATTGGGTTGGTTTTAGTTACCAATATTTCATCACCCTTAGTTCAGTAGTATTATGTTTGCCAAAGATAGAAATTTAAAGCTTGCAGAATTTGCCTTTGCCTTTTACTGTCTGTCTGGAACCGAGCATCTGAGTTAGTTACTGCCAAGTTATTATGTTGTGTATCAACATCTTTCTATAAAATTGTAATTGACATGTGTTCTCTCGGGACCAGCAGACTTTGTTAGATCCACATCTTAGGATTAGTCAATACCTGGACCTTATTTTGTTCATTAATATTTTGGCTGACCACTGTACTCCGTTCTCCTTAGATATGCTTGTTTGGTGGCTGAAGAAGCTGAGGCAGCCGACCAGATGTCAAAGGCACCATATGAGAGGATTGTCGGGGTTGTGGACTGCACGGTGCAGGATGAAGATGACATCCTTAGGAACCTCCAAGGCACAGATGAGTACCTCTATGTATCAGGAATTGCAGTCTTGCCATCATTCAGGTGATCTCTAACACCTATGTTCTCTACAGCCACAGCTCTCCTTGCCCAATGGGGCCAATTCTGAAACAACATTCAGGTCATCAGTTAACACTAGATGTTTGTACCTTGTTCACGCTTGCAGGAGGAGGAAGGTAGGGACTGCACTGCTAAAGGCCTGTGAGGCACTGGGGCTCCATTGGAGGCACAGATTCATGGTTCTGAGGGCATATGAAGATGACGACGGAGCTCGAGGTCTGTATGCTAAAGCAGGGTACAGGGTGGTGGCAAGGGATCCGGACTGGTTCACCTGGGTTGGGAGGAGAACGCGTGTTGTGATGATAAAGGAGTTGCCGGTTCACGATAATCAGATTGAACAGCAATGACGCCCGCTAATGTGTATTGTTGAATGCGGCTGTACATTCCCAGCTAATGTGTATTGTTTCTTGTCCATATGAGCAGAATCTTACATCCCTCTTTTGGACAATAGAGGACAGGCCGTTGCCTATCTTTCCACCAAACAAACCTGAAGTTACAATTGACAAATACCTGAACTCAAGATCCACAAGGAACCAAGCCACCAGAGTTTTCCACACCCTCACTGGTGTTCCTTGCAATTTCATTGTGTTTTCCTGGTAATTCGTGTTGCTCTTATTTATTTTCTTCTAGAGCATCCATGCTTAGGATCTCAATATATAATAACATTATATGTTGTTTGGTCATTACCTACTGTATTTAGCATGGCATGAAAATTGTCTTAAGATTAAGATGTGGATACAAGTGTTGTGTCTTTAAGTTAGCATCGTCAAACGGGATTATTGAGTAGAGTTAGCAGGACCTCGCAGTTCTGTAAGCAAATGAGTTCAGATAAAAGAAAGTGCACTGATAAGGAACACAGTATACCAGGAACACGAACATGGAAAAGCAAAAGGATTGACAGAAAAACACAAAAAACGGGCCAACAAACATGGAAGCCATTTTGCGGCCATGAGGGTTAATTTTCAGAACCCTTTGGTAGCCGAAACCAGATTCAACCTTCTCTTATTATTGAAAAAAAAACGAGGTATGGAACTATAGATGACAAACAAACGGGTGAATAGAATGTGAGCAGCTTAACGAAAATGGGCTGGGCCTTGAGGTATCTTGATTCAGATGGGCTGTCCGGTTTGAGTGATGAAGTCGCTGTTTGTACGACCTTCTTCATTTCCCAGACCGAGGACGTCACTGGACTGGGTTCATTCGCGGGCACAACCAAGAATAGGGGGTTACTACAAGGGAAAAAAAGGAAACGGAAAAGTCCACTGTGCCTCCTCGGCTATTATACAGTCTGATATTCCTCTAAACCCAGATATTTCGCCCCATGAACTCTTGAAACCATACCACTGTGCTAATGTAAAATATTTTTTCTATTTTACTAGGTATGTTTATCTAGATATTTTTGAAAAAATCTAGATATCTATTTTCACGAGGTCTGAATATTTTATTTCATTTTCGAGTATCAAAATATGTTTGTGATTAGTTTTTGGAATTTTTGAGTCAAATTTTTGGAATGCTTTAAAGCATGGAGACATTTTCGGTGGTTTAAAGCCGTTATCAAATATTTACCAAACTTTTAATTTAAAGAAGGATAAAACCAGAAACAAAACCACTCCGACCTATGGCTAGGAGGTAATATTAACGTTTCAAGAGTTTATGGGGTAAAAATACTAATTATAGAGTTCAAACAAGAAAATGAGCACAACAATAGTTTAGAGAGAGGCTAAATATATATCTTTCGTAAAAAGGGTAGGGAACAGAGGACGCAAGTCGAAGCAAGCCCATTTGA
Source organism: Hyparrhenia diplandra (assembly GCA_015847255.1). Classification (NCBI taxonomy): domain Eukaryota; kingdom Viridiplantae; phylum Streptophyta; class Magnoliopsida; order Poales; family Poaceae; genus Hyparrhenia; species Hyparrhenia diplandra. The sequence continues at coordinate 140,297 of JADLZK010004228.1, read as the reverse complement.
GTAATAAAAGTCGTCCGGTTCACCGGCCTAATATTTAGGTTTGATATGGACGCTTTATATACAATATAATTATTTTGATAAAAAATATATATATGAACAAACAATCGGGCAAGTGAGGACCATTGCAAGGCACTGGCAAAAACTGGCAATGACACTCACCAAACATGTCGTCACCAAATCACATCATATCATTGTTAGAGTTAGTAGTGGCGGCTTGGGTTAGGGAGGAGGATGTGTCCATCGTATCTATAGAGGGACGGCTAAGGGCGCACACCACACATGTATGATTACCCTTTCACCCTCGGCTAGGAACACACTACGTAGATGCGTTTTACCCTTCTGCACTTTGTGACCGTTGGGTAGGCCATTTAGCCGCGGCTCATCTCGGCGGCGGTGGTGCGCGCATGGCCGCCCCCATACAAATACGAATAATATTGGAGGAGATATCCTTAATTTCCTTGCATGTACACATTGTTGCCTTCCATCTTACGGATAGCTTCTTATCTTCATTCACATAATTAGACTCTGTCTTTTTTTTTTTGGAGCGTGTCTTCCCCTATTTTTTTTCCCCAAAACGCTTAAATTTCCAATTATAAATAGAACTCTATGTCTACAATACCAACTAGACATTACACGTCCCTACGTATGGAGAGCAAAAGCAAGAAAAATAAAAAAAAAATATCTCCAAAATCATGGATCCGCCCCATGCAACGCGAGATTTGGCCAGCGCCGGCCCTGCCATCACAGGGCTAACCCAACCGACGAACACCGGTTGCCCCCTGGAGATGGCATAGAGACAACTAGAAACATAAAAAGAGGTATTGCTAGGTATACACGGAATCGTACATAGTATGTTAAAACATATACATACAAATTTCTAGAAAAATTCCAAATAAACTAGATTAATCATAGATCATATTAAATTAGTTTTCACTCATGTTAGTTAGATAAAAATTGTAGAAATAATAAAAATACAAGCAAGAACGTCGTACAAGATATCATGGAAAGCATCAAAATGAAATAAAATTATGGGCCCTTCAAGCTTGAATTAATGGTACTGATGTATTTGTCGCAACGCAGGGCACTTTTGCTAGTCAGGATTAAAAGTGGAAACCTTTAGTCGATTTGATAACACCAATCATAGACTAAAAGATGATTTTTAGCCCTAGTTGGTAACACCAACGGGCTTTGGTGCCAGTAAATCATTGCCAGTAAAATTTAGACCCGGGACTAATGCTTACATTTGTTTCGGTTCCCATTAAGATGTGGGCTAAAGGTGTTAACCTAAAATTCTTTCTAGTCTGTGAGGAGAGATCGACAAACGACCTAAAATTCTTTCTAGTGTGTGAGGAGAGATCGACAAACGACAGATGAAAGAACAATATGATCTATTCATTACAGTACTAACATTTGCTTCACAATATGATGTACAGATTATTCGATTAAATAAAATAATGGAGAGATTTATTCATTACAGTACTAACATTTGCGGATACAGGATTTACTAGACTTTGTCCTCCGGGGACAGCCCGCTGCTCAAAGCCGTTGCGGGCCGGCGGCCGGCGGCGGCGTCTCCACATCGCAGCGCTCGGCGCCTTTGCGGAGGAAAAGGAAGTAGAGCCCGACCCCGAGCCCGTGAAGTGCGACGGAGAGCCCCCACACGACCAGCTTCAGCGCCAGCCCATGCACCGCGTCGGCGATGCGCGCCGTGGTCGCGATCTCCAGCGCCACCGAGACGCACCATGTGCCGATCCTGACGCGCCGCAGCTCGGCCGCCGTGGCAGCCGGGTCGCGCCGCAGCTGCCGCAGCTTGACGACGCAGCAGGCGAGCACGACGAAGAGGTAGTAGGAGACGATCGCGAGCGCGAGGTCGCGCCGGCTGTGGCGCCCGCGGTAGACCGCGAACGCGAAGCCGACGGTCACGCCGACGAAGAGGAGCCGCAGGGCGGCCACGGGGCGCACCCAGCCGCAGCCGCGGCAGCCTCCCCGACCCCGACCATGGACCTCCATCTGCAGTGGCTGCGGCACTACCGGTGGTTCGTGGCCATGCGTGACAGTGAACACTGGCTGCTCCATGTGTGCACGAGCTCGAGCTGCAGCTGCGGGCGGCGTCGATCGAGTCGACGGTGTGTTGCGATCGCAGGTGTTTGTTTGCTACATGCACTGCACTTGGGGTCTCCACAGGAGACCCCCTGCTTTTATAGTGCAGCAGCCAGAGCTGGAAGCCCAGAACAGGCCAAGGGTATTTACTATTTACACAGGAAGTGCCGTCGACTAGGCAACAGTGGCGAAGCCACGTTTGTCTTCCCTGGTGCACGGGCACCAGGCTAAATTTTTGCCATTGAATGGACTTAATTCCACCATGTATTTTAATTAACTTGTGTAAATTACTTCAACAGTGTACCAGGGTTCATTTGTTTGTGGCTTCGCCCCTGCTTGGCAAGGCGTCGTCGTGCACCCTGGGTGCACGGGCGGCGCCCCCGTGCGACCCCAGCACCGAGGATCGCTTGTGTTGGTTTTGGATGTGGCTCGGCTCCGCACACCGCCGTTTCCTTTTTTTTATCGCCGTCGCCGGAAGCCGAGCCTTTTGCGTCGCCGTCGATTAGGCCTGCTAATGGGTGGATACCCACCCCAAATATATTGGCTATCATATTTTACACCAGCCCAACCCACAAAATTAAAAAAATTACCCAACCCAACCCAACTCACTCATTTGCACCACCCAACCCAACCCACGTGATGGGTTTTGTACCCATGGAAACCCACTAATCACGTCGTCCCAGGCAGGTCCCTCCGGCCGCAGCGTTGGCGGCGCCCGTGGGTCGTTGCCGGCGTAGCTGAGGATAGCCATGGCGCTCGACCGTCGTGTTGCGCTCCCGACACGACGTGGGACGCCGCCCAGTAGTTCGGGACGGGTCCTGGTCGGCCGTGACTTTTGATGAGTAGCCTGTGCCCTGTCCCATCGATCAACCATGGAGCTTAGTAGTACATTGGTAGTAGCGACGATGAAGAAGAAGAAAAGCCCATGCGATAATTCTTCTCGGTTCATGGAGCTTAGTAGTACATTGGTAGTAGCCTGAACCGTCAGCAATGCGTAGCCTGTGCCCGCCACCACGCGGTGGTTCTTCTCGGCCTCCTCGTCTGCGCCAGCATTGCGCCTGCTAGCGCCGCCGTCGGCGGCGGGAATTGGGACCTTCTGCAGAGCAGCATCAGGGTGTCAGCGATGCACATGTAGCTGCTGCACAATGACAGGGTCATCATCTTGGACTGCACAGACTTCGGCCGCTCCCTCCCTGCCGGCCGCTGCCGCGTCAACCCGCGTGCTCCCGAACGGGGACTGCACCGCGCACTCCGCCGAGTACATCGTCGCCGCCAACACGGTCCGCCCGCTCTCCATCTTCACCGACACCTGGTGCTCCTCGGGCACTGTCGCTCCCGACGGCACGCTCGTCCAGACCTGGTCCGTCCTTTAGGTGCGGCGGCCGGCGGCGACGTCAAGGATTCAGCCGCTACTCGAGCAGCCTAACGGACCCGCCCGCCGCCTGCAGGTCCGCCCGTGCGAGGGCTGCCTGACGAAGCTCTAAACCCATTGCAACCCATCCCAACCCAACCCAACCTGCTTTGCTAATAAACCCAACCCACCCCAACCCATTTAAATTTCTGAACCCATTGCAACCCATCCAAACACTTCCACAATACAACCCAACCCCAAAAACCCAAAAATTACCCAACCCATGAGCAGGCCTACCGTCGATCCTACGTGGAAGGCATCGGGGCGCGGTCGAAGTCGAGACGGGCGCCCGTGCAGCCAGGGTGCACGCAATTTCAATTTTTTTTCCACGTTTCGCGCGTCCCTCGTATACATTTCCAGTCTTCCACGGCCGATACTTCTGACCAATTCCAAATGAAGGGCTGGTGATTGTGAGTGACTGACTACCACAAACCACAAATCTCAAGGCAGCTTAGCTAGCCTTCAGTAGTCTCGGTACTCGACTTGTTCAACAAAAATTATTAGTTGACCTATCTCAACAAAAAGGATGAGGAGCATGTTGCTACTGTTTAATTGAATATGTAAACTCACAATCGATTGTCATAAGACAAAGAGCGTTTTTGATTGTAGAGCTAGCCCAGCCAGGAGAATGTTGGTGTAAGCTTGTGTTCACGGATGATGTAGTTCAGCTGGTGAAGCTGGTTTGGTGTGAGAGTCGATAGAATTTGAATTGTGCTCGAGGCGGGAAAAGCAGCTCGAGGTGCCAGCGCGCGGTGAGCGCGCCCACGACGTCGAGGAGCGTCTGTAGTTGTATTCTGTCGATGTTGTATCCATGTTTATTTGAAATTCCGTGTTGTAACCATGTGTGTTAGCTACTGGTATAAGTAGTGTGGAGTTAGAGGTGTGGGTTAGCGCCTCAGTTCAGTTGTAAAAACCTTTGTGTAAGATTTGGAGCGTGGTGAAAAGGGGCACCGTCATCCCTGTCGGTTGCCGTTCGGGTTCATCGTGTTCATGCACATTTCTTTGATTTAGGCTTAGCCACTTGTGTGATCTGTGGCGATTGTCGATCCTAGACTCTTCATCTAGTATCAGAGCCGTCAATCGTTCACATCGCGTTGTGTTTCCACCATGAGCAAGAGGGGTGCCGGCGGTGGTGGCGACGGTGGCCGGATTCACTATCCAGCGCTAACCGCCACCAATTACACAAGCTGGAGCATCCGGGTGCAAGCAATCATGGAGGATCAAGGCGTGTGGGAGGTCATGGAGCCGTCCGGGGAGACATCGGTCGAGATGCGGCGGTTCTTGGCGAAGCGAAGGACACGAAAGCCAAAGGCGCATCTGTTGCGGTGCTTGCGGATGACTTGCTCATGCAAGTTGGCCGGCAAGAAAACAGGAAGGAAGTGCAGGATTCTCTCAAGGCGCGGTATGTCGGGAGAGCGCGTGAAGGAAGCTAGGCTGCGAGACGTTGATGACGGAGTTTGACGGTTTTGGATGAAGGGGAACGAGTCCATCGACTCATACTCCGGGAAGCTCGGCCATGTCATCGTGAGGTACGCCGGGCTTGGCGGATCTCTCGGATGACGCGGGGCGCCGGTGAAGAAGCTGTTCGGGACCGTGTCGGAGAAGTACATCAACGTGGTAGCGGGATCGAACAGATCACGGATCTGAAGGAGCTTGACTTTGCGGATGCGGTTGGGAGATTGAAGACATTTGAAGAGCGCACTAAGCAGGGAGGAAGCAGTGCGCAGACAGACACCGGTCAGGTGCTGTTGACTCAGGCCGAGTGGGAGGCTCGATCCAAGAGATCCAGTGGAGTGGGATCTGGGAAAGCTAGAACACAAGAAGGAAGTAGCCGAGGGCGGGGACGTGGCCATGGCGGTGGAAGCGGCGGACGCGGTGCTCTGGCAGGAGGAGGCAGGGATACTACCGGAAAGCGTGACAAGTCGCACATCAAGTGCTTCAAGTGTCATGACTACGGGCACTACGCCAACAGGTGTCCAAAGGAGTCGAAGAAGGAGGAAGAAGCTCATCACGTGAAGGAAGTCGAGTATGAGCCTGCAGTGTTGATCGCTGAAACGACAAAGTCGGGACAGCAGACAACTCTGTTGTCGGAAAACCGTCAGGCCAAAGAAGAGGTGTATCTGAATGAAGTGAAGGTCGATGCCAAGCTGCTCTTTGCTGGTGAGGAGAAGTCAAGCAGCAACCTGTGGTACCTGGATAATGGTGCTAGCAATCATATGACTGGCGATCGACAGAAGTTCAGGGATCTCGACACCACAATTGGTGGCAAGGTACGGTTTGGTGATGGTTCATGTGTAGACATTCATGGTAGGGGTACTATCTTGTTTGAGGGTCCCTCAGGAGAACAATGGGTGTTGTTTGATGTCTATTTCATTCCAAAACTGAAAAGCAATCTAGTTAGCTTGGGCCAGTTAACTGAGATAGGGTATAGAGTTTTGATGGATGATGACATGATAGAGGTGACTGACAAGAAAACAGGAAGGGCTATAATGAGGGTTAGAAGAGCTGTCAATAGACTGTATAAACTTATGCTGAATTCAGTTGAGCCTGTTAGTTTTCTTGCAAATGTTAGTGATGAGTCATGGCTGTGGCATGGGAGGCTAGGCCATGTGAATTTCCATTCCTTGAAAATGTTGGTGAGTAAGGAGATGGCAGCTGGTGTACCTGAGATTGATCATCCAGATCAGGTGTGCCAAGCTTGTCTGGCAGGGAAGCAGACAAGAACTCCATTTCCACAGACTGCAACTTGGAGAGCAGACGAGCCTCTGGAACTGTTGCATATTGATTTGTGTGGTCCTATAACACCTGCAACTGTGGGGGGGAACAAATATTTCATGTTGATTGTGGATGACTGTAGTAGATGGATGGCATCCTATTTCCTGAAAACAAAAGATCAAGCTATGTCAGCCTTAATCAAGTTCAAGGCAGAAGCTAAGAACTGTGTGGGGTACAAGATAAAGACTGTGAGATCAGACAGAGGTGGGGAGTTTCTTGCAACTGCATTCAAGGATGTATGTGAGAAGGCAGGAATCGAGAGGCGGTTCTTGCACCACACCGTCCACAAAGAGAATGGGGTTGTTGAAAGGAGAAATAGGACTGTGATGGAGATGGCTAGGTCAATCTTGAAGGGCATGAAAATTCCAGGATGCTTTTGGGGTGAAGCTGTAAGGCATGCTGTATTCTTGCTGAATAGGCTGCCAACCAAGGCAATGGGGTACAGAACACCTTATGAAGGATGGTATGGAAAGAAGCCACGGTTGGGACATGTGAGAGTTTTTGGTTGCAGGGCAAATGTGAAGCCTGCAGGACCATACCTGAAGAAATTGGATGACAGGAGTATCCCTATGGTCTACTTTGGTGTGGAAGATGGCAGTAAGGCACATAGACAGTATAATCCACAGACCAGGAAGGTAGTGGTGAGTAGGGATGTTATATTTGAAGAAAATGTTGCTTGGGACTGGAAGAATGAGTTTGGTGAAGACTCAGTTTTTACAGTGAGTGACAATGATGAAGAAATGGTTCAGCAGTGGAGTGGTGGATACACTGATGATGTTGGGGTGCAGCAGGATGGAGATAATCAAGCTGTTCAACATTCAGGGGGAGAAGAGAATGGCAATCTCTCTACTCCTAGTGTACACTTGGAAGCTGATCCAATGGATAGTGTTCCTGAAACAGAAATGAGCCCACAGAGTGTCACTGTAGATCAACAGACAACAGAGACAGAGTCATCAGGAGATGGAGGAGCAGGTGGTGCTCATGATGTCATGGATGTTGAAGACACTATGGATCTAGATGAGGGTCCAGTGAAGATCAGGAACTTGAATGATGTGTATCAGGACAGTGTGGAAGTTGAGGCACAATATGATATAGAAACTGAAGCACTGTTGTCTGTCATGGAGGAACCGAACAACTATCAAGATGCTGCTGGTGATGGAAATTGGGTGAATGCAATGGAGAGTGAGATTCAGTCAATCACTAAAAACAAAACATGGGATTTAGTGAAGTTACCGGCAGGTCACAAGCCTATTGGTTTGAAATGGGTGTTCAAATTGAAGAAAGATGCTAGTGGAAGGGTGGTGAAACATAAGGCTCGACTAGTTGCTAAAGGTTATGTTCAGAAACAAGGTGTAGATTTTGAAGAGGTGTTTGCTCCAGTGGCTAGATTGGACACTGTGAGACTGATACTTGCTTTAGCAGCAAACAGGGGCTGGGAAGTGCACCATCTGGATGTGAAAACAGCATTTCTCAATGATGAACTAGAAGAAGATGTGTATGTGAGTCAACCAGAAGGTTTTGTGGCAAAGGGAAAGGAGAACTTGGTGCTGAAACTCAGCAAGGCCTTGTATGGGTTAAAACAAGCTCCAAGAGCCTGGAACTTGAAGCTTGAAAGTACTCTGAAGAATTTGGGGTTCAAGAGGTGTCGGGCCAGAGCTGCGGTGTACATCGAGAGGACAGTCGGTCAGCTCTGATGGTTGGAGTTTATGTGGATGATCTGATAGTGACTGGTGGTGAGCTAAGTGAGATTATGAGCTTCAAGAAGCAGATGACTTCAGTGTTTGATATGAGTGATTTGGGGAAGCTATCATTCTATCTTGGAATTGAAGTGGAGCAAGGAGAAGATCACATAACTATCAGACAAACAGGTTATGCAAAGAAGGTATTGGATCAGTTTGGAATGACTGATTGCAATACAACTAAGTGCCCTATGGATCCAGGGACTAAACTTGACAAAGACAAGTTTGGAAAGAGAATTGATGCAACTCATTACGAAGGGTGATTGGGTGTTTGAGGTACTTGCTTCATACTAGACGACATGGCATTTTCTGTTGGTATGGCAAGTACGTTCATGGAGAAGCCCACTGTGAAGCACCTGAATGCAGTGAAGCAAATCCTGAGATACCTGCAAGGGACTTTGAACAAAGGGTTGGTGTATACCCAAGAGAAGAAGCCAGAGCTGTTGGTAGGCTATACTGACAGTGATGTTGGTGGTGATGTTGTGAATAGAAGGAGCACAGGTGGAATGGCTTTCTATGTGAATGAGAGCCTGATAACCTGGAATTCACACAAAGAGAAGACAGTGGCACTTTCATCTTGTGAGGCTGAGTTTATGGCAGCTACTGCAGCAGCAAAGCAGGCCTTGTGGCTCAGAAACTTGCTAAGTGAGCTTACTGGGAACCAGCCAAGAGTAGTGTCATTGATGGTGGATAATAATTCAGCTAGAGATTTAATGAAGAACCCAGTCTTTCATGGCAGAAGCAAACACATTGACATCAAATTTCATTTCATTCGTGAATGTGTGGGCGTGGCGATTGATGTGAAGAGGGTTGGGACACAAGAGCGTATGGCGAGGCGACCGACAAAGCCACTTGGAGCTGTGAAGTTTGCAGTCATGACTCACCTGATGGGAGTTCGTGATCTGGGTGAACCTCAAGCTTAAGGGGGAGATTGTTGGTGTAAGCTTGTGTTCACGGATGATGTAGTTCAGCTGGTGAAGCTGGTTTGGTGTGAGAGTCGATAGAATTTGAATTGTGCTCGAGGCGGGAAAAGCAGTTCGAGGTGCCGGCGCGCGGTGAGCGCGCCCACGACGTCGAGGAGCGTCTGCAGTTGTATTCTGTCGATGTTGTATCCATGTTTATTTGAAATTCCGTGTTGTAACCATGTGTGTTAGCTACTGGTATAAGTAGTGTGGAGTTAGAGGTGTGGGTTAGCGCCTCAGTTCAGTTGTAAAAATCTTTGTGTAAGATTTGGAGCGTGGTGAAAAGGGGCACCGTCATCCCTGTCGGTTGCCGTTCGGGTTCATTGTGTTCATGCGCATTTCTTTGATTTAGGCTTAGCCACTGTGTGATCTGTGAGCGATTGTCGATCCTAGACTCTTCAGAGAAGCTAACCTTGCCCCTTGTAAGGATATAGTTAAATTTGTGCTAGCTCACTTAAATATAGTTAGATTTGTGGTAGCTCACTTAAATTTCAAAGTAAAAACTGGACTGCACAAAAACCATGGCAACAAGCTAGGAAGGGAACTAAACATGTGCCCAAAGGTGCCACCTTCGTGCGCTTCCTAGTTCTCTTATCCGTAGCCTACAATAGACACCTTTGTTTAATTATACTTCTATACGTCGAAGTTACTTTAATTCCTTTGTTTCAACATACAATCATTCTAGTTCGATCGGTAATAAAGGCAAATTAACTTCTCTAACTTTAAACACACTCGTAGAAGAATATATTGTCATTTAGCTACTTACTCCGTTCAAAAGTTTTAATTTATTTTATCCTGTTCAATATTGAACTTATTTCATTTTGATTAAAGGTTATTGAAAATGCTTCAATACCTAAAACATTAGGTTTTGTATTATTAAATTGTCAACATAAAACCCTTCGACAAGAGAATAAGTTGTCTGTAACTTATTCTTGTCTTTAGACTTTCTTCGTTGTAATAGCCATGTGTTTCTTGTGATGCTGTGTGGTGATTGTTGAGTTTGATTTTGTCACTTAGTAGTGAGTTTCATCGCCCCATATGGTTTGTGCACCAAAACTACATCTATTCTCTTATATTGTGCAAGTTATGTATGTAGTTTTTGTTTAGTAGGTATAAATTGTAGTAGCTATGATTGTGATTGTGTGTGTTTTTATACTAAATGATACCCAGCGTTGATGCAGGGATTTTGTGAAATATTTGAACTTCTACTCTTGAGGCCGTTTTTAAATTGGTTACCCCGACGCTTTTCATGCTCGGGAGTAAAGGGAGCTCTATTCCCGGATGGAGCCCCCAGTTGGGAGTAAAGCTCCCGCCCGCTGCCTGCCCGTCGTCTCCCACCCACGCCGTGGACTTCTACTCCCGGTTGGAGACACCAACCGGGAGTACTAAAGCTCGACCTTTACTCCCGGTTGGTGTCTCCAACCTGGAGTAGATCCGACTCGGGTTGGGGCTCCAACCGAGAGTAAATTTGTACCTTTACTCCCACCAACCGGAAATAAATTTTCTGCCTATATATACCGAAGCGTGACGTTTTGAATTTTAATCTGCTTTCTTCACCAATCCTCTGGACAACAGCCTTTACTCTCTCCTATCATTTTTTGGAAAATATTTATGTTATGATTTATATGCTTTATTTTGAGCATACTTTATTTTCTATTAGATGGCAAGACGTAATCTTCCACCGCCGGAAGTCATAAGTTTCTTTGGCCATACAACTTCTATGAGATTTGACTATGATCCAAGATCTCTGCCGAGCATACAACCTAATGTTCCATTAATAGTAAGCTAACCTACATATTTCCAATAAATCAATTTGTTACTTACTGGCAAGATATAATGTTGTGTACCAAGATCCTTCTGCTAAAATTGCAATTGACATGTGTTCTACTCTATCTAGACCAGCAAACTTTGTTAGATCCACATCTTAGGATTAGTCAATACCTAAACCTTATTTTGTTCACTAATATTTCTGCTGACAACTGTACTCTGTTCTCCTTAGATATGCTTGTTTGGTGGCTGAAGAAGCTGAGGCAGCCGACCAGATGTCAAAGGCACCATATGAGAGGATTGTCGGGGTTGTGGATTGCACGGTGCAGGATGAAGACGACATCCTTAGGAACCTCCAAGGCACAGATGAGTACCTCTATGTATCAGGAATTGCAGTCTTGCCATCATTCAGGTGGTCTCTAACGCCTATGTTCTCTACATCCACAGCTCTCCTTGCCCAATGGGGCCAATTCTGAAACAACATTCAGGTCATCAGTTAACACTAGATGTTTGTACCTTGTTCACGCTTGCAGGAGGAGGAAGGTAGGGACTGCACTGCTAAAGGCCTGCGAGGCACTGGGGCTCCAATGGAGGCACAGATTCATGGTTCTGAGGGCATATGAAGATGACGACGGAGCTCGACGTCTGTATGCCAAAGCAGGGTACAGGGTGGTGGCAAGGGATCCGGACTGGGTCACCTGGGTTGGGAGGAGAAGGCGTGTCGTGATGATAAAGGAGTTACCAGTTCACAATAATCAGATTGAACAGCAATGACGCCAGCTAATGTGTATTGTTGGATGCGGCCGTACATTCCGAGCTAATGTGTATTGTTTCTTGTCCATATGAGCAGCATCTTACATGTCTGTTTTGGACAATAGAGGAGAGGCAGTTGCTTATCTTTCCACCAAACACAGAATGGAAACTGAAGTTACAATTGACAAATACCTGAACTCAAGATCCACAAGGAACCAAGCCACCAGAGTTTTCCACACCCTCACTGGTGTTCCTTGCAATTTCATTGTTTTTACGACTGTATTCCTGGTAATTCGTGTTGCTCTTATTTATTTTCTTCTAGAGCATCCATGCTTAGGATCTCAATACATAATAACATTATATGTTGTTTGGTCATTACCTACTGTATTTAGCATGGCATGAAACTTGTCTTAAGATTAAGATGTGGATACAAGTGTTGTGTCTTTAAGTTAGCATCGTCAAATGGGATTATTGAGTAGAGTTAGCAGGACCTTGCAGTTCTGTAAGCAACACAGTATACCAGGAACACGAACATGGAAAAGCAAAAGGATTGACAGAAAAACACAAAAATCGGGCCAACAAACATGGAAGCCATTTTGCGGCCATGAGGGTTTTCTTGGTTAATTTTCAGAACCCTTTTGTAGCCCAAACCAGATTCAACCTTCTCTTATTATTGAAGAAAAAAACGAGGTATGGAACTATAGATGACAAACGGGTGAATAGAATGTGAGCACCTTAACGAACATGGGCTGGGCCTTGAGGTATCTTGATTCAGATGGGCTGTCCGGTTTGAGTGATGAAGTTGCTGCTTGTACGACCTTCTTCATTTGCCAGACCGAGGATGTCACTGGACTGGGTTCATTCGCTGGCAGCCTGGCACAACCAAGAATAGGGAAAAAAAAGGAAACGGAAAAGTCCACTGTGCCTCCTCGGCTATTATACAGTCTGATTTTCCTCTAAACCCAGATATTTCGCCCCATGAACTCTTGAAACTATTCAAATTACCACTGTGCTAATGTAAAATATTTTTTCTATTTTACTAATATGTTTATCTAGATATTTTTGAAAAATATAGATATCTATTTTCACGATGTCTAAATATTTTATTTCATTTTCGAGTATCAAAATATGTTTGTGATTAGTTTTTGAAATTTTTGAGTCAAATTTTTGGAATGCTTTAAAGCATGGAGACATTTTCGGTGGTTTAAAGCCGTTATCAAATAGTTACGAAATTTTGAACTTAAAGAAGGATAAAACCGGAAACAAAATGTCACAAACCGGATCGTTCTTTGGGGGTGACACGTGGCCGACGCGCGCGCCGGGCGGGGGCGGCAGCGGCGGCCCGGCGGGGGGGTGTTAGGGCGGCGCGCACGTGGGGCAGGAGGAAGGGAAATAGATTTTCTTTGTTGCTTGTTGACCCGAGAGATTACTGAGACCCCTTTACTTTTATAGCCCGAATAATGGAACATGTAAACCAAGCAACCTCTAAAGGTTTCCTTATAGAATTGGAATACCTTTTTAAAAGCAATCCTATTTATTTTTCTAATAAGGGTCTTCCTTATAGATTCGAATATCGCTTGCACACCAAAAGTCCTAAGATAATCCTATTCAAACTTTTATTTTATTCCTGCATTAATTACCGAAAACCCGTGGAACGGAGGAGGCGATGGCGCGCGCGCCCCCCCTGTGGCGCGCTGCTTACCCCCCCTCGGGCCTAGTGGGCCTATCATTCTGAGCTCTATTTCCTGGCACATGACACAAAACCACTCCTACCTATGGCTAGAGGTAATATTAACGGTTTCAAGAGTTTATGGGTTAAAAAAATTAATTATAGAGTTCAAAGAAGACAATCAGAGCACAACAATAATTTAGAGAGAGCTAAATATATATCTTTCGTAAAAAGGGCCTAGGAACAGAGGACGCAAGTCGAAGCAAGCCCATTTGAGAAATAAAGTCGTCCGGTTCACCGGCCTAATAATTAGTTTTGATATGGACGCTTTACATACTATTTAATTATTTTAATAAGAAATATATGATCAAACAATTGGGTAAATGAGGACCATTGTATTTACAGAGGACCCCTAAGGGCGTACACCGCACATGTATGATTACCATTTCGCCCTCGGCTAGGGAACACACCACACATGTGCGTTTACCCTTCTCGCCCTTTGTGACCGTTGGGTGGGTCATTTAGCCGCGGCTCATCTTAGCGGCAAAGAAAGCACCAACTAGCTCCCTATTTAAGTTAAGCACTCTCTTAGTGAGTGTACCATTTAGTGCTAATCTCACTCCACTTACCCTTAATTTGTGGGCCTTTGAAGTTTCCTTGATTAATTGTTAGTTAACTAATGGGTCAGCGGCATTGATGTTTTGGTAAAAAAATTTACAGTCATACTATAATTTTTATCCTGAATCTCCACACATACTAGCAACCAAATTACAAAATCCAAAAATCTCCAGTTCTATTGTAAAGTTTGAAATTTATGTTGTACTATCATTGAGTGTCACTAGTAGGATATGGGTTGTAGTCCCGGTTGGTAAGGACTAAGGCCCTCCATCTAAGCTCATCCTCAAAATGAAAAATAAATTAAATCCCGAAGGAACCTCCCTTACGACACATGAGATTCGAACTCAAGACATCCAGCCTCTTATGTGTTGATTTCTTTACCAGCAACACATGGTATGTGACAAAGTCTTAGGCGTTCTACTTTGACTTCACTACTGGAGAACCTTTAGTGTGGGTTCATCACAACAATTGGGGACTAGAAGGTCAACTTTTACTCCCGACCCTTGTTACCAATCTATACCTATTAATAAAGCGAAAAAATTTCAGTCCACTAAAATTACGGTCCATCTAAAATTTTATAACTTTTTTTCTGTTCGCATCAAGAGTTCGGTATAAATACGAATAATACATACTCCCTCCATTTCATAATACATGACGTTCTTAGAGATGTCGGTGCTACCAAGGTGAAGACCGAAAAGACATAAAAGCCCCTATATAAGAGAGCGATTGCTACTGACACATGCACTACTACCTGCAGCACTGCACCACTTGTCACGTAGGGAAACCACCACTAATAGCCGGCCACCACTACGTTACTTCGTTATTTTATTCACATGGACGGGAAGCACGATGCCAGGAATGGAATCTCTGCTACGGCTGGTAGCCTGACACCTGACTGAGAAGGCTATAACGTCAAGTAATTTGAGACAAATTTTGAAGTGTAGAACGTCATGTATTATGAGATGGAGGGGAGTATATATGGGTAGACACGATGCGTCTCGGAATTGGAGCAGATCTCCTTAATTTCCTTTTATATACATAATGATGTCTTCCTTCTTACGGATAGCTTCCTATCTTCATGCATATAATTAGACTCCGTGTCTTTTTTTTTTTTTTTCTGTTTACTATTCCAAATAGGAATCTGTGTCTTCCCGTATATTTTTTTCCCAAACCGCTTACATTTCCAATTATAAATAGAACTCTATGTCTACAATACCAACTACACATTACACGTCCCTACGTATCTATATCTATATCTATACCTACTAATAAAGAGAGAAAATTTCCGTCGTCCATCCAAAAATTTCGTCCAGCCCTCCCCTCTCCCTTTCGTCTGGCACTTCTCCCTCCCCGTCGGTAATGAATACGAGTCCAGCAGGAAGTAGAAAAAACCATGCAATCTCTTCAAAAATAAGCGGACTCTAGGAAAGCCCATCTAAAATACCAAAATAAGTGGTCCATGTATTTTGATCCCGTGAGCCAAGACGTGACGATTGGATCGAGTCCGTTCGCAAGCAACTTCGGCCGGCGTTGATTTGGCGTGGCGTCACGGGAATACCGATCGTGACATCCTTATTGTCCGGCGACTAAAGCACCGTAGAGCTCAAACAAAGGGCACGGAAGTGATCGGTAGCTCACCTCGATCCTAGGACAATAGCTGGTTTGAAGCTAAGATTTACCAAAGTAGTTTCACCCACGGCGTGGCGTGGAACGCGGACCTCCATATTCTGGTGCGACATGGCCACGGGGGGGGATTTGTTCGGCGGAGCTCCGACCGTCTTGCGAGGAAGATGACATCGCGGCCGATTAGGTGGAGCGAGGCTGCGCGGCTGCTGCGAACGGTGTGAAAGGGAAAGGTGAACACGGTGATGCTCTCAATTTGGCCTAGGATGGTTCGGTTGTGGTGGCGTGCGCAAGCTCAAGCTCAAGCCGATCAAGGATGTTGTAAAGGGGGAAGAAGAAAATGATGATCGGCTCCGGGTTTTAAAGGACATTGTCGAAACCCGGCTAGATTGGGCGGAACCGACACGTGTTCGTCGGCCGTTGAAGCCGAAGGTGGCATAGGGGCTGCGGTCTCGTCGGCGACGACGGCGACACGAGCAAGCTGCGAGGAGAGGGGAGCCGTGGCGGGGGGCGGCCGCGGCCAGGCGCCGGCTGGCGGCGGCGCGGCGCGGCGACGCGGCGGGCGGCGGCACGGGCGCGGCGACGGGTGGTGGAGCGGGGTAGAGATAGGTACGAACTATTTTTATTGTTTGCTTATCCCCAAAGAGATTACATGCCTCTCGCTTATATAGCCCGGCTAGTGGGACTTGTAATCTAAGCAATCTCTCTATAAGGTTTCCTTATATGATTGGAATACCTTTACAACAAATATTTATTTATTTCCTAATAAGGGTCTTCCTTATAGATTGGAATATTCCTTTTACACACCAAAAGTCCTAAGATAATCCTAACTTGAAGACGAAGAAGAATCGGACACCGACGGAAGGAGGGGGCGGCGGTGGCGGCGCCGGCCCTCGGCCGCGCCCCGACCCCCTCGTGGGCCAGCGGCCGTCGCGTCAGAGCCCCTTTAGCCCTTCCCGGGCTGGCCCAGTGCGGGTCATGACGGACATGGTGACGAATGAGGGCGTGCCCGGCCTGCGGTACTTCCCACCACCAGCACCAAGCAGGAGGTGGCAAAGGGCGACGGAGAAGCGGCCGAAAGCTCGGCGGCGAAAACAAGCAGGCAGGCAAGTCACAGAGAATTTCTATTAATTAAAGGTATTATTGTTGAAACAAATTGTTATTTAATTTGATACATTGTAGCTTACCTTCTCCTCTTTTCTAATTTTTCTAAATTACTTTCAAATTATGTAGAAACATGAAAGATTCCCTATATAAAGGTTGTTCAGAATAATGAGATCTACAACTTTATTTTGTGACCATTATCAAATTCCAAATTATTTTAAAATTAGTTTTAGAAATTTTGATTTTGAATGTATGGTGAATAATGTCCGGTGCAACGACGGGCATGTTTTGCTAGTAGAAAGCAAAAGCAAAAAAAAACATCTCAAAATCATGGATCGGCCCCACGCAACGCGAGATTTGGCCAGTGCTGGCCCTGCCATCACAGGGCTAACCCAGCCGACAAACACCGGTTGCCCCCTGGAGATGGCATAAAGACAACTAGAAACATAAAAGGGGTATTGCTAGGTATACACGGAATTGTACATAGTATGTTAAAGCATATGCATACAAATTTCTAGAAAAT
Source organism: Hyparrhenia diplandra (assembly GCA_015847255.1). Taxonomy (NCBI): domain Eukaryota; kingdom Viridiplantae; phylum Streptophyta; class Magnoliopsida; order Poales; family Poaceae; genus Hyparrhenia; species Hyparrhenia diplandra. The sequence goes on along the minus strand of JADLZK010004228.1, from coordinate 123,253 downwards.
TTCTAAATAAACTAGATTAATCATAGATCATATAATGGGTAGCGGGTAATATGCCCAGAGTGATTCATATTAAATTAGTTTTCACTCATGTTAGTTAGATAAAAATTGTAGAAATAATAAAAATACACGCAAGAACGTCGTACAAGATATCATGGAAAAAATCTAATTCAAATAAAATTATGGCCCTTGAAGCTTGAATCAGTGGTACTGATGTATTTGTCGCAACGCAGGGCACTTTTGTTAGTCAAGATTAAAAGTGGAAACCTTTAGTCGATGTTGATAACACCAATCAAAGACTAAAAGATGATTTTTTAGTCCTGGTAACACCAACCAGAACAGAAGGGGCTTCGGTGCCAGTAAAATTTAGATCCGGGACTTTGCTTACATTAGTTCCGGTTCCCAATAAGATCAGGACTAAAAGTGTGAAAACTGCAGTATAGTTTTCATATTAAGCCACACTCTTATTGAATACACTATCGGAGCCAGCCTCGGCTTTGCCGAGCCCGCAGCCGTTGCTTAGTGCGAAAAACACGGGCGCTCGGCAGCGCTTCGCTTTCCGATGGCCGCTGGCCGAGTGCTCGTGAATAGGAACGGCTGGATGCTATGAACTCAACTCTATGTAAACAGTGCCTTATGACAAAATGACCGGAAATACTAGAAAGAATGACATCGAAAAAAAGATAAAAAAGAATGCACCAAGTAAAAAAAGGTAAAGATAAGAAGACCCCAAAGAACTGATGGAATTTTCACGAAGAATATTGTATGGAAGGAGGTTCTAACGCAATAGGCGAGGTAATAGAAGATTACTAACACATACAATGTATTTTTAATTCAATTTTATTTTTATAAATATTATTTAACTAACGCATATTTGTTGATATTCCTAGGTCTAGGTACTTCTAAATGGTTTATCGAGACTCTATACGGAGGTGTTATATGCACAATACATGAATGTAAAAAAATCTATACATGTTATATTCTCGGTTTGTATATATAGCTGCTTGTGCATGGTACATATCTTGAATGCTTGATGTCAAATAATCGACATCTGTGCTACGCTTGGCATTGTTTATAGTGTCCGGATATATTATGGTGATTATTGGGCATTTCACCCCTAACTACAACTCATCCGATGATTCTTCAACATCAGTCGTACAGAAAATGGTTCTTTGCAAGAAAGAATTACTTCTACCAAAAAGGAAGTGAGATGTCACTTTAACATCATTGTTTAATTTTATAATATTGTTATCTTATCATGCTATCTATGTTTTTATACAAAATTTTGTTATCCCGTAGTAACGTCACGGGCATTTAACTAGTCAAAGACTAAAAGATGATTTTTAGTCCTGGTTGGTAACACCAACCAGAACAAAAGGGCTTTGTTGCCGGTAAATGGGTGCCAGTAAAATTTAGACCCGGGACTAATGCTTACACTAGTTCCAGTTCCCAATAAGATCAGGACTAAAGATGCGAACCTAAAATTCTTTCTAGTGTGTGGGGAGAGATCGACAAACGACAGATGAACGAACAATATGATCTTTTCATTACAGTACTAACATTTGCTTCACAATATGGTGTACAGATTATTGGAATAAATAAAATAATGGAGAGATTTATTCATTACAGTACTAACATTTGCGCATACAGGATTTACTAGACTTTGTCCTCCGGGGACAGCCCGCTGCTCAAAGCCGTTGCGGGCCGGCGGCCGGCGGGGGGCGTCTCCACATCGCAGCGCTCGGTCTCGGTGCCTTTGCGGAAGAAAAGGAAGTAGAGCCCGACCCCGAGCACGTGAAGCGCGACGGAGAGCCCCCACACGACCAGCTTCAGCGCCAGCCCGTTCACCGCGTCGGCGATGCGCGCCGTGGTCGCGATCTCCAGCGCCACCGAGACGCACCATGTGCCGATCCTGACGCGCCGCAGCTCGGCCGCCGTGGCGGGCGGGTCGCGCCGCAGCTGCCGGAGCTTGACGACGCAGCAGGCGAGCACGACGAAGAGGTAGTAGGAGACGATCGCGAGCGCGAGGTCGCGCCGGCTGTGGCGCCCGCGGTAGACCGCGAACGCGAAGCCGACGGTCACGCCGACGAAGAGGAGCCGCAGGGCGGCCACGCCGCAGCCGCAGCCGCGCCAGCGCGCCCGACCATGGACCTCCATATGCAGTGGCTGCGGCACTACCGGTGGTTCGTGGCCATGCGTGACAGTGAACACTGGCTGCTCCATGTGTGCACGAGCTCGAGCTGCAGCTGCGGGCGGCGTGTCGACGGTGCGTTGCGAATCGCAGGTGTTTGTTTGCTGCAGGCACTGCACTTGGGATCTCCACAGGAGACCCCTGCTTTTTATACGGCAGCAGCCAGAGCTGGAAGCCCGGAACAGGCCAAGGGTATTTCACAGGAAGTGCCGTCGACTTGGCAAGGCGTCGTCGTGCACCCTGGATGCACGGGCGGCGCCCCCGTGCGACCCCAGCACCGATGCCCTCCACGTAGGTTCGGACGGCGACGCACTACGCCCTGCACGAGGATCGCTTGTGTTGGTTTTGGATGTGGCTCGGCTCCGCACACCGCTTCGTTTCCTTTTTGCGTCGCCGTCGCCGGAAGCCGAGCCTTTTCCGTCGCCGTCGATCCTACGTGGAGGGCATCGGGCCGCGGTCGAAGTCGAGACGGGCGCCCGTGCAGCCAGGGTGCACGCAATTTCAATTTTTTTCCGTCGTTTCCCGCGTCCGTCGTATACATTTCCAGTCTTCCACGGCCGATACTTCTGACCAATTCCACTGGTGATTGTGGTGATACCACAAACCACAAATCTCAAGGCAGCTAGCTAGCCTTCAGTAGTCTCGGTACTCGACTTGTTCAAGAAAAATTATTAGTTGACCTATCTCAACAAAAGTGAGAGTAATTAGGGTTTCAATAATAATCGATTACCATCAATAGTGACATACATAAAGGCCATTAGGGGAGCCACTAGGGGCAGGCCCATGGGCCGTACGCTTACACTCTAACACACCCCCACGGTCGGAACTGGGAGCACCGCGAACATTAAGACTGGACCTAAACTCTGTAAACACTGATGTCGGGAGCCCTTTGGTGAAGATATCAGCATACTGCGAAGAAGTAGGAACATGCAGAACACAAACTTCTCCAAGGGCAACACGCTCACGAACAAAGTGTAGATCAATCTCCACATGTTTAGTACGCTGGTGCTGAGCTGGGTTGGTGGAGAGGTAAACAGCACTGATGTTGTCACAATAAACAATGGTGGCTCGGCGGAGAGGGCAGCGAAGCTCACCAAGCAACTGACGCAACCAACAAGCCTCTGCAACGCCATTGGCCACGGCGCAATACTCAGCCTCAGCACTCGAACGGGACACTGTTGCCTGACGCTTGGAAGACCATGAAACAAGATTATCACCAAGAAACACAGCATATCCGGAAGTGGAGCGACGAGTGTCTGGACATCCTGCCCAATCAGCGTCAGAGTACACAGTGAGGTCAAGTAGGGCACTCCGAGAGAGGTGAAGGCCAAGCTCATGACTGCCCTGCAGGTACCGAAGGATCCGCTTCATAGCAACAAAGTGAGGCTCTCGGGGGTCATGCATGAAGAGGCACACTTGCTGAACTACGAAGGCAATATCTGGACGAGTGAAAGTGAGATACTGCAAGGCTCCAGCAATGCTACGATAATGAGTAGGATCTGCCACAGGTGTACCATCAGCTGACAACTTGGAGTGCGTCTCCACGGGGGTGCCGCAAGGCTTGCAGTCACGCATGCCCGCCCTGTCCAGAATGTCCAAGAGGTACTGACGCTGAGAGAGAAACAGACCATCACCACGACGTTCAACAGAAATACCCAAGAAGTGATGAAGAGGACCCATGTCAGTCATAGAAAATTCCTGGCGAAGAGCTGAAATAATCCGCTGAAGGAGATTCTGCGACGAAGCGGTGAGCACAATATCATCAACATATAGTAGGAGGTAAGCCACTTCACTGCCACGGTGAAAGGTGAAGAGGGAAGCATCTGATCTCGATTCAACAAAGCCAATCGAAATAAGAAAAGATGCAAACCGAGTACGCCATGCACGCGGTGCCTGCTTGAGCCCCTAGAGAGACCTGTTGAGACGGCAGACATGATCAGGCTTGGATGAATCAACAAAACCAAAGGGCTGAACACACGCATTAATCGCTGTCGCCGTGTCCATGGAGGAATGCATTCAAGACATCAAGCTGGTGCAAAGGCCATGACTGAGAGAGCGCCAAGCTGAGAACCACACGAACGGTAGCCGGCTTCACAACTGGGCTGAAAGTCTCATCATAATCAATGCCAGGACGCTGAGTAAAACCACGTAGAACCCAATGAGCCTTGTAACGGTCAAGAGTGCCATCTGCATGAAACTTGTGCCGAAAAACCCATTTACCAAAGGACAATGTTGACGCCGGGAGGTCGGGAACCAAAGACCGGTGTCGTTGGCCTTGAGAGCATCAAACTCGGACTGCATGGCAGCTCGCCAGTGGGTGTCAACAAGCGCAGACCGAACGGACGTCGGCAACGGCGAAAGGACATCAGCACTGAGGTTGAGGCGATCGACCGGCTGAATGAAGCCAGACTTCCCCCGAGTACGCATGGCATGATCATTGCCCACCGGGCGTGATAGAGAGCGGGCGTGGAGATGGTGCGCCGGGTACCGGGCCGGCGGCGAACACCTGGCCGGGCAGGGGGCAGCGGTACTAGGCGAGCCGGCGGCGCCATCGGGCTGCGGCCCGACGACGAGTCCGCGGGGCGCAGCGCCGGGCAGCCAGGCGCCCCGCCGGGTGATGAGGGCGGCGGTGGAGCAGCTGCACCGGTGACCGAAGAACCTGCAGGGAAGCAGCAGCACTAGGCCCAATGGGCAAAGTGGTGGTGTCATCATCGCTCAAAAAATCAAGAGTGCCAGGATCAACCGGAGATGTGGACATATCGGCGAAGGGAAAAGATGACTCATCGAACACGACATGTCGAGACACAATGATCCTATTAGAATGAAGATCAAGGCACCTATAGCCCTTATGATCCACGGAATACCCAAGGAACACACATAGGGTGGAGCGGGGTGACAACTTGTGAGCAGCGGTGGATGACAAGTTGGGATAACATGCACATCCGAACACGCGAAGATGGTCATAGGAAGGGGCAGTGCCGTAGAGCGCGAGGTATGGAGTGCGGCCAGCTAGAGTTTTAGTGGGGTGACGGTTGAGAAGGTATGTGGCGGTATGCAGCGTGTCAGCCCAGTAAGCGGGTGGTAGACTAGCCTGAAAAAGAAGGGAACGAACAATATTGTTAATTGTTCGAAGAATGCGCTCGGCACGGCCGTTTTGCTGGGAAGTGTACGGGCACGACATGCGAAGTATGGCGCCGTGAGTGAGGAGGAACGTGCGGGCGGAGTGGTCAAACTCGCGGCCATTGTCGCACTGAACGGCCTTGACAGAGGCACCAAACTGTGTGCGTGCATGGGCGAAAAAAAAAATTTGACAACGTCTCAAACGTCTCCGACTTTAGACGAAGAGGGAATGTCCAGGTATAGTGAGTGCAATCATCCAAAATAACAAGATAATATTTATATCCCGATGCACTAATAATTGGAGATGTCCAAAGATCACAATGAATAAGATCAAAAGGTTTTGATGCACGACTGGTGGACAAGCTGAAAGGAAGGCGTACATGACGACCTAATTGACAGGCATGACAAAAAGGTTCAGTAGTGCACTTATTACATGAAATGACTTTGGAACTAATAAGCCTGGACAAAGCTTCAGACCCTAGATGACCGAGACGGCGGTGCCATAGGGTAGACGTGGCGGCAGTAGCTGCAAGAGCGGTGGTGCTGGTGGTAGGTGCAACAAAGAAGGGGTAGAGATCGCCCGAACTATTGCACCTGGCGATCACGCTCCTGGTTTGGAGATCCTTCATAGAAAGACCGAACGGATCAAACTCGATGGAACAATTATTATCAGTGGTAAAGCGGCGAACGGAAATCAAATTCTTAATAATGCCAGGAGCAACAAGAACATTCGAAAGAACAAGTGACCGACGCGGCGTGATAAAAGAGGAGGATCCGACGGATGTAACGGGAAGAGACGCCCCGTTACCGACAATAATGGACGAAGGATAGGAGGGTGGTGAGGAAGAGGAAATGAGTATACCAGCGGTGTTTGTCATGTGCGAGCCAGCTCCCGAGTCGAGGTACCACTAAACTGCGGGGAAGGCACGTTGAGCGACATGGTGCTGAAGTTGTCGATCAACGAGCCTTGATTCCAAGACCCACCGCCATGGGAGTCCAGGAGGACTGCTGCTGAGCCGCGTCGTCGATGGCGAAGAGGGCACACCCCCATAGCGAAGCCGGGGAGCACCGAGTGCCCCCAGCGGCTGCATGTAGGGCTGCCGCGGCACGTGAGTGGCTGCTGCCGTGCATGGAACGCCGTGGGGAGCTCGCTGCTGGACGCGGGCGGCGGGGGCGTGGCATGACACCACCAGGACCGCGAGGGTGCGGCCCACCGGCTGCAGCGTGCCAACCCCACGGATTGGGGATGGGAGCCACCGGGTGGAGGTCCGTGCCGCGGCGCCTGTGCGGCAAAGACGACGCCGTTGTTCTTGTTGCGGCTGCGGCGTCGGTTGTCGCTGCCGCCCGTTACCACCGGAGTAGCCGCCCCTTGGCCACCATTGTGACCGCCATTGCCACCAAAGCGCCCGCCTGCCCGCCGTTAACCACCCGCCTGTCGCCGTTGTAGCCGCCCCGAGGTTGCCCTCCACCGGTAGAACGGGGCTGGGGCGCCACCGCCGGGAGCCACCGTGAGGCGAACGTACCTGGCGGTGGATCATCACCGGCGGCGTCCTTGAGATCGATTTCTTCAAGGAGAAGAAGTGTGCGCCGCCTCGTCGAACGGGGGAAGGGACGATGGAGCTTCGTGGGACATCATGTGACGGAATGTCCCGTTGAGGCCACGGATCAGCGTCAACACGAGTCCGATCGCCAACGGGATCGCCCGAACTTCGGCAAGGGCGTTCGCCATCGCCTCCAAAGCGCCGGCAGTAGTCGGTGATGTTGAGGGCGCCGCGAAATTGACAGAACTTCGGCGAGAGCGGGAGGGGCGCGCGATTTCTTGCCGCCCTAGGAACTCGTTGTCGGCGAGCCGCGCGCTGGGCGGTGGGATCGCGAAGCATGACCTGCTGCTGCAAGTCGGGCTGATGGTGCTGTAGATCCACGACAACACCGTGCAATCCAGCTGGACCCATGTGGATCGCGTCGGATGCGCATCGTCCGAAAGTGGACGTGATCGGTGAGGGCGTATCGTCCGGAGTTGGACGAGGAACATCTTCTTCCATCGATCGTAGTTGTTGGGCAACCCGATCGAGTGATGGGGATGAGGACCTTGACGTTGACAACCGCCAGGGCTTGGGCGTGGACGGCGGCATGCTTGGCTTCCGGGGCGTTGAGGGCAGCCTCGCGATCGGCTGCAGCCTTGGCCGCCGCCGCCCGGGCGTCGTTCTTCCTCGGCAGCGCGGGCGGCGGGCATCGGCGTCGGGCGCCATGGGAGGCGCTGGGGGAGGAGGGAGCCGAGAGACTCTGCGACGGTCTTGCTGGGAGCGACCGGGGCGAGAGGCACTACGGCGCGGCTCCGTGATTAGCGGAAGAGGGATCGTGGCGTGAAACCATGAGAGTAATTAGGGTTTCAATAATAATCGATTACCATCAATAGTGACATACATAAAGGCCATTAGGGGAGCCACTAGGGGCAGGCGCATGGGCCGTACGCTTACACTCTAACAAAAGGATGAGGAGCATGTTCATACTGTTTAATTGAGATTGTCATAAGACAAAGAGCATTTTTGGATGTAGAGCTAGCCCAGCCAGGCGAAGCTAACCTTGCCCCTTGTAAGGATATATAGTTAAATTTGTGCTAGCTCACTTAAATTTCATCAAGTAAAAACTGGACTCCACAAAAATCAAGGCAACAAAATAGGAAGGGAACTAAACATGCCCAAAGGTGCCACCTTCATGCCCTTCCTAGTTCTCTTCTCCGTAGCCTACAATAGATTCCTTTGTTCAATTATACTTCTACACGTCAAAGTTATTTTCTTTCAACATACAATCATTCTAGTTCGATCGGAAGCCGAGCCTTTTTGCGTCGCCGTCACCGGAAGCCGAGCCTTTTTGCGTCACCGTCGATCCTACGTGGAGGGCATCGGGCCGCGGTCGAAGTCGACACGGGCGCCTGTGCAGCCAGGGTGCACGCAATTTCAATTTTTTTCCCGTCGTTTCCGCGCCCCTCGCATACATTTGAGTCTTTTTCATGGATACCATTATAAAATGTCGCGTGTTCTCATGGATACCCCTCAAAAATCGATCCATCATGTGTGCCAGGCGTCATTTTGGACTCGGAAGCCGGCCTGCGTTTCCTCCGTCAGTTCCCACAAGTTCGTTCGGTGAGAGAGAAAGTGAGGAGAAAGAAGAGGAGGGCAAGGAGGTCATTTTCCAACCCCAGGCCCACGCGTCAGGTCCTCAAACGGTAGAAATCTAACACCCCGCGGACGGAATGGCACACATGAAAGAGTTCAAAATGACGCTGGCACACATGATAGATCAAATTTTTGAGGGGTATCCATGAGAACGCGACATTTTATAATGCTATCCATGAAAAAGGCTCTATACATTTCCAGTCTTCCACGGCCGATACTTCTGACCACTTCCAAATGAAGGGCTGGTGATTGTGAGTGATTGACTACCACAGACCACAAATCTCAAGGCAGCTAGCTAGCCTTCAGTAGTCTCGGTACACGACTTGTTCAACAAAAATTATTAGTTGACCTATCTCAACAAAACGCCCGCCACGGAAAAGAACCTATTTATATGTTGCGAGACAAGAATTATAAACTTGTTATTAAGAAGTACAAACAGTGCATGTATGATTCTATTGGAGAAATAAATATATTGGTGCAGTCGCACTAATATCTATCAGTAGACAATTGCATTTACTCGATGAGACAAGTGAGAAATCAAACGGAATTGGCCTGTGCACTTTTGTTCCTATATATACTATACCTCCAACCGCAGCTTTAGTTCAGATCACCATTCAGAAAAACACTCATTGAAACATTGTATGAGGATGTCAACACACACATATATGGGAATATAGGAGTTAGAGGCATCGGGAGTATCATAGATGCCAGGTTTTCGGTTTCTGCGACAGAGTCCTCCAGCGTGGGCTTGTGGTACAAGCAAACCAGACCACATGATCAGGAGATTTCTTACTGCATTAGCCAGTCATGTAGAAGTGCTAAATGACTTTGCACGTATTACGTACAACACCTAGCCTCCTCACCATTGAAGCAAAACCAGACCACATGATCGATCTCCCTATATGCTGTATGTTGTGATTTTTCTTCGGCCTACAGAAAGTGACATTGCTGTAATCCTTGATATCCCAAAAATCTGTCTGTGGTGAGACATCTGGACTCAAGACCAATGTGCATAGGAGTAAACATCATACCTATCCAATGCGCCTCTTTCGATATCAGTACAACACAAGATCACTGTTCATCATGTGAGTTGCTTGATTCCCGATGGAAATATTTGGGGAAGTCCCCCTCCCTAGCGAAGTTGATAAAGGAACAGATGCATCCTTTTACTAATCAGATTTCTGGTCACCGAGCAAAAACCTGTAAAAGTCACATGACTGCTGACCTTCTACTTAAGGTATAGCGTGTCGACATATTATTCTAGTACAGTTTTCTTGTTACCTCAATGTTCGTGATTTATCTTGCTATGACAGAGACCTCCCACGTTAGGCAATCAAAGAATATATTGATAGACGAGGCTTTCTTTGGAAAGGTAGGAAGGATGTAAAGGGCGAACACAGGGCATGGCCAAAGGTTTGTTGCCCACCTGAGTTTTGCGCTCTTAGCATCTCAGATCTTCAGAAACTCAGAAGGGCCATCCGAATGACATGACTTTAACTGAAGAAAACTGAGCCAAATCTTCTATGGGCAGAATTCGCTATTCAAGCTCGTTGATGTGTATCAACTTCTCAATGGCAGTCAGTTCTGAAATTGGTTATGGAGCTAATACTCTATTTTGGACAGAAAGATAGCTTCATGGTCAATGTATTTCTGATATTGCCCCACAGTCATTTTCTCTCGTTCCTAGCAGAACGAGCAAAACAATACACTAAGCTATGCTACGGTACACTTTTTACTGGTTAGGAGGTAATATCTAAAGAATCTGAGCCATTATTTTTTTAAGATTTTTCATTTTTGTTGAAAAAATTTCTTTTGTAATTCTTCGCATAAGAGTTAGTTATCTAATTAACTAGATATAAGAAAATAAAGAAATCATTAAATCCTCATGTCCTGGAAGAGACAAGCGTCGGCGGGGGGATGGTGGTCGTGCATGCAAGCAACGCTTGTGCGTTCAACGGTGCGGAACTGGATGGGGTGCTTGGAGTGGTCCTGTGGGCGTGTTGTTTGGCCGCGGGCTTGCCGGGGTCGTGGGGCGCCTTTGTCCGCTTTCTTCTTCGGCTTCATTTTGTAGGGTCCCCAGCGGTGGGCGCAGTGCACACAGTTTGGCCGCGGGCTTGCCGGCGGCGGGGCTGCGTGCTCGTGGAGTGCCGGTTCGCGCCTCCGACCATCGCGGCGAAGTCCGTATGGCTCCGCATGGTGTGGTGACGGCTGGCAATCGCTTTCGGTCGCGCGCCTCCCACTATCGCGAAGCGAAGTCCCAGTGGCTCCACATGGTGTGGCGGCGGCCGGAAAGCCCCTGTCCGGACAGAGTCGGTGCACGCCTCCACTGTCACGGGCGAGTCCGGTTGCGGCTCCATGTGGTGCGGCGGGGCGACAATCGCCTTCTGGTGCGCGCCTCCCACTATCGTGGGCGAAGTCCGCCTGCGGCTCCACATGGTGTGGAGGTGGCCGGAAAGCTCCTGCTTCGGATGTTGTTGGTGCGCGCCTCCCCCTGTTTCGGGCGAGTCCGGTAACGGCTCCGTGCCGTGTGGTGGCGACCGGCAACCCCCTCCTGTCAAGGCATCGACGCTCGGTGTGGCAAGCCTTCCTCCTTCTCGGGTGGGTCAACATGAGCACTAGCAAGGCAAATGTTCTGGGCGAAAGCTCAGCTCAGATTAGTCTGGGCCAGTTACGGAAATCTCCTTCGTGACGGCGTCATTGGTGAACCACTTGTTGCTGCCTCCGTGACCAGCCCGCTCAGCACCTCGACAATTGGCTCAGGCGAAAGCCTTGCCAAGCCCCGCTTGGCTGACGATGATTGCGTTGCGGCGTCATTAATCTCCCTGGAGGCATCATTGAAGAGCCATTGTCTTGTTGTTGTTTCCTTGTCGATGTTTTGGTCGTGCTATCGTTGTCCTTTGTTGGAGTACGATGTCTCCTTGGAGCCCAGAACGTGATCGCCGGTGTGTGCGCGGTCACTGCGGCGAGACTTGGAATGAGATGCCAAACGCGAGTTTTAGAGATTAGATTTGGACGCTGCCACAACCGCAGCTTATTGAGTCATTTATTCCTTGCTTATATAGCCAAGCTAGGCTTGATTACCGTCCAAGCCCCCCACACCACGTCGCGCTAAGTGCGCTAATCCGTTTAGCCAGAACGCGCTGCGTGCACTCGGCACGCCGTGGCGTGAGCCCAATAGACTCCGGGCTGGCATGATCAAGCACACCTAAGATCATGCCCGTCCCTAACCCGACTGAATCTAAACTGAAACAAAGAATACAATGACCGTGCTCTAGTTTAGCTAGCTATCATCCTTGTGCTGGGCATTGTTGTTGATTTCTACAACAGGCTTTGGGCTATGATGCACCAGGAGGTGCCCTTCATGTTGGGCGCGGTGATCCAACTCGCCCACCAGTTCGACGCTCCTATCTCCTATGAGGTCTTCAGCAAGCTTCGACCTACGAGCTCCATCGACGACGACATGAGGTACATGCCACGACATCGATCCCCTACCTCATCAGTCTCGTCACTACCCCGGGCTCTCATCCTTCCTCGACTCGCTACACCAAACGGCAATAAGCTACATGGCATCGCCGGAACCATCAAGCTCCAAGCTAGAGAAACAACTTGGGCACCACTCAAGGTGATTGGCGTTGACCTCCCAACGACCTCGCCAACTTTGCCAGGCATGACGACAAGGACAAGCACCTTGCTGATGGAGGAGCCCCCATAGAGCTTCTTGCCATCGGTGCCAATCTTCTTCCTTAACAACCATCACTACTACGCCACGACATTATCAAAGGTGCTACGGGATGTTCTCCAACCAGGTGGGATCCTTCTGCACACTCTTGCCATTGCTTTCACCCCTTGACGTATTCGCCACCAGTGGAAACCTCTCCAGAGAGCAATGGAATTCCATCCATTGAACCAGCATCAGCAAGGATCGACGTCCTCATCTTCATCTTGCTGCTGCACTTTGTACCGATGGATGCAACAACCTTCAAGTCATGTTGCTTCGATCACCCCCGTAAAAACGGCGGTCGTCAGAACCACAACGCGAGGGCACGCGTCGTCGTGGAAAGGAGGGAGAGATGTCATGTGCCAAATTGAGAGGGCCTATGGGCCATGGCGCAAGGGCAGCCGCCGTCCGCCATCGTCGCGTCATCTACTTTGCTTTTAAGTAATAGATATTTAGGAAATAAAATAGGAAATCAAATCGAGAGATTTCTTTAGATGCAAGTCTCCCCGGACTATAAATTCACGGGACTTGTAATCAGTTGAATCAATCGAAAACATTAAAGGAGTAACACTCAACAGCTCTTGTCTCTCGGGCTCTCTCTCTAACCCTAGCACACGTCGCCCCCCCATCGCCGCCCGGCGCCGCCGCCGCCCCACGTGCACCACGCAGACGCCGGCGCCTAAGCGCCCGCCGCCGCCCTCGTCGTCCCCTCATCGCCGCCCGATGCTACTATACGTCATCATCGTCCGCCTCCTACCTCGCCGTTCGTCATCGGTCTATGTCATCACGCCGCTGATCATCGTCACCACCGCCCGTCCACGCCGCTCGGGCCGACCGCCCGCCGCCCCAAACGCCACCGCCGGCCACGTCATCATGCTGAATCGATCCAGTTCGTGACATGTCGGTAGATAGAATCAGGCCAATTATTACAAAGTATCGCGAAAAAAAGATGAAGACTGCAACATGTTTGCAGACCGGAACAAAGTAAGTTTTTTTTCTAAACATGACAAATATGTCTTGCAGCAACGAACCACTACAACAGAAAAAATTGCAACGCTGATGACTCAAGATGTTGTGCAACATGTATCGATCTTTCCCGCTCGTCATGCCACGGCAGACTTGCCTTGACGTAGCCAATACGTTCATCCGAACAGTACATGCAAGAAAGATTTTGGTCTACATTTATTAAAAACCACTTCATTCCTTGTCAACCAAATTGCCCAACAAAGTGTAGCAGCTGTGTTAATAACAATGAATTATACTTTTTATTTGCAATTTTTGACTGCCGTATGAATAAGTCATTCATATCTATGGGAGGAGCTAAACCAAAAAGTATATGTATAGCGCGCTATAAAAATTTGGCATAATAACAATAAAAAAGATATTGAATTGTTTCGAAAAGTGTCAAATAGAACAATTTTTGTCACTATTCCATTACGTCTAACTAAATTAGTTAAAATCGGACCTTTTTTAAGGTACCAAAGAAAAATTTGAATTTTTAGAGGAACCTGTAACACCCAGCGCAAATAAATGAAATAAAAAAATGAAACAGTACCACGATTCCTCCCTTTTCTAAGTTTAGTTAGACTCCTCCCTGCCATGCGTTCACAAGCTTGAAACCCCCCTCCCGTTTTCTCCAGCAGCCTCCACCCTCCTTTTCACGGGAAAACAAAGAGGAGAAAAGAGAAGAGAAGAGGAAGGAGGAAGGGAAGGACTTGGGTTTTGTCACCGCCGCCATCGTGCCATTCTTTTCCAAAATGTCCATGGCGGTGGTGATCCCATCATAACGACGTGGATAGCCGGTGGCTTGTTGTCGTATTTGTTGGGTTTAACCTAGGTGAGATTTCATATCATAATCCCCTTCTTTGGTTCAAGTTTTGTGGATGAAATCATCTAATTGGAATGGGTTTGGATGGAGTAATTCTCGAAATTCCCAAAACTTGATCTTGCCCACGTCCTGAAACCTGTCAAATTACGTAGTTTCTGTTCATCGCCGTTTTAGAGCATCTTAGTGGGCTCAATAAATTTCGACCAAGTGGAAAAATTTGTAGAGGACTTCAATATATTTCTTTTGACTCCAATAGCACCCTCATAGCCTCTGTATTTTTGAAGATATTGTCAATCGTAGACAGCTGTTTTGCAGTGAAAAAATCTGTACAGTTTTTATATTTACCCAGTTTTGGCCCCCATGATGGAAGAATTTGAACTTATGATCTACATAGGAATTCTAGAGTTTTTCTTAAGATTTTCATGTTGTTAGAGAACATAATTTTTGAATATATATATCTTCAGTTTTGAATTTTACAAAGTTGTTGTCCTGTTTTGACCGACAAAAAGTTCAGTTAAGATGCAAAGATGTTTATGCTATTTTTGAGACTTTTATGCTAAATTTCATAATACCAAAGGGGTAGATATATGAATGATATATGATCTGGTAGATTTTGAGAATTTATTATGGTATGGTTATTTGTCTAAAAAAAAAGAGAGTTAGTGTTGCTGTCTTGATCGGTAGAGTAAACGGTAGACGCTTGAATGACGGGTTTGAGGAGCTCTAATGCGTAATTGTTGTTATTTGTGCTAGTATGTTTGTGATTTTACTTAATGTTTCTTGTGATCAGGTGGTAACACTTCGAACGCTAATGCTCTTGAACTCCTTCAATAAAGAGGCAAGTAAATGTAGCGGTGGTTTCCTACCGTTTTGGGTTGTTGTTTTTATCACCTACAGACTATTGTCTATAAGAATGCCATATAACTAAATATGAAACTTGTGATGTTACTTTATTCAACCTTATTTAATTGTGGTCTTATTCATTTTACTCATGGTGATATTATTATCCCATATTGCTATTGTGGTTAACCCACAAGCATGAAGATGAAGTTGAAGCACCATTGGTGGTGAATATTAATTTTATTGCAGCATGCCAAGTGCATTGCATCATTCATTTGCATTGGCAGTTATGTCGTTGACCTATGGTCACCACTGTACCGGTACAGCATCATGGGATGCAACTCCACACCCGACATTTGCATTGCATTCACGAAGTATATTATGAAGTGACTTGTTCATAGTTTTATGAAGCTTTATATCCTTTGGCTATGTTCCAAATTCAAAGTCTCTCATGTCATTTGATATCATATCAAACTCTATGTTAAATTGATGTTTAATTCAAATTGTGATTTAAATGGCTAGTCAAAACAAGTTTGCTTGCTGAGATGTTTCATCTCACCCTTGCTTTACTCAATCCGGGTACTTGATGGTTGCTTGGAAGGGAAGGGGAGTAGCTGCACGTCACACACTTCTTTTGGAGTCTTCATGTTTTTATTTAAACAAAATAATTTTATTATGTTCACTAGACTCGAAAAAGAAATTGTTTAAAGAGTGATTATTGAACTTTCTCGTTAGAGTATCACATATTTATGTTCGGTTGTTCGTCAATGCTGGTTTTCTTGGGTTGGTTTTATGTGTATCTTGCCACTGTTGTTCCTTAAAGTAGAGAGGAAGTGCTGCCAAAATCTTTATTGATTATGTGTAGCTGTTGTTGTCGGTCTTTAGTAACATCCTAGTGTGTCTGTGAATTTTAGGGTGTTATAGTTGGTACCAGAGCATGTTTTAGATTCTTAGAAAAACTAAGGATTAACTTGACACACTTGCACTTTTAGAATGGGTATTTATTGTTTTATCTGTTCTTAATTCTTATGACATGTTCCGGTAAATATATATTTTGTTTCAATTGATGTTGGTGTGGGCTTGTTTTTAATGTGGTTATTGTTTGTTTATCGTGGTGGCTGTAGCTAGGCCGCCTAAGAAAGGAAAACGGGGTCGACCAGCGTCTACTACCGCTGCCACTCGGGTGGTGCTACCGCTGCTACGGTGGTGCTACCGCTAACCGAATCAACCCCTTGATCCGGCGGCAATGGCAGCCACAATGCAAGCGATGCAAAGATGAGTTGGAGGCCTTGAGGCAAGCCGCCAATGCTGGTACTATTATTTGCTACTACCGCTTGTAACACCCATGTTTTTGCATCATTTTAAAATTCACTAAAAATTTGAACTTTTCGAATTACAACTAAAACTTGGTTTATTTTTCCGCCAAACCAAAACCCCGTTTTCAAAACCCTGCATTCGAACTCTCACCATCTAGAAACTAGGGAACTTTGTTTGCTGCATGTTGAGCTTTATGGTCGCAAAGGATGCAAGGTAAGTTCTAGATTTTAGTTATGGAAGTATAATATTGCATGAGAATGATTTACAAACTTTCTCTCGGGAATAAAATACCCGAAACACATGTGTACCAAAAGTATATATGAATATTTTTATGAGCACAATAAATAAATATTCTCGACAATAAAAGTCACGAGAGTGTAACCGTGCTTGTGAAAATATTTATAAAATATAGTACATATGGAATAAAGAAATTGAAACGGGTGTGCATAAATATATATAAATATTTTTTACAAGTACAAATAAATATTCCTATGAATATAAAACCATGGGAATATCTAAGTGCTTGTGAGGATAATTACAATATATATTTATTTACACACATGAAAGTGGGAAATAGAAAAGGAGAAATGGAAAGGGGAGAAAGGAAATAGAAAAGGGAATAGAAATTGGAAAAGGAGCTTGGGGCTCAATTCCCTCACCTCTCTTCCCTTTGGCCCGGCCGACTCTCCCTCCTCCTCCTTTCCTTCGTGCGGCGGCTCGGGCGGGGCGGCCCAATGGCCAAAAGCCCAACGCGGCCTCGGACTAACCGGGACAAGACGAGCCCGGCTCTCTTCCCTACCCTTTCATCGGCGGCCGGGTCCCACCTTCGCCCATCTCTTCTTCTTCCTCTGGCGGCCGCGCGCGCTGGCGCTGGCCCAGCTCTCTGTAGTCCCGCCCCGTCGAGAGGAGACGGCGACCTTATACGGGGTCTCGGACCCGCTGCGCGCGTCATCTTCCCACCTTCACGGGGAAGCCCGGTCAAAGTGCACGAGGGAGCCACGAACCAGCTACACCTCGTCTTGGCGCCCAATGATGGGACACCACGGCTTCTTAGACCCGAGTTAAATGCAACCGCGGCGTAGCCCGGCGAGACCTGCAGGATCGGCACCCTGCGTGCCGCGGCGCCCGATTCCACGAGCAATCGTCCGGCGCCGCGGGGGCTCAAGTCAATAACCCGCGGCGGCATCGTGGAGCGGCAATTTGGGCAATGCCGCCATGACGGCCGGCGGCCCGGCGTCACCGTCTGATGAGACTAGGCGGCCAAGAAATCCTCACGGTGAAGGGACAGCATCGGCCGCGGCGCGACCGAGCACCCACGGAGGGTCGCACACATGGGCGTTGCGGAAAAGATCGCGGCGAGAAAAATATCCCGCCCGGCAAGGAGTGCGGGCGGCGAGCCTATAAATAGGGCCCTCCGGCTCTCAATCGGCTAGCGCCACTCCCACTCCGAGCTGCGCCATGATCGGGAACACGTTATGCTCGCCATCAATCCCGCTCCCGCCCCCTTCTCTGCGCGCAATCCAATTTTGCCCCAAATCGGCTTTCCGCCGCCGCCGCCGGTGTTCGTCGTTCCACCCGCTCCTATCTTGCGTCGAGCAAAGATGGTGAGTCCTTGTGGTTTCCCGTAGTACCGTCTTGCATTTCCCCTCCGTCTCGTTCGCTATTATCTTTGTGTAGGGTGATCTCCGAGTGCGCGCCGCCAAACGCCGCCCGCCACGCGCGGCCGTCATACCACGAGGACCTCCCCACCGCCATGGTGCCCCCAACGCACCCCGGAGAGGCGGTTCAAAAGGCGCCCTGTGGGCGAGGAAAAGAACCTAGGGCGCGGCGGATTCGGCGGAGTTCGTGCGGAGCGCCGCCGTTCGAGTCGGGAACGGAGAGCCGATTCGCCGCCATCGTTACCATAAATGCGGCGTCAAGCGCTGCGACGAAGCGGGGCATGGACACGCGTCGATTCCGTCCCGCACAGTCCCCTACCGTTTCTCCAACGTGGATGCCACGTGGGTGGGCCCTCGGACCTGGGTCAGCCCGCGTGGAGAGTGACCGCAAAGACAAAATGACGAGGAAGCAAATTGCTACATGTACCCGGGGTGGTACACGGACCTTAGAAGTAGTATTTCCTGTGTCGAGAAAAATTCCCGAGAAAATTTATAAATTCATTATTTGAATTATAGAATTTTTATCATGTAATTAGTTCTAATTTTATTACATGATAAAATTATATTATAATATTACCCTAATGATTTAATTAGGGATTAATATTATAAAATCCATATCTCATGCAAACTAACTCCGTTTTCGGCGTGAAACGACTTCCATAATTCATCTAAAATCTAGCTCTATGCATCTAACCCATTGCCACCATAATGTTCTATGTTTGTTTTGTCGCCCATAGTTCAAGTTAGGTTATCAACGTATCTTGTAGTAGTTCTACATCGACCCGATTAGAAGTTTCCGTCCGATGTGCGCTAGGAGGCGTTCGACGCCGTGCCGATTCGTAAGAACCTCCCGTGCAAGTCCTTACCCCCCTAACGACCTAATTACTACAATGTTCAATAAGATGTTAAGATAAGTACAACCAGGGCAAGCCGTGTGGAAGTACTCATGGGCTATGTGCGTGAGGCTTCGCTAGGCTTTGCCGTTAACTTAAGTAATAATGTGAACCTTCCCAACAAAAAGGTGAGTGGTGATAGTCTACATGGAGGTGGACCAATCACAATCAGGGATGAATCCCGCGGAGAGATGCTCGCCTCCCTAAGGACCGGTTCATAGACCTTCTACCTAGTGTAATATTACGTCTGACCCACACGGGATGGGGCGGCTTGATTCCACACCCGTTGGGTTGAGGTTTTAATTGGAGCCAAGGTGGCCGGCGTAGGCAAACGATCTATCGGGAGGCGACTCGGATGCTAAGTGATCTTTTCGAGGTCGGGTTGGCGTGGTTGCTATGTGATCCTCCACGTAAAACAATTGGCGCTTTGATATTGTATACGAGACTTATGAGTTGGCGGATCTTTGAAAGTGATCTTCCGCGATGCTATGTGCTAATGGGATGCTAAGTGATCTTCCCATTTCCAACCCCTGAGAAGTTGTGGTGAAGATTATACCAACATACCTAGGAGGCATCCAAGCGGGTACAGAATCTCGTTAGGCCTGTCGAACCATGGGCCATGGGTAGACAACGCCTATCGTGTGGGGAAATTTGTACACCTCTGCAGAGTTATTTAAAATCTATTTGAATAGCCACGTCCTTGGAATGGGCAAGTGCTAGGCCAGAACATCTATGATTAGATACACATTGATGATGACTAACCCGTGATGCCATGACGGTGATGATATGAGATAACCCGGGAACTAGCGAGAGCAGTTTTTAGAGACTGCTAGGGCCCAAACCCTTAATAATTACAACCCCCCCTGGTTGGGACTTGCCGAAATACGTTTGTACTCACCCCTCTATTTTTACAGATATCGGCACATGTGAAGGTAAGATCGATGACGCCAGTAGAGGACCCCGTATCGTAGGAGTCACAAGATGTTTGCTTAGGAGAAGGGCGTTGAAGTCCAGATTTCATCCATGCAGAAGTCGCTTGTGGAGTACTGGCGGATGTCATAGTTAATCCACCGCTTCTCGGTCGGCCAACTCGATATTGTAACCCGACTTGGTGACCCTTAAATTAAGCCACTTTGTAAGCCCTTTCTATCCTATATTTATTAAGCTCGGATTATTATTATTTACGTATACCAATATCGTGACTAACAGTGCTTGTGGCGTGATCCTGGCGCAAACACGTGTGATTAACGACCCATTAAAAGTGGGGCGTGACAGTGGTATCGAGCCGAGCTTGTCCATAGGATGAAACTTGGGTTAACGGAATTTTAACTCCACAAGGATAACTACTTTTAAACTTGTTGCTACAAGTACACCTTACCTCAATAGTTCGTATGTTGCGGAATCAATGATAACATCAAGGCTCTTGCAGCCATGTACTAGTAAGGATAATCTCAATCGGATTTGCTGGCGAACAAAAGGAAAGTTTCCACAACTTCTCCCGGAGATGCTAAAGTGCTTGGAATACTTTGGCCTTCCTCGATGTTAAAAATCGAGAGGTTTATGAAGACCAGAGTACCAAAGCATATAATAAACTTGTATGTATCCAAGCCCCAACAGGAAGGATACTAATGCTATCTGATAACGCAGCGTCTTTGGAAATGCATTAAACATCCGAACACCTAAGTGGGCGCTAAGGTGATGTACAAGTATAGTTTAAATGGGATCTCCACAAGGCATTTGGTCCAAGCAACACCAAAAGTTGGAGTAGTAATATCCGTGCAAGCTTGTCGTGCAAGCAATGT
Organism: Hyparrhenia diplandra; assembly: GCA_015847255.1. NCBI lineage: Eukaryota > Viridiplantae > Streptophyta > Magnoliopsida > Poales > Poaceae > Hyparrhenia > Hyparrhenia diplandra. Next base: position 102,713 of record JADLZK010004228.1, on the reverse strand, counting down.
CTTAGCATTAGTTGCTAAGTGTTAAGCTAGCCGCTATAGATGTCTAGGCTTCAAGGCCTTTTAGTAGGTGAAAAGTCATGCAATAATCATCATGGAAGTCGTTGTGTGTGGTGCGGCCATGTACCATCAATAAAACTGTCTCGTGAGGAGAACTATTGTCGCGCTTGGTTGTTAATATAATGTCTTATTTCCTTTCAATCCTAAAGGAGATTTCTCCATTATTACTACTCTTAGTGATTAATGGAAGGGAAACTCCGATAGGATCGATGAACGTATTGAAAATTTCCCAAAAGTCACGAGTAATAAGGCGAGTATCGCATAAACTTAGTTCACCGTGACCAATCTTTTCATACGTTTCACACCGGGTAAGTTTGTGTGTTTCCCAACACCCGTGTTACTAGAATACCCCAAAGTCTATCCCTACCCAAAATGCTTGCTTTCCTCTAATCCTTAGTTAGGTAGAGCCCTATCGTACCTTGTGCTTTTCCCTCCCACTCTTTTCTAGACCAAATAGAATAGGAACTAACCTGCAGGAACGTGACGACAACAAGTGAACTCCACGACTGTAGCCGTTGAACCACACCAGTGTTCTTCCCCACGGCCCGTCACCACGCCCGTCGCCTCGAAGATATTCTTGTCTTGCGACGACCGTGCAACATTGCCGACATCTTTGTCACCTCAATGCCAAAAGCTGCCGATCTTTGCTATTACTTTGACCCCCTAACCAAGACCGTAAAGAAGCCGTTCAAGACACAATGCAATGCACCAAGTGGCAACGGTGCGCGGTGATGCAGGACGAAGCCAAAGATTAGCATAGCAAGCAGAAGATGATCAGAAGATTTCCATGATTGAAGACAGTCCTCAAAGCCCATAAAAGATATTCATGCCCAAGAGCAAACAGATACTTAGAAGCATACAGAAATGCCATAAGGCGGTACAATCGAACAAATGAGAAAGACACCACGGTTTCCACCACAGGAAGTCCACTAGCCAAGGCCACATAGTTCCAAAGACCACGCCACTACCGCGAAGGTCAAGGGATACAAGAGACGCACTCCCATTCCTTCCATCACACACCACCCACCACGGCCCGCAATACTAGTCGACCAAGCTTCTCCCGAAGCCATCACCACCGACCCACTATAAAAAGAGCACCACCATCACTCTCACCACCATCCCATTCCAATCATTCCAGTGCTAGCCTTCATCTTTCTTCCCTCTGCCATCACCCTCCTTGCCATCCACTCACCAAGAGCCACCACCGAACAAATGCCACCAATGGCCGCCACTTGGGTTAGCAACCAGCGCATCGACACCCCCGGATTTCCCCAACTCCTCTAAGCCACCCTACGGAACCTTAGTATCCAAGACCGCCCTGTGTATGAGGGCAGCGAGTATGAAGAGCGTGGCCCCCATCGTTGCAAAGTCACCATCCACATAGCCAAGAGCCAGGATTACCCCACCATCACTAGCAGAAGACCGACAAGGACCACCCCTGCCCCTTAGTCAGCCAGCACCAAGAGAAGAAACTCCCGGGCGAGCCAAGTACGGACCCGAAGCGCGAGCGAAAGCCACCACGACCCGATGTCGTAGAACCACCACTCCCAAGGGAGGTGTAACCGTAGAGTAGCATTTCCTTTTTACTCTCTTTGTTGTACCCCCCCCTTGAAATAATCAAGATCATTAAGCTTGATCCATGATCCAAATACAGTATCGACAAGGAAGTTTGACCAGCGCCGACATAAAAAGCCATAGAGCAAATAATATAAGAAGAAAAAATTTTCTAAGTAGGGTAGTGCTATATACAAAAGAAGAAAAGAAAATACCAATGGGCAAAAAAAAAAAAAAAAAAAAAGAAAAGAATGAATTGGGCAAGAACAATAAGAAGCGAGAGAGATACTGAGGAATGGGCTAAGACGATTCAAGAACAACATAAAACTTAGGGTTCCAAACGAGAAATGGAATCCCAAGTTCACGATGATCAATTACCCGAAGAATCCGGACAATGAGATACGCCACAGGAGAAGAAACAAGCTAGAAGGCGCCAGAAGACACTAGAAGACCGAGGACACTTGAGGAATAAATCCTCTAAGTGGGGTAGCCGTCGAAGAGGACCCGAAGATGTTGAAGACAGACGCAAGACCAAGAAGATGGGGAAAAAGCAGTAGTAATCGCCAACAGCAAAAGGCATGCCCTCCACAGTATCGTGTTGCCCTAATAATAGAGTAGCACGATAATAGTAGAGGTTCGACAAAGACAAAGACTTGTAAGCAATGGAAAGTTTTCCCCTCCCTCTATCGCTATCTCCACCCATTTAGGCCTTAAATTAGGACCTTCACTCAGTAGACTAGGAATCTCGGGGGCGAGATTCATCTAAGTGGGGGTAGATTTGTAACACCCGTGTTTTTGCATCATTTTAAAATTCACTAAAAATTTGAACTTTTCGAATTACAACTAAAACTTGATTTATTTTTCTGCCAAAACCAAAACCCCGTTTTTGAAAACCTGCATTCGAACTCTCACCATCTAGAAACTAGGGAACTTTGTTTGCTGCATGTTGAGCTTTATGGTCGCAAAAGGATGCAAGGTAAGTTCTAGATTTTAGTTACGGAAGTATAATATTGCATGAGAATGATTTACAAACTTTCTCTCGGGAATAAAATACCGAAACACATGTGTACCAAAAGTATATATGAATATTTTTATGAGCACAATAAATAAATATTCTCGACAATAAAAGTCATGAGAGTGTAACTTAGTGCTTGTGAAAATATTTATAAAATATAGTACATATGGAATAAAGAAATTGGGAAGCGGGTGTGCATAAATATATATAAATATTTTTACAAGTACAAATAAATATTCCTATGAATATAAAACCATGGGAATATCTAAGTGCTTGTGAGGATAATTACAATATATATTTATTTACACACATGAAAGTGGGAAATAGAAAAGGAGAAATGGAAAGGGGAGAAAGGAAATAGAAAAGGGAATAGAAATTGGAAAAGAGCTTGGGCTCAATTCCCTCACCTCTCTTCCCTTTGGCCCAGCCCGACTCTCCCTCCTCCACCTTTCCTTCATGCGGCGCTCGAGGCGGGCCGCCCAATGGCCAAAAGCCCAACGCGCCTCGGCCTGCTAACCGGCCCAAGGCGAGCCCGGCTCTCCTTCCCTACCCCTTTCACCGGCGGCTGGGTCCCACCTTCGCCCATCTCTTCTTCTTCCTCCCGGCGTCGCGCGGCAATGCTGCCCAGCGCTCTGCCGTCCAGCCGTCCGAGGAGACACGGCGACCTTAGCCGCGGGGTCTCGGACCGCTGCGCATAGACGCGTCGTCTTCCCACCTTCACGGGAAGCCCGGTCAAAGTGCGAAGAGCCCACGAACCAGCTACACCTCGTGCGGCGCCGGCGATGGGACACCACGGCGCCGGACGGAGTTAAATGCAACACGGCGTCACCCGGCGGCGAGACCGTGCGATCAGCACCCTCGTGCACGGCGCCCGATTCCACGAGCAATCGTCCGGCGCCGCGGGGGCTCAGAGTCAGCCAGCCACGCGGCATGGTGGAGGCGGCAGGATGGGCAATGCCGCCATGATAGCCGTGGCCGCGTCGCCCGTCTGATGAGACGGCGGCGGCCCGAGCCTCACGGTGAAGGGCGGCACGAGGGCGTGCGGCCGAGCACCCACCGGAGGTCCACGCTACATGGAGGCGTTGCCGGAAAAGATCGCGGCCCGAGAAAAATATCCCGCCCGGCCAAGGAGTGCGGGCGGCGAGCCTATAAATAGGGCCCTCCGGCTCTCAATCGGCTGCGCCACTCCCACTCGAGAGCTGCGCCATGATGGGGCCACGTTATGCTCGCCATCAATCCCGCTCCGCCCCCTTCTCTGCCGCGCAATCAATTTTGCCCCAAATCGGCTTTCCGCGCCGCCCGCCCGGTGTTCGTCGTTCCACCCGCTCCTATCTTGCGTCCCCGGCAAAGATGGTGAGTCCTTGTGGTTTTCCGTAGTACCGTCTTGCATTTCCCCTGTCTCGTTCGCTATTATGCTGTGTAGGGTGATCTCCAGTACCGCCGCCGCCAAGCGCCCGCCCGACCCACGCCGCCCGTCGTACCACGGGGACCTCCCCACCGCCATGGTGCCCCCACGCGCACACCGAGGGGAAGGCGGTTCAAAGACGCCCTCGCGGCGAGGAAAGAACCTAGGGCGACGGATTCGGTGGAGTTCGGGCGGGAGCGCCGCCCGTTGAAGTCGGAATGGAGTCCCGTTCCGCCGCCGTCGTTACCCGTCGTAACGGCGTCAAGCACGGACGAACAGGGCATGGACACGCGTCCGATTACGTCCCGCACGATCCCCTACCGTTTCTCCAACGTGGGCGCCACGTGGGTGGGCCCTCGGACCCACAGGTCAGGCGTGGAGAGTGACACAAAGACAAAATGTACGGGAAGCAAATTGCTACATGTACCCTGAATTGGTACACTGGACCTTAGAAGTAGTATTTCTGTGTCGGAAAAATTCCCGAGAAAATTTGTAAATTCATTATTTGAATTATAGAATTTTATCATGTAATTAGTTCTAATTTTATTACATGATAAAATTATATTATAATATTACCCTAATGATTTAATTAGGGATTAATATTATAAAATCCATATCTCATGCAAACTAACTCCGTTTAGCGTGAAAAACGACTTCCATAATTCATCTAAAATCTAGCTCTATGCATCTAACCCATTGCCACCATAATGTTCTATGTTTATTTTGTGTGCCATAGTTCAAGTTAGGTTATCAACGTATGCGCCGTAGTTCTACATCGACCCGATTAGAAGTTTCCGTCCGGCACGCGCTAGGAGACGTTCGACGCCGTGCCGATTCGTAAGAACCTCCCTGTGCAAGTCCTTACCCCTCCCCCCCTTAACCTGACCTAATTACTATAATGTTCAATAAGATGTTAAGATAAGTACAACCGGGGGCAAGCCGTGTGGAAGTACTCATGGGCTATGTGCGTGAGGCTTCGCTAGGCTTTGCCGTTAACTTAAGTAATAATGTGAACCTTCCCAACAAAAGGTGAGTGGTGATAGTCTACATGGAGGTGGACCAATCACAATCGGGGATGAATCCCGGAAAGATGCTCGCCTCCCTAAGGACCAGTTCATAGACCTTCTACCTAGTGTAATATTACGTGCGACCACACGCTTATTTGGGATGGGGCGGCTTGATTCCACACCCCGTTGGGTTGAGGTTTAATTGGAGCCAAGGTGGCGGCGTAGGCAAGCGATCTATCGGGGAGCGACTCGGATGCTAAGTGATCTTTTCGAGGTCGGGTTGGCGTGGTTGCTATGTGATCCTCCACGTAAAACAATTGGCGCTTTGATATTGTATCTGAGACTTATGAGTTGGCGGATCTTTGAGTGATCTTCCGCGATGCTATGTGCTAATGGGATGCTAAGTGATCTTCCCATTTCCAACCCCCGAGAAGTCGTGGTGAAGATTATACCAACATACCTAGGAGGCATCCAAGCGGTGCGGAATCTCGTTAGGCACCGTCGAACCATGGGCCATGGATAGACAACGCCTATCGTGTGGGGAAATTTGTACACCTCTGCAGAGTTATTTAAAATCTATTCGAATAGCCACGTCCTTGGAATGGGCAAGTGCTAGGCCAGAACATCTATGATTAGATACACATTGATGATGACTAACCTGTGATGCCATGACAGTGATGATATGAGATAACCCTCGAACTAGCGAGAGCGATTTTAGAGACTCTGCTAGGGCCCAAACCCTTAATAATTACAACCCCCTGGTTGGGACTTGCTGAGTACGTTTGTACTCACCCCTCTATTTTTTACAGATATCGGCACATGTGAAGGTAAGATCGATGACGAAGTAGAGGACCAGCGTATCGTAGGAGTCACAAGATGTTTGCTTAGGAGAAGGACGTTGAAGCCCAGATTTCATCTATGCACAAGTCTGCTTGTGGAGTACGGGCAGTGTCATAGTTAATCCACCGCTTCTCGGTCGGCCAACTCTGATATTGTAACCCGACTTGGTGACCCTTCGTCGCCACTATAAGCCCTTTCTATCCTATATTTATTAAGCTCGGATTATTATTATTTCGTATACCAATATACGTGACTAACGAGGCGTGTTTGTGGTGTGATCCCGGCACAAACACGTGTGATTAACGACCCATTAAAAGTGGGGCGTGACAATTCTTTGCTAATACTAGCATTGTTCCTGCTTTCGGGTGCCAATCCCACCGGTGTTCCTCGGACTACAGTTTTGGTCGGTGGCATTTCTGCGTTCAAGTGGATTAGCATGAAGTTGGATACGTTTGATGGCGGTGGATCTCCAATTGATGTAGCAGATTTGCTAAGTTATGTGGAGAATAAGATGGAGGTCTTTGAGGTGGCTTATGGGGATCGTATTCGCTATGGAACGCAATTGCTGAAGGGTGAGGCTTAGATATGGTGGAAAGGCGTGTAGGCAGGAGTTGGAGGCCTTGAGGCAAGCCGCCAATCTTTGGCACCGTTCTTGCTACTACCACTGCTTTGCTAATACTAGCACTTGTTCCTACTGCGGGTGCCAATCCCACGGTGTTCCTCGGACTACGTTTCGGTCGGTGGCATTTCTCTGTTCAAGTGGATTAGCATGAAGCTGGATACGTTTGATGGCAGTGGATCTCCAATTGATGTAGCAGATTGGCTAAGTTATGTGGAGGATAAGATGGAGGTCTTTGAGGTGGCTTATGGGGATCATATTCGCTATGGAACGAATTGCTGAAGGGTGAGGCTCAGATATGGTGGAGAGGCGTGCAGGCATCTCATTCGTCTGCACCTGGATCATTGTGTTGGCATGTTTTGGCATCATGAGACCAAGGCACATACAGGGAAAGGCCTTTTTTGAGCAAGAAAGAGTGTTTGCAGTAAGAACCAAGGTACGCATAGGGAGACCAAGGTATCTTTCTTATTATTAGAATAAATTCCTGTTCATAGCTAGGCACGGTTTCTTTCGTAACAAAAATTTCACTAGAGATTTCCCTACACCAAAAACTACAGGGAAAAATTTACCTACCAATTGTTCCTATTTTTCTAAGATATGAAAACCAAGGATATAACAAATGATACTAATGGACTAATGGTTTTTCTTTGTAGTGAAAGAATCAGAATACCTTCTACTGAATAAGCCAGGTTTTTTTGGCCCGTGTGATTGAATTGTCACCACAGCAACATACTGAATGATGAAATTTAGTTCCTATGAGTTCGGATTTTGCACAGATCGACTGTATCTACGTGTACGTTGACCCAGCTGATAAATGCAACTACACATCGAAGTAGGTGTTCTTTTCAATTTCATTTTACTAGCTTCCACCCTATCAAGCTAGTTCCAGTTGCAAGATTTTTGAAACCTAAAGATACCCCATCCACTACTTTGTGAGCACGACTATTATTATAGGATTATTAACAAGTTGATTTGTGGCACCAACAGCAGACGTTTGTAACTCTCTTGGAAAGATGTAAATACCGGAAGCAACAATGGTAGACCATTCGAATTTGAGTACATGGTACTATATAATAATATAAGACCCAATGCATTTAGTGCTTCCATGAGCCTCTGGTGGCATTTTATTTAAAAAAATACACATGTGGTATCGATTTAATTATGTTTCTCTGTTGCTCTCGTCATATATGTCACCACGCTGTTCAAATTCAATGATGGTCTCTATATATGAGTACATAAGAGACAGGACCATATCATTGGGACGTACTAGAAAAAAAAAACAAATTTCTAGAGAATCTACTAACTGAGCTTGGACTTGGACTTGGAGGCATCGGGAGCACAGTTAGTGCTGCTTGGCAGTAGGGTTCATTAGTTTCGCAACTTTGCTTTGGAGCTGCACACAGCTAGATGCAGCAGGCGACAACAAGCCAACTAGCAAATAGAGGACCGGGGGCCACCTATCAAACACTTAACCCTAACTTGGAGACTGCAGCCCATGTTTGTTTCTCTCTTTGGAGCAATGCTTTCTTGAGTTAAGCATCCATTTGCTAACATAAAAAACATGCGAAGGTGGGCAACACTGATGGCGATTCCTAGGCGATCCCTCCCCCTCCTCCGCTCACGGTGATCGCCGGCGACCCACGGCAGTCCCCACCATGGCTCTCCCTCAACTGAATCCCGTCCGGGATTAGTGGTTCAGTCGGGAGATCCTTCGCCCGTTTCAATGCCCGGTTTGCCACAACCCCGCCTCACGTCTACGTCCTTTCTTCTTGGTTCTCTCAGTAGGCCGCTGCTCCTTTAGGCTCACTGAACATTCTGCCGGTCTCCTTCTTCAATCCGTCTGGGTGGCTTTGCGGTTGACTTTGATGTCTGCGCTCTTGGTGATCGTACTTTCCGATTCTCGTTATCATGTTACGTGGTTTGGCCTCCATGTTTATAGTCTTAAGAAATTTGAATGTCAACATTTCAAGTGTTTCTTCAACCTCTCGGCACAATGGTGGCCCTCCTTTTAGATTCGAGTATCGCAAATGGTTGGCGTAAGAAGAAGCCTCTTGGACAACAATTCACCACGGGCATCGGCTCATTCGGTGCGTTCTTCACCTCTCACCGGAGCTAACTCCATTCCGGTGAATCGTAATCTTCGAAGCCCAGTTCCCGGATCTCGGGCTAGATCTCATTTTTCAAATTCTCGTGCAACGGCTCAATCTAAGAATTCAAATTCTCAATTTTGAATCCCAAATTCGTGCTAGACAATCTGTCTTTGATCGCTGAGTTTTAGGAAAGCGGTTCCGCTTTCAAATATTTTTGAAGGCATCTTGGGTCGTGGCCCAAAGAAACCGAGCCCAGGCCCAGGGAAATGTTCTAGATGTCTGGCTTTAGATCACTCCCGGCCCGTTTGCCCAAATAATATCAGGTGCACCAACTGCCTTTGCTACGGCCACACCGAGATTTCCTGCCGATCTTTGTGCATTCCTGTTAGCCAAAGTAAAAAATCATTTTCTGGCTCGAGGCAATCGGAGAGTATGACAACTGGGACCGACCCACCTAGACCCTTCGTATCCGCGTAATTATCCTGTTCACCAACCTGAATTCACTCCGACTACCCCGGTAGCAGTCCCCGGGTCGTTCACTTGGAAACTCACCGCCCCTGAGTTCCAGGAGGAGGCGAAGGCGACGAGGTGGCGGCCGCGCCACCGCCTTCAACCTCATCTGCTCCGCCCACCGGCTTTGGAGTACGGCACTCCGGCTTTGGTGAGTCTGAGATTCTCACTCTGGGTCCTCATCCTCATTCTTTGCATTCGTCATGTTCCTTGGGAAGAAAAAAACCCTACTCGTGCTACAGTAACACCTGAGCTATCCTCTGATCGGCAGGCAATGGCTTTTCGTTTCGTTGATCCGCAACCTTTTTTGCCTCCTGGCACTCAGCGCCAGATGATTGAAGGTCGTCCGCTGATGAGAAGAGTAGTAGTCGGTCATGTCCCAGATCACAATCTTGACCTCGCCATCGCTGTGTTCAACCCAGTCCCTCAAGGTCACATCAACTTCTTGGATATTAGGAATGTACTAGAAGACTTTCTGCAAAACCATGTCCAGATTGGCTACCGCAACATGTACCCGACTCCGTATGGCCAAGCTATGGTACGCTTCCACTACCTGTTTCAGAGGGATATCCTTATTCAGAACAGCCCTTTCCAATATGGAGATGGAACCATTTCCTTTGTTGCTCATAACGAGCATGGAACCATAGAGTTCTGTTATGGCTCATGAAGTATGGATGGTGTTTTTTGGATTGGACCTGGATCTTTGGAATCAAGCTCTCATAGAAAAGGTTGTTTCTTCTTTTGGACATCTGCTTATGTGGGAAGAGGACCGTCTATACCCTTTCAGAGCAATGGTCGGAGTAAGGGTGACAGGGCTTGATGATATTCCCTGGTTCTTTGTCTTCACTGAAGGAACTGGATTCGAATCCAATAGCTGGACAGTACAATGTGAGGTTTTCCACACTCAGATGATTGGAATGGGGCCTCAGGATGAAGATTTACCCCCTGGTGATGATGATTTCGACCCCAATAACTTCTTTTTCCATGGTTTTGGACAATGGGGCAATGGACCACCACCTCCACCTCAGCCACCAGCTCCCCCTGCTGCTCCTTTCATTCTGGAGAACCTACAAGCTATGGGCTGGAATGCCTGGCCCAATCAAAATGTTCAAGCCCTCAACCAGCTGGTAAATGATGTTGCTCCCCCCTTGGTGCCATTAGTCCAGGAAATGGCTCCCCCTGCTCAAAATGAGTTAGCTGATCAACACAATGAGGTTCTGCCTGCAGAAGAAGAAGTTTTCCAAGTCCACACCCCGAAAGGCTTTGAACATGGACCCGGTTATTCATGGGCGGGTTCTAGCCATGGATGACTTGGCCCGATTCCTCGGATGAAGAAATTATCCCACCTATCCACCCCCCCCGATTGGAAGTGAACATTCCTTTTTGTGCAAAACCCCCAAAACTTTCTGGTGGATGATGTGCCTTTACAAGACCTGATTCCTTTTGAAGAGCTCCAACCCCAGGCCCAGCAGAACAACATTCATTTGGGTTTTGTAGACACTTTTGTCCCACCAGTAGACCCTGCTGATTTCCTTCCTGGTTGGGGAAAAGGCCCAAGTGCAAGTGCTGTTAGGTGTTGGGCCAATCATTTTGCCCCACTGGACACTTCGAAGCCCACAGTCACTATACCATCAGAGTGGATGGATTTTTTCTCACTTCTGTTGCTAAAACCTGGATCATTTGAGTGGGCTCAGCAATTCCTGGCATCCGCGGGCATGGACTACAATCTCTAACCTTCACAATGGTAACTCATACACCTTCCTTCTCCCAAATTCTGCTCCTTCAGTCAAAATTACTGATTTCTCCTGCTCTGACCCTCCTATCCCTTCTTGCTCTGATTATGATAATATCCAAGATGTAGAGGAGACTCAGGATCCCCCTTTGGAGGACAATCGGCATGAGGACAACCTTCTTTGCCTTCTTTCTTGAAGACAACATCACCAAGGAAAATCAGAACCTACCCACATCCCTAACTCAAGTGATGAAGTCTGCCTCAGTTCCAGTTCCTCCCTCAGCTCCAAATGCTAAAAGAGGTAAGACCCCAATCATTTCTGATTCAGAATTAAGAAGGAGCACTAGAATTCACAAGCAGTTTAATGGACATAAAAGCTCTTCCTCCTCTTGCAAAAACTGCATTGGTTGTAATGTTGACCCCCCAACTCTGTCTCATTCTCAGAGTTAGAGATCTGGGCATTAACTTCAGAAACACGGATCCAAAGACCCTAAACGAGGAGGTGCTGATACCTAGACCAACCAAGAGGCAAGCTGTGGGCAAATCGCGCAAGAAGACTGCTAAATCTCAAGCAAAGGAGGGAGAAGGTTCAGAGGGAGATCCTGAACCATCAGCTGGCCCAAATGAAGGACGGAAATAGATGTCCTTTCTATCTCTATCTTAGCTATGCGAGATAGTTCTTTTGTAATAAGATTTGGTTTTAACATGAGTACAAGAAAGTGGAATGTTCTTAGTTGGAATATTCGTGGGTTAAATGCAGTAGAAAAAGTGGAATCTTTGTTAGGGATCGTATCCGCAGGCAGGTAATAGTGATGTGATATGTTTGCAAGAAATAAAAAGAGCATCTTTTGATCCTACCTATATAAAGCAGTTCTGTCCTCCTACTTTTGATGATTATGTGTTTTTACCAGCTGTTGGAGCCTCTGGTGGTATTATTACTATTTGGAAAAGTTCAATCTTCTCTGGTTCCCTAATCTTCCAGAATGATTTCGCTATTTCTGTGCTTTTAACTTCAAATCATAATGGAGTTTCCTGGGTCCTGACCAATGTTTATGCACCCCGCACACCCCATGGAAAAAGAGATTTTGTCCATGGCTAGAAAACATCAATATGCCAAATGATATTGATTGGCTCTTGGTAGGGGACTTTAACCTATATAGGAACCACGATGATAGAAATAAGCCAAGAGCTGACATCAACTCCATGCTTATGTTCAATGCAGCCATAAGTGCTTTGGGACTGGTAGAGTTACCACTAAAAGGTCAACGTTTCACTTGGACCAACAAGCAAAATCCACCTCTCTTGGAGAGATTAGATTGGTTCTTCACCTCCCCTAACTGGGTCCTGTCCTATCCAGTCACATTTGCCTCTACCTTAGTCAGAGAGATTTCTGATCACACCCCCTGTCTTGTCTCAATTTCCACCAACATACCTAAGGGAAACATCTTTAGGTTTGAAAATTTCTGGCTTCACCATGATGACTTCCTTCCCCAAGTCCTCATTGGTTGGCATAATTTTTCTCACTCTACGTGATGTTTGCCAAGACAATCACTTGCTAAATTTAAAAATCTCGAGAGGTGTCCTAAAAATTGGAACAAAACCATTTCAGGTTTAAAGACTGCTATCAGCAATGTTAAGTCAGTGATTATCTTTCTAAATTTAATGGAGGAATTCAGGGATTTAAGTGTTCTTGAGTGGAATTTCAGAAAAATCCTAGAAGATAAACTCATCAAGCTTCTTCTACAACAAAAAGAGTATTGGAAACAAAGAGGTAACATCAAATGGGCCACTTTAGGGGATGCAGGAACAAAATTCTTTCATGCTCATGCAACAATCAAATTCAGGAAAAACCATATCACTTTCCTAGAAAATGATCGAGAATGTGGCCATTACAGACCATAATGAAAAGGCAGATCTGATCTGGCATAGCTTTAAACAAAGGCTAGGTACTAGTAACTTCGATCTTGTTCACTATAACCTCAGTTCTTTCTTTACCAATCCACCCGATTTGTCCTCTTTGATTGCCCCTTCATGAAAGATGAAATTGATCAAGTGGTCAGAAACTTACCCTCAAATAAAGCCCCCGGGACCTGATGGTTTTAATACAGATTTTGTAAAGCATTCTTTGGAGTATTATTGCTCAAGATTTCTATAATCTTTGTTCAGATTTCCATTAGAACACCATTTGTCTCCAAAGCATTAATGGCTCTCACATTACCTTGGTGCCTAAGAAGGATGACCCAATCAAAATCTCAGATTACAGACCTATCTCTCTCTTAAATACATCAGTCAAGATCATCACAAAACTATTGGCCAATAGGCTTCAGCAGCATCTTCCAAGTGTTCTTCATAAAAATCAATATGGCTTCATTAAGAATAGAAGCATTCAGGATTGTCTAGCACCGGGCTTTGGAGTATCTCCACTCCTGTCATCACAGTAAGAGAGAGATTTTAATCCTAAAATTGGATTTTGAGAAAGCTTTTGATATGGTAGAACATGAGTTTATGTTACAAATTATGGAGCATAAAGGTTTCCCCCCTTATGGCTGCAATGGATGAAGTCAATCTTTAACTCGGGACATCTTCAGTCTTATTAAATGGGGTACCAGGCAAAGTTTTTCATTGCAGAAGGGGAGTGAGGCAAGGAGACCCTTTATCCCCTCTTCTCTTTGTACTGGCTGCCGATTTCCTCCAATCCATCCTAAATGATGCAAGGTCAAGACAACTCCTAAGTCTGCCAATACCTTTGAGTAGTGATGAAGATTTTCCCATATTACAATATGCACGGGCGACACACTTATTTTCTTGAAAAGCGATTTAAATGAGCTGAATAATCTGAAAACAATTTTACAGGATTTTGCTCTTTCATCTGGCCTGAAAGTGAATTTTGCCAAATCAATGATGCTCCCAATAAATATCTCCCCAGAGAGACTAGACATTTTGGCACAAGACTTTGGTTGTGCAACTGGTACCCTCCCTTTTACATACTTAGGGCTCCCTTTAAGCATCACAAAACCCTCGGTGGCTGATTTTTTGGCCTCTTGTTAACAAATGTGAAAGAAGGATTGTGGCCTTTTCCTCTTTCTTAAATGAAGCCGGAAGACTTGAATTGGTAAATGCAGTAATCTCGGCCCTACCAACTTTTGCTATGTCCACTTTCTTATTTCCAAAAGAAATAATCAAGCGAGATAGACAAATATAGAAGGCATGGCCTCACGGAGAGGAGCAGATCTTGATAGCAAAAAACCATCCAAAGCTGCATGGCTCCTTGTCATTCTACCAAAGTCTGAGGGAGGTCTTGGTGTTATCAACCTAGAGGTCCATAACTTAAGCTTGCTTTGCTCAAGCATCTTCATAAATTTTTTAGCAATTTGCAGGTACCACAGGTTCATTTGGTGTGGGACATATATTACTCAAGAGGAAATTTGCCTACCTATACTGGGAATTTCAGAGGTTCTTTTCGGTGGAGAGATATTCTGAAATCTCTCTCACATTTTAAGGGTATGGCTTCAGTTTTGATTCAAGATGGTAAAACTTGTTTCCTCCGGCCGGATGAAAACTTCTATGATTTATTTCATTTACCCCTCACTCCCGAAGCTTTTCAACAAGCACGGATCTTCAAGATTTGCTTGGTCAATCTAAATATTCAAGATATTGCTCGGGAAAACATTGATCATTGGATGTACATCCGGGTATGGTATCTTCTCTTGCTCTAAAGCTTATAAACATCTCATTGGAAGGCGACAGTGCACCCTCGCTTTTAAGTGGCTCGAAATCTTGCTGTCAAAACAAGAGGAAAATTTTCTTTTGGCTCATTTTGAATGACGGGTTAAACACGAGCCCTCCTCAAGAGGAAAAACATGCACCTCCCCGATTATAGCTGTGTCCTCTCAGTAACATGAATGTCGATGAGGATTTGATCCACCTCTTATTTGATCCCCCTTCTCCCAAGCTTGCTGGGATTCTTTTCATCTTTATGTGATTCCTGGGCTTTCTATTGAAGAAACCATTGTTGCTTTGAAACAACAGATTACATGTGCCTTTCTTTATGGAAATTATTGTCACGATTTGTTGGTCCATCCGAGCCTCCTAATGATGTCATCTTCGTGAACATCCAAAATTCTATCCCTCGGTGCTTGGAGATCTTCAAGAAGGAGTTTGCCTTAGTTATTCTAAGGGCAAAAGCGAGACTACACCCCTACATAGATCAATGGATAGAAAATCTTATGTAATTTGGTTAATTTTCTTCATTTCTTTCTTTGTTTCCTGAATTGTAAAGGCACTTTTATTTCGTTATTTCAATAAAGTCCAGTAGGGGTCCCAACCCCTCCTGTTTCATCTAAAAAAATGCTTTCTTGAGTTTGAGCATCACACAAAGGCTATATGACACAAAATACAATATGAATCTCATAACAGATAGCAACAGAGACTAGCTTAACACACTACATACATGTCCTCTGTTGTTATTTGTGCTGATTAAGCAGTACTGCAAAACGACCCGTTGGATAATTCTTAAGTAGAAAACAAAGAAAAAATCGTCAAAGCTACTAACAATGAGTTAGATATAAATTAAGCAGTACTGTGCAATGATATCTGAACTAGTTAACCAATGACAATATAGTTGTCTTCTCCTTTTGTTTTGTTGTTTTTTGGTTTTAATTTTAACCAAACAGGGGACTGATGCTTGGAATACCAACAATTGTTCAAGTTATTCCAGAACCTTCTGATGGTTATGATATATACTAGCGGGAGCCCCCAGCGCAGAGGTAGATACTTGAGTTTGAGGAGTGCTTTGATGAAGTTAAAGTAATTGCATGTTATATTTTTATGCCTTTAAATAAATACAGGGGCAAGCAGGGAGGAACATTAGCACCAAATGATGAGATAATAATAATATGAAAAATATAGAAATGGTTTTAGAAGAATTACGAAGTCAAATCATGCGATTCAAAGTTAGGCTAGCGGAGATTTGATTTTCCGAATATTTATTATGAGAAAGATATCCATAATTAACCTTGGAAAATGTTTATGCAAAATGATAAAAACAATGGAGGTGGAAATATTTGTGTAGTGTCTGCAGTGCACCTAGTTTTATTACAAATTTTCTAGGAATGTTTCCATGCATAGAAAATAGACTTTTAATCTCCGTGTATGTATGTCGGGTATGTGCAACAATTTTTGTTTGAGCTAACGCGTTGGTCCAGGCTTTGAGTGCACTGTACCATGCACTGAGCCCACTTGATGTGCACCGGTCGTCTAGAGGTTCTCCCTTTTATCTCTGTATTCCAGTGCACCAGGTCTATGGGTTCAAGAGGAGGAAGGGGGTGAGTCAATGGCAAGTGGGTCCGTAGGCGAAAGGATAAGGGACGGGTGCTTGCCCATCGTTCGTTGTCTCCGTTCATCGGAACAGAGAGAGCGAGTTGGAAAAAATAGGAGATGAGAAGGAGAGGGGAACGGAGGAAGTTGGCCAGCGGCAGGCTTCAATCGCGAGTTGGCAGAGGCAGAGCGCGCTGGATGCGCTCAGCGAGCGTGGCGTAGTGGCTTGGCTGGGCGGCATGGGCAGCGATGGCGGGGCGAGCTGGGCGAAGGTGGAGCGGAGGGCGGTACAGGGAGCTAGCGGCGAGGGCGCGGGTCATGAGGAGGTGGTGCTGCGTGGACTGCGGCGGCTTTGACGTGGCAACAGCAAGGACGGACTACGGCGGAGCGGATTGCTGGCGAGCGCGTCGCGGCGCGGCTAAGCAGAGTGCAGGTGAGCGGCGAGCAGCGCTCCCGGCGGGTGCGTGACGGCAGCGCCTAGGGGCTAGCTTGGCTTTGGTTGTGCGCGTGGCGAGTATAGGACGTATGTGGGGCGGGAGGGGTGGACGGCGGCGGCGGCGGCGGGCATGACGTAGGTCCGTCGTGGAGGAGAGGCCGGGGAGAGCGGACTGGATGGCGACGAAGGGGGCGGGCTGTCGGGGCGGGGTGGAGGGAATAGGTGCGCGAGGAAGAGGAGAGAAGTTTTGGGAGAGGGGATGCTGAGGACGTGGCCAGCAGGATGTGTAGCTTGAAATAATCGTACGGCCGGTGTTTTCAAACGACATCTAATGAAAATTAAAGAACTTTATATCAAAGTTATAGAACTCAGTGACATGTAACACATTAAAAATCATTTAGGGTCCCAAATTATGTTTCATGTTCTCAATTTTTGAAGTTCGGATTTATTATTTGTTTTAATGATCTCAGATGAAGACTTTGTAATTTTTTTTTTTTGTTTAAAATAGTTCATTGAGCCTGAAAGATAGCGTCCCACATTGGTTCACTTATTAGGAACCGAACAGACAGATATTTCGCTGAAAAGGTCATGCGAATTGTAAATTATGACGAGCAGTGGCGATGTTTCACTAGTGAGCTTGCCTCCACGGAGTACTGAATTGAACTTTTTTCTATTTTTATGGCCGATTTATAATTCCTGAAAAATGAATTTTAGAGGCAGTCCACATCATTGTGCACCTCTCGAATTTGATTTTAGAGGCAGTCCACATCATAATAATTATGTTATTTGGCACAAACATAGCTGAATTTAATAACAATATTCCTATGTTTCTATCTAATGTGTTTATTTTCCTGCGAGTAGTACATTATGTACAGTAGCTACCATCACCATCCTACCATTAATTTCCCAGCTGCAAGACCGCTAAAATGAAAAGCCATTAATCCACTGCTATTGTGCATTATACTATTCTCATTTATTAAACTGTCGATACGCCGTAGTATTTGATTCCATTGAAGAAGTATATACTTGCTTTAACTATCTGTCATTGGATTGTTGCATTTTATTACTCACATGTGTGAATGAAATCAAATTGTATTGGATTGTGCACATTGGTTCCTCTCTTTATATACTAGTCATTTACCGTTCTCAACATACGGTACTGGATTTTTCATTTTTTAGATAAAGGATAATACAATCCGCCTCTACATCCATGGATGTACCGCGTACCAATTATTACAAAGTTCGAGAAGCAAAAAGAACACAATGTCTTTAACATAGACATAAGAGCTATAACAAACGGAAAAAATGTTTCCACCCTCTATTTGAAATTTCCAAAGCAACCATCTCTAATTGCTTGCTCATACACACGAGGGCATTCTTTGTTTGCTCAAGATGCGGCTGCAAATTTGGGCCCAAGAACGTAGCCAATAAGCTCCCCCCCAGATAACCCGCATAATAGAGTTAGATTTCACTTTTTAAAAATCATGTCATTACGACATCTCCGGATGGCCCAGTAAAAGAGCAGCCACACCAACCCAAATAAGAGGCTTAGTATGTTTATGTTGATTACTAAGCCAATTACCAAACATATGGTTAACGTAAACGGGCTGTGTTAGATTAGTAGCATAGAAAATAGTCCTCCAAATCATCTTGGCAAAAGGACAGTCAAAAAAGAGGTACTTGGATTTTCCATATTGGTGTTCCTCTCTTTATATACCTCCCAAGTGTAGTTCTATAGTTTCACCATTCACAACAAACTTGATGATAGATTGTCTGCAGTGGTGTATCCTGAGCAAGATGAGCACAATGCTACTTGTGATACATGATACTGCCAGTAATAAGAATCTCATTACTACTTGTGACATAGGAGTTAGAGGCATTAGGAGCATGGCAGATGCTGTTAGAACTTGAACCACATCCTTGTGAAGAGCTTTGAGCACATTTGAACAAGGAACTGGAAAGAGTGGTGCGGCTTGCTTGCATCCAATATAACCAGAAACCACTAGTTAAGTGCTGCACTTTTTGGTAGACAAAAGAGGCATCGTTTCTGTTCCAACCGATGTAGATGAAAGAAACTCTGAAGTTGGTACTGCTACAGACATATTGTTTCAGATTGGGTCACCTATTATTTTTATTCTTTTGTGGGTTGAATTTGTCCTAGACTGCGGTGATTCTTCAACAACTGTAAGAAGGAGGTTTGATCCGCCATTTCCTTTCTATGAAAGTAGAAGGAAAATGCAATACCTCATATGCATCACATACAGTTGATGCCACGGCGCAAGTTCATACATTCTGGCACATTATGTGCATATTTTTCATTTATTAAGGAATGGAAGTTCACATTATATACGTACGTACCAAAATAAATAAATCACTTAATGAAGACACATTATTTGACACTACTAGAAAAATGAACTGCAGGGACTAGCAGAATAGATTTACAGAGATGGCGTTGGCCACTGTGCGTGTTGCTAATAGTCTAAACCCACAGCATTATGCTGGTCCAGAACTAGGGCATGTAAGCTGTGTGGCTAATTCAGATCTTCATGCATGGTAGATATGACACATCATGTCCTATAAAAAAGGAAGAGTGTAGGTACAAAATAGAAGTTATATATCTTTATCTTTTCTTCTCAAGAGCTATATTGAAATGCACGCTTAAATTTTCTTCAGCTTGTTCATATTCTTGTGTGAGACAAGAACACATAGAGTCAATAGATGTGAGAGCAGGTCCTGGTGTTGAGAGTTCATCTGATTCAGTTCACAGCGCCCTGTAATCGACCAGGCTAGCTATCAGAGAAAAGTAGGAGCTGGAAGCATCAGGAACACCAACGATGCTTAAGAGATTGATAGATATCACTGAGACAAGCTCCGTCCGCTCTCGTTTGCATATGGCATAACCGAGACCCTGGGGCAGATAACGCGGTTGCTTGTTATAGAACGAGTTTCTCTTGAAGCATTCTCAATGGTAGCATGTTGGTCACATATGCATTAATTGGAACCAGTGTGTCATTCGATCAAAGTGATGTCTTAGATGCACACTAATGACAACTATGAATACCTACTGCTGTGCTAATGCCATGTTGGAGGCCGTCGTTGAGCACACAATCTTCCTTTTGTTATTAAGACAGTTTTTGTGCACTATGATTATACGTAAATGCACATTGGTACGCCTTTTCGAGCTTGATTATTGAAATTATTAATGACAATTTTATATTTCTGGCATGTTATATTGTGCCATCTCGTCTCTGCCAGTACAGTAGCTATTGTCACCAGTCGCACCATGAATTTTCTGCTCCAAGACAACTAAAATGGAAAGCCATTTATCCACTGCTATATATTTTGATGATAGTACTATCAGTCATATAAACTATTGATATGTGCCAAACAAAATGTGCAGTTCTAGTTTATTATAGAAGCAGTACTTTTGTATACAATATTACTCGCAAATTAAATGATATGTGCCAAACAAAACGATTGATATTCTTCTCTTTATATACCTCCATGTGCAGTTCTAGTTTCACCATTCCAAACAAACTCCATGATAGATGAGCTCATAATTAAGTACATGTGCACAGGAGTTAGTGATAGATTCTAGGATCGACACTAGGTGCGGATCAGATGGGTACTATCTTGTATTCGTGATAAACAAATTGATCTTGAGAAGAACAATTGAGAAGGGAGAGATACGATGCACATACCGGTGATGTTCGGTTAAATCGACTCGTGATGCGAGGCAAACAATGGTGGATCCATCCCTGCCGCTGCGCCGCCTCCTCTAGATCGGATTAGGGTTAGGGCGGTGGGGACCGGCGGCTGTAGTGAACCTCATTAATCCGAGCCTGTGGCCCCACCTCCTCTCTTATAGGCACGTGCGGCGACGGGGCCCACCAGCCCACTTCATTGGGCCGGGCATCCCCGATCGATGATGCGAGTCAAGGGCCCGCTTGGCCGTTGGGCCAACCGGTGGAGATCAATCTAACATTCTCCCCTTGATCTCATCTTATTCTTTTCTTTAGCATGCTTATCTCTTTTCACATTCCATCACAGTCGATTGCATAGAGCATGCTTCATCGTCACGGTCTATCGCCGATAGATTTGACAGCTACAATACACGCGTCTCGTTCGAAACAGATTCTTTTAACTCGGGCCCTTTATTGTCCGGAAATCATAGGACATACCTTAAACCCATGTCGATTTGTGTGTTCTCTCGAACGCACCGGGTAGTAAGCCTTTGGTAAACGGATCCGTAAGCATTTTTCTCGCTTTCTTATATGCTCGGTACTTTTTCGCTTCTTATATGCTCAATAGTTTTCAATATGATTCCGACTTTCTCCTTTACAACTTATAATTACTCGTGTCAATGTGTTTTGGCAAAGACACTTGACCTCGTTGTCATAGGAGCAAACTATTCAAATGGTTATTGCTTATGTCAACCATTATCAACTCGGGTATAAATTTTGGTAATCACATTTGCCTGTCTCTAAAGCCTCATAACAAGTTATATCTTGTGTGTGCATTATCAATGACACCACAACTATAACAATTTCTGTTAAATTCATTATAACAATTACATTGTATTACATTAATTCATTGGAGCTTTTCCACAACAAACTCCAATCGCGAGTGTTAGTGACTAGTGTGGAATTCACCGCACATCTCGCCAAAAACTCAACATCCGTACTCACAACTATGTGAGAATACGTGTTCTTTCTTACTTGATATGAGGCTTTCAACTCTTTACAAAATTGTAATACATATTCTTAACTCCATTCCAAAGATCTATATCCGACCGGATTTCTACCAAAATATTACGGATGTGTGAATTCCGTGGGTAATGTCATTTTACGTGTATTCAATAAGCTTCCAACAAATGAAGCATATGGTACCATATATTTCTTTGATCTATTTCACTTTGATTCTTGGAACACTAAAGTTCCCAAATTCATTACCCTTCATTATAAGAACAAAGGTAGGTTTTCTTGCATGCATACTTTACTTCTTTAGAATCTTTTCTAAGTATGCCTTTGCAATAGTCCTAATACCCCTTTTCTTTCGTCTCGGTGAATTTTTCAATTCTCATTATGAGAGACATTTCACCAAGACCATTCTTGTTGAATCTTGAGGACAAGAACTTCTTCTCCGACAGTAGATTAGCACCACTACTAAGCAAGCAAGGTGCTATCCACATGTAGGATTAGGAAAATAGATTTTCCATTCTTATACTTTTCATAATACTGTTGTCCTTCTCATTCTCTTTAACACCCAAACTCTATTCTTTAAATCATTTCTTCAAAAAGATCCCATATTTTCTTTTACTCTCATGACAAAACCTTTAGGTTGTGCCATGTAATCATTGTCATACAAATCTTGTTAGGGAATGCCGACATTACATCCATACGATGTAATTCAAAACCATAATGTGCCATTGGCTTTCACCGTAATCTATTCATTCTTTTTTACATGAGTCTTCTTGCCACAAGTGGCGCTCTATATCTTTCATATTCCCTTTGGAGTCACATTGCATCTTGTAGACCCATTACAGCCCAATTGTTTTTTGGCTCCATTAGGAATGACTTCTAAGTCCCAAACATGGTCGGGATTCTTCAATCTCATAACTTTTGCCATTTAGACAAGTGAGTACTTCTCATGGTTCTTTAGATATGGTGGGATCACCCTTCATCCGATTTTTCTTTCTTAACATGAACTTCATAATCATCGGAAAAAAAAACTGATTTCTTATTCTTTGAGACCATCGGGGCCTTATCTATTGGCACTCTTTTCATATGGGGATGTTCTTTTTTTTATTGCACGTGAGAGGCAATTAATTCTTTAACTCCCCTGTTACTCCATCTTTTAAATATAGAGTATCATCACCTTTCTTATTTTGGGTTTGATCTGTTAAACTCATATGGCCCCATAAGCACCGCTTTAATAACTTTGAAACTTTTCTAGTATGCTATCTTCCTATCGGAACTATAAAGGTCCGTGAATTTAGCCATTACTTTATTTAGGGGTATATCTCGTTATGACCATTGTACTCCCTCAACGATCACATTCATCTTTTATAGATCACTTTTGTCTTTAATGCACAATATGCATAGCAAAGATCTCGAACTATAGGGGAGTATCTTTCTTAATCATCTTTTCTTGTTCATATCTTTTGAATTTATCTTATATTTCTCCCCTCGGAATGTGGCATAAACTTTTCTACCACAATTCCGAAACTATTCTTCTTGTGAAGGAGGAAATTTGGATTCATATGGGAGTACTTTTTCCTCGTTTCACTTCAAGAACTTAGCAAGGTCCTTTATTATCAATACTTTTGCAAGTCATGCTCGCAAAATATTCTTTTTGGAGGTTCATACATAACTTTCTTTTCTTTTTTTCTTTACACTCATGAAGTGCTTAATATCTATGACACAATATTAGTGCTCAAACAATTCTGGGATAGCATAAAAGCTACTCATACTTCTTCTCGCTATGCGAGACGCATCACAACATGAGTCATCATAAATTCTCCTCGCCATGCGGATAGGCACTATGCTAACTTTACCTTGCTATGCAAGATAAGCATTGTGCCAACTCTAGCCCGCCATGCGGGTATTATCTTAATCTTTTTCCCGCCATGCGGAATAATTCCCTCGAAAGGTCATCAATGCCGAATTGGCTCATAATCGATCATCAAATTCGAAATAAATCCGAATATCTTGTAACATACATGTTTAATCCAACGTTGGTCAAATTAAACATGAATGTGATCTTTACAACTCTTATCATAACGATGAAACTCAAAATACATTCTTAGCATTGATAATACATGAAAACATTTCTCAAACTAAACTTTAGTATCAACTTTGACGCCACCGGCCTCCTCGATTCAATGCTTTATCATTTCTTGAATTAATATCCAAGAATTCTTTTCTTTTTCGAGTCGCAAGTGACCAACTCATTTTCTTTCGCCTTCAAGAACAAAACATGGAGATCTTTCTGTGAAACATTCAACAATAATCAATCAATAGTAATGAGCATGAAATAACCCTACGTTGGTCCGGTTAAAACATGCATACTAGACTTTAAAATCTTTAAGTTCTATTCAAATTCTTTGTACATTAATTCCACATCACCGTTGGGCGTAAATGGAATCAAGGTATGAACACTTGTTGACCTTAAAGGCAAAAAACTCTTTATTCTATGTTAATTCCACATCACCGTTGGGCGTAAATGGAATAAATGTCCGAGATTCTTGAAAGCATATAAACACTCTGGATGATCAATTTCATTGCAAATGAAACATGAAGAATATCTTTTCTTTTATCTATTCTCTCTGAATAATTGGTCACTCTCTTTAAACATAAACTCATTAAATTACAATATCAAGTTATCATCAGCGTTGGTCGAAAATAACAATACCATAATTATCTTTAAAGAAATATCTTTGTTTACTCAAATATCTTTCATCTCCTCTAATCAAATAGAGAATAAGCATAACCTCAATTATTTGAGTAAACTTAATTGCTCTTCAAATTAATTTCGAATAAAACTCTATTAAATTCTCCCGTTGGTTCAAATTTAATAAATTCTCTATTGACTTGAAAAATAAATTCTCCCGTTGGTTCGAATTTATAAAACAAGACAAGCAATAAATTTCTATATTCTTTGCAGCGGAACTTTAACAATCTCATAATCAATTTTCCAGAAATACTATTCTTTTCTCGGTGCAAAAGATCGTTGGATCAAAATTTGCAACAAATTCGATTCAAATTCATCAAATATGATTCATATATCTTAGTTTCGGAAAATAAAATGAAAATCGTTATCGTGTTACTCTTGGGCCACGGGGCGAACCAAGTGGCCCAGAGCCTAAAACGCCCATGGCCGAAGCTCTACCACCGCCCCGCCTGGGCCAAAACCAGCCTCAGCCCAGCAAGCGAGCGGTGCGATCTGGTCCGGCAATTTCAATCGGACGGCCGCACTTCATTTTCGGAGAACAAAACCAGCCTTCATCACCTAAAACCCTATTCCATTTTCTTCTCGTTCTTTCTCTGTCTAGCGGCTCGCCAGAGCTCCCACCGGTGGCTCAAAGAAAGGGGCGGCTCGAGATCTGCCCCGCCGGAGCAGGTGCCGGCGGCTCCCCGGCCTACTCTCTCTTCCTTTCATTTCTTAGCCTCGCGACGCCCGAAACGAGCAGAGCCATGGCCGCCCATGGCGACCCGTTGGAGGAGAAAAGGCGGCGCCGTCGCTGGCCCCTCGCCGGTGCTCGCGCTCCCGGTTGGTAGAGTGCGGCACCGCCGAGCGGCTTCGCCCGGCGCTTTTATGCCGGGGTTCGCGCGACCTGAGATGACGGAGTCCCGCGCGACAAGGTACATGCGGCGGTGGTCAAACGCCACGGCGTCGCACCGCCCCGCAACCACGCGGTGAGTCCGCGGAGGACAAGTCCACAGCCCGGTTCTTTGTCCGTACTTATGGTTAGGGTTCTGAGTTCTTTTTCCAATCCATGGTGGATCGGTCAATTTCTCGTTGTCGTCTGTTTCATTCCCGATCTAAATCGGTGCTTTGTTCTTTTGTTTTGATCCGAAAAACCAAAACTAGGTTCGATCCAAACTAAGTCCGAATCCACTTGTTTCTCGTTTTTCTTGGAACCCGATCTCGAACAACAACTCTAGATCCGTGCTTTGATACCATTGATAGATTCTAGGATCGACACTAGGTGCGGATCAGATGGGTACTATCTTGTATTCGTGATAAACAAATTGATCTTGAGAAGAACAGTGAGAAGGGAGAGATACGATGCACATACCAGTGATGTTCGTCGTCGACTCGTGATGCAGAGGCAAACAGTGGGTGGATCCATCCCGTCGCTTGCAGCGCCTCCCTCTAGATCGGATTAGGGTTAGGACGGTGGGGACCGGCGGCTGTAGTGAACCTCGTTAATCTGAGCCTGTGGCCCCCACCTCCTCTCTTATAGGCACTGTGCGACGGGGCCCCACCAGCCATTTCGTTGGGCTGGGCATCCCCAATCAGAATGCGAGTCAAGGGACCAGTTGGCCGTTGGGCCAACCGGTGGAGATCAATCTAACAGTTAGAGGCACTGGGAAAATGATACATGCTAGGTATCTCAGGGAAACTGATACATTACATGGAGAACTGATAGAAAATGTACTAGAAGCAACATCTGTAGCAGCAGCAGATATCCGATCTTCTCTTCACTGACATGCATCAGAGCATGAGAGTAGAACCAGGACGACGTGAGACTGGCTTGAGAGTAGAATAGGAAACTGCTTTGCAGCATTCCAGGAAAGGCCTGTGCCAGGTAGACATTTCGTGTATCAACCAAAATCACCTTGTCACCATTATTTCGGTCTCTTCTCTTGAGAAACAAAAATATTTTTAGTGGCAAATTAAATGTGGCCTGATTTTTGCTTACCTTGAAGGCTTGAACACAAATCTACCTTGTCTAATTACTGTAAGCCAAACATGTTTGCTAAACAGACTCCACTTCTAGTTCTAACTAACAATGAGGCCGGGGAACAAGTATATCTGTTAAGCCTTGGGATCCATATCCTTAATTTAGTTCCTTATTGCGACAGTGCAGTCTTGTGTCTCCGTCCGCACGACGAGAGTAAACATGATCGAAACAAACAAGTAGCACGACGCAGCACACTATACTTGGACTGCTCATTGATAGAGCTGGATCCATAGGATAATTAATTACTAGCTGCATTTAAGATTCGCATAATCTGTTTGAGTACCGGAGGAAAACTCTACTAGCAGCTAGTCTTGCAAGAGTTAACGAGCAACTTCAAGCTCCAAGCAAGCTAAAATTAAATCCATTAATAAACTACCTCTGTTCATGACAATGTTCTCCTTTATTTGCCTATTTATATGTGGCGAGACAAGAATCATAAACTTTTTATTCAGAAGTACCAACAGTGCAGGTATGAGTCTATTGGAGAAATAAATATATTGGTGCAGTCGCACTAATATCTATCAGTAGACAATTGCATTTACTCATTGAGACGAGTGACAAATCAAATGGAATTGGCCTGTGCACTTTGTTCCTATATACATACATCCCAATGCAGCTTTAATTCAGATATAGCGTGAACAAAGATAGCTGCCATATGAGCTTGTCAATAATTAACTGTATGCGGCACACATATAAATATAGGAGTTAGAGGCATTGGGAGTATCATAGATGCCAGGTTTTCAGTCACCGCGACAGAGTCCTCCAGTCACTCTAGTGTGGGATGGTGGTACAAGCAAACCACACTGTATGATCTGGAGATTTCTTGCTGCATGCAACAGTCAGAAGTGCAAAATGACTTTGCGCGTATTACAACACCTGCCTCCTCACCATTGAAGCAGCGGATTGATCTCCCTATATGCTGTTGATGTTGTGATTTTTCTTCGGGTGTAAGAAAGTGACATTGCTGTAATCCTTGCTATCTCAAAAATCTATTTGTGGTGAGACATTCGACTCAAGACCTCGTCGATTCCGGCTAGATTGGGCTGGAATTGACACGTAGATTGGAGGTTGGGAGAGGGGAGGAGAAGGATGATGGTGGTGGCGGCGGCGTGGGCGGCAGCGCGTGGCCGCGCCGGAGGGGAGGGGCGGCGGCAGCGGGCGGTCTTGGCCCGCGAGGCGAGGGCAGGGGCGCGGCAGCGGTACAGAGCTGAA
Organism: Hyparrhenia diplandra; assembly: GCA_015847255.1. Taxonomy (NCBI): domain Eukaryota; kingdom Viridiplantae; phylum Streptophyta; class Magnoliopsida; order Poales; family Poaceae; genus Hyparrhenia; species Hyparrhenia diplandra. Next base: position 75,451 of record JADLZK010004228.1, on the reverse strand, counting down.
GGCAAAGAGATATTTTTATTTTCTTGCTTGTCCCCTAGAGATTACATGCCTCTTGCTTATATAGCCCGACTAGTGGGACTTGTAATCTAAGCAATCTCTATAAGGTTTCCTTATACGATTTGGAATACCCTTTACAAGCAATTCCTATTTTATTATTTCCTAATAAGGGTCTCCCTTATAGATGAGATAGCCCCTTACACACCAAAAATTACCTAAGATAATCCTAACTTGAAGGCGAAGCAAACTCGAGTCGACGGAGAGGGAAAGCGGCGGCGGCAGGGCCGCCTTCCCCGCCATACACGCGCCCTGCCCTCCCGGGCGGCGGCCGTCGCGTTTGGCCCAATTAGCCACTCGGGCTGGCCCACTTCGGATCATGACATTTCCCCACCGCTCGACGAGGTGGCGCTCCCACGCAGCTGCCCAACCCACCGGTGGTGGCGAAAAGGCACGCCGTCCCCGGAAGCGACAATTCCAGCCCGGCGGTAGAGGACGAGAGGGCCGCACTTGTCGTTGTCGCCGCTGCGCATGCCGGAGTCCTTGTCGGAGAAGGAGAAGTCGAGGTGGAAACCGCCGGGGCAGACGCCTAACTTGAAGCTCGCGGGTGTTGCACGGCGAACGCTCACATGCACGACGCATGACGGAGGCGCCGAGGGCGCCCGGCGCCTTGAGCATCCGGGCGAAGTCGGGGTGGAGACGATGTGGGTGTAAGTCGCCGCACCGCTACCTTTGCATGGAGTTGCTCGCAGAGACGGTCGCAGTGGACGTGGCGGCGACGAGGTGAAGTAGAGGAGGCAGCCGTGAGAGGAGGTCAGCTGGGTGTGCCGACGGGGTCCCAAATGCCTCCCTTGTCCACGGGCGCCAACCGTGATGTTGTTGATGCGAAGAAGACGTCGCCGTTGTTGTCGAAGAGGAGGACGGTGGCACCCTCGATCCTCTCGCCGGGCGTGCCGAGAAGAAGGACGCTTGCCGGGAACGCCCGATCCTCCCGAGGGCGATTTGGGAGGTGGAAGCTCACCGCTATGCCGCAAAGGAACATTCTCCCCCCAGAAGTCCCGAGAAGCTCAAGCGGCGGGGATGTAGTAGCGGTGAAAGTACCTCACGATGCCGTCAGCGGAGACTCCATTCTCGGGCGCAGCTTGATCCCAGCTCGATGGCGCCGAGATGATCCCGAGCTGCTTGTTGGTAGTTGTGCCCAATTGCGACTTAGTGATCATGTCGCTTCGGCCGCCACCGATGTCTTCCATGGCAACAAGAAGACGTTGTCGCCCCGCATACGGTCACCACAGGCAGCCGCTTATGTCGCCGCCGAGGCCACCCGGGTGTTTGTGGCGGTCGGCCGCTGCGGCCCGTGTCGCATCCTTTTGGCATCGTCCGCTCGCCGCCGTTGTGGCGGCGGGCAAAGGTCGATGGCCTCCTCCAACTAACGAGGCTCGAACCATTCGAAAATGTTGTGAAGCGCCTCCCGTAGGCCTTCCACGAAGAGTCTAACACGGTGGCGCCGTCCCTCGAGTTCCATGCATAGTGCATAGTTCTCGGCGGCGCCGATGTAGTCGCTCGCCTTGCCTCCCCCCTGGAAGGCGGCGCTGTGACGCCCGGCGTCGAGGTATGTGGGCGGTCCGCGATGGCGTAGGCGGTGAGTGAACTCGCCCCACTTGATCGAAGAGTTCGCCTTGGGACAGATCCATGAACCGGGATCGCAGCAATACCAACGAGGTGGAAAGCGCCGTAACTCACGAAGTCGGCCGGGCGATCTCAAGTTAAGCCGGAAAAGAGTTCCGACTGCGGCCGTGAGGTCCGGGTCGCCGGTGCCGCCGCATTCCCCGACTTGCGCACGCCGACGACGAGCGAGGGGATGTGATGCCGCGGGTGGCACCATGGGCCCGAGCGCCGCGGGTGGCGCGACGGGGGATGCCGCTGGTGGCGCCCGGGGTAGGGGGCAGGGTGCCGCGGTTGGCACCGCTCGCCGGGGTCCCGCACGGCTTGCGGTGTCGGTGGAGAGGAGGGGGGCAGCCGGGTGCTGTGGGTGTCGTTGAGGATGACATTGATGACGGCCGGAGCGTCACCGCAAAGCCATCATCTTCCTTAGCCGGAGGATAGCAGGGGTCGGAGCCGCCGACGGAATCCAGCGGCGGGCGGGGGGCCGGCGCCGCGGCGGCGGCGGGCGCCCCGCGGCCGGCGGCGGCAGCCGCGGGCTGTCCTGCGCGAAGTCGTCGTCGTGCGTGCGGGGAGTCCTCGGCGTGATGAAGACGTACTCCATCCGGCGTAGGCGAAGTCTCGATGTCATCGGCGCCCTGGCGATCCGAGCCGCCAGCTTGTCGCCGAGGAGCGCCTTTAGCGCCGCGTTGAACTCCGTCATCTCGGAAGCCATGGGTGGTGGGAATCGTCCCGGTCTCCGGATACCGGTTGTCGCCGATTCGCTAGATTGGGCCGGAATTGACATGTAGATTGGAGGTTGGGAGAGGGGAGGAGAAGGATGATGGTGGTGGCGGCGGCGTGGGCGGCGGCGGTGGCCCGCGCCGGCCGGGGCCAGCCGGCGGCGGCGGCAAAGAAGCGGTGCGCGAGCGCGAGGGCAGGGGCGGCGGGCGCGGCATAGGAGCCGAAGGCAAAGAGATATTTTTATTTTCTTGCTTGTCCCCTAGAGATTACATGCCTCTTGCTTATATAGCCCGACTAGTGGGACTTGTAATCTAAGCAATCTCTATAAGGTTTCCTTATACGACCGGAATACCCTTTTACAAGCAATTCCTATTTTATTATTTTCTAATAAGGGTCTCCCTTATAGATGAGATAGCCCCTTGCACACCAAAAATTATCTAAGATAATCCTAACTTGAAGGCGAATCAAACTCGTAGTCGCATGCGGGAGAGGGAAAGCGGCGGCGGCCTTCCCCTTCCCTTCCCCGCCTCCCCTCCCTCCCGGGGGCGGGCGGTCGTCGCGTTTGGCCCAATTAGCCACTCTCAGGCCGGCCCAATTCGGATCATGACAAATCCAATGTTTTTTTTTTTGAAGGAAACAGGAGGAGCAGGCTGCTCCTACTGTGCTTTTTATTATAAAACAAACAGAACGTACAAAGTCTTTACAGGTAACTTCAAGAAACATAGAAATTAACAAAGAAAATAAGAAAAATTACACAAAGGCTTCTATCCATTGATGAACTAATGGTGAATAGGAAGGCTTTGCTCGAAGGACTCAAGACCAATGTGCATCAGAGTAACATCGTTTGAACTAGCTTCCCGGTCGATCTACAAGACCATGGCTTTCTCTTTTCTTTCATTGAAAGTTTCTGTAATAATTGGCTGTGTACATCCTTGGATGTAGAGGCCGGATATGTTTATCCATTATCTTAAAAAAAAATCAGAGTAACATCGTACCTATCCATTGCGCTTCTTTCGTTAACAGTACAATACAAGATCGCCATTCATCATGCGGGTTGCTTCATTCCCCATGGAAATATTTGGGGTCGCCCCCTCCCTTTGCAATGTTGATAAAGGAACAGGTGCATTCTTTTATTGATTGATTTCTGGTCACCGAGCAAAACCCTGTACATGTCACATGACTGCTGACCTTGTAATAAAGGTGCGTCGATGTATTATTCTAGTACAAGTTTTGTTGTTACCTGAGTGTTCATGATTTATCTTACTATGGCAGACCTCTCACATTGGGCAATCAAAGAATTCATAGATGCGCCTTTCTTTGAAAAGGAAGGATGTAAAGGGCGAACACTAGGCATGGCCTAAGGTATGTCGCACATCAGAGTTTTGCGTTCTTGGCATCTCAGATCTTCAAAAACTCAGAAGGGCCATCCGAATAACATGGCTTTAATTGAAGAAAACTGAGCCAAATCTTTTGTGGGCAGAATTCCCCATATATTCAAGTTAGTCGATGTGTATGAACTTTCTTCTCAATGACAGTCATTTTTGAAATTGGTTATGGAGCTCGTACACTTTGTTGGACAGAAAGATGGCTTCATGGTCGATGTATTTCTGATATTGCCCCACAGTCATTTTGTCCCATTCCTAAGAATACAAGAAAAAAAAAAGCACACTATCCTGGAAGCACCAAAAAATAAGACATGGATCTTGGATCTGCAAGGTGCACTTTCAATGAATGCCATTGTGGAATTCCTTGAGCTCTAGGACACTCTCTAATATGGAACTACAACCTACTCAGGTGGACAGTATACAACAAAAAATCGGCATAGAGGGGTTTATTCCAGGGATCAGTGAGACTATAATTTTTTGGGAGGATCCGAAGAATTGGGCACTAGCCAAGATGTTGCTTTTTCAGGTGGCTTTTTCGCACAATAGATGTTGGACAAAAGATAGAAAAGGTACGCGGTGTCACTACTACAGAATTGATTTTGCGAGGTGTTCGGATTTTATTTTCCGTGGGCGGGCATTTAGAAAACCGCCACAGAAATAGGTAGCCCGCACCTCCCCGGCCAGGGAAAAAACCGCCACGGTTTATCGATTTTCCGTGGCGGTTTTTTAAAGAAGTCCGCCACGGAAAATCGGCCTATTAACCATGGCGGACTGCTTATAAGGCCCGTCATGGTAAATATCCCCGAGGCCCAGAGCCCCAAAAAGTCCGTAACAATTCTCTTCTATCGGGCTTATATAAATACAGCACTTAGGGTTTCACTCCCTCTCTCTCTCTCTCTCTCTCTCTCTCGGACATTCTCCCTCACCCCGTTCCCGTCTCCTCCCTCGCGAGATCCGTAGGCGGACCAGGCGCGACTGGGCCTCCCTCTCCCCTCCCGGCGGCGGGCTTCTCCCTCCCTTCACCTCCACCACCTCCCTCCCCACCCCGAGCAGGTCGGCCCTCCCTCTCTCCCTCCCGCGAGTAGCGGGCGGATCGAGGCGGATCGAGGTGGCGCCGCGGCGGATCGAGGTGCAAGGCGGCAGCGCGGGGCGGATCGAGGAGGCGGCGGCGACGACGGGCTTCGGGCTCGGCGCGGGCGCCGGATCCGCTCCCTCAAGGCTCCCCTACGGGCGCATGGTGGTGGATCCGCCGGTGGCACGTGGTGGAGCGCTGGATCCGCTGCCCTACACCTCCGGGCGCGGCGGATCCACGCCGCGGCCGCCGCGTGGATCCGCAGCGGGCGGAGGTCCGGCGCCGCGCCCCGCGCCGCTACCTCGAGCCCTCCAGATTCGGCCCGCCCGCATCCACGGCGGCGGGCTCGACCGGGCTTTTTTTTTTTTTTTTTTTTTTTGATTATCCATGGCGGGCATTTTGCCCGCCACCGAAAAATACCTGATTTTCCGCGGACCCTCTCGCGGTGGCGGACATGAAAACCGCCACCAAAAATGAAATTTGTCCGCCACCGAAAATCGCTTATGTAGTGGTGTGTCTTGACCTCGGGCGGAGCCGATGAGCTGGGGGGCTAAATTAAGGTGATTTAATGAAAATCAAGTAGTTTCATGGTGAATTAAAGGCTAAACTACAATAATTACAAGGTGAATCAACCTCACCAGGGGGTACTGTAGGCCGGAAGCCCCCCCCCTTGATCCGCCACTGGTCTTGACTACCACTCTCGTAGCCACATTCTGTGACAAAGACTTTGAGACTATAAATCATCTTCTGGTACACTGTTTTTGCACAGGAGTTTTGGTTTTGCCTTGCATCTTTGAGGCCTGGTGGGATAGTGGGTCGAGCTAGCTGCTGGATTCTGAATGGATCATTGCAAATCCATCGATCTGAAAACTTAGATTCGTTGTAGCTTTCTTTGGGATAATGAAAAATCCATGTTCAGCTTTCTTTGAGAACGAAGCATCAGACCACAAACACACGCACTAATAATTTAAACTTGTCATAGGTTTGAAACTCCAATCCAGACGGTAATTGAAAGACTACCGTATAGACGTGAAGAAGTGCATGGCTCCTTATTCTAGTATGGTATAGGCCTGGCGAATCTGTTCTCTGTCTACATCCCAGCGTTATTCTACATCCGAGCGTTGTAATAAAGCCCAAAATTGAAGCCAATGTGTCCCATTGAAAAAATCTGCAAAAACGTTTTTCGGTTGAAGTTACAACACACCGTATACTTCCTTGTGATTCAAATTGCCTAGCAATTGATGTCCAAAAAAAAAATAATATGTGCTTAAATGGTTTTATGGAATGCACGGCACTCTATTTGGTCCAAGTTGACGGCTTTAGCATATATGATGCTTTTCGTGGGACCTGTGGACTACAGCGATTCTTCTGTAATGGAAGCTAAGATGTTTAAACCTTTAGTTACATTTTAGCTTTTTCCAAGACAATGGAGGGAAACTTAAATAGTTCGTATGCATTGCATTCCATGTTATCGCACAGTTTCATTCAAGTAATTTACACACATTGCAAGGTATGAAGTTCAGTGTTTAACTATATTGACAACAATGGATTAATCACTTAACACAGAGTATTACAATATCACTTAACATGGCAACACAAGCAAGCTGTGTGATTAATTCCAGTATGTTGGATAGTTGCATCTTGCTCTGTACAACTGCGACTTTATTCACTTGCTCCTTTCGTACTTGACTGGCACTGGCATTATCAGCATTTTCTCTCTTTTTTAATTTAAAAAATCACATTTATATAAATACTGAACTACTCTCTTCGGCATATCTACATCTTATAAATAGAGCAGGAGATGGAAAGACTAGGAGTATTGGAGTGGGGATAGGTACTGCCGTGCATGGACTCCTGTGACCTGGGAATTGGAACTCGCATGGCACCAAACCCATTATGTAGCACTTAATAGGAACGGGAGACATCAGCAATGCCAACAATGTTCAGTGTACACTCTGGTTTGCATTTCTTGTGACCGGCAGCTTGGCAGATATCGGAGCCAGTATTAAGTGCTACATTTTTCTGGAAGTGCCTGCCTTCAAAATGCTAGGATTATTAGCAGCAGCAACTCATGGTCAGCTGGAGGACCTAGAAGACCATGCAGAGGTCGCGCGGGATGGTGACGAACACCACCAGCGCCGGGCGCATAGGCGAGGGAAGGGGCGCATCCGCTGAGCTATCGGGCACTCGGGCGCAGACGATGGCAACCTGCTCCCCTCTGAGGTCGGCTTCAACGGCTCCTCTTCCTCCTCTGCCACCGGAAGTCTCCGCGGCACGGGACGGAGGAATCGACTCGACGCCGGGCGCTTGATGTCGATAGCGTGGGTGTACCAGATCCATCGCCTCGACGTTGGCCTCCTCCTGCATCATGAGTCTAGTGAAGTCTTCTAGCCTCGAAGGGAACAAAGACTCGGCGTCTTATGTAGACGTCGCTTCTACATTTTTTACTATCATTCCTTATTATTTTGTTTGTCACGTCAATAAAATGTCTATGTGATAGTATAATTAATAGAGACAGATTCGACGATGAAATCTGCATTGTGAGTGCCCTTATTGCAACAAATGCAGTACATCTCATGTCACCGTACGTGCTGCCTGACAAGAAGTTTTTTTTTTGGTTGCTACAAGACACGAGTAAACACGACAGAAACAAGCGTGAAGAAGCGCACTGGGCTGGGCCAGCACTTAGATTAGGCATTGATAGAACTGAGCCCACATGCTTCATTAAGATTCGCATAAACTGTTTGAAAGTACCGGAGCAAAACTCTAGTAGTTAGTCTAGCAAGAGTCAATCACCAATTTCAAGCTTCAAGCAACCTGAAATCAAAGCCATTAATAAACTACTTTTGTTCATGACAATATTCTAATTTATTCGCCTATTTATCTGTAGGGTACTAGAACCATGACTTGTTACTGAGAAGTACTACAGTGCAGTAATGATGCTGTTGGAGAAATAAATATACTGGTGCAATGCCACTAATGTCTGCCAGTAGACACTGTATTTACTGGATGACACGAGTGACAAATCAAACGGTACATTCTGTGTAGCTTGAACAAAAGTAGATATTGGAAGTCCATGATTAAGTGTATCCGGCAAATATATATATAGGAGTTAGAGGCATTGGGAATGTGATAGATGCCAAGTCTTCCGTTTGTGCAATGGAGTCATCCAGCATGGGCCAGTCCTACAAGCAACTCAGACAGCATGATCTGGTACTTGCTACTTTAGACAGATTCTTGACCTGATAGAAACAAAAAGCCGGTACCAGCTCTTAGATACTCCCTCTGTCCCATGGAGTTCATCGTTTTTTGACTTTTGAACTTCACGCTTTGACCATCCGTCTTATTCAAAATATTTACGCAAATCATAAAATAAATTAATCAATATTCAAGTATCTTCGTTGATAAAATAAGTCGTAACAAAATAAATTATATTTGTGCAAAAAAATTTGAATAAGACGAAGCATTGAATAAGATGGCACGGAATCCAAGGTGACAAACTCAAATGGGACGGAGGGAGTATGTTGGTTGCCTTTGAGATAGTGAAACAAATTCTCCTCCAAATATGTTTTACTTGCTACTACAACCCTGTGATCGACATTCCACAACATTGATATGACAGACACTCTGCAGCGGCAGCAAACATGCTTGGTCCAAGATTGAAGGGCTTTAGCATATATACGATTCTTTTCGGGGACCTGTGGACTATATCAAACGATTCTTCAGTGATGGAAACTAAGATATTTATTAAACCTTTCTCCAAGATAATGGAATTTGTAACATCGACTGTTCGTATGCATTGCATTTCATGGTATCACACAGGTTCATTCATGTATTTGACACATTGCAAGGATTGAATAAATAAAATTCAGTTTAATCAGTTAATATAATGCATTACAAGATGGTAGCCTTAATGGAACGTCACTGACAAAACACCCATTGTGTTGTGCTGATCGAACAGCAAACACACCAATTGTACTTAATGGAACGACAATGACAACACACCCATTGCAATTAATGGAACGTCAATGACAACACACCCATTGTACGTGACTGACATACCCATTATCAGCATGTAGTGCAACACAGGGGTTATTATTTCTCTTTTTTTTTAAAAAAAATCACATTTGTATAAACACTGAACTTCTCTCTTGGTCACATCTACATTTTATAAATAGTGCAGGAGATGGAAAGACTAGGAGTATTGGAGTGGGGATAGGTAGTACCGTGCTTGGATTCCTGTGATCAGGGATTATTGGGCTGCTGCGGAAGTAAATAGGAACGGGAGACATAAGCGATGCCAACAATGTTCAGTATAACACACTACAAATTGCTACCAAGCTGTTGAACAAGAAACCGAAGCTGAGGGATGAGAAGCTGCTGCAGGGGAACAAGGACTCTGAGGACTCTGAAGGATGAAAAGCTGAAGGATCAGAAACCGACTCTGAAGGATGAGAAGTGAGGGACTCTGTGGACAATGTTCAGTATAAACACAATGCTACAAATTGCTACCAGCCTGTTGAACAAGAAAGGCTATAATTTCTTGGGAGGAGGATCTGGAAGAATTGGGCACGAGCCAAAATGTCGCTTTTTCAGTTGGCTTGTTGCACACAATAGATGCTGGGCAAAAGAGAGGCCAGCTATGCGGGGTCTTGAGTCTTGACCATCACTCTCGTTGCCATCTTTTGTGACAAAGACGTTGATACTATAAATTATCTTCTGGTAGACTGTTTTTGCACAAGATTTTTGGTTTGGCCTGCTGGAGAAGGTTGGCATGCATAGCATCTTTGAGGCCTGGCGGAACAGAGAGATAGCAGAGCTAGCTGCTGGATTCTGAATGGATCATCGCACATCCATCCATCTCAAAAACTTGGATTCATTGTAGTTTTTCTTTGAGATAATGAAAAATCCGCCTACACCTTTCTTTGGGAAAGAAGCATCAGACTACAAACACTTGCACTAATAATTTAAACTTGTCATAGGCTCATTATTCTACAACATCCCAGCGTTGTAATAAAGCCCAAAATTGAATCCAATGTGTCCCCCTGAAAGAACCTACAAAAATGTTTTTGGTTGACCTTCAAACACCATTTTGATCCAAATTGCCCAACAAAAAAGTTGCAGGCCAAAACAATAATATGTGCTTATATGGTTATCAGGAATGAGGTTCTCTTGCATACTAGTAGCATCTCAAACAAAATGTTTGCTTTTTTTTTTTTTTTTCTTGCATGCACGGCACTTTGTTTCAACTGAACTGACATATGTTAGTTAACCGTTGAGACTTTCGAGATTCTGCAGCCGCAGCAAACATGTTTGGTCCAAGATTTAGGGCTTTATATCATATATGATTCTTTTCGTGGGACCTGTGGACAGCAGTGATTCTTCTGTAATGGAAACAAAGATGTTTAAATCTCGGTTATCTTTTGGCTTTTTCCAAGATAATGGAAGGAAACTTCAGTAGTTTGTATGCATTGCAATATTCCATGTTATCGCACAGTTTCATTCAAGTATTTGAGACACATTGCAAGGTATGAAGTTCAATCAACAATGAATTAATCACTTAGTACAAAGCATTACAATCTCCTAGCCTAATTGAACTCGCATGGCACCGAACCCATTGTGTTGTGTTGATCGAGCAGCAAGGCAAGCAAGCTGTGTGATTAATTCCAGTATGTTTGATAGATGCATCTTGCTTGTATAACTGCGACTTTATTCACTTGCTCCTTTTGTACTTGACTGGCACTGGCATTATCGGCATGTAGTGTATCACAGGAGTTATTATTTCTCTCTTTTTTTAAAACAAAAAAATCACATTTATATAAACACTGAACTACTCTCTTGGGCACATCCACATTTTATAAATAGTGCAGGAGATGGAAAGACTAGGAGTATTGGAGTGGGGATAGGCAGTCCCGTCCCGTGCATGGATTCCCTGTGAGGCTGTGACCCGGGATTATTGGGCTGCTAGCGAAGTAAATAGGAATCGGAGACATCAGCAGCGCCAACAATGTTCAGTAAACACTATGGCTTGCACTTCTTGTGACCGGCAGCTTGGCAGATATGTTAGCCAGTTCCAAGTGCTACAGAATTTGCAGGATCATCTGGAGGTGTTTTGCAAACACTATGGCTTCCACTAGTGCAGTATGTTTTGCAAGCATCATGAACATGGTGGTTTAACTAATGATCATTATTTACTTTACGCCACCCCTGTCACTGCAGCTGAAGCATGCTACTAGTACTGTTATATATTATATATTTATATATGCACACTGAAGTCCGTCCACATCGGTTTTGTTCACACTCTTGTGCGACACAAGTAACTATTATATTCCAAATTGAAGAATAGTACTCAAGTGGATAGGTAATCCCATCCACACAATGCACCTGTGACGATGCAAGCATGCTCCTTGCTGTATGATAAAATAAATTGGGACTTGCATGTTATGGTATATATAGAGCTGTTTGGCAGCAGAAGGGCTAGTCACCAGTGATCCGAGTGGCACCTTTTAGCAACGGACCATTCAACGCTGACTTTTATCTTTAGCAACAGATGTCCGATGCCATTTATTAAGTGTTGTGGTGTAGTGACCTGACACAAACCGAAAGCTGCTACCAGCTTTGGATTTTGGGTTTGTAGTTGTGCATCCATGCATCTCGAAAAACCAAATCCTTAATTTATCTAGAAAGAGGTTCGCTTGGGAAATAGTAGTTTCTAGGGACCACCATCAAATTATCCAGCATCAAACGAAAATGCCTTTGTCACAAACCAGATCGATCCGGCATGACACGCGTGGCTCGGGCGCGCCCGTAGGGGTGGCGGGCCTGGCGGTTGGAGCGTAGCGGCGTTGAAGCGGGAGGGGCGGCGGCGAGGGCGCGCCGCGGCGGCGGTGGCGCTGGTGGGGGCGGCGGCACGGTATGGCGGGGAGGCGGGCGGCGGCATCGGGAAGGCGAGGAGATAGGGAGATAAATTTTCTTTATTGCTTGTTGCCCCAAAGATTATAGACCCCTTTACTTTTATAGCCCGACTAGTGGGACTTGTATCGCAAAACAATCTCTCTAAAAGGTTTCCTTATATATTGGAATATCTTTTACAAGCAAATCCTATTTATTTTTCTAATAAGGGCCTTCCTTATAGATGGAATATTCCCTTGCACACCATAAAGCCTAAGATAATCCTAATCAATTTCCTCCTTTATCCACGAATTAATTGCCGAAGAATCCGCTGGAAGGGAGGCGGAGGCGGGGCGGCGCCGGCGCCGCCTGCCCCGGCGGCGCCCGCTGGCCCCCTCGGCCTCGTGGGCCTGTCCTTCCGGCCCCTATTTCTTCGGTCATGACAGTCTTTCTTTTTACTCGTATGTGTGAGATTATCTCCGGAACAAAGGACCTAAAAGAAGCTGGGACATGCATAAACTTTCTATTGTTTGTTGCGAATAAACCGCACCGTGTGAGTTTGTTTGCGCATCTATCGCTTGTTAGTGTTCAGCAGTGAAAGAATTCAATCCCTTCTACCAAATCGACCCAGGTGCTTGACCCGTGTGCTTGAATATTGTCATCACAGAAACATACTGAAAGATGAACTCTAGCTCTGAGTTTCGAAGTTTCAATTTTCCACAGATTGCATCTACGTGTAAGTTGACCCAGAAATATGCAACTACATGTGGAATTGGGTCTTCTTTTTATGTTTTATTTTAGTAGCTTCCACCACTATCAAGATCCATTTGCAAGCTAGATTTTTGAAATCTAAAAAAGACTCATCCACAAATTATTATAAGCATGAAAGTTATAGCATTATTATCTACATTCAGTCGTGGCACCCCTTTGTAAATTCTTGGAGAAGGTAAATACCTGAAGCAACATTGCCAGGACATCTTAATCAGATTACATGTGCTACATATATAAGAACCAATGCGCACATTTAGTGCTCACACGAGCCACAGGTGGTATTTTTTTAAAAAAAAAAAAAAACACAGGTGGTACTGATTTATGTTTCTGTATATATCTCCACACAACTCAAATTTGAAGGTGGTCTCTATATATTTGTGTAAGGCAGGACCATATTACTGGGACTAGATCAAAATAAAGCAATAGCTAGAGAAGCTCCAAATAAACTCTCGGACTAGGAGTTCGAGGCATCGGGAACATACTGGATGCTCTTCTGGAGTGAGTGCAATGAATAGCCTCAATGTAAATCTAGGGAAAGTGATGTCTTGGTTGGCTCTCCCTCAACTCGACCGACATTGATAGTAGCTTCACAACTTTGTTAGCAGTGGTGCCTCTAGATGCAGCAGGAGACAACAAACAGAGAACCAATTCATCGGTAATAACTAGGAGCTACAACTACTCTAGTGACTTACTACATACTAGCTTCAATACATTTCTTAATGTTTTAGTAAATAAAACAAAAATCGAATGTTTGATCGGAGTTGGAATTGATGTCGTCATCCATTATTGGACACAGCACGTGTTCCCTTATCGTATATATCACCAAACACTTGTCCCTTGGAGATCGACTGTCACCCATGCTTTTGTTTCTCTTTGGAGCAATGTTTTTTGAGTTTGTATGCATGGCAGAATATAGAAAATGAATCAATTAACATATAGCAATGTGACAGCATAGCTAAACAGGTTGCAAACATGTCATCTGATGTTAATTGTTGTGCTGATGAACCAGTAATTCAAACGAGCTGTTCGGTTGTTTAAGATGACATTGCTATTAAAAATGAGTTAGATGTGATTAATTACTGTGCAACCAGAAATTGTATTTTTTTTTTAAAAACGGAAAATTTCAACGGGCTTGATCCTCTCAATAGATGAATCAAACCCCATTTATTACACAGTCCAATAGTCGTTAGGTTGTTTAAGGTTTGCCAAGATCAAATTTACTGTCCAATAGTCCAATATTACTTGCATCTTGAATAATAGTGGAAACTTTAGCAATGTCAAGGTGAGATAGGGGTCTCATTTTACTGTCCCGTTATTTATCCTATATACATAAATAACAATGTTCAAAAGCTCTATTGATAGTCCATTGCATATTTTAGTTTTATTCTTGAATTATTCAAGAGTTAAAGTTTCATCCATCTAAAAGATATCATGGATGCTCCATCAGCTAGAATGCTAACAACATAAAAAGATGTCATAAGATTTTACTTAAGTTTATTTGGACACTTAATTTTATTTTGACAATTCAATTCGTATCTGTATTTAGTAACAAGATCCATCTGTTTGTACCTATCATGTTTACTTTTTTTCTACCATTAGCGTAGTATATAGAATAGCATGTCACCAGCGCACCATTAATTTTTCAGCTGCGAGGAAGCCAACATGGAAAGCCATTAACCCACTGCTAATGTACATGATAGTATTCTCATTTATTAACCTACTGATATAGGGAACACTGGAACCATAACTAATTACAGAAACACCATTGTGTGCGTAGTATTTGATTATACTGAAGAAGCAGAGATACTTCCACTAACTATCCATCAGTAGATTGCTCCATTTTATTACTCACATGTGTCAAAAAATGGAACAGCATTGATTGTGCTTTTTGATCCATCTCTTTATATACCTCCAGGTGCACTTCTAGTTTCACTATTCCCACCATACTAGATGATAGATTGCGTCTCCTGAGAAAGATGAGCACAATGCTACCGGTAATAGATGATAACAGCTGTAATAGGAAGCCCATGTTATAAGTACACGTGACATAGGAATTACAGGAATTGGGAGAATGGTTGATGCTCTTGGAAGTTGGAACGGTTGTTCCTGGAAAGCGGATAATGTACAACATCCCACTACTTCTTCACTGACATGCATGGAAGCAGCATGTCTAACTAGGAGGACTTGAGACTGGTTTGAGCAGGGTATATAAAACAGCGGCCTTCTATCGATCGTTGCAGTCTGCTAGGCAAGGCCGTTGCCAGATCACAGCACCAGGAGTCCAAAACCGGATGCCAAGAACCTCATTGCCAGAAATGCAGCGACAGGCCCGAAGTTCTGTAGACTCAAAAAACATTTATCGTGCTGTGCAACCAACATATACAAAGAACAGAAACTCTGGCTAGTGCTGCAAACATATCAGTTCATATTGGGTTTGTCTATTGTTTATTTCTTTTGATTGAACTTTTTGCTTGACTCTAGTGATTCTTCAAAACATTGGTAACTAGGTGGTTCGATCCTCGATTACCATTTTCAGGAAAAACTAGACAGGAAAAAAAATATATGCTCTAAGAAACAGCATATTTATTTGTTTGCTCCATTATTCGAACTTAATTGGCATTGGCACTAACTACTCGAACTCCTACAAAATCGGAGGTATATATTTATCTGCTCAAAGAGACACATTTATATGTACAATGAGCTTATATTCAGCTCTTTCACATTTACATTTGTGAGACTAAAGCATATATTGGAGTCACTAGATGCGGGACAAGGGATATTGGAGTTGGGAGGAAATCAGATATGTTCACGACACCCTGTGTGACGAGGCAAGTTATTAGAGAGATGAAGGCACTGGAGGCATCAATAACATCAATAATTGTTAACCAATACAGCTGCTAAGATATCAGTGATGATGATAAACCCCAGTTTTCATGCAAAAACATGCAAAATGTAACTTGGGTGCAGAGTCTTATTGTAACATGATATTTCCTTTGTACTTGGGACTGGCATCAATATAAATATCATCTGTTAGTTAAAGAGATATAATTTGATTCAGGTTTGTTTTGGCCGCTTTCATCTGAAATACTATATATTCCGATAAAGAGTGTCATTTTAGGTTTCAACTATGTCAAACTTCTTAATTTTGAATAGATTTATATATAGAAAACATATTATATTTATATATCTATAAATATATTATATATTTCATAGATCATCTAATCATACTTGTTCCATCTCATAAATATTAGTATGATTTTGTATATATTTGGCCAAACTTGAGAATCACTGACTACTCAAATATTAAAAATGAGTATAACACTGTTTCGGTGATGAAGCTACTAGTCATTAATCAGGCTGGCACACAACCATCTTGGCCGAGCCATGGGATCCTTATCGTTGGGCTCCTTGTTGTAGTCCCGAGCGCTACTATGTCTTGCTGACAAAACCATTCAGAACACAGCATACGTAGTAGCTAGGCTACAACAAAAATCAATGACCAACTTGAAGCTACAAGAAGTCCTACAGTGCATACTTGATTCTATTGGATAAACAAATAAAGATAGTGGTACTAACATATATATATATATCATCACTGGACAAATGCATTTACTCCATCGCACGAGGTGTCAAGCCAAATGGCACTAGCCTCTGCATCTTAGTTCCCATATATAGATACCCCGTGACCCAGCTTCAGTTCAGACCACCTCTCACAGCAAACTCATACATGGACACACTGTATGTGGCATGAATAAGAGGAGGTGCGTCCACAATTAACTGTATGTCGCATAAATATATAGGCGTTAGAGGCATTGGGAGCATGATAGATGCTGTGTGCACGCTTTTGGTTTCCCGGATGGAGCGATCCAGCATAGGCTAGAGGATGAAACTAACGAGTTGGATCTGTATGATGCGTAATAACATTATTTTCAAGAATTTGACTTTTCTATTCAAAGATGCAGGGAGGTGTTCAAAAGAGAATTTGCTCTAGTTGTGCTACTAGCAAAGACAAGACTTCACTCTTTAATAGATCAATGGCTAGACAGCTTTATGTAATCATAGCTATTTTCTTTCTTACCTTTTATTTTTCATGATTTTCTGATGTAAAGACACACTCTTTTTATTAATAAAGTTCCAGTAAGGGCTCCGCCCTTCCAGTTTCATCCGAAAAAAAAACTTGAGTGGAGAACTGGAAACAGAGGTACTGTTTTTAGTACCTTGAAAACAAAAAAGACCTAGCTAGGTGACGAGGCGGATCTCCGTTATCATTTTTCCTTTTTACCAAAAAAATGGAAGGAAAACTTCGACACTTCATTTGTTGCATTCTTGTTATTACGCAGATTCATTCATGTATTTTGAGACATTATGAGGTTCTAGGTGAATCACTTAATATAACCCATTAGGAGAGTGTGTAGATCTAGCCTAGTAGAACGAGCATGACACCAAACCCATTGGGTTCTGCTGATCCAGCCACAAGGCAAGTAAGCTGTGTGATTAATCCTGGTATATTTGATAGGTGCATCTTGTTCTCTATAGAGGACTAGCACTGGCATACATCGTTGACAGTGCACGTGACCAACAAGTATGCTCTGAGTATTATTCTCTAATGTGGGATTTGCAACCATAATATATATTAATCACAGTATTCATATGTGATGCATCTTGGATGTAAAATTTGATGGCCAGCGGCATTGCATGATGACACATTAAAGGGATGGGTTACAGGAAAACATAAAAACTCTCAAGGAAGGAAAGAAAAAACTCTCAAGCAAGCAAGCAAACATGGTTTTCTAATTTCAGGTTTTTTCGTGTATAACGGACACTTGGAGAATTGACCTCGAACACACAAGCATTCCTTTGCTTCCATAGCATCCACGCACTCAAGATGGTTTTTACTAGCTATGAATGCAAAGAATCAACCACCAACTTCCTGCTGCAATAAAGCTGATGATGCCATTAATCAACTACTTCTCTCCATGGTGGTAAACTAGAAACATGTCTTTTTATTTAGAAGTACGACAGTGTACATATGGTTCTATTCGAGAAATAAATAAAGATACTGGCACTAATAATATATCTGTCACTAGACAATTCCATTTATTGGCATAAGTGACAAATCAAACAGCATTATTAGCCTGTGTACTTTGGTTCCTATATATACACACATCTCCCTACGGCGCAGCTTCACTTCAGTTCACCATTCAGAACAAACCCATTGATACATGGTGCGTAGCATGAACAAATATGTATATAGCAGCTGTAAGAGCAGGTCCTGCGCAGTTAATTGTATGTGGCATATATATAGGAGTTTGAGGCATCGGGAGCATGATAGGCGCTGCGTTCTGGGGTTTAGTAATGGAGTCATCCAGCATCGGGATTATAGCACAGTTGTGTACTAGAGAGAGGTGGTCATTCTGTGTGTTTGTGATGCTTGAGATGACTTGGACCCCATGCTTAACAGCTGTTTGACAGAAGAGGAGTTAGTCATCAGCTGACATGACCATGACTACAGTTTGTACTATTCCCTCGGACTGAATGTCTTGTAATGGCATATGTGTTGGAGTGTACTATCTGTGTAACTTAGTCTAGTTTACAGCTTAATCCACTCGCACAAACATGATCGAGGTAGATAGAAGAACCTCAGCGGCATTCAAATATTTGGTTCCCTCGATTGCAGTATATCAGCAGGTGGGAAGTCTCCTCCCTCGCGTTGAACCCTAAACAAATTAAACTAGACGCACCTAGTGTTGTTTTTGCATCATAGAAGTATATGTGTAGTCTTTCCATCCTAGTAACATTTTTTTAGATAAAGAATAAAAATATCCATCATCTTCTTTCTTTCGTTAGAATTAGGCCAATTACTACAAATCTAGCCCATAGGCTACAACATCTGGCTGTCTTTACATGAACACTCAGAAAAGAAGAAACAGGGAAATTGTTGAAAGCCATCCATTAGAACTGAAAAACTGCAGCGTAGTTGTCTCAAGATGTTTTCCTGCTGCGACCAACACTTCTCATAGCTTGTCACGCTGTTGCAGCAGTGCCCACTATCGGAGACAATGAGTTGTACTGAATAGTACCTGCATAAAAGATTTTGGTATACATTTGTCAAAAACAACGTCGTTCCTTGTTATCCAATTTGCCCTGCAATGTGCCGATGCTGCAGGTAATAACAGTGAGCTTACTTTTTTTTATTGTTCCTCTTTGACCAAACATTAAAAATATCATCTATACGCTATGGGGATGTTAAAACAAACAGTAAATGCACTGATCGCCACAATAATTTGGCATAAATACAGTCCAGCAATAAGTTGGCACTAGCAGTAACTACATGTACAAATTAGAAGTTATATATATCTTTTTCTTTTCTTCTCAAGAGCTATATTGAAATTCACGCTAAAATGTTCTTCAGCTTGTTGACATTCTTGTGTGAGAGAAAACACATAGAGTCAATAGATGTGAGAGTAGGTACTGGAGTTGAGAGTTAATCTGATTCAGTTCAGAGCGCCCTGTGACCAGGCTATAGCTAGCAGACAAAAGTAGGAGCTGGAGGCATCATGCGCACCAAGGATGCTTAAGAGATAGTTATCACTGAGACAAGCTCCGTTCGATCTTGTTTCATGGAATGGCTGTATATATTGTTCCTCTCTCGTTTGCATGGCATAACCGACCCTGGTGCAGAGAACGTTGTTGCTTGTTATGGACCCTTCCTCTATTGAAGCGTTCTCAACGGTAGCTTGGTCACATATGCATCGGAACCAATGTGTCATTCGATCAAAGTGATGTCTTACATGCACACTACTAATGACAGCTATATACCTCCTGCTGTGCTAACGACAGTTTTTGTGTAATTTTCCATTCATTGATTAGCTTTCTTTGTCAACACTCCTTCATGAATCTTTTTCCTTATTACTATAGTATTTATCTTTTTATCAGACACTATGATTATACGTAAATGCACATTGGTACACCTTTCGAGCTTGATTATTGAAATTAATGACAATTTTATATTTGTGGCATGTTGTATTGTGCCATCTATATAGATACTTTGTTCCTGGCGAACCCGCATTGTACATTAACAACAGTCCCTACATTAACACTGTATGTCTTCAACCGTCGGATTGGCCAAAGTCGTCCCATCCAACCGTCCACGCGCCTGTCCTTCTAGATCCTACCGGCGCCCTCCACACGCCCCGCCTTCTTCTTTAATTTAAAGTAATAATAAAAAAGGTCATTTATCACCAATCGCACCATGAATTTTCTGCTCCAAGACAGCTAAAATGGAAAGCCATTTATCCACTGCTATATATTCGATGATAGTACTCTCATTCATTAAACTATTGATATGTGCCAAACTGGAACCAAAATCTATTATAGAAGCAATACTATGTATGCAATATTACTTGCAGATTAAATTGTATTGGAATGCACTGGGAAAATGGTACATGCTATTGCAACTGCTATCTCTGGAAAACTGATACATCACTCGATCGGAGAATTGATAGTACATACAAGTACTACGAGCAACATCTGTAACAGCAGCAAAAATATCCGATCCTTTCTTCACTGATACATGAGAGCAGCAGCACAAGAACCACGAGGATGTGTGATTCACTTGCACTACTGACGAAATGATTTTTGCGAGACACAACAAAATATTAACCGTGGCGGGCACTTCTTTTTTGCCGCCACGGTTAATGCCCCCGATTAACCATGGTGGGCGTTTTTATTTTCTCGTGGCGGACACCTTTAAAGTCCCGCACGAAAAATGCAAAAGCCCAACAGGCCCAATAAAGCCTGATAACCACCTTCGAGTATAAATACAAATAGTAGGGTTTGCCACTTTTCCACTCTTCCAGTCCACACCCCGAACGCACCTCATCTCCTCCCCACCGCGCCTCACTCCCCACCCCACCGGCGCCTCCCTCCCTCTCTCTCTCCTACCCACGGGGCGCCCCTATCTCTCCTCCTCCCTCCTCTTCGGGTGGCGCTGCGGTGTTGCGGTGGCGTTGGCCCCCACGAGGGGCGTGGCGGCGCACGCGCCACGGCGGCGCATGGGGCTGCGGGGACGCGGTGCGTGGGGCCGTGGTGGCCCCTCCCATCGGCCACAACGACGGTGTTCTTCTCCACCCGAGCATGGCGCGGTGGATCCAGCCCCGCCCACGCACGGGTCGACCGGATCCGCCCAGCGGGCGTTCCTTCCTCTCTCTCTCCGGCGGTGGCGGCACCCAACTGGTAGTGGAGCTGCCGAAATGGTGGCAGGCGCGGCGTGAGGCCGAGACCTAGGCCCAGATCTGGGCCTGTCCGGGGCTTTTGTTTTTGTTTTCATTAACCGCGACGGGCACAAGCTGCCCGCCACGCTTGTTCCTCGTTTTCCATGACATTTCATGCGCGATGGGCGCTCATGCCCGCCACGCAAAATCGATTTTGCTCGTCACCCAAAATCATTTAGTTAGTAGTGTTGAGGGTAGAACAGAAACTGCTTTGCAGCATTCCAGTGCCAAGTAGGGATTTTGCATATCAACCAAAGTCACATGTATGTACAAGTGGCAAAACGATTCTGAAGGTGATCGAGTCGCCGCGTGTTGGCAGCGATTCTGTCTCTTCTATTGAGAAACAGAAACAATTTTAGTGGCAAAATGTGGCCTGATTCTTGCTTACCTTGAAGGCTTCAACACAAATATACCTTGTATAAATACTGTAAGCCAAACATGTTTACTAAATAACAGACTACACTTCTAATGCTTGCTAACAATCACTACTATAGGACTCAACGCTAGGGGGCGGTTCTAGATGCACATTAGGGGCGGTTTTTCCAACCGCCCCTAAACAAGCGCTCTAATGTTCATCGACATTAGGGGCGGTTGTCCCAACTGCCCCTAATGTCGAGATATTAGGGCGGCTCCTGTTTGAGCCGCCCCTAATGTGGATATACCAGGGGGTGGTTCTGCTCATCATAAACCGCGCCTAATGTCTCTAACTCTAGGGGCGCTTAATCTAAACCCGCCCCTAGTGTTGAATTTCACACCAAAAAAATATAAATATATAATTCACAGATTCAATTAATAATTGACATAATGTCTCCATACTTCAAATAAACATATATAATCCACACAAAGTCACAAGTTTCATACAAGTTGAACTTCAAATGTTCATTTATACAAAGTCTCCATACTAGTCATTTACATGTTCAACTTGAATACTACAATGAATTTACAAACATGGATATGGAGAAAGACCTCAAACTACTTCACCATGCACTCCATCTCTCCCTGTTAAGCAAAGACATATTTTAGACAACAAGAAAATAACTAGTATTCCAAGAAATTATCGTTTTATTTAGCGAAGTGGGGACATCTCAATACCTTTCTTCTATGGCAACATCCATGACTATGTATGGGGAATTAATATGCATCCTAGACTGCTACCATTATGCTACCTGCCACAAAGAGATAGAGAGAGAGAGAGAGAGAGAGAGAGAGAGTGAGAGATGAATTTGAGATGAATTCGGCTCAGATTTTCCCCCTGTCATCTCATCCATTCTTAACTGGTTGCTTATAGAAGCCATCCCAGTTTAGAAGGTCATAGAGGGGGTCTCAAAATCATCATAGCCGCCGCCTCAATAATAAAAAATTTCATCATTGCACATGTAGATAGGTTGCCAAAATTCATATAGCCAACAGCAAGAGATAGCTAGGAGAATTCAGATAGCAAATAAACAGGTTTTGTCATTTCTGTTTGCAACAGGAGAGGAAGAGGTAGCATATTGAGCATTCATATGGCAGCAGCTACTTTAAAATGCATATTGAGCATGACAAGGCCAACAACATTTCATTTCAGTTCAGTTCAGCATGACAAAAGTAAGGAACAGGATGGGATAACAGGTGTAGGCGAACAATCAGTGCTGGTTAAGTATCTTCCAATTGCCTAAGCAGATAAGAGATTATGTAGAGTTTTAACTCTTTTAACTCTTTGAACTAAACATGACAGTAGAAAATTTAAAACATGATTTATATGCCAAAACGGGACTGTTTTTTACCCAAATTCATATGGCAGCAAGTAGCATGACAGAAGCTCAAAGTGTGGCATCCAAAATGTATCCAAATTTGTAGTATGGCAGCAGGAAGGAGTATGGCAGCAGCAAGTAGTATTGCAAATAAACATGTGCATAGACAGCCAGGAAAGAAAGCAAGGTGTCCAGCTCCCTGGCCAATTTGTGGTTCAGTTATTTTTTTAAAAACTAAACAAGACCACACTGTACAGCTAGCTTGCTTGGCAGTTGGCAACTAAAGAGGTGTTAATATTTGCATTTGCATAATGCTTAATTGTTCACTCACAAAAAAATAACATGTGCTCAGTAATAGATGTTGGCTATAACATGTTTTTTACCCAAAACAGGACAGTATGCAATGATACATTAAACAGAAAGTAGTAGATATGGCAGCAGCAAGTAGTATGGCAGCAGCATGTATATATTGCAAATAAACATGTACATAGACAGCCAGGTGTCAAATGCAAAGAAAGCAAGGTGTCCAGCTCCTGGCCAATTTGTGGTTCAGTTATTTAAAAAAAAAGTTGCATGGCAATCAGATTTGCATATTGAGCATGACAAATGCATATTGAGCATGACAAATCCAAGTATGGCATGTATTAGCATGACAGGTGCTCAAATTTTCCCCAAAACCTCAACTAAACATTGCAGCAGCAGCAGTAGTAGAATAAACACTCACATGTGCTCATAAATTCACCAAAAATTTCATGACATGCGCCAGAAATTCACCAAAATTTCACATGTGCTGGTTGTGTTCCAAAATGAGAGTGGGCACATGTGCATGGCATCATAGGCATCAGGCGTCATAGGCATCATAGGCAGCATCGGGAACCAAAGTATCGGGAACCAGCAGCAAGAATCATAAACTAATTTCATAGGCAGCAATCATAAACTGATTGTGTTCCAAAATGAACACCGAATAGGCAAAGAATCATAGGCATCGAACCGACAAAGGCATCGAAACCTGTTGGGGGGGCGACCCTCGCCAGCCCCATGCCTCACTACGGGGGCCAAGAACAAACCTCCCTTAAAAAGTTCCTGATGATGCCTGCAGACCGGGGCGACGGAGGCCCCTCCGCGGAGGCGCGGACGACGAAAACTCCGCTCTTCACCGACAAGTCGGAGGTCGCGGTCGGAGCCAAGAGCAAGAGCAAGCCCCCCCCGGTGGGAGGAAAGCCACCGGAGAGGGTCCCTCCCGAGGTGCCCTCCACAGGCGCGCACGACGGCCGGCCTGCGGGAAACCCTACGCCCCTGGCCCGAAAGGAGTTGAATGTGTATTTCCGTACTAGCCTTGTATGAATAGTTACTAACCTGCCCTCGTGAGGGCCCGCCCCTGTAAGTGTGTTCTCCCACCTACCGTGTACCAAATTTTAAATCAGCCCCTCGACCCCTTGTATTCCTATAAATACCCGGTGTTGGTGTTTCTTAACGCATTACGAGAAATCCGCAAGCCGCCATTTAAATACCGGGCAGTAGCACTTCACCCAAAGTAGCGGGGTATCGTATTTTTACACAAGGACGGGCCGCAAGCAGAGGGCTTTTCCGTCCGTGTCAACCTAAGGCAAGGGTTTGTTTTCTAAGAGTAGCGAGGTATCTATAGGCTAAGTTTTCCAGCAAAGGATTTCTAAAGTCCGTTGTCTACTCACTTCGCACCGCCCTCGCCCAAAACCGGGCGTAGTCCCAAGCAATTAGCTCTACGTCACAAAATTTAACGTGGGGGATTTCAAGGGACGGTCAAGGCTTGTCACGACCCAGCCGCCTACCCCCTCAACCGTGGATGCTCCGCAAAAGGTAGGTGAACACTAGTCCAAACACCACGTTTTACACTATTGGTCACAGCTTCTTGATGTTGGCCAAGGTTCCCCACAAAGAGTTAACGCTCTTAACGAGACAATCTACCAATCCCGCAAGTCTACAACGGGTTAAGAAATATACGAGGAAATTAAATAGCTTCTTACCAAAGTGTAAGTAGCATGCGGAGGTACAAGCCGGGCGGTACCGACAAGTCCCAAGACTGTCCTCCTAGGAACCGCTGAACACCGAGGGGCGAACCGGCAACTCCGGGTAGAAAGAACAAAGCTTCTTTCTAGCTTTTCCCTCTCTCACTCTCTAGAATTTAGAAGAAGAAGAAGAAGTAGAAGAAGAAGAACTAATTCTACTCTCTTTGCAAAGTGGACCGGTTTCTCCTTGGAATTGTTGTGTAGAGAGGTGAAGGAGGGAGCTATTTATACACAAGGGGGAGGGGCCTAAGTGCTAAAAACACCAAAACCGACCTAGGAACACCTTCCAAATCTGCCAAATCGACCATCCAACGCCGGTAGTGCCCGTTATGGAAGGTAACAAACCGCCTCCCGGCCGGGCCCGAACCGCCTTAGCGGGGTGCGGCCGCACTGTGGTCTTGCGCGCACCCCTTCCGGGCCGGCCTGGCTCGGCTGCGCGCAGCCGGGCCTCCCTTGCCGTGAAAAGTTGTTCCGGTGGTCTTGGCCCCGCCTGGTTTTGACGTTTGTCCCGATTCTTGTTTGGGCTTGCCATTTGCTTCTTTGGGCCTTTTTCTATTGTTGGTTTTTATTTCTTTTTCTTTGTATTTTTGGCCCAAAGTGGTTTTTCTTGAGTTGGTACTTGCAAGTCCAAATAAACACCAAAACTTTGGAATATGTTAGTTGAAATCCCTATTTCTAGGTTGTTTTGGTGTTGTGTTGACGGTGTTTATTTTGCGGCGTTGGTTACCGCCAACAAACTCCCCCACACTTAGCCCTTTACTCGTCCTCGAGTGAAAGGCACGAGGACTAAAGTGGTTCAATCTCCAAGATGTAAGCTTGCATACAGGTTATTCCAAGCCTCACCTGTCTTGTGAGCATTCATGGTGGCTACCAAGCTATCTTAGAATAATTGAGCAATGGAATAGCATGAACTTCTATCTTCTTGCTACTACTCATGTGCAAAGACTTGGCAAGTTTTTTTTTTTTGAATTTTTGAAAGAAATAGCATTGCTCTTTATGGTATTGACTCTCACAAAAAATCACTCTTGTTTGAATTTTCCTCTCAAAGCACTCTTGTTTGATTCACTCTCACTCATCCTATTTTGCGGGGTTTTGTGGATCTTTGAATGGAGTGATGCATACGCACCTCTCGCATGTTTTGTCGGGTCAAGCTCGGATCGTTGGAAAGAGGTGCCATACCCTTAGATCGAAACGTGCAAAAGTGTGTGGAAAATATTGATGATATAAATTTTCTTTGTGGTTACTCCTTGACTCATGATCCTCTTTCCTTCTTTTTTTGTATGCTTCTAGAGAGATACAGCTACTTTTCTTTTCTTTCTTTCTCTTTTTTTTTTTTTGGAGATGTGGGCTCTACTCGCCCTCGGACACGTGTCCATTTTTCATCTCTTATTCTTTTTCTTTTTCTACATCCTCGTATCTTTCTCTCTGCATTTTTCTTGATAACAGGAGATGATCATGATATAAAGATTGGAGTATTTATTTTGTGGATGGTAAAGATGCATGTTGTGCGCAATTCTCATTGTGAGAATTGGCGTGTATTTGTGGGTGTACGTGTTTTTCGATCTTGGGAGTATGAGCCTCTCTCAACGCGGATCAACGGAGCCCCCGACAAAACTCAATGCAAAAGGGGAAGTAGCTATAGTGGATAATTATGTCATTATTCAGGCTTTGGTAGGATTTGGCTAAGTCAAACCATGAGCATGCTTTATTTTTAATTTTCAAGATAAAACCAAGCCTTATTGCAAAAGAGAGCAAGTGTCAAGTCATTCTACCATATCACAAAGATCAATTATTTAGATAAGCATGGGGTCCCTAATGGATAGTTGCTCAACAAAAGTCCGGTTTTTGGCGAAGAATAAAATGTATGCATGCTATGTATCAATTGGTAGATAAAGAGATGGAGTTTTGCTATCTTGGTTCAGGTTTTAGCACTTAAGAAAAGTCACAAGTCAAAATTTAATTGAATAAATTGCGTACCTTTGACTTGTGAGCCTCCCCCACACTTATTTTTGTACCTATTTTTTTTTCTCTTTGCACAATGACAAAAACAAGTGGAGATATACACAATAACAAAACTTTATTGAATTAATAATTCAAACTGGGCGCACACTTTGAAGGAATTACAAAATGATTGGAAGGGAAATACTGAAAATTTAAACTAGTGCGCGCCTAATTATTGATAGAGAGGTAGAGCATTTTACTCGAAAAGTTCAATGAGATCCACCGAGCGCTACCCCCATCTTTCTAGCAGCGAATCTAAGCTCCTCATGAGTACTAACGTGTAAGTCTCAAGCTTTTTCTTAAGGCGGGTATTGGCGCTTATGCCTTTTCCACCACCGCCTCTAAGAATTTGGACGAAGTTTGAGAGTTCAGATATCTTCTTTTGCACGCTCTCAATTGTGGGACCTTCTTTAGGCACAATGTCGTCCCCGAAGAATCCTTTTGGCTGCCCCTGGATTTGAGGTTTGGGAACCCACTTCTTCCATTCCCCATTTGGCATTTGCTCTAAGGTGTATGGGAAACAAGAACTGGATTTTTGGAAGAAACTGGAGAGAGGCTTTGTTGGGACATTGGAGTATGCTTTTGTCTCTTCTTGGTTTTCTAGGGGACATTTTTTCCTTGCCGCCTACCTTCCTCTTCTTTGGTGTCGGAGTTTCATCCGGGGGAGGTAAGAGGGCAAGGTTTCTTTTTTGGGATCTTCTCCATATACTCGAGGGCAAAGGTCATGGCTTTCTCTCTATTGAAGGGCACTAAAGTCATGAGGTTTGAGAGAGCCTTGCTGCTTGTTTAGGCTTAGAAGAAGAAGATTTGAGGAGAGGAGAAGAGCAAGAAGGTGTGAAGAATGGAGAGGAGGAGGGTGGATTTTATAGGGCAAACTCTCCTCTCTCGCTTTGGCAGTCGAAATTTGGCGGAGCAAACCTTACTAGTGTGGGAGTGTGAGAAAGAAGAAGGTCATGGCCAAAATCCCGAGGCCCAGCGGGGGCCGCCCGCCTGTGCGGGCTCAGTGCGCCCGCACCTCCCTCGGTGTCCCCCCCGTTGGGTTTTTGGCTGCATTCGCTTCCGCTTTCTAAAAGTTTTGAACTAGTGTTTGCTTTGCTTGCGAGAAACGTTTCCTTTCTTGCTGATCTCTAATTGATCCTCAAATTCAAATTTTGAAAATCGTTTATGCTTTAATTAATTTAGAAGGTAAATATTCTCTTGTAGCAATTGACCAAATGCTTTTAGTGAGGGCAAAAGAAGTAAAAAGAAAATAAAAAGGTAAATGCTTTATGAAATAAAGTGATAGAAAAAGAATATATAGATAACTTTTATGTTTTATTATTACCTTATATATATTATTATTATTATTATTTTAGTTGTAACAATTTTATTTGTAAATAATTTTTTTATATGCTGATCAACACAAATTAATTTTCAAAGCATAAATCTATTCTATCGAGCTCTTGGTTAAGATCGGATTAATCGGCTCGAAGAAAAGCTTAAGGCGTTGACCGCTTACCTTTTGTATCTCACCGCGTCATCTTGGATTGTGATCGCGCCATGTGGCGATGTGTTGATGACGGTGTACGGTCCTTTCCATTTGCTCCTCGGCTTCCCTTCGCGAATAGTTTCACCCGGAATTGAATAGGAGTACTTTGTCACCCGTGGTGAATTCTTTGATCTTGATGCGCCGATCATGCCATCTTTTTTGTGCGCTCTTTGTAGAGCTTTGCACCGTGGTACGCCTTTTTTCGCCATTCTTCTAGTTCGAGAGATTTGTCTCGACGGTCTTCCCAAATGAGTCGACGTCCATATTCCACTTCTTGATGGCCCAATGAGCCCGATGCTCCAAATCAACCGGTAAATGGCAGGTTTTGCCATAGACCGGTTGATAAGGTGACATGCCGATGGGGGCTTTGTAAGCTATCCGATATGCCCAAAGAGCATCGGGTAGATTGTTTTTCCAACCTTTTCCCATCTCATTGACCGCCTTCTCGCAGGATGTTCTTGATTTGTTTATTTGAGGTTTCGCTTGCCCGCCGGGTTTGCGGATGATAGGGGGTAGCAATATTGTGCTTTGAGTGCCAAGCTCCTTCAAGAAAGCCTTGAATGATTTGTCCTTGAAATGCGATCCTCCATCACCGATTACCATGCGTGGTGTTCAAACGGGGAAGATGATTTCATGGAACATCTTGCGCGGCGTGCTTGCCATCGCCAGCCTCGCATGGTAGTGCTTCTACCCACTTCGACACGTAGTCCACCGCCACCGGGATGTACTCGCAATCATGGGACTTACGAATGGCCCCATGTAGTCAATGCCCCACACATCAAATATTTCTATTTGAAGGTTGTAGTGTAGGGGCATTGCATCACGAGCCGTGATGTTCCCCGCCTTCCGGCGGTTGTAACATCTTCTCGATGAACTCTTTCGTGTCGCCGTACATCGTCGGCCGGAAGAATCCGCCTTTGCCAAATTTTGGCTTGTGTGCGAATACTCCTAGATGCTCGGCGTAGGGAGATGCATGACATTTTTCAATGATCTGCATTCCTTCCTCCCTTGGTATGCATCTTCTCAAAAGAAGCCCCACACACCCCTCGCATGCGGATATGGGTCATCCCATAGGTGCCGTCCGCTCTCCATTTGAGTTTCCGCTTGTTCTCCCCAGTGTGGTACATAACCCGCAACCATGTAATTCACAATGTTTGTGTACCATGGGTTGACGTCCGACACCTTGAGTAGCATGTCGTCGCTTTGGTAGTCGTTGATTGGCAATTCTTGCATGTTAGTTACCCGCGATACGCGACAAATGATCCGCAATCGTATTTTCTACTCCCTTTTTATCTTTTATCTCTATGTCAAATTCTTGGAGTAGGAGAATCCAAATGGATCAAGCGAGGTTTCGCATCCTTTTGGTGAGAAGATACTTAAGGGCAGCATGGTCCGTGTAGACGATTATTTTTGCACCCACTAAGTAGGAGCCAAACTTCTCGATAGCAAAGACTACCGCCAAGAGCTCTTTTTCTCGTAGTAGCATAATTAAGCCGGGCTCCCCGCCGAGTCTTGCTAGCATATGCAATGGCATGCTGCTTTTTGTCCTTAGTTTGGCCTAAGACCGCACTAACAAAGATAGTCGCTAGCATCGCACATGATTTCAAATGGCAACGACCAATCCGGGGTTGGATGATCGGAGCCGAGATGAGTGCTTTCTTCAGGGGTTTAGAAAAAGCGTGCAAGCACTCATCCGTGAAGTCAAAGGGTGCGCCCTTGGCTAGCGCGGCCGTAAGGGGTCTAGCGATTTGTGAAAAATCTTTTATAAATCTTCTATAAAACCCTGCATGACCTAGGAAACTACGGATCCCTTTGACATTCACTGGGGGTGGAAGCTTTTCAATAACGTCTGTTTTGGCTTTGTCTACCTCTATCCCCCTCTCGGACACGAGGTGCCCAAGAACGATGCCTTCCCAGACAATAAAGTGGCACTTTTCCCGCTTAAGTACCGTGTCCTTTTCCGGCATCGTTGAAAGACCCGGTCTAGGTTCTTCCGACAACTTTTCGAAAGTCTTACCATAGACAGAAAGTCGTCCATGAAGACCTCCATGATCTCTTCGATCATGTCCGAGAAGATAGACATCACGCACGGCTGAAAAGAAGCGTGTGCATTACACAGCCCAAATGACATTCTACGGTAGGCATAGGTTCCGTATGGGCATGTGAACGTGGTCTTGCTCGTCATCGGGGTGGATCGGGATCCGGTGGTAGCCGTATACCCGTCCAAGGAAACAAAGAAAGAATGTTTTGCTAACCGCCCAACATTTCATCAATAAAGGGCGTGGGAAGTGATCTTTCTTTGTTGCCTTGTTAAGTTTTCTATAATCAATACACATTCTCCACCCCATGACTTGTCTTTGTGGAATGAGTTCGCTTTTAGCGTTCTCAACGACCGTCATTCCTCCCTTTTTAGGGACCACTTGGACTGGGCTAACCCAATCACTGTGTGGTACGGGATAGATAATCCCGGCGTGAAGAAGCTTGAGAACTTCCTTCTTCATGACTTCACGCATCGCATTATTGAGCCTGCGCTGGGGTTCGCATGATGGGGTACTGGCAGGGTCAATAGGAATGCAATGTGTGCATAGTGTCGGGCTTACCCCTTTAGATCTTGAAGGGAATACCCGAAGACCGATCTCGTGTTTCTCTAAGACGGCTATTAGCCGGGTAGTTTCTCGTCACTAAGCTTATCGCTATGATGACGAGGAGCTTGTGAATCGCCGTTTAGGAAGACATAGCGTAGGCCCGGGGTAGGGGTTTAAGCTCAACCGGAGGATGAGTTAGCTCTTCTTCTTTGGGAAGTTCTATGAGTTCCCCTAAATCGTCCTCTTCTTCAATGAAGAATTGGGCGCCTTTTTTCTAGGTCTCAAGCTTAAAGGTTCTCATATAGCATAACTCCCATGACCTCCTCGGGCATGTCGTACTCAAGGAAGGGTTCTACATTGCGAGTTTTTAGCTCGAGTAACTAGGATAGAAAACTTTTTCTTCCCGAGTTTGACATCTAAATCCCCGGATATTGATAAATCAAGAATCTTCTCCAAGGGATGCCCGATCGGATGTCAAAGTCTTGGATATCAAAAAATATGAAAAATCCAAAGACAACTTGACATTCCTGTATAGGAAGATTTGTTCATGTATAACCTCACGGCTTTTAATGGTGGTACGTGGTGCTATGCGCAAGGTCCGTGGCTTTGTGGGGGTCCTAATAGCTTCCTCGTCACAAGCTTGTGCAAAGGTTTTGGACATTATGTTTATCCCCACGTAGGGTTATACATGACTTCCACCAAGTTTCTCGATATTTGCAATGGATTGGTGTAGAGGGGCCACTTATCCAAATTTCTTCGAAAAGAAGGTCCTTCCTCTCGCAACCATTCCATGCTCATTATAGCCGATAGCTCCTTAATAGACTCCCCGGAGAAAGAGTTTATCCAGGGGGTTGTTCAGTGGCTAGCCGACAGTGGTTTCTTCCATTGTTAAATTTCCGAGGTGTCACCGAATTGATCGATAAAAGTCATCCTCAAAGAACGGGAGATCCGTGCATGCGGTCTCCTTGTGTTCTCGTTCAGGCGAGGGTCTCTCTATAGGTTTAACGGAGGTTCGGCATTTAGCCGAAGAGACTTCCTCTGGTTTTACGCTTGGGTTCTACTCGGATGGGTTCTAGCGGAGGAGTATTCTCAAGAATATGGTTTAGGAGAGCTTCTCCTTCCGCTGTGGTTTTATGTGCAAATGACCCTCCGCAGCTAAATCAAGCGGCCGGGGCGGTTGCCCCGTCCAATCCCGCCGTAAATGCTTTGTAAAGCACATGGTTTGGTATGGACAGTGCGGGCCGGATCGTGTAAGCATGGTAAACCGGTCCCAGGCTGCACCTAAGGTTTCACCCTCTATTTGTTGGAAGTTGAGTATCTCTTGTCGCAGGGGCCGCGATTACGGATAAAGGGTAGAACGCTACACGATCTGTTTTACGTTCTTCCCATTCTCCGCTTACCAACCCTATGCTATGGGCGTACCATTGAGTCGCCCTCTCGGTGAGAGAGAATGGAAACAACTTCCACCTCAACGTGTCGTGGTGTCATGCCTGCAATTGTCGGGCAGCCCGCGTAGCTGCTCAAACTCCCCGTAAGTGATGGTAAGGGTTTTCATATTCCAAACCCGAAAAAGCTCGGGGCCGAACCATGGCTATAATGCCGTGGCGGAGCTCATACTCGAGAAGCTGTGATTGGCTTCAGCAGATGGGCGTGGTTCTATGAGCTCGCCCTTAGGAGCGGACAGGATTTGTAGGGTAGGTTGCTCCATGAATAACGAGGGACTCTTTTTGGTAATTTTGTTTAAAAAGGATACTACCAAATCCCTGCAGGTTGACTAGGCTCGAGATATAACTATGACAACCATCCCGCAACGGCGCTAGAAATGCTTGTTGGTGTTTCTTACGCACACAGAGAAATCCGCAAGCGCACGGAAATACCATTGTAGCACTTCACCCGGTGGTAAGCAGGGTATCGTATTTTACACAAGGACGGTCGCGCAGAGGGCTTTTCTCGGTCTATGTCAACCTATGGCAAGGGTTTGTTTTCTAAGAGTAGCGAGGTATCTATAGGCTAAGTTTTCCAGCAAAGGATTTCTAAAGTCTGTTGTCTACTCACTTCGGCACCGGCCAACGCCCAACCGGGCGCGTCCCAATTAGCTCTACGTCACAAAATTTAACGTGGGGGATTTCAAGGGACGGTCAAGGCTTGTCACGACCTAGCCGCCTACCCCTCAACCGTGGGATGCTCCGCAAAAGGTAGGTGAACGCTAGTCCAAACACCACGCTTGCACTATTGGTCACAGCTTCTTGATGTTGGCCAAGGTTCCCGGTCAAAGAGTTCCTTCACCAAGAACTAACGCTCTTAACGAGACAATCTACCAATCCCGTAAGTCTACAATAGCTAAGAAATATACGAAGGAAATTAAATAGCTTCAAGATAATCACAAGACTTCTTACCAAAGTGTAAGTAGCATGCGAGAGGTATAAGCCGGGGCGGGTAATCGACAAGTCCGCAGACTCCCCTCCTAAGAACCGCGAACACCGAGAGGCAAACCGGCAACTCCGGGTAGAAAGAACAAAGCTTCTTTCTAGCTTTTCCCTCTCTCACTCTCTAGAATTAGAAGATAGAAGAAGAAGTAGAAGAAGAAGAAGAACTAATTCTACTCTCTTGCACAAGTGGACTGGTTTCTCCTTGGAATTGTTGTTGAGAGAGGTGAAAGAGGGAGCTATTTATACACAAGGGAGAGGGGCCTAAGTGCTAAAAACACCAAAACCCACCTAGGAACACCTTCCAAATCTGCCAAACCGACCATCCAACGCCGGTAGTGCTCCGTTATGGAAGGTAACAAACCGCCTCCCCGGCCGGGCCCGAACCGCCTCAGCGGGGTGCGGCCGCACCAGTGGTGCGCTGGCGCACCCTCGCTGGGGCCGGCCCTGCTCGGGCTTCGGCAGTCGGGCCTCTTTGCCGTGAAAAGTCGTTTGGTGGTCTTGGCCCCGCCTGGTTTTGACGTTTTGTCCCGATTCTTGTTTGGGCTTGCCATTTGCTTCTTTGGGCCTTTTTTCTATTTGTTGGTTTTATTTTTTTTTTTGTATTTTTGGCCCAAAGTGATTACTCTTGAGTTGGTACCTGCAAGTCCAAATAAACACCAAAACTTTGGAATATGTTAGTTGAAATCCCTATTTCTAGGTTGTTTTGGTGCTATGTTGACGGTGTTTAATTTGCGCTTGGTTACCGTCAAACACTCACCACGCTTTATTTGCTCCCGGCGGCGGTTGTTCTTCGCCACCCTTCTAGCCTTCTTCTCATCTTCCCCCGAAGCTTTCCTCTTCCGCCAAGGCTCGTTTCGCACTGGTTGGCACCACGCCAAGCCTGCTTCCGGCACCGGCGGGGGCTAACCTTGTATCGATCAATCTCCCCCATGTGGGGCAAAGAAGGGCAGTCCAAGATCAACAAATGAAAGCAAAGAAGATGACTAATCAAAGGACAGCAGGAAGCGAACTTACCAAAGAAATATACCCCACGGCCGGGCAAATCGGGATCTTTGGGATCGTTTCGGGGTCTTGTCGCCAAGAAACACCGGACCCTAAGGCCCGGGGCCTCACCGAGAGATCCCTGAAAACCATCCGGGTACCCCGGAGATCCGCCTCATCCGTCATCTCCCAGAGACGGAGAGGTCGGGCCGCCAAGGGAAACACCCGACGGCGAGAAAAGGCGGCCACGACCGCCGCCATGTCCACGCCGCGCTCCTGAAGCCTGAGGATGGCACCCCGAAGGCCGTCCAAAAGATAGTGCTCGAGGCCGTGGGGGGACCATGGAACCACTTGTCGCTTTACCTTTATCACGCCCCGGTATAGGCGAAGCTCGCCTCGCCGCTTCGAGATAGAACCCTCCTCCCGCCACCCTTTGTTGGAGCCGGGCGAGTTTGGAGATGACGTGCTCATCCCGCTGCGACTCTACCGCTTCTCCTGGGTGTGAAGCTGGATGATGCAGCACCCGACGCGCACCACCCTTCGCGGCCCACCTGGCTTCCGGTGCTGATGGTGTTCACTTCCGCCTTGAAGAACCACCTCCACAGATCCCAGTGGGGATCAATCCCCAAGAACCCCTCGCCGCAGGCGCGAATATCGCCTCTTGGGCGATCGAGTTGGGGGCGATATGATGAAGCTCGACGCCGTAGTAGTGCGGGATCGCCCGCATGAACCGATGCGCCGGCACACCGAACCCCCGCCTATGATGATCCATCAGACTAACAATGTAGCAAGCGGGCGGCCGGGGCTCTTCGTGGGACGCATCAGTACCAACCACTCGCCGCGTGCATCGTCCGTGCGACGGCGGAGGAGGCCGTCGCCCACCAACCGCCGGCATTTTCGTCTCTGTCACCGACGGCCACCGCCCACGGTGGATCAAGGGAAGGGCGACTTCCTCCTCCTACGACATCTCCTCCCCTTGACGCATAACCATGACGACGGGAGATCTTGCACAAGTAAGTACAACCGTCTCTCTCTCCTATCGCCCTTTCCTCTCCTCTCTTGGAACGATGGGGGGCTGCAGGGAAGACCGGAGCGAGGAGGAAGCGAAAGAAAGCCGTACATCGCCGGGCGCGCCAAATATATAGGGGAAAGGGAGGGGAACCGCCAAGCTCCCCCAATCGGGCGCGACGGTCGATCGACCGGCCGATCCAACGGTGGGCAACCCCAAGCAACCAACGGGCCCACGCGATTAATCGTCAAGCGGCGGCCCCGCAACGCCGCAGAAACCCGTCCCCGTCTGACGCGAATAGTCACCTCCCTCGCCGGGAAGTTGGCATGGAAAGGCATGCCAATGCGCCCGACCCCGGGGAGGTAAAATGTCGGCCGTTGTTCGATCAAAATGCCCTCCCCGGGAGGGCGCCAGCCCCTCGGGCAGACCAAAAAACACCGCAAAAGCGTTGCCCCTCGGGGAAGGCGCTTAGGCCCCGTGCCCACCTTACGGTCCGGGGTTCTAAGGGCTGGGCCCCCCTCGGTTTCTACAGCTGCCTCGGGGCGACCGAGCAAGGGACGAGAAGGGAAATGCACAACCGCCTTGCCCGGCCCCTCAGGGCTCTGGATTTCTTGGATGTATCTAAGATTCACGGTAACCACTTACGAGGGGATGTCCCATCCGGGTGGGAGGCCTATCGGCCCTCGGGTCCGACTGCCGGAACCCGGATCTGCTAAGAGGCCCGAGAGTTCTCATGGAGTGCGTCCTAGACCACGCCGGCCGACCCTCGCCTCCTACAGGGGCACGGGCACTCCGCTTAGATTTCTACAACGCCATCGGAGTATGTCGCACTCGCTCATAGGGCAAGATGACATTTCCCCCCTCCTCCTCCCTTCCGTAAGGGCGACAGAGGAGCCGTAAATAAAAAGCCGAGGAGGCTCGAACGACCTTGCGCATTATAAGCGCGGCTCGAGCTGCCCTCGCGACAACGGACAACCCTTGCACATCCGCACAATTTAGCTGGTAGTTCAGTCTTACCAAATACAGAAGAAGAAAAGACCTCCGAGGAATTAACAATTCCTCCGAGGCCTCGGGTTACACCCAACGGGTGCGCTTTTGAGTGCACCCGCTCGGGGAACGAAAAATTAGCTCCACCACAAGAATCATGACAACCAACCCCCGAGCGAGTCATACCACTCCCTGCCTCTCGGGCTACCGCCGGGGGCAAAATAATCGCCCACGAACATTTCTAGCCCAAGAAAGACGATCCATAGACCCTAGAAGGGATCCGCCTTAAAACCAACACCGGGCCAAATGACCCTGACGCGACCCAGCCGCAAGCCACCCGGAAAGGGAAGAATAAACCAATCGCCACCTGATCTACAAGCTTGAGGAATCAATAAACATATCGCCTTTCGCCCACTAAGCGGCCCATGACGCCCGGCCCACAAACGCCGACCGGGCTCAACACACCTAACCGTAGGCCGGGCCGATAACCCACAGCTTGGCCCATAGCGTCCAGTGGAAACATAGAGCTAGCCCAATACGGGTGCCGTTTGGAGTCATCAAGAGCGTGGAGAAGAAGGACCAAAGGTGACCACTATGCCGGGCCTCGAGAAACAAGACGCCACACGGCCCGGTCCAACCTCCGACCAAGGGGTTCTTACTCAAACAAACCAACTCTCACCTCGCTCACTCTTCGCCCGAGGGAGAGACCCCGGGACACGATCTCCGCCCCGCCCGAGGGCGGGGAGGTCCCCGGGCGCACAACCTCCGCCTCGCCCGAGGGGGGGCCTGGGGTACAACATCTCCGCCCGCCCAAGGGCAGATGGCCCCGGGCGCACCTTTGAAACGCCCCGAGTAGTGGGGGCAGCCGCATTAAATGCCTTCGCTTCAAAGTTACGCGATGTGGCAATCGATTGCCCCGCCGATTCGCCGCTTCATTATCTCCTCGCCCCCCGTTGATGGGACATAAAGGGAGCGGTGACTTAACACGCCACCTCGCATGGGAAACCATGATCGCACTGCTCATCCGCCAAACGCCCCACCTCCTCGCCACGCCGACGCCCCTCGTGGTGATGACACGCTAGCCACGACGCCCAAGAGAAGCCAATTTCATGCGAGATTCGTGAGGACCCCTCGGGTCCTCGTGGCTCACCGCCTCGGCTGAAAAGACACGCGCCCTGACGACCCAAGGACACGCGCCCACAAGACAACGCCCAACCAGACACCCGAGGCCAGCGCTCGGACATGCACCTACCAAAGGGCACGGACAGTAGACACCTTGACGCATGTATTCGACACGTATTGTACATTTTATCTCTCCTTTCTACTATAAAAGGGAGAGTAATAGCACAAGAAAATGGATCGACTCTTTAGGTATTCACACTTAGCCATCTCAAATCCCGGGTTGAAGCTCTCCTTCATCCCCAAATCAGCTTGTAAAAGCTTTGGTTCCCGTGCACATTGGTGCGAGGTAATACGAAGTCGCAAATCTGCCGGACGTAGGGGCGCAATGGCCCAACCAGGATAAACCCCTTCGCTCCATCTCGCACACGCCATCCGGTGGGGAGCGCACAGCCCATAAATTTATTGCCGGTTCTTGGGATACCCCGGTTCTCAAAACACCGACAGTTGCGTTAATTAACAATGGGATTACATACCTCACAGATATTTGGCAAATTAAAGTTCCCACAAAAATTTAAAAAAATTGTGGTATCTGAAAAAAAAAGGTGTGATCTTAATTAAGGACAACCTTGTTAGGAGACACCGAATGGCGATAAGGAGTGCGACACCGTCATATTCCGAAACTATTCAACATCTTTTTTTCGATTGTTTCCATGCCAAATTCCTATGGCGAGTAGTACATATGTTGTTTGGAATACCACCACCCCAAAGTATAAATGATCTTTTTAATACATGGTCTAAGAGGGCTAATAAAAAAATAAATGCATTGTTATTACCAGCAGCAACGACACTTTGTTGGACGGTGTGGATAACAAGAAACGGAGGTTGTTTTTGACAAATGTAGACAAAAAACTTTTTTGCAGGTACTCTTCGGGGGGACTCATTGGGTCCAGCAGTGGGCACAATTGCAGCGGCGTGATGATCTACGTGATAGACTTCTCACAGTAGGACGGCACCTCGAGACATCAGCTTTGCATTTTTTCGGTTCCAATGGATGGCTGGCAACTAGATTTATTGGCTCTATTTAGTCAGATCATACTCTCGTTTAGTTTATCTATGAGTTTTGTGTTAAAGTTGGAACTTTTATGAGTGGCCTATGGGCAAAACTCTGTAATAATTGGCCTGATTCTATCGGTTGATAGATGAAGCCGGATATACATTATCCTTTATCTAAAAAAAATGTAAGGCATCACAATACGAAGCCTAAGCTAGCTCACCAAGTTGAATTAGCCCAAGCTCTAGCTCTGTCAAGTGTCAACTTCTCTGACGCACAACTCTTGCGTTCTTACACAACAAGCTTGTCTCAACACATGTACCTGTACTATCCTCACCAGGTCAGGGTCAGCCCATCAGGTCTACCAGACCCCAATTTAGAACAACTCTGTTGACTGTTATCATATTTGTTTTGGTCTTCAATTGTCAAATTGCCAAACTCACAGGATCACTATCTCAGCTGCTTGAATTTGTCTTGCATGAAGATTCCATGCATTGATATGCATGAACAACATGTTGGACCCTAAACTAGTAGTCAAACCACTAGTTTTTTTTCCTGCCTGCCATTCTGCCAATCTGGATCAGTGACAGGTGCTCTGAATGTCTCGTGCTGCTCATCTTATGCAGGTAGCTTTTGATCTGAACTGAACTTAGGTCGTTTCATCATTTCAGGCCTCACCAATTCGGTCGGTGCCATGTATGAGGAGATATTCCCATAATCATGTCCTCCATTTTCAAGGATTTTTGTTCAGGTTCTCTTTGTTGTATACTTCTTTCTCTTCCTAATACTGAATTAGCATAACAAACCTGACACCCTGACAAAAATAGGGAAAACAAGAACTAATTGATTCCATTTTCTGATGTGTGTATGGCCACTCTGAAGGTTCCATCGATGCAGACTAACTGATGGGTCGGACTTGTCTTCTAGGATCAGTTACAGACATGTGCCCCTGACCCTGAATGCCCCATCCCGTTCTTTGCACTACATTACTATCCCTTTGGTCTCCTTTGGGTAGGTTTAGGTCTCACTAGCTCAGTGCCATACTGCCATGTGCAAGGATTTTTTTTTTTTTTTTTTTTTGAAATCACGCATGCGCTTGTATTGCTTTAAGGGAAAATGGAGTTTTGTTACACGGCTTCGCACATTATTAGGCGAGATGCCAATAGCGGACGGCAAGCACACAACAAAGATCACCGGCTCTAACGGTGGCGCTTAGGAAGTTGTACTAACTGGTAAACTACTGAGCGACGGAGCGACTATAACGACGCGAGTACCCCTCAAGGCACCACGTGGCCCCGCCTGGGCCGCGATGCCGGTTGGGGAAGCAGGCAGCGCGTAACTTCTTCCGTGTAGAGGACGTCACCCGTACTAATTCCATCCCGGAACCTGGTGGCGATGTCGTGGTCCCGGATGGACAAGTCGTGGTCGGGACGCCTCGAGCCTCGCTTAGCAAGACGCCCAGCGCATGCTTCTCGGATCGTGGTCGCGAAAGGCTGACTTGGTGCGTAGCCCGGCCGCAACGGGCGCGGCCCCCCCCAATCGTCGACGACCTTCGAAGACCGAGGCGAGGTGTGGCCACCGAGGCTCCTCGGCGGCGTGGTAAAGAAGGCATCCATCGAAACTGTTGTGGCGCAGCTGCGACAAAAAGTGGGAGACGAAGGTGGTGCGGCAAGGGGAGAAGGCACCTCCGATGTCTAGGGCATCCCCTGATCCTCCCCTCAAAGTGGACACCCGCGAGGGTAGGATCTTTGCGCCGCGATTGTCCCGCCGAGGGGCGGAGGCGGCCCCTCGGTTGTTTCTTGGAACGCCGGCGGGCGGGCATGGGGTATGTTGTCGCAGATGCCACGTCCACGGCCCTCCTGGACCACTTGCTCGACAAGACGCGCTGCGCTTGCTTTTCTGGCTGAGGGTCATAGAAGGCAGACTTGGCAGCCAACCGGTCACTACGACGTGGGAACCAGTCGTCGTCGATGACCTTGGACCTACGCTATGGCGAGTAGTATTGCAGGGTGGAGACCGTGCCGAAGCCGGGGTGCGGGAGCAAAGGCCATGGCGGAATGCCCGTGGGGGTAGTGCTCGGCAGCGTATAGGGCTCGCCTCACCGCCTCGGGACGCCATCGCATCAGGTGTAGCTGAGCCGAAGCAAGCGAGGCGACGAGCGAGGGGGATGCCATGACCTCCCGATCCTCGCCACCTGTCACGGCGGCTAGGCCAAGGCCCCCGCCCCCCCGCCTCCGCGGGGTTGAGCCGGAACATATGCGTAGGCGAAGGAGGCTCCGCATGTAGCCAACGACCCACCGTAGTGGAAGGTGGGCGCTGCTTGACGGGGAGGCGACGAGCTCCTCAAGCATTGGGTCGACCCACACCGGGGCCTGCGGAGCACACACGGCCCGGCCAGCGAAGCGGGTCCGAAGAGGTGATGGCGTTGTCGACGGAGGAAGAGGCCCACGATCAAGCCGATGTGTTTGTTTTACCGAGAGCCCGCCACGGGGTGAGCCGGGCGGTTTGTCCGCCTCGATGAACCTCGAGTCCGGTTTGTTGCGCAGCTTGACATGGAGACGGGGTTTTTATATCAGCCGGGCCCTCGATCCTTGATCGAGTAAAGACCTTTTACGCCCCGGGCGGCGTGAGCCTGCTTTTTGATTGATGGGGTCAACCGAGGATCGGTTGTAAAGTTTACAGCACTTGATGTGTTCAAGTTGGGCTCTCCTTTCTACGAGGTGCTCTTTGGCCGCCTTTTTATAGTTCAAGGGGCCAAAGAGCTTTTGCTACGACCTAGTCGGATACGAGAGGGTTGTCCGTCGAGGATTCGAACACCCAAACTCTAAACATGGTAATCTGACTAGAGTTCTATCCTAATTACAATAGAAGTCTACCGTAGCTATGCTTCCATTGCCTTCTCGTGAGTTGTTTGTGGCCGCAGGCTAGATAGAATCCTCGCAAAACAACTCTCTCGAGCCCTTAGGTGATCCCGTATCCACAAGCCCCCGAGCATCTCAAGGCCGAGTTGTGGAAGTAGTCCTCGCTCTTTCTTCTCGGGCGAAGCCTTGATATGGTCTTGAGATCATCACACGGTGTGCGCTTTTGAAAAAGTGCACCCGTAGGGGTGTAGCTCCCGAGCTTCTTGCTTTTTGGCACAAAGAGCTGGAAGGTCTTTGAGTTCTTTTGCCTCGCTCTTCGACATCTTCGATGAGTTCTTTCTCTAGATCGCTCTTCTCCCACGAGCTCTTTTTCGATGGAGCTTTAAAAAGCGTGGTCCCGAGATCTTTTTCCTTTGTCTTCGAGTTCTTCTCGTATTTGGGAGTTCTTTCTCCAAGGATGGATCTCTTCTTCACAGCCCCCGAAAGCATCTCAAGTATGAGTCATGAGAGCATCTTTTTCTCGCTTTCTCGGATGAAGCTTCAACGCGATCTTGAGATCTCTCATCCTCGAAGTTCTTCTCGATTCGAAAAAATCTTGTCCGGTATCCAAAGAGCCCCCGAAAGGCCTAGGAGTTCTTTCTTTGGAAAGGAATCTTAGAGGTTCTCCCGTCCTCCGGAATTTTGACCGACCAAGTTTTTCCGTATGACACGGGTCATACAAAGGCGCTTTTATCGCCCCTTTTTCGAAAGGTCGCATGGCGCTTATTGCCATGAATTTCGCTTATGCGAATTTAGGTGACCGCCTTTTTGGAATCTGCTTCATC
The DNA here is from genome assembly GCA_015847255.1 of Hyparrhenia diplandra. NCBI lineage: Eukaryota > Viridiplantae > Streptophyta > Magnoliopsida > Poales > Poaceae > Hyparrhenia > Hyparrhenia diplandra. Next base: position 33,527 of record JADLZK010004228.1, on the reverse strand, counting down.
TTCTTCGTGGACTTGGTCTATAGGCGATGTGGTATTTGCCTATAAATACGGCCCCTTCGCTTCGCTGAGGATCCGTAGTTTTTTTTCTCTCTCTCTGCTTTTCCTCCTCTCGACAGCCTTCTTCTCGTAGATAAAGCCTTTCCCCGAAGCTTTTTAGATCCATGGCAAGGTTTTGAGTGAATTGATCAGCCTCCCGGCGCCTTTTCTTTCGCCTCAGTTCGGGATTGTTCTCACAGTGAGGATGTCTTGTGATCGAATAGCGGCAAAGTTATTCCCCGCAGCTAATTCCACACCGGGAAAGTTTGGGGAGCGAGTGAGGGATGTCTTGTGATCTAAGATGATCTCCTCCTTCGTTTTTTTTTCTTGGTGGGGGCACGCTTGGGGTTCGCCTTGGATCCCTTTCGATTCTCTTTGGTGTACCTCCTTGCCGCTTGGGTAGACATATGTCGGCTTCCCAACCCAAGCATTGGTCGCGCCGCCGTCTTCGAGGAAGGTTGTGCCTTTGAGGAATTGCTGAAGATGGTACTTTTGGGGTGCTTCCTTCTAGTCTTTGTCGAAGTTGAGCGCCCCTTGGGTTTTTCTACCCCCCGCCGCGGCGCGGTGAACTCGAGTCTTCTCAGCAGGGTTCTTTTTCTTCGCCAGTCGCCTATCTTGATCCGGGGCTCATTCGCCGCCGCCGCGATTCTTCGAGCCCGTGTGTTTATGGACTTGGGCAAGGGTCTTGACTTCGGTGATTCCCCGAGCCGTTGATTTCGGGCTCTTGGGGTTCAGATACGTCCCGGCGCCCCATCCGCTTGGCCGTGGGGGGTGCCGGTTTCTTCTTCCCTGCTTTTTCTCAGACTTAGTCTTGTAGTCCCCCTCTTCTTTGTATCTTGTACATGGGAGTTCTTGTTGGGCTCCCCGTGCATCCGAAGTCTTTTTGTATCTTGTAGGACCTGCTTCCCATGTAACTTGTAGTCCCAAGATGTTGAATAAAAGATGTCTGCTCCTTTATCCGCTTTGTACTTTGTATGAATCGATCTACCTTCGAGCGCACTTTGTTTGCAGCCTTGTTGTGACTGCGGTTTTAGATCTAGGCCTCTCGGCTTCGCCCTGCACTTGTAGACTTGTGCCGGTAGTTGTGAGGATTCTAGCTCCATAATCAATGTGGTTGTTCTTTCCGATGAATCAGCCTTGCCTCTTTTGTAGACTTGCCGAGTAGAAAGGAGTCTTGTTATTGTGCTGCTAGGGTTTTTTTTTTTTCTCCTTACGCATCGCCTTTTAGCTTCTCTTGAGCTTGCAAAGATATTGTTGAGTCTTGCTTTTTTGCGCCTTTTTAGTTTATTTTCCTTGACGCTCGACTTGTCTTTTTTTCTTGAGACTTGTCGTGATGGTAGAGTCTTGCTCTCGGTTTTTTCGGGTTCTTCCCTTGACGCCTCGACTTGTCTTTTTTCTTCGAGACTTGTCGTGGAAGATGGAATCCCGCCCCGAGGTGCTAGGGTTGTTTCTTCCTCGCTATAGTAGCACGCCTTTGTTCTTGGGCTTGCTTGTAGTAAGTTGGGTCTTGCCCATGCCTCCTGGTTCTTTCCTTTGACGATGACTTGTCTTCTTCTTCGAGACTTGTCTTGAAGGTGGAGTCGTATCCGATTGCTAGGGTTGCTTCTTCCCTCGCTGTAGTAGCGCCTTCTTCTTGGGCTTGCTTTGGAATAGGTGGGGTCTTGCCCCCTGGCTCGCGGGTTCTCGTCCTTCGACGCACGACTTGTCTTCTTTCTTTGAGACTTGTCGTAGTTGTGGAGTCGTGTCCGAGTGCTAGGGTTGTTTCTTCGCTGGCCAGAGCTTGTCTTTGCCTTAGACTTGCTTTGAAGTGGTTGGGACCTTTGCCCCAAGGCTCGTTGTGTTCTATCCTTCGACGCACGACTTATCTTCTTTCTTGAGACTTGTCGAGATGTGGAGTCATGCCCGCAGTACCGTAACTTGTTTTTATTCTAGATTTTCGCCCGCTGCCTTTGCTTGAGACTTGCCAGAAGTGGCTGGGTCATGCCCCGCCTCGCCAGATTGTTTTCTTTCCTCGCTTGTGACTTGTTGCCTCCTTTCTCGAGTCATGTCACGATGAGTGGAGTCTTGCTCGGGCCGTTAGGGCCTCTAGCTTTTGTCTTTTCTTAGACTTGCTAGTGGATGTTTGGTGGAGTCGTGGCTCGGTAGAGTTGTTCTAACTCGGTTGCCGCTTCGGGCAAGGGGCTCTCCCATGCCGCCCAAAGGACTATAGCATGACGTCCCCTATATAGGGGTTCTCAGTCCGCCCATTTAAGTGCATCATGGATCAAGGTCAAGATGGTTGGGTTTCTATTTCACAACACTACAATCCACCTTGCCCCGGTTTGGGCCTGCTCGCTTCGAGACTTGATGTGAGACGATGGGTTCCTATTTCATAACACTACACCGCTCACGCCCGATTCGAAAGGCCGCCCTCCCGCCGGGACATATTGGCTCTTTTCTCGACCTCGATGGCCTTCGCGATTTAAACGGGCCGATCCCCACGCCCTCTTTTCTTTGAGTCGTAGTTCATGATCTGCCGCTAGGGATTTAAGGTATGGACGCTATTCCGCAGGACTTCGCGTTTCCACCTTTTGTTTGGTGACCTCCGCTCGTGGTCGGGTTGCCTTCCTCGGCCGACTTCTCTTTGAAGTGCCGATTTGGGCTGTTTTTGTTCTTCTCCTTCTTGGGGAGGCATGCGGCCGCCTTTTTTGGAGTTCTTTTTGGTTTGAACTCGCTTTAGAGTGCCGCGCGATTCTAGTACCTCTTTTGGGTCTAGAGTTCTTCTCGACGCCATTTTCTTCTTTCTTCTTCGAGAGTAGGTCTCGTGTTCGCGACTTCTCTCGTGGCCGCCGAGTCTTTTTATGGGTAGAACCTTCCGAATTGGCCGATGTGCCAAGAGTTTCTCGATTTCTTCTCCCTCTCGTGGTCATCGCTTGTAGGTTCCGGTCCCAAAGATTCTTTTTGATGATGAAGGGTCCTTCCCACGGACCGAGCAATTTGTGCCTCGCCGTTTTTGGTTTCTTTTTGAGTACTTGATCTCCGGGTTCGCATTTCTTGGTCGTGGTGTTTGTCATAGTGCCTTCGAAGTCCTTGCGTATCTTATGCTCAAGGGTGGCATTTTCTCTCGACTTCTTCTCGCATACCGATCTCAAGTCTTCTTTGTCTCGTTTCTCCTTTCTCTTTCTTCAAACCGCTTATCCGTGGAGAGCTCCATATCGATCTGGCTGGGTAGTACCGCTTATCCGTATGTTAGGAAGAAAGGTGAGTAGCCCTGTTGCTCGCTGATTTGAGTTCTTAGGCCCCTGCATAACTTTTTGGTATCTCTTCGATCCATTTTGCTCCATAGTCTTTTTGAGTTCTTCATATAGTCTTGGCTTTAAACCGCAAGGATGAGTCCGTTGGCTCTTTCTACTTGTCCGCTTGCCCGAGATGATGCTACAGGCATAATCGATTTGTATGCCGCAATCTCGCGCCCAATCTTTGAATTCCGCCGCCGTGGAAGGGTGATCCGAGGTCTGGTAAGATCCCGCGGCATCCCGGACTGCATGATCTCTTGATGAACTCACCGCTTTGTTGGAGCCAGAAGTTAACCAAAGGCTTGTATTCTATCCATTTGGTGAACTTGTCGATTGCTACAAAATGTATTCGATCCTCCTTTTGGCTCTTTTAAGTGGCCCGACTTGATCTAGTCCCCAAAGACGAAAAAGGCCATGATGGTGGTATGCGTGATTAAGTTGTGTGTGTGCACATGCGCCGCCTTTGTGAACATCCGCATCCTTTGCATCTTCCGACGAAGTTCTTCAAGGCCTTTGAGAGCCGCTGGCCGCAATATCCTGCTCAATGCTTTTCCCACGAGAGTTCTCGACGCTGGTTTCCACAAAGATCCGCAATGGATTTCTTTTGAGGATTTCTTTTTTCCTTCTTCGTAGCCGGCGCATTTGAGTAGTACCTGGATGATGCCGCTTTTATATAGCTTGTCCCCGATGAGCACATAGTTCTTGCTTCTTCTCAAGACCCTTGTTGCTTCTGGCTTTTGTCTTGGGGTAGCGCTTTTGTTCTTGATGAAGTTGATGATGTCCTCGATCCGTGAGTGGTTCTCCGCGACCGAGATATTATCATCACTCCCCGTTAGAGCCGATTGCTCCATATTTTCTTGCTCGGGTTCTCTTTGATTGAAGGCTTCGGCAATTCTTCACGTAATACTCCCCGTGGGACTTGAGCTCACCGATCCGAAGTTTGGCTAATACATCTGCGCAACGCTTATGCCTCGGAGCACGTAGGATTTCTAGGCCTTGGAAGTTTTTTTTCCACTTGCGCATTTCCAAGCAAGAGAGGCCCATGTTATCCTTGGTGCAGTCCCCGCTTTTGTTGACTTGATTGATGACAACCGCTGAGTCGCCATATACTTGAAGTCTCTTGATTTCCAGAAGTTTTTGCCACTTTGAGGCCGTGGATGAGTGCTTCATCAGACCGCTTTGTTGGTAGCTTGCCACATTATCTCGCAAGACATACTTGAGTTGTCTTCCTTTCCGAGATATGAAGAGAATCCCGCCTCGGCTTCCCCCGAGCTTCAATGATCCATCGGGTACATGCTCCAATATTTCTTGATGTCGCCGGGTATGGGTTGTTGGAGCTCATTCCATTCTCGCTATAAAGTCCGAAGTGCCCGAGATTTAATTGTTCTTCGTGGGTGAACTCTAGATTTAATGCTCCGAGTTCTACCGCCCATTTTGATATGCGCCCCCGTTGAATCTTTTGTTCCGTAGGATGTCTTCGAGCCGAGAATCAGGACCACCGTTATCTTGTGGTCGCCGGCGTAGTGTCAGAGCTTCCTTTGATGTGATCAATATGGAGTAGAGCAAGCCAGACGTGAGGGTATCGAGCTTTGGATTCCGAAAGGACCTCACCATATAGTAAACCTGCCTCCGGGTTTTACCGCTGTTCTCGGCTCTTTCTCTCCACAATGATTGCCGAGCTGACTATCGCATCGTAGTCGCTTATGTACAAAGATGAGGTCTTCATGATCTTTTTGGGAGAGTGAGGACCGGTGCCGACGCTAGGTAATCGCTTGAGTTCTTCAAATGCCTTGTTCCGCTTTTTTAGTCCATTCGAACTTTCCCTTGGTCTTGATCAATTTGAAGAAAGGTAATCCCTTTCTCCCGCTTTAGATATAAATCGCTGAGTGCCGCCATGCACCCCGTGAGTTTTGGACGCCCTTGACGCTTTCGGGGTTGCCTCATCTCTCGTGATAGCCTTGACTGCTTGAAGTCGCTTCTATGCCTCCGCCAATACCAAGAACCCGAGTAATTGTCCCGATGGTACTCCAAAAAAACGCACTTTGTTGGGTTGAGCTTCCACCTCCATTTCTTAAGGTTGTTGAAGGTCTCCTCCAAGTCTTGATTAGAGTATCCGCTCCCTTTGTTTTCACCACCACGCCGCCCACGATGCTTTCGGGGCGCTAATCCGCTTCTCCTAGACAAGTCTCAGACGCTTTTTGATACATTGTTCCCGCTTTAACTGAATGACATTGTCTTGTAGCAAAAGAGGGCACCGGGGGGGTGATAAAAGAGGTCTTGCTCGATCTTCTTTCTTAAGTGCTATTTGGTGATAGCCCGAAAGTAGCAATCCAGAATGATAGTAGGGCCGATCCCGCCGTGGAGTCCACTATCCGTCAATCCTTGGTAGCCCAAATGGATCCTTTTGGGCAATGCTTGTTTAGATCTGCGTAGTTCACACACATGCGCCATTCTCGAGGTATTCTTCTTCTCCCAACTGTAATCGATTAGCTAGCCAATCCGATGTAGGATTTCTCTCGATGAATCCCGCCGCGAGTAGTTTCGCTGACTTCCTTTTTGATGGCTTTTCTTTTCTCGGTGAGAACCTCCTCGCCTTTTGCTTGATGGGTTTGATCCCATATTGATAGTCACCTGCTCGCCAGCCCCCTTGGAACACCGGCATGTTCCGCTGGTTTCCGTGCAAATATATCTTTGTGTTGCCTTAGGAAGCCGGGTGAGCGCCAATTCCTATTTTGGAGATAGGTGAGAGCCGATGATCGCTGCCTTGGATGGATCACCGGCTCAGAAATCGATGTTCTTGACGCCGCTTCTTCCGGGGTACCAAGATTGCTTGTTTCTTGGCCGGTATCTCGAAGTTCCTCCGGATTTGTCTCCCCGTGCCATTTGGTTGACTTTTTTCCAAGAATGTACCGGCCTTGTTTGCTATTTCAATGGCTTGACGCCACACTCGAAAAGCCTTTTTGAGATCTCCTTTGATTGAAAGAACTCCAAATGGCGCCGATCTTTAGCAATAGATACGGTAGTGTGGAATAGCCATGAATTTTGCAATTGCCGGCCTTCCCATGATGGCATGATATGGTGACTCGAGATCCGCTACTTTAACTTGACGTATTCCGCTCGTAGTTTGAAGGTGTCCCAAAGTGACCGGTAGGGTGACTTGTCCAATTGGTATTGCTGCTCATCCGTGAACTATCCCGTAGAAAGGGGTGCCGGAGGGAGCAATTAACCCTAAGAGGTCTAGTCCCATCTTATCCAAAGGTTGTCTCGAGAATATGATGTTCAGCCCCGGCTCCCTCCGCCGACAAGACCTTGGTTATCAAGTATTCCAAATTTATGGTGGGTTCTATCACCAAGGGATACAAATCCGGCAAGGTTTTACACTTGTCTATTGATCCTCCTTGTGAATTGAATCGGGTATTGGGACCAATTGAGGTAGCGTATGCTGTGGGTTCTCACGCCATGATCGATCGTAGTGCTAGCTTGTCTTGTCTCTTGTTCTTTTGATTCAGTGGACTCCTAGAATATGACGCTTAGAGATCTTGTTGCTTTCGAAGTCTCCGCTTTTTTGCCCGCCGTTGTTTTCTCCTTTGCTTTTTGGTCGCCCCTTTCTCGAGGTGAATTTCTTCCCTTGTATCTCTTGGAAGGTTGTATAGCTTCCGAAAGGAAAGTGACGAAGCCCGGATGGAAGACGCAAGGTATGTCTTCTAGGTTGACGCTTGTCCTTGCCGCCACTATCGCTTTTGTTGTTGCCGCATTTCGCTTGTAGGGCTTTTTGGCTTCTCCGCCAATGCGACATCGTGTTGTCTCGCCTCGCTTGTTTGTACCGGGCCGAGAGTTGTTCTGTTTCTTCGGCCTTCCGTGTTTTTCTTTGGGAAGCGATCACGGTTCTTTCTTCGGGCGCCGATCATCTTCTCAACAAGAAGCTTGAACTGCTCGTTGGTCCTCTCGGTTGTCTTTGTAGAAGTCCGAGAATTGCCATCTTTGAGAGATTCCATTCCGAACGATCCACCACTTTTTCTATGATGTCATGCACCGATCTCATCTCGCCAAATCTTCAATAGTAGTCTCTCAAGGATTCTCCCCGCTTCCCGCTTGAGGCTCTTTAATTCGGCCCGCGGATGGGATGGGTGATGATTCCTCATGGGGTTATTGCAAAAAATACTTTTCTCGCAAATCTTCCCAAAGATTCTATTGAGCCCCTTCGATCTTGTCGAACCATTGAGCGGTAGAGTTTCTAGAGCCATGGGAAAGAAGACGCTTTTAAGGCCATCATCTCCTCCAAATTCAATGGATTGTGAGTAGACTCGAGCCACCGCTTGGGCTCTGCTTTTCCCATCGTATTTTGAGTGATTTGAAGGTTTGAACTTTGGGGGTAGTTTGACTCCTTGTAGTCTTTTCTCCGCATGGCAAGGGAATCATTATAGCCCCCCGTTGTCCTTCCTTCGATTTGTCCCGAGGATCTTGCCCCTTTTGTCGTGGTTCTTATGGTCTATATGTGGACTCCGCGACTTCTTCGTGTCGGGCTTGGTCTTGGGGTGAGATTAACCTTCGGGGTCTCTCGTTTCCACCATCCCTCCGGGTCGCCTTGAGTTTCGGAGTTCTCCTGGGCTCTCAACCTCTCAAGACATTGGACCACTTTCTTTGATGTACGAAGTATTTGCCTTTGACCGTGACCTAGCGGGATCTCTTTCTTGGGTGGCTTTCGCGCTTCCTTGATGAGCCTCCCTCGCCATTCATTCGAGCAGTCTTCAAAGCGCTCAATCAACTCTTGTATCTTTCCGTGTTGTCCGGATGGTCGCCTTCGCCTTCCTTCTCGCACTTCATCTTCTCATATTCGCCAAGCAAGTCGGCTTGGTACTTGTTCCAGTTTGTTTGCGCTTGCTCGCTTCCTCGGGCCGCCCCTCCCTTCAAATTTTGTTTCTTCTTAGCCTTGAATGACGCCGGTCTTCTCCTTCGCCTTCTTGGGTTCTTTTCGTCCGCCGAGATGTTTGATAGACCTTCGCCGCTGACCTGATGTCGTGGGCATCTGAGGGTTAAGCGCGTGCGGGCTCTTGCTATCACCAAGATTTCGTTGGGAACATGAGCCTTTTGACGCCACTTCTTCCGGCCTGTGGAAGATTCATCGCTTGTCATCCCCGCACATCGCCGCTTTTTTGACGCTCAGCCTTTGTAAGGGTTCTAGGCCGCTGGATGATACACTGGGCGCCCTTGTCGACGAGCCCTCGCTGCGCCAGCCGCTTCAAAGGAATCTTCAGCCTTCTTTTGAAAGTTGTCTTGATACACCTTGTATGTGTGAAAGCGCATTACGAAGTCCCGCTTGGGAATTGGTAAGGTAACCCGGGTTGATACCCGCATTTGTCTCCCGCCTCGCCTTTTCTCCGAGTCGTAGCCTTTCTTGAAAAATTCTTTTCCCCGAATTGATCCCCGCTCCCTTTGTCCGAAATGAGTAGGAGTATAGCTTCGAAGTTGTCTTCGAGTCCGCTTTTGAACCTTGGGTGTCCACCCTTCCCGAAGTCCCTGCTTTGCTTCGTGTCCTCGCGACGTGGTTCTCCGAAAGCCGGGTGTCGAGCTTGTTCTCCGCCTCTCGGCGGTGGTTTGCGGAGCCGCCAATCGCCCGAAGCTTCGGGCGAAGCTTCGATTCTCCTCCGGCCTTGATTCCTCGATGATGTAGGTTCGAAGTCTTGCCGCCGCCGCCGATCTCGCAAGTCCATGATCCCAAGATGATCGTGATTCCTCGCCGCCGAGCCCATGATGTCGTCCCCCGGACTCTCGCGGCCGAAATTCGACGAGAGCCCCTACCGGGCGCCAACCGCCGATGTTTTACGACCGAGAGCCCGCCACGGGTGAGCCGGGCGGTTTGTCCGGCCTCGGCGAACCCGGAGTCCGCGTTTGTTGCGCAGCTTGACATGGAGACGGGGTTTTTATACCGTTCGGCCCTTTGATCCTTGATCGAGTAAAGACTTTACGCCCAAATGGGCGTGGAGCCCTGCTTTTGATTGATGGGGTCAACCGAGGATCGGGTTGTAAAGTTTACAAAGACTGATGTGTTCTGTTGCGCCTCCTTTCTACGAGGTGCTCTTTTGGCCGCTTTTTATAGTTCAAGGGGCCAAAGAGCTTTTGCTACGGACCTAGTCGGATACGTAGAGGGTTGTCCGTCGAGGATTCAATACCCAAACTCTAAACATGGTAATCGACTAGAGTTCTATCCTTCGATACAAATGTAAGTCTACCGTAGCTATGCTTCCATTGCCTTCGCGGAGTTGCTTCTTGTACCGCAGCTAGATAGAATCCCGAACAACTCTCTGGAGCTCCTCTTAGGTGATCCCGCATCCACAACGACGCATCTCGCGACACATGTCGAGGTTGTGGCTCGGTCTTCAAGAGCAGGATGGGGTGGCGGGGGCCACACAAATCCTCCACCGATGGGGTCCACGCAAGCCTCGACAGAGGTGGGCGCTGAGGCGGTGAGGTCTGGCCACTCTGGCCGCGCAGCTGCAGGCTCCACCCGCGTGGCCACGCAGGTGGAGACGACAAGGCCGACGAAAGATCCTCAAGACTCCACTGGCCAAGTAGCCTCAGCCCGCTGACCTGGGCCCCGCAATGAGATTGCTGATGGCAGGCGCATTAAGTCAAGGGCGGCTTGATCCTTCGGCGGCTAGCCAGCTATTGCCAACGGCGGGCGGGTTAGCCGTCGAGGCCGGGTGGCCGAAAGCGTAACGCTGGGCTCGCCGGAGTGACGGAGGACGCGCTACCAACCCTCAACATCCGGGCGAGGTTGCGCGGGCGGCACGCGCCTCAGCGGCGGTGGGTGGGACGCTGACACGCTCCCGCCGGCGCAGCAGGGACGCTGCTCCGGCTGCAAGCACGAGCGCGATCGGGGCGCCGCGAGCCCCGCCAAGGTCCTCGTCCGCCGCCGGGCGACGGGCGCGATTCGGGCGACGCTTTCATCGCTGGTGGCGCTGGGCGGGCGGAACGGGCTGCGCCGTCTGCGTGAGGGTGCGCCGGGACGCCGATCCCCGACCGCCGAGGCGCCGCGCCCGAGGCCGCCGGGTTCTCGCACTCCCTCGGCGATAGCGACCGAAGCCGACTCCCCACAAATGTACCGAGCAGTACATGCTTTTGGCGCTGTCTGGGCCGCCACGCTGGGTGGCAAATAGCCCGCGTGCGCTGAGGAAGGACGCCGACGACGGTAGCACATCCTCTCCTCGGCATCGCAGCAGTCGGAGAAGAAGGCCTCGCTGCCCCGGGGGCCGTAAGCTTTGGATCGGCCGGAGGAGGCGTGAAGAATGGTGCGGCCGGTGAGAGCCCTTATCCGCTGGGTGGGAGAGGCGGTAGCCGTGCCGTCCCTCGCACGCGATCGGGCCGCCGCCGACGAGGTCCACGATGGTGTTCCTCCGCGGGCTTTTTCCGACGGGCGATGGGGCGTGGACTATCAATCGGGCGGGCGAGGGCATCAACACCGCACCACATCAACCACGGCCACGGCGGGGTCGAGGGCCTCACGGACCCCGCGGCCGGGCCGGGGCGCCGCATCGGGCAGAACTCCACCCCTCTTCGCCGAGCGCGCCGCACGCTGCCCAGCGACCGGGCGGGGTGGCGCCACGCCCCCTCGAGCGAAAGCATCCCGGTGGACGGAGGAGGCGAGGACGACGGTGACGCTGAGGGCAAGGCTTCCCGGGTCGCCTCACCGGAGGTAGCCGGCATAGCTGGAGTCGAGCCGGCGAAGACGACGGCGCCTGCTGGGGGTCCCGACGCCGGGCTCGGACGCAGGGGCGCGGCGCCTCGACGCCCCCGACGGGGCGACAGCCGAGGGGGCCCCCAAGGGCGAACCGCCGCGCAGCCCCTCGATGCGAAGGGCGGCGGCGGCGCCGGCGAACCGGCGGGCCAGCGACGAAGATGGATTGCCGGCCGGGCGGACTCGATTGGGCGTAGTAGATCCAGCCCGGGCGGCAGGCCGGGAGGGAGCAGCCGGAAGCGGGAGAGGGGGAGGGGAGGGGAAGGGGAAGGGGAGGGGACCTGGTAGAGGGGGCCGCCGGCGCCGGTGAGGCGGCCGCCGTCGGGCGGCGGGTGTCGAGGGCCGGTCGCCATGGGGCGCCGCCGCCCCTAACGGTCGGATGCTCTTTCGCTTCCCTGGTCGTCCACCTGGTCATGTGCAAGGATTTTCAACAATATTCTTGCAACCCGATCCTATCCTGTATTTTCAACTGCTCTTGTTCAGCAGTTCCAAGTGCACCCTCTGTCCGTATCCAACACTAGTATTATTGTATTTTGTTCTGAACATACATATCTAATACTAATATACTTTTATGTTACAACAAACCTGAACACTGACTACTTTGACGGATTCTAACTTTTGGGCGTGATGGGAGCGCTGACGTCAGAAGATGAAGCCATCACAAATCTTTTGATTCGAGCTGGAACGGAAACCGCATGTGGGTGCAGGAGTAACGCTACGGCAAACATGCAGAAAGGTGTGGCCTGTTTTCCTGAGCTCAAAACATGTGAATGAACTAGTGACAAGTGAAAGCAATGGATGGTGGATGGTCAGTCCGGAGCATAATGGCCGTGAGAAACAACTAATGGCCTTCGTTAACGATCATTGCTAAAGTCTGAAACTGTGCCGTAAGCACCGGAAACAGAGGAGCAAGTGTCAATCACAGCCTGATCAGCTGACTGGATTGATCACACAGGGCACACGCACAGCAGATGCTGCGAAGAACATTATCCAGACCGGACCGGGAATAGGAATGGAATGCGCGTGCGTTGACGCAAAAAGACCTGTGGTCTTGGTCTTCCCTTGAGTCGTCGTCCCTCCCAACCAACGCGTCGCTTTTTCCTTGGCCTCTCCTTCCCAGCAAAGCAGAGGCAGCCGCCGTCGCCTTGCTCCTCCCCCTCTCTACCAGCTCAAGTCTGCTCGCCGCCAGATCCACTCCCACCACCAGCTCTCAGGCCTTGGCAGTACCCCCGCTCTTTTCCTTTCTTCCCATAGCGGCCTTAATCAATCAAGGTGCCTCCTATCAGATCGAGCCCGGTGGTTCCCCGTGCCCCGCCTGGTGCTCAGGTCGCCTGTTGCCAGTGGCGACCGCAGTGCCTCTCCGTCGGCCGCCCCTGCTGTGGACTGCCTGAACTTGGGCTAGCCCGGATCTGCCAAACAAAAGCTCTGTACAGGCAGAGCCGCAGAGGGTTCGACGGGCGCCGTAAGCGTTCAGATTTCAAGTTCAGACAAACACTCTTGCATGCCTATAGCATCCATTGCTGCCAACACATCATTTATACATATACACGCTCTTGCAGTTGGAGACACAGAAGGGGAATTATATTCTGCATCCACAAGCAAGCAGTTGTGAGAGAGACAGCAGGGGAATCATATTCTGCATCCAATATCTATGGCTGCTGCTGTTGTGAGTGCTTCAATGGGTGTGATAGGCACCCCTGCTTCCCAAGCTCTATGCGCGCTGATACAAGGGGAGTACAAGCTTCGTAAAGGAGTCAAGACCAAGATCGCTTTCTAAGCAATGAGCTGAGCAGTATGCGTGCTCGCTTGTGAAGCTAGCCAACAATGAGGAGAGGTTGATGAGCAGCCCAAGGATTGAGGAACAAGGTGCGGAGCTCAGCTACGATATTGAAGACTGCATCGACCTCTTCATCCAAAAAGATGAGCAAAGATGGTGCTAAATCCAACCTGGTCAAGAAGACGGCAAGAAAAGATATGGTCACGCCCGCAAGATTGACAAATTAATTGATGAGCCTCAAGGCCCGTGTTGAGCAAGAAAGTGAGTGTCGCTTTGAGGTACAAGTGTGATGACCAGGCTATGAATCTTAGCCAGTTGTTCATGTCGATCCTCTACAAGCCAAAGACTGTATGTGGAAGTGGAGAAACTTGTTGGTATTGATGGTCCAAGGGAGGAGATCATCGAAGTTTCGGAGAATGATGACAATGGACATAAACTCAAAGTTGTATCTATTGTGGGTTTTGGAGGTCTTGGCAAGACAACTCTTGCAAACCAAGTTTACCGTAAAAATCAAAGGTCAATTTGATTGTTCATGTTTCGCACTGTTTCACGGAATCCTTCTATTGCCAAGTTACTAGCTAATATGCACAAAGACTTAGAGAGTTCTTTTCGAACCATCGGATGACGAAGCCAACTCATAGACAAGCTTAGAGCATTCTTACAAGATAAGAGGTATGTACTTACTTTCGCCATGTAATATAGTGTACTATGAAGATCGATAGGACAAATTAAGAGATAAAAAAAGACGCCTATGAAGTACTGTATCTATATAAATTACATACTGAATTTGTGAGATTATCTAATGCAAACTGTCACGCCCTTTATATTTTCGTATAATTTTGTAATGCTATAGAATACACTAGATTACGGACGAGGAAATATAAAAGTTGAATTTTAGCTTTTTTTTCACCGCTTTGCCACCATTGTATTTAGGAAAATACATACGTTCAGTTAGTAGTTACTGAAAAATATATTTGTTTTTAAATGTAAAATAGAAATAAATTGCCTCTGCTAAACATAAAAAACTCAGCCCTTGGGGGTAATATAGTCATCGGGCTGCAGGTCGACTTGACATGTCATCAGGTCAGAAATTTGTACAGAGTCGACAGAGTGAAAAGAAAGGAAACAAGTTAAGGGATGAGAGCCAAATCAAGCCTTTGTAGCCTGACATACGGCTGATGGCCCCGACAGGAGACAACATGACACTGGACCTGTCATCGGGCCATCAGCACAAGACGCCGTCGGGCCATCAGCACTCGACTTGAAACCGATGAGAGCATGTATACCCCTCTGTCCCAATACGTGTGTCGCCTAGCCACAGTGTAGTGTCCTAAAATGATCGTTGTTCTCTACCCAGCGTCGTAGGCAGAGTAGGTGTACTACATCTGTGCACCCCACCACGAGCTGTCGACCAAGGCAGCCGGAAGCCTTATCCAAGTCCCTCTCTCTACCCCCCCCGCCGCAGCCTCACAAAGTCACCAGTGTGCTGTCCTTTGATTTCTTTAAGGCAAAAATTGATGCGGTGGATGGCAGTCTGTCCAAAGATGTACAGAAGAGAAATTGATTTCTTATAGAGACATCAGGGTCATTTGCCTTTGGCCTTGGTAACTAGTCACGTATATTGCGGACAAAGGGAGTAGTTAGTAGTGCGACAAATACCGCCCCCGCAGCAGCCGCCAATTGTTGGTGGGAATCTCCCCTCTTCACGTACGGCCTGGCGGCATCGCCTAGCAAAGTGATCCTTGTCATATCGCTCCTTGGGAGAGGGAAGATTATGATGAGTTTGCAGTTCATATTACAACAATAATTTTGAATAAGAACAAAAAGGAAGGTCCGAGGGCAGGGACTGGTGGCGCCCGACCTTCTTCTTGAGGTTGGCCACATCGGGCTGGTGGGACTCATGTCCGTGGCATGACCACCGTAGGGCAGCCATGCGCACGGCCCTAGGCAGCGCGCAGAGGTGGCGGCTAGGGCAGGTCACTCGCATTCTATTAACCAAAACCGATCGGTTCAGTTCACGCTTTGACAAATTCGGTTTCTCAAGAAATGGTAAGCGGCCGGTTCCTTCAAATTTAGAAAATGACCAAATTCGCTTCGATAGTTCAGTTTGGTTCCGGCCCGACTGAACTAAGGTACTAGGAAAGAGGAAAAAAGCACACAGAATTGCACATGCCTCACGCTGGGCCGCCGCGCCTTTGTGCTGCTCCATTGCCCCGCCTCGCCTTCATCCTCGCCACCGCCACGCCACGCCATCCCTCCTCGCCACCTCAAGACGATCGCCCCCCCGCAAGGGGTGAATTAGGGCCTTGCACCACTGTCCCGGCCAGCGGGCTGCTATGTAGAAGATTGTGGGTGCAGCTGCACCCACAAAATTTTTTGAAAACAGTGATAAGACCCAAATTTCCACCATATATGCACCCACATATTACAAACTCTTGCACCCATTAATGGTAAATGAACCCCTCAATTTTGCTTTTGCTCCGCCACCGGGTTGGGAAAGAGGCAGCGGTGGCCAATGCACCGCTTAGTGCGATGGGGAAGGAGGGGGTCGGGGAGGGAAGTGGAGGGGACCGAGGGCGTGAGCCGGGCGGACGAACCGGGCCGGGTCGTGGAGCGACGGGTAGATGAGTGTCGGGTGCCGAGAGACGCTACGGACAGGCTAAAGGTCGGGCACCGACGCCACCGCTAGGGCGGAGGCAGTAGAGTCGGGGAGATGGAAAGGAGTAGAGGGACGGGAGAGTGACTGATTGTAGGGTTTCGCTTTTGGGCCGGGCTATATCCGTATGAGTGAATTACATGGGTCTTTATGAAGTTTAATTATTTGAGGTCAATTGCTAACCAAGGCTAGAACCGAATTTACCGTACTTATTTCGTTCTCGTGAACCCGAACCTAACATGGAATCAAATCTCTCTCGTTTCTCGGGTTCCGTTAATTCAGTTTGGTTTTCTGCTTTCAAGTTTTTGTTCCTAGGTTGAGGTGCGGGTTTGTGTGCGAGAGATAGAATAGGAGCTTTTCCTCTTCATTTACTTAATTCAATTCAATCCGCTATATCCTCCCTCGTATTTATAGTCCCTCATGGGACTTAACTTTACCCCTAAGCAAACTAGGAGATCCTTACAGGGTTTGGATTCTCCTTCCTATCTTAACAATCTTAACTTCTTCTATCTTAACCCACCGCTCCCTAACCAACAAGGACTTATTATGGTAACGGAAGATGACGACGATGGGCAAGGCGGCCGCAAAGATCCTCCCTCCCCTTCCTCATACTTGCGGCAAAACCGCAGTGGAATCCTCCTAGTTTTCATAAAACGTAAAACCACTTAAGAAACCAGCATGGGGGCTAAATTTGTCCAGCATGAAACCAGCAACTTAGAGGTCGAGAAATGAACTTTATCCCCCTCCACGCCAAGACACACACACACACACACACACACACCGCTTTTAATAATAATACGCTGTTTATGTCGATCAATCTAGCTATGCACTGTTTGGTGGCAAAACAAAGGTACCAAGATTACTTGATCTTAGTAATCAGATAACATTTCTTTTATAAATATTTTGTAGGTACTTTATTGTTGTTGATGATATTTGGAGCAATGTAAGCATGGGAACATGTCAAGTCTGCTTCTACCTGAGAACAATCTAAACAGCAGAATAATTACAACCACAAGAATTGGCAATGTGGCTACAACATGCTGCACCGCTTTAGCAGATATATCCACAACATGCAACCTCTAAGTGACCAACACTCCCAACAATTATTTTTTAAGAGGGTTTTCGTGACAACTCTTCATGTCCTCCCCACCTGAAACAAGTGAGAAGTGCCATGGTTTGCCATTAGCCATTATCACTATCGGGAGCTTGGTTGCTGGAAACCCAACAAGGTTCAATGGGAGCAATTGTACAGTTCTATTGGTTCTCGCTTTTAGTCATGATGGAATGAGAGACATACTTCTTCTTAGCTACTATGATCTCCCCGCACTATCTAAAGACTTGCTTGCTATATCTTAGTTTGTATCCAGAGGATTTCATGATTCAGATAAACACGAGATAATATGGAAATGGATAGCTGAAGGGTTCATCACGTAAGAGAGGGGTCAAACAAGAGATCGAAGCTGCCGAGTTACTTCAATGAGCTTGTAAACAGAAACTTGATCCAACCAATTGACATCATATCTGATGGCAGGGTAGAATGTTTTAAAGTGCATGATATGGTGCTTGAGCTTATTGTATCACTATCAAATGAAGAGAATTTTGCCAGCATAGTGGATGGACAAAGCTATAATGGTAGTGGTCACCAGATTCGCAGGCTCTCAGTACAAACCAAAAATGCGGAGATGAAGTCATGCAGAAGATTATGGATAAGTGGTCGCAGGTTCGTTCCATTAGTTTTTATCATATGCAAGAGCAGGGGATTTCTAAGCTGAAAAAGCTTCATCATCTGAGAGTACTCAGTCTTGACTGTGCTAGTAGCCATCTTGGTAATCAAATACATCAAATATGTAGGCAGCCTTTTCCAGCTAAAATTTTTGGCCATCCATTCTCCCATGTCACTGAGGTTCCGAGGACATTGGGAACTTGCGGCATTTACAAACATTAGATATACGTGGCACTGAAGTTAGAAAACTGCCAGCATCGATATGCTATTTGTAAAGTTGGTGCGTCTGCTTGCAGACTCTATTGAAGAAGTCCCCTGATGAGATTGAGAGCTACAGGCCTTGCAGGAGTTGTCTGGTGCATGGAATTTGTCCATAAAATTGGTCGAAGCTCTTAGACGTTTGAGTAATCTGAAGAGGCTTGTCATGGGTATGGCTAGCAGAGAACAACTCGGTCAAGATATAGGAAGATATGAGGAATCTTTGAAGTCATGTCTTGCTGTGATGGGTAATCATGGGCTCCAATCACTGCAGATTTCTGACTCTAATGATTTTCTGACAGAAGAAATGGTTGATTTTTGTGCTCGACTTTTCCATGTTCCAGAAGCTTTTACTATACGGAACTAGCATCGCTCGCTTTCCCAAAGCAGGTGGCGTCTCTTGTTAATCTCACCTATCTTAAACTTGGGTTTCTAGGATTCAGCAGGAAGATCTCTGCATCATTGGGGGCATACCTGCTCTGCTTTGTTGCAAGTTATTCGTAATGCATGCCCCTGATGAACGGCTTTACCATCAGCGGCCAATTATTCCCATGCCTTTAAAAGAGTTCCACTACTACAATGTTTATTACGGAGGTGGACTGAGATGTTCTTATAGGAAGCGATGCCCAAGCTCCAAAGGTTAGACCTTGAATTTAGAGCACAGGAAGCAGAGTCCAAGATGGGGTTTGAGTTCAGCTTCGAGCACCTTTGCAAGCCTAAAGCACATCCACGTGAGAATTTGACTCAAGATGCTTCCAGGAGCAGGGTGGAGGCTGCGGAAGCTGCCGCCAGTGACGCTATCAGCATGCACCCCGGACATCCCACACTTAACATGGAATACTGGCCCCCAACCCCAAGGTTGAGAGGAACGATTGTCGCCAGGTCTGAAATACAGAGTGGGCGAGTTGCAATTTCTCACCAGAATATTTTGTACAGAACCTGCAAGGTTGTTTGTCATCTCTCTCTCACGTGTCGCTAATTCTGATGCACACTAAAAGAGGATAGTGCAATTTTCCATGCATGGCCCAAAACTTCCAACACTGCCAATTCCGGCTCAGACCAGTGTAGGCATGGATAAATTTCTACCAGGTTTGGTACATCCCTACTGAAACCAGCCGGGCCGTTTTTCAATGTTGGCCAATTTAACCTAAATTTGATCCTCTTTGTTTGCACATGATTTTTCCATTCCATCTTCGACTCTCCTGATCATATTTTTGACTAGCCTATTATTATTAAAACCAGTATTTTATAGTTATATGGATCAAATTACAGATGAAAATTATGCTAATTAAACTATGAAATGTAGATGGTGTCAAAATTACTATCAGAAATTCAGAATGGTGAAATCCATTGACTAAAATGCATCGGGGTAAAACTGATAAACTAGAAGGATTCCTCTAGTTTGGGTGACAACACAATGACGAATCCCTTTATGATGCATAGTTTTTTGAATAAGAATATCTTTATTTGGAGCTTTGTAATTTTCGTGGCAAAACAAAGGTAGCAAGATTACTTGATCTTGGTACTAATGTTTCTCTTACAAATATTTTGTAGGTACTTTATTATTGTTGATGATATTTGGAGCACAGAAGCATGGAAACTTGTGAAGTCTGCTCTACCCGAGAATAGTCCGAACAGCAGAATAATTACAAATCGACAAGAATTAGCAAAGTAGCCAAATCATGTTGCACGAAGTTCAGCTGGATATGTTCACAACATTCAACCTCTAAGTGACCAACAATCCCAGCAATTATTTTTAAGAGGGTTTTGGTGACAACTCTTCGTGTTCTCCCCTCATTTGGAACAAGTGTTCCATGGAATCCTTAAAAAGTGTCAAGGTTTGCCATTAGCTATTATCACTATTGGGAGCGTGATTTGCTGGAAATCCAACAAGGATCGATGGGAGCAAGTATACAATTCTATTGGTTCTGCTTTTAGTCTTGAAGGAATGAAAGATATACTTCTTCTTAGCTATTATGATCTGCCATACCATCTAAAGACTTGCTTGCTATATCTTAGTATGTATCCGTGAGGATCACATGATTTGGACAGAGGAGCTAATACAAAGGTGGATAGCAGAAGGGTTCATCACAGAAGAGAGGGGTCAAACTGTAGATCAAGTTGCCGAGAGTTACTTCAATGAGCTTGTAAACAGAAACTTGATCCAACCAATACATATTCTGTATTATGGCAGTGTAGAAAATTTTAAAGTGCATGATATGGTTCTTGAGCTTATTGTATCCCTATCAAATGAAGAGAATTTTGCCAGCATAGTGGAAGGACAAAGCTATAATGGTAGTGGTCACCAGATCCGTAGGCTCTCAGTACAAACTGAAAATGTGGGAGATGAAGTCATGCAGAAGATTATGGATAAGTGGTCGCAGGTTCGTTGCATTAGTTTTATCATATGCAAGAGCAAGGGATTTCATCTGAAAAGCTTCATCATCTGAGAGTACTCAGTCTTGACTGTGCTAATCTTGGTAATCAACACATCAAATATATAGGCAGCCTTTTCCAGCTAAAATTTTTGGTCATCCGTTCTGATGATGTTACGGAGCTTCTGGAGGACATTGGGAACTTGCAGTATTTACAAAACATTGGATATACGTGGCACTCAAGTTAGAACATTGCCACCATCCATATGCTATTTGCAAAAGTTGGTGCGTCTAATTGCATTGTCTGTTGAAGAAGTCCCAGATGAGATTGCAGAACTACAGGCCTTGCAGGAGTTGTCAGGTACATGGAAGTTCTCCATAAAATTGGTCGAAGCGCTTAGACGTTTGAGTAATCTGAAGAGGCTTCACATGCGTATGGCTAGCAGTGGTCAAGATATGGGAACATATGAGGAATCTTTGAAGTCATGTCTTGCTATGATGGGTAATCATGGGCTGCGATCACTGGAGATTTCTGGATATCATTATTTGCTGACAGAAGAAATGGTTGATTTCTTGTGCTCCATTTTTCCATGTCTCCAGAAGTTTGTAGTATACTCTACTGGCAGCATCGCTCGCTTTCCAAAGCAGGTAGGGTCTCTTGTTAATCTCACCTATCTTAAACTTGGGGGTTTCTCAGATTCAGCAGGAAGATCTCTGCATCATCGGGGGCGTACCTCCTCTGCTCCACTGCGAGTTAGACGTAGTGTATGCTCCTAATGAACGGCTTACCATCAGCAGCCAACAATTCCAGTGCCTTAAAGAGTTCTGGTACATCAATGATTATTGTGGAGGTGGCCTGAAGATGTTGTTCTTACAGGAAGCGATGCCTAACCTCCAAAAGTTACATCTTGCATTTAGAGCACAGGAAACAGAGTCCAAGATGGGGTTTGAGTTCAGCTTCGAGCACCTTGCAAGCCTAAAGCACATCACTGTGAGAATCGGGACTGAAGATGCTTCCAGGAGCAGGGTGGAGGCTGCGGAAGCTGCCGTCAGGGACGCTATCAGCATGCACCCCGGACGTCCCACGCTTCACATGGGATGCTCTGGCCCATCCCAAGGATGAGAGGAACGATTGTCGCCAGGTCTGAAATACAGAGTAGGCGAGTTGCAATTTCTCACCAGAATATTTTGTAATGGTCCTGCAAGGTTGTTTGCCATCTCTCTCACGTGTTGCTAATTCTGATGCACACTAAATAGAACAGTATTGTACCTCGATGTGGCGGGCTGTGTCTTGGTTATTTCGGTCCATGCTAGAGTTTTTGCTGAACCTATTATATAAATGTAATGTTTTGGGCTTGTATTTTCCTTATGGACTGGTTTTTTGCTTTGTTTCTCTTTAATCATATAAAATGTAAGGTTTTTGGGCCTGTATTTTCCTTTACGCACTGGTTTTGCTTATTTCCCTTTAATGAACCATATGCAAATAGTGTCTTGTCAAAAAAAAAAAAACTATATGCAAGTAGTGTAAGAATGTTTTGCCTGTTTTTTCTTATAAACTAGATGGACTTCCTAACTGAAACGGCAAAGCTCCTGCCACGATAGGAAAAAACGTGTGCCAGTGCTGAGCGAAAAGCTCTCGTTTTTATTTGTATCTATTTTTATTTTTATTTATTTTTTTAACTTTTTGCACAGGTAGCTTGGCTGAACCTGTGCTATATACAAACTCACAAAGCCTCGTACCCTGTCAGAGAATTTCCAATAAGTTTCATCGTCTCGAGCCAGATTATGATCATCTGGCCTCCCTCTCTATAACCTGATTCGGCTATATACCATATATATTCGTATTGACCTTTTTTTCAATGATCTTTTTTGAAGGAATCTTTTCAATGATCTTTTCATGTTTTATGAGTATTTTCACAAACCTGAAATAGAATCGTCGTTGCAGGCCAAAAACTAGCTCACCAACTTGAATTAGCCCAAGCTAGCACTGTCAAGTCAACTTCTCAATTTCAAAAAAAAAAAAAAGTGTCAACTTCTCAAACGCACTACTCATGCGTTCTTGCACAACAAGCCTGAACCTGTAACAAGTAAGCCCACAATATCCTCACCATCACCATGCATAGGGTCAGCCCATCAGGTCTCCCCGGCCTGTTATCATATTCGTTTTGGTCTCCACTTGGCCAAAATCACACAGGATCACTACCCATCTGCGTGAAGTTGTCTTGCATAAAGATTCCATGCATCGATATGGATTAACAACATGTTGGACCCTAAACTAGTAGTGAAATGAAACCACTAGTTTTGTTATACAATATAACCTGAACCCTGATTACTTTGACGGATTCTAACTTGTGGAATCTGCATGGGCGTTGCACCTGCACCTAATAATACTAGTATAGTGCCCGCCCTAACGCTTACGGTTTCATTTCATGAATGTACATGAAAACAACCCAACTACAATATTTTCTCCATAATTCCATTTCACACAATTATATATAACTATGTATATAATCCACATGCAAAACAAAAGTTAATTCATGTCAAATTTGAAGTATTTAGCTAATTATGCTTTGTCGAAAAGCTGTTTTCATATATGTACTGAACTTAGCATTGAAAGTTCCATGTTTTGCTAATATGCCAAGGCATTGCATAAACATTCCCAAAGAATGTTAGGAAAAAAAAATATAAAATATACTTGAAATCACTTGACATGAACCGAGAGATAAAAAATAAGACATTGCATTTACTATATGTTTCCATAGTTAAGAATAAAATGAAATTACACTGCCTTTCCATAGACAAGGTATTGCATTTACTGAACCATTGCCAAAAAAAGCCAAAACAATGATATAAAAAACAAGACATACTGGAGCTATCATTCATACAGTTTGATCATGTAACAGACTGGAACCAATTCCTGATTATTCCTAGTTTCCATTAAGTGAACCAATTCCTGATCTTGTGTCTCCGTCCTTAGTTAATTCGAGATCTTTGACATGAATGGTTAAACAAGAGCAGGTAGTCAAACACGCAGCCATCAGTAAAAACAGAAGAAGAACCTCACCTGACGGATTGCCCAAGAGCAGGTAGTCAAACTTGGGCTCCCTCAACCTTGTGGCTGTGGATCTCGACGTCACCAGGTCGGAGGGAGCATGGTGGTCACGCCATGTGAAGGAGCAATAGCGCTAGGGAAATATATAGAATAAATCAATGGTAAATATTCTCAACATACCTTGATTTTATAGCTTCTGTCATATATTAGAAAAAAATGAGATGGAAAGAAACGGTTCAATTTCAGAGAAATATATAGAATAAACCATGCCTTGAGCAGTGAGCACGGTACAAATATTTAATATATCAAATAATTCCTATACATCACATAAAGAAAAACATGGTATTAATATCAAACAATCTAGCAAGAACAAAATCAAAATCAAAATGGGTTGCATACCAGAGGAACATTATGGCTCTGCAGAAATGGGAGTGATGAGCATCGCACTGGGCAGACAAAAAAAGAGCAGGCTCAGCCTCAGGCACTGGTGCCTCAGGTGGTTCCGTTGCAACATCGCATAAATGCATGCGCAAGGGAAGCAGTTTTCTGTTCACCATGATTGTTGATCTGTTCTCTAGATTTGACAAAACATACAATGATAAATCTCTTAGGCAGCAAAGATGCAATAAAAAGTCCACCTTGCATGCAACAAAGTTATTGATGACAATCAACAAAAAATAGTGGTGATAACTGACAATCATAGAAAATTAGTTATAACCTTTTAAGATAGTAAAACTCCAATAGCAATTTGTAGTGCCCCTCATGTCAGATCCTCATCTGCATCCACAGTTGACCTCCGATTGGAACACCTTCACTAACTCAAACTCATCAAACATAAAACACACAGATAAAAAAGCCATTGGAATGATGCAACGAATGAAAGAAGAATCCATCCAAATCAGCCTACCTCACCTCACAACAAAATAGGATTAAAAATATCACGAAAGACAACAATGATAAATATTTTTATTTTCAATCATCACGCATAAGGACCTTTTGTCATACAAGCAACCACGGGCCCTCCTACAATCGTCGCCTGTCCCATGGAACTGTCAGACACCATGGAGCACTGTTGCTGATGGAGCTCCCTCAAAGCCCATGCAAGGGAAACTCACGGTGGTCATGCAGGAGCTAGGAGACTGGACAGGCATTTCAACAAACAACGGGTTCAATCCTGATAGATCCCTTAATCCAAGATAACAGCAGCATGTCAATCCACAAAACACCAGCAGTGCATGCCATCGAGCACTAACATGGCGACAGTTACTCACCAAATCGGTCTTAGGTGCCGTCACATTGCCGGACAGGCGGAGGGAGAAGAACAGGGATGGCATGGGTGCAGCAGTTGCTGCAGCCATGGGCGGGTCGGCGTCATTGGAGGCGGAGGCCGTGGGCCCTCATTGTGGTGCGGGTGGCGGCGGGAACCTTCAGGATCTAGGCGAGGGTGAGGGAGGAGGGCCACCAGGGACCCCATCATCCGTGGCCGGCGACCCCATCATCCGCAGCCGGTGGCCTCCGTCGCCGGCATGCGCAACCGAACCCCCGCTCGTGGGCAGCCCGGCTTCCGGCCCTGGTGGTGGCGGCGTTCTGTGCGGGCAGGCAGCGCTCTGGTGTCATTCTCTGCGGGCGGGCGGGCGGGCGGCGAAAGGTCTGCAACGTCGACGGCCACCGGGATGTGACGCCCACGCCCCGCCCACCCGGACGCGAGCATTAAAAAGGAAAATTGCCCATGATTGCGCGGGCGGGTCGGGCGATGACACTTTTAATCCCGACCATTGAACGGTGAATGAGTAAATCTATGGAGCAGACCGGTAAGAATCCCAACATTCATTTATCCTGATTTGAAATGAGAGCCACATTAAGAGGTAGAAATTGCTAAAATGAAGATGGGATGATGGGAGCCGTGACGTCACAAGATGAATCCATCACAAATCTCCTGATCATTAGAGCTGGAATGGAAACTGCATCGAGATCTCTTTGGGTGCAGGAGTAACCTGCATCGTTTCAGTGTGAGGAAGACAAATCATTTAAAAGCATGTGCTTGTGCACAACCATGGTTCACCTTAATCATAGTGTGGTTCACCTTAATCATTTTTGAATATGAGCCATTTTTTTTTAATAATTTTACATCCAAAAGCTCTATGGGCTTACCAACTTAGTGGTCGTTTGTTTTCCTCCCAAATTATAAGCTAGCTTATTAATATAAGTTAGAGAGCAAATAAACAGGTTAATTTATCAAGAACTTCTATTACAAAGAAAAAACTTTTTAGTACAACCGCATCAAGCACCACCCGCTTAAGCCGGTTTTCTTTGTCCGCGGTGTTTTGTGCCTTTAAGGCCAATTGTTTTGACTCAAGTGTGCAACGTGTAAAACTCTATTTTCCCTTAATGCAATATGGGTCAATGGGCACGCTTTTTGAAAATAAAATCATTAAGAGAAAAGGTCAAGACCTACCGACACAACGCATCACAACACGACCACGGAGAAAAGTGGTCACGAACAAACAAAGGCAACACAAACCGCCGAAAAGCAAGAAGGGGCCCCCAAGCCACACACACAAAGCACCACCACTAGAGGCAAAATGCAAAGATCGCTAGACCGATACATAAGAGACGCCAACCGACAGAGCAAAGCAGTTGGAAGTCCTGGATCGCTAGGCACCCGTGCATTAGAGCCGCCGAGGGGCGCCACACGCCTCGGCCAGCCGACCGCTCGAGGTGGATCCAAGGCCGCTTAAGTCTACTGCTTTTCGCTACAACTATGGCAGATCGATAACAATGATGCGAACGCGATGACTCCCAAGATGAGAGTGCAATGCCTGTGATCACCACCAAACAACCACGACGGCTAAGCAACAATGGCATCAACTTCCAAGAGCGACGCGCCGTGGTGACTCGCTTGGGTGAGAGCGCAACAACAACACAAAAGGACGCGCCGTAATATGCGAAAGCAGGAGAACTCCTGTCGCCGAAACGCGGTGGCCCCTCGCCTAGACAACGCACAATGGTGGAGACAAGCTACGCTAACCTCAAGCAAGGCTGCGCTGCCAGGCGACACGAGCGGGGAAGGCCGATGCAAGGGCGATGGTGAGGTTAGGGTGGAATCGGCA
Organism: Hyparrhenia diplandra; assembly: GCA_015847255.1. Lineage (NCBI taxonomy): Eukaryota > Viridiplantae > Streptophyta > Magnoliopsida > Poales > Poaceae > Hyparrhenia > Hyparrhenia diplandra. The sequence goes on along the minus strand of JADLZK010004228.1, from coordinate 7,530 downwards.
AGGCGCACGCAGAGCTCGAATGGGTCAACGCAGCCTTCAAGAAGGGAATGACGCCCACGAGCCAACTACATTGCGAAAACCCACTAGAACTTTCGAGCAGAGCCACGGCAGCCGACGACGACGTACAAAGATGACGACGCCTTTCAAGAAGGTAATGACGCCAGGCGCCACCGCCGCCGCCCAAGACGCACGGCCTAGAGGGAGGGTTTTCACCTAGTGCCATCGCCGCAGCCGCCCACCGCTTGCCCCGGTTGTCCACCAACGCACCGGGTAGCCCACGAGGGCCGCCAGCGCAAGAAAGGCGCCGGGCCGCCGTTCGGCCCTCCCCAAAGCTCACCCGGTCCCAGCTAGACCATGGCCATCCATCACCCACCACACCGAGGGAGACGGGCTGAATCGCGAGCCCGCAGATCATCACCATTATGCCGAAGCTAAAGCCACCGCCACAAAGAATAAATGCAACATGGTGGCAACGAATCGTGCCCCGCCTTTCCACCCACTATGTCGGACGCCGGTGGGGAGAGGACGGGCGTCACGCCCTCGACGACGAACCCCCGCCGCGCGGAATAAAGAAGATGACCGGGGAGCCGGGCCAACGCCGGTAAAATCCGGCCGCCGCCCCAACCCTAGGGCGTCCGCCAAGGCCCCTAACCGCGAGGCGGTGGCAGGATCCTATCGGGCTGGGGCGGATCCGGCCGAGGAGCACCCCAAGGGGAGAGCCTCACCGATCTACGGCCCCGGAGCCGGAGGTGAAGATGAGAGGAGGGGGGAGCTGGGCGGCGGGCGAGGAACTCCCCGAAGTCGCCCTGAGAGCTTAATGCAAGGGAGCCGGTTATCTGTAGATGATGATGCAATCTCACACAACCGGTCGCCTTCATTAAAGAAATAGAGAAAACAGTTGACCAATTCAACGAATCCAATGATTCAGGGTGTGCATTGTACTTCTGTCATAGATTGAACAAATCATCACAGAATCTTCTGATTAAGGGTGGAATCGAAACTGCTAGCTGCTTCAGGTCTCACCAGTTCAGTATCCACCTACTGTTGCTATGGCTACATCTAAGATTCCAGAAATGTATAATACTGCTATGGTATAACAAACCTGACACCGGACTGCTTTGACGAATTCTAACAAGTGAGGTCTGTCATGTCAACTTCTTGCATTCTTGCACAACAAGCCTGGCTTCAAAAATACAACCCCAAAAGGCCTACGTATATTTTGGGGGGTTTAGAGTTTGACTATTTTACTAATTTGCTATTTTGGACAACCTAACTTTCATGAACCATATTGTAAATGTCATGTTGCAATATTATTTAGACTTGTGGAACCTTAGAAACATATTTATGTTCACCAAATTTCATATTTTTTTCTTATATTTTTGGCTTTGAATATTGGTCTTTTCATATTTCTTTTTATAAAAACGCTTATTCTAGTATAGCTTCTTATAGTCTTTGTACTTAGGGTAGGAAAATGATGCCAGCTTATTTTCCATAGCTAGCTATTTAAAACAAGGGATACAATGCACTGCTATAGAAAGGAAAGATATACACATATAACACCATGATTGTCTCACCATAGAGACATCAATCCACATTCCAGTTCATAAGCATCCTCAACCATTAATACATGAATATAGATATCCCCATAGAAGCATAGAAGACAAGTCAAAAATATTTTAGCTTGCTTTTAAAGGATATAATATATTAGTTGTGGTTCTACATTTTAATGTGGAGGTAGAATAAATAACAAGGTAAAGCAGCAGTAGCAAACTGTCATATATAAATATCACGGTACTAATGACGAAGGGTTAATACATGTAAATACTAATCTGACCAAAGGTAAAACGAAGCTATCCGACTAGCCCAAAGCTAGTCATGACTAGCCTGACTTCCCTGAAAGTCGGGTCCCGCCCTCGGCCGACCCCGTAGACATGCGTTTCAATATGAGATATGAAACTATTGAAGAATAAATACAAAATACAATGCAGTGCTACTTCTTAGAGAATGACAGCTAGATTGAAAAATCATCTCTCTCAATCCTTTGGGAAAAAAATAATGAAATTCACAAGCTAATGGATATGAAGGTTCTCTATTTTTTAGAAGGACCCACAAAAAGCTTTGTCGCGGATTTCTATTAGACTAAAAAAAGGAAAAAGGCAAGTGTCAACCCACTTTTTGACCGAAACCGGGCCGTAAAAACCATACAAATGTAGAGGGTACCCTTACTCCACGCGGCACACCTAGGTACCAAGTTCACCAACCTACCCTACAAATTAGCTACACTCAACTTGGCCTAAATCCACCCAACCAAACCAACCAAGCACAACTAACAACAACTCGGATGGGAGAAAAATAAACATGACGCCCGGCCGGGTTGATTGGGTCGCCAACACGAAGCCCCATCCACAACGCCAACCGATTGGGACCCCAACACAAAACACACAACACAACTCTACACCACCACCACCGAGAGGGTTTCAAAAGCAGGTCGCTGGAACCCTACCGTCGCCGCCAACCGTACATCACCGGTCAGCAGAATTACCGCAAGGCCAAACAGCTGCTGTAAACTCCTCCACCACTTTAGGACTATCACCCCTGTCAGACATCCACGGTCGCCGACTTCAACCACGGCATCACAGAATCAACTGGCCGCTGCACCAATGAAAACCATCAACCTCGCTACTCACAGGGGGCCTCGCCACCCAATCACACCCACTATTCCACGCCCAGACTCGATATCCGAAACTACGTTGAGAGTTACACCATCTATCCCACGCAGACCGATCACCACCACTATGCATGCCTAACCCAGCCACTAGCACCCATGGCCTCTCCGTGACTTGCCGCCAACACAAGGACCATCGTAAAAGGTTTCCATAAATACAGGGTTTCGCATAAATGCAAGACGCCCGTCTATCAGGGTCCCCCAAACGTCCGACCTTACGACCGTCTGCGAATGAAAGCTGGCCTCAAAATATCAAAATTTTCAATACGCGACGGATTCGCATGCCCTAAACCCGCCCCGTGAAAGTGACCCCTGTTACACACGCCAGTGAACGCCCCTGCGTCAGCGATCTTTGCCGACCGTACGACCCGCATTGTTACCCAAGACGCAGACCGCATCCTCCGAAACCCTTCGGCCGCACCGCAAGACGCTAAATCTAACGCACCGCCATCCCAAAGTAAGTGACGACGGCCTACTTAATCGCAAACGGCCCCGTAAATGCAAGACACCACGCTAGCCAGCCCGCGCCAACACAGCAGGCCCGATGCTCGTGACGCGATCGCTACAAATTTATCCGCGTCCATTCACGTATTAATTCCTGTTGCTCATATAAGGGTCTCAGAACCGCTATTCAAATACGCTGCACTCCGCAGAAGGAGCATAGCGATAGTTTTGTACTTAGCGCTACTGCGCTACACGTGCGGTTCTGCGGGTGATCTACAGAGCTACAAACGCAGCTTAGATTGCCTCGACCAGAACTGATACCCAGCTCACGACGCTTGTTTTGTATTACCGACCGTGAAACTTAATGCACTTTTAGACGCTTTACGTGACGCCGTCCGGATCAGAACTCGCATGTAACTACAAATGTGATGTTTAAAACGACGTCCCCTAATGTGTTCCATGTTACGACTTGCTTGTTCTGCGAATGTGTGTCGAAGCAACATAGGAGCTACAGACGCCGCTTTTAGTAAGCCTCGTCCCCAAGGCCCTCCCAAATAAGCATGTGACAAGTTCTTCCGTGAGGGCTCGTCCTCAGGATTTTAGCCGCTTTTACAGACGCATCGCTTTGATTCCCCGCGCAGACGACCGGTGAATCCATTTTAATATTCTCGATCAGCTTTGTTCGGTGTTTCGTGACGCTTCTTCTACACACGCTTATTGCATATTTAGTACGAAACCTACAAAAGGCATCGCCACCGCGGGTCTCAGAGCATAATTTGAAAATGGTACAATCGGCAAAACACAAATAATACAGATGCAATGTGTCCGGACACAAACAAATGGCGACGCCACCGCATTGCAAATTCATGTGTATCCCGGGATTGCTCACACAATGCCCTGTACCCTGGCTCTTCAGCACGCCACCAGATTGTCACAACACAAATAACACGCTCACATGCATGTATCCAGCTTTGATCGCCATGTAGCAAGGGAAACAAAGAATACGCTCACATGCATGCATCCACCGATCGCCATGCAAAAGAAGGGAAACAGTAATCAACTCACGGTTTACAAAACTAATGCTCGCCTTCGTGGTCGATGACATGTCTATAAGAAACTTGACCATCTTCTAATATCCTCCAAATTGATCAATCTCCCGCCAAGTCAAAAATCCTAATACAAAGAAAGGTAGGCGAAGTGTTTGTGTGTACACATGGTCTATATTGTCAAACAAAGGTAGGCACAAGATGGAGCTGCACTGAAAGTTACCTCATGACGATCCAAACAAACTTGTTTCATCGCAGCCTATCAAGTGGTGCAACCGTATAACCCACATGTCTTGCTATCACTTGCAAATGTGCATTGCAACCATATGAAGAAATTCTCGATAAATCTCAAAGGCCCAATATCTACAAACATACAAAGAAGTTTACCTTCTTTTTAAGGGATGGGTTTAAGGTAGTAGTTGGAGACCAATAAAGTAGTTATGTCTAAGCATGGACAATTTATTGGTAAAGGCTATGGTTGCGAGGTTTGTTTCACCTAAGTTTGGCAAATAACAATCGATTTGTGACAATAATTAATGATAATTGAAAGTGTTTGGCATTCCTCGCTTCTCATATGTGAAGTTTGGTGTGACATCTATCTAGCTTGCGCTAATTCTAGATGTGAATTTTGGTGAACTTGCAAGCATTCTAGATTTCACCATTACCAAAGGTTCTAAGTGTCATAATTGTGTGCAATCTAAGCAACTCCTCGAAGCCTCTACAAGGCAGTGGAGAGACTTTGGAACCTCTAGAACTCATACATTCTCGATCTATGTGAGATGAATGGTGTGTGGAAAGAGATATTTCATGACATTAATTGATGATGCTTCTAGATTTTGCTATATTTACTTGCGTACATATTAGACTACTTTTAAAAATCTTTTGTAGGCCGGTTGAAAATTAACTAGAAAAAGAAAGAAAAATTAACCAACATGTCTTTGTTGTCACTTATCAGTTTGCAAATGTGCACCCAAAACATATGAAACACATGCTAGAATTTATATATGATGAATAGTACCCTAAAATTCAATTGAAGAAATTCTCATAAATCTCAAAGGCCCAATAGTCGCAAATATACAAAGAAGTTTACCTTCTTTTAAGAGATGGGTTTAAGGTAGTGTTGAGTCCAATAAAGTAGTTATGTCTGCCATGGACAATTTATTGGTGAAGGCTATGGTTATGAGGTTTGTTTCACTTAAGTTTGGCAAATGCTGAATCGATTTGTGACACAATTAATGATAATTCGAAAGTGTTTGGCATTCTCGCTTCTCGTCATGTGAAGTTTGATGTCACATCTATCTAGCTTGCGCTAATTTGTAGATGTGAATTTTGGTGAGCTTGCAAAGCATTTAGATTTCACCATTACCAAAGGTTCTAAGTGTCATAATTGTGTGCAATCTAAGCAACCTCCTCGAAAGCCTCACAAGGCAAAGGAGAGACTTTGGCATCTCTAGAACTCATACATTTTGATCTATGTGAGTGGTGTGTGGAAAGAGATATTTCACCTACATTAATTGATGATGCTTCTTTTTGATTTTGCTATATTTACTTGGCTGCATTATTAGACTATTTTAAAATCTTTACTACTAGTTGAAAAATTAACTAGAAAGAAAGAAAAAATTAACCAACATGTCTTGTTGTCACTTATCGCTTGCAAAATGCAGTAATCGCGTTCATATGAATCACATGCTAGAATTTATATATGATGAATAGTACCCCTAAAAATTCAATTGAAGAAATTCTCAAGGCCCAATAGTCGCAAAACATACAAAGAAGTTTACCTTCTTTTAAGAGATGGGTGTAAGGTAGGTGTTGAATCCAATAAAGTAGTTATGTCTAAGCATGGACAATTTATTGGTGAAGGCTATGGTTGTGGAGGTTTGTTTCACCTAAGTTTGGCGTCCAAGGAATCGATTTGTGACACAAATTAATGATAATTCGAAAGTGTTTGCATTCTCCTATTTCTCGCCATGTGAAGTTTGGTGTCACATCTATCTAGCTTGCAAAGAATTTAGATGTGAATTTTGGTGAGCTTGCAGCTAATTCTAGATTTCAACACACAAAGGTTCTAAGTGTCATAATTGTGTGCAATCTAAGCAACCTCAAAAGCCTCACAAGGCAAAGTTGAGAGACTTGGGACACCTCTAGAACTCATATACATTCTCGATCTATGTGAGATGAATGTTGTGTGGAAAGAGATATTTCATGACATTAATTATGATGCTTCTAGATTTTGGCTATATTTACTTGGTGCATTATTATTAGACTACTTTAAAAATCTTTAAGGTGAAGTTTAAAATTAACTAGAAAGAAAAAATTAACCAACATGTCTTGTTGTGTCACTTATCACTTGTAACAAAAGTAATCGCAAAACATATGAAACACATGCTAGAATTTATATATGATGAATAGTGCCCCTAAAATTGAATTGAAGAAATTCTCAAGGCCCAATAGCCGCAAAACATACAAGAAGTTTACTTTCTTTTAAGAGATGGGTTTAAGGTAGTGCTAGAGTCCAATAAAAGTAGTTATGTCTAAGCATGGACAATTTATCAGAAGGCTATGGTTGCGAGGTTTGTTTCACTAAGTTTGGCAAAATAAAGTGAATCGATTTGTGACAATAATTAATGATAATTCGAAAGTGTTTAGTATTCTCGCTTCTCGTGGGCTATGTGAAGTTTAGTGTCACATCTATCTAGCTTTGCGCTAATTTTAGATGTGAATTTTGGTGAGTTTGCAAGCAATTTAGATTTCACCATTACCAAAGGTTCTAAGTGTCAAGTAATTGTGTGCAATCTAAGAACTCCCTCAAAAGCCCTCACAAGGCAAAGGAGAGACTTGGCACCTCTAGAACTCATACATTCTGATCTATGTGAGATGAATGGTGTGTGGAAAGAGATATTTCATGACATTAATTCATGATGCTTCTAGATTTTGCCATATATTTACTTTACGTGCATTATTAGACTACTTTAAAAATCTTTAAGGGTGAAGTTGAAAATTAACTAGAAAGAAAAAAGAAAAATTAACCAACATGTCTTGTTGTCACTTATCAGTTTGCAAATGTAATCGCAAAAACATATGAAACACATGCTAGAATTTATATATGATGAATAGTACCCCTAAAATTCAATTGAAGAAATTCCAAGGCCCAATAGTCGCAAAACATACAAAGTAAGTTTACCTTCTTTTAAGAGATGGGTTTAAGGTGTTGAGTCCAATAAAGTAGTTATGTCTAAGTATGGACAATTTATTGGTGAAGGCTATTGTTGACACCTCTTAAGCTTATATTTTTATGTGTCAATTAAATATGTA